>OX388051.1:5946204-7190579 GCA_947578705.1 Lacanobia wlatinum
AGACAGACACCCGAGTGATCCTATAAGGGTTCCGTTGTTTGTTCTTTACCCTGACGTGTCCTTCGTGTCCTTCCAGACCCTGCCCCATATCCTTCCAGAACCTCTGCCTTATGAACAACATTTATGTTGCACAAAAAATACATGAAGAAAACATTACATAGGATGACACAATGGGCGGTCTTATTGCTCGTCGACTCTTTCATGAAAAACAGTCAATTTGTTAATTCTACTGTGATTTTTCTGGCTTTGCCTTTATCGCCCTTTTTAGATATAATGTTAGAAACGTCTGTGAACTCACCAGTTTCAGCCTTAGGATTCCTTTGACCAGTAACCTCGACGTCTTCTTCCGTCTCTTGCATCTTTGGTGATGGTTCTTCCTCCATTGCTCTCGTGGTCGCCTGCATTGGCACCGTTTCAGTCTGAAATTGTGTTAATTACGATTATTACTTTACTGAATTAAATTATAACATCATCCATACACACTACCAGAGGTGAATGTTAGTTGATTTAATTCTGTCACCTACTTTGATTCGTGACCAGGTAGCATGTAAATAACCTTTCAAAGGGAGACCCATTCGCTCCAATTTTTTCCATTTAAGAATTCAGGTTGTGAATGATGACGATTTTGATGAATTTAGAAAGCAAATAATTAACACAGACATGGTTTTAGCAAAAGCCAATCACCATGATCTGGATACAATGCATGCAACTAAAGACTAGAGCTTCAGTACGTAAGAAAAGCTGGATAACTTTACTACTAACCTACTTAAATAACTCATTATCGACGAGTGCAAGGTTAATAGAAGCGGATTCATAACATTAAATAAAATAAAGACATTCATCCACATTTGTTTTCAATACTCGGAAAAAAATTCTCAATACCTCTCTCAACTAACTGCAAAAGACTCTAACCCTTACTACCTTAACACGATTGTTTGAATTTACCTTCGATACAATATCGATATTATTGCTCAAATTAGAATGAATGTTCTTCTCTGTGTCATCAACGACATTGTTTGAGCTTGTGCCTGTGATATCAACATTGGTTTCTTCGGTTGCTACTTCGTCGTCCGGTTCAGCATTTTTCCCATCTGTATCTTCATCAGTTACATTGAATTCTGTTGTTGTACTAAATTCTTCTTCTTCTATTTGTACTGTAGTCTCCTCCGGTGACTCTTCGCTCTCTTTGACTGTTTTTACTACTTCTTCCGATGTTCGGTCTTGTGTATGTGCGATTATCAAGTTTGTGATTATGAGCAGAAGGATCGTTTTTGAAGCAGCCATCTTTGGTTTTTATGGCATTCTTTGGTGGGTTGCCTGTGGACAAAAAATTGTATGATTAGTAAAGGAATTAATCATTTTATCTGGGATCTTAGTGTCTGCTAATGCTCCAATGCTCTCTCACATAGCGAAACTATGATGGCTTCAATGCGTAATTTGACGGCAGTAGTAGTCAATAGATTAATGTTATATCGTCATTATCTTCCTGCTCTTATCCCATGTTACTTGCGGTCGGCGCATTCTGTCCTGTCAGCCGTCCCACTATCACTAACTCCCTTTTCTTCCATGTCGCTCCTCACGCAATCCATACATCTTTTCTTTGGCCTTCCCCTCCGTCTCCATCCATCCACATTTATATATTCATAAATCTTTTAGTTACATGCGTTTCATCCCTCCTCTTCACATGAACATACCAAGACAAGCGGTTCCCTTTCAACTTAAACCTTTGAATAAATGAAATTACGGTCAATGCTATCAACTGTCTTATGAAAATAATAAATTGAACAAGCTTACAGAAATTAAGAGTTGGTTCTATGCTATTAATAGTTTCTTTGCCATATTATAACTATTTTATCACAAAACTGCTTTACGTTAGCTCCTATGGGGCTGTGGAGGTACTATACCTCCGCAACTCCGTCTGAGTAACGCGATGCCCCGTGGCAACACTGGAGTCAGAGTTTCTGGTTTCTGACCACCCGTAAATACTGTCAAAAATGTTCAAATGACAATCAGCATCATCATGTGTCCCATATTTTAAACAGAATAAAATATTAACTTTACCATGCCTATATATTTTAGAAACGGCAGTGTTTGCAAAATTAAACCCTGATCGATTTGAGCGCATAGCTGACGTATTTCCACAAAATATGCGTGATAATAGTAGGCTATGTCTCCCTAGTGCAAGAACGACTTTAATGCGCAAAAGTGTCTGCTACATGGCGCCAGTCATCTATAATAAATTACCGAGGAGTTGGAAAGAATTAACTTTGGCGTTATTGCAAAAAAACTACGAAACTTTTTAGTAGACAAAGCGTATTATAGCGTGACAGAATTTTTAATGGAGAAAGGAATCTCTTGATCACTTCTATACTGACTAGAAATTTAAAAAAATATGACATTTAATCTTTTATTTAATTTAATTTTAATTTAATTATATTGTAATGAAATTTTAATCGTATTACTTAATCTTTATATAGACACTAGCTGACCCGCGCAACGTCGTCTGCGTCACAATTTTCATTACTGCTCCGCTCCTATTGGTCTTAGCGTGATGATATATATAGCCTATAGCCTTCCTCGATAAATGGGCTATCCAACACTGAAAGAATTTTTCAAATCGGACCAGTAGTTCCTGAGATTAGCGCGTTCAAGCAAACAAACAAACTCTTCAGCTTTATATATTAGTATAGATTGTTATCTTTATTATTGTGTACTTAGAATCATAAATGTATTTTGTACTTTTGCATGCCTTCTTGTAAAATATGGCAGTTGCTAATTATATTTTTACCGTGTTTTGTACCCATATTTGCAAAATAAATATCTTATCTTATCTAATCATATTAGCCAAAAGACGTCCACTGCTGGGCACAAGCCTCCCCCAAGTGTCGCCACAACGACCGGTCCTGTGCGTCTCGCATCCATCGGCTACCCGCGACCCTCACCAATTCAAATGACAATGCTATTATTACCAAAAGTACTCATCCAGTTACTTTTTCGAGGTATTTTTACGACGTTTTCTAAAAATGAAACCTAGCCAGATCGATTTATCGCTCCCAAAACCCCCATACATACTAAATTTCATGAAAATCGTTGGAGCTGTTTCCGAGTTTCAGATTATACAACATGTAACAGAATTAACGCCTCTTAAGGGGTACCTATATATTGTATGGGGCAGTCGATTTTTTTTCCGCGATTTCAGTGTTGGTCCCATAGTGAAAGTTGTTCATAATGATGAGTTCAATCACCCCTAAAGAGTTGAGTTTATTCTGTTACAGGATGTATATACATATATATACAAGAATTGCTTGTTTAAAGGTATTAGATAGATATGAAATAATATTTTCCAATAGCTGTTTGCCAGATAGAAAAAAAACCCCACTGTGCATAGTAAGATAATTCTGCAAACAAACACAATCGTATGACATGAATCTCCAATTTTTGCAAAGCTATTGAATCAACACTTCTTTTTTACCTAGTATATACATACTCGTATCTTTATTTAGCTGTTGAATAGGCGTGTTGAAAATTATTTAAAAAAAAACAGCCAACTGCGAGTGGGTCTCTTACAAAAAGAGTTCCGTACCATAAACCGGATAAAAACACGTTTCTTGTACGGCAGCCCCCTTAAATTATTAATGTAAGTCTGTCTGTCACAGCCAGTTTTCTCCGGATCCACTGGACCGATCCTGTTGAAATTTGGTACACATATGGGCTTCTATGACCCAAACACGGACGTGTTACGTAAATTATTATTTTTTTAGTATGGGGGTCACTTTTGGGGGTCAAACTAGAAAATTAAAAAAAAAAAGTTTTTTGGACAATATCGTGTGACATATTAAATGAAAGGGCTTACTGTGAGGGTTTGAATTATATTTTTTTCATAATTTTAAAATAAATGGTTTAGAAGTTATTCAAGAAATTAGACGAAAAATGACCATTCCCCCCCCCCCTTATCTCCGTAACTACTGAGCCTAAAATTTTGAAAAAAAAATGGAGGTAGATCTTTCCTGAAAGATTACAGGAAAACCTATTAGAAGTCTGTAGTGTTAAAATAACATTTAAAAAAAATTAAATTCGTTCGGAACCCTTTGCACGCGAGTCCGACTCGCACTTGGCCAGTTTTTTTTTTGTTGTTGTAGTGTTTAATAGAAATACACACTCTTGTGAAAATTTCAACTGTGTACCTATGTGGCTCTTGAGACACACAGACATCCCCCGTCTCCCGTTGACAGACAGACGGTAGGACAAACGGACGGCCTGACAGCGGAGGCTTAGTAATAGGGTTCCGTTGGTCCTTCGGATACGGAACCCTAAAAATATGCAGAGATAATACCAAATCTCTTGATAATAATTGCTCTGTACTAGTTGCCCTGTGTAAAAATACTTAGGTAACTATTACTAGTTTAATATTTACAAATGGTCTAGCTTCGAGGTATATTATTACAAGTTCTCTTATGAAAAAAAAAATTGCTAGTAATATTACCACTAACCATACGACTTTGGTTCAATTAAATAATAAAATTGTGTCACTAAAGCGCAGTTTGGTATATCTAAAACATTATTTTAAAAGTTGGTTGTGACTCGCCTTAAGTAATTTAAAGTAGACTAGTAAAAGTTTGACGATGTCATTCTAAAAATTCTGTTCAAATCAAATCAATTTATCCGTTTATCATCACGACTCCTGCTGGACACAGGCTTGCCCCGAGTCAGCCAGGGTTGTGGAATTTGTTCGAAAGAGCCACCGCGGCCGCGGAACGCGGCGGGCATTATGAGGAACACGGATGGGTTTTAGTCAGTAAGAGTCTGACACTCCCTTCTGCTCCGCCCAGAGCGGGAGGAGTCATTTAAAGATTTGCCATCCAAAAACGAAGTTCCCATTTTTTTTAACATAACTATGTGTGGTCTCTGACGCATCAAGGACGTACGTATTTCATAAAACATTTCCTCAATTTGATCCTTAGGATCAATTACGTCATTACTACGGTCCTTTACATCATCAAAATGATTCGTTACGTCTCCCAAGTCATTTGCTACTACGTTATTAGTTATACAACGGGTTAGTTAATGCCTGGTTTACACGGTGCGAGTAAACGCTTATACAGTAGACTTGTTTGCAATATGATGACAATCACTCGACTAGCCTGAACGTTGAAAGTTACAGCCAGCTTATTATGTTAAAATCTAGCTGTAAAAACTTACATAGTTTAAAATATACTATACATAGGAAAACATAGGGACACAGTAGATATCCTTCTTATTCAGTTTGTGAAATATCTCTTAAATCGATTCATTATTGGAGGAGAAAACAGTCGAGAGCCAAACCTCGAATTATGACTTTTTACATACAAAGTCTCGCCGCCAGCATTTCCTCATTTACTAAATAGCTAACATACGGATACATATACGGATAGGTGTGTTGCTGGGAGGTTTGTTGCCCCACTTCTTCTTCCCAGTTTAAATATAAGAATGTAGTGACGGGAGGGCGCTTTGGTGAACTGACTTTATCTAAACGTTGAAGTTCAAAAAGTGCTAATACCAGCCCAATTTGAATAAATGACTTTTTATTTTTATTTTCACATCTAAAAATGTCGTTAGCAACTCGCATAGGAACTACTATACCATAAACTTAAACCGTGTAAACCGGGCTTTAGAATTTGGGTATCATTTCGTTTTACCAATCATTCGGCTGCGGGATTGCATCTCAATTATCTTGATTAGTTACGTTGGCTTCACATCTGACGGTGGCGAAGATTTGGCAACGCAATCTTTGTTTTAATGATCCTTAATAATACCTGGCTTTGACTGTCCAGTACAGGGCAAAAGCCTGTTCTCATACGTACAATTCGTTTACAAGTTACTAGCAGACCCGCGCAATTTCGTCTGCGACACAATTTTCGTTACTGCTCCGCTCCTCTTGGTCTTAGCGTGATGATATATAGCCTATAGCCTTCCTCGATAAATGGGCTATCTAACACTGAAATAATTTTTCAAATCGGACCAGTAGTTCCTGAGATTAGCGCGTTCAAGCAATCAAACAAACTCTTCAGCTTTATATATTAGTATAGATTTAGATACGAGCTACTATTCCACTAACACCGTGTAAACCGGTCTTTAGTATTTGGGTATCATTTCGTTTTAGCAATCATTCGGATGCGCAATCTTTGTTTTAATGATCCTTAATAATACCTGGCTTTGACTGTCCAGTACAGGGAGAAGGCCTGTACACATGACATACTAGCTCTTGCCCGAAGCTTCGCTCGATAATGCAAGCGAACACATACATTTTTGCAAAAAACAACTGGTCAAGTGCGAGTCGGACTCGCGTGCAAAGGGTTCCGAAAGAATTTCATTTTTTTTAAACATGTTATTTTAACACAATCGACTCTTTTAAGCTTTCCTGTAATCTATAGGTAAAGATCTAGTATCTCCATTTTTTTTTTTTTTTTCAAAATGTTGCGCTCTGTAGTTTCGGATATAAGGGGGGGGGAATGGTTAGTTTTGGTCTAATTTCTTGAATAACTTCAAAACGGTTTATTTTAAAATTATGAAAAAAATATAATTAAAACCCTCACAGAAAGCCCTTTCATTTGATATGTCACACAATATTGTTCAAAAAACCTTTTTTCAGTAATTTTCTAGTTTGTGACCCCAAAAGTGACCCCACACTAAAAAAAAATATAATTTACGTAACGTGACCCAAACACGGGAAGTGTTTGGGTCATAGAAGTCCTTATGTATACCAAATTTCAACAGAATCGGTCCAGCAGATCCGGAGAAAACTAGCTGTGACAGACGGACACACAGGCAGACAGACACCCGAGTGGTCCTATAAGAGTTCCGTTTTTACGGATGTTCGGTACCCTAAAAAGTAATTTATGATCACCCTCCACAGACAATTTTTCATTAATTAACAATAAACTTACCGGATGAGCCATTTGATGATTTCCAATGCAGAAAAAGAGTGAAAAGCAAAAAATACGCATAACTTTTTACAGAATAGTCCGATTTTGATAATTCTCTTTTTTTTAAAGTCTTTCCATATAAATTTGAAAAAAAAATACCTACCCTAAGGGAGGGAAAATAGGGGTGATTTATTGTTCACTCACAGAAAACTGAGTTGTGTAGCATTTTTTGTAGGCCTACCCATGTTAGTGAACAATAAATCACCCCTATTTTCCCTCCCTTAGGGTAAGATTTTTTTTTCAAATTTATATGGAAAGACTTTAAAAAAAAGAGAATTATCAAAATCGGACTATTCTGTAAAAAGTTATGCGTGGTCATACATAAAATCCTTACTAATTCCTTATTATTCCTTACTAATATTATAAATGCGAAAGTAACTCTGTCTGTCTGTCTGTCGCGCTTTCGCGCCGAAACTACTGAACCGATTTAAATGAAATTTGGTACACAGATAGTCTAGAGCCTGAGAAAGGACATAGACTACTTTTATCCCGGAAGTATGTTCCCTAAGGACCACGTGGGCGAAGCCGCTGGCAGAAGCTAGTAAAATATATACGCGTCGACTTGAGACGTCCTCCGTTCTTTCGTCGGTTAAAAAAGGCGGTCTGTGGATGAGAGTATAGTATCTCTATGAATCAAGAATTTAAAGGTATCTCGGTCAGTGTGAACCCTCCTTTAACGTAACAATTTAGACCCTGGAGGCGATGACTCACCACAATCACCACTCATGATGTCAGTATGTGGAACCCTGTTTTTTGGAGACCCAAATATTTAGGGTTCCGCTTTAGTGAAGGGAAAAACACTTTATCGTTAAGTTAAACGCATGACAATTAATTAAAATGGCTATATATACCAACGTGTAACAGAATAAACGCAATACCTCTTAAGGGGCCATTATACTCATAATTATGAACAACTTTCACTATGGGAGCAATCCCGAAATCGCACTAAATAAATCAGCCGTTCAATACATTTTGTCGAGTTATGCGCACATAAATGGATGGGGGAGTCAATTGTTTTCACGATTTCAGTTTTGGTTCCATAGTCATTCCATCATCACTCATCATTATGAACAACTTTGTTCATAATGATGAGTACAATAGCCCCATAAGAGTATTACGTTTATTCTGTTACAGGTTGTATTTAATTATTTAACAATTTATGTACACACATTACATAGAAAGATAAAAAGAAGGAAACAGAAAAATAGGTACAAAGGTAATGCTTATTTCAAAAGAAATCTCTTCCAGCATACCTGCGACCTGCCTGTGTATTAGGATAATAGGATTTTTAAATTTAATACAATTATTATTCCAACAGCGGAACCCACACCATCTAACTTTAGATGCTACCTGCCCAAAGTTTTTACCATTATCTTCGATCTTAATTAACCACGTGTGTCTAACGAGTTTCGATTTTTTTCCTTTCTTTGTAAAGTAAACAGTATACATTTATTTGGTGTTAGTAGTTTTATAGTTAACTTGCTTTTGCTCGGGACTTCGTACACGCGCATATCCCATTTTTACCCGTTCCCGTAGGAATTTCTGACAATCCGCTCTTATTGTTCTCCCTACACTCCCCAAGGTACCTACATGCCAAATTTCAGCTTTCCACGACCAGTAGTTTCGGCTGTGCGTTGTCTGTCAGTCACTCAATCAGTCAGTAACGGAAGCATTTTATATATTAGTACTAGTTGACCCGCGCAAATTCGTCTGCTCCGGTACTATTGGTCTTAGCGTGATGATATATAGCCTATAGCCTTCCTCGATAAATGGGCTATCTAACACCGAAAGAATTTTTCAAATCAGACCAGTAGTTCCTGAGATTAACGCGTTCTAGCAAACAAACAAACTCTTCAGCTTTGTATATTAGTATAGATAATAGGATTTTTAAATTGAATACATTTAATATTCCAACAGCGGAACCCACACCATCTAACTTTAGATACTACCTGCCCAAAGTTTTTACCATTATCTTCGATCTTAATTAACCACGTGTGCCGAACGAGTTTCGATTTTTTGCCTTTCTTTCTTTCTTTGTAAAGTAAACAGTATACATTTATTTGGTGTTAGTAGTTTTGTAGATTCTTTTCCTGTTTGAGAGCTTACAATAGGGAATATGCACGAAAAAAATATTTCTTATCTATACAGTTTATCTAAAAATGTACACAAATATAATACTAACAGTGAAAATAGAATCAAAATGGTTCGAAAAACAAACGAGATATAGTTATTTTAAACAAATATATCTGTCCCTCTCGCGAAAACGCTGTTTTCTATGGCAGCTGTATAAGCGCCAAGAACTTTGACGTCACAATTCATATCGGACTTCTCTTTCTAATTGTAAACTTTGAAGCTTTGTAACTTCATCGCTGATGAAGATATTTAAAAAATAATTTCATAATTGTTTATTAGAGCTAATATGTATTTCATTTTGCAAATAAAAAAATATACGTAACCTTATGGTCAGCAGTAGCGTTTGCGACCCCTTCCTTGGTTGTGGAATTGTTCTGACGAGTGACCACGGGCCTGGGGGGCTACTCTCTAAGCCCGAAGTCCGTAGTTTCGGCCTTAGTATCGCCTACGGACTTACGCTTAGTCCCGAACCCGAACTAAGAATGAATGACAACACGATTTGACAGTAACTGTCAAATCGTGTTGTCATTCATTCTTAGTGGTTAGGTGATACGGTGTAGAATACGCCCGCCACTAACACCGAAACTACGGACTTCGGACATAGAGAGTAGCCTGCCTAGAACGCTACGGGCATTACGAGGAACATGGGTTTTTAGTCAGTAAGAGTCTGATACCTCCCGATCCGTGCGAAGCGGGGAAGTTATTTGTTGATATCCCGTCCCAAAAACACATTGTAACTGTACAAGATAGTATATATAAAATCCTAGGAAGTAAATCATTGAGCGATAAAATAATTTCGCAGTTTGCAAACTACTTAAGAGGAAATGCTGGCGGCGAGACTTGTATGTAAAAAGTCATAATTTGAGGTTTGGCTTTCGACTGTTTTCTCCTCCAATATTGAACCAATTTATGAGATATTTCACAAACTGAACAAGAAGAATATATACTGTGTCCCTATGTTTTGCTTTTTTTGATTAATAGTTGCCAAATTTGTACACTCTGTTGACAGCGATTTATCGGACAATTTTGAGCATTTTGTGAGAGTTCTAGTGCTTATACGGTTAATAAATCATCAAATCGAAAAACATAGGGATACAGTATATATCCTTGTTATTCAGTTTATGAAATATCTGTTAAATCGGTTCCACATTGGAGGAGAAAACAGTCGAGAGCCAAACCTCGAATTATGACTTTTTACATACAAAGTCTCGCCGCCAGCATTTCGTCTTAAAACCAATTCAACCAACATATTTCTGTTGATAATTCACTCGCGATATATTTTGACAAGTCCGTGATGGAATATATTTAAGATTATTTATGTCTTGTTAAAAATCAAGCCTTGAACTTTTGTTTAGTAGTCGATGTTGGTAGCTAATTTGTCTGTCATGAACTAGAGTGATAGATGTTGCTTGTAGAGCGTGTCTTTTAGAGTGGTCTGCCTTGTGTAGGAAACTAGGAGATCAGTCTAGCTGGCAATGCCGAAGCTTGCTGCTTGCTTAAGCCAGCGCGGGCCTTTTTTTAGGATGGGAAATTTCATTTTTAGGGTTCCGTACCTCAAAAGGATAAAACAGAACCCTTATACAATAACTTTGTTGTCCGTCCGTCTGTCTGTCAAGACCGTTTATCTCGGGAACGTGTGGAGGTATCTAGTTGAAATTAATACCATATACAAACTTAGGTTTATGGCCCCTTGCAGCTGTGAAAAAATCAAACGTCTAAGCTAACGTAAGAAAAACTCCACGACCTCATCCCACCGGCCCCCTTCTACCATCGGACATCCAGACGCACTGCATCTTACCATCCCTACCTTGTTACTATTCCACCAATTTGCACTAAGCGTTTCCAAACGTCTTTTATAATGCGCACAGCAAAGGAGTAGAACTCTCTGTCTGCGTCTGTGTTTCCAAACGCATACAACTCTAATCTCTTCAAAGTTAGAGTGCACAGGCTCCTTCTGGGTAAGCTCGCTCCATCGTAGACTTTGTCTCTGTCATCTCTGACCTAGACTAGAGTCAAGAGCAAACCCATCACAAATAAAAAAAAGATACGGTCGTTTATGTCGCAAAAAAACTTATTTTTCTCCACTCTCAAGGGAGTCAAAATGTATAGGGTATTTGCCGTTGACCTAGAACTATGGAATTTGGCAAGTAATACCGTCTTATACTACAAGAATAGGGAAAAGTCGGAAAACTATACATAACATATAGTCTTTATTTAAAGTAATTTGTAGCTACAAATTTGTACGGAACCTTCGGTGCGCGAGTCTGACTCTAGTCCGGTTTTTTTTTTAACTTTGCCCCACGCTAGGAACTTCTCCTGTATCGTGGATGCGTTCACAAACATCCAAACTAACATACACAAACAGCCAGACCCGGAACAACTATCTGTAGGCCATACAAATATTTGTTCCGTGCGGGGATCGAACCCGCGACACGCGGCGCAGCAGCTAATCACTCAACCACTGGGCCAACCGTGTCGTCACGCCGTCGTTTGACTCCAAATGACTCCTCCCGCTCTGGGTGAAGCAGAAGGGAGTGTCAGACTCTTACTGACTAAAACCCATCCGTGTTCCTCCTAATGCCCTTTGCGTTCCAAGGCCCCGGTGACTCTTTCGAAAAAAATCTGCGGATTTTGACCTTGGCAGCAAATGTTATTTATATTTAGACCCATTTATCAATGGGTCTAAATCTAAATAACATGGTTAGTTTTTAAATGTAATAAAAACCCATACAGGATCACTCGCGTATCTATCGTTTTCCGCGTCTACGTTTGGTTCAAAGAATTTCATATTATTTGTACCAAATTACTACAGAATTGGTACAGCGAATTCAGCGCACATTGCCTGTGATAGTCAGACAGAAACTTGAATGATCCTATAAGAGTTCCGCTAGCTTTTGCGCGCGACTTAGTACGCGCATATCCTCTCTTAGTGCTCCCCTACACTCCCCAAGTAACCTACATGCCAAATTTCAGCCATCTACGACCAGTAGTTTCGGCTGTGCGTTGTCTGTCAGTCACTCAGTAACGGAAGAACTTTATATAATAACTAGCTGACCCGCGCAACTTCGTCTGCGTCAAAATTTTCATTACTGCTCCGCTCCTATTGGTCTTAGCGTGATGATATATAGCCTATAGCCTTTCTCGATAAATGGGCTATCTAACACTGAAAGAATTTTTCAAATCGGACCAGTAGTTCCTGAGATTAGCGCGTTCAAGCAAACAAACAAACTCTTCAGCTTTAAATATTAGTATATATTGATGATTGTTGAACATACTGAACTCTAAAAAAGGGTTCAATAGTTAGTATGGAAATTCGTCGTTTGGAAACGCCTGTTCTTAATCTAAGCATCTTACCACTACCAAGTTCTTGCTTAAATCTAGTCATTACATACGAACAGGTGTAGTGACTGCCTCTATTACGTAACCGGCAACTAACCTGCTTGCGTGACAATCGTAAGGTCGGAGTTACAATGTCATAGAAATGTGACTGTGTTGTCGTTTTGTGGTTGTCTTGTCAACTGCAAGTTTAAGGCTTGTATTCATGCCAATGACCTTGTGCATATGAACGGAGCTAACCACCCCTCTACGCGCCACTCCGCTACCCGCATTTTTTTAAATAAAAATAATACATGTTTTAACCACTCAGGATCCGTAAGTTCCTTTCGGGACAAGAACAGCCTTAAGAGGAAATGCTAGCGGCGAGACTTTGTATGTAAAAAGTCATAATTCGGCAATTATTAATCAAAAAAGGAAAACATCGGGGTGTCCTTATGTTTTCATTTTCTGATTAATAGTTGCCAAATTTGTACACTAGGGCTCTGTTGACGAGGAAGCCGAACGCGTGAGAGAGAGGGAAACCTCACGCCCCAGTCGCCGCAACAGAAGAAGACGCCCCGGGCGTCGGGAGTCGCAGGGCGATTCTCGGCCACCGTTGGCGCGGGCCTGCGGACGGCGATCAGTGGGTGGCTCGCCGTCTGATCAGAACCAGGGGGCTACTCTCTAACGAAATCCGTAGTTTCGGGCTTAGTTGCGGGGTATTCTACTCCGTATCACCTACTGACTTACGATTAGTCCCGAACCCGAACTGAAAATGAATGACAACACGATTTCACAGTGACTGTCAAATCGTGTTATCATTAGTTCTCAGTGGTTAGGTGATACGAAGTAGAATACGCCCGCCCGCAACTAAGCCCGATACTACGGATTTCGTTAGAGAGTAGCCCCCCAGGTCCGGGTCGACGGCGCGCTTTGTTCCACGCGCGCCTCAAAGAGCTGTCAGCATTAAAGACGGGGCCAACTAGGGCAAATGCCTGCCGGGGTTGCGGAATTTGTTCGAAAGAGTCACCGCGGCCCTGGAACGCAAAGGGCATTAGGAGGAACACGGATGGGTTTTAGTCAGTAAGAGTCTGACACTCCCTTCTGCTTCACCCAGAGCGGGAGGAGTCATTTGATGATTTCCCAACCTCAAAAGAAGGGCTCTGTTGACAGCAATTTATCGGACAATTTTGAGCATTTTGTGAGGGTTCTAGTGCTTATACGGTTAATAAATCATAGAGACACAGTATACATTCTTCTTATTCAGTTTGTGGAATATCTCTTAAATCGGTTCAATATTGGAGGAGAAAACAGTCGAGAGCCAAACCTCGAATTATGACTTTTTACATACAAAGTCTCGCCGCCAGCATTTCCTCTTAAGTATAAAAACAAAGGAAATCGCCTGATAATGATTACGTCCTATTGATAGCACTATTAATTGTTCATCTGCTTAGTTAAGTACCTACTATCGAACACAATCGAACTTTTGCATAATAAGGATACTTAGTTTGCTTCACCAGCTAATTCTTCCATTACTGTTAAGGCTTGTATACATGCTAATGACCTTATGCATATAAACGGAGCTAACTGTTCCTCTACGCGCCACTCCGCTACCCGCATTTTTAATTTATTATAAAAATAATAACACATATTTAAAAAAGTAACCAAACCAAATTATTTTCTTTGTATTGCAAACCAATAGATATTATTTTTAGACTTCAACGATTTGGAGGTGATTTGGTGATTTTTTTGTCATATTATTTGATACCGATACATAAATTATGGCTAAACCAAATTATGTATCATGTCATGTAGATTACTACCTATTTTTTCAGATGTAATTTCTCAGGAAATGCCGACAAAAAGTTGCTTCATCTGCACGCTGTTTTTAAACATTTCTCGAGAGAGCAGCCTTAAGGCGCTGATGGGGTATCAGCGCCTTAAGGTAGCTGATTTTAAAATGAGAATCACGTCTAGACGGCGAGTCGTATTTTTGTGGACTGTCGTTTTTACGTCTGTGTTAGACATAACTTTACAAATTAATCCGTAGGTGATACGGAGTAGAATACGCCCGTAACTAAGCCCGAAACTACGGACTTCGGGCTAAGAGAGTAGCCACCCTCGGCGGGCATGAGGAGGAACACGGATGGGTTTTAGTCAGTAAGAGTCTGACACTCTCCCGCTCCGCCCAAAGCGGAAGGCGTCATTTGATGGTGTTCCATCTAAAAAATGCTTACGAAATTTATTCATTAGCAATCAGAATATGTATTGATAATCGAATTATCTACCATGGCGTCTAGATGGTTGATTGGAGCAATTATCAATTATAATTTTCATCACCTTTCTCCTCTAAATTGTTCCTCAAAACACAGTAGCAACTGATGGGAATGTTGCTCAATTGGTTTAGCCAAAAAACGAGTAAGGCAATTATGTAATTACCTTCATAAATTCGTAATGTTAACACCAAACCTCTCGATACTCCTGGACTACAAAAATGTATACCTAAATCTAGATGTTAAGTATTTATTTCTGTACAAGTGATTTGTAATCTTTAGAAATAAATGAATTCAAACCGTATGTAATTATATGATGATTCAATATTTAGTTTATTTTGTACTACTGTATAAGACTGGCTTACCCGCGCAACTTCGTCTGCGTCATATTTTTCAATAATACTCCTCTCCTATTGGTCGTAGCGTGAAGTTACTATCAGTGCTGTCACCAATCATTTGCTAGCATCGCCCACCGTACGTTTGTCAATTTGTGCAATGTTTACAACCAAAACCATTGGTAATCTATTCTATTACGGGAAGTAGGTTGTTTTGACCAACCGACCGCTGCCGTAACCTTTATCTATTGCCTAAGACGTTTCGTCACAGAGTAAACTTAAGCTGTGGGTGGACCTTAAGAAGAAATGCTGGCGGCGGGACTTAGTATGTAAAAAGTCATAATTCGAGGTTTGGCTCTCGACTGTTTTCTCCTCCAATATTGGACCGATTTAAGAGATATTCCACAAACTGAATAAGAAGAATGTATACTGTGTCTCTATGATTTCCTTTTTGATGATTTGTTAACCGTATAAGCACTAGGACTCTCACAAAATGCTCAAAATTGTCCGATAAATCGCTGTCAACTGAACCCTAGTGTACAAATTTAGTAACTATTAATCAAAAAAGGAAAACATAGAGACACAGTATACATTCTTCTTATTCAGGTTGTGAAATATCTCTCAAATCGGTTCAATATTGGAGGAGAAAACAGTCGAGAGCCAAACCTCGAATTATGACTTTTTACATACAAAGTCTCGTCAAAGGCGTGTTGTGCTGTTCGGGAGTGGCATAGAAATGGTGTTATGTAGAACTTAGCTCATTTTTAGGGTTCCGAACATCCGCGAAAAACAGAACCCTTAATGATCACTCGGGTGTCTGTCTGTCCGTCTGTTACAGCCAGTTTTCTTCGGATCTACTGGACCGATTCTGTTGAAATTTGGTATAATATGGACTTCTGTGACCCAAACACGGACGCGTCACGGAAATTAAAAAAGTTTTTGGTATGGGTGTCACTTTCAGGGTCAAACTAGAAAATTAAAAAAAAGTTTTTCAACCTGTACCGTGTGACATATTAAATGAAAGGGCTTACTGTGAGGGCTTTAATTATATTCTTTTCATAATTTTAAAATAAACGGTTTCGAAATTATTCAATAAATTAGACCAAAAATAACCATTCTCCCCCTTATCTCCGAAATAGCTGAGCCTAAAATTTTGAAAAAAAAAATGCAGATAAAATATAATGCTATACCTAAAGATTACAAGAAAATATATAAGAATTATGTAGTGTTAAAATAAACATGTTAGAAAAAATTAAATTGTTTCGGAACCCTTTGCACGCGAGTCCGACTCGCACTTGGCCAGTTTCTTATTTTCGTATGTTTTATTTGTGCCTATACTGACGCAGCCCATGTCGTATGGTGTCGGCCGGTGCCGTATGGTGCCGTAAAAGAATAATACCATCCCATCACTTCCCGTGGGTGTCGTAAGAGGCGACTAAGGGACTCACCAGAGAATGGGCAGCAGCGTTCTCTGTAAAACTCAACACACTGCGATCGCCAATCCGCCTGCCAAGCGTGGCGATTATGGTAAACCCACCCTTTGGGGGAGGCCTATGTCCAGCAGTGAACGTCTTCGGCTGTTATGATGATGATGATACTGAACTTAGTGTGTCTTAATTCTCATCACTGGTATATCTATCCTACCTATCTTCAACAAGTCTTCATGTAAATAAACACCTATTTAAACGACAATTTGTATGCGTATTTTATAATTGCCTGCATCGTTTGAAATCAACATAACCAGTCCATGTTGTGTCCTACTGACATTATTTGTTTGTGTTTGAGCAAACACTCTTCTATTTTCATTTGGTTAGTTAGAATATAGGATCATCATCTGCCTAACCTTTACCCAACTACATTGGGGTCGGCTTCCAGTCAAACCGGATTCAGCTGAATACCAGTATTTTACGTGGAGCGGCTGCCTACCAGACCTCCACAACTCATTAACTGGGTAACACGGTACTTTATGGCAAGACTGGAGTCAGATTTACTGGCTTCTGACTACCCGTAACAACTACCAAAGATCTACAAATGACAGCCGGGACCAACGGATTTACATTTGTAATTTAATCTTCTAATATATAAAAATCTCCTCGACCGATTTTCACGAAATTTTGTGTGTATATTCGGTAGTTATGAGAATAGGTGGTAGGGTATTTTTTTTATATGGCAAAAAAACTTTTTTACAAAAAAATGTAACCAACTTCCAAAACAAGACACTACAAAGTATAAAATAACTTTAATTTCGGAAGTCGGTGTTTTTGGTTATTTCGTATTTGACACCGACTTCCGAAATTAAAGTTATTTTATACTTTGCAGTGTTTTGTTTTGGAAGTCGGTTACATTTTTTGTGAAAAAGTTTTTAATTTTTCACTTTTTAGTGGTACTTGCGTACTCATTCGCAGCGTACCGGCGTGATATTATGTTATGAAAATGAAACTTACTAAGTCCTTTCGGTGTAAAGGTCTCGTCAATACGAATGAAATAAGCCCAAACACTTGGTAGTTCCTACATACCGATGTGGAGTTCCCTTGACTCTCTGTCGTCTCCATCATCAGGTCTGATCCAAACCTTCATTGTTTTGTAGTATCACCCGATATACACACGAATATCAAGTTTTTACCAGATGCGTGCCTACAATTTTCGTGAGTTGCCCTCGATTTCTCAGGGTTCCCATCATCAGATCCTGACGTGGTTAGCTAGTGTTACATAAAAGTATCGATTTGGAGCAAAAATCTATTGAAATAATTTATTTTTCCAGCATTTATACTCGTACCATGCATAAATGTGTCCTTTTAACCGACTTCAATAAAGAGGAGGTTCTCAATTCGTCGGAATGTTTTGTTATTTTTAATGTATGTTCTCTGATTACTCGAAGACGCCTGGGGGGCTACTCTCTAAGCCCGAAGTCCGTAGTTTCGGGCTTAGTTGCGGGCGTATTTTACTCTGTCACCTGACCACTAAGAATTAATGACAACACGATTTGAAAGTTACAATAAAAACGTGTTGTCATTCACTCTTAGTTCGGGTTCGTGATTAATCGGAAGTCTGTAGGTGATACGGGGTAGAATACGCCCGCAACTAAGCCCGAAACTACGGACTTCGGGCTTAGAGAGTAGCCCTCCTGGACCGATTTGGAATTTTAGTGTAGACTTCCCAGGTCTACATGATCGCCAGGTCAGGTTCTGATGATGGGATCCTGGAGAAATAGAGGGAACTCTTCAAATTTTATAGGCACACTTGAAGTGATTTGGGTATGTTTTGGAAGAGTATTTTCTCGGAGTGGTCCCATTTGAATTACCTTGGTGAAGATCTAATGAAGAACTTAAATTATAGCAAATGAACCGGAATTGCTGAAATCGCATGTCTCACTAGCTTTTGCCCGCGGCTTCGCTCGCGTTAAGAAGTTTAAAATTGACAAAGTTTCATACAAACTTTCATCCCCTATTTTATCCCTTTGGGGGTAGAATTGATCAAAATCCTTTCTTAACGGATGCCTACGTCATAACATCTACCTGCATGCCAAATTTCAGCCCGATCCGTCCAGTGGTTTGGGCTGTGCGTTGATAGATCACTATGTCAGTCAGTCAGTCAGTCACCTTTGAGTTATATATTTATTTAGATGTCTGCCTAGGCTTTTCTTCTAATTATAATGTCGGCTTCCAGTCAAACCGATAAAAAAACTAGTTGTATTATCTATTCGAAAAAGTATCGTAAATAATGTTATTATATTGAGTCGTTAAAGATAAAGTAAGAAATTACATAATAAGTTGAAGGCAGTGCGTTTTATAACCGTAGGGCATTATTGGGCACTGCTTACTTTCACTCGCCTTTAATACTGGTTTTTTATTATTTATTTATTTTCGTTGTTATTCATTTTGTGTTTGTGGTTTATTGTGATTGTGAAGTAATGTCAGCAACAAATAAGATGTTATTGTAGGTCAGATTCAGGGGGGCTACTCTCTAACGAAATCCGTAGTTTCGAGCTTAGTTGCGGGCGGGCATTTTCTACTCCGTATTACCAAACCACTGAGAACTAATGATAACACGATTTGACAGTTACTGTGAAATCGTGTTGTCATTCATTCTCAGTTCGGGTTCGGGACTAATCGTAAATCTGTAGGTGATACGGAGTAGAATACGCCCGCCCGCAACTAAGCCCGAAACTACGGATTTCGTTAGAGAGTAGCCCCCCTGCATCGCACTAATAATATATAATCTATATACTAATATATAAAGCTGAAGAGTTTGTTTGTTTGCTTGAACGCGCTTATCTCAGGAACTTCTGGTCCGATTTGAAAATTATTTCAGTGTTAGATAGCCCATTTATCGAGAAAGGTTATAGGCTATATATCATCACACTAAGACCAACAGAAGCTGAGCAGACGAAGTTGCGCGGGTCAACTAGTAATAATATAAATAAGCAGGTAATAATATTATATTGGCTACTATTTTTTTATATTTTTAATAGATTTTTTAAATGTACAAATAATATAAAGAAAATGAATAAACGACATATTTATAATAATGTATATAATATATATATATATATATATAATAGTAATACTTATAATAATATTTAAGAAAATAATTTTTGAAAAAATAAATTTACGTACTTAATTGTTTTTTGAAGTGAAAACTTCTTTAGCGGCGTTGAGCACTTTTTCTGTAATGGGTATAAAATCTTAAACTCGCGTCAGGGTCACGTGACCTAATCGCAAAAAGCGTAAGACGGCTCGCGTCAGGGTCACGTGATGCGAAAAAGCGTAAGATCGAGGGGAAGGGAGAGGAACTAGTATCTCCCACTCTTTCTACCGTACCTGCTCCGCTTAGGTGGCACAGGGCGCTTGCGCGAATGTCCGTCTGTGTTTATGTACAGCGTGGCACGCGTATCCAAGGATACGAAATTACGGAATTACAAAATTATGGATGAAAGTTGATTTTTCTAAGAGATAAAAATTAATGTAATATATAAATAAATAACGATATAATATTATGAATAATAACATGTAAATTGTCATATTTGTGTACGATAGGAGTGGAACTCTCTGCCTGCGTCCGTGTTTCCAAACGCTTACAACCCTAATCTCTTCAAAGTTAGAGTGAACAGGCTCCTTCTGGGTAAGCTCGCTCCATCGTAGACTTTGTCTCGGTCATCTTTGACCTAGACTGGAGTCAAGAGCAAACCCATCACAAATAAAAAAAAAAAAAAACGATAGCGCAATAAATAAACATTGTATTCTACCTCATAAATGATAGTATTTTTGTACTTATAATTAAACACAACGTTAATACTAAAGTTTTCACTTCTGCCGGCGCTCCCGGAGTGCTACCGGTGTTTTTTTTTTGTGATGGTTTAACTCTTGACTCTAGTCTAGGTCAGATATGACAGAGACAAAGTCTACGATGGAGCGTGCTTACCCAGAAGGAGCCTGTTCACTCTAACTTTGAAGAGATTAGGGTTGTAAGCGTTTGGAAACACAGACGCAGGCAGAGAGTTCCACTCCTTTGCTGTGCGCATTACTTATAAAAGACGTTTGGAAAAATATGCAAATATAAATCGATAAATCCTGCAATAATTGATGATACAGCAATGTTGCTATAAATAATAATATTTACTTTAATTTTCCGACTAACACCTTAAAAGGTAAACCCTAGGTATTCAAGTCACGATTTTGTCTTATGTTTAATGCAGAAGATGTATCGTGTATTAATAATAGTTTCTTGTATAAGAACTTTATCAAGGACAAGCTTTATCCCGCGACTTCGTACGCGCAAATCCCGTTTTCCCCGTTCCCTAATATTTGTAACATCTTATATACCTATAATGTACCTACATTCTTTGCAAATAAAAATCATTCTATTCTATTCCGTAGGAATTTCGGGAAATCCTCTTGGTGCTCCCCTACACTACCCAAGGAACCAGGATGGGAAATCATCAAATGAATTCTCCCGCTCTAGGTGAAGCAGGAGGGAATGTCAGACTCTTACTGACTAAAACCAATCCGTGTTCCTCCTAGTGCCCTTTGTGTTCCAGGGCCGCGGTGACTCTTTCGAAAAAAGTCCGCAGCCCCAGCAGGCACTGGCCCTAGGGGGCCCCGCTTTTAATGCTGACAGCTCTTTGAGGCGCGCGTGGACCACAGCGCGCCGTCGACTCGGGCCTGGAGGGCTAATCTCTAACGAAATCCGTAGTTTCGGGCTTAGTTGCGGGCGTTCGTAGTCTACTCCGTATCACCTACAGACTTACGATTAGTCCCGAACCCGAACTGAGAATGAATGACAACACGATTTCTCAGTAACTGTCAAATTGTGTTATCATTAGTTCTCAGTGGTTAGGTGATACGAAGTAGAAAATGCCCGCCCGAATTTAAGCCCGAAACTACGGATTTCGTTAGAGAGTAGCACCCCTGGTTCTGATCGGACGGCGAGCCACCCAATGCTCACCCTCCGCAGGCCCGCGCCTACGGTGGCTTCTTCTGTTGAATGGGGCATGAGATTTCCCTCTCTCACACGTTCGGCTTCCTCCTTCGCTAGCATTACCGGAGACCGCTTCCCATGTCTCCTCGCTCCGGACCATGGCTTGAACCAGGGCCGAACGCAAGAGATCGCCGCTACCCAAGGAAGCTACATGCCAAATTTCAGCTTTCTATGACCAGTAGTTTCGGCTGTGCGTTGTCTGTCAGTCACTTACTCAGTAACGGAAGAATTTATACAGCGTATAACAGAATAAGCGCAATACCTCATAAGGAATCATTGTACTCATCATTATGAACAACTTTCACTATGGGAATAACACTGAAATCGGGAAAAAATCGACAGCCCCGTACATTTATAAAAAAAACACCGGTAGCACTTCGGGAGTGCCGGCAGAAGTGAAAACATGTAAATAATACATCCTTACTGTCGCGGTCACATCATAGACAAACCACCGACAACAAAATAAACAAAAAGACACTGACGTGTGGCCGCGACAGCGACTGTCAGTGACAGATGTCAATCTTGACACAGTTCCTGACATAAACAAAACGAACCATAAAAACAACAAAAAATAACGTTGTGTTTAATTATAAGTACAAAAATACTATCATTTATGAGGTAGAATACAATGTTTATTTATTGCGCTATCGTACACAAATATGACAATTTACATGTTATTATTCATAATATTATATCGTTATTTATTTATATATTACATTAATTTTTATCTTTTAGAAAAATCAACTTTTATCCATAATTTCGTAATTCCGTAATTTCGTATCCTTGGATACGCGTGGCACGCTGTACATAAACACAGACGGACATTCGCGCAAGCGCCCTGTGCCGCCTAAGCGGAGCAGCACACTCAGGCACGGTAGAAAGAGTGGGAGATACTAGTTCCTCTCCCTTCCCCTCGATCTTACGCTTTTTCGATCAGCATCACGTGACCCTGACGAGAGTCCGTCTTACGCTTTTTCGATCAGGTCACGTGTCCTGACGCGAGTTTAAGATTTTATACCCATTACAGAAAAAGTGCTCAACGCCGCTAAAGAAGTTTTCACTTCAAAAAATGTATTGAAACTTAAAAAAAAACAACTAAAAATTGTTAACTAAAGTTTTACTTGCAACTAGTGATGGACGTTGAATCAACGAACTAGTTGAATCAACGTTGATGACTCTTCAACGGGATTAACGTTAACCGTGTACAAATCAACTCGTTGAATTCGTCAACAAGTTACGAGACAACGACGTTTATGAATTCAACTCGTTTGACGAAACGAGAAAATGAACCCAACGTTTTGTTATTATCAACGTACGTAAATTTTATATCTTTAACAATAAAACTCCCGCAAACTGCATCAAATTGTTCGTAAATTAACATTACAACAGCATACGTTGATAAAAGCGTTAAGGCGTTTATCGTTCATGCAAGTTGACGTTCGTAACACGTCAACTCGTTGAAGAAATTAACTAGTTGATCAACTAGTTGACAAACGCAATTCAACGTTAACGTTTCGTTGACGGAAAAACCTTCAACGACCCATCACTACTTGCAACTTGCGTGCTTGTTAGTTAACAACTTAAACAAATAAATTAGGAACTTGTTTTTTCAAAGTTTTTATACAGTTTTTTAACTACAGTCGCTAGCGAGTATAGTTTGATAAAACTCATGGTAGACGTACAGACTAGCTGAACAGCTGATTTTTTACGCGATTTCGGGGTTGGACCCATAGTTAAAGTTGTTCATAATGATGAGTACAATGACCCTTTAAGAGGTATTGCGTTTATTCTGCTACATGAATATTACCCATATTAAAAGTTGTTCATAATGATGAGTACAATGACCCTTTAAAAGGTTTTGCTTTTATTCTACTACACGTTTTATATTACCCATAGTAAAAGTTGTTCATAATGATGAGTACAATGACCCTTTAAAAGGTTTTGCTTTTATTCTGCTACACGTTTTATATTACCCATAGTAAAAGTTGTTCATAATGATGAGTACAATGACCCTTTAAAAGGTTTTGCTTTTATTCTGCTACACGTTTTATATTACCCATAGTAAAAGTTGTTCATAATGATGAGTACAATGACCCTTTAAAAGGTTTTGCTTTTATTCTGCTACACGTTTTATATTACCCATATTAAAAGTTGTTCATAATGATGAGTACAATGACCCTTTAAGAGGTATTGCGTTTATTCTGCTACATGAATTATTACCCATATTAAAAGATGTTCATAATGATGAGTACAATGACCCTTTAAGAGGTATTGCGTTTATTCTGCTACATGAATTATTACCCATATTAAAAGTTGTTCATAATGATGAGTACAATGACCCTTTAAGAGGTATTGCGTTTATTCTGCTACATGAATTATTACCCATATTAAAAGTTGTTCATAATGATGAGTACAATGACCCTTTAAGAGGTATTGCGTTTATTCTGCTACACGTAGTTAGGATAAACGAATCAAAAAATCGTGTAGTATTTTATTTTAAATCTATTAACTATTCTATCGGCAGACCACAGAAGTACATCGATTTATTGTTTCTTAGACCACAAGACAAACGATACGTTTAAAATTTATGAACTGAACTACGTCATTAGGTAAAACAAGTACATGGACGGAATAAGAATTCAATTCAATTATTTTATACTAGCTGACCCGCGCAATTTCGTCTGCGTCACAATTTTCATTACTGCTCCGCTCCTATTGGTCTTAGCGTGATGATATATAGCCTATAGCCTTCCTCAATAAATGGGCTATCTAACACTGAAAGAATTTTTCAAATCGGACCAGTAGTTCCTGAGATTAGCGCGTTCAAGCAAACAAACAAACAAACAAACTCTTCAGCTTTATATATTACTAGCTGACCCGCGCAACTTCGCCTGCGTCACAATTTTCGTTACTGCTCCGCTCCTAAAAAAAAAATGGAGATAATAGATCTTTACCTAAAGATTACAGGAAAACCTATTAGAAGTCTGTAGTGTTAAAATAACATGTTAAAAAAATTAAATTCGTTCGGAACCCTTTGCACGCGAGTCCGACTCGCACTTGGCCAGTTTTTTTTATCTAGCTTGCCGAGGATGGTCTGTGGATGGATGACTATCTTAACATACCGAGACTCCTCCATGCCTCAGAAAGCACGTTAAGCCATCCCGGCTGTCATTTGTACAACTTTTACTTGCAAGCAAAGCAAACAAACAACAAGCAAGAAAGGTTTCTTTCTTTCTTTTTAGGGTTCCGTATCAAAATGGTAAAAAGGAACCCTTATGGTGTGACTAAGTCTGTCCGTCTGTCACAGCTGGTTATCTCAAGAACTACTAATACTATCATTTTGAAATTTGGAATAGTCTTACATGACGTTTGCTTAACTATTTTTCATAATAAAAATGTAAATATTGATTTTTGTAACAACAACTAAAAGGGTTTCTTAAAAATTCGAAGTGGGGCTACTAGGGCATGTGGGGTATAAATATGACAGAACGCAATTTGCACATTCTCAAACATTTTTTTTAGGCCGCGTTTTCATGGAAAATATAAAAATTTTGACCCTCCCTCCCCCCCCCCCCCCTATCTCCGAAGTTTACATAGAGAAAAATCTGAAATTATTCTACGTGATAGAAGTTTATGTAAAGATTACAGGAAAAATATAACGATGTCTCTAAATACCACACTTTTTCAGAAATCATCAAAAAACATTACATTATTTTCACTATCCGTCAAGAGATGGCGCTGATCTAAAACTGCAGTGTTAAATTCTCTGACGAATATAGGCCTTTCCGATGAAAATTTAGAAACAGTTCACGTTTTATATGATGGTACGGAACCCTCGGTGCGCAAGTCCGACTCGGTCTTGACCGGTTTTTTTAAAGACTGACCCCTGAATTATCCCTTTCACCACTTACTCACATTAAAAAAAAAAAACAACTTTTATATCAACAAAAACAAGACAACGCAGCAGTTTCCGAGAAACTCACACACATACGAACTCACAACAATAAAGACGAGTTTATTCATTTAATTTACATCTGCGATCCTGTTTCAAGATATAAGTAGCGATATAAAACAAAAGATTTACTAATAAAATTCTCGCTTATCTCGAATATGAGGTAAACAGAGTCGTTATTTTGTTTTCACTTGCATTGCAACCCATCCGGATTTCGTACGGGTATAATCCCATCTTCTCATCGTTTAGGCAGTAAGGTCTAACGACCCCACACACCCTAGTGTCAGAGCTAAACCGCCTCAAGGGCCTCTGACATGGTTCATTTGACGACCGCCATTTGGCGGCCGGGACCACCGGCTTATATATACGTGTTCGATAAAACACCGTGACACGAGATTTTATAGGCTTCCTCGATAAATGGGCTATCTAACACTAAAATAATTTTTCAATTCGAACCAGTAGTTCCTGAGATTAGCGCGTTCAACCAAACAAACAACACTGGTACCGCTGAGTCGAACTCAGGACCTCAAAAGTGATCAATCAATTTTAACACTGGTGTCTGTACATAGTCGGCCTTATAATGTTCCCACTGTTGGGACTCCGGCCTCCTCTCTAGGAGAGGGAATGTGCCGTAATCCACCACGCGGGCCCAATGCGGGTTGGTGAATGTCACATGTCTTCGAATTTTTGGTTATAGGACATGCCGGTTTCCTCACGATGTTTTCCTTCACCGTTTTGAGAGCAATGGTGATGAAATAAATTACACAAAGTAATGTGCCGGGCTGGGTTTGAACCCGCGGCCTACAACTCGTAAGTCGGAGCCAGTCTTTGACCTCAAAACTAGGTAGCCATTTTGGATAAATCTTACGTAGGCTCTGCAAAAAGCCAATATTTATTAATCTCTGAATAAATTAAGATTAGACCAATGCCAAGGTGGACAGATATGTACAGACAGCTTGACGTTTAGTTCAGAACTAGTTGACCAGCGCAACTTCGTCTGCTCCGCTCCTATTGGTCTTAGCGTGATGATATATAGCCTATAGCCTTCCTCGATAAATGGGCTATCTAACACTGAAAGATTTTTTCAAATCGGACAGTAGTTCCTGAGATTAGCGCGTTCAAGCACACAAACAAACAATTTCTTCAACTTTATATATTAATATAGATATACATAAAAAGCTATATGTATTACTAGCTTCTGCCAGCGGCTTCGCCCGCGTGGTCCCTAGGGAACATACTCCCGGGATAAAAAGTATCCTATGTCCTTTCTCAGGCTCTAGACGATCTCTGTACCAAATTTCATTTAAACCGGTTCAGTAGTCTTGGCGTGAAAGCGCGACAGATAGAGTTACTTTCGCATTTATAATATTAGTAAGGATAAGGAAGTAAGGATTATCATTAAGGTGGACCGATGACCTGGTGATGGTCGCGGGTAGCCGTTGGATGACAGACGCACAGGACCGGACGTTGTGGCGACGCTTGGGGGAGGCCTATGTCCAGCAGTGGACGACTTTCGGCTGATATGATGATGAGTGTGCAGGACAGCCGCATACATAGTCTTAGGTTTAGAGTCAATAGTTAAGCACGTGTTGTTTTTAAGTAATACCGTTAGTTAGCAACATATTTTTAGAAAAAACTTTTTACAAAAAATTTCGGAAGTCGATGTCAAAAAACGAAATAATCTAAAACACCGACTTCCGAAATTAAAGTTATTTTATACTTTGTAGTGTTTTGTTTTTGGAAGTCGGTTATATTTTTTGTAAAAAAGTTTTTCACTTTTTAGTGGTACCTGCGTACCCATTCACAACGTACCGGCGTGATATTATGTTATGAAAATAAAACTTACTAAGTGCTTTCGGTGTAAAGGTCTCGTCAATACGAATGAAATAAGCCCAAACACTTGGTAGTTCCTGCATACCGATGTGGAGTTCCCTTGACTCTGTCGTCTCCATCATCAGGTCTGATCCAAACCTTCATTGTTTTGTAGTATCACCCGAAATACAGACGAATATCAAGTCTTTACCAGATGCGTGCCTACAATTTTCGAGAGTTGCCCTCGATTTTTCAGAGTTTCCATCATCAGATCCTGACGTGGTGGCAATGAAACACCTCGGAAGCATACCCGTTCACATAAAAAAAATATTCATCGAAATCGGTTCATAAACGACGAAGTTATCCGCGAACACACATAAAAAAATATATATACATATATACGCGGTCGAGTTGAGAACCACCTTCTTTTTTTGAAGTCGTTTAAAAAGGGAAAAGGAAAGTAAGGGAAAAGTAATAGAGAGTAATATAATGCAAAGCCTTGATAACTCGGAAATCCAATGACCCTTACGGGGATAGACCAAATTAAAAAAAAAAAAACACCGGTAGCACTCCGGGAGTGCCGGCAGAAGTGAAAACATGTAAATAATACATCCTTACTGTCGCGGTCACATCATAGACAAACCACCGACAACAAAATAAACAAAAAGACACTGACGTGTGGCCGCGACAGCGACTGTCAGTGACAGATGTCAATCTTGACACAGTTCCTGACATAAACAAAACGAACCATAAAAACAACAAAAAATAACGTTGTGTTTAATTATAAGTACAAAAATACTATCATTTATGAGGTAGAATACAATGTTTATTTATTGCGCTATCGTACACAAATATGACAATTTACATGTTATTATTCATAATATTATATCGTTATTTATTTATATATTACATTAATTTTTATCTCTTAGAAAAATCAACTTTCATCCATAATTTCGTAATTCCGTAATTTCGTATCCTTGGATACGCGTGGCACGCTGTACATAAACACAGACGGACATTCGCGCAAGCGCCCTGTGCCGCCTAAGCGGAGCAGCACACTCAGGCATGGTAGAAAGAGTGGGAGATACTAGTTCCTCTCCCTTCCCCTCGATCTTACGCTTTTTCGCATCACGTGACCCTGACGCGAGTCCGTCTTACGCTTTTTGCGATCAGGTCACGTGACCCTGACGCGAGTTTAAGATTTTATACCCATTACAGAAAAGTGCTCAACGCCGCTAAAGAAGTTTTCACTTCAAAAACCGGCCAAGTGCGAGTCGGACTCGCACACGAAGGGTTCCATACCACAAACCTTGATTTTTATTATATGTTGCAATAGAAATACACAATCTGTGAAAATTTCAAGTCTCTACCTTTTACGGTGTTTGAGATACAGCCTGCTGACAGACAGACGGACAGACGGACAGCGGAGGCTTAGTAATAGGGTTCCGTTGGTTATCCTTTGGATACGGAACCTGACAAGCGCTAAAAAACACATCAATATCCATTTTCATCATCATCCTCATATCAGCGGAAAGACTTCCACTGCTGGACATAGGCCTCCCCCAAAAGGGGGGGTTTGCCATAATTGCCACGCTTGGCAGGCGGGTTGACGATCGCAGTGTATGGAGTTGAGTTTTACAGAGAAAACTGCTGCCCATTCTCTGGTGAGTCCCTTAGTCGCCTCTTACGACACCCACGGGAAGTGATGGGACGGCACCGGCCGATACCATACGGCATGTATCCATTTTAAAATCATCAAAACAACACGGGAATGAGGATATAAGCCCCGTATTTTCCCAGACATGGGCATACGTCCAGAATTATATTACTGCATAGATTAATGATAGTGCTGACAGCATTTGGTTCGCCGCGATTCGCTGTGGGCATACTAATGATGCCCAAGGACATGCTTATGTATGCTGGCAGTGAATTTTCCGGGAATGAGCTACAATTTAAATGTGGCAAGAATTTTTTTTTGTCATTTTTTCCCAGCTCTATGTTCTGTGTTTATTCTATCAGTACTACTCTCATTTTTAGGGTTCCGAACATCCGTAAAAAACGGAACCCTTATAGGATCACTCGGGTGTCTGTCTGTCCGTCTGTCACAGCCAGTTTTCTCCTGATCTACTGAACCGATTTTGTTGAAATTTGGTGTACATATGGACTTTTGTGATTCAGATAAAGACGTTTTACGTAAATAAATAAATTTTTAGTACGGGGGTCACTTTTGGGGGTCAAACTAGAAAATTAAAAAAAAAAACAGTTTTTTGAACAATATTGTAAGGCTATACTAATATTGTAGGGCTTATTGTAAGGGTTTTAAATATATTTTTTTCATAATTTTAAAATAAGGGGTTTTGAAGTCATTCAAGAAATTAGACCAAAAATTACCCCCTTATCTCCGAAACTACTGAACCTAAAATTTTGAAAAAAAATGCTGATAGTAGTTCTATACCTAAAGGAAAACCTATAAGAAGTCTGTAGTGTTAAAATAACATGTTAAAAAAAAATTGGTTCGGAACCCTTTGCACGCGAGACCGACTCGCACTTGGCCAGTTTTATTTTTTACGCGCGCGTCATATTTGGCTTAAATTAACTCTTTTTCTTTCTTTCTTTCTCGTTTCTGTTTGGAAATCCGCATTTTTCTCCCAAATGGCTTGTAACCAATAAATTCTATTTTATAACTGTTTCGTAGTTGCAATAGTTACGTTATAAAAAAGCTATTTTATGTGTAACGATAAACTAGTTTGAATTACTTGTATGCCATAATAGAGTTTTTTTGAACTGGCAATTATATTGACAATTATGTTTTGTGGCAAGCCGTAGCATGTTTGTGCAATATTAAAATGCAAGAATGGTATTATGCATTAATGCAAAGTTAAGTTAAAGTCTAGGAGGAGCATTCGAGTTTTTTTAGGGTTCCGAAAAAAAAAGGAACCCTTATAGGATCACTCGGGTGTCTGTCTGTCTGTCTGTCTGTCTGTCTGTCTGTCCGTCTGTCACAGCCAGTTTTCTCCGGATCCGCTGGACCGATTCTGTTGAAATTTGAAACACATATGGACTTCTATGACCCAAACACGGACGCGTTACGTAAATTAATAAATTTTTAGTATGGGGGTCACTTTTGGGGGTCAAACTAGAAAATTAAAAAAAAAAGTTTTTTGAACAATATTGTGTGACATATCGAATGAAAGGGCTTACAGTCAGGGTTATAATTATACTTTTTTCATAATTTTACAATAAATGATTTAGAAGTTATTCAAGAAATTAGACAAAAAATGACCATTCCCCCCCCTTATCTCCGAAACTACCGAGCCTAAAATTTTGAAAAAAATTGATATAATAGATCTTTACCTAAAGATTACAGGAAAACCTATTAGAAGTCTGTGGTGTTAAAATAATTTGTTAAAAAATTAAATTCTTTCGGAACCCTTTGCACGCGAGTCCGACTCGCACTTGGCCAGTTTTTTTTTTTTTGCTAACGCCATTTTTTTTTAATTACGTGATTAATATTTCAACCACATCTATTATACGATCAAGTTTACATAAATGTTTGTAACCCATTTAATTGACAATATGTACTATATTATTACTAGCTGACTCGGCAAACGTTATTTTGCCATGCAAAAAAATACCCTGCCACCTATTCTCATACCTACCGAATATACACACAAAATTTCATGAAAATCGGTCGACCCGTTTCGGAGGAGTTTGGTAACAAACACCGTGACACGAGATTTTTATATATAAGACTAGCTGAATCGGCAAACGTTGTTTTGCCATACAAAGAAAAAGATCCTACCACCTATTCTCGTACCTACCGAATGATACACACAAAATTTCATGAAAATCGGTCGAACCGTTTCGGAGGAGTTCGGTAACAAACACCGTGACACGAGATTTTTATATCTACACGAATATTATAAAGAAGAAAAATTTGTTTGTTTGAATTGAATAGGCTCCGAAACTATTGGACCGATTTGAAAAAATCTTTTAGCATTGGATAGCTACATTATCAGGGAGTAACCTAGGCTATATATTATCCCCGTACTCCCACGGGAACGGGGACTACGAGGGTGAAACCGCGTGACGTCCACTAGTATTAGATATATTGCTGATTGATGGTTGTAATAAATATATTTCACCCGCGTAGTTCCCGTTCCCGTCCTATGTTACTGCCTGATAATGTAGCTATCCAATGCTAAAAGAAATTTTCAAATCGATCCAGTAGTTTCGGAGCCTATTCAATTCAAACAAACAAACATACAAACAAACAAACAAATCTTTCCTCTTTATAATATTAGTGTAGATGTTATTGAAATCTTAGCAAACACGTGTCAGGGGGGCTACTCTCTAACGAAATCCGTAGTTTCGGGCTTAGTTGCGGGCGGGCATTTTCTACTTCGTATCACCTAACCACTGAGAACTAATGATAACACGATTTGACAGTTACTGTGAAATAGTGTTGTCATTCATTCTCAGTTCGGGTTCGGGACTAATCGTAAGTCTGTAGGTGATACGGAGTAGAATACGCCCGCCCGCAACTAAGCCCGTAACTACGGATTTCGTTAGAGAGTAGCCCCCCAGGTCAGTATTACAATACTTTAGTAACTAAGGCGTTTGTCTCACCGCCAGCGATCAGCGAGTGAAAAGTTTCGATAGTTTTGACGCCCAGCTTTCAGCGAGTGCTTTTGTGCGACGGGCTTTTACTCGCAATACTCGCTCAGGCCCGCACTGCAGGTAGAAATTACCGCTGTTTAGTGAGTTCTGACCGCCAAGCGAGTAGCGCCGATCGAGTGTCGCTGACCGACAATCTTTGATAGCTCTTGACGCTGCGATCAACTAGAAGTAAGTGCCGCTTGCCGGCAGTGTGAACAGCTATCGACTATGAATGTATGTGTCTCTTTTACTCACACGAGCTCTACATCTTTTGTCACTTTCCTCAGCGAGCAAATAGTCCATAGCTACTCGCTTCCTCGCCGGCGGTAAGGCGAGTGTCTAATATCCTTTTCTAAACGTTTATAGACTATAATAAAAAAATAATTACTCACGTACTCTTTGAGACCTTGACACGATTTTTCCTTATTATTATATTAACTTGCATCATTTGGTAAATATTTTAGTTTACAATACAATTGAAATGATTGCTTTGTTTGTTTAAATTATTTTTATTGTTTGATTTTCGTTTCGGTAATTCGCCATATTGGTTTTGATATTATTGGCTGTTATTTTAAGACTGTAAACCTAATATATAAAACTAGTTGACCCGCGCAACTTCATCTGCGTCATTACTGCTCCGCTCCTATTGGTCTTAGCGTGATGATATACAGCCTATAGCCTTCCTCGATGAATAGGCTATCTAACACTGAAAGAATTTTTCAAATCAGACCAGTAGTTCCTAAGATTAACGCGTTCAAGCAAGCAAGCAAACAAACTCTTCAGCTTTATATATTAGTACTAGCTCACCCGCGCAACTTCGTCTGCGTTACAATTTTCATTACTGCTCCGCTCCTATTGGTCTTAGCGTGATGATATATAGCCTATAGCCATCCTCGATAAATGGGCTATCTAACACTGAAAGAATTTTTCAAATCGGTCCAGTAGTTCCTGAGATAAAACAAACAAACTCTTCAGCTTTATATATTAGTATCGAAATAGATTCTTCCGTTACTGATTGACTGACAGACTGATTGACGCACAAACAAAACTACTGGAGAATATAGGGGTAAGAGAGGATGTCTCGAAATTCCTACGCGAACCGGGAATAACGGGATATTCGCCATTGATAAATGTGTATAAAAAACCCAAGATGCACAGTCTCGAACAAATGCAACACTCGAAACTGTCGTCAAAAACTGACATGTATCAAGTGTCATGTGCGAGTTGTGTGCAGTTATACTATAAACAATTTTTTTTGCAAATTCAGCCTTACACTCATCGCTCAAAGTTGTTTTAACAAAGCAGTGCAGTATAGCGAGTGATGCGTAATTTTTTTTGCAACTTCAACCTTACACGGATCGTTTAAAGTTGTTTTTACAAAGCAGTGCAGTATGGCGAGCGATGTGAGACTGTTTGAAACTTGCGCACAATTATACATTTTGCGCTTGTTTTTTGCGGATGGTTTTGTGAGATGCTGAGTGTGTATCTTGGGTTTTTTAATATATCAATGATTTTCGCGTACGAATTCGCGGCATAAGCTAGTCATTTTAATCTATATCTATACTAATATATAAAGCTGAAGAGTTTGTTTGTTTGCTTGAACGCGCTAATCTCAGGAACTACTGGTCCGATTTGAAAAATTCTTTCAGTGTTGGATAGCCCATTTATCGAGGAAGGCTATAGGCTATACGGGAATGGGAAATTCCTACGGGAACGGGAAAAAAACGGAATATGCGCGTACGAAGTCGCGGGCAAAAGCTAGTAACATAATATGAATATTTAGGTATTCAAAATATGTAAATAAGTAAAATATATTTGAATATTTATAAACGGATGCCGATTTGCTACAGATGTCCTTCACAGGAATCTGTCCTTGTATTGCCGAATATTACAAAAATATGTTTATTTACACTTATTTAAAGACGCTAAAGCTTCGGCTTTGTTTTGAAAATAAAGGAAACAAAAGAATATTCTATATTTTATTTATGGTCATGGTGCCGATGTTGAAAATAATATGCATGCGATTTTTGTATTTGCAAAATCGCCTGTTATTGATGATACCTGTGAAATTTAAAAAAAAGAACTGGCCAAGTGCGAGTCGGACTCGCGTGCAAAGGGTTCCGAACGAATTTCATTTTTTTAACATGTTATTTTAATACTACAGACTTCTTATAGGTTTTCCTGTAATCTATAGGTAAAGATAATAGATCTTTACCTTTATCTCCATTTTTTTTTTAAATTTGAATGGTCATTTTTCGTCTAATTTCTTGAATAACTTCAAAACCATTTATTTTAAAATTATAAAAAAATATAACTAAAACCCTCACAGTAAGCCCTTTTATTTGATATGTCACGCGATATTGTTCAAAAAACTTTTCTTTTAATTTTCTAGTTTGACCCCCAAAAGTGACCCCCATACTAAAAATTTAATGATCTACGTAACGCGTCCGAGTTTGGGTCATAGAAGTCCATATGTGTACCAAATTTTAACAGAATCGGTCCTATGGATCTGGAGAAAACTGGCTGTGACAGACAGACAGACAGACGAGTGATCCTATAAGGGTTCCGCTGTTTTTTTCGGAACCCTAAAAAAACAAAAAAGAAACAAACTTTCGTAGTTAATGCATCGAGTTTTAAAAAGTGAATTTTGCTACTATAACCGTTTGCATGGCAGGTCAAGGCGACAATTGAATCACACATTATCACACATGGTTAAAAATCGCTTGACCCGACATTGCAACTCGTTTTGTCAAATATTCGCCTGTTATATATAACCCAAGGGCGGTAAATAATGGGAGGGGGGTATAACAGCGGACGTAATAAAACATCGTCGTTCCTTTAAAAACCAATTTATATTGCCAACGACTAATTAATACAAATATTTTCAATGTCAATCTGTCGAACAGATCAATAAATGTTACTAAATATTATAATTTATTAAAATTAAACGTAATTCTTTGATTAATTTAGTCATTTTAAATACGTTAAGAAATCATTTTTGTGATCGATCATTTTTGTCGTAAAGACAAGTTTGTCGCGTTTTTTCTTTCGTAACTATTTTTATAAGTATTATAAATTACATTTGCGAAAAAAAAATGTGTGACATGATTTGTAAATAATATGGTAGGTATTTTCTTAGTTTCATTCATTGAGAAACTTAAGACATTTTAAGATATTAGAATAATAAGTAACTTAAAATGTCTTTTTAGTTACTTTAGTGTAGTCTTACAACAATCGAAAAATAAATAAAATTTCATAAAAATAAATATAAGTGATTTTTTATATTTTTAAATGTTTTTTTTTTTGTTTTAATTGAAATATTTAAAAATATAATTTATATGTAAAAAAAAAATAAACGTAATGATATAAGTGAAAAATGGCTTCCAGATTTTTTTTCAAGCGCTGCACTTTTTCTTGGGGCTAGCTGGCGACCAGCCTTTTTTTTTTTTTTTTAAGGATGGGAAATCATCGAATGACTCCTCCCGCTCTGGGTGAAGCAGAATAGAGTGTCAGACTCTTACTGACTAAAACCCATCCGTGTTCCTCCCAATGCCCTTTGTGTACCAGGGCCGCGGCGACTCTTTCGAACAGATTCCGCGACACCGGCAGAGCTGGCGACCAGCCTGACATCATAAAAACAAAAAAAAAAAAAAAAAAATGTTTCGGTGCTGGTCTGCGTATTTTTTTCATTGCGTGCCCAAAAGCAGTGGTTTATGAACCACTTTTCGAATGAAAAATAATTCTTATTCTTACTTTTAAATGTATACAAATATCTTTGAACCTTTTAGTCCCGGACATCGATTTGAAAAAAGATCGGTATTTTTTACCTGCAGTTTTTTGTAGATAAGTTATTGAAATAATATGGATTCGAAGCGAAGTATCGTGTTTCGTTGATTGACCTTCTCGAGAGGTCACTTTTTGGATGTTTTGATAAGTACTTATTATATTTAAATCCTTTTTGTTTGACATTGTTTTGATACGCGCTATCGTGAAATAATAAATTGAATACATTTTGAAATAAAATTATCCGTCTTACCTTACCTGGAAGATCTGAGAGAAATACAGAAATCCGTTATTTCTGTAATTCTTATTTTATTGACAAATACAGGGTGTTATTTTAACGCTTGTAGATCTTTTATTTGAATTATAAATAAACTTTTATCACGGAGCCGAAGAATTGTCAATGTTATGTACGCCGTTATTGTCACGTGCTTCAGACCACTTCTATACTAATATTATAAAGAGGAAAGATTAGTTTGTTTGAAATGAATAGGCTCCGAAACTACTGGACCGATTTGAAAAATTCTTTCAGCAATGGATAGCTACATTATCAGGGAGTAGCATAGGCTATATTTTATCCCCGTACTCCGACGGGAACGGGAACTAAGCGGGTGAAACCGCGTGGCGTCCACTAGTATGTAATATTTTTAATGTTATTTGTATGTGATGTGGCAGTAATCTTAACAAATAAATACATAAATTATTATACTATTAAAAAAACCGGCGAGTCGGACTCTCACACGAAGGGTTCCGTGCAAAAAAAACGAAAAGAACACGTTTTTTGAATCCCCATTACTTTTTAATATTTATATTTTTTTAGTTTATATTTTTAGTATAGCGGCAATAGAAAGCTCACACCCTCTGAAAATTTCAACTGTCGTCTACTTATAACGGTTCTTGAGATACAGCCCGCTGACAGACAGACGGATGGACGGACAGTGGAGGTTTAACAATACACGCATCAGCATGGTTCCTCTCTTGTTCATTATGATTATGCGATATTTCTTAACTATTTGACAGGTATGCCAGTATTTTGTCTCCATGTGACCTAACGTTACATTCAAAACATATTTATAAACATTTTCTAGATTTCGAAGCAACAGTGCATCATATTATTAGGTCGTAGATGACTGTAACAATAGATTTATTTACAAACAATGTGATGGTATTTATGTCTCTATTACCTAACCTACATTGTGCATCATAATATCGTCATAACCATTCATATACACCGTTAAATTTTGATCGTTTTAATCCCGTGGAGGGTCGATTCGGTACATGAAACATTATCGATTTGCAAAAATAAAATAAAATTCAAAGTTCTTCAGCTTCAATGTCGGTAATTATCCCAAGGGAGTATCAGCATATACAACATAGTCTATTTCATCTAATATATAAAAATCTCGTGTCACGATGTTTTTTTAACCTCCGACGCAAAAACGACGGGTGTTATAAGTTTGACGTGTGTGTGTATGAGTGTGTGTGTGTGTGTGTGTGTGTGTGTGTGTGTGTCTGTGGCATCGTACGGATGAACCGATTTTGATTTTTTTTGTTTGAAAGGTAAATTAGTCGGGAGTGTTCTTAGCTATGTTTGATCAAAATCGGTCCAAGGTGGCCGCCACCACAAAATGCCAAGCGTCATCACGTCGGGAGACCGCTAGTAATACTTATACTTAGTGCATACAAGAAAAAAAAATTGCGGTCTCCCGAGGCGAAGACGCTTGGCCCAAAGAATCGTATTTCTATTAATCAAAAAAGATCAATAGAAATTATTATTATCTTTTTAAAGGTTTTTTTGTCGGGGTTTTTTTTTAATTTTTGAATTTAATTTTTATTAGCGAACTCCTCCGAAACGGCTCTACCGATTTTCATGAAATTTTGTGTGTATATTCGGTAGTTATGATATTTTTTTTTGTATGACAAAACAACGTTTGCCGAGCCGAGTCAGCTAGTAGAAATATAAAACACTATCTGACCGGTGCCCACTTCGATGGGCGGTATTTTTCGGGTTAATATTTAACCTATGACACTTACAAATAACGTGGCTTTCTATTGGTAAAAGAATTTTCAAAATCGGTTCAGTAGATCCAGAGATTACCCCCTACAACCTCACAAACTTTACCTCTTTGTAATATTAATATAGATTATTATGTTAATGGTCTATATGCTCTTCCAGGCTATAATCTATCACTGTGCTAGTTTTCATCCAGATCAGCGGTACGATTCTGTAACCATGTCGAAGTGAAGGCTTGGATGAATGAACACGAAGTGAGGTGTCATTCCATCTAGATTCCATCATCGGACCACAAGACGAACGGCGATGCACCACCGATACATGGTGGACATCCCACCCACACGCACAAAACATTTTGGGAACACATTCATAGTGCGTACAGCTAACGAGTGGAATTCCCTGCCGGAGTCTGTGTTTCCTGATAGCTACAACCTGGGAGTCTTAAGTCAAGAGTGAATAGGATACTTCTAGGCAAGCGTGCTCCATCTTCAGGTGAGATAGTGGTCAAACGCGTGCCTATCAGTAGTAAAAAAAAAGATAACTTGGATTGACAGCACACTTCATGCTCACTCCACTTAAGGCGACGACATACGCCAGCAAGGGAACAAAACGCACACTCATTAACAGCCGCGTGACCCAAAATTCAGTAGTTTTTTGTACTTACCTTATTATTCAACTAGTGGACGTCACGCGGTTTCACCCGCGTAGTTCCCGTTCCCGTGGGAGTACGGGGATAATAATTATATAGCCTATGTTACTACCTGATAGTGTAGCTATCCAATGTCAAAAGAATTTTTCAAACGGTCCAGTAGTTTCGGAGCCTATTCAATTCAAACAAACAAATCTTTCCTCTTTATAATATTATTATTATTATAGTTATTCAAAGACTTAAAAAAATAGCCGAATATCAAAATGTAGATATTAAATTGACTCTGAGATAGTGTAAATTCCATTAAAATACGCTCGGCGGTTTTGTTCTGATTGTTGTTTTTATGTCCGTGTTAGACATAACTTTACAAATTAATTACTTACACTATGTTGTACGAATAAAACTCAAAAATATCAAATTATTAAGAAAATAGTCTAATACTTACTAATATACGAAAGTAACTCTGTCTGTCTGTCTGTCTCGCTTTCACGCCAAAACTACTGAACCGATTTAAATGAAATTTGGTACACAGATAGTCTAGAACCTGAGAAAGGACATAGGCTTTTTATCCCGGGAGTATGATCCCTAGGGACCACGCGGGCGAAGCCGCTGGCAGAAGCTAGTGTAACATATATTTTTACCAAAAACGACTAGCCGTTTAGGCCTGATTCTCATTTTTAAATCGGTTACTCAAATCAAATCTTATCAAATCGTATATTTCAAATAAACCATTTACAGGCACTTTGAATTGTCAAGGTCGGTCAGTCCAACAAGATGAAGCTATTTGCACGTTCCAAAGCGTAGATCTCTATGGAGAAGAACGTGCAAGAAACTCCACGGACACTCTCAAGTATCTCCGCCTTAAGTTTACACTGTGATATGTTGACACGCCGTATGGTATCGGCCGGTGCCGTATGGTGCCGTAAAAGAATAATACCTTCCCATCACTTCCCGTGGGTGTCGTAAGAGGCGACTAAGGGACTCACCAGAGAATGGGCAGCAGCGTTCTCTGCAAAACGCAACACCTAACACTGCGATCGCCAACCTGCCTGCCAAGCGTGGCGATTATGGCAAACCCCCTCCCCCACTTTGGGGGAGGCATATGTCCAGCAGAGGACGTCTTCCGGCTGTTATGATGATGATGTTGACAGAATAGACCAGCTGTGGGAATCCGTCAGATGCGAGACGCACAGGAGCAGTCTTCTTCTTCTTATCGTTTGGGCAGTAAGGTCTAACGACCCCACACAACCTAGTGTCAGAGTTTCTAAACCGCCTCAAGGGCCTCTGACATGGTTTATTTGACGACCGCCATTTGGCGGCCGGGACCACCGGCTTATACGTGCCTTCCGAAGCACGGAATCATCTTTTTATCAGACAATCATGTGATTCAAGCCTGCAATGTCCTAGCCGAACTGGAAACATCATCATCATCTGCCTAGCCTTCTCCCAACTATATTGGGGTCGGCTTCCAGTCAAACCGGATTCAGCTGAATACCAGTGTTTTACTTGGAGCGGCTGCATACCAGACCTCCACATCCCATTAACTGGGTAACACGGTACTTCTTGATAAGACTGGAGTCAGATTTACTGGCTTCTGACAATCCGTAACGACTGCCAAAGATCTTCAAATGACAGCCGGGACCAACGGCTTAACGTGCTTTCCGAGGCACGGAGGAAACTCGGTATGTTGAAGTTGGTCACCCATCCACAGACCAACCTTGGCAAGTGTTGCTTAACCTTAAAGATTGACCCGTGCGGCTGTTATTATTTAGCCACGAGCTCTTCCTAGCTAAACTGGAAACAACTTAATAAAGTATGCTTCCCGTGAGAATCGGACCCACGACACCTTTGGGAGGCTTATGTCCAGCAGAGGACTTCTTTCGTCTGTATTTATGATGATAGTTTTTTTACCATGCAATATATTATAGTTTTTATATTCAAATTAATATTGCCCTGACCTCCTGTCGACTATTTCAAGTTTTTTGTTTTATTACAGTGGTTCCCAATCTTTTTTATGATGTGACTCACTTATTTTATTTATTTTTTGCGACGCCTTTGTTAAAGAAGATACTTGTGGTAGCATTCCATCAGTCCCATTTGGGAAAACTAGTAGGTACGTACGATCAACGAGACGGCTGCATTTGCTTTTCTGAATAAGACTCTCTGAAAAATATTTATAAAATTGTGTGCTTTAAGGTCTAGAAGACGTGTTCGATCAATTTACTGCCTACTTTTTTGGGCGGTATTTTTTGGGTTAATATATAGCCTATGACACTCACAAATAACGTGGCTTTCTATTGGTAAAATAGTTTTCTAAATCGGTTCAGTAGATCCAGAGATTATCCCCTACAACCTCACAAATTCACAAACATTACCTCTTTATAACATTAGTATAGATTTCAGATCAGATCTTCAACTGATTTTGCATGCAGAAAGGCTTTCAAAATTGGACGCTCCCATTTTATTTGCGTTTCATTTTCGTGGCGGTTTGCGACGCCTCTGGGAAAGCACCGCGCAACCCCGGGGAGTCGCGACCTCACAGTTTGAGAACCCCTCTTTTATTCAATATCGTTTCAAAGCCTTTTTTATTTATATTATCAAGATTGACAAGTGGAATCTGGTTTCATTGAGGCTTGTGGTCTTTTATTTATTAGCAAACTATGCTAATGGTATGTTTTATTTCTTACCTACTAGTTTTTGTTAGCGGCATTGCCCGCGAAATCGAAATTTATCTAGCGGAGATGTACTACCGAGAAAAAGTATCTCGTTAATTCAGGCTGTGGTTTTAGCGATAAGGCTGCCCATTGTCACCCTATGTAATGTTTTCTTCATCTGTGTTTTCTGTAACTTATATGGTATACATAATAAAGAGTATTCTATTCTATTCTACCTCTGTTCCAAGTTTAATGATGCGAATCCGTTCGACTTTGAAGAGTGTTTTAAAAATGTCGCCGGATTATTATAAACACCATCAGATTGTTTTAAATCTTCCATCCCATAATGAAATAAACGATTATTATTCCATTTATTAACTTAAATACATATAAATTTACATTTTTAAATATTTCTACAAAAAAAAAAAACATTTAAAAATATAAAAATATTATTATTATAGTTATTACTAGCTTTTGCCCGCGACTTCGTACGCGCATATCGCGTTTTTTCCTGTTCCCGTAGGAATTTCGGAAATACTCTCTTAATTCTCCCCTTCACTCCCCAAGGAACTTAGGCGATGTACTATGCCAAATTTCAGCTTTCTACGACCAGTAGTTTCGGCTGAGCGTTGTCTGTCAGTCACTCAGTCAGTCAGTAACGGAAGAATTTTATATACTAGAATTGTAAACCGTTCAAATACAATAAATGCTATTCAAATTATGTAGTAGGGTTAGAGGTAGGTGGAACAGAGAGTAAAGTCCCGCACACCTCAATTGAAAAGGGAGGATCCTCCTACCAGACAGTTGTTGTGTCTGGCGGGCAACTGCCCCATAGTTGATATTTGACAAATCAAAATTTCGGGTTTAGTATTTCTTAAAGTGCGTTTGAATTCGCATGCTAGCCACAAACTCCCTAATTGCCCTACATTTTGACAAGTTCTCCACATAGATTCCACCTCAGACGTTAACCTACATGGTTCTCATATGGTTTGACCATTGTATGGATTTCAAAAGACCTCTGAATTAGCTAGGAAATACCAGCCTCATCTAGATTAATTTGACCAAAAAAGTATTGACGTGTAAAAGAATTACTTGTAATGTATTTGCAAAATAAATATACATAATTTATCATTTGATTGTTCTAATTTACGACTTAAATTTGAACTCTTTTCAATTACGAGAATTGGTTTGATGGAATCATCATCATTATCATCATCATATCAGCCGAAAGACGTCCACTGCTGGACATAGGCCTCCCCCAAGCGTCGCCACAACGACCGGTCCTGTGCGTCTCGCATCCAATGAGTCATAACTTTCTTATAAATTTGGGATCCAACGCATTCACCACACACTTTAATAAAAAACAAATAATTAAAAAATTCAAAAACACGCCTGCCATGTCCAAAAATGAACTAAAAACAAGCATTGGCCCAAAAAATTAAAACTGAAAAACAACTTTTTTATTGCAGTCGGGGGACAGTAGGTACTCTGTAACATTTCTTTAATGGTCATGGCAGGCGTGTTTTTTAATTATTTGTTTTTTATTTCATACCTTTTAGTGATAAAACGATATTTTGATTGAATAAGTAATGCGAAACTAAATCGATTTTTGATTGGTACCACAATGATACTAAAATGTCATGACTGTCCTAAAATTATTTTTTAAATTTTCATTATTAGCGAACGAGTGCATATTGAATACTATTGCTATATATTTTTGTTATGTACTAAGCAAGCTCTAGATGATGATAGTATAGGTCAGCAGATTTTCATGAAAATAAAAAAATATTTCCGTGTTTTTTATGATCCATGAAAAAAATATAATGGGGTAGCATTATATTTTTTTTAGTTTTGACTAGCCTATGTTACCCGGGATAACGCAACGCTTCTAACGATACCATATACATCGAAATCGGTTAAGGCGTTTAGGAGTTACGATGGAATAAAGAAACTCACAAACATACATACATACATGAACCCTGAAAACATAACACTCCTTTTTTTAGGCAGTCGTGTAATAAACAACACACAAACTTTAATAAATTAACAGTAGAAGACACGTTCTTAAATAAAAGAAGGTAAAATCGTGTCTGTACTGTTGATAGGTTTAGGATTTGCCGCTCCTAGATGTGGTATCAGGTGATTGTAACTTATTTTGAGTAGTACAGGTACATAGCAGTTCGTGTTTGTACTGCTCACTGATGAGGAGTTGGGGCTAATCCATGTGATTGTTATCAATATTTTAAATTTCAACTCTGTAGGATAAAAAGTAAGTGGTTCTGATAAAGCCTGCAAAACAACCCTAATCTCTTCAAAGTTAGAGTGAACAGGCTCCTTCTGGGTAAGCTCGCTCCATCGTAGACTTTGTCTCTGTCATCTCTGACCTAGACTAGAGTCAAGAGCAAACCCATCTCAAATAAAAACATCAAGGCGTTCTTTTTTTAATTCGTTCATAAATTGTAAACAAGAAATCATCCACATTTGACAGAGTCAACAAAGTTCTGAAGAAGTTAACAGAGTTCTTACGCATTCTAGAACGCCATAGTATTTTGATATTAATTCCTACATGCTTGCCGCCTAAGAAATTATGTTAATCTTGCATAAAAACCCGAAAATTATCAACCAAAATTCAACATTTTATAACACAAACGAATCAACACTAAATAAAAAAGCGCCAAAACAAAATTTATTGACTCCGATATCATTGACCAACTAGATACCTAAATTAAAAATAAAACACGAACAACATGGGAAATTTCCAACTTACTAAGTTTAAAAATCGACTTTCATTCACTGCACAAAACTTATTCAATCACTGTTATTCACGTTGCACTTCACGACACTTTTTAACACGATAGTATTTATTTTAACAATTTTTTTAATAAGACGTCCGTTCACCGCGGGTGTCGTAGACTCACTGGCTGCGCCAACGCAGGTGGCTTCGTATAAGATCGGCGAGGGATGGTGTCATGCGCTAAGGCTCCATTATTTGCAGTCGCCATTTTTGAATCGTTTTCCGGTCTGATTTTTGTTTTAAATATTTCCTTTTTTTTTTTGCGAATAATCTTTATGATTAGATTTTTTTTCTTATGGATTTCCGGTTGGTGTGTGTTTAGATGTCGTGTGATAAAATAGTTGGTATTGCTGTATTTTATTTATTGCTGTATCTGGTCAGAAAATGGGTATGTAAATTTTACAGGTTCGATTGGAATAAACTTTTTGTTAAAATTATGTTAAGTTTAACTGGACAAGTCTTGTAACGGAACGCAACCCGTCTTAACTAGGAGAAAAGCTAGCACCAGAAACGGGTTAATCCCATTATTGTAACTTAAGATTGTGACTGTTCAATTTTATTTTTAAACTAGCTTCCGGGATAAAAAGTAGCCTATGTCCTTTCTCAGGCTCTAGACTATCTCTGTACCAACCGTTTTAATCGGTTCAGTAGTTTTGGCGTGAAAGCGCGACAGACAGACAGAGTTACTTTCGCATTTATAATATTAGTAAGGAAGTAAGGATAGAATAATTAAATAGAATGTCATTATTTTTTCATATTAATTTTATATGCATAATATTTGCATTTTTATTGTTATCTATAAAAAATATATAATAAAAAAAATAGTTGCCCACCGTTATCGGGTACAGGGTCCGAGCTAACGGTGGTCAGGGCTCCTGAGAGAGGAACCTCATGTCTTTACACGCCGAGTCCAGCGGGTCTAAAAAGGCCACTTTAGCAGAATCACAAAGCACATCACGATACCCGTCAAATTTTCTCAATCAATCTTGAACCTAGTGCGTTGGCGATAAAGATGAAAATTAAATTTGACCGATTTTTATAAATATTATGATTCTAAAATGATAGAATAGAATAGAATAGAATACTCTTTATTATGTACACCATAAAAGCCTAAAGTGGCATTTTAAGCCCCCCAAGAGTATTGATTTCTGGATCAAGCCCTTGGTCCTGCTGCCCAACGAGAGCCTTGAGATGATGGTCGAGGCTTTTAGCTATTATGCCGTTGGCTACCAAAATTATCTTTAATATTGCGATTGTTTTATAATAAACTAGCGGATGTCACGCGGTTTCACCCGCGTAGTTCCCGTTCCCGTGGGAGTACGGGGATAAAATATAGCCTATGTTACTCCCAGATAATGTAGCTATCCATTGCTGAAAGAATTTTTCAAATCGGTCCAGTAGTTTCGGAGCCTATTCATTTCAAACAAACAAACAAATCTTTCTTCTTTATAATATTAGTGTAGACAAGAAATCCGTTACAGGTCTGGAACCCAGTCCATTCTATGGTCATAACAGGTTTCAATATTCTGATAGCGTCATTTTAAACATTTTTTTTATAAAAATACCCCCTTTTATACACTTAATACATATTGGAACCTAGCAAAATGCCCATGAACAATTTCTTGCGTCATTATGTCCCAATAATCTTCAAAGGGTTTAGTACCACTCCCAAATATGTCCAAACAGTGAAAGTTAGTCAGTCATTTTCAGTGAAAACGACCGGAAACAGATAACCAAGGTAACACACCTTTAGCGTCTTATCTTTTCTAAGATTTTTAAAGAACTTACTAGAGCTTTTAGGCCAGTCGCTGTAGACAGATTAAACGCGTTAGTTTGCAATAAATTGCACTGTACTGATTTTTTGGGATGCTTTTAGGGTTGATGCCAGTAGTGTACGTACACCCAATTTTACAACTTCGAAAGACCTGTGCTAACTGCGTGCCAGCGTGGTGCTCGCAAAGCTTTTTAAATTTTCGGTCATTTTTAAACGACTTCCAAAAAAGGGGGAGGTTCTCAATTCGGTGGGGTTTATGTTTGTACACCGATAACTTCTGATTCGATTTCTGTGATTCTTTTTAGTTCGATGCAGTATACTTGCCATTTGGTGCCATAAAAATTTGATTCAGTTTGGTTCAGTAGCTTTTATTTTATGAGCATTTTTGCTTATTTCAATTTCTGCGTTGACGAAGATGTCGTCCAAGTATCACCGATAAAGTAGCTTTCTAACGGCAAAAGAATTTTTGAAATCGGTCCGGTAGTTTTTAAGTTTATTCGTTTCTTACAGAAATACAAATCTTTCCTCTTAATAATATTAGTGTAGATAGGATACAGCACTTCAAAGGTATTTTTTTTTCCTTATGCTTAGACTTTTTTATTTATGATGGGGGTGAAGCCAACCCCCACTTTGAGGAGCTCAACAAGAGTAGAGGTATTTATGATGACCCAAAAAGCTTGCATTTTTTTTAAGGATGGGAAATCAGCAAATGACTCGCTCTGGGCGGAGCGTGCGGGAGTGTCAGACTCTTACTGACTAAAACCCATCCGTGTACCTCCCAATGCCCTTTGTGTACCAGGGCCGCGGCGACTCTTTCGAACAGATTCCGCAACACCGGCAGGCGCTGGCCCTAGCGGGCCCCGTCTTCTACGCTGACAGCTCTTTAAGGCGCGCGTGGAACACAGCGCGCCGTCGACCCGGGCTTGGTTCTGATCGGACGGCGAGCCACCCAATGCTCGCCGTCCGCAGGCCCGTGCCTACGGTGGCCGGGAATCGCCCTGCGACTCCCGACGCCCGGGGCGTCTTCTCCTGTTGCGGCGGCTGGGGCGTGAGGTTTCCCTCTGTCTCACGCGTTCGGCCTCCTCCTTTGCTAGCATTACTGCTTCGCAGAAGGAGGTGACCGCTTCCCATGCCTCCTCGCTCCGGACCATGGATTGGACCAGGGCCGGACGCGAGAGGTCGCCGCCGCCAATCGAAATTCCGTAACCCTGGTAGAAAAAGTTTGCCCTAAGTTTGCTTTTCCACTGGGACGTGTGAGGATGCATAGCGAAGGATGTGTTTCTAACGAACAATAATTGCTTCATTTACCTACCCTGTTTCAGCGCAAGAAATCGTGTGTTCGATTACCACGGAAAGCATCCTTTTAAAGTTGTTTCCAGTTTGGCTAGAACATTGCAGGTTTGAATCACCTGATTGTCTGTTAAAAAGATGATTCCGTGCTTCGGAAGGCACGTATAAGCCGGTGGTCCCGGCTGTCAAATGGCGGTCGTCAAATAAACCATGTCAGAGGCCCTTGAGGCGATTTAAAAACTCTGATACTAGGGTGTATGGGGTCGTTAGACCTTACTGCCCACACGATAAGAAGAAGAAGCGCAAGAGATAATTTTGGTTCTTAACTAACTTAGAGGTATTTATGATGACCCAAAAACCTTGCCCTAAAGGTCTCAACTAGTAAACTTTGAGTATCCAAATATGGCCAAGTAGTGAAAGTAACACATTTTCAGCTTAACCCACCGGATATGGTTATCTGTTCATTTAAGTGTGACACTTATCTACGAGGAGTCATTAGTTGGTCAATAGATGATGTAGACAGTCATGGTGTGTTGAATGACACACTAAACAATAGGTACGTAGGTCGATGAATTGGGATTAAATAAAAATTTGTTTTTTAGGGTTCCGAAAAAAAAAGGAACCCTTATAGGATCACTCGGGTGTCTGTCTGTCTGTCTGTCTGTCTGTCTGTCTGTCCGTCTGTCACAGCCAGTTTTCTCCGGATCCACTGGACCGAATCTGTCGAAATTTTGTACACATATGGACTTCTATGACCCAAACACGGATGCGTTACGAAAATTATTAAATTTTTAGTATGGGGGTCACTTTTGGGGGTCAAACAAGAAAATTAAAAAAAAAAAGTTTTTTGAACAATATCGTGTGACAAATCAAATGAAAGGGCTTACTGTGAGGATTTTAATTATATTTTTTTCATAATTTTAAAATAAATGATTTAGAAGTTATTCAAGAAATTAGACGAAAAATGACCATTCCCCCCCTTATCTCCGAAACTACTGAGCCTAAAATTTTGAAAAAAATGGAGATAATAGATCTTTACCTAAAGATTACAGGAAAACCTATTAGAAGTCTGTAGTGTTAATATAACATGTTAAAAAAATTAAATTCGTTCGGAACCCTTTGCACGCGAGTCCGACTCGCACTTGGCCAGTTTTTTTTTCTTTATTTTATTTACATCTGTCTGTTTTGTGCGAGTTCCAAATAAACATTTTTCTTTCTTTTCTTTCTTATATTTATTCGTGGCTAAATAATCTAAGCCGCGAGGTCGGCTCGAAGATGGGTGTCCATTCATTACAAAATTCATCCGTGCCTCAGAAAGAAAATTAAGTCGTTGGTCCCATCTCGGGTTACATCTTTCAACTGTTTTTTTTTTAAATACAGCTTTAAAAAGATTAAATCTATACTAATATATAAAGCTGAAGAGTTTGTTTGTTTGTTTGTTTGCTTGAACGCGCTAATCTCAGGAACTACTGGTCCGATTTGAAAAATTCTTTCAGTGTTGGATAGCCCATTTATCGAGGAAGGCTATAGGCTATATATCATCACGCTAAGACCAATAGGAGCGGAGCAGTAATGAAAATTGTGACGCAGACTAAGTTGCGCGGGTCAGCTAGTATAATTATAAAAATCAAAAAACCCCGACTGCAAAAAGTAGACTCATACGCAATGCACTAAAAAGACCGAAACCGGCAAACCTTTATGAACAAAAACTGTTTTCTAATTAAATTTAAACATATGACATATTTTTGTAATTTCCGTTGTTTCCTTCATTTTGGTACCCTATTCGATAGGTTTGGTTAAAAAGAAATATTAACGACTTACAATTTAGTGCCAAAAATCCGCCATATTGTTTTTGTTTTTTAAACACCTATCTCAGGACGAGTTTTGGAGACGAATCTAAAGACACCTTAATGGTCGAAATCCACCCAGCCGTTTGGAAGATACGAGGTAATAAAGAAATGTACAAACAAACAAACAAACATACATACAAGATACGCGCGAAAAACATAACCCCTAATCATTGATATATAAAAAAACCCAAGATGCACAGTCTCGAACAAATGCAACACTCGAAACTGTTGTCAAAAACTGACATGTATCAAGTGTCATGTGTGAGTTGTGTGTAGTTATACTATAAACATTTTTTTTCGCAAATTCAACCTTACACGGATCGCTTAAAGTTGTTTTTACAAAGCAAAGCAGTATGGCGAGCGATGCGAGACCGTTAGAAACTAGCGCACAATTTTAAATAGTGCGCTTGTTTTATGCGGACGTTTTTGTGATGCTGAGTGTGTATCTTGGGTTTTTATATATCAATGCCCCCCTAATACCATAATGTAAAATTAAAAAAAAAAGCTTTATTTCCAATGTTTGTTTGTACCTACCTACGTTTATTTTACCACGTACAACTATGCATTTAAAAATAGAGACAACTGAGGAATTTGCTCATAAAAAGATTATTGTCCAACAATCAAGAACTATTGTATAATAATTCCAACTGTATAAATAAATAATTACTATGAATCATTCAATAATCAATATAAATGCTTTAAATAGGCTTTTCCACTGAAAAAATATAATTAGTCCATTACCTAGATTATCAATAAATATTTGACCCGTTTTTTTTCCGTAAACTTAAATTGACGAAGATACGACGCTTTTAAAATTCTCAATACGTCACGCCGTGGTATAATTTTTAGTGCGTTCTGACGTCACGAGCTCACTCCCGAGTTTTGATGCGTTTTATCTTTGACAATATTCATTGATTTACAAAAACAAAAAATACGTGTCCATTATTTTTCAATACTCACTGACGGACATTTATTAATGGTGGAAACTAGCCTATTATGTGTGTTGTTAGATCAGCACTTCATTTTATTAGATCTCTTATTGCTAAAAATACTAGCATATTCGAAATGCCTGTACCAATGCATAATACAGAAAAAACAACGTTTTATTAATGACGTTTTACTTCTTCTTCTTATCGTGTGGGCAATAAGGTCTAACGACCCCACACATTCTAGTGTTGAGTTTTGTTTTACTTTACACTTTGATCGATCAAGAATTCTTTGTCTTTTCAATTTCCTAACAAATTACAAATTCTTCATCTGAACGTGTTTCTTTTAAAATTCTCTATCACTATCCGAGCTCTTATCAGACACGATCCGTATTTACTAATAAAAACGTTGTTATGTTATACAATAGATAGAATTGTTTCTTCATTTTTATTTGTAACTAGTGGACGTCACGCGGTTTCACCCGCGTAGTTCCCGTTCCCGTGGGAGTACGGGGATAAAATATAGCCTATGTTACTTCCTGATAATGTAGCTATCCATTGCTGAAAGAATTTTTCAAATCGGTCCAGTAGTTTCGGAGCCTATTCATTTCAAACAAACAAACAAATCTTTCCTCTTTATAATATTAGTGTAGACAACCTGTAGATGAGCGTTGCGTAATATTGGCTTCCTGTGTGAGTTTTTTAACGTTCTCGATCACGTTAGCGTATACGCCAATAGGGAATATGCACGAAAAAAATATTTCTTATCTATACAGTTTATCTAAAAATATACACAAATATAATACTAACAGTGAAAATAGAATCAAAGTGGCTCGAAAAACAAACGAGATATAATTATTTTAAACAAATATATCTGTCCCTCTCGCGAAAACGCTGTTTTCTATGGCAGCTGTATAGGCGCCAAGAACTTTGACGTCACAATTCATATCGGATTTCTCTTTCTAATTGTAAACTTTGAAGCTTTGTAACTTCATCGCTGATGAAGGTATTTAAAAAATAATTTCATAATTGTTTATTAGAGCTATTAAGTATTTCATTTTGCAAATAAAAAAATCGCATGCATGTTCCCTATTTGTATTGAAACTGAATAAGCGCCGTCTGGTGACACTCACGGACAACCTGTTTTTGTTCTATACAATTTGACATTAGCGAACGTTCACGTTAACACGATCGAGTGCGTTAAAACACTCAGACTAAGCCCTCTGCTGTAAATATTATAAATGCAAAAAAATATAGTTAAAAGGCTTAAGAAAATGGCTGAACCTATAATTATGAATTTTGGTACAGAAATAAAGAAAAGAAAGAAAGAAAACTAGATGACGACGGGATAGACGGAACCTTGGAGACGGTTATAGGCTACTAAAACGAGAGTGAAGCCTAAAGGGAAAAGCGAGTCTACAGGATGTCCCTACTCTATTTCTGTGTGTACCAAATTACCATGTTTTCTTTCTTTCTTACTAGCACTTCGCCCGCGACTTCGTCCGCGCTTCAATTTTCTTAAGGATCCTTAATTTTTTTCTAGACAAGAAATTATATACTAAAAATTTCCTCGAGAACCAATCTATCCATTGGTGAAAACAGCATGAAAATCGGTGCAGTAGCTTTTGAGTTTATCGCGAACAGACAGACAGACAGACGCGGCGGTGGACTTTGTTTTGTAACACAACGTGTAACAGAATAATCGCAATACCTGTTAAGGGGTCATTGTACTCATCACTATGCAACTTCTACTATGAAAAAAAAATCTGTACATTTTGTCGAGTTGTGCGTACAAAAATGTATGGGGACGTCGATTTTTTTTTCGCGATTTCAGTGTTGGTCCCATAGTGAAAGTTGTTCATAATGATGAGTGTAATGACCCCTTAAAATAGATTTTGCGTTTATTCTGTTACAGGTTGTATTAAGTGATAGTGTTTGTAATATCTCACTTTAACTCTTGGGTGGTTTAATGAAACACAGTTATATTTCTTTTAGTGTGTGCGACACGTCCGCTCGCCTCGACTTCTGTCAACGTAATGCCGAGCGGGCGGGTGGCAGGAGCACATATTTATTTTATAATTTTACAGTACATCACATCTCTCCCTTTCAATATATTTTGTTAAACTTTTCACATTACCTACTCTGAATTTGATCTTGGTTAATAATCACTTTTTAAGCTACATGTGATTTTATATAATTCTAGTATTTAAATAATTTAAATCTGATATCCTAGTTTGAATAATAATTTTCAATTATAATCAATAATTTATTACTAATTAATTTAATCATCTGTGTCTATTTCTACATCACCATCGTCTTTTTTTCCGTTTTCATTATGAATTCTCCATTGTCCCTCTATTTTCTTGAGGTGAACTATGTTTCTTCTTATGTTTTGACCTGTTTCATCATTTTTTATACTTATGTCACCTCCTTTAGCACTCATTACTGTGTGTGGAGTAGGGTTGAAATCAGGTGTCAATTTATTTTCTTTTGTCATGTTTTTAACATAAACCTTTTCTCCTATATTAATTTCATTGTTTACAGCTTTCCTTTTTCTATCTTCAATCAACTTTCCCTTTTCTTTTATGATTTTATCTCTATCATATACTTCTAGGTCCATACGTTGGTTTTCGACATCTACAACGGAAGGGATTTTGTCTCTGAATTGTCTATTAAAAAATAATTCTGAGGGTGTCTTTCCAGTTGTACTATGGGGAGTGCTATTGTACATCATGAGATAGCGAAGGAGATCATCCTTCCAATCAGATTTTTGGCATTGGCTAATTTTCAAGCGCTTAAGGATGTCACGGTTTTGTCTTTCGACCTCTCCGTTTTGTTGTGGCCAATATGGTATAGAATTGTAAAGCCTGATGCCAAATTCTGAACAAAAGGATTTGAACACCTCGCTAATAAATTGACGCCCATTATCCGATGTTATACTGACTGGAATACCTAGCCTGGAAAATATTTCTTTTAAAACATTAATGGTTTCATTAGATGTTATAGATTTCATAATCTTAATTTTTTTGTAGCGGCTATAATAATCAATGACTACTAATAAGTTGTGTCCACTTGGCAGTGGGCCTAGAAAATCTATAGCTATATCAGTCCATGGTAGCATAGGTAACTCGCGTCTCTTCATTGGCACAGGGAGGCTTGGTCCTGATACTAGAGTGCAACTTTTACAACTTTTAACCATGTTTTCCGCGTCTTTATCTATTTTAGGCCACCAAACTTTAGTACGCAATCTACTTTTCATAGCAACGATACCTGGATGTCCTTCGTGTGCCGATGCGAGCACTTGCTTACGTAACTCCGTGGGAATGATGATTTTGTTCCCACGTAGTAAAATGTCGTCGTGCATCCAAAGTTCATGCTCAAAGAGTTTGTAGTTATTGACTTTGGGGTCCCAATTATTTCCAGAGAGAGCTAATTTTACTAATTGAATGTCTTCATCACTTTTAGATTTATCAGTGATATCCTCCATAGGTACAGCCATTGGTCTAGCAAACTCCACGATTTTATTAATGTGATGCTCGTTATCATGTGGATGTGAATTATGATTTGGGCATAATCGGGACAGGGAATCAGCTATATTGTTTTTCCCAGGACAGTAAACAACCTTGTAATTGTAAGCCTGTAACCGTAACACCCATCGTTCAATTCGTGCACAAGGTTTTGATCGCGGCCCAAATATTACCTCGAGGGGTTTATGATCAGTGATCAGCTCAAATTCTTTTAACCCAAATAAGTACATATTAAAATGTTCGATGGCCCAGACCAAGGCAAGTGCCTCCTTTTCAGTCTGGCAATATCGTTTTTCAACGTCAGATAAACTTTTATGTCCAAAAGCAATAATCCGTGGTCCTTGTATATCAATCTGAACGAGGACTGCTCCTAACCCTACAGGACTAGCATCTGCCATGACTTGTGTCCTATCGTGTGGATCATAAAAACCTAAGGTGCGAAGGGCACTTAAACTTTCTTTTAACTCCGCAAACGCAGCAGATTGTTTATCTTTCCAATATTCAGCTATGTCGGCGTGTTTAGAGAGTTTGTGTCTTAAAATTTCTCGAATTGGATCGGTCATGGTGGCCAACCTTGGGATCCATTTTCCAATATAATTGACAAGTCCTAAAAAACTTTGAACTTCTTCGACTGTTTTAGGTTCTCTAAATGATTTTATAGTTTTGACGTACTTATCAAGGGGCCTAATGCCTCGTGGAGATAATTCATGACCCAGAAAATCTATTTTTGACGAGTTAAAAATACATTTTTTATCATTAAGGACCACATTATTCTCTTTCAAAACTTGTAACACACGTTTTAGTCTATCGTTATGTTCGTTTACGTTGCTGCCAAACACAATAACATCGTCAATGAAATTAACGACGCCCTTACAAGGCAGAAGCATCCTTTCCATTATTTTCTGAAAATGTTCGGGTGCACACGATATACCAAACATCAGACGCTTATATCGAAACAGGCCTTTACTGGTTATGAATGTTGTTATATCCCGACAATCTTCTTTTATTTCGACTTGGTGGAAAGCATCTTTTATATCGAGCTTAGAAAAGATACACGACTTCCTGAGTTTTGGAAGAAGTTGGGTCATTGTAGGTAAAGGATGATTCTCTCTTATAATGGCTTTGTTTGCACATCTCATGTCGACACATAGTCTTAAGGTGTCATCACTCTTAAGAATGGGTACTACCGGAGAAACCCAGGTTGTAGCTTGATCTACAGGTTCAATTATGTCTTTTTTGACTAACTCATCAAGTTTATCATTGATTTTATTTTCGAGCGGAATTGGTACTCGTCTATATGGCTGACATATGGGTGTCACAGATGGATCTATAGCAATAGCCAATTGGACATTTTTGAATTTAGGAAAATTCTCTGTATATACTAGATTTACACTCACCCCTAGTTTAAGCACATTGAGACATGTAGCTGTATGCTTGCCCAACAAATTACGGGTGCCATTTTTAATCACATAAAATTTTGCAGTTTTTGTTTCTGGTCCAACAACGATTGATGCTTCAAATGTGCCGAGCACATCCAGAGGATCTTTTGAACCGTATGCCATAAACACTTGATCGGAACCTGGCTGCTGGTTAGACACAACGACAGCTTTTGATTTTAAATATTTCCAGGTTTTATCATTAATTATATTGTTTTTACTCCCAGAGTCGATGAGCATATTTACGTTGACACCTCCTACTTGGCAATTTATTTCAGCGTCATCGTCAATATGAAATATATAGTTCACATTACTGACTGATGGTTTGGTCTGTGATTCGTCTGTTTTAGGTTTTTTACTGTCAATTTTTTGTTTGTTCCAAGTAATGGGTGCTTTACGCTTGAGTTTCCTTGTTCGACATTGACTTATGAAGTGACCTTTATAGCCACATTTGTCACATACTTTGTCCCTTGCGGGGCAACGTGTATCATCACACTTGTGATTTTCACTTCCACATCTTGTACACCGTGTATTATCCGTGTGAATGCCCTGAGTTCGGGTTTTGTTTGTTCTTGTTCCAATCCTATTAACCTGTTCAGTTTTTACTACTTGGAATTCCTTTAATTGTCTCTCTACCGTTTCGATTGAGTTGGCTTCTAAAATAACCTTTTCTATTGTAACGGAATCTCCTAACTGTAGTATTTTCTTTCTAAGGTCTGATGAGGTACATTTTTCAGCAATTTGGTCTATGAGAGCATTGTCTTTGTTAGCAAAGTCACACTTGGAACATTGATTACGTAATCTAACTAAGAATTTTTCCAACTTTTCATCCGGTTCCTGTTTCATGAGTCGGAAAACGTGTCGTTCATAGACAAAACTCTGCTTTGGAGAAAAGTACTCGTCTAGTTTTTTAATAGCGGACTCGAAAACATCGGAGGAATTGCCCTCTTCAACGTGTGCACCGGGAAGGTTATAATAGATATCTTGCAATCCTAAACCACCGGTATGTAAAAGTGTTGCTCGTTTTTTTAAGGGCTGGTCTATGCCTAAGGCTAGAAGGTAGATTTCGAGAGCTCGTTTCCATCTTTGCCACCGATGGCCTAATGAGGTCGCATCACCATCGCAGTCGAGAGTTTCTATGGTCGGTAATTGAGACATGTTGGGACAATCTGCAAGTAAGAATGAAAAATTGTTTCAAGTACTACGGAAATTAGCCACTATACCTACTTGGTAGCGATATGATAAGCAACGATATATTATGTATGTAGAATTCATAGACAGTATTGCGTTTTCATTACTCAAGACTGAACTTTTGGATTGGAACATGAATCATTTTATTTTGTGGGATTGCATATACTAGTACCTACAGTTTTATACCAGTATACGAGGAACTTGATGGGCATTTACCCATTGGAATAAATGGAGTTTTGTGGAATTGCATATACTAGTACATTTTTATACCAGTACATGTGGAACTAGATGGGTAAACCCATTGGAATAGTGTACAGTATGTATTTTGTCATCCTCTTTCGACTTGGCTAATACTTACAGGCACGATTGGTTGTTGTGTAGCTTATTTGAAAAGAGCAAGGGTCGAGTCTAATCACAATAAATTGTTTTTAAAGTAATCCGTGCACTAATCATATTTTTATTTCTTAATATACTAATTTATTACCAATGACTTGCATACAAATCAAAATTAAGATTCTATGAACGATAATTACTGTTTAGATAAGTACTTAGTCGGGCGGTATTACTCAGAATGTAAATATTTATAATTAAATGTAATGTGGGTAAGTCGAGAATGACACGGATAATATCTCACTATGTTTTTGGTAGTGATAGTTCTGCGGTATTTACACAATGTGGGTATATAGTTATAATGGAATGTGCACACCAGCTACACAACAATATTTTATTGGTAAGTATTAGCAGGCACTGGTTTTAAGGCTATTTTGACCGAAGATATCAACTGTCAGTAATTTGCTTACATTTAAAATATTTCTTGTTTTACTAGCAGTATATTTATTTATCTCCAAATCCCTTTTTAAATTGAATGAGAGGGAATAGAAAACAATATTTAATTGTGACGAAATAGATAACCTCGGTCATTTGCCTTATTTTTTTTTTTTTGTTTTTTTTTTTTACATATCTGTTTATTTTACTCACGTTCTTTATTCTCGTCGCCAATGTAATATCTCACTTTAACTCTTGGGTGGTTTAATGAAACACAGTTATATTTCTTTTAGTGTGTGCGACACGTCCGCTCGCCTCGACTTCTGTCAACGTAATGCCGAGCGGGCGGGTGGCAGGAGCACATATTTATTTTATAATTTTACAGTACATCACAGTGTTTGTTTATTTATTATAGGTTAACCAACAGCTTATGTATACAGCGTTTCTTAAGAAAAGGTAACAAAAGTGTTAGATCTATACAGTCGCCAATAATAGGTTTCGACGCAGATGGCGCTGCTGCTAAACACTTTCAGTGCCAAGTGCAAAAGTGTTTTTACATTTTTAGAGCCAAGCACTCAACACATGGGCCGAACAATAATTCGTTCGTGTGCCCACAACCCGCGCATGAACACAAGTCACATAAGCTACTTAAAACAACGACTCAGGGCGCCTACTCTCTAACGAAATCCGTAGTTTCGGGCTTAGTTGCGGGCGGGCATTTTCTACTCCGTATCACCTAACCACTGAGAACTAATGATAACACGATTTGACAGTTACTGTGAAATCGTGTTGTCATTCATTCTCAGTTCGGGTTCGGGACTAATCGTAAGTCTGTAGGTGATACGGAGTAGAATACGCCCGCCCGCAACTAAGCCCGAAACTACGGATTTCGTTAGAGAGTAGCCCCCCGGCTACGGGTTGTGGGCACATAACGAATCACTGCTCGACCCATACGCTGAGTTCTTGGCACTAAATGTGTAAAGTAGTTTTATTACTAACATTTTCTTCTTGTTTCCCTCTTGCATAAAGGCGACCTCGAATATTACAACCACTCTCTCACTTATGTCCGAACTGAATCGCTGCGTAGTAAACAATTTACTTTACGCGTTCAATGATAATTTTCTCATAACACTAGCTTTTTACCCGCGACTTCGGGATATGCGCGTACGCATATCCCGTTTTTTCCTGTTCCCTTAGGAATTTCGGGAAATCCTCTCGTAGTGCTCCCCTACGCAGTGTAGGAAAACTACATGCCAAATTGCAGCTTCTTAGGACAAGTAGTTTCGGCTGTGCGTTGTCAGTCAGTCAGTAACGGAAGAATTTTATATCCACGTTGTCATTTTTGTTGTCTTACAACGGAAGTTCAGTTCATCTATCCAATAACTATAAGTACACTAAAAAAATAAACTTAAAAAACCCCCCACAAAAAAAAAGCCCGCTAATAATACTTATAATTAAAAACACAAAAGATTTGCGGTCTCCCGACGCGATGACACTTGGCCCAAAGAATCGTACCTATATTAGAGTAAAAAGGGCAATAGAAATTATTGTTTACTTTTTAAAGTTTTTTTTGTCGTTTTTTTTTAAATTTTTAATTAAATTTTTATTTCATGCTTTTTAAACTCCTCTTCAATAAAGTGTAGTTATTCTACTAGTCAAGCCCTTTCATTTGATATCCATATTGAAAGATTTTTTTAAAAATATGTTATCGGCCATTTTGTGGCAGCGGCCATCTTGGACCGATTTTCATCAAACATAGCTAAGAACACTCCCGACTAATTCTCCTTTCAAACAAAAAAAAACCAAAATCGGTTCATCCGTTCGGGAGCTACGGTGCCACAGACATACACACACACACACACACTCACACCACACAGACACGTCAAACTTATAACACCCCGTCGTTTTTGCTTCGGGGGTTAAAAAAAAGCATAAACATTTGAGTTATTTACAAATTGAAAATATTATTCATTATCATGATGCATGGCGTAGTTAAAAACACCCAGGAGCGAGTGCAGTCCAAGCCTTGTGTTCCAACCAAGGACTGCGCGGAATGGAACGGTGACATGGTTTTAATACGTAAACATTATTAACAGGATGTTTCATAATTGTAATACATTATTTATTTTTGTTGTAACTATTATCTTAATAATAATTATATTTTTTTTAATAATCGCGCCTAGAGGTAGTTTATGTCGGGTACGTTAAGTGGGCCGTCTTTGTAAGACGACAAAAATGGCACCGTGTATATTGATTGATTTTGGTTTTGCTAGCCTAATTTGTGTCCCACTGTTGGGCAAAGACTTCAATTTCTCTTTCCATATTTCTCCATCCTGAGCTATAAGTCATTTATTAATTTGTTAACATAGATACAATAAATAGTTTTTATAAAAAAATGCCAGAAGGCGTACAAAATATTCATACAAAAAAGTCATTGATATTAAAATTACAAACATAATTACAATTGATTGCCTATAGAATTCATTATTCATCTTTAAAAATAATAATACAAAACAAACAAAAAAATATAAATGTTTAAAAAGAAAAATAAAAAACCAAATGAACAAAAAGAGAAGTAAAAATAATAATTAAAATAATACAAAAATGTCACGCACAACGTCAAAAGGAAATTAAATTAATAACAAACCAGGTCAATGAGTTCAAACTATGGTCAACAACAGTCATCACGTTTTGTCTGTCAAAAATTCCGAAATGCTATAATATGCTTTATTCAACAGTAAAGATTGAAGCCTTTCGATCCCTGACAAAGTTGAACCCGCAAACGGCATATGTACGTCTACCATGAGTTTTATCAATCTACTAGCTGACCCGCGCAACTTCGTCTGAGTCACAATTTTCATTACTGCTCCGCTCCTGTTGGTTTTAGCGTGATGAATAATCGCGCCTAGAGGTAGTTCATGTCGGGTAAATTAAGTGGGACGCCTTTGTAAGGCCACTAAAATGGCACTGCACCGTGTATACAGTCTTCCTCGATAAATGGGCTGTCTAACACTGAAAGAATTTTTCAAATTGGACCAGTAGTTCCTGAGATTAGCGCGTTCAAACAAACTCTTCAGCTTTATTTATTATATTAGTATAGATACTCGCTAGCGACTGTAGTTAAAAAAATGTATGAAAACTTTAAAAAAACAAGTTTCTAATATATTTGTGTAAGTTGTTAACTAACAAGCAATCAAGTTGTAAGTAAAACTTTAGTTAACAACTAAAAAAATAAATTAGAAACTTGTTTTTTAAAAGTTTTCATACTGTTTTATAACTACAGTCGCTAGCGAGTATAGATTGATAAAACTCATGGTAGACGTACAGATTATCACACCTCCTTCGCCACCGCTTTCATCTGCCCAGCTTTTTCTCAACAATGTATATTGGGGTCTTCTTCCAGTAAAACCAGATTCAGCTGAATACCAGTGTTTTACGTGGAGCGGCTGTCTACCAGACCTCCACTTTTTTTTCCAGTTCGAACCAGTAGTTCCTGAGATCAGCGCGTTCAACCAAACAAAAAAACTCATCAGATACTTTACAGTACTTACCTTACTTACCTTTTAACCAGAAATCCGGGCATACCACACCCAGGAGACAGCCAAAGACAATCTTATCTCAATACAGCATCGCAGCCGGCGACAGTCAAAGTAAATAAACCCGTAAAACAAGTAACAATAATATAAACTCATGTTTGTACTATGAAACATAAGCACACAGAAATATTCGTGATTCTTGAGCTTAAGGGTCGAACACACTTGTTGCGGAATTTGTTTGAAAGAGTCACCGCGGTCTTAGGGGCCAACTCTCTAAGCCCGAAGTCCGTAGTTTCGGGTTTAGTTACGGGCGTTTCTACTCTGTGTCACCTAACCACTAAGAAGGGTTCGAGACTAATCGTAAGTCCGTAGGTGATACGGAGTAGAATACGCCCGCAACTAAGCCCGAAACTACGGACTTCGGGCTTAGAGAGTAGCCCCCTTGGAACGCAAAAGGCATTAGGAGGAACACGGGTAGGTTTTAGTCAGTAAGAGTCTGACACTCCCTCCCGCTCCGACCAGAGCGTTTATAGTTGCCTAATTTGAACACTAGGGCGCTGTTGACAGCGATTTTTCGGACAGTTTTGAGCATTTTGTGAGGGTTCTAGTGCTTATACGATTAATATATCATCAAAAAGGAAAACATAGGGACACAGCATACATCCTTCTTATTCAGTTTGTGAAGTATCTTTTAAATCGGTCCAATATTGGAGGAGAAAACAGTCGAGAGCCAAACCTCGAATTATGACTTTTTACATACAAAGTCTCGCCGCCTATGTTTCCTCTTAAGTGTGGCACGCCCTTATTTCAACAAGTACTTAAAATGTACCTTGAAATAGCGCGCCTTGTTTTAGCGGAACCTTAAACGAGTCATTGCCAACTTATGTAGCGTTTAAGTTATAACTTTATAGTACTAAGTTGTACCCAGAAATTATTTATTTACTAGCGAGCCGCACCGGTATCGCACGGCTTCAAGTTATGTACCAAACCAAACCTTTCACGTTTATCATTCTTTGTGTTAGTGAAAACTGTATCATTGTCCCTACAATGTTCTCCCTCTCCTTCTTTTTTAGGGTTCCAAACAAAAAACAAAACCCTTATAGAATCACTCGGGTGTCTGTCTGTCTGTCCGACTGTCACAGCCAGTTTTCGCCAGATCCACTGGACCGATTCTGTTGAAATTTGGTACACATATGGACTTCTGTGACCCAAACACGGACGCGTTACGTAAATCTTTAAATTTTTAGTACGGTGATCACTTTTGGGGGTCAAACTAGAAAATTTTAAAAAAGTATCATGTGACATATCAACTGAAATGGCTTACTGTGAGGGTTTTCATTTTATTTATTTTTTTCATAATTTTAAAATAAATGGTTTAGAAATTATTCAAGAAATGAGACGATAAATGACCATTCCCCCCCCTTATCTCCGAAATTACTGAGCCTAAAATTTTGAAAAAAAATGGAGATAATAGATCTTTACCTAAAGATTACAGGAAAACCTATTAGAAGTCTGTAGTGTTAAAATAACATGTCAAAAAAAAAATTCGTTCGGAACTTTGCACGCGAGTCCGACTTGCACTTGGCTACTTTTTTTGGATGAGATTTCACCAAATGACTCCTCCCGCTCTGGATGAAGCAGAAGGGAGTGTCAGACTCTTACTGACTAAAACCCACCCGTGTTCCTCCTAATGCCCTTTGCGTACCAGGGCCGGCGGCTCTTTAGAATAATTCCGGAACAACAGCTTAATTTGGTTTCCGTGGCACGGGATAGTCTTGGTATGTATAAATGGTCACCCATCCACGGTCCCACCTTGCTTAACCTTGAAAATCAACCCGTGCGGCTTTTGTTATTTAACTACAAGCTCCTACCTGCTGAAGAACGGGAAAAGGCCACCCTATGTAAAGTTTTCTTCATCAATTTTTTTTTTTCTGTAACATGTAAAATAAGCCATTTATTCCAAATCTCAGTTTCGATTAATATTACAATGTTTGTTAGTATTATTTAAGGGATTTGGACCCCTGTTTGGGTAAAGGCCTCCTCCATCCTTTTCCATGACTCCCTGTCCTTGCCTGACTTTATCCAGTCGTTTCCTGCGACGTGTGTTATGTCATCAGCACACCGTCTTATTTGTCGACCAACATTCCTTTTCCCCATTGGTCCTTTCCATCGTGTGGCTTCAACGGTCCATCTTCTGTCTGGGTATCGTGAGATGTAACATATATGGTGTACATAATAAAGAGTATTCTATTCTATTCTAAAAGGCTAGGCAAATCGATTGAAGTATTGTCAAGTGCGAAAAACCTAACCACTGTAGCTACGCCCCTGACGTGACCGCAAAGGTCGCGTCAGGGGCGTAGCTACCGATTACGAAGCCGGCGTAGGTGAGAGATGAAACACCGGGGTGGTTTGAGTCAGTAAGAGTCTGACAGATGGTCACCCATCCACGGTCCCACCTTGCTTAACCTTGAAAATCAACCCGTGCGGCTTTTGTTATTTAGCAAACAATCTCCTACCTGCTGAAGCTCGGGAAAAGGCTAAGCAAATCGATTTAAGTATTGTCAAGCGCGATAAACCAAACCGCTGTAGCTACGCCCCTGACGTGACCGCAAAGGTCGCGTCAGGGGCGTAGCTACCGATTGCAAAGTTGAGAGAGAAACACCGGGATGGTTTTAATCAGTATGTGTCTGACAGACCCCTCCGCCCGCCCCAGGGCGGAGGACATCCATGAGGATTTCCCCTCGTTAAAAAAAGGGGCGTAGCCCCCGAAGTACAAGAGCCCCAACGTGTGGACGCAAAGCATTACAATACATTTAGTTCCGCTGACTCCTTCGTGGTCTGCTAAGACAGTTCTGAGCTAGTAGAGCCTATTTTGTTTAAAAAAACAATTCTCCTACAAACGCCCCGCACCCAAAATGTTAAATTAAACACCCCCCCCCCCCCCCCCCTTGAGATTAGCTACGCCACTGGGTCGCGTCTAAACCAATATTGCAATTTGTTCGCGAACCAACACATAGAGCTTTTAAGCCACATGTTCTAAGTCACATACCACTCGACTCGACCTCGCACGCTCACACGGTCAAGTACACTGGCGCACTCGCTCAACTTGACTCGCATCTGTCGAACAAAGCTCGCTGACTTGTGATGGTCAGTATGATTGATAGTAAGGTGCGCACGATCTTCAACTTTGTGTAATAAATTGTAGTGAGTCAGAACGTAGCTTCCCGTTGGTAAATCATATAGAATCTATATTAAAACTATTTTCCTCAAAGTAAAATCATTCATTCAAATCAGGCTGAGAATCATTCAACATTATTGTCATCTGCCTCTTTTTCCAACTATATTGGGGTCGGCTTCCAGTGTAACCGGATTTAGCTGAATACACCAGTATTTTACGTGGAGCGGCTGTCTACCAGACCTCCACAACCCGTTAACTGGGTAACACGGTACTCATTGGCAAGTCTAGTGTCAGATTTTCTGGCGTCAGACTATCCGTAACGACTGCCAAAGATCAACAAATGACAGCCGGGACCAACGGCTTAACTAGCTTTCCGAGGCACGGAGTAGTCTCGGTATGTTAAGATGGTCACCCATCCACAGACCAACCTTGGCAAGCGTTGCTTAACCTTGAAAACGACCCGTGCGGCTGCTATTATTTAGCTACGAGCTCCTCCACGAAGTCTATTCTGTCAATATACCACCGTATCATCAAGTGAACTGTCATTTCATATCGTTTGTATAGATTGACAGCTCACGTCATGATCACTACACCAAAGCCAACTTTTTTTTTTATCGATGGGTAATCGTCACATAACTCCTCTCGCTCTAGGCGAAGCAGAAGGGAGTGTCAGACTCTTACTAACTTAAACCAATCCGTGTTCCTCCTAGTGCCTTTTGCGTTCCAGGGCCGCGGTGACACTTTCGAACAAATTCCGCAACCGTGGCAGGCACTGGCCCTAGCGGACCCCTTCTTCTATGCTGAAATCCCTTTGAGGCGCGCGTGGAACACAACTCACCGTCGACCCGGGCGTGGTTCTGATCGGATTGCGAGCCACCCATTGCTCGCCGTCCGCAGGCCCGCGCCTACGATGGCCGGGAATCGCCCTGTGGCTTCTGACGTCCGGGGCGTCTTCTTCTGTTGCGGCGGCTGGGGCGTGAGGTTTCCCTCTGTCTCACACGTTCAGCCTCCTCCTTCGCAGAAGGAGGTGACCGCTTCCCATGCCTCCTCGCTCCGGACCATAGATTGGACCAGGGCCAGTCGCAAGAGGTCGCCGCCGCCTCGACGAGGACCCGGTGGTGCTCCGCTCAAGCAGGGCAGACCTCCACCGTATGTTCCACCGTGTCCTCCGGGCGACCCTCATAGTGTTGACACCCGGACGCCAAAGCCACCTGCGGGTCTGAAAAAGCCGCTTTAGCAGAATCAGAAAGCACATCACGCTACCCGGCACTGTTAAAAATTTCCCAATCAACCTTGAACCTAATGCGTGAGCGATAAAGATGAAAATGAAATTTGACAGATTGTTGTATGATTAATATTATGGTTCTAATATGATTCTTCTAAAGTGGCCTTTTTAGCCTCCCTAATTGTCTGATAGTAAAACTCAGTGTTTTTGGTATTTTCTTCGTATTTTGAAACAAGACAGAACGCACTAAAAATTATATCACGGTGTGACGTGTTGAGAATTTTAAAAGCGTTGTATCTTTGTCAATTTTGGTTTACGTAACAAAAGAAAAATCGGGTCAAATGTTTTTAACCGACTTCCAAAAAAAGGAGGAGGTTCTCAATTCGGTGGGTAATTTTATGTATGTGCACCGATTACTCCGTGGTTTCTGATCCGATTAGTTCGATGCAGTATAGTTGTCATTTGGTCCCATAAAAATTTGATTCAGTTTGGTTCAGTAGTTTTTATTTTATGAGCATTTTTGCTTATTTCAACTTCTGTGTTGATGAAGACGTCGTCCAAGTATCACCACTTAAAAGTGAAAAGTAAAAAACTGTTTACAAAAAAAAAATAACCGACTTCCAAACAAAACACTACAAAGGAAAAACCTTAATTTCGGAAGTCGGTGTTAAAAAACAAAGAAACAAAACTAAAAACACCGACTTTGAAAGGTTTATTCAAACTAGGCTGAAAATCAGCACTTTTTGCACGTCAAAGTTAACAAGAAGACAGTCCCCGAAATCGCCCAGCCCGTCACCACTTCTTAGTGTTTTAGCTGAGAAGAAGAAGTGGCCAACAAACTCCCCAGCAACACAACTGTCTTTTAAGTTTAAAGAACTTGAATTTATATAACATTATTATTTAACATTTTATGATAGATATCGAACATTAAATTAAATAAATGGCACATGTCAGCTAGCACACCATATTATCCCAACAATCAATATGAAACAATGATAAAACTAAAATGATGTAAAAATAGAAATACACACTGACAATTTCAACGGCCTGCCTAAAATTCTTACTACGGTTCTTGAAATACAGCCTGCTGACAAACAGACGAACGGACGAAAGGACGGATGGTCGGACGAACGGGCAGCGGAGGCTTACTTATAGGATTTCATTGGTTACCCTTCTATAAGGTACCCAAAAAATCTCTCAATCCACTAACAGTCCTCGATAAACACATGCGAGGCAGCGTACAGGTACTTATAACCTGCGCAAGCGCAGCACATATAATTACGTGTGTATTACGCACGGGTCAGCGACCTCGCACTTTCTCAACTAATGATCTATACCTTTGACGGAAGTAACATAACATGACATCACGCCCGTACTCCTGGGGGGTAGACTGACTGCCAGGGTTGTGGATTTGTTCGAAAGAGACACCGCGGCCCTGGAACGCAAAGGGCATTAGGAGGAACACGGATGGGTTTTAGTCAGTAAGAGTCGTGACACTCCCTTCTGCTCCGCCCAGAGCGGGAGGAGTCATTTGATGGTTTCCTATGCAAATACAAAAGGGGGCTGGACTGAACTACATTTTAAATCAATTTATGTAAAATTCTTCCGTTACTGACTGACTGACGGACAACGCACAGTCGAAACTACTGGTCGTAGAACGCTGAAATTTGGCATGTAGGTTCCTTGGGGAGTGTAGGGAAGCACTAATAGAGGATTTCCCGAAACTCCTGTGGGAACGGGAAAAAACGGGATATGCGTGTAGGAAGCCGCGTGCTAGAGCTAGTCAAGTATACGTGTAAGAGAACTTAATTTAAATAGCAAGCAAAACATGGTTCAATTTGATAATAACAAACGTCTTCGACCATTTACAGAAACATATAATAAATAACTATGTACCGGAAACAAGTAATCTTAGATAATTTTAACTTATGTAAGTATCCGTTGTTTAAGTATCGAATTTTTTAAAATATTAGTCATAGTGCTATTAAGTTGTGGTTAAGTTAGGGAAATTAAACACCTGTAGAGTTAAGTTTAGCTGTAAGGGCCAGTTTACACCGTTACGATGCTGGCACTTAAGAGGAGATGCTGGCGGCGAGACTTTGTATGTAAAAAGTCAGAATTCGAGGTTTGGCTCTCGACTGTTTTCTCCTCCAATATTGGACCAAAATAAGATGAGAGATATTTCACAAAATGAATAAGAAGGATGTATACTGTGTCTGTATGTTTTCTTTTTTTGGTTAATAGTTGCCAAAAGACAATGTCCAAATTCGCCCTGTGCAACAAAAGTATCGGACATACACGATAATTCATGTTCTATTTTATTATATCAGTTACAAATACTTTTGTAACACGGACTAGCTGCATGCCAAAATGAACATTAAAAAGTATTTTCGCGAATAATAACATGAATCGCCGCCATCTTCACCAAACATCATGTCATGTCAAAAAAGATTAGGGATGTCCAATCGATTGTAGGTAATCAATCGATTTAATTTTTAAAGAACTGTAGTGTAATTATTTTTTAAATGAATCATATTTTTAATTTCTTTCGATTTAAGAGCAAACAGAAGATACAATAAAAGCATTCAATTACCATTCTATATATTATTCCCTAAATGTATACTTAATTAAAAAACTACTGGGTATAGGTACTTTGTGCATGAGGTCATACTCGATTTTAAATATATAGTAAAAATAATGCTGAAGTGATCAAAACCTTCGTATTTCACCATGATCATTATTCAGGGTTTTCTTATGATCGTTTAAGAAAGTGTGTGGTTTACTTCTAACTAAACGATTTAGGTATTTACGACAAATAACTCTCCTTTTGGGCTTCGCCGCAATCGGGTAAAAATACTTATCGTTACTGAATACATTAATTGTTTTTATAAGTAAAGTAGGACATTGTCAGCCTTGTAACAAAAAAATAGTGAATATCGATAAGTTGTATCGTATTTTTACACACACTCCTATTTTTGACGTCACTAAATTGTCACTGTCACTGTTTACATTAGCGTCGCTTGCTCTTTATAATTGTGTCGGTGTGTTTTGGTGACTTTCGGGACTACTAATATTCCGTCTTGGCTATTATAATGGACTCTGATTGCTTTCAAAAACGACTTACCTGGCTGTGATTTTCGGAGTACCGCTCAAACGATAACTTGGTCGTCATAAATGGACTAACGCATACGCTATGGAAAGTGTATTTTGTGTAAATTGCGGCTCTGCTGGTGGTTCCATGTTGTTGGCAGATGAACAGATTCGTCATTGAGTACAACAATGGACTGCACCTCTTTTGGTAATTACATGTTTACTTTGTTTGCACCTATATTATTTTTTGTTGTACCTATATTATTCTGTTTGCGATCTCTCAGACTTTTTTTTACTAATAAGTTTCTATACTTGACCTTACACATTATGTTTGCAATTATCGTTTTCACAAAAAAAAAAGACACAATTTATAAAGTATTTTGGTATATTCATTATAATAGAAACAATCTGATAGGCAAATACTCTATAAAAATACAATTGAACTAAGTATGTTTTTTTTTTAGGTTCAAGCTCATGATCTCATATGCACCACTTGTTGGACAAGAGCTCAAGAGATGACTAACACTTCAGTAACAAGTAATATTGGTAGAAACTGTGCACTCTGCAATAGAACGTTGGCACCTCGGGCATGCACGCTCACATCATCTGATTCATTCATCTGAAGAGGGCATATACTCCATAATGATGCCATTCTTGTGCAAATACAGCAATTAGTTGCACCACAAATAGTAAGCTTTAACCTCCATTTGTAACTATTTATATTTATAATGGCTCTGTATAGAAGAGAAAATATAAAATAAAACGTTTATTTTATACTTATAACATGTTTTTATATTACAGGTGACTGCAAATGATTACATATGTGATGCTTGTCATACATTATTTGTTAATAGAGTTACCACAACATCACAAGATTTGCAAGAAGTACCAATGGTTGGTGATCAACGTGTGGTATGTGGTTGTTCACTGGCACGAATCCAATGTCACTCCGTACAAGCAGGAAGTATCAGCCACATTTTAGATATTGTGCGAAATTGAGTTCAACCCTGAGAGGTGAGAGACGTTTTTGATTGGTTAACTATTGCAAGAAATTAGGCTATGGTAAAAATCAGATACCCATGCAATAACGGTCATTGACCCTCATACATTTATTGACTTTCCAAATAACAAAAACAGAAATAATGACAAAAAGCTGTCCTGAATCAACTTCTATCGTGATCCTTTAGGTTTTCTAGTAATGAAAAACGGTTCATAATTTATTGTTTGAGTATCCACAAAGGGATATTAGGGAAAAATCTATGTACTTTATTGCATGTTTATCTGGTGCTGACCATAGTATGCTTAAACTTGCCTGATGTACTATTTTGTTTAGCTAATAGATCTTTTCTGGTCAGTTATAGTCACGCAACATTTGTAGTGTAAATTGTTTTATTTATTGTACTATAAATGCAATGTGTAACCAACAATTTTTTTTTTGTTATAGATTCAGCCATCAGATTTGAATGAACTACAATTAAATAATTCCGAAACCATATGGATATTACTAGGCAAAATTCAGCCGCCATATCAGCAATAAAACATATTTTGTTTTCATAGTAATTGATTGAAGCAATCATACAATATTGCCATCGGGTGCTGCGCCCATTTTGTGACCATTATTTTGTATTAAAGCTATGCGAGACATCAAAATAATATCGACCCCTGCACAGTTTTTAGACAATATTTTAATTGCCAATTTAGATGAACAATAAACATGAAATTAAAATCTGTGTTTTATTTCTTATTCAAACATAATCACTAAGTTAAAGTAGGACTGTAGGTTTAACACAACTTACCGGCTACCTAATTGGTAAGGCTGGTTTCATAGTCACGCGTTTGAACAGCGCGCAATGTTTTATATATACACTAGCTGACCCGCGCAACTTCGCCTGCGTCACAATTTTCATTACTGCTCCGCTCCTATTGGTCTTAGCGTGATGATATAATATAGCCTATAGCCTTCCTCAATAAATGGGCTATCCAACACTGAAAGAATTTTTCAAATCGGACCAGTAGTTCCTGAGATTAGCGCGTTCAAGCAAACAAACAAACTCTTCGGCTTTATATATTAGTATAGATTAATATACACAAACATTTAATCTCACTCCAAAACCAATGCTAAGAATACAGGTATCCACTATCTACCTATCTATGTTAATTAGATTCTATGCATTTAAAACGTTGCACTTACCTATTTACTTACACTTAGGCTTTAGAAAAGAAACTGCAAAGGTACCTAATTATTTAGGTAGGTACTAAAAATAGCTAAATGTATTGTTAATCAGTTTCTTAAAGATCACTCGGAGCTATGAAAAACTATATTTAATATTCGTTGTTATGGTTAGATTATAACCTCAAAGTCTGATACTTTTTGGGACATATATCTTTTCTGCAGCTAGTCCGCTATGAAAATAAGATCTTATAGGAGTTTACTAATGATCAACAATACAACACATAATTTTCCGATGCTCCTGGCTCCAGGGCGAACAATGTATGGGCGCAGAGCAATCTCCTTTGTACACTAGGGCTCTGCTAAAAAAATAAAAAAGGGCTCTGTTGACAGCGATTTATCGGACAATTTTGAGCATTTTGTGAGAGTTCTGGTGCTTATACGGTTAATAAATCATCAAAAAGGAAACACATAGGGACACAGTATATATCCTTCTTATCGATTTTGTAAAATATCTCTTAAATCGGTCTAATATTGGAGGAGAAAACAGTCGCGAGCCAAACCTCGAATTATGACTTTTTACATACAAAGTCTCGCCGCCAGCATTTCCTCGAATAAAACACGTCCAAGTGGGACTTGGACTCGTGCGAACGAATCCTATATTTTTACATGTATCCCATTGACAGCATTGTAGAAGATCAATTCATTCCCATCTCTATCACTATTTGTCTCTGCGTCATGGCATGTCACCCAAATGTTGACTGGTAAATTTGCCTAAGGCATTAAGTCCGCCTCTGTACGTTTGTGTACTTTGCACCAAAAACTTAAGTTATGATTAAGTAAGTTCCACCACCGCCACCGGTGTATGGTGGACATCCCACCCACACGCACAAAACGGTTTGGGAACACATTCATAGTGCGTGCAGCTAAGGAGTGGAATTCCCTGCCTCCTCTGTTTCTCTGTTTGTCTGTGTTTCCTGATAGCTACAACCTGGGAGTCTTTCTAAACTGATCCTATAAGAGTTGGGATTTTCCTTTTGATTTACAGAACCCTAAAAATGTATTCAAATAGCTACCCTATCATAGCTTATTTTAAGGCCTTAAAAAGAACATCATAACTGCACCAAGGAAAGTCCCCGTGTAAAGTTTTTATTTTCTTTCGTTTCGTTATAAGTTCATTCGGGGTTAACGGTACAATCATCTTGAGATCATTTGGGGTTTTCTACAGGAAAAATATAGCGCATATATAAAGTGACAAAAAATCACGACTTTGAGGTGGTCATCAAAATTATCACTGATCTATTACAATTGTGCCTATATTTTTAGCTAATGGCCCGCGCAACTTCGTCTGCTCCGTGCCTATTGGTCTTAGCGTGATGATATATAGCCTATGCCTTCTTCGATAAATGGGCTATCTAACACTGAAAGAATTTTACAAATCATTAGTTCCTGAGATTAGCGCGTTCAAGCTAACAGACAAACAAACTCTTCAGCTTTATAATTATATTGGTATAGATAAATACTTTTTATGAGGAGCTGTTTGGGGTTGAAAGTCTCGGGTCGTGGGGTCCGAGTGCTAATAACTTATTTAATGTCTGTCAAGACGCTTAGTTGACACTTCGTGTGACCCAAGGGCTGGCTTTTACCTCGGACAGAGGATAAGCATTGCCATACAACGTGGCAATTCTGCCACCCTTTTGGGCACATTACCAGTGGCCAGCGATGCGGGCAAATTTATCGACGCCATTTTTTAGATTGTTTTTAACCGACGAAAAAAACGGAATAGGTTCTCAAGTCGACGCGTATATTTATAATTTTTTTTTGTATGAACACGCATAACTTTTCACAGTGTAGTCCGATTTTGATAATTCTTTTTTATTGGAAAGGGTATACCCCGAAGTTGGTCCCATATAAATTTGGAAAATAAAACCGACCCGAACTGTAGATTGTTCACTCACTGATTGTAATGTATGACCACGCATAACTTTTACCAGTGTAGTCTGATTTTGATAAATCTTTTTTTATTGGATAAGGTATTGGTGCCAAATAAATTTGAAAAAAATCCTACCCAAAGGGTGGGAAAATAGGGGTGTTAAAATAGGGGTGATTTATTTTTCACTCACAGATTTTAGTGCAGAATTGTTAGCATTTTTTGTAGGCCTTCCCATATCCTTACTAATATTATAAATGCGAAAGTAACTCTGTCTGTCTCGCTCTCACGCCAAAACTACTGAACCGATTTAAATGAAATTTGGTACAAAGATAGTCTAGAGCCTGAGAAAGGACATAGGCTACTTTTTATCCCGGGAATATGTTCCCTAGGGACCACGCGGGCGAAGCCGCTAACAGAAGCTCTGTTGGTGTATAAAGCTTGTTTTTTTTAAGTATTTATATTATACAACAATTTAAGTGCGATTATATATATTAACAGTTAATAGCTAAAGAAGTAAGGTAGGTAGCTATTTTAAAAGTAATCAAAAATTATGAAATAATAACTTTATAAAACATTAAACCTCCGAAAAGAACTGAAAATTATAAAAGTTTTTCGGAGGTTTAATTTTTTTGTTAAAAAGTTTTATTAACATTTTTTATTTTATTTTAGTGTATGCTTAGTACCTACCTATTAGCTCTTTAGATGAATCAATTTAGGAAATATTTTAGTTTCCAACTTTTCAGTACTTGGAGCATCATAAGGAAACAATTTCAATTTTTTTCCTGAAAATTTCTACATGTTTCATCATCAAAAAGTCGGAATTTCCAACGACCGATTTCCCAATATGGTCCCACCCTTTGAACATTACTGAAGTATTTACTCGCAAAACGATAAAAAGTTACAAAATATACAAAAGTGGAATATGCCAGTATGGTATTGTGAAATTAGAACTTCAAATAACTTCAAAGCGGTCAGCTGAAGGAGTGGACAGATAAGAACGGCGAAAAATGGTGCGTCCATGTTACGGGTACATAAAGAAGTTGGTGAACTTTGGTAAAGCCTGATTTTTAGAGTTCCGTAAAAAACGGACTTTATAAGATCACTCGAGTGTCTGTCTGTCTTTCCGTCTTGGTTTACGGCAAACAACTTAGTACTAAATGAAAAAAAAACTAAATGTATTAAATTTTCTTTACCTAATGTTAAAAGTAACGAATGTGACATCATATTGAATGGACAAAAACTGGAATTTATTGATCAGACGGTTTTCCTGGGAATCACTTTAGACGAGAAATTGCAATGGGGACCTCACATAACATCCCTTGCGGCGCGGCTAAGCTCAGCCGCTTATGCTGTTAGAAAGATAAGACAGCTAACAGATATAGAAACTGCGCGTTTGGTCTATTTTAGTTACTTTCACAGCATTATGTCGTATGGTATTTTGCTGTGGGGTCGAGCTGCTGACATTGAATCCATATTTATTCTACAAAAGCGTGCTGTCAGAGCCATTTATAATCTTCGTCGCCGCGATTCTCTTAGGGAACTCTTTAAAAAGATTAATATTATGACAGTCCCTTGTCAATTCATCTATGAAAATATTATGCATGTAAGGAAAAATCGACATCTATTTAGCAAAATTAGTGATAGACATAATTTTAATACTAGAAATAGAAATAAACTAGATCAACCATTTTTTAGATTATGCAAAGTACGAACATCTTTCATGGGGTACTGTATTAAATGTTACAACAAAATTCCTTCTGAAATATTAGAATTAAATGAAAGAAAATTTAAAACGTGTGTAAAAAAGACACTTTGTGAACAAGCATATTACAAATTAGATGATTATATTCAAGATAAGAATGCTTGGAAACATGCTAGTCCTGCTCCATAGGACAATCTAGGGTGTAGTAGACATTGTGAAACTGGTTGATATGTTTGTGTTTATTGTATTTGTATTAATATTTACTATGTAAACAGGTGTATTTACTGATTTTCATATTTAATTTAACTCACACACTGATCATATAAATCAATAGTTGCAAAAATTTGTACGTATGTGAGTATTATGTTCCCTTACTAGCAAACTTATTAATTTTACCTCTGCTGGCATTTCTTTATTGTACCTACTAGTAGTACATAAGTGTTTTTTTTGGGAGCATCGTCCTCACATATAATCAACTGATTAATGTATGCAAATATTGTAAAGCTTATTTTTGAAAAGAGTAACTATGGAGTTTCTTGTCCGTTCTTCTCCATAAGAATCTACCTTTTGCGAACGGACGACTAGAGTCACTATAATATTTTATTTTATTTTAATTTGACGTTCAAAAGTGCCTTTATTGGTCTAGTTGAAATAAATCATTTGACTTTGACTTTGACTTTGACCGTCTGTCACAGCCAGTTTCCTCCAGATCTACTGGACCGATTCTGTTGAAATTTGGTATACATATGGACTTCTGTGACCCAAACACGGACGCGTTACGTAAATAAATAAATTTTGAGGATGGAGGTCACTTTTGGGGGTCAAACTAGAAAATTAAAAAAGTGTACAGCTGAAGTTGTGGTACAAATAAGAAAAGTGGCGAAAAATTTTGCGCCCATGTTACGGGTAGATAACGAAGAAGGTGGATTTAGGGAAAGCCTGATTTTTGTTAGCACGTTTGCCCTGTGATCGTTGGGCAAAAGTCTCCACACAACGGGTGCCGAACGGGTGGCGAGACGAATTGAACGCGTAGCGCGACGGCTGGTACGAGGTGGTGCGGAAAAATAATTCTTGGAAGGACATGGAGGCATTTACACAATAGTGATACAGTATGGCTGTATGAGCTAATAATAAAAATCTGATTCGATCACGGAAGGAAATTCCGAGCATGGCTCTTTCCATTGCTCTTTTTCTCGTCGATTATACGACTGACAAGTGCTTTCAACTTTAGAATACAATAGGAAAACCTTATTTCGAACGAAAAACTATTAATAACATCAGGCATCAGCTAGTAAACTATAAACAAACCTAGTCATTTCCCAAAAACTCAAACTTCACACTTGCCAATCAACTCTTATGATTCAACAAGTTACCGTACTGAGGCAGTTACCCAATGAATCAATTGTTTGACTTGGGAGTAACGCGGTGAGCTCGTTTTATCTACATAGGTACTGCACCTACGTCCTGTGTACCTCATAGGCATGTTATGACGAAGATAGGTACACCAAACATACACACCACACACCAGCCGGGGATTATGGAAGTCGCAAGTTCCCGCGATCCCCGGCGTAGGTGAGAGATGGAACACCGGGGTGGTTTTAGTCAGTAAGAGTCTGACAGACCCCTCCACCCGCCCCAGGGCGGAGGACATCCATGAGGATTTCCCCCCGTAAAAAAAAAGATACACCATATGGTGGCCCGCCAGCGTTGCAGAATTGTTTGAAAGAGTCACCGCGGCCCTGGAACGCGGCGGGCATTAGGAGGAACACGGATGGGTTTTAGTCAGTAAGAGCCTGACACTCCCTTCCACTCCGCCCAGAGCGGGAGAAGTTGTATCATGCTTTCCCACGCACACGAAGGGTTCCGTACCATAAACCTTAATTTTTAGGGTTCCGAAAAAAAAACGGAACCCTTATAGGATCACTCGGGTGTCTGTCTGTCTGTCTGTCCGTCTGTCACAGCCAGTTTTCTCCGGATCCACTGGACCGATTCTGTTAAAATTTGGTACACATATGGACTTCTGTGACCCAAACACGGACGCGTTACGTAAATCATTAGATTTTTAGTATGGGGGTCAAACTAGAAAATTAAAATAAAAGTATTTTGAACAAAATCGTGTGACATATCAAATCAAAGGGCTTACTGTGAGGGTTTAAATGATATTTTTTTAATAATTTTAAAATAAATGTTTTAGAAGTTATTCAAGAAATTAGACGAAAAATGACCATTCCCCACCTTATCTCCGAAACTACTGAACCTAAAATTTTGAAAAAATCGAGCTAATAGAACTTTACCTAAAGATTGCAGGAAAACCTATTAGAAGTCTGTAGTGTTAAAATAACATGTTAAAAATATTAAATTCGTTCGGAACCCTTTGCACGCGAGTCCGACTCGCACTTGGCCTGTTTTTATTATTTGTTATAATAGCGGCAATAGAAATAGAAGCTGTAAAAATTTCAACTGTCTACCTATTACGGTTCTTGAGATACAGCTCACTGACAGACCGACGGACGGACGGACAGCGGAGGCTTAGTATTAGGGTTCCGCTGGTTACCCTTTGGGTACGGAATCCTAAGATGCTTGGTGGACAATTCTATAGTCACTAACTAGAATAACATCACTTTATAACCAGGGATGTTACGGAGCTTCGACTCCGACTCTGATTTGTCGGAACTTCCGATTGTTCTTACACCTCCGGTTCCGACTTCGGTTCCGATACTTTTAAATCGGAGGTTTATCTATACTAATATTATGAAGAAGAAAGATTTGTTTGTTTGAATTGAATAGGCTCCGAAACTACTGGACAGATTTGAAAAATTCTTTTAGCATTGGATAGCTATATTATCTCCGTACTCCCACGGGAACGGGAACTGCGCGGGTGAAACCGCGTGACGTCCACTAGTTAAATATAACTTGCTACTTCTGGAGTGAATTAATTTGATTTAATTATCTAACTGTTATAAAAAGGTGATTCTTTTTGTTTGTGACACCTGTATTATACAGGTTTCTTATTTTTTAATTGAAAGTAAAGAGGCTGACTGATTAATCTTTGTAATATTTTATTTTATTGCCTGCCCTTAACACATATTATGCCACCATCTCCGACTCCGCCTCCGACTCCGATTCCGACTTCGAAAAACCAAATTTAAAAACTACGATTCCGATTTCGACTTCGGTTCCGATAAAACCAGCTCCGTAACATCCCTATTTATAACTATCACTACAGATCATAAAACAAAGCCGCGTTTGTATGTTCGCGATAAACTCAAAAACTACTGTACGGATTTTCATGCGGTCTTCACCAATGGACGGAGTGATTCAGTGGGAAGATTTAAGTGTATAATTCATTAAGGTTTTGTCTAAATTGGCTGAAATATAACGATTATAGCTGAAGATGTCGTCCAGGACCCAATGAGTTCGTCAGTTGTTTGGCTTAGAGTAACGCGGTGAGCTCGTATTATCTACATAGGTGCAGCACCTACGTCCTGTGTAAAACTGTGTGTAGAAATGTGGTGACACAGATACATGGTGGCTTGCCAGGGTTGCTGAATAGTTTGAAAGGGTCACCGCGGCCCTGGAATGCAAAGGGCATTAGGAGGAACACGGATGGGTTTTAGTCAGTAAGAGTCTGACACTCCCTTCCCAGAGCGGAAGGGAGTGTCACACCCAGGGCGAAATAAAATTAGCTTTTCAGTACATTTTGTCGAGTTATCCAAATATATAATTTTCTTCCGTAACTGAGTGAGTGACTGACAGACAACGCACAGCCGAAACTACAGGTCGTAGAAAGCTGAACTTTGGCATGTAGGTTCCTTGGGGAGTGTAGGGGAGCACTAAGAGAGGATTACCCGAAATTCCTACGGGAACGGGTTAAAACGTGATATGCGCGTAGGAAGTTGCGGGCAAAAGGTATTGCACACATAAATGTGGTTTAGTCCCATAGTAATAGTTCTTTATAATGATGAGTACAATAACCCCTTTTCAAGTATTGCGTTTTTAGGGTTCCGAAAGAAAAAGGAACCCTTATAGGATCACTCGGGTGTCTGTCTGTCTGTCCGTCTGTCACAGCCAGTTTTCTCCGGATCCACTGAACCGATTCTGTTGAAATTTGGTACACATATGGACTTCTATGACCCAAAGACCGACTCGTTACGTAAATCATTAAATTTTTAGTATGGGGGTCACTTTTGGGGGTCAAACTAGAAAATTAAAAACAAATGTTTTTTGAACAATATCGTGTGACATATCAAATGAAAGGGTTTACTGTGGGGGTCTTAAATATATTTTTTTCATAATTTTAAAATAATTGGTTCAGAAGTTATTCAAGAAATTAGAGGAAAAATTACCATTCCCCCCTTATCTCCGAAACTACTGAGCTTACAATTTTGAAAAAAATGGAGATAATAGATCTTTACCTAAAGATTACAGGAAAACCTATTAGAAGTCTGTAGTATTAAAATAACATGTTAAAAAATTAAATTCGTTCGGAACCCTTTGCACGCGAGTCCGACTCGCACTTGGCCAGTTTTTTGGAGGTATACGGAACAGAGAGTAAAGTCCCGCAAACCCCCATTGAAAAGGGAGGATCCTCCTACCAGACAGTTGTTGTGCCTGGCGGGCTACTGCCCGATAGTTGATATTCGGGCTGATGTATATGGTCAAATCGCACGGTAAACTCTGCTTGCACGATGCAGGATTTCAACGTAGTAGTTCGCTGCTAGTTGGATAGATGGCGTCGCGGTTCTTTTTGTTGCGATGTAGATTTGCTCCGTTGGTTTTTCTTGTGGCGGCATTGATGCCGCTACACGACGTTTATTCTGTTACATGTTATATATCAGCGAGTCTAAAAAGGTCACTTCAGTAGATTCATATTAGGACCATAATAATAATCATATTGTCAAATTTCATTTTCATCTTTATCGCTAAAGCATTAGGTTCAAGGTTGACTGGGAAAATTTGACAGTTTCCGGTAGCTTGATGTGCTGGCTAATTCTACTAAAGTGGCCTTTTTTGGACCCGCTGCTAACTCTCTGAACACTGCGTCGTCGTGATGATACTAGTATATATCAGCTTAGAGAAACGACTGACTAAGGCACTTGTCTTACCGCCGGCGAGGAAGCGAGTAGCTATCGACTATTTGCTCGCTGAGGAAAGGGACAAAATATATAGATCTCGTGTGAGTAAAAGAGACACATACATTCATAGTCGATAGCTGCCTGTTCTCACTGCCGGCGAACGGCTCTTACCTCGCTACCTCGCGTTGATCGCAGCGACAAGAGCTATCAAAGATTGTACTCGCTTGGCGATGCTCGCTTGGCGGCCAGAACTCACCAAACAGAACGAACTATCGAAACTTTTCACTCGGTATTCGCTGATCGCCAACTGTTTCGAGTTTGAAGCTTTACTCGCTACTTGCTGATCGCCGTTGGTGAGACAAGTGCCGTGCTCCGGCCTGCACTACATGCAGAAATTACCGCTGTTTGGCAAGTTCCGACCGCCAAGCGAGCATCGCCGAGCGCGTGTCGCTGAGCGAGTACAATCTTTGATAGCTCTTGTCGCTGCGATCAACTAGAGCTAAAAGCCGCTCGCCGGCAGTGTGAACAGCTATCGACTATGAATGTATGTGTCTCTTTTACTCACACGAGATCTATATCTTTTGTCCCTTTGACGGCCTTTTACTCGCAATACTCGCTTCGGCCCGCACTGTAGGTAGAAATTACCACTGTTTGGAGAGTTCCGAACGCCAAGCGAGTGTCGCTGAGCGAGTACAATCTTTGATAGCTCTTGTCGCTGCGATCAACTAGAGGTAAGAGCCGCTCGCCGGCAGTGTGAACAGCCAGCTATCGACTATGAATGTATGTGTCTGTTTTACTCACACGAGGTCTATATCTTTTGTCCCTTTCCTCAGCGAGCAAATGGTCGATAACTACTCGCTTCCTCGCCGGCGAGGTACGCCGATATGATGGAGAGGTTTACTTTCTACTATAACTACTACAAATTCATAATATTAGTACTGTCGCAGACGTATTGCTTATGCGAAATGTGAGGCTGATATTATATTCTTGAAGTGGAAGGTGCAAGGTCCAATCACCCAGAAACTCAACGAAAACCGTTGCCAAATTAGTACACTAGGGCTCTGTTGACAGCGATTTATCGGACAATTTTGAGCATTTTGTGAGAGTTCTAGTGCTTATACGGTTAATAAATCATCAAAAAGGAAAACATAGGGACACAGTATAGGTCCTTCTTATTCAGTTTGTGAAATATCTCTTATATCGGTCCAATATTGGAGGACAAAACAGTCGAGAGCCAAACCTCCAAATATGACTTTTTACATACAAAGTCTCGTCGCCAGTATTTCCTCTTAACAAAAACATCCCTCGCTACCGATCCTCGCACATCTCGGTGGAAACGCAGCCTTCATCATCATCATCATCATATCAGCCGAAATACCACTGCTGGACCTAGGCCTCCCCCAAGCGTCGCTACTACGACCGGTCCTGTGCGGCTCGCATCCATTTTCCACCTGCGACCCCCACCAGGTCATCGGTCCACCTTGTGGGAGGCCTTCCAACGTTTCGTCTTCCGGTACGCGGTCGCCACTCCAGAATTTTTCGGCCCCATCGACCATCTGTTCTGCTAGCAACGTGCCCTGCCCACTGCCACTTTAGTTTGGCGATCCTTCGGGCTATGTCGGTAACCTTGGTTCTCTTGCGCATTCCTGATTCGATCACGCAAGGAAACTCCGAGCATTGCCCAGCAGTCTTATTACATGTTAAATAAATGAATACAAGATTTTCAACAAGTTTTGTCTCCGACTATACCCGATCAACTTGATGTGGACCCCTTACGAGACGGTGTTGATGTAAAAACGAGTTGCTCATTGCGAAATGCATTCTTCATTAATTTACGAAGTTACAAATTGATTGTATACCTTATCGAGAATTATTATTAACCTTCGAAATGCTGAAGTGGTGTAACATGACCAAAAGTGGAGACAAAGTGATTTTGAGTTGGAATTTTTGCGTAAATGTATACAAAATACTACGCGAACATGATTTTCGCACAACTGAGTATGTACGTATTAATATATTAATAGTAATATAATATATTGAGTGTAAAAACGTTTTACAAAAAATTTAACCGACTTCCAAACAAAACACTACAAAGTAGTACACCGACTTCCGAAAAGTTTTTTATTTTTTCACTTTAAGTGGTGATACTTGGACGACGTCTTCGTCTACACAGAAATTGAAATAAGCAAAAATGCTCATAAAATAATAACTATTGAACCAAACTGAATCAAATTTTTACGGGACCAAATGGCAAGTATACCGCATTGAATTAAAACTTCCTTCTTTTTGGAAGTCAGTTAAAAAGAGTCTCGCTCAGTGCCCTGGAACGCAAAGGGCACTAGGAGGAACACGGATGGGTTTTAGTCAGTAAGAGTCTGACACTCCCTTCTACTCCGCCCAGAGCGGGAGGAGTCATTTGATGATTTCCCATCCTTAAAAAAATCTCCAGAACCCTCGAGATTCATCAGTCACTCACTCATCTGCCTAGCCTTTTCCTAAATATATTGGTGCGGCTTCCAGTCAAACTGGATTCAGCTGAATACTAGTATTCCTATTCCGGGGAACGGAGTAGTTCATTTATTTATTTGGGACAAACAAACAGTAACACATTATATCTGCACAAATAATATAAACAAAGATATTATATAATGTGAAACTCACACCGTTATCCACAGCATATACAAGAAGATGGTATGGTCATCCATCCACAGACTTTCCTCGGCAAGCGTTACTTAACCTTACAAATCGATCCGTGTGGCTGTTAGAACAACCTTCCGAATCTGTTTATTTCTTCTTTTTAAAATAAACAAAATAAAAATAATAAAAAGCCTTATATTTCTCACTAAAGAATACAAAAATAAACTTATTTATAATTATCTGCTAGTATTATGTTTAAACTTATATTTATCTATATCTAAAAATCAATGCAACTTTTCGTTGTAATTTTATAACTCACTAGTGGACGTCACGCGGTTTCACCCGCGTAGTTCCCGTTCCCGTGGGAGTACGGGGATAATATATAGCCTATGTTACTCCCTGATAATGTAGCTATCCAATGCTAAAAGAATTTTTCAAATCGGTCCAGTTGTTTCGAAGCCTATTCAATTCAAACAAACAAATCTTTCCTCTTTAGAATATTAGTGTAGATACAATAAAAATAATAATAAAAAAGCCTTATATTTCTCACTAAAGAATACAAAAATAAACTTATTTATAATAGGGTATTTTACTACAAAAATCGAATTAGTCCGTCAGATAGATTTCTAAAAAATATTGGACACGTATTTTTTCTTTTTTCACGTAAACAAAAAATGACGAAGATACAGTACGTTGAAAACTCACGTGACGTCACTACGATAGTACAATTTCTACTAGCGACGTGACGTCACCAGCCCCCTCTCCCGATTTTTGATGCGTTTTATCTTTGTGTTTTTGTGTTGTGTCTTTTGTGTTTGTATTTACAAAAACAAAAAATACGTATCATCATTTTTCAATACTCTAACTGACGGACTAAATAGAATTGCAATTTATTGATGGTCGAAACTAGCCTATTATCTGCTAGTATTATGTTTAAACTTATATTTATCTATATCTAAAAATTAATGCCACTTTTCGTTGTAATATTATAGCTAAAAACTCAGGCTCACCTATCCAAACCAAATGTTTAGGCTTTGTCCAGACTATTTAGTATATGGTTTATGTGAAGTTTGTGGTAGGGTAGGGTAGGTAGGGTAGGGTACGTAGGGTAAGAGGGTAGGGTAGGTAGGGGACTATGTGGATTATTTTGTATTTAATTGAGTAATTTGAATGATTGTCTGGCAGTTTGAGTGCTTTGTACGGCCTACACAAATGTCCTTTCTTTGGTATTATTCGTCGAGTTGTTGAGCTCCTAAGTGGATCTGAGTTGAGCTACACGGCTACTGACAAATGCTTGCACTGACTGGACAGGTTCGCTCAAATCTGTGTGGTTCTTTCTTCTAAAGACCATCTCAGACACTAATCCGCATGGTTCTTAAAAAAATGATGTATTGTAAGTGTGAGGACTATGTAGGTCGTTATTTTAAGGATTGATTTCATGACTGTCTGGCAGTTTGAGTATATTATGCGGCTTACCCAAATGTCCTTACTTTGGTATTGTTCGGTTGTCGTTGAGCTCCTCAAAGTTCTGAGTTGAGCTGCACGATAACTGACAAATGCTTGCACTGTCTGGACAAGCCCACTCAAACCTGCGTGGTGCTTTCCTCAAAAGGCCACCTCAGACGTTAACCTACATGTTTTTCATATGTTATTGGCGGTTTTATGGACTTCAAAAGAGACTATGACCTCTGAGTTTGTTTCGGTGTTTCTTCTCAGGGTAGTCAGCTAGGAAACATCCGGCCTCATCTAGATAAATATGACAAAAAAAAAATGACGTGTAAAAGAGTTACTTGTAACCTATTTGCAAAATAAATATCATTTATCATTGACGGGAGCGAAGCCGCGCGAGTCAGCTAGTAGATTTATATATTTTACTATTTATGTAAGAATCCTTCGTTCAGGTGTTCCAGGTGAAGGCCTCATCTAGAGATTTCCAAGTATCCCTGTCCTTCGCTGGCTCCATCCACTGTTTGCCAGCCGCTTGTATAATATCGTATAATATCTATATTTTCTTATGAACTTTTATATTTGTACTTTACTGGCATTTCACGTGCAATGCCCATCTGTAAGAGATGCCCATACCGTCGAATTACGTAAAATGTTAAATAAAATCACACGTGTTCCGTAAAAGGTCATACTATAAATTCTCCTCAAAACTATGTCACTTGAATTCACATACAATCTACGATTACCAGGTTTATCTGTTGTACAAAAATGAACCTTAAGACAACGCGGTAGTCTGTATATATACTAATACTAGCTGACCCGCGCAACTTCTTCTGCGTCACAATTTTCATTACTGCTCCGCTCCTATTGGTCTTAGCGTGATGATATTTAGCCTATAGGCTTCCTCGATAAATAGGCTATCTAACACTGAAATAATTTTTCAAATCGGACCAGTAGTTCCTGAGATTAGCGCGTTCAAGCAAACAAACAAACAAACTCTTCAGCTTTATATATTAGTATAGATATCAACCAAACCAACCAACCCAACCAACCAACCTAACCAATATTTTAAAGTATGTTTTCAAAATAATGTCAACTTTGCGCCATGCGCCTGTATTGTAATTTATTTTAAAACATACTTTAAAATATTGGTTATTAAATGTTACTTTTAATACAATTAAAATTATTATTTAATGTAAAACGGTTATTTTTATTATATTAGAAAAACTGTGGAACTGCAAACATCAAGGACTTATTAAGGTTATGTTTTGGTGTACCACGTGAATTTTTATCGACTAAACCTCGGATCCTGGGGGGCTACTCTCTAACGAAATCCGTAGTTTCGGGCTTAGTTGCGGGCGGGCATTTTCTACTCTGTATCACCTAACCACTGAGAACTAATGATAACACGATTTGACAGTTACTGTGAAATCGTGTTGTCATTCATTCTCAGTTCGGGTTCGGGACTAACCGTAAGTCTGTAGGTGATACGGAGTAGAATACGCCCGCCCGTAACTAAGCCCAAAACTACGGATTTCGTTAGAGAGTAGTCCCCCTGACTGATTCTTTGCGAAAATCTAGACGTAGACACTAAAGAAATGGAACGTAATAGCTAAATGTCATGTGTCATGCGGGAAAATAAACATTAAATATTTTGGTTTGTGATGATTTGTTTTTGTGTTTTTAATGAGGTGTAGACCGCTACATAGATATAGATGAGAACTACTGGTTTGAATTGTTTTTTTTTATTTTATTTTAGTATTGGATAGCCCATTTATCGAGGAAAGCTATAGTCTATAAAACATCACGCTACGACCAATAGGAGCGTAGCATTAGTGCAAAATGTGACGCAGACAAAGTTGCGAGGGTCAGCTAATAAATAATAGTCATACCAGCCAAAAGACGTCCAATACTGGACATAGGCCTCCCCCAAAAGGGGGTTTGCCATAATCGCCACGCTTGGCAGGCGGGTTGGCGATCGCAGTGTGCGGTGTTGATTTTTACAGAGAACGCTGCTGCCCATTCTCTGGCGAGACCCTTAGTCACCTCTTACGACACCCACGGGAAGTCATGGGATGGTATTATTCTTTTACGGCACCATACGGCTTATTAAATAATAGTGAATGTTGGTAAATAAATCGATGAGTCAACGGCAAAGTTGTGAATCCACTCTGACAAGTTTGTCTTTATGAATGAAAATACATTTTTATTGGGAATTCAATAAAAAAACTTAAAATGTTGCTAGGAAAACCCCAGAATAATTTTTACTGGTATATCATGAGGATATCCTCAAAGATTTACTAATAAGGCTGCCTGGTATTTTCCCTACTAGCTAAGTTTTATTAGGGTTCCGAACAAAAAACGGAACCCTTATAGGATCACTCTGGTGTCTGTCTGTCCGTCCGTCTGTCACAGCCAGTTATCTCCGGATCAACTGGTTCGATCCTGTTGAAATTTGGTACACATATGGACTTCTGTGACCCAAACACGGACGCGTTACGTAAATTATTAAATTTTTAGTATGGGGTCACTTTTGGGGGTCAAACTAGAAAATTAAAAAAAAAAATTTTTGAACAATATCGTGTGATATATCAAATGAAAGGGCCTACTGTGAGGGTTTTGATTATATTTTTTTTCATAATTTTAAAATAAATGGTTTTGAAGTTATTCAAGATATTAGATGAAAAATGAGCATTCCCGCCCTTATTTCCGAAACTACTGAGCCTAAAATTTTGTGAAAAATGGAGATAATAGATATTTACCTATAGATTACAGGAAAACCTATAAGAAGTCTATAGTGTTAAAATAATATGTTAAAAAAAAATTCGTTCGGAACCTTTCGCACACGAGTCCGACTCGCACTTGGCCAGTTTTTTTAAGGATGAGAAATCATCAAATTACCCGCTTCCGCTCTGGGCGGATTTCGTTCTGCAGTTCGTTGCTGGCGGGATAGACGGCGCTACGTAGCTTTTTGTTACGGTACTAAGGGTTTCGAAATTTTTCACGATCTTACATGCATAATATGGGTAGAATACACTTAAACAAACAAAAAATGTTAGCAACATGGTGCCCTAAAGTGTCACGTTGCCGAGATATTTGAAGGTAAAGAAACAAATAAAAAAGTTGGCAACATGGTGCCCTAAAGTGTCACGTTGCCGAGATATTTGAAGGTAAAGAAACAAACAAAAAATGTTGGCAACATGGTGCCCTAAAGTGTCACGTTGCCGAGATATTTTTGGGTAAAGAATCAAACAAAAATGTTAGCAACATGGTACCCGAAAGTGTCACGTTGCCGAGATATTTGAAGATAAAGAAACAAACAAAAAATGTTAGCAACATGGTGCCCTAAAGTGTCATGTTGCCGAGATATTTGAAGGTAAAGAATCAAACAAAAAATGTTAGCAACATGGTGCCCTAAAGTGTCACGTTGCCGAGATATTTGAAGGTAAAAAAACAAACAAAAAATGTTAGCAACATGGTGCCCTAAAGTGTCACATTGCCGAGATATTTGTAGGTAAAGAAACAAATAAAAAATGTTAGCAACATGTTGCCCTAAAGTGTCACGTCTATGCCCTTTCGCTTCGGTAGTTTTTCTCGTGGCGGAATTGATGTCGCTGCAAACGCTTTCCATCAGGTGAGAAAGTGGTCAAAAGCTTAACAAGCCTCATCACAGTGTTATGTCAGTAACAAGTCGCAAATTAGAAAAATAAATAAAAAAAACCGACTGCAAAAAAACCGGGACAATATACAAAAACAAATACACTCAGAATCATACGTCGAAGAATTCGTCCGCATCGCTGTCATCCGGAAACGTGCCCAGAAGACTGGCAGCATTGCCACGTTGAATGGCTATACTAATTCTTTGAGCAAAGAACGAGCCAGCCCTCTGGTCACGCAAAGTGTCAAAGTGTTTCCTAATTGAATTTAAACATATCTAGCTTACTAGCTGCCAAAAGCTTCGCCCGCGTGGTCCCTAGGGAACATACTCCCGGGATAAAATGTAGCCTATGTCCTTTCTCAGGCTCTAGACTATCTGTGTACCAAATTTCATATAAATCGGTTCAGTAGTTTTGGCGTGAAAGCGCAACAGAGAGACAGAGTTACTTTCGCATTTATAGTATCACTAGCTTCTGCCAGCGGCTTGGCTCGCGTGGTCCCTAGGGAACATACTCCCGGGATAAAAAGTAGCCTATGTCCTTTCTCAGGCTCTAGACTATCTGTGTACCAAATTTCATATAAATCGGTTCAGTAGTTTTGGCGTGAAAGCGCAACAGAGAGACAGAGTTACTTTCGCATTTATAGTATCACTAGCTTCTGCCAGCGGCTTGGCTCGCGTGGTCCCTAGGGAACATACTCCCGGGATAAAAAGTAGCCTATGTCCTTTCTCAGGCTCTAGACTATCTGTGTACCAAATTTCATATAAATCGGTTCAGTAGTTTTGGCGTGAAAGCGCAACAGAGAGACAGAGTTACTTTCGCATTTATAGTATCACTAGCTTCTGCCAGCGGCTTGGCTCGCGTGGTCCCTAGGGAACATACTCCCGGGATAAAAAGTAGCCTATGTCCTTTCTCAGGCTCTAGACTATCTGTGTACCAAATTTCATATAAATCGGTTCAGTAGTTTTGGCGTGAAAGCGCAACAGAGAGACAGAGTTACTTTCGCATTTATAGTATCACTAGCTTCTGCCAGCGGCTTGGCTCGCGTGGTCCCTAGGGAACATACTCCCGGGATAAAAAGTAGCCTATGTCCTTTCTCAGGCTCTAGGTTATCTGTGTACCAAATTTCATTTAAATCGGTTTAGTAGTTTTGGCGTGAAAGCGCGACAGACAGACAGAAAGACAGACAGACCGACAGAAAGACAGAGTTACTTTCGCATTTATAATTTTTATATTGTTATTTTTATTTAAGGATTTATATTTTTGTTACCTCGATTTAATTTCCTTCATTTTGATACCCTACTCGATAGGTTTGGTTAAAAAATAATAACGACTTACAATTTAGCGCCCAAAATCCGCCATATTGCTTTTTTTTAAACACCTATCTAAGAACACTTGGGATTTTGTAATGAATCTAACGATACCTTAATAGTCGAAATTTCCATTCAGCACTTTGGAAGGTACGAGGTAATAAAGAAATTTACAAACAAACAAACAAACGTATATATACAAGACTAGCTGACCCGCGCGGCTTCGCCCCCGTCAACTGGCTACCCTACCTACTTACCCTACCTACCCTACCTACTTACCCTACCTACACTCCTACCCTACCCTACCCTACCTACCCTACCCTACCTACCCTACCCTACCCTAAACTTAACATAAACCATCTAATAAATAGTCCGAACTAAGCCTAAACATTTGGTTTGGATAGGTGAGCCCGTTCTTGTGTTATAAAAACAGAACTAAAAGTGGCATTGATTTTTATATATACAACGTGTTGTTTTGCATCCTCGTCAAATTTCAGGAGGTTGTCATAAAAGACATAAATAATCAATCGAAAGTACGGTAGCGGGCAATAACTAATAAGCGCTGCTTTTTTTTGTTGTTAAAATTTAACAGTATTTCAGAATTAAGCCCTTAATTTAAAACAGAATCACCCGACTACGCACACAGCGACAATGCAGCTGTGTACGTGAGTGTCGACGTCTTACCTACGAATAGCAAGCGCGCGCGAGTGCGACCGAGCAATGACCGGTAGCAATAATTTTACCTAATTTTATTTCGAAAATCACTTACATTATTGTCATAAATTTCGCTTGATAATTAACTCATCTTTGAGCATCATTGGAATACGGAAATCTTACTAATGACAATAATACTAGTGCGCCAAAGAAAAGTTCACTGACCTGTTATCAGATGATTAATAAAATGTTAGTTTTGCTTTTCGTAGTGATTTTGTTTTTATTTGTGGATTTCCTTCCTACTTAACGGGCTTAGGACCGGCAAGAATGCCTTAGTTAGTGTAGCGATCTACTAAGTCTAAAAATGTTTTCTACGTTTGATGGAAATGGAAAGACGTGCTAGTTAAGTGAAAGTACGTGGTGATATTTTCGACTCTTAGGTATTATTGGCGTAGTTAAAAATAAAATTTGAAATCAACTTATTTACACTAATAAAATTGATTAAGCTTACAACGTATTTACAAAATGTACAAATAAATAAATTACCTACTTAAGTTACCCGGAGGTATTGTTCAAATTTGCCACCATCACACTCTTCGCACAATCGAGCACAACGTAGCTGGTTTTCCTTCAGCTTACGTAACACTAACACATTCGTTTTTAAAGTGTCGAAAGCACTAATGATCCTTGCATGTAATTCTGTTACACTTGCCACTTCCTTTAACGTCTCCCCACAAATAAAAGTCTACAGGCGTCAGGTCTGGAGAACGCGGAGGCCAGGCCACAGGTCCTCCGCGACCGATCGAGTGGTCACCAACTTTTCGGTCAAGTACTCGCGTACTTGCCGACCATAGTGAGAGGGAGCGCCATCCTGCTGGAAGTAGAGGTTGTGCCTTGCGGTAGTGGAACGGGTGTTGAAGTTCACGTTTCAGTAGACGCCACACTGTGGTGTGGTGCACTCCTAAGTGTTGACCAGCCTCCCGCGTGCTTGCCCGTGGGTCTCGCTGGAAGTATTCCAGGATGTCTTCCTGCAAGGCGACAGGCAGGCCTACGCTGCCGCGAGCATGAGCATGCCGGGGAACGTCAAACTGCCGATGATCCCACAGTCCCTGCGTAGCAGCCAGCATGACGCTCTGTGATGGGGGTTCCCGATCGGGAAACATTTCCGTGAATATCCGGTTGGCTCCACGTAGGCTGTCTCCACTGATGGCATACAGGCGGACCATCTCCGCCATCTCGACATTTGAATAATTGTCCGTCATCTTGTACCTACGTCTCAACGATGTACGGAGGAGCGCAAAGCGCACCGCGCGCTTCGGCGACATCAAACACACTGTTAGTTCCGGGGCCGCGGGGGCCGGGGGCGTGGCTAGGAGCTTGCGCGGGAGAATCCCCGTACCGTGATTGGGGTGCGATTGATTACCTACGAATTTATCGAATGATGGTTGCGTATGCGTTGTGTATGTATTGTTTGAGTTTGTTTGTGTGTGAAAGCGCGGTTATAAGGCTAGTAACAGACGGGCCGCGGCTGGTTTACACTTACGGATTTCCGTAAATCAAAAAATTAAATTAAAAAAATACCTACCCATTTTATTGTCGATTTGGGTCGAGAATCCTTAGCATAATTACGTCCTTGAATTTGACTAGGATGCAAATCAACACGTTGTATAGATACGCGCGAAAAACATAACCCCTCCTTGGCAGTCGGGTAAAAATACACACAATAATTTTACCAAACGCAGAACACGTTGTACGACGCATTGCGAAGCGACTTGCCCAAATTGGGTAACATGTACTTTATCACAAGTAGTGGCTGCAAGATATGCGACGGTGTTTACTTTTGACCGATGCTCGTGATTTTGTGTGCCAACAGTTTTGGTGTCAAATTTGTTTTGGGTCATATTAATTTTGGTTGTTATTTTTTTTTATTTGTGATGGGTTTGCTCTTGACTCTAGTCTAGGTCAGAGATGACAGAGACAAAGTCTACGATGGAGCGAGCTTACCCAGAAGGAGCCTGTGCACTCTTACTTTGAAAAGATTAGGGTTGTAAGCGTTTGGAAACACAGACGCAGGCAGAGAGTTCCACTCCTTTGCTGTGCGCATTTTGGTCTACCAATAGATTTGGACTTAATCGTCCTCCTCTCGGTTTTAACGGAGACTTACATACTTTGTAAAGTTGTTTCCTGTTTGGCTAGGACATTGCAGGCTTGCATCACCTGATTGTCTGTTAAAAACATGATTCCGTGCTTCGGAAGGCACGTATAAGCCAGTGGTCCCGGCCGCCAAATGGCGGTCGTCAAATAAACCATGTCAGAGGCCCTTGAGGCGGTTTAGAAACTCTGACACTAGGGTGTGTGGGCTCGTTAGACCTTACTGCCCACACGATAAGAAGAAGAACGGAGACCAGCCATCGGCGCGAGAGATATCCTTGAACACATGTGCACCCTCTTCCATTACTCTCATAGTTCGATGTTCGACAAAAATATTTCAAACATAATGATTTAAGAGATATTTCACAAACTGAATAAGAAGGATATAATATACTGGTCCCTGTTTTCCCTTTTTATGATTTATTAACTGTATAAGCAATAGAACCCTCACGAAATGCTCAAAATTGTCCGATAAATCGCTGTCAACAGAGCCCTAGTGTACAAATTTGGTAGCTATTAATCAAAAAAGGAAAACATAGGGACACAGTATATATCCTTCTTATTTAGTTTGTGAAATATGTCTTAAATCGGTCCAATATTGGAGGAGAAAACAGTCGAGAGCCAAACCTCGAATTATGACTTTTTACATACAATGTCTCGCCACCAGCATTTCCTCTTAGAGGTCGCTTTCCGCGACGTAGTAGTACCTTTGCTGTCACATGAATTTGCTATTTGCTACTGCGCAGCGACTCATGGTTTGTTCCGAGACCAATATAAGGAACGTAAAGGAACTATAGGTGGCAGCACAGAAGTGTTATAGTCAAGTATATTTTACTTATAAGTTTTGAATTAACAACGCTAGATGGCACAGTCTACTTCGAGCACGTTCCCCTAAACGAAGCGTACAAGAACTATATTACTATAGGTGGCAGCACAGAAGCGTCAATGTCAAGTATGTTTTAACTTTCAAATATACAACACTAGATGGCATAGTCGTACGTTTGACAGAATACAACGTTACTTTACTAGTAAGTATGAAAGAGGCATGAAAATAAGTTTCTTTCACACGTAGTGGTAAAGGTATATTCTATCCCTCTCTACTCAGCTGTCAAATCCGACTTAGATGGTCTCATGCTTTAGAAACTATCCCAGTCATAAGTTTTATTTATCTCTAGTACTTGATTCAGAAGATTAACAAGGCGGAAAGACATTATTATGTATATCAAAGTTAATTGAACATAATATTCGTGCATACCTTGAATGCATATTTTTATTTCCGTTTTTGTAAGGACTTTGCGACATACATATATTACTCGTTTCTCCAAGGCTGTCGCGTATCATGTTGTACTAGCTGACCGCGCAACTTCATCGGCTTCACATTTTTCATGAATGCTCCGCTCCTATTGGTCGTAGTGTAATGTTTTATAGCCTATAGCCTTCCTCGATAAATGGGCTATCCAACACTAAAATAATTTTTCAATTGGAACCAGTAGTTCCAGAGATTAACGCGTTCAACCAAACAAACTCTTCAGCTTTATAAAACTTAAGTATAGTAAATGTTTTGAATTTATCCTTAATTCTTGTGTGATGAATAGCGTTTAATTTTCATTGAGTAAATAAGTCTTTGTCGGGTTTTTCTTAAATTGTAATTGGTTTGGTTTGATTGCTATCTTTGTGAGTTTTGCGGTAGCTATAAGGTATCCTTAAAATGTGCACTTAGTCACTTTAGTACGTGACTGTGTTCGTGATTGGTGACTGTCATAATGCTGTCTGCAGTCTGAAATGGTGATGCAGATCCTTTGCTACCCTTATTTCTATTAACCAAAATATTATGTTCTCTCTTATGTAACCCGTAAAATCCGGGTCCCTCTTATTTCCTTATAGGAAATTATATGTATGTAAAACGTCCACTTATACGGATAAAGGTCGTAGGTTACTCTTAAGTTAGCTATGGAAAATATAATGGTCATAAATGATATTTACGTGAAGGAATAGGTTTTAATAATAATCACTTTTACACGTGGAAAATAATATGATCGCTGTAATTTGTGACGTAATTGCATTAGTTTTTCGATTATAATATAGTCCTAAAAATCAACATAACTAACAAAATTCCTTTCATTGTTACAGAACATCAAATTGGCACCCATGTTCAGACCTTGCGGCAGTCCGAACATGAAATCACGCATTTCCCGTCCGGCGACTCAAACACCAACGTTTTTTCACCTCTGAATACTTTATCTGCCTACCCCCCTCCACTAGACAACCCACAGCCCCCCCAACATGATAAAACCCCCGAAATTCCGACATCAACCGTGTCAAAGGCTTCAATGAAATCGGAAGACGATTTTGATGTGAACGAGTACTTTGCAAGGTTACAAGGCACACGATATGTGAGTGCCCCTATCAACAGTAATCCTGATCAGAATGCGAACTTAGCAGCTACTGAAGAGAATTTAGAAGAGATTAATCTGAACGATGAAAAGAATGTTGAAGTACAACAGAGTCTGACGGCTGATATAGCTCAGAATTTCTCACAGCTGCCAACGGTTTTGCCACATGTAGCTAGCGCTGTTTTCAGCTCGTTTTCTAATATGCTTAACTACAAGAGTAGGGAGCAGACTCCTGATGATAGAGCACCATATCACACCCAGGACGTGCCGTATCAAAGCCCGGTGTCGGCACCAGGTTTCGTTGGACAACAGAACCTTGCGATGGATACGCCATTGATGGCTGAAGATGTGGTGAAGGAAGTGGCACCACCACCTAGGGAGATTCCGAATTCTGGTGAGTTATCTTTTAATACTTTTCCTATACTTTTAAACTACATTCATTCAGCCTTTTCCCAACTATATTAGGGTCGGCTTCCAGTCTTTCCGGATGGAACTGAGTACCAGTATTTAAGATGGAGTGACTGTCTATCTGAGTACCACATTCCAGGAAAGAGGTAACACCATACCCTTTGGCGAGACTAGTCACAGTATTTCTGACTTCTGACTACCCGAAACGACTGTCAAAGATGTATAAACGACAGCTAGGACCAGCGGCTTCACGTGCTTTCCAAAGCTCGAAGAAGTCTCGGTATTTTATGAATGTCCACCCATCCACAGACCGACCCCGGTGAACGTAGCTTAACCTTAAAGATTTTTGTTTTTTTTTTACATTTGATAACGCGTGTTGCCAGTGATGACTTATGGAATCGAAACGTGGTCGCTCACAATGGACCTCTTCAGAAGGCTTAAAGTCATCCAAAGGGCAATGCTTGGAGTTCCTTGCGTGATTGAATCAGGCATGATGATATCTGCAAGAAAATCAAGGTTACCGACATAGCCCGAAGGATCGCCAAACTGAAGTGATAGTGGACAGGGCACTTTGCTCGCAGAACAGATGGTTGATGTGGGCGAAAAGTTCTGGTGTGGCGACCGCGTACCGGAAGACGCAGCGTTGGAACGCCTGACACAAGGTGGACCGATGACCTGGTGAGGGTCGCGGGTAGCCGATGGATGCGAGTCGCACAGGACCGGTTGTTGTGGCGACACTTGGAGGAGGCCTATGTCCAGCAGTGGACGTCTTTCAGCTGATATGATGAAGGACTCTCTGGAAGTAAAGAAAGCTCCAAAGTAGTCTATGAAATCAGCAACGGTAAGCTGATTTCATAGACTACTTTGGATCGCTTAAAAATGCAAGGTCCCTATGAGATAGGTTACGAGATAAAACTAGTACTTAATATTTCAAGATCTTTTCCTGAGCTCAAACTAGTCGGCACATCAACACGGATGTGTAGGACAGGTTTTAAGAAATGTAACCACACAATGGCGGATCTAGGGGGGTTAAGGGGTTGGGGAATTTGTTCTAAAGGCAAGTCTTCGCGGCCCTGGAATGCAAAGGGCATTAGGAGGAACACGGATGGTTTTTAGTCAGTAAGAGTCTGACACTCCCTTCCGGAGTGTGAGGAGCCATTTGATGGGGGGGATTAAGCTGCCACAATTTATGAAAATTAATCCAAGGAGACTTGTTATACGTTAAGCTAAATAAAATGTGTTTTAGTGTACATATTTTGCTAAAAACCTACCCTTAGAGGGATCAGGCCCTCCAAACGACAATCCTGGATCCGCCCCTGGTACCAATGTTTTCATGTTTGTGTTTATTTTTGGAACATTCCTGATATTTGCGATGATTGCTAGATTCATTACGTTGTCAAGAGCAAGGTCTTTTATATATAACTCACGTGCCTTAAGTTTAATCTCAACTTTCAGACTCACTGAAGGCCATTGTCGCAATATCTTTCATCGACAAAGAATGTCAAAAACTTGTCAGCGTGTAGCGAGATATACAACGTGTAACAGAATTAACGCAAAACCTCTTAAAGGGCTATTGTACTCATCATTATGAACAACTTATACAATGGGACCAATACCGAAATCGCGAAAAAAAAAATCTGCTGTTCAGTGTCGCATTTTGTCGAGTTATACGCACATAAATGTACTAGCTGACCCGCGCAACTTCGTGTGCGTCACAATTTTCATTACTGCTCCGCTCCTATTGGTCGTAGCGTGATGATATATAGCATATAGCCTTCCTCGATGAATGGACTATCTAACACTGAAAGAATTTTTCAAATCGGACCAGTAGTTCCTGAGATTAGCGCGTTCAAGCAAACAAACGAACAAACAAACAAACAAACTCTTCAGCTTTATATATTAGTATAGATTAGTACTAGCTGACCCGCGCAACTTCGTGTGCGACACATTTTTCATTACTGCTCCGCTCCTATTGGTCGTAGCGTGATGATATATAGCCTATAGCCTTCCTCGATAAACGGGCTATCTAACACTGAAAGAATTTTTCAAACAAACAAACTCTTCAGCTTTATATATTAGTATAGATAGATGGGGGCGTCGATTTTTTTTTTCGCGATTTCAATGTTGGTCCCGTTGTGAAAGTTGTTCATAATGATGAGTTCAATGACCCCTTAAGAGGTATTGCGTTTATTCTGTTACAGGTTGTATATAAAATTCTCGAAATTCTTACGGGAACGGGAAAAACGGGAAACGGGAAAACAGGTTGTATTTGATGGCACGGTTGGCGCAGTGGTTGAGGGGGTCATTCCCGCACGGAACAAATATTTGTATGGCCTACAGATAGTTGTTCCGGGTCTGGCTGTGTGTATGTGAGTTTATATGTTTGTAAACGCACTCACGATACAGGAGAAATTCATAGTGTGGGGCAAAGTTTTAAAAAAAAACCGGCCAAGAGCGAGTCGGACTTGCGTGCAAAGGGTTCCGAACCAATTTCATTTTTTTAACATGTTATTTTAACACAATAGACTTCTTATAGGTTTTCTTGTAATTTATAGGTAAAGAACTATTATCTAATTTTGTTTCAAAATTTTGGACTCAGTAGTTTCGTGAATAAGGGGGGTGAATGGTCATTTTTCGTCTAATTTCTTGAATAACTTCAAAACCATTTATTTTAAAATTATTAAAAAAAATATATTTAAAACCCTTACAGTAAGCCCTTTCATTTGATATGTCACACGATATTTTTCAAAAAACTTTTATTTGAAATATTCTAGTTTGACCCCCAAAAGTGACCCCAATACTAAAAATTTAATGATTTACGTAAAGCATTCGTGTTTGGGTCACAGAAATCCATATGTGTACCACATTTCAACAGAATCGGTCCGGTGGATCCGGAGAAAACTGGCTGTGACAGACGGACAGACAGACAGACACCCGAGTGATCCTATAAGGGTTCCGTTTTTTGTTCGGAACTCTAAAAAAGGGCTTTTATAGTGTGTGATATGTAGGTAGGTAGGCACTCGTAACCGATTTCCAATTTCCACACATCTCCACTCATTTACGTCTACAAATCCCTTAGTACCATTAAGCCCATAGTTTCCTAAGCATGGTGTTTTGTTCTCACGGCGGACGCCATGAGCCCATGACCTTTTAAAGGTCAATGGAAACCATCGGTCGGTGTCGACAAACACTCACGTTACGTGCGAAAGTTTGTCTGTTTGTTGTGTATTATCTAATAACTTTTACGCAGTAGGCTCAAACACTAGAGTTTTTTTTTTTACTATTTATAAGCACGCGTTTGACCACTATCTCACCTGAGGGTAAGCGATGATGTGGTCGAAGATGAAGCATGCTTGCCTAGAAGCAACCTATTCACTCAAGAGTGAATAGGCTGGGAGTCTTTAAGTCAAGTCTTAAAGACTCCCAGGTTGTAGCTATCAGGAAACACAGACTCCGGCAGGGAATTCCACCCCTTAGCTGTACGCACTATAAATGTGTTCCCAAAACATTTTGTGCGCGTGGGTGGGATGTTCACCATGTACCGGTGGCGCATTGCCGTTCGTCTTGTGGTCCGATGATGGAACGGGCTTGGCGGAATTAAATTATGCAATTCCGTCGCACATTCCCCAAAATGCAACCGGTAGAAAACCGACAGGCTAGCGACTCGTCGTCGATGCTCCAGACTTTGGAGCTTCGTAGCGACGAGCCTATCATTGCCGATGATCCTCTTGGCTCGTTTCTCGATAGAGTCTGAGCAGCTGTTCCGGCGTGAAGTACCGTCTCACCTTTGCTAGGGTCCCCAACTTCTTTGCAGCCACTTGAGCTTTTGCCTCTATGAAAGGGCCAAAATTGAGGGTAGATGTTAATGTAACCCCAAGAAGCTCAAGTTGGTCGGTTATCGGCTGGAAATTGGGAAAAGATCAGCGGCACAGTGCAGTTTTGAATATAGATTGACTATGCACCGAGGGGATAAAGCAGTGACTTATAGCACAGGCGTCATATTGAATCCCGAATTCCCGAACCTTATTGCGGATTCGAAAGTTAACTCCCAAGCGTAGCGAGGGAGAAGCAAAGGGGGTTAATACAAGAATCCTGAATGCAGCGAAGGATTCCAAGCTAGCCCAAAGCAAAGACACCTTTATCCCAGAGATACATACTCTACTTTTCACACCTTCAATGACAATTATTTCACAATTCAAGCGGTGAGGTTATGGAATGCCTTGCCTGTGTCGATAAGGCGTGCTCAATCTTTGTCCATTTTTAAAACTTTGCTCAAGAACCACTATCTCTCTCTTTAAAGCGTTTTTTACTAGAGTTCTCTGCTATTGTTTCATAATTATCATTGTATAAATTTATCTATTTAATATGTATTTATGTTTGTATAAATGGTACACCTAAGACTACCTACAGTACTGTATCTCCTTTTTCTCTTTAGAATCCATCCAAAGGTTGTCTTGAAAAGATCGCTTTTAGCGATAAGGCCGCCCATTGTGTCACCCTATGTAATGTTTCTCATCTATCTTTTCTGTAACTTATATGGTGTAGATAATAAAGAGTATTCAATTCTATTCTATTCTACTGCACAACTCTACTTTTCACACAAATTTTTTCGCAAGTCATGAAGAGAGGTGGCTGGCTGCGAGCAGTTGCCGTCGGTCTCCAAGTTGAGTTCCAAATTCAAATCACATTGTTGACCTCCGGGCAATAATATTGTACTGAATTTCATTATAACCCACCGGGCAATAATGACTTACTTTAGATGGAGTTTGCTTGACATATAATCTGACATTTTCGTGCAGATTGTGCAAATCTAATAACTGAATAATTAAGTAACGCAAACGAATCTGTGTAGTTTTACTAGTCTTTCGTAAAGTTCAATAAGTCTCATTTAAATAAATGAGGCATTAAATAAGGAAGCGTGTAATTCGATTATGTATGAGTACCTATGTACTTACATCACAAATGTGATAAATGAATAGCAAAAAAAACTTAAAAACAACCTTATACTTTTAGAAAAAAAAATCTTGTACGTACTGTTGACCTTTGAAGAGTTACTTTGTCTGGAGCCAATCATAGATCAAGAAACAGGACACAGTTATGGTTAAAATTATTCCATTGGAACTGAACCACACAATTCAGCTTGAAAGGCTTCAAGGTTCGGATTTCGACTTTTGTAACTCGGACTCTTGCAAATTCATCATCTGGGTAGTCTTTTTCTCATCTACATTGGAGTCTGCTTCCAGTTAAGCCGGATTCAGCTGAATACCAGTATTTTACGTGGAGCGGCTGCCTGCCTAACCTCCACAACCCAATAACTGGGTAACACGGTACTTCTTGACAAGGCTGGTGTCAGATTTACTGGCTTCTGACTATCCGTAACGACTGCTAAAGATCTACAAATGACAGCCGGGACCAACGGCTTAACGTGCTTTCCGAGACACGGAGGAGTCTTGGTGTTTTTTTTTTTAATGGGACAAGCCCGCCACACATTCCCAACCACTGCAACTCCTTCAAGCCAGAATCAACAGTGGCGACCACCAGAAAAACGCCGAGCCAATGAAGCCCGACGAGGCCCGGAAAAACGATTCAATGCTGTCTTGAATCCCGTAACGAAATTAATCAGAAAAGTACAGCGGAGGAGTAGGAAAAAGAAGGGGAGTCTTGGCATGGTAAGACCACAGACCTACTCCAGCAAGCGTTGCTTAACCATGAAGATCGACACCTGGAGCTGTTATTATTTATCCAGGAGCTTGCAAATTATGATTACTACTAGTTGACCCGCGCAACTTCGTCTGCTCCGCTCCTATTGGTCTTAACGTGATGTTATATAACCGTTCGTCGTAGCGCGTTCAAGCAAACAAATAAACAAACTCTTCAGCTTTATATATTACTAGTGGACGTCACGCGGTTTCCCCGCGTAATTCCCGTTCCCGTGGGAGTACGGGGATAAAATATAGCCTATGTTACTCCCAGATAATGTAGCTATCCATGGCTGAAAGAATTTTTCAAATCGGTCCAGTAGTTTCGGAGCCTATTCATTTCAAACAAACAAATCTTTCCTCTTTATAATATTAGTGTAGAAGTATACATAAATCATAGTGAAAACAAACTCTATCCAGTTTCCAGACAGTCTCCGACATGCTAAATCATGTACTTCTTAAATCATTGGAGACATTTTCCTACACTGTGTGTTGGTAACAGCTTATTATCTGTAATAAGTTGACGCGTGAAATTATAGCTGCGAGGTTATAGTTTCATGTGCGTTTCCTATGTTATACGAGAAATCACGCCTTTACCCGTAAAATCAGTTAACACAGTGCGAACTAACGTGCTTGCCGAGTAGCTGCAGTGCAGTAACTCGTATCATAAGGACATATCTTACGAGTTGCTGCCACGTGCGAGTTGAATAGGAGCTCGCATGCGGGCTACATTTTGTTTTTACTCGTCAGCTCGACGACAGTAACTTGCATCATTCGGACGCGTTCAACAGTAGCTCGCCACTGTCAGCCAGCTAGTTGCGAGTGGAAATTGTTTTTTTTTTGTCTCGCATGGAACTAGGCAGGTACTATCATCGTGAAGACAGCTAAGGCGAGTCGGGCTACTGGCATGCAACTAGGCAATCCGAGTAGCTGTATACTGTGTATTCAGCAGGTCGCACTGTGTCAACTAGTCGTTATGCTGTCTGATATCCGTAAGATTGGTCATTATTTGAATTACTTGCTTAAAATGTAATTTGTAATTCGTATTTCAAATACCTGACGCCGAGGTATTTTGTGGTTAGTATTTCAAATACTTATGACTTCAAAATACATTTTAACGTAAATACATTTAACCTTCATTTAGCGATCTTATTAATAGGTGCGTTCTGAAGGAAGTAGAGCTCGATTGCTTTCCCTATTATTCTAAATATATTGACTCTATCGAGATTGTTCAGCGTAAATTCCTGCGAGCTTTGCATTATACATGCTATCACAGCCACAGTTCGCATGACATTTTACTCAAAAATTACAAACTGCTTACCTTAGCATCCAGAAGACTGCTTCTTGGAGCAATGTTTCTACACGGTCTTGTGCACAATAAATATGATTGCACAGATTTGTTGAATAAACTGTGTTACGTTGTTCCGAGAACGGTAGTGCGCAGACAAGTTCGTCCTTACCGATTACTATCTACCAATACCAGCCACGTCTGTAATTCTAATGCTGGTCTTCGAGCTCCTCTGCGCCAACTTGTGGATTCTTATAATAATAGATTTCAGAGCATTGATATTTTTAACCTCTCCTCAAGTAAATTTAGGAAATCTGTAGTTTATTCTTTATTTTTGTAAACCACTGTTATTATTTTATTCTAAGCCTTACATTTTATATACTTTCTAGTTCTTCCATTCCCTACTTTTGTCTCCCGTCCGTAGCATAAACAATAATTTAGTACTAAGTGGATAATGTTGTTAGTAGTATAATAATTACTTTTTTAAGAAAATCATTTATGTATAACATTGCATTGTACTACTGTTTTTTATCCCAAAATAAAATAAAATAAAATAAAATAAGCAAAATAGCGACCGCTAAATATGTCGATGTTTAGATTTGGCAACACTGCACATGTTACTGTACCTACGTCAAATGTATAGTATCAGGTAAAAATCTAGTGTTCATTAAAGGAAACTCTGGTTTTACTGATTAATATTCATTTACTCTGCTTTTTAGCCCATGCTGGACTGGATTACCTTTTATTCGTAAAAGTATTTTGTAATTTGTATTTCAAATAAAAATAGCTAAAATACTGTATTTTATATTTCAAATACATTACATTAAATTTAAACTCTGTAGAATAAGAAGTAAGTAGCTCTGATTCAGTTTGCAAGTTTTGAACTAGACAAACGAAAAAACATTGCAAGTTGCATAAAAACTGCAAAAATGACGTGGCTTGAAGTACCCAACAATGGAAACACACAAACTGCCGGTTCGCAGTCGATTGCTAACATAATTGCCAGACAGTTGGGCGCAGGCGCAGGTTAGAAAACTAGCCACACGCATGTACCACGAGCTTTTAATAGCTAGCCACTCGAGCTGGCTTCACACGTTTTATGTTGGTGGAAAATTTTTGAATATTTAGTAGTAGTGGAGCTAAAGTAGTGAGAAAGAAAGAAAGAAAAATGTTTATTTGGGAAACGCACAAAAAAGACATATCAATAATAAATTTAGTCTGTGCGAAGCCGAAAAGGTCCCTATCTCAGCATATGCTGCGAAATTTTAAAAAAATAACGCAGCCCTTATTTTATAATAGGGCCTGTGATGCCACAGACGCAGTTACGTAACACATACTAAATATAATAGATACAGATAAAATAAATAAATGATGAAAAAATTCAATACATAAAATACGCACAGTCAATAATAATTAACAATAACATCGACCCACGCCCAAAGGCCCAGTGCTCCAATATCATTTGTGAATGTCACAAATGACAGAACGCGCGAGCGTACTTGGAGGGGGCCAGCTGTCATGTTGGAAAAAATAGTAATGGCAGAACTTATTAGTAAACAAAAGCCATACCAAAAAAACCTTTTTACAAAAAATGTAACCGACTTCCAAAACAAAACACTACAAAGTATAAAATTACTTTAATTAGGAAGTCGGTGTTTTTGGTTTTGGTTATTTCGTTTTTTGACACCGGCTTCCGAAATTAAAGTTATTTTATACTTTGTAGTGTTTTGTTTTGGAAGTCGGTTACATTTTTTGTAAAAAGGTTTTTATTTTTCACTTTTTAGTGGTACCTGCGTACCGATTCACAGTGTATCGGCGTGATGTTATGTTATGAAAATAAAACTAAGTGCTTTTGGTGTAAAGGTCTCGTCAATACGAATGAAATAAGCCCAAACACTTGGTAGTTCCTACATACCGATGTGGAGTTCCCTTGACTCTCTGTCGTCTCCATCATCAAATCTGATCCAAACTTTCATTATTTTGTAGTATCACCCGATATACACACGAATATCAAGTTTTTACCAAATGCGTGCCTACAATTTTCGAGAGTTGCCCTCGATTTCTCAGGGTTTCCATCATCAGATCCTGACGTGGTGGCAATGGGACCACACGGGAAGCACCAGCTTTCAAATAAAAAAGGATCATGAAAATCGGTTCACCCAGTCGGTTAACTATGAGGTAAAAAACATAAAAAAAAAAAATACAGTCGAATTGATAACCTCCTCCTTTTTTTGAAGTCGGTTAAAAAGTATCATAAAAGTGCAACAAGTGAGGAGCTCGTGGCTAAATAATAACATCTGCACGGGTCGATTTTAAGGTTAAGCAACGCTTGCCGAGGTTGTTCTGTGAATGGGTGACCATCTTAACATATCGAGACTCCTTCATGCCTCGGAAAGCACGTCAAGCCGTTGGTCCCGGCTGTCATTTGTAGATCTTTGGCAGTCGTTACGCATAGTCAGAAGCCAGAAAATTTGACACTAGTCTTGCTAATGAGTACCGTATTACTCAGTTAATGGGTTGTAGAGGTCTGGAAGGCAGCCGCTCCACGTAAAGTACTGGTATTCAGCTGAATCCGGTTTGACTGGAAGCCGACCCCAATGTAGTTGGGAAAAGGCTAGGCAGATGATGATAATGTGGAGCTTCTTGTGAATGAATTAGCTGCCGCCCGCGTGGAATTAGTACTTAATCCCTTTTTTAGGATTCCGTACCCGTAGGGTAACCAACGGAACCCTATTACTAAGCTTCCGCTCTCCGTTCGTCTGTCTGTCAGCAGGCTGAATCTCAAGAACCATAATAGATAGACAACTGAAATTTTGACACAGACTGTATTTCTATTGCCGCTATAACAAAAAACTGGCCAAGTGCGAGTCAGACTCACGTGCAAAGGGTTCACGTGTTATTTTAACACTATAGACTTCTTATAGGTTTTTCTGTAATCTATAAAAAAAAAAACTTATATTTCAGACAGAGTCCATTTTTTGGTTAGTATTCAAAAACTTAGAAACTAGTGTTAGTACTTACATTCTATTTAATTTTAACAAAACTATCATAATTACCTACGCCACAGTCACATGTAGGCCTATCCAATGCCCCAGTATGGGGCTGTCCCACCTGCCGCTATAGCTCTCAGCATGCTGTTGGGGCTGGCGCGTACCCGGCGCATGGTGGCAGCGCATCGCTTGCGCATGATTGCGTGAAAGCCATCAATCTTCGCCTCCGCGAACATGCCGGATGCACTACAGTAGCGCGGCAACCCCATCAACACCCTAAACGCATTATTATATTGGACTCGCAGAGCGCTGTATGCCCTCTGCGTATAGTTGACCCACAGACTGCATGTATAAAACGACTGACAATACGCTCTAAACAACGCAGCCTTTACGGCAGTCGAGCATTTCGCAAATCTGCGAGCCAACATATTGCAGCCAACGCTCTGCGCTCACGCTCAATGTTCAGGTCCATTTTTTTTTTTTCAAAATTTTAGGCTCAGTAGTTTCGGAGATAAGGTGGGGAATGCTCATTTTTCGTCTAATTTCTTGAATACCTTCAAAACCATTTATTTTTAAATTATGAAAAAAATAAGAACCCCCTAGTTTCATTTGATGTCACACGATATTGTTCAAAAAAATTTTTTTTTTAATTTTCTAGTTAGACCTCCTAAAGTGACCCCATACTAAAAATTTAATGATTTACGTATCGTCCATGTTTGGGTCACAGAAGTCCATGTGTACTTACCAAATTTCAACAGAATCGGTCCTGTGGATCCGTAGAAAACTGGCTGTGACAGACGGACAGACAGACACCCGATAGATCCTATAAGGGTTCCGTTTTTTTATTCATCATCATCATAACAACCGAAAGACGTCCTCTGCTGGACATAGGCGTCCCCCAAAGCCACAATCGCCGCGCTTGGCAGGCAGGTTGGCGATCGCAGTGTATGGTGTTGCGTTTTACAGAGAACGCTGCTGCCCATTCTCTGGTGAGTCCCTTAGTCGCCTCTTACGACACCCACGGGAAGTGATCGAATGGTATTATTCTTTTACGGCACCGGCCGATACCACTAGGCAGGAAAAATTGAATTGAAAAATCATTTAGGTGATAGCGCATATAGCCCGAGGAAGGGTTATAGGCTGTATACCATCACGCTACGACCAATAGGAGCGGAGCAGTAATGAAAAATGTGACGCAGACGAAGTCGCGCGGGTCAGCTAGTTGAGTAGAATATTGTAGTCGTTATAAGCGCTGTAACCTGATCCCCGTCACAGTAGCAGGTAACTACTTATTACCACTGAACTGATAACCAGACAGGGAAAGTTGCTGTTATCACCACCCAGTCATCCCGAGAAACCACTTAGACCACATCTGTACCGACCATAGATATCTAGAGAATCGAGTGAGCGTTCACAGGAATCATCAATATCTTGTAATATATAAAAACTTCGAGTCACGGTGTATGTTGCCGAACTCCTCCGAAACGGCTCGACCGATTTTCATTAAATGTTGTGTGTAATTCGGTAGGTATGAGGATAGGTGATAGGGTACTTTTTTTTAACCGACTTCCAAAAAAGGAGGAGGTTCTGTATATAAAATTCTTCCGTTACTGACAGACAACGCACAGCCGAAACTACTGGTCGTAGAAAACTGAAATTTGGCATGTAGGTTCCTTGGAGAGTGTAGGGAAGCACTAAGAAAGGATTTCCCGAAATTCATACGGAAACGCAAAAAAAACGGTATATATGCGTACAAAGTGGCGGGCAAAAGCTAGTACATTATAATACTGTAAATGTATCAGTTTTTACCATTGATATATAAAAAGCCCAAGATGCACCGTCTCGAACAAATGCAACACTCGAAACTGTCGTCAAAAACTGACATGTATCAATCGTCATGTGTGAGTTGTGTGTAGTTATATTATAAACATTTTTTTTTGCAAGTTCAACCTTACACGGATCGCTTAAAGTTGTTTTTACAAAGCAGTGCAGTATGGCGAGTGAAGCGCATTTTTTTTGCAAGTTGAACCTTACACGGATCGCTTAAAGTTGTTTTTACAAAGCAGTGCAGTATGGCGAGCGATGCGAGACCGTTTGAAACTAGCGCACAATTATACATTGTGCGCTTGTTTTTTGCGGACGTTTTTGAGATGCTGAGTGTGTATCTTGGGTTTTTTATATAAGTGCGAAAGATATTTATTTTTGTCTCTTTCATATTTACTAGTAAAGCAATGGCTGATCTTTGCGTTATGCTCGTGAACGGGTGCTGCTTGTGGTGACTGGTCGCCTTGCTGACCGTGATTTTTAATTGTTAAAATGTTTAAGTGTTTTAATTTAACTGCGATGGTCCTAGTTTATCACTTGTGACTTTGGGTCACAGATTATGTTTAAATTGCATTGTTGCACATTTAAGCGGGCACGCCATTTATCCCTGGAGGCTTATTTTGATTAGTATTGTATGCTTGAGTTTACTTATTTAATTACCTATATATGTATGTAATTAGTTTTATCATTGTTTCATATTTAATTGTTGGGATAATATAGTGTGCTAGCTGACATGTGCCATCCATTTATTTAATTTAATGTTCGATATCTATCATAAAATGTTGAATAATAATGTTATATAAATTCAAGTTCTTTAAACTTAACAGACAGTTGTGTTGCTGGGAAGTTTGTTGGCCACTTCTTCTTCCCAGCTAAAACACTAGGAAGTGGTGACGGGCTGGGCGATTTGGGGGACTGTCTTCATGTAAATTTTGACGTTCAAAAAGTGCTGATTAGCAGCCTAGTTTGAATAAATGTCTTTTGATTTTGAATGTTGTATCCTGCTTTCAAATCGGACTTCTTAGATTTTGTTGACTTTAATAGGTACATAATTATCTCCGAAACACAACATGAATTTTTCTCAGCAAATTTTGAGTGTTGCCTAGTGAATCGAAATGTTACGTTCCTTTTTTAGGGTTCCGAACAAAAAACGGGACCCTTTTAGGATCACTCGGCTGTCTGTCTATCCGTCTGTCACAGCCAGTTATCTCCGGATCCACTGGACCGATTCTGTTGAAATTTGGTACACATAAATCATAAAATTTTGAGTATGGGGAAATAATAATAATATCAAACTAGAAAATTAAAATAAAAAGATTTTCATACTGTATCGTGTGACATATCAAATGAAAGGGCTTACTGAGGGTTTTAATTATATTTTTTCATAATTTTAAAATAAGTGGTTTTGAAGTTATTCAAGAAATTAGACGAAAAATAATCAATCGCCCTTATCTCCAAACTACTGAGCCTAAAATTTTGAAAAAAAATGGAGGTATTAGATCTTTACCTATAGATTACAGGAAAACCTATAAGAAGTCTATAGTGTTAAAAAAAACATTTAAAAAAATTCGTTCGGAACCCTTTGCACGCTAGTCGGACTCGCACTTGGCCAGTTTTTTTAAGGTTGGGAAGTCATCAATGACTCCGTCCGTTCTGGGCGGAGCAGAAGGGAGTGTCAGACTCTTACTGACTAAAAACAGGGCTGCGGTGACTTTTCAAACAAATTCCGCAACTTTCGAACAAATTCCGTAACTTTCGAACATCATCATCTTTTGTCATTGTGAAAGAAAGAAAAATATTTATTTGGGACTCGCACAAGACATACATATCAATCAATATATATAAGCGGCGTCTTAAAATTAATTTGTGCGAGGCCAAAAAGGTCCCTGTCTCAGCATATGCTGCGATATTTTAAAAATAAATATCACAGCTCTTTTGTCTGTATGTAATTTTCTTTTTTTAAGTTTATTGTGTGTACATAAATAAATAAATCATCATATTAGCCGAAATGTGCACTGTTGGACATAGGCCTCCCCCAAGCGTCGCCACAACGACCGGTCCTGTGCGTCTCGAACAAACTCCACAAAAATGTTACGTTGCTGCAATCACTGATTCCATCTGTCAAAATGACACTAACCGTATACTCAGTCTATTTCCTATGGTACCAACACAGGTGGTTTCAATAATTACCAGTATAACTAGGAACCAATTACAAGGAATATTGTGAATAAATGAATATTTTAATAACTGGTTCCGCTTGTCGGAAAACGTAAAGAAAATTGTCTATCATTTGATGGAGACCTGTTTTCTTAATCGGTTTAATCTATATGGGTACAATCCATATAGAGTAGGATATAATTATCTAATGCGAAAACAGTAGTTTATTTTTCCTTTTTCAATTCTTCTAAAGGAAATATGGAATGGGAAATAGGGTTGCCAATAATCTTAAGTTGTACACATCCACATTATCTAACAATATGTTTTCTATTGTTACAGGTTCATCGAACTTCAGGATAACAACAAAAAAGAAATACGCTCAAATACCAGGACTCAGTTCAGGCACTAATTTTGAAACATCACAAAAAATAGAAATTAATCCACTAACTAAGAACGTTAAAAACTATTTTATTCCGTCAAATGACGAAAATATCGGTAAAGAAACTATAGGAACTCCTGCTCAAGATAATAATAATATTCCAGAACAAACTCCGCCAAAAATACAAGAAACGTACAATGTATTCAGTCCAATGGGTGAACCTAATAATCGAGCAAGTGATTTTCAACCTTCAGGGTTTAATATTCCAAAAGAAATAGAACCTAAACCATTTGAAGAGCGCTTGCCGCCTCCGCCACCGTCTACTTACGACTTACATGGTTCTAACGCTCCAAATGCTGCGATTCCTCCACCGCCCATGTTCTCTACGCAAAAACCAGGAGGTCAGACTGGCAAGTCTGTGTTACCTCCATCTGTAGCAAGGCGTATAGGGTCAAATCACCCAGTAATCATGCAACAACCGATACAGACGATAAACACAGAAAACATATTCGTTCCTACTTTCGATCCGATGAATTATCCAGCTGCAGCTCAACCTATAGGAACTTCATTCAGCGATATACATTCCCAATCTACTTTCGGTACGTTAGTAACTGAACAGCCGTCTTCTCAGAGCCAAGAAGCCAATATGCCAAGTATACCACCACCAGCTCAGTTCACTCCAGGATTCACACCTCCGCCTTTGGCTCCTCCAACGAGTGTGATCGCTCCAATAAATAAAGCGCCACCAAGATTACCGCCACAGAAATTGGCTTCACCACCATCAAATATGATGCCAACAAATATATCTGCTCCACCAATTTTTGCTCCAACATTACCATCTAATCCTCCAACGATGTTTGTGCCATCTACTGTACCAGTAGATGAGAAAACAAACTCTGGAAATGCATCATCGCTGCCACCACAAAGCAATATATTTTCACCACCATCACCAGCTGTTCAAACTGTACCACAGCCAGGACCGATACAACCACCTGTTGTTTCAACAGAAAATGTTGCACCAATATCATTTTTCACTCCACCGCAACCGACAAATGATGCGCCATCGTTTTATAATCCAATAGTGCAGGAGCAACCGAAACCTGGTCAGGCATTTGGCTCAGAGCCACCAAAACCTTTAGTAGAACCACCGAAGGCCACTGGCGCTGTTAACTTTAGGATGAATAAGAAAAGGCCTCAGTATTACTCTGGGCCTATCGAAGGAGTCGGTTCTATAAGTAACCGTATAAAACCTGTTATCCCTTCCGTAGATTCTGGAACATTCCAAGGTGCCTTGTTCACACCTGAACAGCCACAGGCTGACCAAAATGTGTCATCTTCAATTCCGTTCGATTTGAGTAAACCAGCAGAAACTGTACCGTTGATTCCTCAATATAATATAGCTAATCCGATGAACGTGCAACCTCCACCGGCTTTTGACATCAGTCAACCAGCTCCAGGATATCCTCACTTTGATATCACGCATCATATACAGAGTCCTGAGCCACAATACAACACAGCGTTTGATTTGAGTCGACCAACAACTGATAATTATAATCAATATGAAGATCCGAACGAATCTAAAGGATTTGGTATTATTGGGTCGCTCAAATCTAAGCTGAGCAGTATTGATATAAATAAGATTCAACAAAGCGTGACCACCTTCTTTGATCCAGCTTACAAAGACGCTACAAAGGAAGAATCTGCTGCCCCGATTGCACAGCAAAATGCGCCTTATTCTAATGTACCGTACGACGCACAGGCGGCTCAAACAAACTTAGAAATATTCGTGCCAAATGCCCCACAAAATAATCAGCCTTACAATTATGATTTTCAACACCCACAGAATGCTGTTTATTTGAATAACGAATACTATAAGTATCCGAATTTCCAGAATCAGGGACAGCCATTTGCTGGACATTGTTCTAATAGCCATGACTATCCGAGCCATTCGCCGCATCCACAAGCTTATAATAGTAATGTGCAGCAAGGATATCCAGAACAAAATATCTATACGACTATGTTCCAACAAACATCAACTCATGTCCCGCAAGAAACTAGTCAAATACCATCTGCTAATGATAATGCGAAAACCGAAGGACCAAGAACGTTTCAAGAGAGTCAGGAGTTTAATGCTGAAAGGAACATGGATGAAAACGAAGCCAGAGCGGGCCCTGAAGTTGCTAGACTGGTACAAAGTACGACTTTTATTGAGGAAAATTTTTCTCCAAATTTCTATGACATGGGTAACTTAGGTGTACACAACCCCATAGAGATGCCTAAAGCTGAGTTACCCGCAGTACATGATCCTTCTCAAATTGCACAGGACAAGACTTTTATAAGTGAATCTTTTGGAAACATTCATCACGAAAAGCATAATCCGAAAGATGGAGCTATAATATTCAATCCCTTAGCTAAAAATATTTTTGTAAACAAAGAGGCTAATAATGACAGAACTTCGAATGTATTCGCAAACAAAACGTTTGAAAATACAGAAAACAAAAACATATCAAGTTACGGTGCAGAAAGTCAAGACTTATTTGCCAAAAATAAATCAAACAATGAAATGATGGAAGATATCCAATCAAAATCATTCCCAGCTATGACTCTAGATAAAAAAGAAGACAAAGAAAAGTTCAACGATGAAATTAAAACGCACGACTTATTTGCAAGCCCTATAATTTATGAAGGCAAAGAAGCTGCTATCCCAAAAGACAGTCTACTGGATTCTTTGACTAAAGCCGATGTAGCAATGCTAGGAGTATCATCTGTACCATTATTCGGACTAAGTACTATACTTGCTGAGAAATCTAAGGAATATATTCCTGCTGACATCATAACTAGTTTGTCAGATAGAAATTCAAGTATGAGTTTCTTTGATCACACAAAGAAATTAGAAGACTATGGTGCTAACCACGCCGATGAATTAAGTCGCCATTCCAGCTTTAGCTTCTTTGAAAACATGGGCACTCCAACACAAGAAGAAAACGCCAATGGCAAAAACGCAGACATGAGATCAGGACAAACCAGCGGCAGTCTGTTTGAAAATGTAAAATGCAGTCAGGATACTAAAGAAAATACTCCTGAAAATCAAGACAGAATGGAACGAGATCAAAATGAAAATGTTACTGAAAATATGGGAATGGAGACTCAAGATGAGAATGCTTCCGAGTTAAGCATATGCGAGACCTGCCGAGAAGTAAACAAGCCAGATGAGAAAGAAGATGACCAGGATGTCACCAACCAACTCATAGAAAATATAACAGCACCTATACAACTGTCAAATCCAGTGGAAACAACTCTAACTGAAGCAGCTGTGCGTGAACCGACAAATAAGGAGCAAGTGAAGATCGACGCTGGACAATTTGACGAAATATCACATATTACTGAAGAAACTATAGAGACAATACAAGTGCAATCAGCCGCAGAACTTCTTGATGACGATAATAAAGTCAAATCTATGGGCTACGGATGGACAGAAAGCGTTCTTAAAGATGACAATGATGTTAACGCTGACTCTAATATAAGAGGGTATTATGATGACAATTCTCTCTTCTTTGACAACGTACCAACAAATACTGATGAAATAAAACACCATGAAGAATTATTAGTTAGGCAGATGAGCATGCCTTCTGCTCCACCTGCAGAAGAGGAAGAAGAAGATGCAAAGTCTGATGAAGCAGGGAAATTAGACGTAAACTCAATAGAGCGAGACGCAAATAAAGATTTCCCACTCTTTGAAGAATTCGTAATAGAACCATCGAATAAAGATGACGATGATGATCCTAAATCAGAAGAAAACGAGCTGGACTCGTTCACAAATCGAGTCGAAAAATACAAGAAAATGGATCCGGCTGAAGGTATAGATCACCAATCGCTATTCTACGATATTGCACCACAACCAATAAGCATGGTATCCTACTTTGATACAGGAAACTATGCAGTTGAAGCCCACTATAGGAACACTAACACAAGACCTGCCCCAAGCATACCACCAGGCTTTGAAGAGGAATTTAAAAGGAGAGTAGCATTAGCCAAACAGAGAGAGGAAAAAATAAGGAATGAGTTCAAAACTGTACCAGAAACTACAACACAGACGAAAACAACATCTGTCGCTACTTATTGCTCATCACGTATAGCTCCGAGTTATTCCAAAGTCCAGCCTATAGTGCCGGTAGGGTTCAATATAGAAGCTAACATAACAAGCTTAGTCGATGAGCAAAGCGAACCGCTACCAGACTTCCCGACACCTCCTATACTTAAAAAAGCTTTCGAAAAAAAGGCTAATGATTTAAAGGAGAAATCACAAGACATTACAAAGCCGATCGTGAAACCTAAACTGCCTCCGATTCCAAACGTTTTTGATCCGAAGCCTGCAGAAAAGCAAGATTCTAAGTTGCCGGAATATGCTCTAGCTCCTGGTTTTAAACCGGAAGTACCAGAAGAAACGCCTTTGCCAGAATTGTTAACAGCTTTCAGTTCTAAGGCTGACGAAAAGATTGAAACGATTTTGCCTCCGTGTGCAGCGTTTACTATTTCCAAACCTGTTGAAAAACCTGAATCGATTTTGCCTACCTATGCACCGTTCCCTACCTCGATAACTGATGATATAACTGAACCGGCTTTGCCCACGTATGCACCGTTTCCCATATCTGAACCTGATGAGTTGTCGGAAGCGATTCTACCTCCATTTACAGCGTTTACATCTTTAAAACCTGATGAGAAACTGGAAGCGATATTGCCTGCTTTTTCACCATTTACTACGTCAAAACCTGAAGATAAATTGGAAACTATGTTACCGCCTTTTGCAGCCTATTCAGCTTCTAAATCTGAAGGAAATTCATCGAAAGTTATAACACCATTTACGCAATTTATGAGTTCGAAGCCTGATGAAAATCCTGCTTCAAAGCTACCCCCATTTGCAGCTTTTGCAACTTCAAAATCTGAAGAAAAGGCTGAACCAAATCTGTCACCATTTTCATCATTTACTGCATCAAAGCTTGAAGAAAAGCCAGCAACGATTCTACCGCCTTTTGGAGCGTTTAATACGTCAAAGTCAGAAGAAAAATCAGCGACAAATCCATTCGGAGCCGTGAAACCCGAAGAAAAATCCGATCCAAAACTGCCCGACCCGATCAACTTCTTCTCCGACACAGCTGAAAGCAATCCCCCTGAAAGTTTCAGCCGCCTTGCTAGTTACTTTAGTACCCCACCAAAAACCGACCACGGGAAATCTTTTTTTGAGCTTAGCCAAAGTCAAAACCACTACAGGCATGCCTCTACCGAAGAACAAACCAAAATCATCGATTTAATGACCGATTTAACTTCAGCTAAAAACATTAGCATACCTAAAGACCAGATTGTAAAACATGTAAATTATTTCACTGTTGAATATGATTCCATACCTGACTTCGCCAAACTCAAAGCTAATAAAGAGAACACTGAATTCGCGGATTTTAACAAGTTAGAAGATAGAGAAAAAGTCGAATTTGCGGATGATGTAGACGTTCTAGACATAGATAGTATTTTTAAAAATTGTAGGCTTTGTGCGAAGATATTTGACACTAAGGTTAAAGTTAAGACTGTGAATGATATTAAAGGAGAGCAGGGCAACATGAATACGTCTATGGAACCGCATAAGGAAACCGGGAGGGGTTCCGTAACTGTTAACTTTGATGATTTAACGATACAAGAGGAACCGAATGAAGGAGCTGCGGCAATGAAGGAGGTACTAACTTTTGTTTCATTTAGAAATATTGGTACATCTAAACTGCGTTTCATAGCTAATTTGAGATTCTACAATGAATGTGCTATTCTATAAGCCCACGATATAGGGATCGTTTTAGCAGCGTTTGTCAATTCCATACTTTTATGGCGTTTTGACAATAGGGTTGCTTACGCAATGCTATTTCAGAGGGCGCCACCGAACTATAACGTAAAAAGTAAAAATTCCTATACTGAAGAGGTTGCAATAAGAATGTTGTGTTTTAATATATTATTTTGTTTATATTATCAAAAAATAATAATAATTACGGACGTTTAATTATTCCGGAATTTAAAAAGCTGCTCCGGGAACGCAGTGCATCTCTCAAAGAAAAAAAGAGGATCAAATTGAAAGACTGCTTTGTAAGACGCAAATAATAATTTTGTAGTGAAACCTTCTTCAACACAAATTGAGAATGACATAAGAATGAAGAGCAAGCTAATTCTTTATTCATGCCAGATATAAACAATTTTATAGATATTAATGCAAACTCGTAATTTACCTCTCTTAACAAAGTCAAATATACTCAATTACTTACGAAGCTTAAGTCTAAAATAAACGCCAACGTTTTTGCATCCAAATGCACAACACTGATGCATATTTACTATTTTCTCAATATAAAAAAATATAATTTTAATGTACAGACCACTGGTATATAAAAAACCCAAGATGCACAGTCTCGAACAAATGCAACACTCGAAACTGTCGTCAAAAACTGACATGTATTAAGTGTCATGTGTGAGTTGTGTGTAGTTATTCTATAAACATTTTTTTTTGAAAATTCGGCCTTACACGGATCGCTGAGTTGTTTTTACAAAGCAGTGCAGTATGGCGAGCGATGCAAGACTGTTTGAAACTAGCGCACAATTTTAAATTGTGCGCTTGTTTTATGCGGACGTTTTTGAGATACTGAGTGTGTATCTTGGGTTTTTATATATCAACTAGCTTTTTCCCGCCACTTCGTACGCGCATATCCCGTTTTTTCCCATATCCCGTTTTTTTCCCGTTCCAAAAAACTATCCTATCTCTCAAGTTGGATCGAACTGCACATGGTGTGCAAATTTTATTATAATCGGTTAAGTGGTTTAGGAGTCCATTGAGGACAAACATTGTGACACGAGATTTATATATATTAAGATGGTACAGACAAAGTATTATCATGTTAACTTCTTCATTCGAATTTGTTTACGTTATAGTACAGTGGCGCCTCTATCGGAAAAGTTTGGCAGTGAGATTCCCTATTGCCACACTACCGGTGACAGAATGTGACTTGTCTATAGCCAAAAGTCATGAACGAAGTTTAGATAAGCTTGCTTGTTGTTATTTACCCTTATTTATATTGTGTTTGTATTATCTTCTGCAGAAGGCATTTTAGACGAGTCTTATCTACAGCGCAATTATCTAAAAGCGCCTTTAAATTTCCCGCAAAGTGCCGCGACGGCAGCACGGCGGCAGCGCTGCAGCCGCGCTGGCGTCTCTTTGTTAATCCATAAATCAAGGCTCAAGATTCGACTTGGCTAGTTTTTACATACATGTTATCTTATATTTGACTTTACATATCATCTTTATACGTTATACTTACGCATGTTACAGTTTTTATATTGAAACCCTTCTAAAAACTTGATGTACTGGTAAAAACTAGCCAAATCAAATCTTGAACCTTAATTTATCCTATTTCAGGATTATCTACAGAACTTGACGCCCATTTAGATCTCAATACTTTTTCGCTGAAGTCGACAATCACGGATCTTGTTAAAATTGAACTTGACTCCTTTTTTCACATTTATGTTTTTGATGGGATATCACTACTTTTTGTAAAGAAACTATGACTATTCAATTATTCATCTTTCAACACGTACCCCCGCGTTCCCACGCTCGCCCCTGTCGTGTCGCCCGCCTCCCACACCCCGCACCGTGTGCCTTTTTCAAAATATAAGTATCAAGATGTTATATGAATGTATTTCTCTCGTATTACCATTACCAAAAAAACCCAAGATACACACTCAGCATCTTAAAAACGTCCGCAAAAAACAAGCGCAATATGTATAATTGTGCGCTAGTTTCAAACAGTCTCGCATCGCCTGCCATACTGTACTGCTTTGTAAAAATAACTTTAAGCGATCCGTGTAAGGTTGAATTTGCAAAAAAAATGCGCATCACTCGCCATACTGCACTGCTTTGTAAAAACAACTTTAAGCGATCCGTGTAAGGTTGAATTTGCAAAAAAAATGTTTATAGTATAACTACACACAACTCACTCATGACACTTGATACATGTCAGCGTTTGACGACAGTTTCGAGTGTTGCATTTGTTCGAGACTGTGCATCTTGGGTTTTTTATATATGAATGCGTATTACACGTATATTACAATTGTTCGCAATGATTGAACGCTGAGCCGGCGCTTCCACAAGCAGTTAGTGTTATTATCGGCTATCTAAGATTGTTGATTGTCTGTATCATTTCATCATGGAACCTACTCTCCTGCGAAGAAGAAAGCTGCAATTTTTGATCTTATAATTTTGAAAGGCGCTAAGTGTTACCTAACGAAATCGATTGATTGGAAATATTTCAAATCTTGAGAATTCCCGGTTTTCAGATTGTTTCCTTTGTTTGTATACACACAATTACCTAGCTGGATGCCAAATTTAAACTTTCTAGGACATCTGGAAGTCGGTTAAGTTTTTGATCTATAATTCAGTGAGTCAATCAGTCATAAAAATGGTTTTTAAACGTTATTACAGGGTTATTTGTAAAACACCAACAACCTCTTAGACAGTGAAAGTACACATGATTATAAACAACTTTTACTCTGAGACCAACCATGAAAACTCGAAAAAAATATATCAGCTGTTTCATACATTTTCATTGGCTAAATATTGCATTTTGTATGAAACGGCTGATATTTTTTTCGAGTTTTCGGAGTTTTCTCAAAGTAAAAGTTGTTTATAATCATGTGTACTTTCACTGCCTAAGAGGTTGCTGGTGTTTTACAAATAACCCTGTATATCAAAAACAAAGTTACATAATTATATGAAATTTTGGATTCTAGACATGCTAAGGGATCTTAATAAATACGTACCTTTTTTCATGTATGTAGGTTAAATAGGTCCCGAGTTGTGAAGGGGTCGAAAGTAGTTAGAAATTGCTACACACGGCTTCTGCGTCGCCAGTTCCTTTTTCTTTGAACTTTGGCTGGACGCGCTGCCGCGTGTCTAGATGTTGTATTGGAAAAAAACTGTTAAACCCAGATCAACAGTTCAATTTATTGCTATAACTACAAATTTTACCTTTACAATAAACATTCTGTACGTCTACCATGAAATTTATCAATCTGTACTCGCTAGCAAAACAAGTTTCTAATTTATTTGTTTAGTTGTTTACTAAAGTTTTACTTGCAACTTGCTTGCTTTTTAGTTGACAACTCAAACAAATAAATTAGGAACTTGTTTCTTAAAAGATTTCATATTTTTTTAACTACAGTCACTAGCGAGTATAGATTGATAAAACTCATGGTAGACGTACCGATATTAACTTAATATACACTAAGTTTAAATTGATTCCTTACTTTATTTAAGACCCTCGAATATATTTTCAGAACCGATCAGCGACGGAGTATATCCCAGTAAAGTACCACTGGTTCTATCGCGTGGATGTTGAAGACAAGTCCATATGGAGAGGGTTCTCTGTCACAGACTCCTTGGCTTTGGAAACCGCTAATCTTAGTCGTGAGTATATTTACTTTTTAACTTTACAAGCCGAGAAAAACAATTTTTTTTTTGCTGGCAAACGTCATACAATCCGTTTCTATTTTGCTGGCAAACATAAATCAAACAATCAATTTTTTTTTGCTGGCAAACAGCAGACAAACAATGTTCTTTTTTTGCTGGCAAACACAAATAATCTTCTTGCTAGCAAACAGCATACAAACAATCAACTTTTTTGCTGTCAAACTGCAGACAATCTTTTTTTGCTGGCAAACAGCAGATAGACTATCTATTTTTTTTTTGCTGGCAAACAGCAAACAATCTTTTCTTTTTGCTGGCAAACAGCAGATAGACAATCTACTTTATTTTGCTGGTAAACACGGTCAAATTATCTTCTTGCTAGCAAACAGCATACAAACAAGCAATTTTTTCTGCTGTTAAACAGCCGACAATCTATTTTTTTTTTGCTGGCAATCAGCAGGCATACAATCTTCTTATTTATGCTGGAAAACAGCAGACAATTTTTTATTTTTTGTTGGCAAACAATCTTTTTTTGCCGCTGGCAAACAGCAGATTGATAGCCTATTTTTATTTTTTGCTGGCAAACAGCAGACAATCTTTTTTTTTTTGCTGGCAAACAGCAGATAGACAACCTATTTGTTTTTTGCTGGCAAATAGCAGACAAAAATCTGCAAAAAATGGCCAAGCCACATATTTTGACTAAGGTGTAGAGTTTGTGAAGTTAGGGCTTGTAGAATTGAAAGCTTGGCTCTACATGAGATCTGATAACTTTCTAACAGTGCGAGCTATATGGTCTCGTCCCTTGCAACATTTATCTATACTTTAAAATATAAAGCTGAAGAGTTTTTGTTTGTTTGCTTGCTTGCTTGCACGCGCTAATCTCTGATCCAATTTGAAAAATCCTTTCAGTGTTAGATAGACCATTTATCGAGGAAGGCTATAAGCTATATATCATCACGCTAAGACCAATAGGAGCGGAGCAGACGGAGTTGCGCGGGTCAACTAGTTTTACATAAAAATGTTTTTGGTGTGATGCAAAATTCCAGCACAATCGGCTGGGGATAACTGTTTTAAAATTCAGTTGCAAGATAAGACCCGTACATACGAACTAAAAAAGTTAAATAAAAGCTTGTAATTTATTTATTTTCCAGCGGACTTGAACGAACATACTCTGGTTGCGACAGACGGTGGCCGGTACGATGTAAACGTCATTGGAAGGCTGAGGATACCTGTGTACTGGGAAGATAAACCTACCAATGTTAGGAGGTACGTACAAACATGTTGCTATAAAGTGAGATACGTTAGGTATAACTTAGAGGGCTATTTACATTTTTTTCTTGGATTTGAGCGTTTGACTCGAGTTTTGATGTGTGATTACGGTTTATATATAGACACAAATTTAAAAAAATATATATGGCCAAGAAATTTAGATTATTTTCTTGGAAGTGATTTAAATAAATATTTGAATTTTACGTAAATTAGTAAAAACCTTGTCTCTGCAAAGGATGTTTCATAAAATTTTACTTTAGGCATGTTCTGATGCTTTGTTTAATCGAAGATGTAATAATTTAATCATTAAAAAAAATGTATCTTCTACTTTGGAGTGCTTTAATCAATTTATTATGTTTCATACAGTAATACACCAAAAATTATTCCGTAAAACAGAGTTACTGATAATTTTTCGTCCGAAATTATATTTTTTTTTTTCTAAGAAAATATAATCCAAACAAAAACTAACTAATAACTAAGACACTATGTTACTTTGCTTGAAAAAAAAATGCTATTTAAATGTAAAACAATATTTTTAAACAATTGTTGTAACAGCGCTGCAATTACTATAAATCTCGGGAAACGTGGTATGTAGCTTTAGTCCGGGCCAAGCGCTCGATTTTGTAATAGCGCCTTTAAATAATGTGAGCATAAAGGCGGAAACCCACCGCGGCGCACGGAGAGGCTACGCACGTGTGTGAAGCTTCGCCTTGCAAGAAAATGTATGAGATTGTCTCCACTGCCACCCACGGACACGCTACGCATTAATTGACGTCATTGATTCACGCGTGGATTGCTCGAATATGGCACTCACATAGCTCAACGCTGTCAACGTCATGCACGCTGTGCACGCGGTACACGCTATACACGAATATTAACCCACGACTATGTCAAAACCATATTCTTGCAAAAAAACGTGCGTAGCCTCTCCGTGTGCCGGGTGGGCCACGCTACAGTTGTACGTAGTCGTGGGCGTGTAGCGTGTACTTCAGTGGAAACGTAGACCCACGTTGTCAAACAAATGAACCCACGCAACTAAAATGCGCGCGTGGTCGTGGATAGCGTGCACCGCGGTGGGTTTGCGCCATAATACGACAAAATCTTGTATTTTTTTAATCGACGAAAAAGCGGAGGAGGTTCTCAAGTCGACGCGTATATATTTTTAATGTATGAACACGCATAACTTTTTACAGAGTAGTCCGATTTTGATAATTCTTTTTTTATTGGAAAGGGTATACCTCGAAAGTGGTCCCATATAAATTTTAAAAAGAAAGCCTACCCTAAGGGGGGCAAAATAGGGGTGATTTATTGTTCACTCACAGATTTTAGTGCAGAGTTGTGTAGCATTTTTTGTAGGCCTTCCCATATAAAGCCTGTTTTTTTTAATATTTATATTTGAATATAATTAATAGTTAAAGTAGGATTATATAACAGTTAATAGCTATAGCCAAGATAGGTAGCTGTTTTAAGAGTAATAAAAAACTGGCCAAGTGCGAGTCGGACTCGCGTGCAAAGGGTTCCGGACGAATTTATTTTTTTAACATGTTATTTTAACACTACAGACTTCTAATAGGTTTTCCTTTAATCTTTAGGTAAAGATAGGCTATTATCAATATATGTATATATATTTTTTTTTTTTCAAAATTTTAGGCTCAGTAGTTTCGGAGATATGGGGGGAATGGTCATTTTTCGTGTAATTTCTTGAATAACTTCAAAACCATTTACTTTAAAATTATGAAAAAAATATACTTAATTAAAACCCTCACAGTAAGCCCTTTCATTTGATATATCACACAATATTGTTAAAAAAAAACACATTTTTTAAATTTTCTAGTTTGACCCCCAAAAGTGACCCCATACTAAAACTTTAGTGAGTTACGTAATGCGTCCGTGTTTGGGTCACAGAAGTCCATATGTGTACCAAACAACAGAATCGATCCTATGGATCCGGAGAAAACGGCTGTGACAGACGGACAGACAGACAGACACCCGAGTGATCCTATAAGGGTTCCGTTTTTCATCGGAATCCTAATTAAGCATGTATTGATTAGTAAATTATAGCCACAAAAAAAGTACGAAGAAACAATAAAAAAACACTGACTTCCGAAATTACCTAAAGTTATTTTTAGGTAAGGTTTATTATTTTTTGCTTTTCAGTTTTTTTCGGAGGTTTAATTTTTTTATTAAAAAGTTTTTTTATCAATGTTTATTCTCTTAAAAGGTTTTGCAGTTATTTCAAATACACCTTGTGCAAAATAATAGCAATGTTGTTATTGCTCCCCGTCTTTTGCCTAACGAGCCAGCCCGCGCCGCTGAGCCATTAGCTTTAAACCCCCTAAATAATACTGTCATGACCCAGCCTGTCCCTTGCTGCCCTCCCGATAACGATGCCGCTGAGCCGAGGCCCGTACCCCACAGGGGGTGCCTCCAGCGAGCAAAGTTGTAGGTTAAGTATTTGTTTGCCTTGGCTGGGGGCTTTAGAGTCAATCTGAGGCCACCACAGGCTAGCCCGGTTGAGCAGTAACCACCCGTAGAGAGGTGAACTGCGAGTGGTCCCGATAAAAAAAAAAACAACTTGCGGGAACAACTCTTCACTTTTATTTACGTAAAAATATAGTTTTTGCAGTTTAGGGGACCACTATATTTTTATTGCAAACCAACCAAGGCGCGTATCTTGTTAAATGAACTTCCTTGTATTAATTTTTATACCATACTAGCTATTACCCGCGACTTCGTACGTGCATATCCTATTTTCCCGTTCCCGTAGGAATTTTGCGACTTGCGGCAAACAAACATATATATATATATAGGCTATATATCATCACGCTAAGACCAATAGGAGCGGAGCGTTAATGAAAAATGTGACGCAGACGAAGTGGCGCGGGTCAGCTAGTGTTAAATAATTGGGTTTTGTATTTTATCTAAGAAGCTACAGAACTTGTAACAGAATAAACGCAATACCTCTTAAGGGGCCACTGTACTCTTCATTATGAATATTTATGACTATGAGACTAACACCGGAATCGTTAGTTAAGTATAGAAGTATAGATTTTTATTTCATAATTCACAGATGCAGTTGGTTCTACAAAGGCACCACGGATGCTAGATATGTGCCGTACACAGAGCAAGTTGCTGAAAAACTAGAGGTATGTATTGCTATAACATCTCATCATCATAACAGCCGGAAGTCGTCCACTGCTGGACATAGGCCTCCCACAAAAGGGGGGGGGGGGGGGTTGCCATAATCGCCACGCTTGGCAGGCGGGTTGGGGATCGCAGTGTATGGTGTTGAGTTTTACAGAGAACGCTGCTGCCCATTCTCTGGTGAGTCCCTTAGTCGCCTCTTACGACACCCACGGGAAGTGATGGGATGGTATTATTCTTTTACGGCACCATACGGCACCGGCCGACACACAGTTTGTGAAATATCTCTTAAATCGGTTCAATATTGGAGGAGAAAACAGTCGAGAGCCAAACCTCAAATTATGACGTTTTACATACAAAGTCTCGCCGCCAGCATTTCATCTTAAAGACGACCACGGCTACTCTGTCAAGAGTGAAACGACGAAGAAGAAGGGCTGGACATGTCTGCCGTATGTCCATCGAGCGGTGAGGCAACAAAACATAAAATTGGTGCCCAGAAATCGCGAGACGGGGTGGTAGCAGACCACGAAAAAAATGTCGGGACGACTTGGAAATCATTCTTAGGAATGGCAGGATCTGGCGCAAAATCAATGAATGGAGAGAAGTCTTTGCGCACCAGTGGGACATGGTCCGTGGTCGAGTGGTTTAGGCGTTTGTCTTGTGACCCGGTGGTCGTGGGTTCGATTCCCATGGGATGCATACTTTGTAAAGTTGTTTCCAGTTTGGCTAGGACATTGCAGGCTTGAATCACCTGATTGTCTGATAAAAAGATGATTCCGTACTTCGGAAGACACGTATAAGCCGGCGGTCCCGGCCGCCAAATGGCGGTCGTCAAATAAACCATGTCAGAGGCCCTTGAGGCGGTTTAGAAACTCTGACACTAGGGTGTGTGGGGTCGTTAGACCTTACTGCCCACACGATAAGAAGAAGAGGTGGGACATTTCTGGTTAACTAACATGTTACATATCCCTTACTATTTACAGGAGGAATACCGTCACGGCATGACAACGGCAGAATGGCACCGACGCCTGGTGCTACCGAATGGCGAGGTCGTGGTGATGCATGGCCCCAGCGTCATGGTACACTTCCTGCATAGCGACGCTTTTAGCACGCCGCCGGTGAGTTTAGTCAGATTAGGTCTAGCTGGTTGTACGGTCGACTAGGAGGAATATTGTCACGGCATGACAAGGCTCAGAGTAATATTACCCATACTTTGATCCATGTTACCCTATTTGTTTTAACTACATTAACAGTAGGGTAAAGAAGCTCAGAGTAAGTTTCTACATAGCGACGCTTTTATCACGCCTCCGGTGAGATTAGTCAGGTCAGGTAAAACTGGTTCTACGGTAGACATTACTGAAGTCATTAGCAAAAAGGTCTTTCATTTTTATTTGAGATGGGTTAGCTCTTGACTCTAGTCTCAAGTCAGAGGTGACAGAGACAAAGTCGGCGATGGAGCGAGCTTACCCAGAAGAAGCCTGTTCACTTTAATTTTGAAGAAATTAGGGTTGTAAAGTATTATCGACACAAAACGAAGTAATCGAAATCCGACCTTAAGCTCTTTTCTTAATGTCTGAAATCCATCACATCGTTTTGTAGATGCATTATTTTTAGAATAGAATAGAAATATTTGTAATAAAAATATTAATTATGTACACCATGTAAGTTACAGAGAAGATTGGTTTAGAAAACATTATATAGGATGATACAATGGGTGGCCTCATCGCTAAAAGCGATATTTTAAAAACGACCTTTAGATGGATTTTATATAGAATAATCAAGTCAAGCTGGTTGTTCGGCAGACATTACCCTACTTCATCCATTAAAGACAAATAAAAAGGCCACTTTAGCAGAATCAGAAAGTAAATCACGCTACCCGTCACTGTCAAGTTTTCCCAATCAACTTTGAACCTAATGCGTTAGCGATAAAGATGAAAATGAAATTTGGCAGATTCTTGCGTGATTAAAATTGATTCTCCTAAAGTGGCCTTTTTAGCCCGCCAGACTATGGGTTATATTACTCTAAGCCTCTTTATAAAAAAACCCGTAGAAATCAATCAATACCTACAACATTTTACAAATAAAATGTTGTTGGTGTTGATTGTTGTAGGATAAATCCTTCTGTTTAATTATTAATAAAAAAAAAACAAATGGTAGCGTAACATGGATCAGAGCATGGGTTATATTACTCTGAGCCTCTTTATCCTGCTGTTTATGTATTAATAAAAAAAAAAACAAATAGTAGGGTAACATGGATCAGAGTAATATTACTCTGAGCCTGTTTCTCCTTCTGTTTATTTATTAAAAAAATTACAAATAGTAGGGTAACATGGATCATAGCATGGGTAATATTACTCTGAGCCTCTCTACCTTACTGTTATGTAATAAAGCAAAGGATAACGATTTACTACGTATTTATTAGAGATATTATCACAAACTACAAAGTAGTTCGTAGTGTAACTAGTGAAGTATGTTTAGTTTATAATTACAATACCTACTAATTGATTTATTATTTTTGGGTACACAGCCGATCGCACGTCAATGCAATGGTAATCATTTGATATTAGTAGCGCCTTTATTTCAAACATAATGAAGTTTGTTTTTTCCCATGTTTCAGCTCCGGTGTAACGTAAAGTTACTGCACAGCGATTCGCGTAGTGTTCTGAGCCGTATAGAGAATAGAATATGTACACCATATATGACACCGCAATTAGGTTGAGTAGTGTATGTGCTATTGACGTGCGATTGGCTGTACTAATATTAACCTGATCCTACCCGAAAACTCTACCCTATACCCTTTATTAATAAACGCGTAGTATAATTATTCCAAACGTAAGCCTCAAAAGTGTAAAATCGTATTATAGTGGGAACAAAATCTTTTAATCATCTCCTTTACATAAGAGAGTAAAATTCTAGAGTCAAGAAACCTTATTTATTTTCTATGAAACAAAATGCATGGGATAGAGTACTATTATACTTTTACTTACCTATTTCTGTTGCTACTATAACACCAAATAATAAAAATGAAAAAAAGAAATGAAAGGGGGCTCCCCTGCCTAGAACCTTTTTTTTGCCAAAAATAGGTACTAAAACACTACTCTATCCCACACACTTTGTTTCTTATAAAATAAAATAAGTAAGGTGGGGGGCTCTTGAACCTTGGAAACGTTCCCTTCACCCATTTTCCTTATCTTTTCCTTCCCCGTTCCCAGCTATTCTCATTCGGCAAGCGCGTGTACCGCAACCCACCAAAGATAAGGGTGGCTAGAGATCAACCAGAGAAGATTGACCACTTATTAATGTTGGTACACGGCGCGGGAGAATTTAGATGCCAGAGGGAGAAAATTGTTAGTTGTATCAATATATTATTTTATATTAGGCCGAAAACGCAGTGTCAGGTGCCTTCCTTAGCGCAAGGCAACTCGCGAAGCAATGCTTTTTTGGGACAAACACACCACACATTCCCAACCACTGCAACTCCTGAAAGCCAGAATCAACAGTGGCGACCACCAGAAAAACGCTGAGTCAATGAAACTTGACGAGTCCCGGAGAAACGATTCAACTTTCTTGGATCTCGCAACGAAATCAATCGGAAAATAAAAGCAGAGGTGTAGGAAAAATATTATTTCCACTCTCCTTATCAAGCAGGAGACAGAAAAGAGCTAGGCCTTTAGTCATTTGAAGATCTTCGACAGTTGTTACGTTTAAAAGGAATAGGTTCACCCCCTATATTATATAGGCGAAAATGTGAGCGTTGTATATCCTGCCCACCCCTTCAAGAAATACATCCATGGTGTCTTACGCGAGCCATTCACGTTCCAATAATTTGATCAAATTGGCATGAATGTGTTGGGAAAATTTGATCACAAATAATTTCGTCAGTGAAGTTCTAACAGCGCGTAAGTCAAAAAAGTCTACTTTACAGGAGAGTAACAAAACTATAAAATATTTGTTAGCAACCCTTCATGTATACATATTTGGAAAAAGGATTTAATATCAGTCGGGTCAGCTATCTCCATTCTGATTGGTAGAATGAAAGCACGTGAACTATCTTCATCGAATGGCATTCAAATATTAAAACCCGCAAAAATGAATTACGCGCTGTTAGAACTTCACTGAAGATTTGTCAAATGGCATGAAGTAATACGAAATTTCATATTTCTATTTTATCAAGCAATTTGAACCAGCCTGTTTGATCAAATTATTTGATAGTGTATGGCCGCATTATAATATTGCTTAAAGACCCGTGATACATTTCTTCCTCGTTTACAACTCTTTCTATTATTGAAAACCGTATCAAAGTCCGTTGCGTGTTTTAAAAAAAGTAAGCGGAGAAACAGAGGTAGACAGCGAATTTGTTTTACAATATTTAGAAGATTCATTCTAATTACAGCAATCCAGTTCTCGTCCCCGCGTCGTTCGAAGGGGACATGACGAATCAGAAATCGAAGATATAGAGCCTTCAAACATCGATCATCTGTTACTATTGTGTCATGGCGTCGGATCCGCTTGTGATATGCGCTTCCGGTCTGTGGAGGAAGTCGGTGAGTTAACATATTATGTACTTGCACGATATCGTAATACTCGTTCGCCATGCTTGATAGTATTTTATATCAATGGCATAGTTAGGGGAGATATAGTCTAAAGTAGTTTATGCTGCCAGAGATGGGCAATTCTGCGATGTGTGGGGTTGGAATGTTGTAATTTGTGGGTAATATTGCAAAATGTAGAATAATGGTTTGCCAAGTAAGTTGCCAAGTGTGGGTAATATTGCCAATCGTAAGTATTGTTACCAAAGGGTTGATAAGTGTGAGTAATATACACACGTGTATTGCGATTTATTTATTTTTCGCAATAAATGAGTCAACCATACAAAAGTTAAAGCATGAGAGCAATATTAAAATTCGTTGGTCGCGCAAAACAAACACAAGTGTAAAATCACTTTTTGAATTTGTTCACAGTTGAAGACTTCAGAGCGACCAGCTTACAACTGGTACAGTCACACTACAGGAATTCATTTGACCAAGGCGTTGTTAGCAGAGTTGAGGTAAGTTCACATTTATATTTAACTAGTGGCCCGCTCCGGCTTCGCCCGGATGATTTTTTTGTCCAAATTTTCTTTCATACAACATACTTCGCCCTGACAATTCCGAACACAACAAAAAAATAATTATCTAATTTAAGTTAGTCGTTACGAAGTTATGCGCCTACATACCTTTGGGGCGATTCGTTTTTATTTATATAGATAGTGTGACAGTCTCTTTCTTCAGCTCAATGTTTAACATTGCACATTAAGTTCGACTGGTAGAAATTACCTGAAACATGTGTTTGTGATCAAAGATGGACTTAGTCCGCCACTTTAAAGCTGCATCTAAGTACAGCCATCCGAGCATAAGGCGACCGATGTAGCGAGCTCTTTCGAGGCTCTAAATCCATCTATGGTGTATGAAATTGGGATCGGTTCACACTCAGCTAGCCCACCAATAGAAATAGCGAAAACCATTACATGTATTTTGCACGAAGAGCCTCGGTGCCAGTTACTTTACAATTATGTTGTTTTCCCGGTGGTAGCTTCTTATCACCGAGATGATTTTACCCATTTATCTGAATAGCCCGCCATGTCCCACTATGTCGCAAAGACCTTCCTCTTTTATCCCATCTTAAAATCTATTTATTGTTCTTAGGTACTCCCCGTATCCTGGCATTCGACTCTACACTCTGGTGAGACAGGCGTCGACAGGCGTCTAGCTCAGATCACACTGGACAGCATACCGCGACTGCGCAGCTTTACCAACGAGACTGTGCTGGATGTACTGTTTTATACCAGCCCTGTGTATTGTCAGGTATGTGTAACTATAGTGACTAAGACATGTGTGGGTAATATTGCTCTTTGCGGGGTTATATGTCCAAGTGTGGGGTAATATTGCTCGGTGAGGGTAATAGTACGAAGCGTGGGTAATAAATCCAAGGGATACTTTTGCTGTGTAATGTAATATTACTATATTACTGGCTCTCCACTCCGGTGAAACAGGCGTCGACAGGCGTCTAACTCAGATCACACTAGACAGTATACCGAGACTGCGCAGCTTTACCAACGAGACTGTGCTTGACGCAATGTTCTATACCAGTCCTGTGCATTGTCAGGTATGTGGCTAAGGTTAAGAAAGAAAGAGAAAGAAAATTATGTTTATTGGCATTATACAAATAAAAACACGTTAAAATTAAACAAAATAAATAATTAAAACTATTAATGCCAAAAGGGCCTTAGCTCGCATAGATAGCCAATAAATGTGTGGGTAATATTGCTCATTATGGGGTAATATTGCTCGCTGTGGGGTAATATTACTCAGTCTGGGTAATATTGCCAAGTGTTCATAATTATCGTTGTCAAATGTGGGTAATTTTACCAAAATCGTGTGACAATGTTGCCAACAGTTGGTAATATTGCAAAATTCTTTCAACGCTTCCTGGGTCTTTTCTGTTTCGATGTTACATGTCTGTTGTTCACAGAGATTTAACAGCGCTTGTGTCACAGATAAGCGGGTCACCTGGAAATTATTTCCGGGTGACCCGCCTATCTAAGCCTTCGTGACTTGCAGAACATGACAATCGTTACCATATGATCAGATTTTCTACCCCTCTACTAGAAGTGTACTACGTGAGCTCGACAAATGGATGTGCGATTAACGTTATGCGACAAAACTGTACTGTGACTCACCATAGTTCGAATGCACGCTTGTGCGACACACTGAAGATCGACAACACCCGGACTCAGACTACCCCGACTCGGATAGGTTAGGTTAGAAGGCTAAGGCGGGAGCGAAGCGGAGCGGACCTCCCGCCTTCAGTGTGTCGCACAAGCGTGCATTCCAACTATGGTGAGTCGCAGTACAGTTTTGTTGCATAAGCGTTAATCGCACATCCATTTGTCGAGCTCACGTAGTACACTCCTCTACTAGTGTGTCGGATCATCGAAAATGTGTATCCGCGGACACGAATCCGGATACGGATATTTTGTGTCCAAATCCGCAGATACCCGGGGGCTACTCTCTAACGAAATCCGTAGTTTCGGGCTTAGTTGCGGGCGGGCATTTTCTACTTCGTATCACCTAACCACTGAGAACTAATGATAACACGATTTGACAGTTACTGTGAAATCATGTGGTCATTCATTCTCAGTTCGGGTTCGGGACTAATCGTAAGTCTGTAGGTGATACGGAGTAGAATACGCCCGCCCGCAACTAAGCCCGAAACTACGGATTTCGTTAGAGAGTAGCCCCCCAGACACGGATCTTTATTTTCTCTATCAATCGGTGACGTCACGCTCCCCGCAACGACGGACAGGACAGGTTTCGACTTGCATTGCGCGCGTATTACTTTTGTAAATAAAAAATACTCTGAATGGTTTTTTTTTTAATTATACTACTTAATCACATAATCTAAGTTATTGTGCAGTATTTTATCCTGTCAATTGAATTTGAAAATTAATAAAATAATAATAATAATAAAAAATTATTTCGGAAATCATCCAAATGGTGTTAGTATTAGGACTTACAAATTATGTTAGTATCACAACAAATTCTTTTTATTAATCTAATTCAAATATTTTTCCTGAGCACCGGGCCCGCAGCTATGTCTACGGGACCAGTGCATCAGAAAAGGGCAGTCTGGCTTCTCCACAATAACTTTCAGGATGCTATTGGAGCTTCCACGTATCCTATGCATTAGGGATGCCGTTCTTTTGCGCATGACAGCTTCAAAACTATCGATGCCTGCCTCGGCAAACATGCCCGACGCACTACAGAACCGCGGAAGCCCCAACAACACCCGAAAAGCATTATTGTACTGAACCCGGAGGGCGTTGTAGGCCCTCTGCGATAAAATATCCGCGAGCAAAGATAAGCGATCCTACCACTACATAAGGCTGAATATCCTTTCTTCCACAGACAATCCTAGACACAGTATGCAAGGAAATGAATCGTATCTACGAGCTATTCATGAAGAGGAACCCCGCTTTTACTGGCGGAGTGTCGCTGGGAGGACACTCTTTAGGCAGCGTCATTCTGTACGACTTGCTGTGTCACCAAGCTGATGTAAGTACTCCTATACTTAAAAGATTTACGTAGTTCATCATCATCATCATCATATCAGCCGAAAGACGTCCACTGCTGGACATAGGCCTCCCCCAGCGCGTCGCCACTACGACCGTTCCTGTGCGTCTCGCATCCATCGGCTACCCGCGACCTTCACCAGGTGCACGGACCTTGTGGGAGGCCGCGCCAACGTTGCGTCTACCGGTACGCGGTCGCCACTCCAGAACTTGTCGGCTCCATCGACCATCTGTTCTGCAAGCAATGTGCCCTGCCCACTGCCACTTTAGTTTGGCGATCCTTCGGGCTATGTCGGTAACATTGGTTCTCTTGCGGATATCATCATTCCTGATTCGATCACGCATTGCCCCTCTCCATTGCCCTTTGAGTGACTTTGAGCCTTCTGATGAGGCTCATTGTTAGGTAGTTAAATAAACGTAAACAATCTTGATGTGGCTTCTTACACAAACGCATATGAAACAAATAAACTACTGCTTCAACTAATGGTTCAATTAATTTAGTAATCGTTATTGTTGTATTTACATTGGTTTTTCGTTGCATTTTGTTTTTAAACTAAGTTTTTAAATAAAACTGGCCAAGTGCGAGTCGGGCTCGCGTGCAAAGGCTTCCGTTTTTTTTTACATGTTATTTTTACACTATAGACTTCTTATAAGTTTTCCTGTAATATATAGGTAAAGATCTATTATCTCCATTTTTTTTTTTTCAAATTTTAGGCTTAGTAGTTTCGGAGATAAGGAGAATGGTCATTTTTCGTCTAATTTCTTGAATAACTTCAAAACCCCTTATTTTAAAAACATGAAAAAAAAAATATTTTAAGCCCTTATTTATTTATTGCACAATGTACACACAGTTACAGGCTTTTCTTATAACAAATCTTTCATTTGATAAGTCACACAATATTGTTAAAAAATAACTTTTTTTTTCTAGTTTATCCTCCAAAAGTGACCCCCATAGTAAAAAAATATTACAGGAAACCTATAGGAAGTCTAGTGTTAAACTAGCCGACTCGCACTTGGCCAGTTTTAAAATCTGTGTTTACATGACCAGCTTTTTTAATGTTTTAGCCCACATTTGTAAAAGAAAAAATAACATATTTTTATTATTATTTAATGCTGAAATATTTTTTTATTTCACAGATAGCAAACGAAGAGAACAAGTTAGCCGATAAGAACTACGTGAAGGGTCCCGCGGGTACGGGGCAGCCCTTCGTGCGCTACCCGAGCCTCGTGTTCAAGCCAGACGCCATGTACGCGCTGGGCAGTCCCATAGGTGAGTACTATGTCACTTAAGACTATTCCGTCCCTTCGTGCGCTACCCGAGCCTCGTGTTCAAGCCAGACGCCATGTACGCGCTGGGCAGTCCCATAGGTGAGTACTATGTCACTTAAGACTATTCCGTCCCTTCGTGCGCTACCCGAGCCTCGTGTTAAGAATTAATTCCGAAGAGCATCGAGGCGACTAGCGCGCTAGAAGGAGACTGCGCGAGCATGCGCGCTACTCTGCGCGCATCCGCTTCCAGTCTTCACGTTTGGACTCTGGAAAAATTGCAAAACGAATGACGACAGTGTGTCGAGTATGCGCAGTCTTACGCATCCGCGCGCATTCTCGGGTAGAAATTCGCCTAATGTGTCACGTTTGGAAAATTCCGCGGGCATGCTCTGCGCGGCGCTCCGCCATATGTGCGCTGCCCCTTAGAGTGTTCACGCGCGACTGTCACATGTGTTTGCTACCACTTAGCGCCTCATTTGTTGGAATGGCAAAAAAATCTACCTATATTTTTTTTTTATTTGTGATCGGTTTGCTCTTGGCTTACCCAGAAGGAGCCTGAATGCCGAGAATGGGTGCAAAATATTCCGAACACGCTTCGCTTGCTCTTGGATCTAAAGTTTTCAATATTCTTGTTTTGATAGCACAAGCTACCCGAGGAGTAAAAATTTTAGTCAACGAAAAAACCGGCACGAGTCGTGAGCTCACTCTCCATTGGTCCGTATGACGACGACAGCTCTGACGCTTCACGTTATTGGTTCGTCAGTCAATGCTCATCGACTATTGCGCTTGCAAGTTTCGTTCGCCCACCGCACATTGGTGAGATCACCCTGCTGCATTGATCTGTGCTCAGCTAGTCTATTCTGTAAACGACTATTTCGATATCGAGCTTCACCTGAGTGACAAAGCTCATAAAGTGAGCTTTATTACATACAACATAAAGGTGTTTATGCGAATTTGATACTCACCTCGGATTCCGCTGTCGAGACACGAAAATGTTACAAAATAGCACTACAGGACTTATCAGAAGGCTCAAAGTCACTCAAAGGGCAATGGAGAGGGCAATGCTTGGAGTTTCCTTACGTGATCGAATCAGGAATGATGATATCCGCAAGAGAACCAAGGTTACCGACATAGCCCGAAGGATCGCCAAACTGAAGTGGCAGTGGGCAGGGCACATTGCTCGCAGAACAGATGGTCGATGGGGCCGACAAGTTCTGGAGTGGCGACCGCGTACCGGTAGACGCAACGTTGGCGCGGCCTCCCACAAGGTCCGTGCACCTGGTGAAGGTCGCGGGTAGCCGATGGATGCGAGACGCACAGGACCGGTCGTTGTGGCGACGCGCGCGGGGAGGCCTATGTCCAGCAGTGGACGTCTGCAGGCTGATATGATGATGATGATGACTACAGGACTCGTGCTGGCTACTATATTAGCATATTTTTTAATCTCAGTATATTGGCTGTGAAGCAGACCCTTAACCTGCAAACATTATGAAGAAATCGCGGGTCAACTAGTATTATAATACATTGTGTTAATTTCCAGCTATATTCGAGTGCATACGCGGCGTCGACTCTCTGGGAGCGAACTTCTCTCTACCGACCTGCAAGAACTTCTTCAACATATTCCATCCTTACGATCCTATTGCTTATAGGTAAGTTACTTTATTTCTATACAAGGTGTAACAGATTAAACGCAATACCTCTTAAGGAGTCACTGAACTCATCATTATGAACAACTTTCACTTTGAGACCAACACTGAAATCGCAAAAAAAAATCGACTCCCCCATACATTTATGTGCGCATAACTCAACAAAATGTACTGAACAGCTGATTTTTTTTACGCAATTTCGGGATTGGTCCCATAATAAAAGTTGTTCATAATGATGAGTACACTGAACCCTTAAGAGGTATTTTGATTATTCTGTTACACGTTGTATAGAACGAATTTTTATTTTTTTGATATCCTTTTGCTCTTGACTCTAGGGAACGTGCAGGAACTATAGGTGACAGCAAACTGTCATTGTCAAGTATATTCTACATATAAGTTTCAAAATTGCTACGCTAGATGGCACAGTCTACTTCGTGCACGTTCCTCTAAACGGAGCGTGCAGGAACTATAGGTGGCAGCACAGAAGCGTCAATGTCAAGTATTCTTAACTTTAAAGTTTCGAATATGCGACACTAGATGGCATAGGCAACGACTTGCACGTTCCCTATATTTTTAATAGAACATTTTTAGGGTTCCGTACCCAAAGCAAAATCAACGGATCCCTATCACTAAGCCTCCGCTGTCCGTCCGCCCGCCGTCTTTTTTTTTTACCATAGACAGGCATACGTTTGACCACAATCTCACCTGATGGTAAGCGATGATGCGGTCGAAGATGGAGCACGTTTGCCTAGAAGTAACCTGTTCACCCTTGCCTTAAAGACTCCCAGGTTGTAGCTATCTGGAAACACAGACTCTGTCTGTCAGCGGGCTGTATCTCGAGAACCGTAATAGGTAGACAGTTGAAATTTTCACAGATTGTGTATTTCTATTGCCGCTATAACAGCAAATAAAAAAAATAAGGAATATAGTACGGAACCCCAGTTTTTTTTTTCTCTTTTTTGAGTTGAGTTTGCTCTTGCCTCTTGTCTAGGTCAGAGATGACAGAGACAAAGTCTAAGATGGAGCGAGCTTACCCAGAAGGAGCCTGTTCACTCATCATCATCTGCCTAGCCTTTTCCCAACTACATCGGGGTCGGCTTCCAGTCAAGCCAGATTTAGCTGAATACCAGTATTTTATATGGAGCGGCTGCCTACCAGAACTCCACAACCCATTAACTGGGTAACACGGTACTTCATGGCAAGACTGGTGTCAGATTTACTGGCTTCTGACTATACGTAACGACTGCCAAAGATCTACAAATGACAGCCGGGACCAACGGCCTGTTCACTATAATTTCTATTTATCTACTTTCAGGATCGAGCCCCTGATCAACCCTCAGCTGCGCAATTTGAAGCCTCATCTGATTCCACATCACAAGGGGAGGAAGAGGATGCATTTGGGTAAGCACCACTATTCCAGCCTGGAATTATATTGCATGTTAGATTAGGGGAGGATTCAGGATTCAGCCAATTTTAAAATATAATTCTTTTCACACATTGAAATATAAAAAAAAACCCAAGATGCACAGTCTCGAACAAATGCAACACTCGAAACTGTCGTCAAAAACTGACATGTATCAAGTGTCATGTGGGAGTTGTGTGTAGTTATACTATAAACAATTTTTTTTTGCAAATTCAACCTTACACGGATCGCTTAAAGTTGTTTTTACAAAGCAGTTCAGTATGGCGAGTGATGTGTAATTTTTTTTTGCAAATTCAACCTTACACGGATCGCTTAAAGTTGTTTTTACAAAGCAGTGCAGTATGGCGAGCGATGCGAGACTGTTTCAAACTTGCGCATAATTATACATATTGCGCTTATTTTTTGCAGACGTTTTTGAGATGCTGAGTGTGTATCTTGAGTTTTTTATATATCAATGTTTTCACACCATCTGCACGAAAAAGTAAGATTATACGTCATGCAAACTCAACCTAAAGTACAGTGGTACCCAACTAATAAGGCGCGTCGTGAACCTTCGTTCGCGCAGAAAAGAAAGTATGGCCCCGAAGATTAACGAAAGAATGCTTAAAACTTGCAATCAACCTTAGATCACTACTATAAGGTTCATAATACACTGCAGCTGTTAGTTCCGTCTCAGTCGCGCGTCACGTGCATGCCACGCGGCGCGCGCTAACATGGCGGCAGCTGCCGACCAATAGCGGTACAGGAAAAAGAAGCGCGTTGCGTGGAGCGTGCCGATTGGTCAATAGCATTTCCCGCGCTTTGAAAATTCATCTTCTGCGCAGGTACATCGGTAAGCCATATCAGTTGGGTACTACTATAAGTAATTAGGGTTATAATGAAAATCAGAACAATATTATTGCCCGGAGGTCAATAATGTGATTTGAATTTGGAACTCAACTGAGAAACCGACGGGAACTGCTCGCGGTCACCTCTCTTCATGACTTGCGAACAAATTTCTCACAATAGGTGGGAAAAGTAGAGTATGCTCTAGAGTTGTGCAAAACAGTGCGTTTTAAAGTCATGTAATATGACATTACTTCTCGTACCGAGGAATGCTGCATTACACCATGACTCCAAACATGACGCGAAATGACGCGCCACACGGTGGTTATTGTTATGAAATGCTCGCGTTGTAGAAGATATACATCATGCGCGTTATATTATGGTGTGATATGACAATCGCCAAACGCAATGCGCCCGGTATTACCTACAGTGCGCGTAGTGCGACAGTCATGATTTAAAACATCACGTAACTATACCTCGGCAGTCCGCGGTGTTAATAAACGTAAACCTTATAACTTGAATCATACGGTTCTAAATAATAGTTCACTTATTTAGCAGCCAGCCGATCGGCGCATGCTCCTTCTCACTTACACACATAGCCAAAATTACCGAGATAATACGAACACCGAACCTAACAGCGCGCCGCGATAGTGTTCTGTTGCGCCGCGCGTCATGTTTGAGAGTCATGCGCAATGCTTAATTTGGTCGAGTCATAGGTAATGGAACAGTACGCGGTCGGGTTATATGACGCGCAATGCAACAATCTCATTACTTACACAAGTCTAGTATGCTCCTCAGGGATAACGGTGTCTTTGCCGCGGGCTAGCTCGAATCCCTTGCTGCATTCAGGATTAAACTCTATAAGCTCGGGAGTTAACTTTCAAATCCTTCATTAGGTTTGAGGTTCAATATGACGCCAGTGACATAATACACAGCTTTATCCCCTCGGTGCATAATCTACTATTAAGGTCCATTTTTAGGGTTCCGAACAAAAAACGGAACCCTTATAGTATCACTCGGGTGTCTGTCTGTCTGTCCGTCCGTCTGTCACAGCCAGTTTTCTCAGGATCCACTGGACCGATTCTGTTGAAATTTGGTACACATATAGACTTTTATGATCCAAACACGGACTTTTGGGGGTCAAACTAGAAAATTAACTAAGACCAGTATCGTGTGACATATCAAATGAAAGGACTTACTGAGAGGGCTTTAATTATATTTTTTTCATTATTTTAGAATAAATGGTTTTGAAGTTATTCTAGAAATTATACGAAAAATGACCATTCCCCCCCTTATCTCCGTAACTACTGAGCCTAAAATTTTGAAAAAAAATGGAGATAATAGATCTTTACCTAAAGATTACAGGAAAATTTATAAGTAGTCCTTAGTGTAAAAATAACATGTTAAAAAAGAATTCGTTCAGAACCCTTTGCAAGCGAGTCCGACGCGCACTTGTGCCAGTTTTTTTATTCCTAGTTACCATTGATATATAAAAAACACAAGATACACAATCAGCATCTCAAAAACGTCCGCAAAAAATAAGCGCAATATGTATAATTGTGCGCAAGTTTGAAACAGTCTCGCATCGCTCGCCATACTGCACTGCTTTGCAAAAACAACTTTAAGCGATCCGTGTAAGGCTGAATTTGCAAAAAAAAATGTTTATAGTATAACTACACACAACTCACACATGACACTTGATACATGTCAGTTTTTGACGACAGTTTCGAGTGTTGCATTTGTTCGAGACTGTGCTGTGATCTTGGGTTTTTTATATATCAATGCTAGTTACCCATTGATTAACAATTATGAGTACCAAAATTTCATTAATGTGCGTTTTTCGATCAATATTTAGCTTTAACATCAAATTTTTTGCCTAAATTTTGTAGATTTTGATTTTTCATGATAAATTATAACAATTTTTACAGTGACTTAACCGAAGGGTTTGGATTTTTTTTTTGTACGGGAACAGGGCCCCAAGTCTGCTATTAAAATAGTGTCAGAATGGTTTCATAATGATTTCATAATGGTCGATTTTGACAAGTTTGGTAATCTTTTTTTTTTTTACTATGTATAGGCATACGTTTGACCACAATCTCACCTGATGGTAAGCGATGATGTGGTCGAAGATGGAGCACGTTTGCCTAGAAGCAACCTATTCACTCTTGTCTTAAAGACTCCCAGGTTGTAGCTATCTGGAAACACAGACCATGGCAGGGAATTCCACTCCTTAGCTGTACGCACTATGAATGTGTTCCCAAAACGTTTAGTGCGCGTGGGTGGGATGTCCACCATGTACCGGTGGCGCGTCGCCGTTCGTCTTGTGGTCCGATGATGGAACGGGCTTGGCGGAAACTAAAAATCTACTAATATAAAAGCGTCATTATTACTTTCCAATGGTCAACCACTGACACTCCATTGAAAGAAATGGCATAGAATGGTAATCTCGTACATAATGACAAATTAATAAATAATATTTAAAAACGTAAATATAAAAGAAATCTGGCATAACTTGTCAAAATCGACCATTATGAAATTATTATGAGACCATTCTGACACTATTGTAATAGCAGACTTGGGGCCCTGGTATTTTGTCACCATTTTGATATGTTTTAAAATCGCGGCGCATGATGTAACATCCATGTACGGTTAGAGGACATTTAAACCAACAAAAAATGGTAGCAACATGGTGCCCTAAAGTGTCACGTTGCCGAGATATTCTGCGGCTCAGGATGATTTTACCTTTAAAAACCTTGAACAAAAGACGTTTTGTATTCCGCTGTTTTCTTCTTCAAAACTGGACTGATTTAAAAAAATATAAATATCAAAATTTAGAGGAAGACTACATCTATGCTTCTATTATTTTATATTTTGTTAAAAACTTATCAAATTTGTCTGATAGTCGTCTGAACACGGCCGGCGGTAAAAATGGGCAGTTTTTTTTGAGTTTTTGGATTGTCATAATTCTTTAAGTAATTATGTTTTGGAAAAAAGAAAATGATAGAGGCACGTATTATTCCGATCAAGATTTAAAAAAAAAAATCATTGCTCTAGCAGTATTATCCACGAAGAAAACAGCGGAATACGTTTGTATGGAGAAAGGCCCAAGAGTAACCGACTTGAGTCCGCTCTTAAGAAAGTCAATAAATGTATGTGGGTCAGTGACCGTTAGTGCACATTTATCTGGCGCATAACATACCGCTGTTAAGAGGTGGGGGGGGGGTGTAAAAATGACTAAAATTCTGCTTAAGTAATAATTGAATGGCTCCTAAGCCGCGATCGCAACAAATTTACATGCTTTTCGAGGCATGTTAGGCCCGGCGCACATATAGCGGAGCGCAGAGCACTATCCACTGTCAAACTATTATCGACATTATCCTCATTGAAATAATGTCTAAATTCAATTAACACAACAATACATTCCTGAGGAGCATCGAAATGACTACGTGTTAATTGATTTTAAATATTATTTTAATGAGGACAATGTCGAGAGTGTACTACGTGAGCTCGACAAATGGATGTTGGTCGATTTTGACAAGTTATGCCAGATTTCTTTTATATATGTTTTTAAATATTATTTATTAATTTGTCATTATGTACGAGATTACCATTCTATGCCATTTCTTTCAATGGAGTGTCACTGGTTGACCATTGGAAAGTAATAATGACGCTTTTATATTAGTAGATTACCAAACTTGTCAAAATCGACCAATGTGCGATTAACGCTTATGCGACAAAACTATACTGTGACTCACCATAGTTGGAATGCACGCTTGTGCGACACACTGAAGATCGGGATATGCGATCACAATTTCTGGGTGGTTTAAAAAAAAACTGGCCAAGTGCGAGTCGGACTCGCGTGCAAAGGGTTCCGAACGATTTTTTTTTCTACATGTTATTTTAACACTACAGACTTCTAATAGGTTTTCCTGTAATCTTTAGGTAAAGATCTATCATCTCCATTTTTTCAAAATTTTAAGCTCAGTAGTTTCGGAGATAAGGGGGGAAATGGTCATTTTTCGTCTAATTTCTTGAATAACTTCTAAACCATTTATTTTAAAATTATGAAAAAATATTATTAAAATCCTCACAGTAAGCCATTTCATTTGATATCACACGATATTGTTCAAAAAACGTTTTTTTTTTATTTTCTAGTTTGAGCCCCAAAATTGACCCCCATACTAATAATTTACGTAACGCGTCCGTGTTTGGGTCATAGAAATCCATATGTGTACCAAATTTCAACAGAATCGGTTCAGTGGATCCGGAGAAAACTGGCTGTGACAGACGGACAGACAGACAGACACCCGAGTGATCCTATAAGGGTTCCTTTTTTTTCGGAACCCTAAAATAACCACGCGCGGCTAAGGCGGGAGATGGTCTGCTCCGCTTCGCTCCCGCCTTAGCCTTCTAACCTAACCTATCCGAGTCGGGGTTCTCTGAGTCGGGGTGTTGTCGATCTTCAGTGTGTCGCACGAGCGTGCATTCGAACTATGGTGAGTCGCAGTACAGTTTTGTCACACAAGCGTTAATCGCACATCCATTTGTCGAGCTCACGTAGTACACTTCAATGTCGATAATAGTTTGGCAGTGAAATATGCTCTGCGCTGCGCTCCGCTTTATCTGCGCCGGCTTTTAGGGTATCTCATGCATGCACTGCACAATCTCAAGGCAAATTAACGTACATATCATTAAAACATCACTAAGCTAAGTCGGGGAACAGCATAACATAAGTAAATAGATGACCTCTTGGAATCCGCCGTAGAACTGAAGGACACGATGGCGCGCGTGGGCGCTGACCTCAAGCAGAAGCTGTTGGAGTCGCTCAAGAGTACGTGGAACAAGTGGAAGGCCGCGCCGCCCACTGATGGACAGCTGGAAAAGGTGGGTAGCATTCTTTTATTTAAATACTAGCTGACCCGCCCAACTTCGTCTGCGTCACAATTTTCATTACTGCTTCGCTCCTATTGGTCTTAGCGTGATGATATATAGCTTATAGCCTTCCTCGATAAATGGGCTATCTAACACTGAAAGAATTTTTCAAATCGGACCAGTAGCTCCTGAGATTAGCGCGTTCAAGCAAGCAAGCAAACAAACAAACTCTTCAGCTTTATATATTAGTACTAGCTGACCCGCGCAACTTCATCTGCGTCACAATTTTCATTACTGCTACATTCCTATTGGTCTTAGCGTGATGATATGCCTATAGCCTTCCTCGATAAATGGGCTATCTAACACTGAAAGAATTTTTCAAATCGGACCAGTAGTTCCGAGATTAGCGCCTTCAAGCAAGCAAGCAAACAAACAAACTCTTCAGCTTTATATATTAGTATAGATAGGGAATGTGCAGGAACTATAAGTATTAAGCTTTTAGTTTAATATAGGTACCATTCTTCGGGTCAAGCGTCATCGCATCTGGAAACCGCGAATCTATATCTGTACTTAATATATAAAGCTGAAGAGTTTGTTTGTTTACTTGAACGCCCTAATCTCAGGAACTACTGGTCTGATTTGAAAAATTCTTTCAGTGCTAGATAGCCCATTTATCGAGGAAGGCTGTAGACTATATATCATCACCCTAAGACCAATAGAAGCAGACGAAGTTGCGCTGGTCAACTATTAATACTTAGTAAATACAAAAGGTTCGCGGTCTCCCGAGGCGAAGACGCTTGGCCTTAAGAATCGTACCTATATTAATTAAACTAAAAGGTTCAATAGATCTCATTTTTAACTTTTTGAAGTTTTTTTTTTTTGTCGTAGTTTTTTGTTAAGGATATGAAGTCATCAAATGACTCCTCTCGCTCTGGGTGAAGCAGAAGGGAGTGTCAGACTCTTATTGACTAAAACCCATCCGTGTTCCTCCTAATGCCCGCCGCGTTCCAGGGCCGCGGTGACTCTTTCGAACAAATTCCGAAACGAGTAGCATCTTATTACTAATATACATCACTAAAATAATGAAGCTTCAAAATGAGGGTAGTTTTACAAAATTTGCACTTTTGTAACAAAAGTCACCAAAATTTATGAAGTCCGATTTGACAGCTGAGTAGAGAGGGAAAGAAGATTGCTTTGCTACTAAGTGTGAAAGAGGCTTATTTTTATGTCTCTTTCATACTTACTAGTAAAGCAATGTTGTATCCTGCTGTCAAAACGGGCCTTTTATTTTTTGACAACTATATAATGTTACGAACTTTTCAATTGTGAGTTTGTTTTTAGGGTTCCGAACATCCGTGGAAAACGGAACCCTTATAGGATCACTCTGGTGTCTGTCTGTCCATCTGTCTCAGCCAGTTTTCTCTGGATCTACTAGACCGATTATGTTGAAATTTGGTATACATATGGACATCTCTGATCCAAACACGGACGCGTTACGCAAATTATCAAATTTTTAGTATGGGAACCACTTTTGGGGGTCAAACTAGAAAATTAAAAAAAAAGTTGTTTAAACAATATCGTGTGACATATCAAATGAAAGGGCTTACTGTGAGGGCTTTAATCATGTTTTTTTTTTGTATTTTTAATGTAGCTGATCTATGTGTTTGTGTAAGTTATCTTATATTGTACCTACATTTTGAGCAAATGAACATTCTGATTCTGATTCTGATAATTTTAAAATAAATGGTTTTCAAGGTATTCAAGAAATTAGACGAATTGAAAAAATGACCAGACCTTATCTCCGAAACTACTGAGCCTAAAATTTATAAAAAAAAGGGTTATAATAGATGTTTACCTATAGATTACATGAAAACTTATAAGAAGTCTGTAGTGTTAAAATAACATGTTAAAAAAAAAAAATTGGTTCGGAACCCTTTACACGTGAGTCCGACTCGCTTTGTCAGTTTTTTTTTTTACGAAAATCTACATAAATGCGAGCAAATTCGCGGGCAAAAGTTAAATTTAAATATTGACTTACAAAAGCTGGCGAGACGACCTAGACGCCTATTGCAAAAACTAGATCGTGGTAGCTTCGGAACAAAAAAATTCCTCAAGGAAAATATAAATTATTTTCTGAATTTCAGGTTGTTGAAGAAGAAATGGAGAAGGAGCAGCTCACTGAAGACAAAGAAGCATTAGCGAGAGAAATCGAACTGGTGAGCAGGTTTTCGTATTTTATTTGTGATGGGTTTGCTCTTGACTCTAGTCTAGGTCAGAGATGACAGATACAAAGTCTACGATGGAGCGAGCTTACCCAGAAGGAGCCTGTTCACTCTAACATTGAAGAGATAACTTGCAGTGCTTCTAGATGTCCGATGGTATAAGGCAGAAAAACCCTATTTCTCGAAGAATGAAAGAATTTTTTCTTATATTTGTATGCTCATTTCTCTCAGGCTCATTTCTTCCCTTTTGTACCACTATCTCTCCTGATGGTAAGCGATGGTGCTGTCGATGGAGCACACTAATCTACACTAATATTAGAAAGAGGAAAGATTTGTTTGTTTGTTTGTATGTTTGTTTGAATTGAATAGGCTCCGAAACTACTGGACCGATTTGAAAAATTCTTTCAGCATTGGATAGCTACATTATCAGGGAGTAACATAGGCTATATAATATCCCCGTATTCCCACAGGAACGGGATATACGCGGGTGAAACCGCGTGACGTCCACTAGTGATTTATAAAATGTTTGAAAAACTAAGAAATCACACCAGAAACTACTAACTAAATCCTGCATCGCGATACCAGAGTTCTTCACGCGATCTGATCATTTACAACAGTCCGAATAACAACTATCGGATAGTTGCCCTCCGGACACAACAACCGTCCGGTCGAAGGATCCTCCCTTTTCACTGAAGGTTAGCGGGACTTTGTGTTCCGCATACCTCTTTAATACCCCATTTCATTTTTCATTATTTCAATACGGCTGACTACTTCGTGGGTAGTAGTATGGTGAAGAATAACTGCCAGCGGAGATTTTCATCGATAAATCCTAAGTAGATAGATTAGGGACAATAGGGAACATGCAATATTTCCACTTTTGCTTAATTTTAAAGAACTCCATCTAGAATAGACCACCACATAAATAAGAAATGAAAACACTTTAATTTGTAGCCAAAATTGCGTTTTTAAACAGACGGTGTAAATTTTCGCGCGAAAGCGGACGATGACGTCACTCCTGTCTGCCACTGGTCCTAACTGTCCTAACTCAAAGACATAAGGTTGCCTTTTCGTTGTCATAACAGCAGTGACGTCAATGAACGCTGATTGTTGTTTTTAAATACGTTCCGTTTCATCATCATCATCATATCAGCCGAAAAACGTCCACTGCTGGACATAGGCCTCCCCCAAGCGTCGCCACAACGAACGGTTCTGTGCGTCTCGCATCCATCGGCTACCCGCGACCTTCACCAGCTCATCGGTCCACCTTGTGGGAGGCCTTCCAACGTTACGTCTTCCGGTACGCGGTCGCCACTCCAGAACTTTTTGGCCCCATCGACCATCTGTTCTGCGAGCAATGTGCCCTGCCCACTGCCACTTTAGTTAGGCGATCCTTCGGGCTATGTCGGTAACCTTGGTTCTCTTGCGGATATCATCATTCCTGATTCGATCATGCAAGGAAACTCCAAGCATTGCCCTCTCCATTGCCCTTTGAGTGACTTTGAGCCTTCTGATGAGGCCCATTGTAAGCGACCACGTTTCAGTTCCGTATGTCATCACTGGCAACACGCACTGATCATAGAATTTCGTCTTGAGACACTGTGGTATGTGGGACGAGAGGATATCGCGCAACTTCCCGAACGCTGCCCAGCCGAGTCGGATTCGACGGTTGACCTCTTTCTCGAAGTTGGCCCTACCTAACTGGACCGTTTGTCCTAGGTAGACGTACTCGTCTACAACTTCGAGAGTAGAGTTTCCGATCTTGATGGGAGTGGGTGCTACATGGGTATTTACCATGATCTTGGTTTTGTCCATGTTCATTTTGAGACCCACCCTTTCGGAAGCTCTACTGGGGTCATCGAGCATTGTACTGAGGTCCTCCGTAGTCTCAGCCATGACGACTATATCGTCGGCAAATCGAAGGTGACTGATGTACTCGCCATTGACATTAATGCCTAGCCTTCTCCAGTCCAAAACCTTGAAGACATCCTCCATTGCGGCTGTAAACAGTTTCGGAGAAATGACGTCATCCTGCCTCACACCCCGCTGCAGGAGGATAGGTTTCGAGGTCTGATCCTGAAGTCGGACTGACATGGTGGCGTTTTTGTACAACGATTTCAGCACCTCGTTCCGTTTCACGTTACTTTAATTCATTATTTTTGTTAAAAATCGATATTAACTAAAATAAAAACGTTGCAATGGCCTTTATTGTATACTTTTTTATCATATTATTAACAACATTCACGTAAATTCTCTATTTGCATCTTCCCTATTGTAACATTATTGTCGGTCCACAGTCGACCCCCGACAACCTGGGCCGTCTGAACAGCGGCCGGCGCGTAGACTACGTGCTACAAGAGGCTCCTCTGGAGATGATCAACGAGTACCTGTTCGCTATGAGCAGCCATGTCGGATACTGGTAAGCCATGTCACTACTCTCAATATGTAGATTTTTTTTTACAAGAAAATATAATCGACTTCCAAACAAAACGCTACAAATAATAAAATAACCTTAATTTCGGAAGTCAGTGTTAAAAAACAACGAAACAAAACCAAAAACACCGACTTCCGAAGTTAAGGTTATTATTTTTATTTTTTACTTTTAAGTGGTGATACTTGGACGACGTCTTCGTTAACTCAGAAATTGAAATTATCAAAAATGCTCATAAAATAAAAACTACTGAACCAAACTGAATCAAATTTTTATGGGACTAAATGGCAAGTATACTGCATCGAATTAAAAAAGAATCACAGAAATCGGATCAGAAACCTCGGATTAATCGGTGTAAATCCATAAAAAAAACCCGCCGAATTGAGAACCTCCTCCTTTTTTGAAAGTCGGTTATATTTTTTTCATAATTTTAAAATAAATGGTTTTGAAGTTATTCAAGAAATTAGACGAAAAATGACCATTCCCCCCATATCTCCGAAAATACTGAGCCTAAAATTTAGAAAAAAATGGAGATAATATTTAGATCTTTACCTAAATATTACAGGAAAACCTATTAGAAGTCTGTAGTGTTAAAATAACATGTTAAAAAATTAAATTCGCTCGGAACCCTTTGCACGCGAGTCCGACTCGCACTTGGCCAGTTTTATTTTACTTCTTGGCTTTACATTAAGCATGTTAGGGGCGTTTGTTGCCAAAATCTTTTATTAAACTATTCAATGTTCTAGAACAGTGCCTGACACTTAGGCACACCATTTGGCTCAATCCTTGGCCACACTCATCCATCTTCACTGCTCAATACTATACATTTCTCCGTGTACACCCCCCAGGGAATCCGAAGACACAATGCTACTGATGCTACGCGAGATATACTCCGCGCTAGGAGTCCAGCCCGACTCGACCGTACCGCAGCAAAACATGACCGTTCAGAGGACGGTGATGACGAAATCGGTAAGATATACTATACTACTCATAACCTCACGCTATGTATCCTCTGAGGGTAAGATATACTCCGCGCTAGGAGTCCAGCCCGACTCGACCGTACCGCAGCAAAACATTACCGTTCAGAGGACGGTGATGACGAAATCGGTAAGATATACTATACTACTCATAACCTCACGCTATGTATCCTCTGAGGGTAAGATATACTCCCCGCTACTAGTCCAGCCCGACTCGACCGTACCGCAGCAAAACATGACCGTTCAGAGGACGGTGATGACGAAAACGGTAAGATATACTATACTACACATAACCTCACGCTATGTATCCTCTGAGGGTTAGATATACTCCGCGCTAGGAGTCCAGTCCGACTCGACCGTACCGCAGCAAAACATGACCGTTCAGAGGACTAAGATGACGAAACCGGTAAGAAAGACTAACATATCAACACGCTATGTATCCTCTGAGGGTTAGATATACTCCGCGCTAGGAATCCAGCCCGACTCGACCGTACCGCAGCAAAACATGACCGTTCAGAGGACTAAGATGACGAAACCGGTAAGAAAGACTAAACATATCAACACGCTATGTATCTCTGAGGGTTAGATATACTCCGCGCTAGGAATCCAGCCCGACTCGACCGTACCGCAGCAAAACATGACCGTTCAGAGGGCTAAGATCATGAAACCGGTAACCTAGGCTAAATATAACCATAGCGAGGTGGGGCTCCCAGGGTTGCGGAATTGTTTGAAAAAATTACCACGGCGCTGGAACGCAAAGGTCGGGTCTGACTAAGTGGCTGACAGACAACACTCTGCCAAAACGCAGAAAGCTGAAATTTGGAAATGGGTATGCGAAAAAACGGGATACGCGCGTACGAAATTGTGGGCAAAAGCTAGAATAGTAAAGAAGTCAACTATCGACTCAAGAAAAAGAAAGATCTAGAAAACATCCCTTCAGTGCGAGGGGTGCGCTTCGGATAGTCAGCCGCGCTAAACCTTACTGACTGGCACATTGTCTTTATAGAAGGACTAGCTGACCCGCGCAACTTCGTCTGCGTCACATTTTTCATGACTGCTCTGCTCCTATTGGTCTTAGCGTGATGATATATAGCCTATAGTCTTCCTCAATAAATGGGCTATCTAACACTGAAATAATTTTTCAAATCGGACCAGTAGTTCCTGAGATTAGCGCGTTCAAGCAAACAAACAAACTCTTCAGCTTTATATATTAGTATAGATGCGAACAAGAGTGTAAGGTACCGCAAACCTCCATAGAAAAGGGAGGATCCTCCGACCAGACGGTTGTTGTGTCCGGTGGGCAACTGCCCGATGATTGAAATTTGGGCTATTGTACATGTTCAAATCGCACGGAAATCTTTAATACCGCAATGCGTGGTTCGTGCTGGCGGTATACATGTCGCTACGTTAGCTTTTGTGGCGGTTTAGATTTTGCTACATCTTTACCTTGTCATCAACCGCCAAGCCCGTTCCATCATCGGACCGCAAGACGAACGGTGATGCGCCACCGGTACATGGTGGACATTGCACCCACACGCACAAAATGTTTTGGGAACACATTCATGGTGCGTACAGCTAAGGAGTGCAATTCCCTGCCAGAGTCTGTGTTTCCAGATAGCTACAACCTGAGAATCTTTAAGACAAGAGTGAATAGGTTACTTCTAGGCAAGCGTGCTCCATCTTCGACCGCATCATCGCTTACCATCAGGTGAGATAGTGGTCAAACATATGCCTATCTACAGTAAAAAAAAAAACAACTTCTATCAAAAAGTAATGATTATTTTCTCTTCATTCCAGGTGGCCGGTTCGGGTTCGATCACTGGTAAGATTTAATTAATTTTACAATGTATCGTATAATCACGTCTGTATTGTAGAACGGTCAGGCAGAGTTGTACAGTGCATTCAAATGTCCATTCGCGTTAAGAAAATTGTGAGTCATTGGCCTAGCCACGCCCCCCGACCAATTAGGTTGCATGAAATTATAAAGTCAAGTTCACAATGAACAGTTAAAGGCAAAAAGGACATATAGAGGTGTGCGGTACAGGAAGTCCCGCAAACCTCCATTGAAAAGGGAGGATCCTCCGACCAGACTGTTGTTGTGTCCGGTGGGTAACTGCCCAATAGTTGATATATACCGCGATGCAGGATTTCGTTAGTAGTTCGCTGCTGGTGAGATAGATGGCGTTGCGGTTCTTTTTGTTGTCCTAAAAATTTCGTTTTGTATGTTTTCTTATGACGGCATTGATGCCGCTACAGACACAACTGTTTCGTACGAAAGTCTGCTTTCAATTGATTATTGTGAACTTGGACTTTTTATTAATTTCCCTACATTTTGACAGTTACGTCTTGAATTTTAAAGCTTTGGCCTTCTGATAAAAGATATGAAATAAAATCAAACACGCCTGATATAGTGGTGATAGACCGATTAGCGCGCCGCACAATGATAATTGATGCTACCATCCCGCATTACGAGAACCTCGTGAAGGCTGAGAAAAAGAAGCAAATCAAGTATCTCGACTTAGCTCACGAGGTTGTCGACATGTGGAATGTGGACTCAGCTGTCATTGTGCCGATAGTCGTTACGGCCAATGGCCTGGAATTTTAAACCGACTTCAAAGAAGTAATAGGTTATTTTTTTTAATACACTGATTACCCAAACTTAAATTATTTTGGGTTTTGTAGTCTTTCCTATGGATGTCGTTAATCGGTTTATTTTTTATCTAAAGTTTTGTTGATAATTTGCCCCTATTTAGCTCCGGTACACTCGAAAAGTTACTTTATAGTCCTTTTTTAAAGGTACCGAAAACACACAATAAGTCGACTCCACCTAGGAGTCAACTCAACCTGGACCACAGACAAGAATTGTGACAATTTTTTTTCTTTTATTTTCCAGACGTCCCATCGACAAGCCGCGGACCGATATGATGTGTTGCATAGATAAAAAATAGTTTAATTTTTATATTTATACTCGTTTAGTAAAAAAAAAATGCATTTCTTTCAAATGTTCGGTTGTTTTATAAGCTGTGCTTAGCGGGAGCGATTTTGAAATCCGCTATCGCTTAAGCGAAGTGCGGCCTTATTTACTCAAAATTTGGGACTTGTCTTTCTACGGAGATTTAACATAATGGTTTTTTGAATAGATATTGTGGATTAGAATCACAGAATAACCTCGGCGGTACTGCTAAAGATAGCATTGCCAAAAATTTCCATACAAATCAACTTAAAAGAAATAATAATCAGCTTTGCCATACATATTTTTGCCGAGTTATGCGAGCGAAAATATACTGAACAGCTGATTATTATTTTTTTCTTTTAGGAGTGTATTTTTGCTTTTGATTTATACCTGATGCCTGGAAAAACCAAACCCTGTATTTTTAAATTAAATTTTAAGAGCCCTCTTAAAAATTTAAAAGTAACCCTTCATTTTTTAAATTGAATTTGTTTATTCTCCTACCATTGTGCTTTCTGTTTATCTTTCTATTAAATTGCACCTGCCAAGTTCTATCTTTGCACCTCTAAGTGCCCGTTTACGGACACGCGGGGCGTCGAGCGGCGCGTGCGACGTGGCGTTCCGCACTAAATTCAAACATACGGCGTTTTATGAGAGCGTTTACGGAGAAGCGATTTACGCACGCGGCGTAGCAAGCGGCGTCGCACGCCCTACGCCTCGCGCAACGCCCCGCATCTCCGTAAATGGGGTCAGCTGGTTTTAAATAAATTTAAACCACTCAGCCTCCGTCAGCCTACGAGAGACAAAAACGTTTTTAAACGATATAATCCGTAAGTCCCTATTGGGCCAAGTGAAAATAAACGCAAGGTGCCTAGAAATAACGTTTAAATCGCGCGAGCGTCTGCTTGTCCCGAAAGGAACTTACAGATTCTGACGGTTTGGGCGATTTTGTCCCGCATTAGGATCCTGAGTGGTTAATATGATTCAAATAGCTTTTTATCGTCTCTCATTTATACATTGGCTATCGAACCAGGTTTCTGAGGATATCTAGCTGTAGCTGCCGAGGCAATTCTGTGATTGAACTAAATTTTGGGTTAAAAAACCTGATTCTGACTACGGACCGTAGATAATAATCCAGGCTAATGTATCACTATGAGATATTATAAATGTACAGTTAAAATTATTTCTCATAATTGTGTCTAATATTTCATTACTTATAGTCATTATTGTCTTTGCCAACCGACCAAGATATATTCCATTTTTTACTGTCAGTGTTCTGATAGCTACAACCTGGGAATCTTTAAGTCAAGAGTGAATAGGTTACTTCTAGGCAAGCGTGCTCCATCTTCGACCACATCATCGCTTACCATCAGGTGAGATAGTGGTCGAATGTGAACCTATCAATAATAAAAAATAACCTAGCCAATGTATAGAAATAAAATACATGTTTCTATCCAGCTTAGATTCACTATAATGACCCTTAATGGTCTGGCAATAAGAGCTAAAACTACTTGAAGATTTTTTAAAAACCCTTGTAGTAATCACTAATATTAATAAATGGATTATAAGACAACTAGCACATTCTTCTATGAAACAGCAAGAATAGTGGTCGTAAAAAGTGCGAGTAGGATGTCGAATATGTAGTACTAGATTGTCTAGTGTCATCTCGCTCCCGCATTTTATTGACCACGAAAACCACGCGTCTTGGCGTTTCACATACAGGGATACTGAAAAAATACCCGAATCTTCTTAATCCTGACTTCTTATTAACCCAGAACAACATTTGTTCTACGACTTTTCAACTTTCGAAACATTTTTTTTCCAGACAAAAAATATAAACATTGTCTGAATTTTGCATATTCTTTATGAGGCGGCCGACGAAGGTCGCCGCCCGGCTGGTGGCGCGGGACTGGATGCACGCGCGCGCGTAGTATACACGAATTTATCAGACTTCAAATAAATGAAAACAAATTGTTTTTGGCTACATTGTTTAGTTGAGGTCAAAGTCGTAGAACAAATATTGTTCAGGGTCACGATACGAAGTCAGGATTAAGAGGTTTTGGGTATATTTTCAATTTCCCTGTATACAGGGTAACATCGGAGACAAAGAGAAAATACGAATAGCAAGATAGTTAAATATAAAAACACGTGTTCTTTTGTTTTACCATATTTCGAACAAAAGATTCAAAAGTAATAGTAATCATAATCAGTCTTTTCGATACTTATGGACTGAGATCCCAGATAATCTAGACTCCAGTCTTGCCAAGAAGTACCGTGTTACCCAGTTGGGTTGTGGAGGTCTGGTAGGCAGCCGCTCCACGTAAAATACTGGTATTCAGCTGAATCCGGTTTGACTGGAAGCCGACCCCAATATAGTTGGGAAAAGACTGAGATCCCAGAGTCCCTAGTCGTCGCTAACAGGTATGTGTATGTTAAAAGTACGTACTACTCTGTTCAACACATTTTGGTAGCGAGAAAATAAAAGAGGTCTGTCAGTTCTGGGATCTTAGTCCATTAACAACGATGCCTCTTCTTCAAAAATAATAAATGGGTGTTTAATTTTTGCGTGAAATTTGATTATTTTACTAACGATACTGATTGCATGGAACAATAATACGCATTGTCTCCGAAGTCACCCTGTATAAAGGACTACTCACACTTATTCAGCTCTATTCAGCTTATGCCCATAGAAAACAACGATTACGCATCCGTTCAGCTTTCCGCGTCTATTCAGCTTTCGCGCTGTTCTGCCGCGTTCATACGCGCATTCTTACGACGCTGTACGCGGCTGATAGAAGCAGAACTGTATAAGTGTGACCAAAATCGTTCAGCGAAACTCGAATGGAGCTGAATATGTGTGAGTATTCCCTTGTAACAACGTGTAACAGAATAAACGCAATGCATCATTAAGCGGTCATTGTATCCATCATTATAAAAACTTTGACTGTGGGACTAAAACTAAAATCGCCAAAAAAATCGACTCTCCGATACATTTATGTGAGCATAACTCGACAAAATGTACTGAACAGCTGATTTTTTTTTTCATTTATTGTTTTACACGTTGTATTAAAATACATTTTTTTTGTATTTTGTATTATGTGAATTGGACAGTTGTCTCTATATCTTGATCGGTTATAAATCTGTCACTTTCCGTAGATCGACATCTATTGTAGTTTATTGAAAATTATTGACATTAAAATAGTATAGATTGTAATATTATGTTTCGGGATTGTGCGAAATGATTTTTCTTGGCTTTTGACTGTTACGATGAAGTAAAAAAAAATAAACAAAAAATATTTACAAAAAAAATCGCCACTGAAAATGAACTTGGAGATACCAAGTTCATTTAAAAAGTAAGCCAATGGAACTTTAAAAAAAAACAGTCAAAAGTCGCCAAAAATCGTATCAAAATCACATGAAAAAAATATATAAATAAGTTCAGTATTTCACCAGAAAAGAGAAAAATATGTAAAAAATACGCAAAAAAAAAATAATATTATTATAAACATTGTAAATTATCCACAAAAGATATTTGTTAAATTAAGAAATATCTTAATAAAACTGTGTTAATATAAATTTATTATAAGACGTTCTACTCTTTAACATAACTTTTAGAAAATATATTACGTCACGCCTAAATCCTCTGAAGGGTACATGGAAGTCCCATGTATTAAGGGGCGAGCATACTGCCATCAACCGGGAACTATGTCCAAGCCAAGGCGGGTCTAAAAAAGCCACTTTAGCAGAATCAAAAAGCACATCAGGCTACCTGTCACTGTCAAATTATCTCAATCAACATTGAACCTAATGCGTTTGCGATAAAGATGAAAATTAAATTTGACAGATTGTTGTGTGATTAATATAGGGAGCGTGCAGAAACTATAGGTGGCAGCACAGAAATGTCACTGTCAAGTATAAAATTCGAAGTAGCTACACTAGATGGCACAGTCTACTTCGCGCACGTTCCCCTAAATTGAACGTGCAGGAACCACAGGTGGCAGCACAGAAGCGTGGATGTCAAGTATTCTGTCCCTTAAAACTTCAAATATGCGACACTAGATGGCATAGTTAACGCTGTGCACGGTCCCTATTATGATTCTACTAGTGACCTTTTTAGACCCGCTGACCTCCACAGCACAGCATCCAGGCACCACGATACGTCCTAGTAAGACTGGTCGTCAGCTTTTCCAGCTGACTACCCGTAACTACTGTCAAAGATGTACCAATGACAGCCGGGACCAACGGCTCATTATTGTGTATTTAAAGGACTTAAAATCGAGTCGAAAACTACCACCACCCCACCCACCCGCCTCACCCTAAGGTCGACTGGTAGAAAATGCCTAAGGCATTAAGTCCGCCTTTGTACAGTGTTTTTTTACTTGTGCATAAAGTTTTAATAAATAAATAATAAAACTTATTTCGACTTGTTCTCAAGTACCGATACTGATTCTAGCACCGATATCGGTCTGGTATCAGTAGCCATGATGATATCGGTATCGGTATCGGATCCGGTATCAGTTCTAGTATCAGTTCCGGTATCGGTATCGGTTCTATTATTGGTGACAATACCACTTCAGTACTGGTTTAAATACCTACGGTTATTTAATTTTAAATCGTCAGAATGCGTGTCACAGCGGGGTGGACTGTCCATGGTGCGCGTCTGTACATCCTCACCATCACCCTTTGCAGGATCAGGGGCCAGTAAACTTGACAGTCACTTCAAGTCGCTATAGTTTTTTATTTATTTGAATATTGTACCTTCTCAACGTCTTGAATATCATGTTCTCTAGTTACTGCATTGTGAAGGACAGGTAGGCAGCCGCTCCACGTGAAATACTGGTATTCAGCTAAATCCGGGTTGACTGGAAGCCGACCCCAATATAGTTGGGAAAAAGGATTGAAGAAACAAATTCTTCTAAAAGTTATATTAAACAGTTATTTAGTTCACAAAAATTTTGGTCGTCATCACTTTAAGCGGTTATTATTAAAAAAAACGGTTTTTAGTTTATTTTCGATTAGCTACGAACTAGCTAATAGTGATGAAAAATAACGATATTTTTGTTCATTAAAAAGATTTAGCTTTAAAATTTATAACATTAGAAAAGGTCTAATTTATTTTTTACTATTTTATGTAATGTGTATGGATGGAAAAATAGTTATGTATGTTAGCATATAGGTACATATTTTTAAATAGTACCCTGAGCACAAACATTCTTAGGCCCTGTGCCCGGACGAAAATTACCTTCTAGCTATGGTTTTAAATAAGAATTCGGTTTACCAAAACTGTCAGTTTGGCTTCCTAAGCTTCATATACGGGGATTCTTCTTTAAAAAATACACATCTAAAATGCTACCATACTTACCTCTTTTACCAACTATACTTATAAAAAAAGATTACTGATAAATTGACAGATTTAGTTCTTATGGTCGACGCCGGATAAATTTGCGGTAACGATCATTGCCCTTTCCTTAATATTTCTTAGTAGGTACCTCGAAAATAAATATGTGATGAATCTTTTTTCATTACAAAAAAAAATAATTAAAGGACCACGATAGATATCGATTCAGGACAGCTTTATGTCTTTATTTCTGTTTTCGGAATTAAATATGTCGATAAATGTAGGTGGGTCGTTGACCGTTTTGCAAATTGATCTAGCGTCGACCATACATTCTCATCTTCTTAATGAAACTGCCAATCTTTAAAATTTCAGTTTATTTTTTTACTAAGTTTCTGGAAGACTAATAAACAAAAAAAAAAAACATTAATTGACTGACAAACTCATGTGAACTGCTGTGATTAGCTGAGAGGAATAAAAACAGCTAGTCAAAACGCTTGACATGGTTCAACGTCAAATTAACTATCAAAGTCTTTCAGAGAACGCCCTTAAAAGACAACTTATTGAATCAATATTTCTTTCACTCATCGACTATTCAGTCTCTGAAGAATCTATTCACTAGAGTGAATAGTAGAATCGGCACTCAGAATGCGGTAGTACCGCATTCTGAGTGCCGATTCTACTATTTTTTAAGCAACTTACGCATTCGCAAGTCAGTCGCATTCTGTCAAAAATATATGAAACATAAAATTTTTTGACATTGCGACTGACGAGATGAGAATACGAATGTTGCTAAAAATTATGACAATTAACCTAGAAGACTATATAGAGTGTATTCCGTAATATAACCCAGTACACTGGCCAGTGCACATGACGTCATGAATCCGACGCCATACTGTTGTTTCATTCCGAAATATACTGGCCAGTGCCTTGACGTCATAAATTATCGCCATATTGAGAACAGTGTATTTTAAGTAATACACAATTATTACCAATAATACAATAAAAAATTCTCAAAGACAGATGCATAAACGCCCGTTTGATATAGGTTCTACTATATACGTCACATTTATCTCACCAGTGCAATATGGTGGCACACCAGCGGGTCTAAAAAGCCCACTTTAGCAGAATCAGAAAGCACATCACGCTACCCGTCACTGTCCAATTTTCCCAATCAACGAAACATGAAAATGAAACTTGACAAATTGTTATGTGTTTAATATTATGATTCTACTAAAGTGGCCTTTTAAGACCCGCTGTACAATATGGCGTCGGATTCATGACGTCATGAGCACTGGCCAGTATACTGGGTCATATTTCGGAACACACGCATAATCTGATGGTATGTCACAACTTTAGACAGAATCTAGACAAAGAAAATTATAGCGCGAATATGGGAGCAACCGCCAGGCATCTTACCTTTACAACACAGTAACTGGGTGACACGATGGCTGGCACTTGGCAAGACTGCTGTCAGATTTTATGGCGTCTGAGTACCATAACGACTGAGGTGAAAAGCCGATGAGTTTTCTGAATTACAAAAAAATATTTGTTATCCACCTAAATTATTATTACTCGAAAAGTCAATTTATGAGTCATCTTAAAATGTTTCCTTCCATTAACAAAAGAAATTACCTACCTTGTATCTTTACTGAAGCTGTTTTCGCAGAATTGACATTATCTTTTTGGTTAAATTTTAGTTGTTTTTTCCCTTATATTTGTATGAACTAAGTATATGATGGAAAGCTCAAGGCGTTAAGAAAATGTGAGCCAATTAATGAGGTAGTAGCGGCGCTGACTACCTATGGTGCGTGAAATTTTGTGTTATATTGACAACTGTCTGTAGTTTAGTAACAGTTTCCCCGCGTTTTTTGACATATAACTCTTCTGTCAAAGAAGCGGGCAATTTCATTGACACACCTTATGTCTATTATTGTTTATGGCTTTTCCCGCCAATTTCAAATGAACTTCTAGGAATAAATACATACTAAGTATTTTTTTTTTTTCAAAATGATGGAGTAATTTTTGAGGTTATGTCAATTTTGTGTTACCACTCTTACATTTAGTTTTAAGTTACAGATTAATGGATTCCAAGACAGAGCTGTTTATTTTTATTAAAAAGAGTTGTTCTATTGATTTGTTTCTAAGTTTTTCTCCATCATTACTTTACTTTATTTATCTAAACGATCATGTAAACAAAATTGTTAACATTACTTACAATAAACATTTATACTTTACTAAATTTTGTTTTATTGTATTATTTTAGTACCATTCCCGTAGATTTAAATAGAGATAGGGACATCCGAACTTTTTGATACTTTTACAGATATTTTTAATTTAGCAAATACAAGACCGTACCCGAAAATTGTGGATCGCGTGGCAAGATCACTTTTGCCTAGTCAGGCCAAAGCGATCTTGCCACGCTAATTTGTGACTTGATGCCGCTGAATGCGAGTTTTTAACATTGAACGACTGCCTAACAGACCTCAACAAAGATAAGAAATCCTACTGCCAAACTTTACCGGTAGAGGCGCTACTGTACTATAACATAAACAAATTCTAATGTAGAAGTTGATAATACTTTTTGTCTGAACATTAAAATAATATTTTTATATTGAGAAAATAGTAAATATGCATCAGGGTAGTGCATTTTGATGCAAAAACGTTGGCGTTTATTTATTTTCTAAAGACCAAAAGTTTCGTAAGCAATAGGGAATATGCATGCGATTTTTTTATTTGCAAAATGAAATACAAATGAACTCTAATAAACAATTTTGAAATTATTTTTTAAATACCTTCATCAGCGATGAAGTTACAAAGCTTCAAAGTTTACAATTAGAAAGAGAAGTCCAATGTGAATTGTGACGTCAAAGTTCTTGGCGCCTATACAGCTGCCATAGAAAACAGCGTTTTCGCGAGAGGGACAGATATATTTGTTTAAAATAATGATATCTCGTTTGTTTTTCGAGCAATTTTGATTCTATTTTTCACTGTTAGTATTATATTTGTGTATATTTTTAGATAAACTGTATAGATAATAAATATTTTTTTCGTGCATATTCCCTATTGAGTATACAACGTGTTGTTTTGCATCCTCGTCAAATTTCAGGAGGTTGTCATAAAAGACATAAATAATCAATCGAAAGTACGGTAGCGGGCAATAACTAATAAGCGCTGCTTTTTTTTGTTGTTGAATTATAACAGTATTTCAGAATTAAGCCCTTAATTCAAACAGAATCACCCGACTACGCACACAGCGACAATGCAGCTGTGTGCGTGAGTGTCGACGTCTTACCTACGAAATGCAAGCGCGCGCGAAAGCGACCGATCAATGACCGGTAGCAATAATATTACCTAATTTTATTTCGAAAATCACTTACATTATTGTCGTAAATTTCGCTTGATAATTAACTCATCTTTGAGCATCATTGGAATACGGAAATCTTACTAATGACAATAATACTAGTGCGCCAAAGAAAAGTTCACTGACCTGTTATCAGATGATTAATAAAATGTTAGTTTTGCTTTTCGTAGTGATTTTGTTTTTATTTGTGGATTTCCTTCCTACTTAACGGGCTTAGGACCGGCAAGAATGCCTTAGTTAGTGTAGCGATCTACTAAGTCTAAAAATGTTTTCTACGTTTGATGGAAATGGAAAGACGTGCTAGTTAAGTGAAAGTACGTGGTGATATTTTCGACTCTTAGGTATTATTGGCGTAGTTAAAAATAAAATTTGAAATCAACTTATTTACACTAGTAAAATTGATTAAGCTTACAACGTATTTACAAAATGTACAAATAAATAAATTACCTACTTAAGTTACCCGGAGGTATTGTTCAAAGTTGCCACCATCACACTCTTCGCACAATCGAGCACAACGTAGCTGGTTTTCCTTCAGCTTACGTAACACTAACACATTCGTTTTTAAAGTGTCGAAAGCACTAATGATCCTTGCATGTAATTCTGTTACACTTGTCACTTCCTCCGTGTAAATTAACCTTCTAACGTCTCCCCACAAATAAAAGTCTACAGGCGTCAGGTCTGGAGAACGCGGAGGCCAGGCCACAGGTCCTCCGCGACCGATCGAGTGGTCACCAACTTTTCGGTCAAGTACTCGCGTACTTGCCGACCATAGTGAGAGGGAGCGCCATCCTGCTGGAAGTAGAGGTTGTGCCTTGCGGTAGTCGAACGGGTGTTGAAGTTCACGTTTCAGTAGGCGCCACACTGTGGTGTGGTGCACTCCTAAGTGTTGACCAGCCTCCCGCGTGCTTGCCCGTGGGTCTCGCTGGAAGTATTCCAGGATGTCTTCCTGCAAGGCGACAGGCAGGCCTACGCTGCCGCGAGCATGAGCATGCCGGGGAACGTCAAACTGCCGATGATCCCACAGTCCCTGCGTAGCAGCCAGCATGACGCTCTGTGATGGGGGTTCCCGATCGGGAAACATTTCCGTGAATATCCGGTTGGCTCCACATAGGCTGTCTCCACTGATGGCATACAGGCGGACCATCTCCAACATCTCGACATTTGAATAATTGTCCGTCATCTTGTACCTACGTCTCAACGATGTACGGAGGAGCGCAAAGCGTACGGACGCTTCGGCGACATCAAACACACTGTTAGTTCCGGGGCCGCGGGGGCCGGGGGCGTGGCTAGGAGCTTGCGCGGGAGAATCCCCGTACCGTGATTGGGGTGCGATTGATTACCTACGAATTTATCGAATGATCGTTGCGGTATGCGTTGTGTATGTATTATTTTGCGTTTGTTTGTGTGTGAAAGCGCGATTATAAGGCTAGTAACAGACGGGCCGCGGCTGGTTTACACTTACGGATTTCCGTAAATAAAAAAATAAAATTAAAAAAATACCTACCGATTTTATTGTCGATTTGGGTCGAGAATCATTAGCATAATTACGTCCTTGAATTTGACTAGGATGCAAATCAACACGTTGTATTTGACTTTGTTAAGGGAGTTAAATTACGAGTTTGCGTTAATATCTTTAAAATTGTTTATATCTGGCATGAATGAAGAATAAGCTTGCTCTTCATTCTCATTATGTTCATCATTCTCAATTTGTGATGAAGAAGGTTTCATTACAAAATTATTGTTTGCGTTATACAAAATCAGTTTTTCAATAAGATCATGTTTTCCCTTTGAGAGACGCACCGTGTTCCCGGAGCAGCTTTTCCAATTCCGGAATATATAAAAGTCTATTTTAACGTGATAACGTCTTACGAATCGATGAACGCCGGCAGCACGCGCAAAAAGTGTCACGTTCCGAGAGCGAGAGCGCGGAACAAGCGATAGAGAGGCACGATCGGCCTAAGCGTTCGGCTTGTTTGTTAGAATTCAATTGTTTTCTTATAACGTTATCGCGTATATCGTCCGTAAACATTGATATATAAAAAACCCAAGATGCACAGTCTCGAACAAATGCAACACTCGAAACTGTCGTCAAAAACTGACATGTATCAAGTGTCATGTGTGAGTTGTGTGTAGTTATACTATAAACATTTTTTTTTGCAAATTCAACCTTACACGGATCGCTTAAAATTGTTTTTACAAAGCAGTGCAGTATGGTGAGCGACACGAGACTGTTTGAAACTAGCGCACAATTATGCATTGTGCGCTTGTTTTTTGCGGACGTTTTTGAGATGCTGAGTGTGTATCTTGGGTTTTTTATATATCAATGTCCGTAAACCGACTTTACAGACAAACATTTTTTTTTATAATAATATATTAAAACAAAACACTTTTATTGCAACCTCTTCATTATAGGAATTTTACCGCGTTATTGTTTACATTATAGTTCGGTGGCGCCCTCTGAAATAGCTTTGTGTAAGCAACCCTATAGTCCTCTTCACCTTGATTTGAGCTATGGCGTCCAATCTCAACAGAGACAAGCCATCGAAGCGATCGATCTCGCTCCCGCCGAGTGTGGGTTTTGGCAAAATAAACTCAAAAAGCTTCCTTGAATTACATTTCGTAAATTCCTCAATGACTTCGTTAGGTTGTAAACTGCCAGACATTCGAGTCTTTTGGGGGCGCCTTGGCTTTATGACAGCCGGGACCAACAGCTTAACGTGCGTCAAAGGTACGCTAAGATGGTCACCCATCCACAGATCTACCTCGACAACCGTTGCTTAACCTCGAAGATCGAGCCATGCGGCTATTATTATTTAGCCACGAGCTCTTCATCATCTTTCTGCCCTTATTCCATGTTACTTGGGGTCGGCAAGTTTTTTCTCCTGTTAGCCGTCATGCTATCACTAACTCCCTTATCTTTCATATCACTCCTCACACAATACATCCTTCTTTTCTTAGGCCTACTTCTTCATCCATTTACGTTTATATTCATAACTCTTTTAGTTACATGGGTTTCATCCCTCCTCTTCACACGACCATACCAAGACAAGCGGTTCCCTTTCAACTTATCCGTCCTTGGCGCCACTTTTAAACTACCTCTAATGTACTTATTTATCACTTTATCCATTCTCGTTACTCCACACATCCATCTCAACATTCGCATCTCCGCTACATGCAATCTTTTTTCATCCGTCTTTTTCACAGCTCAACATTCTGATCCATACAGTAAGACAGGTGTCATCACGGACGGACTTATAGATTCTCCCCTCGACGATGTAGTGAGCTTACCCAGAAAAAGCCTAACTTGGGTGAGTTTTCCATTGCCGTCCGGCGAGTTGGGAGTTGATATTTTTTTTACAGAAAGGTTACATTATTATAAGCACACACGCAAAGTTTCGACATTCGAAGACGCGTACTTTTTGAGAAAAAAAATATTGAAAATCAATTATTTTTACAATATTTATGTCAATCCCTACCACAGACTATATAGAATTCTCACCATTGAACGTTTCGTTTTACCTACGGTTAAGGTTTCATACGTTCGGTAACATTTTATTTTATAAAAATGTGTGTAAATAATTATATTTTGTACTCATTTCAATACTTTTCATGTACACATATATTTAACAGTTTATATTTAAATCACAGCATTATTTTCATTACGAGCTATTATAATTGAAAATGTGTAGTGTTTACCGTCTTTTGCCGGCTTGTAGAACGAAACGTAAAACTGACGCTATTTTGTATTGTCACTGTCATCGTCAGTCATCTCATCGTATGTGTCCCTAGCAGTTGAGAGTGTCTACGTACTCCTGTCGGTGAAAACAACGTTTGACTACCACCATGGCGTCTCCGAAGCCCCGGGTTTCGTGTTCTGCTGTGCCGTCTGAAGAATTGAGTGTAGTGCAAGTGTTGGACTCTGATGAGCCACTTGTTGCGAGCTCTTCTGCAGGCCCCCCGTGTGTGCAAGTGTTGGACTCTAGTGAGCCACTTGTGCCCATGACTTTGCCATCGGAACCAGTAGCTGGTAGTTCCCGCGCCACCGTTCCCAGTACCGTGTAACTGTTGTTATATCAGGAGAAACTGGATGCAATTGGGACTTTAGGGCACTCCGACTCGGATAGGTTAGGTTAGAAGGGGATGGCGGGGTCGTCTGAGCGAGCGAAGCGAGCGAATAGACCCCGCCATCCCCTTCGTGGTTATTTTTTTATAAACCACACAGAAGTAGGAGCCCCGCGAAGCGGGGCTCCGTCGACCGAGCCCACCATCAAAAATCGTTAAATGAAATTCGAGAATATGGTGATTATGGTATATAATCTTCGGGTAAACAATAGACAACCCCCCCCCACAGGGCTCCCCCTGGTTTTTTTACACTTATTATTAATTTTAATCCATTAAATGAGGAAATTACCATCAGAGTTTAAAAATTAAAAAAAACTCGAAAAGGGGGGGGGTCGAGACTTTTCCTTTTAAGGGGGGGTAGTAACCCCCCCCCCCCTCCCCGACCCTCAATTCGACGGACGTCAATGGAAAGTCGTACCCCTAACTTTAAGCTCTTCTATAATTTAAATACTACCAATACCAGCTACTCTTCATTCATTTTACTTTTATTGCAAAGATCATTAAAACATCACAGTTTATTTTTATTTCACCTTCCTTACACTTTAACACAACTTTGAACAACGCCAACTAACGAGTGAAGATTGGTCAAAATTATATGCGATGGAGCCATGTAGGAGAAACCGCAACACGCAGCTAGTGTTATCACTAAAGAGAAGCATAAATTTATGCTAGTTCTGATGATAAAATCGTGCGTTTTTCTTAAAGATTCTGGCTTTTCCCTCTCATCAAATTTATTCACATAAAACTTGCTAGATTTCCGTAAACTGATTTGCTTGGAGAACTTTTTGTCATTGTATAACGATCGATTTGAATATTTCAGCTTCGGTGCATCATTTATAACGTCTGATTTGTTTTGTGGACAAGTTTTTGTTATGTATTCCCCATCGATATCCATCTTGTACCACGACTTGTGTTTGTCAAAAATAATTGCGTTACTCTCTTTTTTATTTGGTAGTATCATTTCCACTGTTTTATAGTTTGAAATCGAGAAAATTTTGGGTTTTAACGTAAAACACACTAAGAATTTAAACATGACAAATTTTGACAGAGTGAATCATAGAGTATGGTAATAATAGAGGAAGAGTGAATCAAAGGGTAATTCTAATATGCAAAATTCTTCCGATACTGAATGATTGAGTGAGTGACTGACAGACAACGCACAGCCGAAACTACTGGTCGTAGAAAGCTGTGGCCGAGATTGTAGGGGAGCACTAAGGGAGGATTTCTCGAAATTCCTAAGGGAACGGGAAAAAACGGGCCATGTGTTTGTTTGTTTGCTTGAACGCGCTAATCTCACAAACTACTGGTCCGATTTGAAAAATTCTTTCAGTGTTAGATAGCCCATTTATCGAGGAAGGCTATAGGCTATATATCATCACGCTAAGACCAATAGGAGCGGAGCAGTAATGAAAATTGTGACGCAGACGAAGTTGCGCGGGTCAGCTAGTATAATATAAAGAGGAGAGTGAATGATCGTTAGTTTGACGGTAAGTTGATTTGACATAAGTTGAGCAGAGCTGAGAGAAGCAGAGGTTTCCTTCAAGGAGTATTTCACTGTCCCTAGATCCTCTTTGCATCATTATCGAATGCGACAGGACAGGTGTACCAGGTGTAAAGGGCATTAGGAGGAACACGGATGGGGTTTAGTCAGTAAGTGTCTGACACTCTCTTCCGCTCCGCCCAGAGCGGGAGGAGTCATTTGATGATTTCCCATCTTTAAAAAAAAAGGACTGGTGTATGATGCCTAACGACTGCGACGTAATAATGTCTCAAGGTAGTAATAGGTACTGTTCCTGACCGATTTCGGCCATGGTGACTGTAGTGTATTCGTACATACATAAACAATGAATAAATAAATCTACACTAATATTATAAAGAGGAAAGATGTGTTTGTTTGTTTGTATGTTTGTTTGTTTGTTTGAATTGAATAGGCTCCGAAACTACTGGACCGATTTGAAAAATTCTTTTAGCATTGGATAGCTACATTATCAGGGAGTAACATAGGCTATATATTATCCCCGTATTCCCACGGGAACGGGAACTACGCGGGTGAAACCGCGTGACGTCCACTAGTAATTAATACATTACTTGTATTTATAACTAATTATCTCTATAGTCTATTACTATTGGCTGTATGAATGTATTTCTGTCGTCTCCGGTTATGCACGCGCGGGGTGCCCAAAGACGCGGGAGCTAGTCGTATGACAGCTGTCAGGGAGTGAAGACGCGTGCATGAACTAATGAGCCGATATCTGTGTCTTTATATATATTTAATCATCTAGTGTACATCAGTACACCACAGTGACCAATCCAACGAAGACTAGCCATCGGCGTGAGCGCTTCCTCTTCCATCACGCTCAAAGTCCGATGGGACAGCAATCTGACACGGGGAGAGGTCAGGCGCAAGACCAACAGCTTAACATGCTTTCCGACGCACATGGGTACCACACCACCAACTTCCAAACTTCGGGAGTTCAGGTTGTCACTGAGTAATCTATATACTAATATATAAAGCTGAAGAGTTTGTTTGTTTGCTTGCTTGAACGCGCTAATCTCGGGAACTACTGGTCCGATTTGAAAAATTCTTTCAGTGTTACATAATCCATTTATCGAGGAATAGGCTATAGGCCACCACGCTAAGACCAATAGGAGCGGAACAGTAATGAAAATTGACGCAGACGAAGTTGCGCGGGACAGCTAGTCTAATACAAAAAAAAATCTCGTGTCACGGTGTTTGTTACCGAACTCTTCCGAAACGGCTCGATCGATTTTCATGAAAATTTGTGAGTATGTTTAGTAGGTATGAGAATAGTTGGTAGGGTAGTTTTTTTTTTGTATGGTAAAACAACGTTTGCCGTGTCAGCTAGTCCTAATATATAAAATTCTTCCGTTACTGAGTGATTGACTGACAGACAACGCACAGCCGAAACTACTGGCCGTAGAAAGCTGGAATTTGGCATGTAGGTTCCTTGAGGAGTGTAAAGGAGCAATAAGAGAGGATATCTCGAAATTCAGACGGGAACGAGGCGTACGAAGTCGCGGGCAAAAGGTACTCGTAGTTCCTCTATAAAACTTTGCGAAACCTGGGAATTGAACCCAGGACACCACGCCGCTGCTGGCAGAAGCTAGTCTACACTAATACTATATAAGAGGAAAGATTTGTTTGTTTGTTTGAATTGAATAGGCTCCAAAACTACTGGACCGATTTGAAAAATTCTTTCAGCAATGGATAGCTACATTATCAGGGAGTAACATAGTCTATATTTTATCCCCGTACTCCCACGGAAACGGGACCTACGCGGGTGAAACCGCGTGACGTCCACTAGTGAAAAATAAACACAAAGATGCACGCGACAGAAGATATCGACACTGAAGAAATACAAACACGCATAACAACATAGCTAGTGATTGGTGTAGAGGCTGACGCAGCGCAACGCAACGCAAACCAGTGCTAATTCTACTCATTTTTATTTTTAACCGACTTCTTTAACCTATTGAACGCCACGGTCGGCTATAGCCGACAAATGAAATCGTGACCAACACGCCACCGTCGGCTATAGCAGACAAGAAAACGACATTTCTAAAGTACAAAATAAATATTCTAAATTAAGTTTGCTGTGTTTCTTTTTCCTATTATTTATAACTGCATTAGTTATAGATTGTATAATGGTACAAAGATATATCCATTAGTTACATTTCACTACAAAAAACAATAATCAAGAATTGGTAATCGAAATCCGTAAAAGTGTTCCTCCTCACGCCACAGTCGGCAAGACACGACAGCTAGTGATGGGTAAGTAAGGTAATCTAATATATAAAATTCTCGTGTCACAGTTTTCGTTGCCATACTCCTCCGAAACGGCTTGACCGATTTTGATGAAATTTTGTGTGTGTATTCGGTAGGTATGAGAATCGGCCAACATCTATTTTTCATAATAAAAAAAAAAAAAAAAATAGGCGGTAGGAGTAGGGTAGGAGTAGGGTAGGAGTAGGGTAGGAGTAGGGTAGGAGTAGGGTAGGAGTAGGGTAGGAGTAGGGTAGGAGTAGGGTAGGAGAAGGGTTGGAGTAGGGTAGGAGTTATATTATAGATGAAAATTGTGACGCAGACGAAGTTGCGCGGGTCAGCTAGTATATATTTAAAATTTGTGAAATATTTATTATGTGAGAGATCATTCAACTCATCTATTAATTTGATAGTAATATTGTTCGAACATGACTTACTTTTTATACATAACTTGTAAGAGGAATGCACATTTCACCTTCCATTACGTGTAATGGAGAGCTTTTTATAAAACCACCTATACTCCTCAAATATTGGTTCTGCATTTTGTCCAGTTTATATAAATGACTCTTTGCACTATTATCATAGAGAAATCAACCGAAGTCAATCCTACTGCGTACCAATGAAATATGCAAAGATCTCAAATGTTTCGGATGGATTCCCCAAGTCGGCCCCGCCAAAACTTTAAGTGACCGTCAGGATGACTGGACCAAACGAGATATGTATATGAGACTATGTGCACTATTTAATACCTATTTGCTACTATTTAGTACCTATTATGAGATATTTGCTACCTTTTGTTTAGAAAATATCAAAGGAATAAAGTGGTCAGCCATTCTGACGTCAGGTTGGCTGACCACTTCCAAGTTCTCATAGTTTTAGCGTTGTATTAACCGCGTTGTTAATGTAAATATTTAGTACCTTTTTGCTACCTCAACATATATTTTTTACACAATTTTAAGATGCTCCTATAAAAAGTTATCGAGAATCGAGTTATGAAGCCACATGGATACGGAAAAAGAAACGACAGAGGACAGAGATTGATAGACTTTGTATTAGAAAACAATCTAACAATCATGAATACCTGCTTCAAGAAAAGACAAAACCGAAAGTGGACCTGGCAATCACCAAATGGGCAACACAAAAATGAGATAGATTTTATCATATCAAACCGACCAGAAATATGTAAGAATATAGAAATTATAAACATTAATTATCCGCCAGACCATAGACCTATAAGAGCAACAATAAAACTGTTCCAGTATAAAATGAGTTAAATTTACCTCCAACCAAAAAAGCTCACTGAAATGCGATGAAGAAATAATAAAGTATAAAGAAAACCTAAAACTCATGCTGTCAGACCCAGTCGATCAACAGGAAGAAGCCTCAGTACAGAATTTTATGAGAAAATATTAAATGCCATCAACGAAAGCTTAAAATACGCTCGAAAAAAGCATCACGACCAGAAACACCATAAAATAGTATCAGCACGCACAACATCTTTGTTACATAGAAGAAGAGAATTACAGAAAACTGGGAACAAAACCCGTACTATGAGAAATGAACTCTCTGCACTCTACAAGCTAGCCAACAGATATATAAAAAGAGACTATGCAAATCACAGACTAAACACTATAGAAAATCATCTGCAGCAAAGAGGAAGTACAAAAAAAAGCCTATAAAGATCTTAGAACAAGCAAAACCTGGATTAAAGGATTAAAAAAGTCCAATGAAGACCTATATAAACGAAAGGATATTATTACTGCTGCAACTGAATTCTATAGGGACTTATACAGCGATAAGGGGCAAACCAACACTATAATAAAAGAAAACAACAAATAAACTACCTGCGAAACCTACATAAAGCCATTCGATGAAATTGAAATAATTAAAGCAATAAAAATGTTGAAACTAGAAAAAAAAGCCCAGGTTCAGATAATATCACAAACGAAGCAATAAAAGTAGCGGACGCAACCTTAGCTAAACCTTTGACTAAACTATTCAACTTAATATTGCAAAATAGCGATACACCAGTGCAATGGTCACAGTCAAACATTATACTGATCTATAAGAAGGGCGATCCAAAGGATATTGGGAACTATAGACTAATAAGCTTGCTCCCGAGTCTCTACAAACTCTTCTCCTCCATTGTGAACACGAGGGTAAGTTTAACATTAGAAGAAAAACAATCAGTTGAGCAAGCAGGTTTCAGGAAGGGGTTTTCTACGATAGACGACATCCACACGCTGGAACTGATAATAGAAAAATATCAGGAACGAAACAGACCCCTATATATCGCTTTTGTAGACTACCAAAAAGCTTTCGACACGGTAGCACACACAAGTATATGGGAGAGCCTGAAGGAACAAGGAGTACAGGATAAATACATACAAATCATCAAAAGTATCTATAACAATAACACGAGCAGAGTTAAATTAGAAACCCTTGGCCCGAGCTTTCCCATAAAAAGGGGAGTAAGACAGGGCGACCCTTTATCACCAAAAATATTCATCGCTATACTGGAATCAATCATTAGCAAGCTAGATTGGAAATATACAGGGCTCAATATACAAGGCACGTATCTAAGCCACCTGAGGTTTGCAGACGACCTGGTTTTGTTATCAGAGACAAGCTCCCAGCTACAACAAATGCTCATCTCACTCCATTCAGGTACTGTCAAAGTGGGTTTAGAAATGAATTTCAAAAAAACTATGACAATGACTAACTCCTCAAAAAAACCAATAAAAATTGAGAACAAACCACTGGAATATACGGAATTTTACATATACCTAGGTAAAAGAATCAGTTTTGATAAAAATAATAACGAAGCGGAAATTGAAAGAAGGGTACAGACGACATGGAACAAATATTGGAGCCTGAAAGAAATATTTAAAAGCAACATGTCAACAAACATCAAAACAAAAGTCATGAACTCAACCCTCTTACCGTGTTTAACATATGGCTTCCAGACATGGAAATTCACTGCCAAAGCAAAAAACAGAATCGTCATCTGCCAACGAGGAATGGAACGTAGCATGCTCAACACAAAGAAACTGGACAAGCAAGGCATATTAAAATACGAAATATTACAAAAGCAACTAATGCTCTGAGCTACGCCCAAAAACATAAATGGAAGTGGGCAGGCCACGTGGCAAGACCAGAGATGGACTGCTAGAACTACACTGTGGGGCGGTCCACTAGGTAAACGCAGTAGAGGTAGACCATTGACACGCTGGGAAGATGAAGTGAGACAAATAGCTGGCCCATTGTGGACCAAAGTGGCACAAGACAGAGAAACATGGGCATCTTTGGAGGAGGCCTTTACCCGTACAGGGGTTCCTGCAGACTAAATAGTTCTATATACAAATAAAAACTAAAATCTATGTACTGACAATACTAATACCATACCAAAGTAAGATAAGTTAAAACTAACAATACTAATAATAGAAAGTAACACAAACAATTAAATTAAACTAAGAAAAAAAAATAAGATAATGTACAGTTTGCAGGAAATAAATGGCTATTTTATTTTATTTTATTTATTTAACCGCAGAAAATTTCAAAACACAAACGTATTATGTACAATTGCAATATCTGCTCATACTTTTTAGCAGTGCTATAGGAGTGTATTATGTGTTGGTAGTACAAAAACATCAGGAAAGTTTGATGTACAAGTGTGATAAGTACTTTTATTTGAAGGGGTTTGGCAATGGAGTGCATTAGATCGTTTTGAGACATATTCATCATTGTGTACATGTGAAATAAATAGAAAAGCGGAATTAAACTAAGCCCAATTAATTCAATGTTTATTACGTACTGTGAAAACTTACTGTACCTCAATAACACTTTGCGGCGCTCGTACGCCGAAACTATTAATTTTACGAAAAAGTTGTTAAGACAAAGGGTAGGATTTTTTTTTGTTTAATTTTGTACAAAATGTTCTTATCGTAGAATGAGTCGGAAAGGAGATATCGTCAAAAAACTGCTATAGGACGCCATTTTTCCAATATGACGACGCGAGCGGCAGATACGAGGTGGGAAAGAGTACGGAGACTAGAAACATATCAAAGGATTTCTTCGGTAGGAATTGTAAGCGCTAAAGATTCGCAAATACTAGGAGACCAGAAACATGTCGAAGCTTTTTCGGGGATGGAATTATGAGTCCTTAAGATTCACAAGTAGATACTAAAAGAACACAAACATGTCAAAGTATTTTTGGGGTGAAATTGTGAGCGTTAAATATTCACAAGTACCATGAGACCAAGAAACATGTCGAAGTATTTGTTTGGCTGAAATTTTGAGCGCTAAAGATTCACAAATACCTACCAGGAGACGGAGACTTTTTCGGGGATGGAATTATGAGCGCTAAAGATTCACAAGTAGATACTAGAAGACCAGAAACACGTCGAAGCTTTTACGGGGATGGAATTTTGAGCGCTAAAGATTCACAAGTAAACAGATACCAGAAGACCAAGAAACATGACAAAGTATTTCCAGGGCAGAAATTGTGAGCGCTAAAGATTTGCAAGTACCTTTCAGCAGTTGGTCAAAGTATTTTTGGGCTGAAATTGAGAGCGATAAAGATAAAAAAGTACCAGGATATAAGAGACATGTCAAAGTACCTATTTCCGGAGCTGGAATATGAGCGCCAAAGATTCAAAATTACCGGGATACCAGAAACATGTCAAAGTATATTCGGGACTAGAATTGTAAGTTGCCAAGCTTCACAAGTACCAGAAAGAATAAGCGCAGCGGCGGCGACAGTGGCCAGCTTGAAAGTTACTGAAACGTCGGAGCAGGCGAAATATCGACTACAACAACACGCTCACTATATGGTGTCCCAGCGAGCAACTGAGATACCAGTACAATCAGTACGATTAAACATTTTTAATTTATCTCTGGAACCAGCTCTAAAGTTTAAACATACAAAGTTGCGGGTAAAAGCTAGTTAGTAATCATTGTTACCTGAAACTGAAGACAGAATTTATTAATTTTCTTATTTGTAATGATTCAGAAACTAATTGTTTTGGGAAATAACTAAAGATTGATGTCTTTTTATTTTTTTATTGTGAGTTCAAAAAATATTTTGTTTGATTGTAGTTTGAAAAACTTTGTTTTTTAATAAAAATAAAAATTATGAATTTTATCACTGGTTTATTATTTGGTCTATTTAATGCAATACCCATACATATTATTATTTTTCTTCTTGAACCTTTAACCAGCCTGGTAATGCTGTTAAATATTTTTGAGTTTTTCACTTAATGCCTGTCAACATAATCAATCTTAGTGCACAAATGTATTAAACCTTTTCAAAATGCCTAAATAAACATAAAACCCCCCCGGTTTCATGTTTATTTAGGCATTTTGAAAAGGTTACGTGTGTAATATTGCAACATTGAGATAGGATGGAGTTAAAGGAATAGTCTTATGAATAGATGCATATTTGTTTTGTTTTCTTACTTGGTTTTTGTACTATTCTTGTCTAAACTTTAAAAAACTTTAAAGCTCTCTCCTCAAAAATGTCATTTTTGTAGTTAGTGCAATTGTGAACTTAGGCATCGATATTATAACCTCTCATATTCAAACGAACGTCTGGATTAAGCCAAGTTTCACTTACAATAACAATATGTATTTTTTCTTGCCCAAGTAACGCGTCTAAACTAGGTGATTTTGGCTTTAAGCTTTGACTATTCCACTGTAGTATATTAATCAAAGCATCTTTGCGATAATTATCCATTTAAAGATTTTAATAGCCATTGACATAAATTTCCTCCAATTAAAAAATCCTTAACAAATACCTTGCATTCCTGGTATATAACTCTCAACACGGACATTATTATTTCTTCAAATCCTTTCTCTGAACAAATTATTTCTTTATTTTTAAAAAATATTTCTACCAATCTGTGTTATCTTTTCAGGACACATAACCTTTTTTGGACACATAATCTTTCTTGTTGGGCAGAATTTCTTAATATGCCCGAATTTCGTGTGCGTAGTCCCAGCGGAAAAGTGTCTTTTTTTAAATTTCAGTTTAGCAGATAGTTAGTATGTGACGTCCTGTAATTGTGTATGGTACCTAAGTATGAATTTGTGCATCCAACCATTAGGGAGTTATTTAACAAAAATAGTTTAACTTTTTTTCCCTATGGACGTACAAGAAAAAAAATACATACAATAATTAGTGTGTATTTGTGTGTAAATGTGTATGTTAAAATGAAATTTGTGTGTCATGAAACTGCGGAGATATTCAAGCTTCCGCTGCGCTGACGTTTGGCTGTTTGATGAAAATCATATAAAACGGTTTAGTGCAGAGTTGTGTTTTTTTACGCACGTTGCTTTGAATTTGTGTGTAATGTTTGCGAAAACAGAATTTGAAAAAAACATACCGTTCAGAAGATATATCCGTAAAAGTAAAATCAGGTTATTAGGTCCCAGTACTTAAAATAGGAACTCTAGAGCCTAACTTATGACGTTTATTTGTATCTTGTAAGGGTCTACAATGTCCTGCCAAGTTTCAATTATGTGCTCTTTGTAATTAATGAGCAATGGCATAATTTACTACGACCGGACCACTATGTTTTATGACATCTGATTGTAGGACTATTTAAAAGAAAAGCAAAATAAGACATATTCCAATATTTAGTGTATTAATGCAACTATTCACATGTTAAATTTCAGCTCATTACACTGAATAATTAAAGAGATATAAATAAAAATACCAGTACCACCACAAACTATAGATTATCCGGCCAAGTTTGAATGACTATAAAAAGGCGCCTGTTTAGTTTACAGAGCTAACGTTCTAAAATTTCGGACGTCATACACTAAATATCTGCTAAACTGAAATTAAAAAAAAAACGACACTTTTCCGCTGGGACTACGCACACCGAATTTCCAACAGTTGTAGCATTGAGAGACAGACTCTAAAACGGCATCCATAGGCAAGAATAAATTCTGGAATTGTAGGGCTCTCAAAGCACACACGGACAGTCTCACTGTCCACCCACTCTCTGTCCTGATTAATACGCTTCAGTCTTCTAACTGATAGTATTTTGCATGAAGTCTCTAATGACTCTAATATCTCTGACTCACTCAATTCCAAGTCTACACCCTTAATTATTCCGTAAGATAAGTTGAGTTGGTTAAAAAATTGAATTCTTACTCCTAAATCCACGAACTTTTGGAATTTTATTAACTTTTCTCAATCTTCTTTTTTAGCAATATGTATAAAAAACCTTGTAGGGACTCTTATAGTTGATTTTCAATATGTTTTGAATATTCTATTTTTTTAATAATTTAGCTAATGCCATTTGTTTGGGCAAAACTTCTAAAGACGTTAAGCTCAACTTACATGTCTCATCTCCTTCTCCGGTGCGCCTTCAATTCCAGACACAGTTCTTAAAAGGCGCTTAGGTCGCCTTCTTGTCACCGTTATAAAACCCTCTTCGCTGCAGCTTTCATCACTATTTTCCCTGGCCCTTTTCTCCGCCGTTCTTGCACTATTAATCTCACAATCATTCTGGTTCATAGTATTACTCGCCTCACCCGCGGAAATCGAAGTTAACATCGAATTACTGTCTTCCGCGTTATTTCCGTCACTTTTTTCTTCCATTCTCAACTTATGTGGGTACTTCGAAAAAACTTGACTTAAGCGATACGGAGTAAACAAACTACGTGCGCTCGCGTCGGCGTCTCGCGCGCGATTGGACGAAAGAGATTAGTGATGTACCTTATCATTATTTGATTTATTCGTTTGTAGCTCTAATGTCTGCTTTTAGGTTGTTTAGAACTTTATAACCGCTTTTAAACGATAGTGTGATACGAAATAGGGTCAAATTAAATAATGTAATAAGTACCTAATATTTTTTTTTTCAAAATATGGGACGAAAAGCAATGTTTTTTTTTTACTTTTTATAGGCGCGCGTTTGACCACTATCTCACCTGATGGTAAGCGATGATGTGGTCGAAGATGGAGCACGCTTGCCTAGAAGTAACCTATTCACTCTTGACTTAAAGACTCCCAGGTTGTAGCTATCAGGAAACAGACTCCGGCAGGGAATTCCACTCCTAAGCTGTACGCACTACTGCGAGGATCGCCCGGAGGACACGGTGGAGCATACGGTGGAGGTCTGCCCTGCTTGGGCGGAACACCGCCGCGTCCTCGTCGAGGCGATTGGCGGCGGCGACCTCTCGCGTCCGGCCCTGGTCCAATCCATGGTCCGGAGCGAGGAGGCATGGGAGGCGGTCAACTCCTTCTGCGAAGCAGTAATGCTAGCAAAGGAGGAGGCCGAACGCGTGAGAGAGAGGGAAACCTCACGCCCCAGCCGCCGCAACAGAAGAAGACGCCCCGGGCGTCGGGAGTCGCGATTTTCGGCCACCGTAGGCGCGGGCCTGCGGACGGCGAGCATTGGGTGGCTCGACGTCTGATCAGAACCAGGCCCGGGTCGACGGCGCGTTGTGTTCCACGCGCGCCTCAAGGAGCTGTCAGCATAAAGGACGGGGCCCGCTAGGGCCAGTGCCTGCCGGGGTTGCGGGATTTGTTCGAGAGAGTCGCCGCGGCCCTGGAACGCAAAGGGCATTAGGAGGAACACGGATGGGTTTTAGTCAGTAAGAGTCTGACACTCCCTTCCGCTTCACCCAGAGCGGGAGAAGTCATTTGATGATTTCCCATCCTTAAAAAAAAAAAAAAAAAAAAAAGCTGTACGCACTATGAATGTGTTCCCAAAACGTTTAATGCGTGTGGGTGGGATGTCCACCATGTACCGGTGGCGCCTTGCCGTTCGTCTTGTGGTCCGATGATGGAACGGGCTTGGCGGAATTAAATTATGCAATTCTGTCGCACATTCCCCAAAATGCAACCGGTAGAAAACCGACAGGCTAGCGACTCGTCGTCGATTCTCAAGACTTTGGAGCTTCGTCGCGACGAGCCTATCATTGCCGATGATCCTCTTGGCTCGTTTATAAATAGATTTTTTTTTCAGATTTTTCTCGTGATGGTTATGATCAATCCTGTCACCCCGTTTCGGCTTGACGTTGAGTTCTGGGACACCCTGTATAATAGCCGACAAACGAAAAAGTGCCCAACACGCCACCGTCAGCTATAGCCGACAAGCAAACAACATTTTAAAGTACAAAACAAATAAGTTTTCTGTGATAACGTTACTTACAAGTAATATTTTATTTAAAAAATATAGAACGAAAAGCAATGAGTAATTGGTTTTCGATAAGATGTTGGGATACCTACGTATTTTTTAGTTTAGTTATTTGCGCTGAATTTGTTGTGCTTGGCGTGGGAGGGACGCCGATGCGTTTACGCTCTAACGGTCAAAAGGTACAATGGGCATTAGGAGGAACACGATGCGTGTTGTTCCTCCTATGCCCTTTGCGTTCCAGGGTTACTAACATCCTAGTATAGTACTAACGTAGGTTTGTAGGATATATTGTTACTAACATTTTGTAAGGATTTTTGTTTGTTTTTGTCAGTGTGGACCTTTAGCTGTCTAATGAATAAATATAAATTATTATTATTATATCTTACGAACGGGGACATTCTGTTTGTAGCTGCGAACGAAATTCTACAATACAATTGTTAGTAGAGTCAACTTATTATAAAATAAAACAGCAAAAATAGTAGCAAATTAAAATTTTATTGAGACAGATTTTACAAAATAAATGCCATTTGAGACCGATTCGATGCCACATACACCTCAACAATGTATTTATAATAATTAAAATGACAACAATTAATAAAAGCGGCAAATATTTCGAACAAATTAATTTAACACGACGCCTGGTCCCTACATCTTACTGACTCTACAAGAGCGAAAGAGATGATGCTACATGTCGTGTATGTCTCTTTTTCGCACTGGACTTCCAAAACGGATCAAAACTTAAGCAACTCTTGCCGAAATCGGGCTGGTGTCCATCTTAACATACCAAGTTTCCTCCGTGCCTCGGAAAGCACGTTAAGCTGTTGGTCCCGGCTGTCATTTGGAGATCTTTGGCAGTCGTTACGGATAGTCATAAGCCAGAAAATCTGACAACAGTCTTGTCAAGGAGTACCGTGTTACCCAGTTAATGGGTTGTGGAGGTCTGGTAGGCAGCCGCTCCACGTAAAAATACTGGTATTCAACTGAATCCGGTTTACCCCAATATAGTTGGGAAAAGACTATGCAGATGATGACATAGGCAAATCCCTGTCCAGTGAAGTGAGTGGAGATTTTATGCAATCATTGGTTAATATTGGCACAGGTCCGCCCCCCGCCTCTGCTCTCTGCTACAGTGGACAAACAGCCTCAAGGGGGTAACTTTGTACGAAAGTCTTTGTTCTTTAAGGGTGCTATTACAAAATTGAGCGCTTGGCCCGGACTAAAGCTACAGACCGCGTTTCCCGAGATTTATAGTGATTGTAGCGCTGTATACAACAATTGTTTAAAAATATAATTTTACATTTAAACTAGACAATTTTTTTTTTCAAGCAAGGTTACATAGTGACCTTAGTTATTAGTTACTTTTTGTTTGAATTTGGATTATATTTTCATAGAAAAAATAATCTAATTTCGGATGATAAATTTTCAGTAACTCTCTGTTTTACGGAATTATTTTTGGTGTACTCCTCTATGAAACATAATCAATTGAATAAAGCACTCTAAAGTAGAAGATGCAGTTGTACCATAAACATTTTTATTTATGATTAAATTATTATATCTTCGATGTAACGAAGCATCAAAAGATGCCTAAAGCAAAATTTTATGAAACATCCTTTGCAGAGACAATATTTTTACTAATTTACGCAAACAAATTGAAATATTTGTTTAAATCACTCAAGAAAAAGAATCAAACTTTCTTGGCCAAATATTTTTTTTAAATTTGTGTCTATATATAAGCCATAATCACACATCAAAACTCGAGTCAAACGCTCAAATCCAAGAATAATGTAATAGCCCTCTTAAAGTCGAGATCTACGCGGACGAAATCGCAGGCATCAGTTAGTATATAGCTAATTTTGAAAAATCAATCAGACATAGAAACCAGACGTTTGAGATATTTTTAGATAATTTTTAACCCTAATTAAAGAAGTTGTATACTTACATGGTCTTTCTAAAACTACGATTTCAGTACGCGGGTGTATATATGTCACATCAAGCTATTTCACATACGCTCATTTGCTACAAGTTCGACATATCTCAAAATTTATAATTTTTCTACACTAATATTATAAAGAGGAAAGATTTGTTTGTTTGTTTGAAATGAATAGGCTCCGAAACTACTGGACCGATTTGAAAAATTCTTTCAGCGATGGATAGCTACATTATCAGGGAGTAACATAGGCTATATTTTATCCCCGTACTCCCACGGGAACGGGAACTACGCGGGTGAGTGAATAATACAGTATGTTCAAAAATTGTAATTTTTTAAGCTCTATAGTAAGAGAGAGCAGATATTCACAGAGAAATTACATTTTACGTTTACAAAACAACTGTATACTTCTGTTTTCTTCTTTTTCTGTGTACTTCTTCTTCTTCTTATCGTGTGAGCAGTAAGGTCTAACGACCCCACACACCCTAGTGTCAGAGTTTCTAAACCGCCTCAAGGGCCTCTGACATGGTTTATTTGACGACCACCATTTGGCGGCCGGGACCACCGGCTTATACGTACCTTCCGAAGCACGGAATCATCTTTTTATCAGACAGTCAGGTGATTCAAGCCTGCAACGTCCTAGCCAAACTGGAAAACAACTTTACACAGTATACTTCCAGTGAGAATCGAACCCACGACCACCGGGTCACAAGGCTAACGCCTAAATCACTCGACCACGGAGGCAGTTATTATTAACTAAAACATCATCAACTTTTTAAATATGTCGACCTTGTAGCGGCAATATTCTAAACCATTTCCTCCACTTGTCTCATCCTCAACTCATTCTCTTTCAATCCAATTGACAGTTCTGCATGTCTAAAACGGCCACTTTAGTAGAACCATATTAGAATCTTAATATTAATCACACAACAATCTGTCAAATTTCATTTTCATCTTTATCGCTAACGCATTAGGTTCAAGGTTGATTGGAAAAATTTGACCGTGACGGGTAGCGTGATGTGCTTTCTGATTCTGCTAAAGTGGCATTTTTTGATCCGCTGTTATAAGCTTTTTAATTTAACTTTTTGACCGCCATGGCGTATATGCATACGCCACAAATTCAGCGCAATGCCTACAAAATAAAATAGGGATTCTAACATTTTATCGACAACCAATTAATCATTGATTTTCGTTCTATATTTTTTAAATAAAATATTACTCGTAACATAATCACAGAAATCTTAATTTAGTATATTTATTTTGTACTTAAAAATGTCGTTTACGTGTCGGCTATAGCCGACGGTGGCGTGTTGGGCACATTTTCGCTTGTCGGCTATAGCCGACCGTGGCGGTCAAAAAGTTAATGACATTAATCGAGAGATTTTCCGTTGTTGGCAACTCGAGTCGAGGTGGAGTGGTGGAAATTCCCATCAAAAGGACTTACAATACACCGTGTAACAGAATAAAACTCATCATTATAAACAATTTCTACTATGGGACAAACAGAATTGGCGCAATATTGGCTGAGGGAGCAAAAATTATTTAATGATTTACCAGAAGACTTAAAGAAGTGTAATTATAAACCTATTTAAAGCAAAGCTTAAGAAACAATGTACCCTGTAGCGTCGCCAACACCCTAGAGGCAAATATACTTTTAGATGTAAGCACTATGTATCTCATTTTAAGTGAACTGTTATTTAAGTTCTTATGAGAATAACTTCTTAAACCTAAAAAAAATCGACTGTCCCATACATTTCTGTGTACATAACTCGACAAGATGTACTGAAAAGCTGTTTTTTTTTCGATTCAGAGTTGGTCCGATAGTAAAAGTGGTTCATAATGATGAGAACAATGAAACTTTTCAGGAACTGCGTTAATTCTGTTAAAAGTTGTATAAGTGTTACATCATTTTAAGACGACGAACTTTCCTTAAATAGGCTCGTCCACTGAACAAATCTAATAAGTCCGTCAGTTATATTATCAAAAAATATTTGACCCGTTTTTTTTTTCTTTTGTTACATAAACCAAAACTGACGAAGATACGACACTTTTAAAATTCTCAATACGTCATGCCGTGGTATAATTTTTAGTGCGTTTTGACGTCACGAGCCCCCACTCCCGAGTTTTGATGCGTTTTATCTTTGTCAATATTCGTTGATTTACAAAAACAAAAAATACGTGTCCATTATTTTTCAATACTCTAACTGACGGACTAAATAGATTTGCAATTTATTGATGGTGGAAACTAGCCTATTCCATGTGTCATATTACACACGAAAACTACATATTTGAACACTACTTAGTATTTATTTATTACAAAAATAACAACCATAGGTATATTATATCTTTTGTAGGTAATTTATTCTTTAGTATCGATATTCATACTTTTTTTGTCTGCATTGTCTGGTATCGGCACGAACTATATATACCAGCTGGTCTACTCTCACCTCCCACCGGGTAAACTTAGGTGGAGTGTGAAGTGAATTCCATCTTGTTCACTTCACTTTAGCTTACACGCTGAGATGTTTATATAATCGCACTACTGATTATTGGTACCGATACCAATAAATATTATCAATATCAAAACCTCAAAAAGCAAAAATATAATAAACTTGTTGGCAATTATATTTTTGAGCCGTTTGGGGTTGAAACTCTTGGACCGTGGGGTCCGAGTGCTCATGCCTTATTTAAAGATCTTTCTAAACGCTTAGTTGACACTTCGCGTGACCCAAGGGCTGGCTTTTATCTCGGACAGAGGATAAGCATTGCCATACAACGTGGCAATGCAGCCAGTCTTTTGGGCTCGCTTCCAGTGGACAGCGATGTGGACGAATTTTTTGACGCCTTATTTTAGTTAGGATTTTTTATTATAAGTGTAGTTTGTTTGTCAAGAAATTAAAACTAAATATATCAAAACTAAAATCAATATTATTACTAGATCGGTACCGATACCAGTTTCAATATCGGTACTAGATCGATACCGACACCTTCAACATCGGTATTAGATCGGTACCGATACCAGTTTCAATATCGGTACTAGATCGATACTATAATACCAGTATTCAGTATCGGTACTAAAGTACAAATCGAAATAAGTTTTTTTCAACCGATTACAAGTCTTACATATACTCTCTACACTATATAATAATATATATATATTTAATTTGTTATTTCTACTTAAAAAGTTAAATTCATAGTTTATTAAGCGAAGCCAGTTTGGAAATGATACCGTTCAATAAAATATTTTAGGCAATATACGACATGTAACAGAATAAACGAAATACCTCTTAAGGGGTCACTGTACTCATTATTATGAACAACTTTCACTATGGGACCAACCCTGAAATCGCGAAAAAAAATCGACTCCTCCATACATTTATGTGCGCATAATTCGACAAAAGTTTTGTCTAAATTATGAGTACAATGACCCTTTAAAAGGTATTACGTTTATTCTGTGTCAGGTTGTATGTATATAGAATATAAATATCTTTTTTTCAAATACATCTAAAAATCATTCGTTAAATTTAAACAGTTGTAAATAAAATTCAAGTATTGAGCACAACCTTATTCAATTTTCTAAGTTTTTATAACCTAAAAGTTTAATTGAACGGTATAAAATTTTAGAATGTGTTTCAAAAAGTGTGCGTTTGAAGACTTTTAACAACTTTTATTCAATCGTTACTTATTTCAGGGCTGATTTTTCAATAGTCTGATAATTTTTAACTGAAGAATAAATATGGCTGTTTGATACATTTTCAATGCAAAAGCTGTCAAACCGCCATTTTTATTCCTCTGATATCATTTAACTGACTATTGAAAAATCGGCAAGTGGAGTGATATCCATACCGGGAATAATATTCCCAGAGATATCACTTCACTTATTAGTATTGAAATACAGATTAAGAAGGTCTTTATAATATTTGTGATATGATAAGGCAGGATCTTAAAAGATGAAGTTAACAAAAACTAATAGATGCCTTTCAAATACAACGTGTTTTTTATCACGAATCAACTTTTTCCAGACATTGTCACCGCTACAAGAAAAACTAACGAAGTCAAATTTGTAAAGCAACAAAAAGAAACACAGCGCCATCTATCCCGCCACCAGAAAACTCCTGAACGAAATCCTGCATCGCGGTATCAGAGTTTACCGTGCTGTTTGAACATATACAACAGTCCGAATATCAACTATCGGGCAGTTGCCCACCAGACACAACAACCTTCCGATCGGAGGATCCTTCCTTTTCAATGGAGGTTTGCGCGACTTTTTGCAGGACGCAACGCTGTGCGTTTTAGGTTTTACGTTATTTCTTTTTTTTTTTGATGTCATTATTGCAATCTATCAATCTTGTAGATATTCAGCAATACGTGTAAGATTTTAATTAGTTAAAGAGCTTGCATGAAAGCCGTCCAGTGACTGCTCCGTTTATTCTTGTGCCTCTCAGAGGTCTTGAGGAATCTTTCATTTTAGTCTACGAGCACCTGTTTGGGTGTTCATTAGATTGACTGCCAGCATATTTGGAGGAACTCCTGTGACCCAAATACGGTCGCGTTACTTAAATCATTAAATTTTTAGTATGGGTGTCACTTTTGGGGGTCAAACTAGAAAATCAAAAAAAAAAAAGTTTTTTAACAATATTGTGTGATATATCAAATCAAACAGCTTACTATGAGGGTTTTAATTATATTTCTTTCATAATTTTAAAATAAATGGTTTAGAAGTTATTCAAGAAATTAGACGAAAAATGACCATTATCCCCCCTTATCTCCGAAACTACTGAGCATAAAATTTTGAAAAAAATGGAGATAATAGTTCTTTACCTGATTACAGGAAAACCTGTTAAAAATTAAATTCGTTCGGAACCCTTTGCACGCGAGTCCGACTCGCATTTGGCAGTTTTTTTATTAAGTAGCCAGTACATAGTGCGCAACTGTTGACCCATAGCTAATCGCTTTGTGAAAATATGCTTACTCCAGGTTAGGCGTCTATCCAAGTACATTCCAAGATACTTGGCGTGATCCTCTTGCTGTAGAGGTATGCCGTTGAGAGTGTCGGGTGGACATGTTTATTTCCTGTTTATAAAAGTTACCTTGACAGATTTGGTTTCATTGGCGCAATTATGTGAGTAAAAACATAACGAAGCATATTTTTTGCATAAATCATACCACGATTGACATGTTTTAAAGCCTGGAAAATGTTGGATAGTAATGAAAAAACAGGCGGTAGGTATAACAATAAATTCATTTGGATATTTTTTTTTTACATTTTCACATATTTTTACTAATGCTACTTAGAAATTATAAAAGGTATAAAAATTAGAAGATTGTCACTAACTTAACAAGCACATAAGAATGAAAATTATGATATTATTAGTGTTCCTAAATTATTATTATTTCGAGGCAAGTGTCTTAAAAATATGAAATTTTATTTGCTATTTGATCTAAGTTTGCCAATAAAGCGGAACGTCCACCGCCAGCTAAACTAATTATGAACTAAGCTGAGTGAAGTAAGCTAAGCTAAACTGGGAAGTGATCCGTCCACCGAAAAATAAGCTAAAACTACGTTAGTGATGGTCAGTTTGTGCTAGAACGTTGAGTTAATCGGACGTGGTGGAAGAAGAGACGAGCTATGACGAGAGATCAGAAGATGATTACAATCGTCATAGGAGCACATTCGAACAAGACTAGCGATAGGCGCCAGAGGGGTAAGGCAAGGGAGTGAGGGGCACTTAGTTACGAATCGGCCTACACAACTAAGTTAGTTCGACTTAGAAGTTAGTAAGACTTAGTTAGAGCTAGCATAGTTTGCGGTGGACGCACATGTATGAAAATCTCGCTCAACTATGCGAGCTAAGCTACACTAAATTAGTTTAGTTAGCGGTGGAAGATCGGCTGAAGTATTGTGTCTCAGTGGTACCCAACTGATAAGGCGCGTCGTGAATCTTCGTTCGCACAGAAAAGAAAGTATGGCCCCGAAGATTAACGAAAGAAAGCGAATTTACAATCATACTTAGATCACTACTATAAGGTTCATAATACACTGCAGCTGTTAGTTCCGTCTCACTCGCGCGTCACGTGCATGCCACGCGGCGCGCGCTAACATGGCGGCAGCTGCCGACCAATAGCGGTACAGGAAAAAGAAGCGCGTTGCGTGGAGCGTGCCGATTGGTCAATAGCATTTCCCGCGCTTTGTAAATTCATCTTCTGCGCAGGTACATCGGTAAGCCGTATCAGTTGGGTACTACTGTACAACTATTGAGTTGTGGAGGTCATCACTGTACGCAATATGGCATATTTTTTAAAACACTTGCCTGTTTTATATTTGATCTACTCCATAACGAGGGAGGCACTAGCATAGGAAACAGAGGAGTCTTGCATATTCATACACTGTGAAGATTGAGCGTATTTGAGGAATTTCATCGCCATTCGTGGCGAGTTTGATTGGCTACGGAGTTTTTCTATAGCCTGGAATAGATACAAACATGGTTTTAATAATATGGGAAAAACTATTAGATTTTTAGAATGGGTGTCACTTTTGCGGGTCAAACTAGAAAATTATAAAATAAATGTTTTGAACAATATTGTGTGACATATCAAACTAAAGGACTTACTGTGAGGGCTTTAGCATTTTTTTTCAGAATTTTAAAATAAATGGTTCTGAAGTTATTCAAGACATGAGCGAAAAATGACCTTTCCCCCCCTTATCTCCGAAACTACTGAGCCTAAAATTTTGAAAAAATATGGATATAATAGATCTTTACCTAAAGATTACAGGAAAACCTATAAGAAGTCTGTAGTGTTAAAATATCATGTTCAAAAAAAATGTAATTGGTTCGGAATTCGCGAGTCCGTCTCGCACTTGGCCAGTTTTTGTTTGTTTAAATGCCCTCTGCCGATATATATGTACATGTACCATCGTGTGCCGCGATTAAAAAAAAAAAACAAGCGGCGGCTGGTGGCTATGCCAGCTCCTATACAAACATTTTTGAACCCCTTTCTGTAAGTTTTGTAGTTACCTGCAACAACACGCCTATAGGATGTCTCCCGCATATCGTGTTGCCGTACTTGTTGAGGTAGTCCGTGAACTGGCGCGGATCCATCTTCTCTATGATATCCATACCCTGGAATATACAACGGTTTTTATTATCCATTAGAACATATCACAACTGAAACAGAAGCTCATTTTGGTCGTTCAACTACGACCAACTTTAGTTTTAGTTTTTGACTTCGTCCGCATGGAATAGTGTCTTTGGGTAGCATTTTTAATTATTTAGGCTAATTATTTTACAGTTAGTCGGCCTCATTCCACCGTCTGCACAATAGTCTGTTGCCATCTCTTTACCGTCTTTATTTTACCCTTAGTATTTATTTTTCTGTTTATTTGTCCCGTTCAATTACTTTTTATGCTGCTCCGATCGACGTCATACTCAACGCCGGCTGTCGCTGAAAACCAGCGCTGTGGCTCTGTCTCGCACACGGGTCCTAGCATTATGCTGAGCGATGGCCGTTTTGCGCGAATGTGACGCATATCTTCCCAACTGTTATAAAATTGTAATTTTGTTTTATTTAATTTTATTTTTTTTGGTATGCGTCATGCTTGGCGCAAATAAACGCTTTTTCTTTCTTTCTAAATAAGACACATACGTATAAATACTTTAATGAGCTATTTGCATTCGCTACTTTCATCCCCTATTCCCTATTGTTATTTTACACCCTTGAGGGTAAAACTTTTACAAACTTTGAATGTATAATTTATCTATATCGAATCAACAGCCTAAAAAATAAGTTTCAAGCTTCTAGCTCTAAAAATGACGATACTTCCATACAACTTTTCATCCCCCCTTTCAACCCCTTACAACCGTTTTTTGGCATTAAAAAGTAGACTATGTCCTTTCTCAGGCTCTAGACTATCTGTGTACCAAATTTCATTTAAATCGGTTCAGTAGTTTTGGCGTGAAAGCGCGACAGACAGACACAGAGTTACTTTCGCATTTATAATATTAGTAAGGAATCTACATCTACACTAATATTATAACGAAGAAAGATTTTTTTGTTTGTTTGAAATGAATAGGCTCCGAAACTACTGGACCGATTTGAAAAATTCTTTCAGCAATGGATAGCTACATTATCAGCGAGTAACATAGGCTATATTTTATCCCCGTACTCCTACGGGAACTACGCGGGTGAAACCGCGTGACGTCCACTAGTATTTTATAATTATATTTTATGAATGACAGGTAAAATTGTTGTCAAACCAAATTAATATTATTCAACAAGACATTAAAAACTAGTCGATTTCATTAGTGGACCACATATTACCTAAATCTTCGGTACGTGACCAAAGGGCTGACCTTTTCTTCGGCCAAAGAATCAGCATTGCTACTCAGGCAATGCTGCCAGTGTTCTGGGCACTTTAGCCATTGACAGCGATGTAGAACATTTTTGTTTATGCCTACTGATTTATTTTGTTTTTTTCTACGCGTTTGTAAATAATATCTTATATTTCCAATATCTTCTAATATATAAAAATCTCGTGTCACGGTGTTTGTTACCGAACTCTTCCGAAACGGCTCGACCGATTTACATGAAATTTTGTGTGTATATTCGGTAGGTATGAGAATAGGTGGTAGGAATTTTTTTTGTATGGCAAAACAACGTTTGCTGAGTCAGCTAGTATACAATAAATATCTTTGATGAAGTAAGGGCGAGTTTTTTTGATCTGCAGTTATCCATTGGATAACTGTTGTGGGCACCTACATTTCTTGTATTTGTGACCATTGCTCCACATTATCTTGATGAATAGTGAAATAAAGAACTGTTACTCTAAAATTATTAGTTAATAACTTATTGAAAAAGGCGTTTTTAGAGGTATGCGGAACAGGGATTAATATCCCGCAAACCTCCATTGAAAAGGGAGGATCCTCCGACCGGACAGTTTTTGTGTCCGGTGGGCAACTGTCTCATAGTTATAGTATATTAGGACTGTTGCATATGATCAAATCGCACGGAAAACTGATACCGCGATGCAGGACTTCGTAAGTAGTTTGCTGCTGGCGGGATAGATGGTTTTGCGGTTTTTTTTCTAAGCCGTAAGCCCCAGTGGCAGAAGTCATAGGATATCACTAGCAAGTTCTGTGGGTCTGCCAGGTAGACTCCACTCCACTCTACAATAGTACAGTTTCTCTCACCTGTTTATCCAGCCACTCGATACTCTGGTATATCTGCCCCCGTGCGCTATCCTTCCACATGTATTTAAACCGCGAGCCCCAGTGGCAGAAGTCGGAGGATATCACTAGCAAGCTCTGTGGGTCTGCCAGGTAGACTCCACTCCACTCTACAATAGTACAGTTTCTCTCACCTGTTTATCCAGCCACTCGATACTCTGGTAGATCTGCCCCCGCGCGCTATCCCTCCACATGTATCTAAACCGCGAGCCCCAGTGGCAGAAGTCAGAGGATATCACTAGCAAGTTTCGTGGGTCTGCCTGGTAGACCCCACTCCACTCTAAAATAGTACAGTTTCTCTCACCTGTTTATCCAGCCACTCGATACTCTGGTAGATCGGCCCCCGCGCCCTATCCTTCCTCCACGTGTATCTAAACCGCGAGCTCCAGTGGCAGAAGTCGGAGGATATCACTAGCAAGTTCCGTGGGTCTGCCAGGTAGACTCCACTCCACTCCACTCTACAATAGTACAGTTTCTCTCACCTGTTTATCCAGCCACTCGATACTCTGGTAGATCTGCCCCCGTGCGCTATCCTTCCACATGTATCTAAACCGCGAGCCCCAGTGGCAAAAGTCGGAGGATATTACTAGCAATTTCCGTGGGTCTGCCTGGTAGACTCCACTCCACTCTACAATAGTACAGTTTCTCTCACCTGTTTATTCAGCCGCTCGATACTCTGGTAGTTCTGCCCCCGCGCGCTATCCTTCCACGTGTATCTAAACCGCCAGCCCCAGTGGCAGAAGTCGGAGGATATCACTAGCAAGTTCTGTGGGTCTGCCTGGTAGACTCCACTCTACAATAGTACAGTTTCTCTCACCTGTTTATCCAGCCACTCGATACTCTGGTAGATCTGCCCCCGCGCGCTATCCTTCCATGTGTATCTAAACCGCGAGCCCCAGTGGCAGAAGTCGGAGGATATCACTAGCAAGTTCTGTGGGTCTGCCAGGTAAGGCGCTAGGATGGCGCCGTACTTGGCTTCCTTTTCAGGGGTCAGGGAGCCGACCAGGATGGGGATTATTGTGAAGCCGGTTTGGTATCTGCAATAAAAAATGTTGTAAGGATTGGTGCACTTAATCGAAACCAGTTGTTTTTTTGATAAAGCTGAAGAGTTTGTTTGTTTGCTTGAACGCGCTAATCTCAGTTACTACTGGTCCGATTTGAGAAATTCTTTGTTAGATAGCCCATTTATCGAAGAAGGCTATAGGCTATATATCATCACGCTAGGACTAATAGGAGCGAAGCAGACGAAGTTGCGCGGGTCAACTAGTTATAGCATATTGGTATTTTTTTTTTTTACTATAAATTGGCATAAGTTTGACCACTATCTCACCTGATGGTAAACGATGATGCGGTCGAAGATGGAACACGTTTGCCTAGAAGCAACCTATTCACTCTTGTCTTAAAGACTCCCAGGTTGTAGCTATCCGGAAACACAGACTCTGGCAGGGAATTCTACTCCTTAGCTGTACGCACTATGAATGTGTTCCCAAAACGTTTTGTGCGTGTGGGTGGGATGTCCACCACGTATCGGTGGCGCATCGCCGTTCGTCTTGTGGTCCGATGAGGAACGGGCTTGACGGAATTAAATCATGCAATTCCGTCGCACACTCCCCAAAATGCAACCGATAGAAAACCGACAGGCCAGCAACTCGGCGTCGATGCTCAAGATAAATTTGATCATTTTACGCCAGAATACAATTCAATTTACCGAAGGGCCAATTCTACTACTTTATAGAAAGAAAGAAAGAAAAAGCGTTTATTTGCGCCAAGCATGACACATACCATACCATATCAGTCTCAATCTGTCGGAAAAACCTCAATTTCAGAGATGTGTCCCTCACTCATGAGGTGCCTCGTTTGAGGTACTCGTGATCGCAAATTGAAAGTAGTTACTCGAATTTCAACATTGAACCACCTCACTCGTTCACGGGTCCTCACTTAAAAATTGACATTATAGACGGACGCGAGTACTCGCGAGTGAGTATTGAGTGATTGAGTGAGCTTAGTGAGCGAATGAAACGACTTATTTCATAATTGTACAGAATTTATAGAATGAGTGAGCTGATCACGTGAGGTCTCGAAACATTATGATTTTGGTATGTACAATGAATTAATGATGTTTGGTGTGTGTGTGTGTAATACTAATGTTTGGTAGGATATTATTTAGATTAAGAAGAGACACAAAAGATTGTGTTAAATGAGTTGTAGGACAAATAAAACACACGAAGCAAATAAAAAACTGATAAGTTCGGCTCGGGCTCGGCTAGTGAGGTGAATACGCGTACGTACGACTCCTCGCCTCAAATGAGGGGTACCTCGTGAGGCAAAATGAGGTACTCCCTCAACCTCATATAAAAATGATGAGTTAACCATCACTACTCAATAGGTATTTTACTAAAAAAATCTAATTAATCCGTCAGATAGATTAAAAAAAAATATTGGACACTATATTTTACCTTTTTTCACGTAAACAAAAAATGAAGACGATACAGCGCGTTGAAGACACGCGTGACGTCATGTGGCTTGGTAAAACTGTACCATCATAGTGACGTCACGCGTGTTTTATCATCTCATCGTGGCACTATATCATCTTCATCTTTTGTTTACGCGAAAAAAGAAAAAATACGTGTTTAATATTTTTTGAATATCTATCTGACGGACTAATTAGATTTTTTTAGTAAAATACCCTATTTCCATAATTTTTGACAGATTGTAACTGACATGCGAATGCAAACGTACGCGTTGGCACCGGGCGCATCAACGAGTGATGCAATTGGTACAAATTTGTCATCATCATCATCATATCAGCCGAAAGACGTCCACTGCTGGACATAGGCCTCCCCCAAGCGTCGCCACAACGACCGGTCCTGTGCGTCTCGCATCCATCGGCTACCCGCGACCTTCACCAGGTCATCGGTCCACCTTGTAGGAGGCCGCGCCAACGTTGCGTCTTCCGGTACTTTTCGGTCCCATCGACCATCTGTTCTGCGAGCAATGTGCCCTGCCCACTGCCACTTTAGTTTGGAGATCCTTCGGGCTATGTCGGTAGCCTTGGTTCTCTTGCGAATATCATCATTCCTGATTCGATCACGCAAGGAAACTCCAAGCATTGCCCTCTCCATTGCCCTTTGAGTGACTTTGAGCCTGCTGATGAGGCCCATTGTGAGCGACCACGTTTCAATTCCATATGTCATCACACAAATTTGTACCGGCTGGGAATTGAGGTCTTAAAAATGAGTAGAATTGGCACTCAGGGGGGCTACTTTCTAACGAAATCCGTAGTTTCGGGCTTAATTGCGGGCGGGCGTATTCTACTCCGTATCACCTACAAACTTACGATTAGTCCCGAACCCGAACTGAGAATTAATGACAACACGATTTCACAGTAATTGTCAAATCGTGTTATCATTAGTTCTCAGTGGTTAGGTGATACGGAGTAGAAAATGCCCGCCCGCAACTAAGCCCGAAACTACGGATTTCGTTAGAGAGTAGCCCCCCAGGTTCGGTAGTTTTATCATTCTATAGTTTTTACCTGACGTCATTGAAAAATGGCGTTAGTTTGTGTACAAATATATTTTTTTACATGTAAATATGTAATTTATTTATTTAACTTCGTACCAATAATAAACAACTTTTACTAATAACCAAAAACTTTTATTAAAGCACATGCACATAACATTTTGAATATTATTTAATATTAATATAGAATTTTGTATGAAACGGCTGTTACTCTCTTGGACACAGGGATAGTACAAAGTATTACAAATAACCGTATATGTACACCAAAACAAAAAGAAAAAATAAATTTCGCACAAACTTAAAACACATTACGAACGTAAACATGGAAATTACCACGAACACTAGCCCAGTATTTCCAAAGAAAAAAATACATTTATGGGTACTTACTCTTCCATAACTTTGGCGATGTAAGGCAGATGCATCTCGATCGAATGCTCATCCTCATCTGTTTGGACATCCATCCACTCGAACTGACGCGTTGCTTCCAGCTCAGCATAAACTAAAGAAAAATAAATACTTGAAATACTGATACCGGTATCAAATACTAGACACCAGTAACCGATACTGGTACCAGACACCGATACCAGATAATGGTAACCGATACCGATATCAAATACTAGATACCGGTAACCTATACTGGTACCAGATACCGGTACCAGATAATGGTAACTGATACCGGTATTTCGAACTACCGGTAAACAGCAACTGGCTTGTTGAGGTCAGATAGGCAATCGCTCTATGTGAAATACTGGTATTCAGCTAAATCCAGTTTGACTGGAAACCGACCCCAATATAGTTGTGAAAAGGCTAGGCAGATGATGTTGTGCACGAAGCAGCTATACTCACTCTGTTTTTTTTTTTGGGACAAGCCCGTCACACATTCCCAGCCACTGCAACTCCTGAAAGCCAGAATCAACAGTGGCGACCACCAGAAAAACGCCAGCCAATGAAGCCCGACGAGTCCCAGAGAAACGATTTAACTTTCTTGGATCCTGCAACGAATTTAATCAGAAAAGTACAGCGGAGGAGTAGGAAAAAAAAACTCACTCTGTTTATCAATGGTGAGGTCGTAGAGGGGTGTCTGGTACTTGTCCAGCGATGACAGCGCGCAGCCTCCGAGTCTCACGTGGTGAGAGGGTCCCAGAATAAAGATGCGCTTACTGGAACAAATTAATACTTACTCTTAATGATTTTCAAAGAGAGCTGTAGAAAAATGCCTGTTGTTTAATAAACATTTCAAATCCAAGTTATAATTTTAAGAATATTACCTCCTATCTATTCACTAATAATAATCATCAACTTTTGTGGGTATTCAATCTTACATTGTTTTTTATATTGGAAACTTCAAAAAAATCCCTAATGAACCCTCATTAGCGATATTTAAAGTTTAGGGAGTGTAGGGAAGAGAGGATTTTCCGAAATGCCTACGGGAACGAGAAAAAAACGGCATATGCGCGTACTAAGTCGCGAGCAAAAGCTAGTATGTCACTAAAATTAAATCCGTTGGAAATAAAGAAGATAGACGCTTGGGAAGTTATTCTTTTATCCTTGTCTCCTGAAATTTCGTTTGTACTGGATCACGCAAATTCACTATAACGTGACGTCTTACACAATTAGTGCTGTCTCAGTTTATCACAGACTAGCTGTCATAGCCGGAGGCCCAGGCAGTTGCCTTGATTGCCCTCCCGTAAGGGCAATCAGGGCAACTGCCCGGGCCTCCACAAGAGACTTCAGTATTTATACCAAAATATCAGGGGACTAAAAAGGCCACTTTAGGAGAATCATATTAGAATCATAATATTAATCACACAACAATCTGTCAAATTTCATTTTATCTATATCGCTAACGCATTAAGTTCAAGGTTGATTGGGAAAATTGACAGTGACAGGTAACGTGATTGGTTTCTGATTCTGCTAAAGTGGCGTTTTTAGACCCTCAGGGCTACATTCCCAAAAATCGAAATCACACTGCGAATGTGCTTTCTTCTTATGGTGTCAAATTGCACTTGATTATAGAAATTGCCTAAGAACTACGATGTGACAAGACCATTTATCAAAGTTATCCCTAGAAGTGATTTGTGTTGCAGCGGCTGAATTTCAGCGAAATTATCAATTATTTTTCGTTGAAAAAAAAACTCGCAAGGTGCCATTCGCATGAGGCTTTAATTTAAAGATTTTTCCTTATTGTTTGTTTTGATTTGTGATTGCCTGTTCCACTTCTTTGAGCCATATGATTAAATAACTAACTGATTGAAACACTTGCAAGAAAAACATACTATTTGAAAAATAATTAGAGGCCTACACTCCCTTATTGCCCCAGGGCCTCCACACCTCTAAATCTGGACCTGCTAGCTAGTTAGTTTATATTTAGCTAAATGTTCATACTCACACAACAACAGGACTAACTTGTCTGTAGGCGAACGCTGCGCATGCTCCGCAGTACGAATAGCCTGCGTGACTGTAACAAAAACATAAAAAGAAAATAATAATTTACTAATACGTATTAGCAGAAGAACCATATACTTGTTTTGTGCGGTCCATGGCCCTTTATGGGGCACCGGTGTGGGCGCCTACTTTGAGGAAGCGACCTGCCCGTTACCTCAATGCGTCCCAGAGGGTCATGGCCATCCGGCTGGCCCGGGGATACCGCACGGTCTCTGGCGAGGCGGCGAGCCTCCTTACCGGACTGCCGCCATGGGATCTAGAGGCGAGAGCCCTCGCGCTCATTTACGAATGGCGCGTGGAGGCGCTACGCCGGGGCGAGACTCCTCTGCCGCGGCAAATCGCAGCACGGCGGACGGAGCTCCGGCGGGATCTCATGGCGGTATGGAGACAACGACTGTCGCAACCCAGCGCTGGGCACGCCACAATTGCGGCGATAAGTCCCCTCTTTAAGGAGTGGCTAGAGCGGCGCCACGGCATCCTTACCTTCCGTTTGACGCAGGTACTCACCGGACACGGTTGTTTCGGGAGGTACCTGTTTCGAATACGGCGGGAGGATACGCCCGGATGTCAACACTGCGAGGATCGCCCGGAGGACACGGTGGAGCATACGGTGGAGGTCTGCCCTGCTTGGGCGGAGCACCGCCGTGTCCTTGTCGAGGCGATCGGCGGCGGCGACCTGTCGCGGTCGGCCCTGTTTCAAGCCATGGTCCGGAGCGAGGAGACTTGGGAAGCGGTCACCTCCTTCTGCGAAGCAGTAATGCTTGCGAAGGAGGAAGCCGAACGCGTGAGGGAGAGGGAAGCCTCACGCCCCAGCCGCCGCAACAGAAGAAGACTCCCCGGGCGTCGGGAGTCGCAGGGCGATTCTCGGCCACCGTAGGCGCGGGCCTGCGGACGGCGAGCATTGGGTGACTCGCCGTCTGGTCATAACCAGGCCCGGGTCGACGGCGCGCTGTGTTCCACGCGCGCCTCAAAGAGCTGTCAGCATTAAAGACGGGGCCCGCTAGGGCCCAATGCCTGCCGGGGTTGCGGGATTTATTCGAAAGAGTCACCGCGGCCCTGGAACGCAAAGGGCATTAGGAGGAACACGGATGGGTTTTAGTCAGTAAGAGTCTGACACTCCCTTCTACTTCACCCAGAGCGGAAGGAGTCATTTGATGATTTCCCATCCTTAAAAAAAAAATAAAAAATAAAATAAAAAATACTTGTTTTAGATACGTAGTATAGGTATAGAACTTATAGATAAATTTCAAACCGTTTTTCAATAAACACCTAATTATAAGCCGATTTCGAAATTCTCGGTACAGGAGTGGTATCGGTACTTAAATTGTATCGGTATTCGATTGGTATCGCTACTGGAGTGGTACCGGTACTCGAGTAAAAACTAGCACTTTGAGATTGCGGTGCAGATAAGCATGAAAACATCGAAGTTATTTATCAACTACTACCCATTTTGCTTATTATTGAATTATGGGGCTAGGCATCCGTTTTCCAACCAGCTCCTGAAAGCCAAAATCAACAGTGGCGACCATCTGAAAAGCAACGATGCAATGAAGCTTGACGAGTCCCGGAGAAACGATTCAACTGTCTCTTGGAATGATTCAACCATTTTTTCCGTACCTAGTTACCTTATCATATCAATAAACAGACTTCGTTATCTGCGTTAGCATAGTGGTCGCAAACCGCGACAACTGAACGTGAGGTCCTAGATTTGATTACTGAGTAGAGAGGTGCTATTGGAATTTTCCTTGTTGCTATTCCACCAATTCGCACTAAGCGTTTCCAAACATCTTTTATAATGCGCACAGCAAAGGAGTGGAACTTGCCTGCGTCTGTGTTTCCAAACGCTTACAACCCTAATCTCTTCAAAGTTAGAGTGAACAGGCTCCTTCTGGGTAAGCTCGCTCCATCGTAGACTTTGCCTCTGTCATCTCTGACCTAGACTAGAGTCAAAAGCAAACCCATCACTAATAAAAGAAACTTGCAGCAGGTAATTTCTCGCAGTTTGGAAGTCGAGAAGAAGAGTTGATGACCCCTAGCCTCTGAAAACACTTACAGTCATTGGTCCTGCACCTGGGGGGCTACTCTCTAACGAAATCCGTAGTTTCAGGCTTAGTTGCGGGCGGGCGTATTCTACTCCGTATCGCCTACAGACTTACGATTAGTCCCGAACCCGAACTGAGAATGAATGACAACACGATTTCACAGTAACTGTCAAATCGTGTTATCATTAGTTCTCAGTGGTTAGGTGATACGAAGTAGAAAATGCCCGCCTGCAACTAAGCCCGAAACTACGGATTTCGTTAGAGAGTAGCCCCCCTGATCTCCCTCCGGTCGTATCGGGTTCCCGTCCCATCGGAATATGAGAGACTACATCTACACTAATATTATAAAGAGGAAAGATTTGTTTGTTTGAATTAAATAGGCTCCGAAACTACTGGACCGATTTGAAAAATTCTTTCACCATTTGAATCCTACATTATCCCTGATGAACATAGGCTATAGAATATTTTCAAAATAGGGAACCGTATGAAACCTTCAATAATGTAACCCAAGGTGTGAAAAAATACCAACTAATGATCCTCATATCGCGTAAGCTGCGAAAACTATTGACAATAGAGCAAAGTAATGTACTACACTTTTATAGAGCACAACAATATCTACAAAAAAGTCTACGAGGGTATATATCTAACTATTATGGTTAAGTCACAATGACCGCTTTTTGTTCAAATTATTCAATCAAAACCCGGGTGAAATGGAATAGTGGTGATTTTAGTATCATGATATTAATCCTTATCTAATTAAATCTACACTAATATTATAAAGAGGAAATATTTGTTTGTTTATTTGTTTGTTTGTTTGAATTGAATAGGCTCCGAAACTACTGGACCGATTTGAAAAATTCTTTTAGCATTGGATAGCTACATTATCAGGGAGTAACATAGGCTATATATTATCCCCGTACTCCCACGGGAACGGGAACTACGCGGGTGAAACCGCGTGACGTCCACTAGTGTTTGATAATTAAAGATTACCCTTTAAGAGGGTAGAGGGGACATGAAGTTCTTGGAGTACCAACTAAACCCGCGCGAACGAAGTAGCGGGCGAAGAGCTAGTTCACTATAATATCTCCTACGTACATGGCAAATCTCCTTTGAGTAACCTCAAAGGAGATTTGCCACCGTGATCCGAAACTCAGTCAGGATTTTTTTTTACTATTGATAGGCGTACCTTTGACCACTATCTCACCTGATGGTAAGCGATGATGCGGTCGAAGATGGAGCACGCTTGCCTAGAAGTAACCTATTCACTGTTGACTTAAAGACTCCCAGGTTGTAGCTATCAGGAAACACAGACTCTATCAGGGAAATCCACTCCTTAACTGTACGCACTATGAATGTGTTCCCAAGTTTTGTGCGTGTGGGTGGGATGTCCACCATGTACCGGTGGCGCATCGCCGTTCGTGTTGTGGTCCGATGATGGAACAGGCTTGGCGGCATTAAATGAGTTAATTAAATACTTACGGCGCAATGATAGCCCTCGCAGGTCCATGAGTGAGATCCGCTTTGGATAGCCAGAGATCCAGTTGCCGGGACAGCTCGTTACCTAAACAAAAGGACTTGTTATTTCCATACATAAATGCTTTGTAATTTCTCTCTGGAGTTGTACTTGGTTAGTGGACAGGTAAGCTCGCCCCAGATTATGGGAAAGTAGGTATGGTAAATTGGATCACCGGCTAAATTGGACCACGCTGTATGTCGCTTATGGTAACGAGTTTAGTAAAATCAATCTTCTAATATTTAAAAATCTCGTGTCACAGTGTTTGCTATCGAACTCCTCCGAAACGGCTTGACCGATTTTTGTGTGTGTTTGGTAGGTCTGAGAATAAGCTGTAGGCTATTTTTTTTTATTTGGCAAAACAGCGTTTGCCGGGTCATCTAGTCTAATATATAAAAATCTAGTGTCACGGTGTTTGTTACCGAACTCCTCCGAAACGGCTCGATCGATTTTCATGACATTTTGTGAGTATATTCAAAATTAAAGATACCTACGCACTAATCAGATGGGGCTACGACAGCGACCATTTCTACACGTACCTTATGCAAACACTAATTATAGGCGTAATGCATATTTTCAGAGAGCCAGTCGCAGTTTTAATGAAATTTGTTGTGAACAAGGCATAAACCTTTTCTGCACCAATGCACGCACGCTAAGGAGGCTCTTAGCAAAGCCATTTTTTGTACAAGAGGCACCTACCTCCACTTGAACCGTTTGCTATAGAGATAAGTTTCAGATTAGATCAAATTAACATAAAATTAAACGAAATTAACCAACTTTGAGGGAACGATTAAATTAAATAGAAAATGTAAGATGTAACTTGGACTATGAAGGAGTAACAATTTTATATTTATCTGTGGAGCCTTGTTATTAGCAATTTAGTTATTATTATTGTCATTATAATGATATTAGTCTGTAAGTCTTCCGAAAATAAATAAATATATTCGGTAGGTTTTTTTTTGTATGGCAAAACAACGTTTGCCGAGTCACCTAGTATACATGTAAAACTCTTGCGTTACTGAGTGATTGAGTGACTGACAGACATCGCACAGCCGAAACAAAAAAAAAATTGCCGAATATCCTACGGGAGCGAGAAAAAACGGGATGTGCGCGTACTGTTACTGTTTCCCAATGCTAGGGAAAACCCTTAATTAACAAGTCGCGAGCAACAGCTAGAATTTATTAAAAGTGGTCCAAATAAGCCGGCGCGCGGCGGTCCATTTTACCATATTTTCTTGTATTAGCATTAGACTCAAACAAAACTGATAGGATGGGAAAGAGAAAAATGAGTTATTACTAGTTTACTACACGATTTAAGGATTCCATTACATTTAAGTTTGATCCGCGCATTTCAGGGGCGTACAAGGGGCGTGTAGGTACGAGCCGTGGTCCAACACGGATGTGTGTGAATGACAGTGGCGTAGCTAGTCTCAAAGAGGCCCTGTATCAAATATTTTTGGGGCGCCGTTTATACGGGTATTGTTTTTTAAAACAAATAAGGTCCTACGAGCTCAGAACTGTACGGGACTAAATGTATAGCTTTCCGTACAGACGTCGGGGACCAGGGGCCCCATATCCTTGGTGAATGAGCTCCGGTCTGATGGGCCACGATCCATCCATATCCTCGACACGGTGCAGTAGTGCTATTCTCTAACAACATTTTCGTATCTCGACAGTAGAATTCGAGGTGAGTTTCAAATGAAGATCTTTATGTTGTGTGCAATAAAGCTCACTTTGTGAGTTTTATCACTCAGGTGAAGCTCGATATCGAAATAGTTTCTTACAGAATAGACTATTTTTTTTTATAGCTTATATGTGAAGATCAACCTTTCTACTTCAGCTTAACCCCTCGAAGGATTTTGTCCGAGATATGATTTCTACCGGAAGGCGTAACGTTGGAAGGCCTCCCACAAGGTGGACCGATGACCTGGTGAAGGTCGCGTGTTGCCGATGGATGCGAGACGCACAGGACCGGTCGTTGTGGCGACGCTTGGGGGAGACCTATGTCAAGCAGCCTTTCGGCTGATATGATGATGATTTCTATATTTGTGACAATTTAAGGGCACCTTCAAATTTGCCGCAAAGCGCCGCGCGGTGTCAGCGCGGCTGCAACGATGCTTTGTTAATCCATATAAATAAAAAATGCGCATCAATTCATCGATCAACTAGTGACGATGCGCTCGTAGGTTTTGTTAATTCTAAACATGAACGAAAATCAAGTTCAATTATTTATCGATGAGGTTGAGAGTCGTCCAGCGATATGGGATTCGATGTCAGACAAGTTTTTTTTTTGTACTTTATTAGTAAGAACAAAATTCTTAACAATTAATTACGATTTAGCCTAAAAGACTAATAAGCAATTTAACTCTAACTTAATATGTTACGTGATAGATTATGTTAAAACTAAGAATAGTGTCCATTTGCACTTTTACACAAGTCCGTAGCACTTTCTTAGAGTCTGATATAATTTATAAAACACTATGTTCATGTGTTATATTTATAGCACAACATTGTTACTATTATTCATTCACTTTGTACACTACACTACACTAATTCAAAAGGTCAGACAAGTACAATAATCATATCGAAAAGAAAAAGGCTTGGAAAGAAATATGCAATATATTTATTGAGAACTTCACAAACAAGACTCCAATTGTCAATTTTTTTTGGTCACAGAAGCCTTTTACTGGTATGAAATTCAGTTCGTTGTCTAACAATAACGTGACCGTCAGGATGACTGGACCAAACGAGATATGTACATGAGACTATGTGCACTATTTAATACCTATTTGCTACTATTTAGTACCTATTATGAGATATTTGCTACCTTTGTGTTTAGAAAAATATCAAAGAAATAAAGTGGTCAGCCATTCTGACGTCAGGTTAGCTGACCACTTCCAAGTTCTCATAGTTTTAGCGTTGTATTAACCGCGTTGTTAATGTCAATATTTAGTACCTTTTTGCTACCTCAACATATATTTTTTACACAATTTTTAGAAGCTCCTATAAAAAGTTATTAACAATTGCCATTAAAACGTCTTTCCATCAATTATTTACGTGTTTTCTTCTCAGAATAATTGCTAACAATGTTTTTGCAGGCGCTTAGTGGCTTATGAACAACTTGTTTCTGGATGTCAATAGTGAAGTTTATCCATTCATAAATGTTTATAATTATTTACATACCGCATTCATTCTCAGTTATATAAGTATGTACATTAAGACCCTTGCACATAAATTATTTACCCCACGTCTTATTTTCTTAAGATAGGCACTTTCTAAATTAACGTTAATTCATAACTTTTTATAGCTTCTTAAAATTGTGTAAAAAATATATGTTCAGGTAGCAAAAAGGTGCTAAATATTGACATTAACAACGCGGTTAATACAACGCTAAAACTATGAGAACTTGGAAGTGGTCAGCTAACCTGACGTCAGAATGGCTGACCACTTTTTTTCTTTGATATTTTTCTAAACACAAAGGTAGCAAATATCTCATAATAGGTAGTAAATAGTAGCAAATAAGTATTAAATAGTGCACATAGTCTCATGTACATATCTCGTTTGGTCCAGTCATCCTGACGGTCACCAAAATAACGGCAACGTTTTCTTAGGTATCTTTTGTTTTTCCAGAATCTTTTTTCGTTTTAATAGTAACACTAACAGCAGTGTTTCGTCATCAGAGTCCGTCGTGAAACTAAACATACCTATACACTTTGCAGCTAATTTGAAGGCGCCCTTAGAAGTCAGATTTGACAGCAGGACTACTCAGCTGTCAAATCCGACTAGAAGAAGTCGGATTTGACACCTGAGTAGTCCTGCACGAATACAATAGATAAGACCTGTTTGAAAGAGGATCTGTTTTTGACATAAAATATTTTTGCTTAGTAAGGTTAATTTGTAGAATAAAACAATTTTTAAGTTGCAATACTATATTTATTATCTGAAAAACAATATATTAACAACATCAACACATCCAACACGAATTTTAACATGTTTTTATTAAATCTACTTTTCAATTCGACTTTCCCAGATTTATAGCGTCTATTTAAGAAAACAATCTACTTTTAACTTTAATTTTTTTTTTCAAAATAACAGAGTACATACTACTGACCAAATATTATAAAAACTGGCCAAGTGCGAGTCGGACTCGCGTGGAAAGGGTTCCGAACGAATTTATTTTTTAACACGTTATTTTAACACTACAGACTTCAAATAGGTTTTCCTGTAATCTTTAGGTAAAGATCTATTATCTCAATTTTTTTCAAAATTTTAGGCTCAGTAGTTTCGGAGATAAGGGGGGGGAATGGTCATTTTTCGTCTAATTTCTTGGATAACTTCTAAATCATTTATTTTAAAATTATGAAAAAAATATAATTAGAACTCTCACAGTAAGCCCTTTCATTTGATATGTCACACAAAATTGTTCATAAAACTTTTTTTTTTAATTTTCTAGTTTGACCCCAAAAGTGACCCCACACTAAAAATTTGATAGTTTCCGTAACGCGTCCGTGTTTGGGTCATAGAATTCCATATGTGTAACTAATTTCAACAGAATCGATCCAGTGGATCCGGAGAAAACTGGCTGTGACAGACGGACAGACAGACAGACAGACAGACACCCGAGTGATCCTATAAGGGTTCCTTTTTTTTATCGGAACCCTAAAAACTATCTTATAGAGGTTACGCCTGCATGAATATTGGAAATTATCGAAAAGGTATATACTCCAGTGATAAAAAGTCATCACAATTTGCGTAGCAATATGTATAGGTTCTGCATGTCAATCGTTTTCATTTAAAAACTCCTGGCTATAGGCATAGCTGTTGATAGACATTTTTCTAATGATAAATTCACATTCAACGACAATCTCACACAATGCTAAGTAATTATGTGGTGAACAATGCTGCTGTGGTATATCTAAAATGCTTTTACTTGATCAGTGTTTGCGAATTGTCAATACCTTGAATAGCTTTGGAAATTCGAAAACACAGATCGATAGATTTTTTTTTTCTCATTGATATATCATCAAAAGTTCAAAATCAACCACATGTCAGATAACAGCATTTTAGATATACCACGGCAGAATGGAGCATGTTTGCAGAGATGTAACCTATTCACTCTTGACTTTATAAGTCCCCCAGGGTTATAATTTTAAGGTACATCGATTAAACTAAATAATTAAACCATCATCAATCATCACCATCCCCATCGTCATTCTCGTCATCTTCAATTATCTTAGCAATCTTTTCTGACGCTTCTTTCAGTAACTGCTCACTGAATCTAGGAAATTTCCCTTCAAACTCCGTCTTTAAACTTTCTAGATCAAATCTATCTTTTTCCAACTCTTCAATACTTGTTTGTGACTTCTCGTACTCCTTAAACTTGTCTATGTCTAGGTCAGACTCTTTCTTGATCTGTTCGAGGCCTTCGATAGCATCGTTGACCGCATCCAAAAGCTGTTTATGTCCTGTCATCTGATTGTAACCAAAATCTACATCTTTGAGGTTTATCTTGTCAAGGTATGTTTGTTCCGTAGTGCGAAGGTTGTTGAGGAGAGTTTCCGCGTTTGATTTTGTTGTTGTTTCAAAGAATTGCGTGTTGGCCTGCGATTTGAGGTTGAGCAGTCTGTAAATCAAGAGGCAGATGATATAGTTAGTTGATTATTTAAATCAAATGATATTAGAGCTCAATTATAGTAAACTAGCTTCGCCCACATGAACCTCTGTACTAAATGTAATCCAAATTCATTCTACTGTTAAGACGTAAAGAGGTAACAGACCTACAGCGTTACTTCCCCTTCATAAAATTAGTATAATTGACACTTAACAAGACCAACGGCTTAACATGGTTTCTGGATAGTTACCTATACACGGACTAACCTCGACAAGCGTTGCTTAACCTCGAAGATCGACCCGTGCAGGTGTTATTATTTAACAACGATTTCTTCTCTGTGAAGCTTACCAAAACATTAAAATAGACAAAGAATTCCATACTAACCTCTGTTGTTCGACAGCAAAAGATATGTTCGTCAGTCTCTTGTTAGTTTTATCTAATTGATCCATAGTCTTCTGGAATCTATCAGCTAACTGAGACATTTGAACGTCCATGATCGTTTCCTCGCGTTCGACTTTTTCATCAATCAGGCATTCTTCTAACATTGTGCGTAAGAATTTCCCGTAAGCAACTTGGCGGGTTTCCGCATCAAAATCCGGAAGGCCCTGTGTTTCTTGTTTTATTATTGTGGTATCCGCAACAGCTATAGTGGAGTTCGCATTTATTTTCTTCGTACTCGGATACGGAACATTTTTTTCTTTTAATGGCGCTAATTTGGAGCGCGATGATGCAGGTTGCACGCTAGCTGTTGATTGGCGCTTTGTTTTTATCGATGTTTTCGATGATGCAGCCGATATTTTCGTTTTATCGGACATTTTTAAGGATAATGTTTACTAGAAATACAAAGCGATCGCCAGTTGAATTGACATTTGTTTGAAATGGCTGTCATTGTCATGGCAACCGCGATTTCATATTTCGTTCGGAAACTTGATAAAATGCGATTTGAGAATAAAATGTATTACAGTAAAAAAATTAAATTACAGTTTAAAAACATCTAAAATAATTATGATTATGTAATACCAACTGATTATTTACATTATTTGCTCTTGACAATGAAAATTTTATAGAAATGAGCACAAGCAGTTCTACTAATCGCAAAATCATTGAGTTTTATGATGTCAAGAGTGATTCACAGAAAATATTTATAAACACAGGAAACGCTTGTAAAACGTAATGACAATGCTTAAAATGAATCCACTTCAGTTTCAGGTTCAGGCATTACTTATAAAAAAGTGTATACCTACTGTTCTGTTTCCGAACGAAAGCAAAAACACTTGACAAAAATCAATTGACTTTTTATTTATAGACCTACGTAGGTCAACAGGTCAACTTTTTGAAAATCTATACAGAGGTTATTTCAGGACATAATAGGGGCGGGAATAACAAAGATTTATAAACTTAATCATTTCATAATTTTTCTTACAATAATCTTTGTTTTGCTTGTTAGGTTATAAAGTTTTTTTTTCTCATAGCACCATCATTGTTCAAAGAAATGTTTAAGCATAAAGATTCATCATTGAAAGAGACAAAAGAATTTTAAATATAGGTTTGAAAACAAAGGTCAATAACCTTTTGACTTTTAAAGACACCCTTTGACTTTTCTTTATCCCTTTTACATCCAAAATCCGATATAAAAGCACTTCAAAAATATTTTTATTTTTCGCGATGTAATCAATTCAATTCGTAAGCGATTACGATGAATTATAAAACTTTTTAAGTTCACATACCATTCTCTGTGTACCAGCTGCCCGCGTGCGAAGCGTTGCGACAGGTCATCTTCGTATTTTTCTGAGCAATCGATTAATAATGATGATTAAAAATAGGTAAATAAATAATTAAGCGATAACTTTCACAATCACAAAAATAATACTTTGACGTTGATGTAAATACACCACAAACAATTTTTATAACTTTTTTTTCATTCATTATAATAAGCGTTTACGAAGCTACTTGGGATATAAAGTAAAATTGTTTATGATTGTCTCGTTTTACATTTGTTTCATAACGAATTTACGATAGGTACCTACCTAGTCAAAGTAAACATGCCTAACAACAGTAAAAACAAGACATTCTGTTATAAGAGAGTGTGTTAAGCAAAAATCTGAACTTACATGTTGTTGATTGAAATACAAGATTTTTCCCGACAGTGCCTCCGTGGCCAAAAGAATTAAACAAAAAAATCTAATCATTTTGCTTTATAACGTCGTTCCTAGAATACAGCTGTCAAACATGCAGCCCAAGTGACCTATGTGCTGCTACCAACGATGCCGTGGAAACGGCAGTGTTTCGGGCCACCCAAATCTAAAATCAACTAAAATGCCAGCGACACGAAGAAAAAGATGCTGCCAAACTTGTCTTGATAGAGAACGCACGGCGTTCACTATGTCATGTAGTTTTTCATATTAGAAACTTACAAGTAAAGCATACTTGTCATTGAAGCTAACATGCTGCGAGTGCGACCTATAGTTCCTGCACGCACACTCCTTTTAGATGAACGTGCTAGACGTAGACTGTGCCATCTAGCGTGGCAAATTCGAAACTTATAAGTAAAATATACTTCACAATGACGCTTCTGTGCTGCCACTTGGCTAAATGCTCTAAGACTGCCTATAGTTTCTGCACTTTCCCTATAGAATATATTTCCAATACATAGTAAAAAAACTGAACGTAGAACTTGCTAAGTCGATTTGAACGGCATCTGCATTCAAGGTACATCACTGATTGAAGGAATGATATGAAAAGAACAACGTTCATTAGCTTAATCAATCCTTCATCATTCATTCGGCCAGTTGTCAAATGTCAATATTCCGGCAAGTGACGATGCGTGAAAAAAATAATTAAATTCAATTAATAGTTTAGTTATAAACGTACTGCATTTATTTTGGAACATTCGTAAATTTACGGATTAATTAAAACATTCCTTTATCGTATCAGTCATTAAAATGCTTACCTCAATCAGTAAGTACAAAACTTCGCTCAATTTTTTTTTACTTCTTCTTTCATGGAAAATAATATTGAATTGTACCGCATGTGTATACTTTAACTTCAAGTATTTATCGAAGATAAATATTGGCCGCAACTGTATCAATAATTTTTTGTAAAATGTCCGATAAGCGATAAATAAACATGACCTATAAAAAATTTAGTTATGTAAAAATTTCGTAATCTTTATTCATTACTTTTGGGGAAAGTTTGTAGATATTATTATTTTTGTGAACTATATGTCCATACAGTATGGAGTTCGTTTACTACTGGGTATTTCAGAAGTTGTGATCAACAGCTAAGCTAATGTTCTGTATCTGGTGTACAGTAAAGAAACAATTGCGAAAAAAAAAATACTATTAAAACCCTGACTGCAAAGAACGTCTAAAAATGTACAAACATCAATTTTTGACTTCCAGTATCTATGCATGTATAAGAACTAACTCCAATGCCAGAGTTTGTATGTATGCTTAATTGCATAAGCAAGCAGACCTCTTTTTATTGAAGAAGAGGACTAAGCTCAAACAAAATGTCTTGAAATTTTTTAATTTAATCCCATACCAAACCTTAAATACATCTGCCAGGGTTGTTCGAAAGAGTCACCGCGGCCCTGGTACGATATTTGTAGGAACACTGGTGGGTTTTTGACAGTAAGAGTCTGACTCTTCCTTCCGCTCCGCCCAGAGCTGAAGGAGTCAGTTTAAGTTTCCTATCCAAAAAAAAGGATTATATGCCAACCCTATCATACACAGTTGGGATAAAATAGACAGGTGAATAGACCTTTGCCCTTGATGGCTGATATTTTTACAATCATATGGTTACTGATACATGCGAAACACACAGGACTATAGACCCCGTCACGAGAAGCTATAAATTTTGTAAACAAAGAACTTCTACTAAGCTACGTAGCGACAACAAATAATCCCAAAATCAATCAACTCGAAGTAACATACATGTAATACGGAAGTAACGAGCATTTTCACTTAGTAGGGTTATATTTTATCGATACAAAGAGCTGTCGTCTAATGTTTTGTGGTACTGGAACGTGTCTAACACATGGAAAAAACATTTGAAAGATTTGAATGTGTGTTTACAAAATTTATAGATTCTCATGGCGGGGACTATAATTGTTGTGGCGGGGAGGCCTATGTCCAGTAGTGGGTGTCTTTCGGCTGAAATGATAATGATGGTTACAGGTCGCACAGCCTTCACCCGTCTACCCAGAACAGCATGTTACTCTTCAAGAAAAATCAAAATTGAAGAAAAACCCAAGACAGCTATTGTTATGCTCAACATGGGAGGACCTACTGACACCGATCAGGTAAACTTTAAAGTTTACAAATAAATAGCTAAGTTTACATTAAAACAGTGTTTTAATGTAAACTTAGCTATTTATGTGTAAACTCAACCATTCTTAATGTAAACTATTGCTATTTAATTGTAAATTCCGGCTATTTCAATGTAAACTAAGCTGTGTTTCTGTAAACTGCTGCTATACAGTATTGATAAACTCAATTATTGATTTGGTTTACTTATAAAAATCTGCTAAGAATACTTATAACAGCAGAACCAAATTGGTAAATGATAGATAGAATTAGAATTTGTTTAAAAAAAAGATCTTAGTAAATAACTTTTAAAAGTAATGAATTTATTGTTACTGTATTGGACTTGACCTGAAATACATTGTCATCACTTCATCAGTACTATTTCATCTACACTAACATATAAAGCTGAAGAGTTTGTTTGTTTGCTTGAACGCGCTAATCTCAGGAACTACTGGTCTGATTTGAAAAATTCTTTCAGTGTTAGATAGCCCATTTATCGAGGAAGGCTATAGTCAATATATCATCACGCTAAGACCAATAGGAGCGGAGCAGTAATGACAATTGTGACGCAAACGAAGTTGCGCGGGTCAGCTAGTGATATTATAAAGAGGAAAGTTGTTTGTTTGAAATGAATAGGCTCCGAAACTACTGGACCGATTTGAAAAATTCTTTCAGCAATGGATAGCTACATTATCAAAGAGTAACGTAGGCTATATTTTATCCCCGTACTCCCACGGGAACGGGAACTACGCGGGTGAAACCGCGTGACGTCCACTAGTAATTTATAAAATTTTGTGTAATTTATAAAACTGGGTAAATTATTTACCCAGTTTCTTTTTCTAGTAGAGATGGAAACAATTTCAAAATCATATTTTGATAACCTTTTTGACAAAGGGTTATCTCTAATAACTAAAGTTGATTGATGTATGATCTAACGTGTGGTTTAATTGACATTTTATGTAAATAGATGAAAATTTACCATCTAAGGCTCGGTAGTATCGGAGATAAGGATGAAGGTCGGAGCCCCTTATCTCCGAAATTACCGAGCCTAACGTTTTCAAAAATTCAATAGTTAGTTATCTATATCTTCTAATAATATAAAAATCTCGTGTCACGGTGTTTTTTACCGAACTCCTCCGAAACGGCTCGACCGATTTTCATGAAATTTTGTGTGTATATTCGGTAGGTATGAGAATAGGTGGTAGGGTATTTTTTTTTTGTTTGGAAAAACAACGTTTGCCTAGTCAGCTAGTAATTGTATAAAAATGAATCCCTATTTCCCTTGGTCACAGCATCACGCGTGAACCTGATTTCGCTTATTCTAGTTTTGTTGCGTTTGTTATAGTCAGGAGAAGGTTCTTATCCTTACTTCCTTACTATTATTATTATTACTTTTTTACTATATTACTATTTACTATTCTGATTCTTACTAACTTATTATACGTATTTAAACTTCTAATATTACTAGTTGACCCGCGAAACCTCGTCTGCTCCGCTCCTATTGGTTTTAGCGTGATGATATATAGCCTATAGCCTTCCTCGATAAATGGGCTATCAAACACTGAAAGAAACTTTTCAAATCGGACCAGTAGTTCTTGAGATTACCGCGTTCAAGCAAACAAACTCTTCAGCTTTATATATTAGTATAGATAAATGCGAAAGTAACTGTCTGTCTGTCGCGCTTTCACGCCAAAACTACTGAACCGATTAAAAAAAAAACTACTGAAATTTGGTACACAGATAGTCTAGAGCCTGAAAAAGGACATAGGCTACTTTTTATCCCGGGAGTATGTTCCCTAGGGACCGCGCGGGCGTAGCCGCTGGCAGAAGCTAGTGAAAGAATAAATTAAGAAAGTTGCAGGGTAGGTAGGTAAGGTAGTGTAAGTGTAGGTAGATAGGTAGCCAGTTGACGGGAGCGAAGCCGCGGGGGAGAGCTAGTTTACGTATAGATTACAGGAAATATTAACTGAAATTCGTATGGAATTACGAAAAGGGAGCGTTTAGGAACTATAGATGGCAGCACGGAAGTGTTAACGTCAAGATATTGCATTAAAGTTTCGAATATGCAACTTTAGATGGCATGGTCAACGCCGAGCACGTTCCCTATAGCAGTGATATAACTTTCGAAATAAATTTTACTTCTTTACAATATAAGTTAGACAGGGGCGTAGCTACGGCCGGATCAGCCGTATCAAAGATACGGGGCCCCAGTCTACAAGGGCCTCGACGTGTGAACGCAAAGCTATACATTTAGTTCCGCCGTCTGCTTTGTGACCTGCCAAGACAGTCCTTAGCTAGAAGGGCAAACATTCGTAAAAATAAATGTTTATTTCATAATACCTATAAATTCTTATTACATTTTTTTTTCTAATATAGGGACCGTGCACGGCGTTGACTATGCCATCTAGTGTCGCATATTCGAAGTTTTAAGGGTCAGAATATTTGACATTGACGCTTCTGTGCTGCCACCTGTGGTTCCTGCACGCTCAGTATAGGGGAACGTGCGCGAAAAAGACTGTGCCATCTAGCGTAGCTATTTTGAGTTTTATACATGAAACATACTTGACAGTTACATTTCTGTGTTGCCCTATATACCTATAGTTTCTGCACGCTCCCTGTATTCAAATTTTGTGATTATTTGCAAGACAAAACACACAAAACTGTCAATCTCGCGAGATCTCGCCTGAGCTCCAATCTCGCGAGATTGCATTCCATAGTAGGGCCTACATTGTTTAAAAAAAATATACGCTTAAAAAGGGCCCCCAAATATTTTGATACAGGGTTGAGACTAGCTCCGCCACTGAAGTTAGATCCCTACTAATATACTAATTATACTAATATACTAATTACTAATAATTATTAATAATGAATAATCCTTACTTTAATTATTATTTTTAATATTATAAATGCGAAAGTAACTCTGTCTGTCTGTCTGTCTGTCTGTCGCGCTTTCACGTCAAAACTACTGAACCGATTTAAACGAAATTTGGTACACAGGTAGTCTAGACCCTGAGAAAGGACATAGGCTACTTTTTATCCCGGGAATATGTTCCCTAGGGACCACGCGAGCGAAGCCGCTGGCAGAAGCTAGTGAAGATATAAACGCATTATAACCGTGAATAAACAAAACGCTGATAAAATGTTATTTACCTCACTAACAATGACTTGCATTTTAGGTACTGTGCAGTCACTATGATAAGAAAAGAACTAGTTAGGTCACTTAGCGTTTTTTAACCGTAATTTTTTTTGATGCTAGCGATCTGCCTCAGCTTCGCACGGGTGCAAATGTTTATTTAGCCCAAACTAACAAAGTGAATATCTAATTACCAGAATCAATAATATTGTGGTTCAGGCTGAAATAAAAAGTGCAATAGACAACCGTCAACGACGTCTGCTCTCAGGTGTCTACCAGTTCGGGACATCCCTACCTCCGTTATAATTATTTGGTTGCGCGACTTACTTTAATTTTAAGGTATTCATCCAAATGAAATGGTGTGAACGGCAATTTTGCTCTAAATTAAACACTCAAGATGACTAACATATTTATTAAGATAAGGATTAGTATATTGGAGAAAACACCTCTGCAAATGAAGCAGTGTTTGATATCTTCGTTCGTTCGTTCGTTTCGTTTTTAAAAAACGTTGCCCCACACTAGGAATCTCTCCTGTATCGTGGGTGCTTTTACAGACATATAATCTCACATACACAAACAGCCAGACCCGAAACAACTATCTGTAGGCCATACAAATATTTGTTCCGTGCGGGAATCGAACCCGCGACACACAGCGCAGCAGTCAATCGCTCAACCACTGCGCCAACGGCAAAATCAAATTTATCAAATTTGAATATCATAAAAATAGTTATTGTGAGTCAACCATAAAAGATAGACATATGCTATCGCGGACTTTTTCGTAGGTATTGATGTGTTTTCAAAAATTGTAGTACTTCGTTTTGTTCTATCATCAATAGTTTTCGCAGCGCACGCGATGTAAACAATATTTTAGATCATTTTTAGGGTTCCGAAAAAAAAAGGAACCCTTATAGGATCACTCGGGTGTCTGTCTGTCCGTCTGTCACAGCCAGTTTTCTCCGGATCCACTGGACCGATGCTATTGAAATTTGGTACACACATGGACTTCTATGACCCAAACACGGACGCGTTACGTAAATTATTAAATTTTTAGTATATGGGTCACTTTTGGGGGTCAAACTAGAAAATAAAAATAAAAGTTTTTTGAACAATATCGTGTGACATATCAAATGAAAGGGTTTACTGTGAGGGTTTTAATTATATTTTTTTCATAATTTTAAAATAAATGGTTTTGAAGTTATACAAGAAATTTTATGAAAAATGACCATTCCCTCCCCTTATCTCCGAAACTACTGAGCATAAAATTTTGAAAAAAATTGAGATAAGTAATAGATCTTTACCTAAAGATTACAGGAAAACCTATTTGAAGTCTGTAGTGTTAAAATAACGTGTTAAAAAAATAAATTCGTTCGGAATCCTTTGCACGCGAGTCCGACTCGCACTTGGCCAGTTTTTTCCGACCACTTCAGTAATAATCTTCATATATCAGCCAATTTACACAAAAACTTGACAAATTATATACTAAAAACTTCCTCGAGAATCACTCTATCTATTAAAAAAACCCGCATCAAAATCCGTTGCGGAGTTTTAAAGATCTTAGTATAAATAGGGACAGATAGACAGCGGAAAGTGACTATGTTTTATACTATGTAGTGATGATACATTGAGTTTTAGAAAGACTCAATCCTGCAAAGCCGTACTTAATTTTTAGGATTCCGTAGTTGACAAGGAAACCTTATAGTTTCGCCATGTCCGTCTGTCTGTCTATCCGCGGTTTAGCTCAGAGATGCTTAGCTCTAGAAAGTTGCAATTTTAGGGTTCCGAACATACGTAAACATACGTAAAGTGCCTGTTAATGGTTTATCCTTACTAATATTATAAATGCGAAAGTAACTCTGTCTGTCTGTCGGTCTGTCTATCTGTCTGTCTGTCTGTCTGTCTGTCAAAATCAAAATCAAAATCAAAAGGCATTTATTCAAACTAGGCTGAAAATCAGCACTTTTTGAACGTCAAAATTTACATGAAGACAGTCCCCCAAATCGCCCAGCCCGTCACCACTTCCTAGTGTTTTAGCTGGGAAGAAGAAGTGGCCAACAAACTCCCCAGCAACACAACTGTCTGTTAAGTTTAAAGAACTTGAACATTATTCAACATTTTATGATAGATGTCGATCATTAAATAAAATAAATGGATGGCACATGTCAGCTAGCACACCATATTATCCCAAAAATTAAATATGAAACATTGATAAAACTAATTACATGTATAGGTAATTAAATAAGTAAACTCAAGCATACAATACTAATCAAAATGAGCCTCCAGGAATAAATGGCGTGCCCGCTTACATGTTCAACAATGCAATTTAACCATAATCTGTGATCCAAAGTCACAAGTGATAAACTAGGACCATCGCAGTTAAATTATAACACTAAAATTTTAACAATAATAAACCACGGACTGTATATCTGTCTGTCTGTCTGTCTGTCTATCGCGCTTTCATGCCAAAACTACTGAACCGATTTAAATAAAATTTGGTACAGAGAGAGTCTAAAGCCTGAGAAAGGACATAGGCTACTTTTTATCCCGGGAGAATGTTCCCTAGGGACCACGCGGGCGAAGCCGCTGGCAGAAGCTAGTTTGAAATAAATGTTTTGAGTTTTACGTAAGAAACGGAACCCTTATAGGATCACTCGGGTGTCTGTCTGTCTGTCCGTATGTCGCAGCCAGTTTTCTCCGGATCTACTGGACCGATTCTGTTGAAATTTGGTACACATTTGAACTCCTGTGACCCAAACACGGACGCTTCACGTTAATAAATATTTTTTTAGTATGGGTTCACTTTTGGGGGTCGAACTAGAAAATTAAAATAAAAAGTTTTTCAAACTGTATCGTGTGACATATCAAATGAAAGGGTTTACTGTGAGGGTTTTAATGATATTTTTTCATAATCTATACTAATAAATAAAGCTGAAGAGTTTGTTTGTTTGCTTGAACGCGCTAATCTCAGGAACTACTGGTCCGATTTGAAAAATTCTTTCAGTGTTAGATAGCCCATTTGTCGAGGAAGGCTATAGGCTATATATCATCACGCTAAGACCAACAGGAGCGGAGCAGTAATGAAAATTGTGACGCAGACGAAGTTGCGCGGGTCAGCTAGTTTTTAAATAAACAGTATTGATGTTATTTAAGAAATTAGACCAAAAACGACCATTCCCCCCTTATCTTCGAAACTACTGAGCCAAAAATTAAAAAAAAAAATGCAGATAATAGTTCTATACCTAAATATTACCGGAAAACTATAAGGTGTCTGTAGTGTTAAAAGAACATGTTAAAAAATTAAATTGGTTCGGGACCCTTTGCACGCGAGTCCGACTTGCACGTGGCCAGTTTTTTACACATTCTTCTTCTTTGTCCTAGCCACTTCCCATCATTTGGGGTCGGCTATCCTCGTTCTGCGGCGCCAGGACAGTCTGTCCTGGGTTGTCGAAACATTTGTTTGGGCAAACTCTAAGTCCTTGGCCACCGTGGACCGCCAGGTGGCCAGTGGGCGTCCTCCACTTTTCTTATTATTCGGCAGTGCTAAGGCCAGTTTTACGACATGGTCTTCGGGGCGTCTCATGACATGACCAAACCACCGTAGTTGGCTCTCGGTGAGTTTTTCTGCTATAGGCGCGACCTTGAAACTTCCTCTGATGTGTTCATTTCGCACTTTATCGAGTCGGGTTACACCTGCTGCCCATCTTAGCATCTTTATCTCACTTACGTGCATTTTCTGTACGTGGGCCAGTTTTTTACACATTGTATAATTATATTTATGTATTTTCGTTACCTTTGCTCGTATGTTAACTTATTTGAACCCAACTGTAATCTACTATGTGCACTTATATGTGTCATCAACCACGAGGATACTAGATCCCACGACACAGGGTATCCTAGTGTGGGGTCTAGGGTTACTCAATTGCACTCGAAAGTTTTATTCAATTATATCTTAATATTTTTCATAACGAAAATAATCTATTAACCATATACACTCATTAACACGAAATTATATATAAAAACAAAATAAATCATTGGGCGTCAAAAAAATAATCCACATCGCTGTCAGTGGCAAAAGTGCCCAGAACACCGGCAGTATTGCCGCGTTGAATGGCAATGCTGATTCTTTGGCCGAAAAAAAGCCCAGCCCTCTGGTCACGTGAACAGTCGACAAGTTGTTTGCTAATGTCCCGAAAGACTCGATGCGCACTCGGACCCCATGGGCCTAGTGTGTAGTCTACACTAATATTATAAAGAGGAAAGATTTGTTTGTTTGTTTGTTTGTTTGAAATGAATAGGCTCCGAAACTACTGGACCGATTTGAAAAATTCTTTCAGCAATGGATAGCTACATTATCAGGGAGTAACATAGGCTATATTTTATCCCCGTACTCCCAAGGGAACGGGACTACGCGGGTGAAACCGCGTGACGTCCACTAGTGTATTATATCTTGGTGCTTATAGACTTATATTGTGCTCACTATGTCTGTAAACTTGTTCTTAATAAATTCTTCTTAATTCTAATTTTCATTATTTAAATTCCAGGTAGGTGACTACCTACACCGGATCATGACAGATAGGGACATGATACAGCTCCCCATGCAGAGTAAATTAGGACCCTGGATAGCTTCGAGGCGAACTGAGGAAGTGCAGAAGAAGTACATGGAGATTGGAGGTGGTTCTCCTATTCTTAAGTGGACTAATAGTCAAGGTAAGGTGTTGAGATGGTTTAGGACTACTCTTACTTACGAACTGATTAACAGGGAACGGTACTCAACTGTCCGGCTCAGGGGGGGCTATTCTCTCGGGAGTCGCAGGGCGATTCTCGGCCACCGTAGGCGCGGGCCTGCGGACGGCGAGCATTGGGTGGCTCGCCGTCTGATCAGAACCAGGCCCGGGTCGACGGCGCGCTGTGTTCCACGCGCGCCTCAAGGAGCTGTCAGCATAAAGGACGGGGCCCGCTAGGGCCAGTGCCTGCCGGGGTTGCGGGATTTGTTCGAGAGAGTCGCCGCGGCCCTGGAACGCAAAGGGCATTAGGAGGAACACGGATGGGTTTTAGTCAGTAAGAGTCTGACACTCCCTTCTGCTCCACCCAGAGCGGGAGGAGTAATTTGATGATTTCCCATCCTTATAAAAAAATAAATGGGGGGCTATTCTCTAAGCCCGAAGTCCGTAATTTCGGGCTTAGTTGCGGGGACTAATCGTCCATAGGTGATACGGAGTAGAATACGCCCGCAACCAAGCACTAAACTAGGGACTTCGGGCTTAGAGAGTAGCCCCCCTGATTTGATTTATCACCATCAATCATTATATATAAAATTAGTTGACCCTCGCAACTTCGTCTGCTCCGCTCCTCGTCTTAGCGTGATGATATATAGCCTATAGCCTTCCTCGATAAATGGACTATCTAACACAGAATGAATTTTTCAAATCGGACCATTAGTTACTAATATAGTAATGGTAGTAATACGGATAGTAATTCCCTGCCGGAGTCTGTGTTTCTTGATAGCTACAACCTGGGAGTCTTTAAGTCAAGAGTGAATAGGTTACTTCTAGGCAAGCGTGCTCCATCTTCGACCACATCATCGCTTACCATCAGGTGAGATAGTGGTCAAACGCGTGCCTACCAATAGAAAAAAAAACTCAGGACCTACTAGTCCTATTCGAAAAATTCTTTCAGTGTTAGATAGCCCATTTATCAAGGCAGGCTATAGGCTATATATATCATCACGCTAAGACCAATAGGAGCGGAAATCGGACCAGTAGTTCCCGAGATTAGCGCGTTCAAGCAAACAAACTCTTCAGCTTTATATATTAGTATAGATGCGAAAGTAACTCTGTCTGTCCGTCGCGCTTTCACGCCAAAACTACTGAATCGATTTAAATGAAATTTGATACACAGTCTACAGCCTGAGAAAGGACATAGGCTACTTTTTATCCCGGGAGTATGTTCCCTAGGGACATCGCGGGCGAAGCCGCTGGCAGAAGCTAGTGTTAAAATAAATAAAATATTGTTGTTTACAGGTCAACTACTAGTAGAATCTCTAGACAAGTTGCACCCCTCAACGGCGCCGCACAAGCACTACGTAGCCTTCAGATACGTGCCCCCTTTCACGGAGGACGCCTTTACTGAACTCGAGAAGTAAGTAGTTGCTTATTTATTTACTAGTTGACCCGCGCAACTTCGTCTGCTCCGCTCCTATTGGTCTTAGCGTGATGATATATAGCCTATAGCCTTCCTCGATAAATGGGCTATCTAAAACTGAACGAATTTTTAAAATCGGACCAGTAGTTCCTGATATCAGCGCGTTCAAGTAAACAAAGAAGCTGAGAGGCTTCTTTCAGATAAGGCTGAGAATGAGCACTCTTTGAAGCCCTAAAACACCCGCTCGTCACCATTTCCTGCTAGAAGATTAGGAAGTGGTGACAGGCGGGCGTTCAGGGGCTTACAGAAATTAGAAGCTTGAACCTGTGTATATGAATGGTAGGATGGCAGCGGATTTAATGCGGAGTGCTCAATACCGGGATGGTTGGCGCTCTTTGGGGGCTTATGTCCAGCAGTGGACGTCTTTCAGCTGATATGATGATAATGAAGCTGAGAGGCTTCTTTCAGATAAGGCTGTGAATGAGCACTTTTTTTAGCCCTAAAACGCCCGCCCGTCACCATTTCCTGCTATAAGATTAGGAAGTGGTGACGGGCGGGCGTTTAGGGGCTTACAAAAATTAGTAGCTTGAACCTGTACATGTGAATGGATGGGGTGTCAGCGGATAGATGCGGAGTGCTCAATACCGGGATGGCTGGCGCTCTTTGGGGGGGGCTTATGTCCAGCAGTGGACGTCTTTCGGCTGATATGATGATGATGAAGCTGAGAAGCTTCTTTCAGATAAGGCTAAGAATGAGCACTTTTTGAAGCCCTAAAACGCCCGCCCGTCACCATTTCCTGCTATAAGATTAGGAAGTGGTGACGGGCGGGCGTTTAGGGGCTTACAAAAATTAGTAGCTTGAACCTGTGCATGTGAATGGATGGGATGTCAGCGGATAGATGCGGAGTGCTCAATACCGGGATGGCTGGCGCACTTTGGGGGGCTTATGTCCAGCAGTGGACGTCTTTCAGCTGATATGATGATAATGAAGCTGAGAGGCTTCTTTCAGATAAGGCTGTGAATGAGCACTTTTTTTAGCCCTAAAACGCCCGCCCGTCACCATTTCCTGCTATAAGATTAGGAAGTGGTGACGGGCGGGCGTTTAGGGGCTTACAAAAATTAGTAGCTTGAACCTGTGCATGTGAATGGATGGGATGTCAGCGGATAGATGCGGAGTGCTCAATACCGGGATGGCTGGCGCTCTTTGAGGGGCTTATGTCCAGCAGTGGACGTCTTTCAGCTGATATGATGATAATGAAGCTGAGAGGCTTCTTTCAGATAAGGCTGTGAATGAGCACTTTTTTTAGCCCTAAAACGCCCGCCCGTCACCATTTCCTGCTATAAGATTAGGAAGTGGTGACGGGCGGGCGTTTAGGGGCTTACAAAAATTAGTAGCTTGAACCTGTGCATGTGAATGGATGGAATGTCAGCGGATAGATGCGGAGTGCTCAATACCGGGATGGCTGGCGCTCTATGGGGGGCTTATGTCCAGCAGTGGCCGTTTTTCGGCTGATATGATGATGAAACCTACCGCGACCGCGTATCGGAAGACGTAACGTTGGAAGGCCTCGCACAAGGTGGACCGATGACCTGGTGAAGGTCGCGTGTTGCCGATGGATGCGAGACGCACAGGACCGGTCGTTGTGGCGACGCTTGGGGGAGGCCCATGTCCAGCAGTGGACGTCTTTCGGCTGATATGATGATGACACTAATATTATAAAGAGGAAAGATTTGTTTCTTTGTTTGAATTGAATAGGCTCCGAAATATGATGTACTAGAAGGTGATGTACTACAGTTTTATAGAAGACATCAATATCCACAAAAATGTCCAGGAGGGTATATATCTAACTATTACGGTTAAGTCACAATAACCGCTTTTTGTTCAAATTATTCTATCAAAACCCGGGTGGAATTGAATAGTGGTAATTTTGGTATCATGATATTAATCCTTATCCATTTAAATGGTTTGGTAATTTAGGTTGATTATGTATACGTAAATTACATTTTAAATTATGCAAATCTGATCTTTCGTTTAAAAGTTACGACGGGTATAAAAATACTCTAAGTAAGAAAAATGTCGCGGTTTGAGCGAACTGCCCTACGTTTAGTCTGTTAATAAGTAATTTACACGTTAGCCTTTATAAAGGGAGGACTTATAGGAGATGAAGTTCGTGGAGTACCTACCAAACCCGCGCGAACGAAGTCGCGGGCGAAGTGCTCCCGCGCGAATGAAGTCGCGGGCAAAGTGCTAGTGAATAATATTTCTTTTCTTCACAGGGATGGCGTAGAAAGAGCAGTCATATTCTCGCAGTACCCGCAGTACAGTTGTGCTACCACAGGATCCAGTTTGAACGCCATTGCAGATTTCTACAAAGACAGGTAAGGTGTAAGTAAATACTAAAGTATGGCGTAAATTAACGCAAGATTTGATTTAACTAAAAAAACATAGTTTTTATTTTCATTTTTTTTTTTTCGAAAGAAGTCGTAATCAATGTGGTTATCGGAAGTCGTAACCTAAGTTATTATCACTCCATCGTCGACTTTGTGTCTGTCATCTCTGACCTAGACTAGAGTCAAGAGCAAACCCTCCACAAATAAAAGAAAAACTGGCCAAGTGTGAGTCGGAATCACGCGCAAAGGGTTCCGAACGAATTTAATTTTTTTAACATGTTATTTTAACACTACAGACTTCCAATAGGTTTTCCTGTAATCTTTAGGTAAAGATCTATTATCCCCATTTTTTTTCAAAATATTAGGCTCAGTAGTTACAGAGATAAGGGGGGGGGGGGAATGGTTATTTTTCGTCTGATTTCTTGAATTACTTCTAAACCATTTATTTTAAAATTATGAAAAAACTATAATTAAAACCCTCACAGTAAGCCCTTTCATTTGATATGTCACACAATATTGTTCAAAAAACTTTTTTTTTTTCATTTTCTAGTTTGACCCCCAAAAGTGAACCCCATACTAAAAATTTAATGATTAACGTAACGCGTCCGTGTTTGGGTCATAGAAGTCCATATGTGTACCAAATTTCAACAGAATCAGTCCAGTGGATCCGGAGAAAACTGGCTGTGACAGACGGACAGACAGACAGACACCCGAGTGATCCTATAAGGGTTCCTTTTTTTTTCGGAACCCTAAAAAACTGAAGAAATAGAACTAGAAAAACTGTTTTATTTTCTTTTATAGCTGCTTTAATCTGTGAAATGTAATACTCTTTGGTTAAGTTTTTGTTTAGCTAATAATTTTCCACAAGGTGGACCGATGACCTGGCTCAGGTCGCGGGTAGCCGATGGATGCGAGACGCACAGGATCGGTCGTTGTGGCGACGCGCGTGGGGATGCCTAGGTCCAGCAGTGGACGTCTTTCGGCTTATATGATGATGATAATGATGATGAGTTTTCCACATCTTCAATAATTATATTTTTTCGCAGGCCTGTACCATTGAACATACAATTTAGCCTGATAGAGCGATGGGCGACTCACCCACTGCTAGCCAAAGTGTTCGCGGAGAGAATTGAAGAGAAGCTAGAACAATTCAATACCAACGACCGGGATGATGTGCTGATATTGTTTACAGCGCATAGCTTGCCTTTGAAGGTACGTTCATATGGTACAAATACAGGGATGTTACGGAGCTTCGACTCCGACTCCGAAATGTCAGAACTTCCGATTGATCTTACACCTCCGGTTCCGATTTCGGTTCCAATACTTTTAAATCGGAGGTTTATTAAATTCTAACTGACCGGCGCAACTTCGTCTGCGTTTTTTCATTACTGCTCCGCTCCTATTGGTCTTAGCGTGATGATATATAGCCTATATCGGACCAGGAGTTCCTGAGATTAGCGCGTTCAAGCACACAAACAAACTTCAGTTTTATACATATATTAGTTTAGGTAATTTGCTACTTCTGGAGTCAATTAATTTGATTTAATTATCTAACTGTTATAAAAATATGATTATTTTCGTTTGTGACACCTATATTATATAGGTTTATTATTTTTTAATTGAAACTAAAGAGGCTGACTGTTTAATCTTTGTACTATTTTATTTTATTACCTGCTCTTAACACATCTTTCTTATGCCACCATCTCCGACTCTGCCTCTGACTCCGACTCCGGAAAAACCAAATTTAAAAACTCTGACTCCGACTTCGGTTCCGATAAAACCACCTCCGTAACATCCCTGGTACAATATTTATTTAAAGCCATATTGTAAAATTGGCCATTTCATGAAATGTCCTTGACAGCAAACTCCTGTTTCAGTCTGCAGGGTTTAAACGAACCTTACTAGAATGGGATGATGAAAGCTTAGTTCAGTCGCTTTGCTCGCTCACTCTAGCTCCCGTTATCCCATTCAAACCTAACCAACCCGTATCCGGAGTACACTAAAACCTAACTTAAGTATAGGCAAGTGCCTGCCAGTGTTACGGAATTTGTTCGAAAGAGTCACCGCGGCCCTGGAACGCAAAGGGCATTATGAGGAACACGGATGGGTTTTAGTCAGTAAGAGTCTGACACTCCCTTCTGCTTCACCCAGAGCGGGAGGGGTCATTTGATGATTTCCCATCTTTAAAAAAAGGGGATCCAGCACCCCCAAGAATTAAATAGTGCGCAGCTGTAAGCACTACTGTATTCCTCAAATCAGACAAATTATTCAACCAATCACAGCTTTTGTCTCATTTAATTGTGATCATTAACAAAAACTGGGGTTTATTGGTACGTTTTATGACCGCGGTTGGTACGAAACTAAGACCGGATTTCACCAATGAAACTGAACGCGATCAGTACATCTGAACCGCGTTCAAGAGCTGTCAGTGTCAATATTCCTAAGAAAATAACGACACTGACAGCTCGTAAACGTGGTTCGTATGCTGATCGCGATCTGTTTCATTGGTGAAAATTGCCCTAAATAGGTCTATGTCATAGACCTATTAATAATATCTTATTCATAATATAATTATGTAACGTTACAGGCCGTATCACGCGGCGACACATACCCACACGAGGTTGCAGCAACGGTTGCGAACACCATGTTGCAACTGGGCGTGCCCAACCCTTACCGACTGGTTTGGCAGTCGAAGGTGGGGCCTCTGCCCTGGTTGCAGCCCTATACTGATGACGCTATTAAGGTAAGATAAGATACTCCCACGAGGTTGCAGCAACTGTTGCGAATACCATGTTGCGTGTGGCAGTCGAAGGTGGGGCCTCTGCCCTGGTTGCAGCCCTATACTGATGACGCTTTTAAGGTAAGATAAGATACTTCCACGAGGTTGCAGCAACGGTTGCGAACACCATGTTACGTGTGGCAGTCGAAGGTGGGGCCTCTGCCCTGGTTGCAGCCCTATACTGATGACGCTATTAAGGTAAGATAAGATACTCCCACGAGGTTGCAGCAACTGTTGCGAATACCATGTTGCGTGTGGCAGTCGAAGGTGGGGCCTCTGCCCTGGTTGCAGCCCTATACTGATGACGCTTTTAAGGTAAGATAAGATACTTCCACGAGGTTGCAGCAACGGTTGCGAACACCATGTTACGTGTGGCAGTCGAAGGTGGGGCCTCTGCCCTGGTTGCAGCCCTATACTGATGACGCTATTAAGGTAAGATAAGATACTCCCACGAGGTTGCAGCAACGGTTGCGAACACCATGTTACGTGTGGCAGTCGAAGGTGGGGCCTCTGCCCTGGTTGCAGCCCTATACTGATGACGCTATTAAGGTAAGATAAGATACTCCCACGAGGTTGCAGCAACGATTGCGAACACCATGTTGCGTGTGACAGTCGAAGGTGGGGCCTCTGCTCTGGTTGCAGCCCTACACTGATGATGATATTAAGTTACAATAACATACTTCCACTAGGTTGCAGCAACGGTTGCGAACACCATGTTGCAGCAACCCATACCGGAATGATGTGAGTGTCAAAGGGGGCCTTGAGGTATAATGGATGCTAACAACAATGCCAGTAGAATATTTTGTCTTGAATTCTGGTATGTTTTTAAATATTTTTCTTGTGTCATAGGTACTAGATGTTCACACCAGTTTTTCATATTAAAAGTTACATTAGAATATTACAAAAACGCTACAACTAATGTAATATAACGACGACACCGTTGGCGCAGTGGTTGAGCGATTCACTGCTGCGTTGTGTCGCGGGTTCGATTCCCGCACGGAACAAATATTTGAATGTTTTTTTTTTTTTTGTAAAAACTTTGCCCCTCTAGGAATTTCTCCTGTATCGTGGGTGCGTTTACAAACATATATTTGTTCCGTGCGGGAATCGAACCGTAAGTTGTTCCTGGTCAGGCTGTTTGTGTGTCAGTTAATATGTTTGGGAATGCACCCACGGTACAGGCGATATTTCCACTTACCCGGTGTGGGGCAACGTTTAAAAAAAAAATGTTAATAAGCTCAGTCATTAGTCAATTTCAACCGAAACCCCTAATGAAATACATATATATTTTCTAAATTATAATAATAATAATAATAATGAATCTTTATTGCAGACCATAGATCCAGATTCACAAATAAAAATAATTATGATAAAATATACAAAATTCAATTTAATTAATTAATTAAAAGTTCAATTCATAAAAAATTAGTCATTTAAAAAAACAATGTCAGTCATTTAAAAAAACAATAATAATAAATTTAATATAATAATAATGAATATTTTTTTTTTTTATAAATAATAATAAAGCTGTTTATTTCTGTATAAAAGTATGTTCACAATTCAAAGTATTAGTAGATTTCTTATACTAAGTTAGTGTTTAAATTTATAATGTTTATTTGTTATATAAATTGCTGCTTTTACACGAACCCCTTTTGGGTAAAAGCCTCCTCTAATTCAGTACATTTATCTCTATTTTTCGAAAATTTCAACCAGTTTTTACCTGCTATTTCTTTTATATCGTCAGCCCAACGTTTGAGTGGTCTACCTTTGCTTCTTTTTCCAGCAGGCCCTGCCCATTTAGTAGCTTGTAAAGACCACCTTTTTTTAATTATAATAATTTAATTTATTAGTCTCTTTATTTTTTATCCTTACATACTAATTTACATTTTTAAAAATTTCTTAAAAATAACACATTATAAAAAATAGTAGCCCGCCGGTACCGTAATTTAATATTATTATTAATTTTATTATTTTAATTAAATTATAATATTATATTTGTTAATATTTTACAGGCATACGCAAAGAAAGGCATCAAGCATCTCCTGCTAGTTCCCATCGCGTTCGTCAACGAGCACATCGAGACATTACACGAGTTGGACATCGAGTACTGTTACGATGTCGCCAAAGAGGTGACTTACAATAGAATATAATACTCTTTATTATGTTTTTTTTTTCTATTGATCGGCACGCGTTTGACCACTATCTCACCTGTCGGTAAGCGATGATGTGGTCGAAGATGGAGCACGCTTGCCTAGAAGTAACCTATTCACTCTTGACTTAAAGACTCCCAGGTTGTAGCTATCCGGAAACCAGGGACCGGCCGAGTACTCGTTGAAAGGGTTTTTGAACGGGTTTTTTTAAGCGCTTCAAAAATAAACCCTATGATATGTGTTACACTCTCGAATGGGTGTTGTGTAACCCCTTCCGAACGGCTTACCCTTTCAATACCCTGTAACTCTGTAACAGGGTAAGCCATTCGAACCCAACACATCGTAATATGCACTCTTCGAAATCGACATTAGTTTGAAAATTGCATAACCACGACCGCATGTGTCATCTTGTCGCCCGGCGCGCGCCATTGTTGCATGTACCGAGGGACTTGTAAACATGGAATAATAATCATTGTCCGTATGATCTTACAGTTCAATTTTCCTTGTCGCACAGGCTAAACATTGTAGGTAATGTTTCTTTTTCGTGTCTATTCTTGTTCATTCTCATCATTCGTCATTTAATTCGAAACACGGACGGACCTACGGAAGTAACTTAAATAAATTTTGCAGTGTTTTTGTTTACCTAAGTGTATGTTGCATCATCATTTCAGCCAATATCCGTCCACTGCTGAATGTAAGCCTCCCCCAAAGAGCGCCAACTATCCCGGTCTTGAGCAGTCTGCATCCATCCGCTGCCACCTTCTTTAAATCATCGATCCATCGTGCCGCAGGGCGTCCCACGCTACGTTTGCCCATATGCGGTCTCCACTCTAACACATGTCTGCTCCATCGACCGTCTGTCCGTCTGCAGACATGGCCGGCCCACTTCCACTTCAGCATGCTGATCCTACGCGCAATGTCAGTAACTTTAGTTCTCTGGCGAATGACATCGTTGCGAATTCTATCCACCAGAGAAACATTGCATTGCTCTCTCTATTGCACGCTGAGCAACCTTGAATTTGTGGACCAGGCCTATGGCGAGTGTTGTCCACATTTCGGCTCCGTAAGCTATTACGGGTAGGACGCACTGGTTATAGACCCAGTATTAAGGGGTTGTGGGATCGACGATTCAAAGATATCACGCAGCTTCCCGAATGCCGCCCAGCCCAAGCGAATTCTTCTGGTCGCCTCCTTCTCAAAGTTGTGCCGCCCAGTTGTATAAGTTGTATAAAATAAAGATTCCGCCTTGATTTCAATGTCATACGCAAATCGGAGGTGTGAGATATACTGACCGTTGATATTTATGCCCCATCCTTTCCAATCAAGCATCTTGAAAACGTCCTCCAACGCGTTCGTCAACAGTTTCGGAGAGATGACGTTTCTCTGTCTTACACTTCGACGCAGTTGGATTGGTTTTGTGCTCCGTTCTTGTACTTGGACGGTAATTGTTGCGGCCTTGTACAGACATCTCATCACCTCTACGTAGTGGTAGTCGATAAGACATCTCTGCATGGACTCCAGGACAGCCCAGGTCTCGACGGTGTCGAAGGCTTTCTCGTAGTCCACATACGCTAGGCACAGAGGCTGATTACATTCCTCGGTCTTTTGAATTATTTGCCTGAATTGTAGTGTGATCTAGTGAGATATGAGTATGTGGTCTACGTTGCTGCAGCCTTTTCGAAACCCGGCCTGCTCCGACGGTTGGAAGTCATCGAACTTTTGGGCGAGACGATTTGAGATAACTCTCGAAAACAGCTTGTAGACGTGGCTCAGGAGTGAAATGGGGCGGTAGTTCTTGTGGAGCGTGTTATCGCTCTTCTTGAAGAATAATACCACCACGCTGCTGTGCCGTTCCTCCGGTGTTATGCGAGTGGATGACGGAATTGAAGAGCTTTACAAGCTCTGTCAAGACAGGTGTTCCTCCTGCCTTGAGTAGCTTTGTGGTTATCCCGTCATCCCCCGGAGCTTCGTTGTTATGAAGTTGTCCGAGAGCTATCCTAATCTCACCCATGTGAATGTGGGTTAGCTCGTCTTTGAGATGGCGTGTAAGCCTGGCCCGTGGATCATCCGCGCCGTGGGCCTGAGGTGTTTTTTGAGCATACAAGTCTCCGTCCGAACTTTTCGACTTCAGCGAGTATCTCTGGCTTCGAGGTGACGGTGGAGCCCTGTGACGTTTTGAATTTCGGCAGGTGACAACGGGAGGTATGGGGCTTGGCAAATACCTTCGAGCCCTTATTCCGCGCTATGGCTTGCTCGATGTCTCGGGTATTTGGACTCCGAGTGTCGCGTCTGATTAGCTTCTTGATCTCCCTGTTAAGTAACTGACGCTCAGACGGTGTGGCATTCGGGAGTTCTCGTCGTTTCCTCATCAATTCCAGAGTATCGCTAGTGAGTACTGATTTACGTCTATAAGTCATTGGTCGAAAGTGTTTATTACCCACCTCGCGGATGATACGTAAGCAGGCTTTCGGTGGCATCGTTAATGTCCTCAGTGGTTTCCTACATGGCAAATCGGTTCTATAGGTCCAACTGGAAGCTTTCGCAACCAGCTTCGACCTGGGGCAGCGTTGGCCTGACGGTCGACCTCGTTAGGCGCACTCTTTCGATTTTAACATTAATATTCAGAATGCCTTTAACCAGTCGGTGATCACTTCCGGTGTTGAGCCTGTTGATCACAGAGACATGTCTTAATATATGGCGCTTATCAGACATAACGAAGTCGATCTCATTCTTTGTCACGTTATCGGGGTTTCGCCAGGTCCACTTCCTTTGAGGATTCTTCTGGAAAAAAGAGTTAATCAGAAAAAGCCCCTGAGTCTCAAGGAAGTTTACCAGCATTCGCCCCCTGTGATTTCTGCGCCCATAGCCAAATGGACCTACTCTCGACTCACCACTCTCTTGTACTCCCACTTAAGCGTTGAAGTCACCCAAGACAACAGTGTAGAATGTTTTGGTACGAGACATAGCTTTCACTATGTCTTCGTAGGTGGCCTCAACTTCTTCGTCAGGGTGTGCGGATGTTGGGGCATACACTTGTATAATCTTTAAAGAGTACTTTTCTGATATCTTAAGTAAAAGGTATCAAGCCCTTGCCGACACATTGCCGCATTCCACAATGTTACCCCTGAGTGACTTGTGGACCATAAACCCAACGCCACCTTGGGATGGTTGGTGTCCTTCTCGGAAATAGAGCAAGTGGCCACTATAGAGGGTTATCATCTTCTCCCCGTCTTCGGATCTCCGATAGTCCCACGATGTGCTAGTTAATACGACTTAACTCTACTTCCAATTCAGCGAAGTGCTCGTTCAACCGCAGAGAGCGTCCGTTGTACGTCGCCAGGTCAATTTTTCGGGATTGGTACCCTGCCATAGCCAAGGGATTCTTAGCACCTGCCACCGCACCGTTACCGTGGCCGGTACCATGACCAGGAATAGTACAGCTACCGGGAACTGGGGGCCGTGAATCTGGGATTCTGGGTTGCTTCTCATAGTGAGGATTTGCCATAGTCACCACGCTTGGCAGGCGGGTTGGTGACCGCAGTTCCTGGAATGCTTTTTCTTATAGTGTTGCTTCCCACTGTAAGGTTCGGCATTTGGGAGCATTCCAGCATGGTTCATGGATATACCGCCATGTTTCGGTTACCGGAGCCAAAAAACAGATGTGTTGTTGTCATTCCGACTAATATCCCTTAGTCGCCTCATCCGACACCCAAGTGAGGAGATGGGTTGGTCTATTCTTTTTACTTGCCGGATACTACACGGCAAAGTGTATGTTGTAGTACTTCTTTATTAAGCAAGGAATATAGAGAGGTATTCTATCTGTGACAATGTCACAGCCGAGGCGAGTTGCTGTTCACCGATATTATGTATACGATGCATCAATTGACACAAGCAAATGTAATGCCATAACGTAACTTGTAAAAAACCAAGTCTCGCAACTCAGTTCTTCTACCGTAAAAAGTTGTAAGATCCATGTAATATCAAGTCGGTTAATTTATTCAGTCCCTACTTAAGGATCCTTCTGCCTTAAGTTATTACTTAATTAGCTAACCTAACAACATCTCATATCAATGTTAAAAATCTTTTATGTTTTAAATAAAAAGATTGACTTGGCAATCGCACTTTATGTATTACTTGTGAGATACATTGTGTTTTCATGCCAAGTCAATCTATGTAGTGTGTGTGTGTTTAGTGTTTTTTTTAGTGTGTTATACTTACTTAACTCTATTTAAATCAGCTATGATTCGTCATCATTCATTCACCATTATTGACAAATGTGATTTCACTCTAGTGACAAAATAAATGAAAGACTGATTAGTGTAACAAATTTTAATAAATCTTATTAAACAAATCATATTTTAAAAAAATAATCGAGCCTAGAGGTAGTTTTTGTCGGGTACATTAAGTGGACTGCCTTTGTAAGACGACTAAAATGACACCGTGTTTATGCACGTTAAATCATGCGCCGCTACTTTGAAAAAAAAAAACTAAATGGCAGCGAGGGTGCTATGCCAGCTCCCATAGGAAAACTAACCAAGTGCGAGTCGGACTCGCGTGCAATCGTGTGACATATCAAATGAAAGGGCTTACTGCGAGAGTTTTAATTATATTTTTTTCATAATTTTAAAATAAATGGTTTTGAAGTTATTCAAGAAATTAGACGAAAAATTACCATTCCCCCACTAACTCCGAAACTACTGAGCCTAAAATTTTGAAAAAAATGGAGAATTGGAGATAATAGATTTTTGTCTATAGATTACAGAAAAACCTATAAAAAGTCTATAGTGTTAAAATAACATGTTACAAAAATGAAATTCGTACGGAACCCTTTGCACGCGAGTCTGACTCGCACTTGGCGAGTTTTTATTAAAATAAAAACATTGCGCGCGCGTCGCGTCGGTCGCCACTTTTTTTCACAACCGCCAGAGTTTGCATCGAACCAAATATGCTATACCTACGAGTAAACAGTTTAAAGTTTAAAACTATTCATACATATCATTGCCGCCTGTGCTAGTAATCGTACTCGGGAATTCGTCTTGATTCTCTGTAAAAAGCGTCTGACTATATTCTTGAAATCGTACATTATCATCATCAGTATCGCTAGCGTCACCTGAAACACAATCAATCCTAATAATAATAAAAATATATGTTACTAAATAAATAAATAAGTAGGTACTTACAAGACTAAGTAATTCAGTTGTTGGTAACTTGTAACTTAACATAATAACAATAATTTTAAATAACAAATATAATTACACATCACAATATTAACATTAAGGTACCTAACTCAGTACTTTAAATAATAATCACTAACCTGTGTTACTCATCCTAATTATTAGCTCGCAAATCTGTCGACTTTCATCACTTGTTGTCAAATTCGTAATAACTCAATAAAAATAGTTAGGCAATGAGGCGCCGCTCGGGTGCAAGTATCCCGCACCTACATGCAGCTCAAGTGTATTAGGTAATTAAAGGTAACCCGAATAAAAGCTTTTCGTAAAGGTAACCTCTTCAAAGGCTTAAGCCATTGAAGGGGTTAACCCCTTCACGTGCTTACCATAATAAAGGTGGTAACCGTTTCGCTGGGTTTCGGAGATGTAACTCGATCAAAAGGTAACACTGCGATATGAGTTACCTCATGTACGGCTTACCCTATCAAAAGGCTTAACTCTTAAGCGGGGTTGTCCGGTCCCTGCCGGAAACACAGACTCCGGCAGGGAATTCCACTCCTTAGCTGTACGCACTATGAATGTGTTCCCAAAACGTTTTGTGCGCGTGGGTGGGATGTCCACCATGTACCGGTGGCGCATCGCCGTTCGTCTTGTGGTCCGATGATGGAACGGGCTTGGCGGAATTAAATATGCAATTCCGTCGCACATTCCCCAAAATGCAACCGGTAGAAAACCGACGACAGGCCAGCAACTCGGCGTCGATGCTCAAGACTTTGAAGAGATAGTGGTCAAACGGAGACTACCATTAACAAAAATATATCTGCCTATCGTTTTCCCTACTATATTGGGGTCGGCTTCCAGTCAAACCGGAATCAGCTGAATACCAGTGTTTTACGTGGAGCGGCTGCCTACCAGACCTCCACAACCCATTATTGGTAACACGGTACTTCTTGGCAAGACTGGAGTCAGATGTTCTGGCTTCTGACAATCCGTAGTGACTGCTAAAAATCTATAATTGATAGCTGGGCCTTCCCGTTCCGCCCAGAGTGCTCGGAGGAGGCATTTGAGAATTTCCCATCCAAAAAAAAAACACATGTATGTACATATGCCGTATGGTGTCGGCCGGTGCCGTATGGTGCCGTAAAAGAATAATACCATCCCATCACTTCCCGTGGGTGTCGTAAGAGGCGACTAAGGGACTCGCCAGAGAATGGGCAGCAGCGTTCTCTGTAAAACTCAACACCAAACACTGCGATCGCCAACCCGCCTGCCAAGCGTGGCGATTATGGCAAACCCCCCCTTTTGGGGGAGGCCTATGTCCAGCAGTGGACGTCTTTTGGCTGATATGAATGAATGAATGAATGTACATAATCTACACTAATTTTTAAAGAGGAAACCGTTTTTGATGAAATTTAAATGGAACCAATAGGAAAGCATACCCTTTCTTATAAAACAAGATTTTCCGTCATTTATGAACCGATTTGAAAAAATCAGATTAGTCAGATTAATCAGATTAGTTATGAGGTAACAAACATAAAAAAAACAGCCGAATTGAGAACCTCCTTCTTTTTTTGAAGTGGGTTAAAAAATAGAGATCCCTACGTAAATTCGAATACTAAACCCGTGTGCACGAAGTTCCAGTTATGTAAATAAATAAAGTATTACAATCAATAATGACAGGTTCATCGTTCACCACCTGTGTCTACAGGTGGTGAACGATGGTTTTTTTTGACGTAATAACGTCTTAAAAATCGACTAGTGGACGTCACGCGGTTTCACCCGCGTAGTTCCCGTTCCCGTGGGAGTAGGGGGATAAAATATAGCCTATGTTACTCCCTGATAATGTAGCTATCCATTGCTGAAAGAATTTTTCAAATCGGTCCAGTAGTTTCGGAGCTTATTCATTTCAAACAAACAAATTTTCCTCTTTGTAATATTAGTGTAGATGAACGCCGGCTGCACGCACGAAAAAGTGTCACGTTCTGCCTGAGGCGACCGTAGAAGCGAGAGCGCGGAACTAGCGATAGAGAGGCACGATCGGCCTAAGCGTTCGGCTTGTTTGTTAAGAATTCAATTTTCTTATGACGTTATCACGTAAAATTATTGTCCATAAACCGTTTGGCAGCCATATTGTGGGCGTGCGCATTGCATGGATTATTGGTTTTTAGTTTTTGTTGTCTTTGGTGCGCACAGATAACATAGCTATTTATTTAGAGTTGTGTGCGCCACTGTTAGTCGGCCTCATTCCACCGTCTGCACAATAGTCTGTTGCCATCTCTTTACCGTCTTATTTATTATATTTTACCCTTATGAATTTATTTTTCTGTTTATTTGTCCCGTTTAATTACTTTTTATGCTGCTCCGATCGACGTCATACTCAACGCCGGCTGTCGCTGAAAACCAGCGCTGTGGCTCTGTCTCGCACACGGGTCCTAGCATTATGCTGACTGATGGCCGTTTTGCGCGAATGTGACGCATATCTTCCCGACTGTTATAAAATTGTAATTTTGTTTTATTTAATTTTATTTTTTTTGGAATGCGTCATGCTTGGCGCAAATAAACGCTTTTTCTTTCTTTCTTTCTTTAAACCTACTTTACAGACAACCATTTTTTTTATGTGTTTCAGGCCGGTATCAAACAAATTGAAAGAGCAGCTACGCCTAACGCGCACCCCATTTTCATAGATGCGCTAACAGACATCGTTATAGATAACCTGAAAAATACATCGGGACGGAGAGTGTCCAAGCAGTTCTTGACAAGGTAACACAGATTCTAAAATTCTGAAGTCGTTTTTTTTTTAATTAGGCTGAGAGCCAGCACTTTTTAACCGACTTCCAAAAAAGGAGGAGGTTCTCAATTCGGTGGGTATTTTTTTTTTATGTATGTACACCGATTACTCCGAGGTTTCTGATCCGATTTCTGTGATTTTTTTTTAGTTCGATGCGGTATACTTGCCATTTGGTCCCATGAAAATTTGATTCAGTTTGGTTCAGTAGTTTTTATGTTATGAGCATTTTTGCTTATTTCAATTTCTGCGTTGACGAACACGTCGTCCAAGTATCACCACTTAAAATTAATTAATAGCCTTAATTTCGGAAGTCGGTGTTAAAAAACAAAGAAACAAAACCAAAAACACCGACTTCCGAAATTAAGATTATTTTATTCTTTGTGTTTTTTGTTTGGAAGTCGGTTCTATTTTTTTGTAAAAAGTTTTTTGAACGTCAAGTTTTACAAAAGACAGTCCCCCAAAACGCCCGCCCGTCACCACTTCCTAGTGTTTTAGCTGTGGAGAAGAAGTGGCCAACAAACTCCCCAGCAACACATTACACTTTTCATCTGCACGAAAATGTAAGATTCTTTCTTTTTAGGATTCCGAAAAAAAAACGGAACCCTTATAGGATCACTCGGGTGTCTGTCTGTCCGTCTGTCACAGCCACATTTCTCCGGATCTTCGTCACCACTTCCTAGTGTTTTAGCTGTGGAGAAGAAGTGGCCAACAAACTCCCCAGCAACACATCAGACTTTTCATACCACCTGCACGAAAACGTAAGATCACGTATGTCATGCAAACTCAACCTAAAGTAAGTCATTATTGCCCAGCGGGTTATAATGAAATTTGGTACGATATTATTTTCCGGAGGTCGATAATGTGATTTGAATTTGGAACTCAAATTGGACGCCTACGGGAACCGCTCGCGGCGCCAATTCTCTTCATGACTTGCGAACAATTTTATCGCTTTAGGTGTGAAAAGTGGAGTATGCTCCTCAGGGCTAAAGGCTTTTTTTAAATTTGTGATGGGTTTGCTCTTGACTCTAGTCTAGGTCAGAGATGACAGAGGCAAAGTCTACGACGGTGCGAGCTTACCCAGAAGGAGCCTGTGCACTCTAACTTTGAAGAGATTAGGGTTGTAAGCGTTTGGAAACACAGACGCAGGCAGAGAGTTCCACTCCTTTGCTGTGCGCATTATTAAAGGTGTCTTAGCCTTGGGCTAGCTTAAATCCCTCTCTGCATTCAGGATTAACTCGTAAACTCCCTCGCCACGCTCGGGAGTAAACTTTCGAGTCCTTCGTTAGGTTCGGGATTCAATATGACGCCCGTGACATAAGACACTATTTTATCCCCTTGGTACATAATCTACTATAACTACATTTGTCAAATTGTACCTAACAGGCTCCTTCTGGGTAAGCTCGCTCCATCGTAGACTTTGTCTCTGTCATCACTGACTTCAAGAGCAAACCAATCAAGAAAAAAAAACCGAAAGATTCCGTACCATAAACCTTAATTTTTATTATTTGTAATATAATGGCAATAGAAATACACACTCTGTGAAAATTTCAACTGTCTACCCATTACGGTTTTTGAGATATAGCCCGCTGACAGACAGACGGACGGACAGCGGAGGCTTAGTAATAGGGTTCTGTAAGTTACCCTTTTGGGTACGGAACCCTATTACTAAGCCATACGTTCGTCTGTCTGTCTATCAGCGGGCTGTATCTCAAGAACCGTAATAGGTAGACAGTTGAAATTGTATTGTGTATTTTTCTATTGTCGCTGTTATACAACAAATAATTTAAAAAAAATAAGAGTCGAATAAAACATTTCTTGTATGGGAGCCCCATACAAGATGTGTTTTTTTTTTTCTATATGGTACGGAACTCTTCATGTGGGAGAGTCCGACTCGCACCTAGCCGATTTTTTAATTTGTTGTATGAAATTGAAGCGATTGTCTACTATGGTAGGCGCCGGATAAATGTGTAATAACGGTCATTGACCTACATACATTCATTGACTTTCTTAAGGGCGCTATTACAAAATCGAGCGCTTGGCCCGGACTAAAGCTAAAGACCGCGTTTCCCGAGATTTATAGTGATTGTAGCGCTGTATACAACAATTGTTTAAAAATATTATTTTACATTTAAATAGACAATTTTTTTTTTCTTTTTGTTTGAATTTGGACTATATTTTCATAGAAAAGATATATAATTTCGGACGAAAAATTATCAGTAACTCTCTGTTTTACGGAATTACTTTTGGTGTATTACTGCATGAAACATAATAAATTGAATAAAGCACACCAAAGTAGAAGATACAGTTGTACCATAAACATTTTTATTATTTATTTATTTATTATACAGACAAATAATTATAGTCCAAATAGACACACACACACACACACACACACATCAACAAAACAAATACTCAAAAAGATGTAAAAAAAGTATAAAAATAAAAAAAAATTGTCACAAAGCATCAAAAGATGGCTAAAGTAAAATTTATGAAACATCCTTTGCAGAGACAAGGTTTTTACTAATTTACGTAAACAAATTGAAATATTTATTTAAAGCACTTCCAAGAAAAATAATCAAACTTTCTTGGCCATATATATTTTTTTAAATTTGTGTCTATATATAAACCATAATCACACATCAAAACTCGAGTCAAACGCTCAAATCCAAGAAAAAAAATGTAATAGCCCTCTTAATGTCAAAAACAAAAATAAACACAAAGCTGTCCTGAATCGACTTCTATCGTACAGTTCGCATCACCGTTGTTTATCCCTCCGAAGTTAGCTTTTAGTGTAAACAAAGTGTTACGTTCCTAGAATATTTTTTTGTTTATACGTATTATATTATAAATAAGTAACAAAGACTACCAGTAACAATAACATTATCAAAAAGTAACACCACAAATACATACACCACAAAAACAAATCAAATAGTAAGAAATAACCAAAATAATTAATTATAAACAATAACAACGTGTAACACTTTTCGCATCAACAGTCGTATTGCATTGAGCAAGCGGGTCACACGTATGCATCGAACGTATACGAGCGAGTGAGATGCCATTACACCCGCCATCTTGCGCAAACACGCGCATGCGCGACCTGCCCGCGCATGCGCTGTATTATGTTTTTTGTCAAATTGACATCCTGCGCACTCGATTGCGACGTACTTCGGAGAGGTAAAGTTGCGTAACGGGAACTGTAATCCCTTACGTTCTCTTGTAATGAAAAACGGTCCATAATTTATTGTTCGGGTTAGGTTTAAGTACGTTGACTCGTCCTTAAGGCACTTATCTCACCGCCAGCGAGGAAGCGATTACTTATCGACTATTTGCTCGCTGAGGAAAGGGACAAAATATATAAATGTCGTGTGAGTAAAAGAGACACATACATATTTTATAGTCGATAGCTGGCTGTTCACACTGCCGGCGAGCAGCTCTTAGCTCTAGTTGATCGCAGCGACAAGAACTATATAAAAAATAAAAAAACTTTTTACAAAAAATTATTAATTAAATTTCGGAAGTCGGTGCTAAAAAACGAAGAAACAAAACCAAAACCAAAAACACCGACTTCCGAAATTAAGGTTATTTTATTCTTTGTAGTGTTTTGTTTGGAAGTCGGTTATATTTTTTTGTAAAAAGTTTTTTATTTTTCACTTGGACGACGTCTTCGTCAACGCAGAAATTGAAATAAGCAAAAATGCTCATAACATAAAAACAACTGAACCAAACTGAATATAATTTTTACGGGATTAAATGGCGTGTATACTGCATCGAACTAAAAATCACGAAAATCGGATCAGAAACCTCGGAGTAATCGGTGTACATACATAAAAAAAATACCCACCGAATTGAGAACCTCCTCCTTTTTTGGAAGTCGGTTAAAGATTGTACTCGCTCAGCGACACTCGCTCGGCGATGCTCGCTTGGCGATGCTCGCTTGGCGGTCAGAACTCACCAAACAGCGGTAATTTCTACCTATAGTGCGGGCCGGAGCGAGTATTGCGAGTAAAAGCCTATCGCTCAACAGCACTCGCTGAAAGCCGAGCGTCAAAACTATCGGAACTTCACTCGCTACTCGCTGATCGCCGGCGGTGAGACAAGTGCCTTAGACAGGACATTAGGGACGGGTCAATGTACTGTATTGCAACTTTATCCAGCGCCTACCATATCCTTTCTTAAGCTAGCCTAAGGCTAAGACACCTTTTATAATGCGCACAGCAATGGAGTGGAACTCTCTGCCTGCGTCTGTGTTTCCAAACGCTTACAACCCCAATCTCTTCAAAGTTAGAGTGCACAGGCTCCTTCTGGGTAAGCTCGCTCCATCGTAGACTTTGTCTCTGTCATCACTGACTTCAAGAGCAAACCAATCAAGAAAAAAAAACCGAAAGATTCCGTACCATAAACCTTAATTTTTATTATTTGTAATATAATGGCAATAGAAATACACACTCTGTGAAAATTTCAACTATCTACCTATTACGGTTTTTGAGATATAGTCCGCTGACAGACAGACGGACGGACAGCGGAGGCTTAGTAATAGGGTTCTGTTAGTTACCTTTTGGGTACGAAACCCTATTACTAAGCCTCCGCTGTCCGTTCGTCTGTCTGTCTATCAGCGGGCTATATCTCAAGAACTGTAATAGGTAGACAGTTGAAATTGTATTGTGTATTTTTCTATTGCCGCTGTTATACAACAAATAATAAAAAAAATAAGAATAGAATAAAACATTTCTTGTATGGGAGCCCCATACAAGATGTGTTTTTTTTTCTATATGGTACGGAACCCCTCATGTGGGAGAGTCCGACTCGCACCTAGCCGATTTTTTAATATGTCGTATGAAATTGAAGCGATTGTCTACTATGGTAGGCGCCGGATAAATGTGTAATAACGGTCATTGACCTACATACATTTATTGACTTTCTTAAGGGCGCTGTTACAAAATCGAGCGCTTGGCCCGGACTAAAGCTAAAGACCGCGTTTCCCGAGATTTATAGTGATTGTAGCGCTGTATACAACAATTGTTTAAAAATATAATTTTACATTTAAATAGACTTTTTTTCAAGCAAGGTAACATGGTAACCTTAGTTTTAGTTACTTTTTGTTTGAATTTGGATTATATTTTCATTAAAAAAAATATATAATTTTGGACGAAAAATTATCAGTACTCTGTTTTACGGAATTATTTTTGGTGTATTACTGTATGAAACGTAATAAATTGAATTAAGCTCTCCAATTCTCTAAAGTTGCCAGCGGCTTCGCCCGCGTGGTCCCTAGGGAACATACTCCCGGGATAAAAAGTAGCCTATGTCCTTTCTCAGGCTCTAGACTATCTGTGTACCAAATATATCGGTTCAGTAGTTTTGGCGTGAAAGCGCGACAGACAGACAGAGTTACTTTCGCATTTATAATATTAGTAAGGATTAAATTATTATATATTTGATGTAACAAAGCATCAAACGATGCCTAAAGTAAAATGTTATGAAACATCCTTTGTAGAGACAAGGTTTTTACTAATTTACGTAAACAAATTGAAATATTTGTTTAAAGCACTCCCAAGAAAAAGAATCAAACTTTCCTGGCCATATATTTTTTTTTAATTTGTAATATAAACCATAATCACACATCAAAACTCGAGTCAAACGCTCAAGTCCAAGAAAAATATAATAGCCCTCTTAATGTACTACAATGTTTTGATAAATAAATTATTATTATTATTAATGTCAAAAACAAAAATAAAGACACAGCTATCCTGAATCGACTTCTATAGCAATCCCTTACGTTCTCTTGAAAAAAAAATATTAATTAAATTTCGGAAGTCAGTGCTAAAAAACAAAGAAAACACCGACTTCCGAAATTAAGGTCATTTTATTCTTTGTAGTGTTTTGTTTGGAAGTCGGTTATATTTTTTTGTAAAAAGTTTTTTATTTTTCACTTTTAAGTGGTTATACTTGGACGACGTCTTCGACAACGCAGAAGTTGAAATAAACAAAAATGCTCATAAAATAAAAACTACTGAACCAAACTGAATCAAATTTTTACGGGACTAAATGACAAGTATACTGCATCGAACTAAAAAAAATCACAGAAATCGGATCAGAAACCTCGGGAGTAATCGGTGTACATACATAAAAAAAAATACCCGCCGAATTGAGAACCTCCTCCTTTTTTGGAAGTCGGTTAAAGATTGTACTCGCTCAGCGACACTCGCTCGGCGATGCTCGCTTGGCGGTCAGAACTCGCCAAACAGCGGTAATTTCTACCTATAGTGCGGGCCGGAGCGAGTATTGCGAGTAAAAGCCCGTCGCACAAAAGCACTCGCTGAAAGCCGAGCGTCAAAACTATCGGAACTTCACTCGCTACTCGCTGATCGCCGGCGGTGAGACAGGTGCCTTAGAAGGGATATTAGGGACGGCTCAACGTACTTTATTGCAAGTTTATCCAGCGCCTACCATATCCTTTTTTATGTTTTTCAGATGCCCGCACTGTGTCAGCCCAAGATGCCAGCAGTCAAAGGAGTTCTTCAAACAACTCTGCGCAGAAAAGGAACATTTTAAGAAAGATACTCCAGATATCAACAAAAACATTGAAATGCTCTAGAGAGACCCATTAGAAATTAATATTATTTAAAGAAATATGCGATCCGTGTGAAAACAACACTATACATACATCTTTCTGGTCAGCGTCCAGTCAAACTGGATGAAGCTGAGTATAATAACCGGCACGAGTCATGAGCACACTCCCCATTGGTCGGTGCGTAACCTACCCGCGCATGCGCTGTCCTATGTTTTATGTCAAATTGACATCCTGCGCAATCGATTGCGACGAACTTCAGGGAGGTAAACTTGCGTGACGGAAACTGTACGTTAGCAAACTCTCCATTGGTCAGTTTGACGACGACAGCTCTGACGATTCACGCAGTGGCGTATGGTAGGTGCAAGCCAGCAGGACTCCCTAGTCCCTATACACGATGCCAGTTTAGTTTCTCTAGGCTCTTATATCATTTATAGTTTGCGTCAGCGTAGTTTACCCCTCTGAAGTGAGGTTTTAGTGACGACCGCGCAGGTGCGATCGCGTAAAAATGTGTTAATACGTATTATATTATAAACAAGCAACAAAGACTACTAGTAACAATAACTATATCAAAAAGTAACACCACAAACACATACACCACAAAAACACACAAAAAAACAAATCAAATAGTAAGAAATAACCTAAACAATTAATGAAAAACAATAACGTGTAACACTTTTCGCATCAACAGTCGTATTGTTTTGAGCAAGCCGGTCAAACGTATGCATCGAATGTATACGAGCGAGTGAGATGCCATTACACCCGCCATCTTGCGCGAAAACGCGCATGCGCTGTCCTATGTTTTATGTCAAATTGACATCCTGCGCAGTCGATTGCGACGTACTTCGGGGAGGTAAACTTACGTGACGGGAACTGTTCGTTAGCAAACTCTCCATGGACGGTTTGACGACGACAGCTCTGACGCTTCGCGCAGTGGCGTATGGTAGGTAGGTGCTCCAGCAGGACTCCCTAGTCCCTATACACGGTGCCAGTTTAGTTTCTCTAGGCTCTTAAATCATTTACGTTATAAAATACTAATAGGTTGAAAAAGGTTTTGATCTTGCTCAGCTATATTAGTTACTAGCTGACCCGCGCAACTTCGTCTGCGTCACAATTTTCATTACTGCTCCGCTCCTATTGGTCTTAGTGACGATATATAGCCTATAACCTTCCTCGATAAATGGGCTATCTAACATTGAAAGAATTTTTCAAATCGGACTAGTACTTCCTGAGATTAGCGCGTTCAAGCAAACAAATAAACAAACTCTTCAGCTTTATATATTAGTACAGATTTTCATTATGTTATATTTCGATCATATCATCATCATCATAACAGCCGAAAGACGTCCACTGCTGGACATAGGCCTCCCCCAATGGGGGGGGTTTGCCATAATCGCCACGCTTGGCAGGCGGGTTGGCGATCGCAGTGTATGTTGTTGCGGTTTACAGAGAACGCTGCTGCCCATTCTCTGGTGAGTCCCTTAGTCGCCTCTTACGACACCCACGGGAAGTGATGGGATGGTATTATTCTTTTACGGCACCATACGACACCGGCCGACACCATACGGCGTAAAATATTTCGATGTTTTGAATGATATAAGAAATAAACACGTAGCAATTTAATATCACATAGAGCATAGAATTCAGTACAGAATCAACACGGTGCAGTGGGTCTTTCTCTTTCTTTTTAACCAGTTATTACCTATACTGGCTTGCACCTACCGCACGCCACTGGCTTCACGTTATTGGTTCGTCAGTCAATGCTCATGGGCTATTGCGCTTGCAAGTTTCGTTCGCCCACCGGACATTGGTGAGATCACCCTGCTGCATTCATCTGTGCTCACGACCCGTGGCGGCTTCTATACCCATGGAGTGACTGCCTATCATGGTGTTTTCAAATCATGTACAGTGGTACCCAACTGATAAGGCGCGTCGTGAATCTTCGTTCGCACAGAAAAGAAAGTATGGCTCCGAAGATTAACAAAAGAAAGCAAATTTACAATCAACCTTAGATCACTACTAAAAGGTTCATAATACACTGCAGCTGTTAGTTCCGTCTCAGTCGCGCGTCACGTGCATGCCACGCGGCGCGCGCTAACATGGCGGCAGCTGCCGACCAATAGCGGTACAGGAAAAAGAAGCGCGTTGCGTGGAGCGTGCCGATTGGTCAATAGCATTTCCCGCGCTTTGATCTTCTGCGCAAGTACATCGGTAAGCCATATCAGTTGGGTACTACTGTAATTTAGAGAAATTTTTAAAAGGATATATTGGAGATATAATTTATTAGTTAAATTGCTTGGGGTATTTTAAATGGAGTTTCTTATTAATGATTAAATTGTATAAGCAAATAGCTTTTAATATAGATACGGATTTCTGTTCAAATTGAATATTCTCGCATATACCGTGGATTTAGCTTTGAGCAAGATTACGGTGATATTTTTGCGTAAGGCCAGGGGCGTAGCTACCGCCGTATCAAAAATACAGGGCCCCCGGACTACTAGTGCGCAAAACTATTACATTTAGTCCCTAAAACTGCGTGGCCTGCCAAGACAGTTCTGAGCTAGTAGGGCCTTTTTTGTTAAAAAAAAAACTACCCTAAAATCGGGGGCCACCAAAAATGTTTGATACAGGGGACCCCTTTGAGACTAGCTACGCCACTGTACTGCTGGGAGCAGTGGGAACATCATAAGTTTAAAAATTTTGCTTCAGGCTCCTAAAAACCGAAAAAACCTCATTAGTTTGATAAGGTTTTAACTCTCTATTTATTGAGAAGCACAAGATTATGTGTTAACAGAAGGCATCTTCCTAAAAGAAAGCGATCGTCACGCGAATACGCGAGCGTCGCGTTAATTTGTACGGCAATATTAAATAGCGCCTTCTGTCGGTGCGTTCGCATTTTTGTAGGGCGAAATACCTAAGGATTTAGAAAACATAAAATTACCGTCACAGGACGCCCCCGGCTGATGTGAAACATCTATGTTAAGAATTCATAATAAAATTAAGGAATAAGTTCCAAAGTTCGCCGACCGAAACAGGCGGCATAGTGGGGGCATCACGACATGACAGCGTCGTTTCCGTCACGGCATACGTTTTTTTTTACTGCCAAGGCGCGCAAATTTTACATAAAAAAAACTGCCCGAATTAACTGAACAAGGAAATTAGACGACTGGTATAACTTATTTAGCGTTCCAAATAAAACGATCGCATAAAATGGTACATTTAATTTAATTTTATTTTTTATTTGTTGTAAATGTCACAGAAAAAGCATTTGTTTTTTTATATATAAAATGTAATCATTTTACAGAAATGTGTGATTATTTGTAAATAGTGGTGTACGGTGTTTTGTGTTAATAAATGTGTTTATTTCTCAGTTATTTTAGAGTTTTATTTGCCACTAGCTTCTGCTCGCGAATTCGTACGCACATATGCCGTTTTTTTTTCCGTTCCCGTAGGAATTTCTGGAAATCTCTTAGTGCTCCCCTACACTACAATATCTAAGAAACCAATAACCATATTTCAGCTTTCTACGACCAGTGGTTTCGGCTGTGCGTTGTCTGTCATTCACTCATCAAAAACGGAAGAATTTTATAAAAATTACAGTACTTTTTTTGGTACAAGTCCGCCATTATTTCCAACGACTGCAACTCTTGATCACGTGTCACGATTGAGTGAGCTTACCCAGAAGAAGCTAACTCATTCTTCACTCGTAACTTTGAAGAGATTACGGAGGGTTCCCCTCAAGAGTCTCCCTTTGGGGAGGCCCTTGAGGCGGTTTAGAAACCTTAGACCTTACTGCTCACACGATAAGAAGAAGGGTTGAATGCATCTTAGGTTTAATGCAATCTGTCAGAAAAAAACTTGAGAGGTGACAAGGGACACCCGGATGGAACGAAGTTCCTTTCGATTAATTAGTGAAGGAATTGTAATAAAAAAAAAAAAAAAATATTTTATTACTAGTTGACCTGCGCAACTTCGTCTGCGTCACAATTTTCATTACTGCTCCGCTCCTATTGGTCTTAGCGTGAGGATATATAGCCTATAGCCTTCCTCGATAAATGGGCTATCTAACACTGAAAGAATTTTTCAAATCGGACCAGTAGTTCCTGAGATTAGCGCGTTCAATCAAACAAACAAACTCTTCAGCTTTATATATTAGTATAGATTATTAACAAATATAATGTAAACAGAAATAGAAAGACGAAACGAAAATAACTGGCTTGCTTTCTATGAGAGAGAGAGACAGAGACAGACAAAGAAACGCGCGCGCATATCTATCTATCTACGGCTTACAACTATAGCAAAAAGTGTCGTTGCAACTTTTCGTATGATTATTTTTAGTCTAGCCCCCTTTCACAACGCGCGATAAGGAACTCCGTTCCAAAAACATTTTCCATACATGTTTGACAGATTGTGACTGACTGCGAATTCGACCGTTGCTTGATAATAGTAGAATTGGCAATCGAAACTCGTCAAACTCTAGAAGCGGTAAGCTTGACAACCTATGTTGACAACTTGTCACGAAGCATTAATAGTACATTGTTATCTTAGGGTTGAAAGTATTGTCGAGGCGATTGGCGGCGGCGACCTCTCGCGTCCGGCCCTGGTCCAATCCATGGTCCGGAGCGAGGAGGCATGGGAAGCGGTCACCTCCTTCTGCGAAGCAGTAATGCTAGCAAAGGAGGAGGCCGAACGCGTGAGAGAGAGGGAAACCTCACGCCCCAGCTGCCGCAACAGGAGAAGACGTCCCGGGCGTCGGGAGTCGCAGGGCGATTCCCAACCACCGTAGGCACGGGCCTGCGGACGGCGAGCATTGGGTGGCTCGCCGTCCGATCAGAACCCAGCCCGGGTCGACGGCGCGCTGTGTTCCACGCGCGCCTTAAAGAGCTGTCAGCGTAGAAGACGGGGCCCGCTAGGGCCAGCGCCTAATATGTAATCAACTAGATTTACATGTGTTGAGGATGTTATTTCGTCATCAACGGTAATGGCCGAGAATTCTTTTTAGAAGTACTGACACTGGTAGTTTGCGGAATCTGTTCGAAAGAGTCGCCGCGGCAATGGTACACAAAGGGCATTGGGAGGAACACGGATGGGTTTTAGTCAGTAAGAGTCTGACACTCCCTTCTGCTTCACCCAGAGCGGGAGGAGTCATTTGATGATTTCCCATCCTTAAAAAAAAAAAAAAGGTTTGAAAGTATTGATTTAGTTCCGAAAGTGCGTTTGGCGCCCGAACCTAACGACTCAGCGAGGGCGCCAATAGTTCGAGGGACTAAATAAGTCACCCGAGGTGGGAGGGAGAATACTGTGCTTTTCATTACGAATAAGCATAAGCACAAATCCGATCCTGCATGGAGTATTGCAGCCACCTTTGGGATGGCTCAGCTAAGTATCAGCTTGCCGCGCTTGACTCGGTGGAACGCAGAGCTAAGAGGCTCATCGGTGACGTAAATCTGGTGGATGCCAAGCTACATAGCTTGGCTCATCGCCGTAAGGTTGCCTGCTTGTCGGTCTTCTACAGATTGTACTTCGGTGAGTGTGCCCAAGAACTCCACGATCTCATCCCACCGGCCCCCTTTACCATCGGACATCCAGACGCACTGCTTCTTACATCTCTACCTTGTTGCTATTCCACCAATTCGCACTAAGCGTTTCCAAACGTCTTTTATAATGCGCACAGCAAGAGTGGAACTCTCTGCCTGCGTCTGTGTTTCCAAACGCTTACAACCCTAATCTCTTCAAAGTTAGAGTGCACAGGCTCCTTCTGGGTAAGCTCGCTCCATCGTAGACTTTGTCTCTGTCATCTCTGACCTATACTAGAGTCAAGAGCAAACCCATCACAAATAAAAAAAACGAATACAAGGAAAGTAAAAATAAAAACACGAATTAGTTAAAGAAAAAATCCTTAGCTGAATCTGATGAACTCATCGACGTGTTAATACAAAACTGTCGAAAAAACAAATGAAGATCGGACTGCCGCTTTCCCGTCTATTTTGTTTTTTTTTTCTGTGACCGGCCAGCTATTCAGCCATCATTTTACATTATCATCATTGAACAAATAATTGTAAATATTTTGCCTAAATCTATGTTATTCGTAGAAATAGTTGAAAGTAAATTATGATTAAGTCAATCAAAAAATATAATATACACATTTACGTTATTTCAATTAGACATCGCGTTGAAATTGACTGGCTGTATAGAAAGTTGGGACATGGTTCAATAAAAATATTCAACATTTTTTTATTTAACGGCTTTCAATTCAAAACGATTCTCCCTAGGGCTGAAAACTAATACTTTCAACCCGCTCCTCAGGCAACTTTAGGCCTACTTTCCTAGTATCTGTAATGAAAAGTAGATTTTACAAATGCCTTTACATTAAATTTTCTTTTCCGAACCGGGACCACAGACTACAATATAATATAGGGACCGGGACCAGCTGAAAAACAAAAGCCTTTACATAAATGTATAGGTACAGTAGGTACTAACCTAGTTACTTCTCGAATACATAAGCAGCATTGGCGTATCTAGGGCTTTTTTCCAGGGGGGGCCTGGCCACAAAGCTGAGACGCGACGAAAAATTAAAATCCTTGCAGTGTGCACGATGAAAAATTGAATTTAAGGCCACTCATAGTCAGTATGTTTGCTGTATGGTGTCGGCCGGTGCCGTAGGGTGCCGTAAAAGAATAATACCATCCCATCACTTCCCGTGGGTGTCCTAAGAGGCGACTGAGGGACTCGCTAGAGAATGGGGTGGAATCCTGAGGTTAGCCGCAGACAATACTGGGGTTGGCACAGCCCACCCGGCTCCTCCCTTTATACGCCTATGATAAGCAGTCTCGGTAGGTACTCATTTTTATCGATTCGAAAATTGGAAATCATCAAATGACTCCTCCCGCCTCTGAGCGGAGCGGGAGGGAGTGTCAGACTCTTACTGACTAAAACCCATCCGTGTTCCTCCTAGTGCCCGCCGCGTTCCAGCGCCGCGGTTACTCTTTCAAACAATTCTGCAAACTGCCAGTGTCAGTACTTATAAAAAGAATTCTCGGCCATTACCGTTGATGACGAAATAACATCCTCAACACATGTAAATCTGGTTGATTACATATTTAGCGCGCGTGTGACATATTGACCATTTTACGTAACCGTACGTGATGGAACTGCCAATGAGTTAGCGAAAGTTATTTGTACTAACACTTGAGTACGAATAAAAGTAGTAGGTACCTATTTATGCGTGCGTAATAGTCAATGGGGATTTCTAAGTTGAGTAGTCATCGTGTATGTTGCATTTTCCCATTAATGTTGAAGTCGGCTTCCAGTCAACTCGGATGTAGCTGAATACCAGTCATGGAGCGGCTGCCTGTCAAAAAATTTCAAATGACAGATAAAAATGTACTATCGCAGTGACGTCACGCGAGATTTTATCGTCTGTGTTTTTTTATTTTTTTGTTATCCATGGTTTGTCTATGACATGACCGCGACAGTTATGACTTTTTTATAATGCCCGTCCCTGACACAGGCTGGCAGTGGTTTTACGGACGAATGTTTGTCTCTTATTTTGTTTTATAGTTGTTTTTATTATTTGTGTATTTAAATGTGCGTCTGTTTGGGCGGAATAAACAATTTTTCTTTCTTTCTTTTTTCTTTTAAAAAATACGTGTCCAATATTTTTTTTGAAATATTTCTGACGTACTAAGTAATTAGATTTTTTTTAGTAAAATACTCTATTGGTATACTTTTTAGGAATATACTCTATGTATTTGACGGATCCGGAAATCGAACGCAAGACCCTCTGCTGAGGAGTTGCTCTTTCGACCACCAGGCCATTACAATGAATTTTACGAATTTATCTATATCTATACTAATATATAAAGCTGGAGAGTTTGTTTGCTTGAACGCGCTAATCTCAGGAACTAGTAACTCTAGTTCGATTTGAAATATTCTTTCAGTGTTAGATAGCCCATTTATCGAGGAAGGCTATAGGCTATATTTCATCACGCTAAGACCAATAGGAGCGGAGCAGACGAAGTCGCGCGGGTCAACTAGTTAGTAAATATTTGAGGTATAATGCTGAAGAGTTTGTATGGTTGAAAGCGCTAATCTCAGGAACTACTGGTTCGAATTGAAAAATTCTTTTAGTGCTGGATAGCCCATTTATAGAGGAAGACTGTATACACGGTGCAGTGCCATTTTAGTGGTCTTACAAAGGCGTCCCACTTAATGTACCCGACATAAACTACCTCTAGGCGCGATTATTTTTAAACTAGCAATACAATAAAAATAAATAATGCATTAGAATTAAGGACACCTGTTAATAATATTTACGTATCAAAACAATGTCGTAGTTCCATTCCGAGCCGTCCTTGGAATACAAGGCTCGGGCTGCGCTAGCTCCTGGATGTCTCAAGTTACGTCATGCGTCATTTTAATGAATAATATATATATTTTTTTAATAATTCAAATGATCGTATATATCTTTTTTTTTTAAGAACGTGTAGTGGACATTGAATAGATAAAGTGGGCTGCCGTTGTAAGGGCCCCTGGGCGGCCACCGGTGCCCCGGCAACTGGAGGGCGCCAAGTCATACAGGGCGCTCCGCGTAATTTGAGTACCTACCTATTTTTTCGATATAGGTAGGTAAAGAAAAATTTAGACATTGATGGTGATTTGTTGTGCGATGAAATTTTAGGTCAGCAACACAATCTCGAAGACATTCAGGCAACGCCTATCGAAACCTTGAAACTTTATTAAAAAGCACAATCTTCAAGAATTATATCCCTGGACATCGCTGCGTATTCTGCTAACAAATCTAACAATACCAGTGACTGTTGCCAGTGGCGAACGCAGTTTTTCTAAATTTAAATTATAGCTCACCAAACAAAAGCAAAAAAAAACACCGGTAGCACTCCGGGAGTGCCGGCAGAAGTGAAAACTTTTGTATTAACGTTGTGTTTAATTATAAGTACAAAAATACTATCATTTATGAGGTAGAATACAATGTTTATTTATTGCGCTATCGTACACAAATATGACAATTTACATGTTATTATTCATAATATTATATCGTTATTTATTTATATATTACATTAATTTTTATCTCTTAGAAAAATCAACTTTCATCCATAATTTCGTAATTCCGTAATTTCGTATCCTTGGATACGCGTGGCACGCTGTACATAAACACAGACGGACATTCGCGCAAGCGCCCTGTGCCGCCTAAGCGGAGCAGCACACTCAGGCACGGTAGAAAGAGTGGGAGATACTAGTTCCTCTCCCTTCCCCTCGATCTTACGCTTTTTCGATCAGCATCACGTGACCCTGACGCGAGTCCGTCTTACGCTTTTTCGATCAGCATCACGTGACCCTGACGCGAGTCCGTCTTACGCTTTTTCGATCAGCATCACGTGACCCTGACGCGAGTCCGTCTTACGCTTTTTCGATCAGGTCACGTGTCCTGACGCGAGTTTAAGATTTTATACCCATTACAGAAAAAGTGCTCAACGCCGCTAAAGAAGTTTTCACTTCAAAAACTGTCAAATAGGGGAAATAATTCGTTAATAAGCGAATTTCGCCATAGTTGTCGGGAATGGTGTTTGAAACATCGTAAAAATACTGATGGGTGGGGGTGAAGCTATCAGGGTTGGGTGTAAAAGTTTTTCTAAATAAGTTATTTTAATATTATATTGACGTCACATTTTTCACTACTGCTGCGCTCCTTTTGGTCTATGCGTAATGATATACATATAGCCTATAGCCTTCCTCGATAAATGGGCTATCTAACACTGAAAGAATTTTTCAAATCGGACCAGTATTTACCGAGATTAGCGCGTTCAAGCAAACAAACAAACAACTCTTCAGCTTTATATATTAAGTATAGGTGAAAGGGCACTAAATGCCTGACTCGCCCCGGACGCTTAGATGGTTCAAGCCGCTGCTCTGCCCAAACAAATACAAGTGAGTAAGTACCTAGCTGTCTAGTACAACGTTGGTGGCGAGGGTGCTTCGTCTGGTCACTTAGCAACACCCCTAGCCACTGGCTTGATGCCAAACTAGCCGAACTCATCCCCAACCCTTATTTAGGGTCCGCAATCATGGCAAAATAATAACAGCCGCACGGGTCGATCTTTAAGGTTAAGCAAATCTTGCCAAGGTTGGTCTGTGGATGGGTGACCATCTAAACATATCTACCGAGTTTCCTCCGTGCCTCGGAAAGCACGTTAAGCCGTTGGTCCCGGCTGTCATTTGTAGATCTTTGGCAGTCATTACGAATTGTCGGAAGCTAGTAAATCTGACTCCAAGTCAGTACCGTGTTACCCAGTTAATGGGTTGTGGAGGTCTGGTAGGCAGCCGCTCCACGTAAAATACTGATATATAACTGAATCCAATTTGACTGGAAGCCGACCCTAATAAAGTTGGGAGAAGGCTAAGCAGATGATGAATCGTCAACACGAAATATACAAGGTGCTAATGATCGATGCTGTTTGGGCTGGTCAAATCTTCTGGTACCTACTTCTAACTTATATATTTTTTTGAGACCAGCCCACCATATGATTGCAACCACTGCAACTCCTAAGAGCCAAAATCAACAGTGGCGACCACAAGAAAAAAGCCGAACCAATGAAGCTCGATGAGTCCCGGAAAAACGATTCAACTGTCTTGGATCCCACAACGAAATATTAAAAAAAAACTTTTTTACAAAAAATGTAACCGACTTCCAAAATAAAACACTACAAAGTATAAAATAACTTTAATTTAGGAAGTCGGTGTTTTTGGTTATTTCGTTTTTTGACACCGGAAGTCGGTTACATTTTTTGTAAAAATGTTTTTTATTTTTCACTTTTTAGTGGTGCCTGCGTACCCATTCACAGCGTACCGGCGCCGCGGCGTGATGTTATGTTATGAAAATAAAACTAAGTGCTTTCGGTGTAATGGTCTCGTCAATACGAATGAAATAAGCCCAAGCACTTGGTAGTTCCTACATACCGATGTGGAGTTCCCTTGACTCTCTGTCGTCTCCATCATCAGGTCTGATCCAAACTTTCATTCTTTTGTAGTATCACCCGATATACACACGAATATCAAGTTTTTACCAAATGCGTGCCTACAATTTTCGAGAGTTGCCTTCGATTTCTCAGGGTTTCCATCATCAGATCCTGACGAGGTGGCAATAGGACCACACGGGAAGCACCAGCTTTCAAATAAAAAAAGGATCATGAAAATCGGTTCACCCAGTCAGTTAATTATGAGGTAACAAACATAAAAAAAAAAAATACAGTCGAATTGATAACCTCCTCCTTTTTTTGAAGTCGGTTAAAAACATGTCAAAACATCGCGCTTGAATGGTATGTTTAAGGACTGTAATTAAAATAGTTCGTTTTTGACACGCACTGTGTCAGGTCTAGGTCAATATTTGATGCCATTTTGTCGTTCAAACTAAATTCTTATTAGATTTTAAAACGCGAGCATGGCCCATTGTGTCACAGAATCATATAAGCCACGTTCGTGTCGCAAGACAATCGATATATCTATAGTTTTTTAGTAGTTAGCTTCCTAGTTTGTTTGTGATTACTATAACTTCTGTTTTGTTTCCTCAAAAGCGTAAATCGAATCTACATTGAGCCAAAATGACGTATAAATAGTTTAGAGGATGACGTTTGTGATTGAAAAGAAGACAGAAAAACAGTAAATCCATTTTATTTCAGCTATACGTTTGATTCCGCAGCGAATTAGTAAATCAATTGACAGCCTTACTCAGCACTCGTATATCCATCTTTGTCCCTCATTCATAAGTTACTTGTGTTAGAAAGAGCCAGAGAGAAGGAAGTATAATGGCCGTCCGACAGTCCGACTCCCCGATTGACATCAGCTGTTGTATTGTTACTCACTTCACTCAAAGCGCGACTATTCATTCATTTATATTTAGTTTCGTCGCGAATTTCTTGGAGTGAACGCGTGTAATTACGTTCTTTTAATTTTAAAATGTAAACAAACAGTTTTTTATTACTTTTAGTGAGTGAAATATCTCTTTTTTAGCGAAAATGTACCTAAACGTAGGCAAAGTGTTATGTTTGGTGGTGTTACAGTGTCTAAATAGTGTTTTTAGCGAGACAATAAGTGTGCATAAACATGTTCACTGCACGCATAAGCACCCAAAGGCTGACGAAGTGAGTAATTTTAAAGGAATAATGGTTTTTCTATGTGTATTAAGAACTTTTTGGAGGTTATGTTGAACCATAACCCCTCCCGTTCGAAGACTAAGTCTCTAACTAACGTGTACCAAATTGGATCAATTGTTTATTGTTTTAGTTACTTACTTGGTCTTTGTTTACGGTTTATTTCTAATTAAATAACTAGCTTGACGTGTTTATTAGATTGTATAGTCTTTAAATAATTTACTTTGTTTATTTTCATAAGCTAAAACACGGATCTACAAGCTTGTTTGAAGACATGAAACTGAAATGAAGTAGGTATTGTCTATTCTTCGAAGTTTTGTTTTATTTTGGGCAAAGTTTACGACTTTCATTCAGCCAGGATTTTTTAATCTTTGTCTTGTTTTTTGATACGAACCTTGTTTGTTAGTTTTCTTCTTAATTAAAATAAAATGGTTTGTACGCATGACTTATCGATGTTTTCATTTCGTTAGTAGTTTGACGTAAACATTCAGATATTTCTGTAAGTACCAAAATAATATCATACTCGTTTATTCTTTGCACATAGATCGATAGACTATTTTGTTTTTTTTTTATTGCGTTTTAAAGACTGGCAGCTCCATTCTGTCTAACAAACTTTAAAGATATTATTCTCGATACGTAAGTCAGAGAATAGACATACGGAAGTTAAAAAAAGAAATTAAATACAATTTTAAATTACCAACCACACGTTGTGCATACTTCTGTTCAATATGACATTATAATTGCTCGAAGCACGCAAAATAATGCAATTCGCGTGCAATTTATTCAAATTACGATGCCTGCTTCGTTCACGGTACATTTGATTCGCGTGACTACGTTATAAAAACGCAAGAAATACCGACTATCTGTGTTTATGTAAAATTAATTAATGTAGGCATAATAGCTCTGCTCATTACGCACGAATTCCGTTGCCTTACAATATATCTACAGAAAAAAAAAACAAAAAAAATACCTATGGCTGACGATGCAAACGTCAACAAATGATTGTTTATTTGCAATCGTATTAATGTTTACATTGAACGATGATACGGATACATTGTATCAACATGAATCGTTGTATGTCAGGAAATGTTTATGAAGATGATTAAACACGGATGGAACATTCAGCCAAAGGTATTTTTTTTTTGTTTTTTGAGCAACTTAGTGGGCCATTGAGAATCTCTGATTGCAGGGTACTAACCTACTAAAGTGTTCATAGATATAAATATACAGGGTGACTGGTACCCTGGTGCCTAATTGAGTGCGTACCTTGAAAAGCGTTGTAGGCAGGTACCGAAAACGCCCGAACGACCCAATTCGCAACGATTTTGACCCCAAATGCTCGGGGTCCAAATTGACTTGTTTTCAAGTTATCGAAGATGTTTTTGAAATTTGTTGCCTCACGACAAAAATACTGCAAATTGTGAGAAATCTCTGGATAGTAAACTGATAGATATGTACTTTTCTGATAGCTCATGAAGTCATGAACGAAAAACTTCCTTTAATACCTAACAATGTTTATAAAAATACCCATACTTTAAGAAATGAAGTGCCATAGAGTAGAAGCTATGAAAAAGTCTCTTGAAAATAAATATATAAGGCTCTTGACGTAAAAATCCTTGAAAGTAGGTAGGTATAATAGTGCCCATTTTCGCACGTGTGTATTTCGACGGTACATGATAGGTACACATTTTTCACACACAATATCAACTCTGTGTAAAAAATTGAATAGTACGGAGTCAAAATCGATGCAAATTAGTTCTAGTACAACTGTACAACCCATTTCAAGGGTTGGGAACGTCCTCAATCACCAGTCACTGTGTATGTGTATGTGTAGAATATGCAAATTATCTAATAACAAGCCTTTACATAGTTTAACATAGGATTATGTACAATAGATAGATACCTAACTGGCTATTATGTTAAGTACCTACCGCTACCGTACATAGGTACTATTAGGTACCTAGGATGGATAACGCTAAGTTTAAAGGCATGTCATCATTTTCAATGACAATTTTGTTTGCAAATAAACTTTTACAAAAATGAAATTTAAAAATGAAATATATAAAAAAATATATGGTCGAATTGAGAAACTCGTCCTTTTTTTTGAAGTCGGTTAAAAAATACAACCGACTAAAAACACTTCAAAGTATAAAACACCTTTAATTTCGGAAGTCGGTGTCAAAAAACGAAATAACCAAAAACACCGATTTCCGAAATTAAAGTTATTTTATAAATTAAAAAATGAAATTAAATTAACCTTTATTTCGACCAACAAAGTCAAAGAGAGTCAAAGTTTATTCTTTGTAGTGTTTTGTTTTTGGAAGACGGTTATATAATATATATTTTTGTAATAAAGTTTTTTATTTTTCACTTTTTGGTGGTGATACCCCACAACTAAATTGACATTCACATCTGCGTACCCCTTCACAGAGTACCGGCGTGATGTTTTGTTATGAAGTGGTGTAAACAAACAGATATGCGATTTCAGCAATCCCGAACCATTTGCTATCATTTATTGAAGAGCTGCGTTACCTATCTCCGAAGTTCTTCATCAGATCTTTACGAAATTGAAAAGGGATCACTTCGAGAAAATTCTCATCCAAACAAAAAACGAATCATCCAAATCGGTTCACAGTGGGCGAAAATATCTCTGAGTTAACATTTTTCCTGGGATCCCATCATCAGTCAAGTCATAAATGTTTGGAATTGGTCACGTGACATTTTGATGGCGCTTGTCAATTATTTGGACTTCTGACAATCATTTTGAATGAAATAATTCCACTTTTCTGTAATCTCGAATCATCTATATGACGAATCTGCCTAGCGCATACGAAAACATCAATGATGTAACACATTTGTTGCAATTCTGTTAAACTTTACCTATCACTATCAAAGTCTTGAACAAATAATTTATTGTAGTCTACGGCGCGTATCACAATCGCCAAAGTTCAATAACACAAAGATCTTTTGTAAAGCCAGTATCAGACTGTAGGTAGGTCACACCAAACAGGTTTTATGTGCATCAACCAGTCCGCGAAGTTATCCTATGCAGTTTATTCGACGATTTTAACTTTGAACGTGAAGTCGTGAAACCGAACAAACCTGCTTTTGAAATTGGAATCTAGGTAAGGATTAAAAATGGCGCCAATGCTGGTGACTCATCATTGTTTATGGTAACCAATCGTACTTTTATAGACATTTTATCCGATAATACATTATATTTACCTATGACTATTTTTATATTGGGCGTAAAAATGTCCTCTAATCAATATGGGCCTCCTAATTCACGATAATTGGACATGTGTGATGGGATAATTTGGTTTCCCACACCTCGTAAACGGATCGGCCTTTGCTGTGACAATGACAATCTATACGAATAGATAAAATTGAAGTGCCTGATGGGTGTTTGTAATATCAAAATACTTGTAACTAAATGCATGGATGGTATACTATAGCAAAATATATTTTTCTTTTCTGTCTGTCTGTTGATTCTGGTTAATTTCCAAAACAGCTGGACCGATTTGGAGACGGAGAGCGCGAAATTTATATACCTATAGCAAGATTACCTTGTTAAAAATAAAAAATGATTTTATTACGTTTATTTTACCACGCGTCGAACAAAAAATCAAACGTAAAAATTAAATGTCACTCTTTTCGGTACATAATAATTGTAACGAGATAAGTGATGCAAATTCTTCAAAAATAATAAAAATTACAAAAAATACCTTCCCTTTTTATTTTTAGTGAAATAATTTCTATAACGGTACTGATTACATGGAACAAAATACGCATTGTCTTCAAAGTCACCCTGTAAGAAAAGAAAGAAAGAAGAAGAAAGAAAGAAAACACGTTTATTCTGCTCGAAACGACGCAAAAGACAAAAAAGAAATAATATGAACAAAATTACAGGGATTTTACTGCATTAGTGAATCCTTTTTAGCTGTATATCCCTTAGGAGCCTTTTACGCCACCCACGCCACAAGTCAGGGCCTTGAACCAAGTAGGTGTACCAACATAATAGAAAATACAATTTAAGATAATATATAACACCTCCATCAACTATATATCTTCATTTCTAGTTATATTTCACGTACCTTCCTAACTTTGCATTCTTTGGAGCTCGTGGCTGAATAATAACAGCAACTCAGATGGGTCTTAAGGTTAAGCAACGCTTGCCGAGGCTGGTCTGTGGATGGGTTACCATCTTAACATAACGAATTTCCTCCGGTTCTCGGAAAGCACGTGGTCCCGGCTGTCATTTGTTGATCTTTGGCAGTCGTTACGAATTGTCAGAAGCCAGTAAATCTGACACCAGTCTTGCCAAGAAGTACCGTGTTGTGGAGGTTTGGTAGGCAGCCGCTCCACGTAAAATACTGGTATTCAGCTGAATCCGGTTTGACTGGAAGCAAACCCCAATGTAGTTGAAAAAGGCTAGGCAGATGATGATTTCACGTACCTAACTTTGAAAGGGCGAAATGCTAAAAAAGAAAGAAAAATGTTTATACAGGGCGTTTTTTTTACTATTGATAGGCATACGTTTGACCACTATCTCACCTGATGGTAAGCGATGATGCGGTCGAAGATGGAGCACGCTTGCCTAGAAGTCACGCGTTAAAGAAGCGATTTAAAGTTCTAAACCACGCAACGGATTTTGTTACAGTTTAGTAGAAGAAAGAAAAATAACCGAGGAAGGTTCTTGAATATAATCTGCGCCCATCCGAAGCCTGGGCTATTCGCTTATCATCATATACCATGTTAATTAGGCTCGACGCAACACGTTTTTTCTTCCATTCTGTCCTTTAAGCCGCCACGCTATCACTGTCTCCCTTTTCTTTCATATCGCTCCTCACACAATCCATTCGTCTTTTCTTTAGTCTCCCTCTCCATCCATCCACATTTATATTCATAACTCTTTTAGTTACATGCGTTTGCTCCCTTCTCTTCACATGACCATACCAAGAAAAGCGGTTCCCTTTTAACTTTTACCTCTAATTCATTACATTTTCATCTCCGCTACCTGCCGTTTTCATCCGTCTTTTTCACAGGCCAACATTCTAAGTATAGAACATAAAAATATTTTACAAATTCACTATACACAGAACTGCCATCTCGCATTGTCTTTCAAATAAGTATATCTCAATGCTTTGAACACAATCCGCGTCAATTTGGAGTGTCCTTGTCTAGAAATGAAAGAAATATCTGTTTGAGACAAGAATGACGCAAAACCCTTTGTTCCATAACTCGATTTTCAAATATTTCGCTCCATTTTTCTCGCGTCAAATAAGAAAAGTATTCTTCTTGTCTGTGGTGTGATGGACGGTATTCAATGAGGGCTATCGCGTTTGAATTTACCGCTAGAGGCGTCAGGTTTTAAATGTCAAATTTCACTGTTGATTGGCTATTTACGCGAGTTTATTTACTTATTTGTTTTGATTTAGATTTTATTTTTTATTTTCCTTCTAACTTTGGTCACATGCGCTTAGTAACAACTTTAATGCTATGATTAAGAACCTTACTCGACAGTGGCGCCAACTGGTGAGTACAAAAACGGTAGCCCTCATTGACATTGTATATATGTCACCGGAAAATTACAGACTCTATGTAAATCTTTATAAGATAACAATTTATCGATATAATTATGAAATAGTCGTTTTTAGAGTTCCGAAAAAAACACAGAACCCTTATAAGATCACTCGGATGTCTGTCTGTCTGTCTGTCCGTCTGTCACAGCCAGTTTTCTCCGGATCCACTGGACGGATTTTGATGAATTTGGTACACATATGGACTTTTATGACCCAAACACGGACGCGTTACTTAAATCATTAAATTTTTAGTATGGGGGTCACTTTTGGGGGTCAAACTAGAAAATTAAAAAAAAAAGTTTTTTGAACAATATCATGTGACATATCAAATGAAAGGGCTTACTGTGAGGGTTTTAATTATATTTTTTTTATAATTTTAAAATTTGTAGTTTAGAAGTTATTCAAGAAATTAGACGAAAAATGACCATTCCCCCCCCCCCTTATCTCCGAAACTACTGAGCCTAAAATTTTGAAAAAAATGGAAATAATAGATCTTTACCTAAAGATTACAGGAAAACCTATTAGAAGTCTGTAGTGTTAAAATAACGTGTTAAAAAAATTAAATTCGTTCGGAACCCTTTGCACGCGAGTCCGACTCGCACTTGGCCAGTTTTTGTAGGTAAAATCAGCCTCTGCTGCAGTTGTCACTTTCGCACTTTACTTGATAGGGCGCAGCGCGACGGCATCGGCAATAGTTTCTTCAAATACCTATTTTTCAAATTCCTCGGGATTAGAGTCTCCCTTTTAAGGAAAGAATTTAAGGTCGGAAATCGGTTACGTCGTTATTTCTTGTGACGGCAGTGTTTCCCTATGAGAAAATCGGCTAGAAAAAACGCGAGCCGTATAGCATCGTGTGATCTAAAACATGCTCGTGTGAAAAGCAAAAAAGTCTACGTGTTTTGCATAGAAATAAAGCCATATTCGATAAACCTATCATACATGTATATCTGATTTGTATGAGCTATTGTTAAAGAATATCAAAATCGTGATGGCCTGGAGGTAAAAGGGTCCGCTTCGTATGGTACACCGCACAGCAATAGAAAAAAAAAACCGGGCAAGTGCGAGATGAACTCGCACACGAAGGGTTTCGTACACACCTTATTTTTAGGGTTCCGAAAAAAAAACGGAACCCTTATAGGATCACTCGGGTGTCTGTCTGTCTGTCCGTCTGTCCGTCTGTCCGTCTGTCACAGCCAGTTTTCTCCGGATCCACTGGACCGATTCCGTTGAAATTCGGTACACATATGGACTTCTATGACCCAAACACGGACGCATTACGTAAATCATTAAATTTTTAGTATGGGGGTCACTTTTAAGGGTCAAACTAGAAAATTAAAAAAAAAGTTTTTGAACAATATCGTGTGACATATTAAATGAAAGGGCTTGATGTGAGGGTTTTAATTATATTTTTTTTTCATAATTTTAAAATAAATGGTTTTGAAGTTATTCAAGAAATTAGACGAAAAATGACCATTCCCCGCCTTATCTCCGAAACTACTGAGCCTAAAATTTTGAAAAAAATGGAGATAATAAACCTAAAGAATACAGGAAAACCTATTAGAAGTCTGTAGTGTTAAAATAACATGTTAAAAAAACTAAATTCGTTCGGAACCCTTTGCACGCGAGTCCGACTCGCACGTGGCCAGTTTTTTATTATTTGTTGTTATAGCGGCAATAGAAATACATAATCTGTGAACATTTCAACTGTCTACCTATTAAAGTTCTTGAGATACATCCCGCTGACAGACAGACGGACAGCGGAGGCTTAGTAATATGGTTTCGTTGGTAATCCCTTGGGTACGGTTGGTAACCCTAAAAAATATGCTTAGTGAGGAAGAAACTATTTCCTTAGGGAGTTGTTAAATTTTCGAAACAATTAAGACATTCTCCCTAGGAATGAAAATATCTAAAAACCCGACGAGAAGTCATCTATTAAATATCTACACTAATATTATAAAGAGGAAAAATTTGTTTGAAATGAATAGGCTCCGAAACTACTGGACCGATTTCAAAAATTCTTTCAGCAATAGATAGCTACATTATCAGCGAGTAACATAGGCTATATTTTATCCCCCTACTCCCACGGGAACGGGAACTACGCGGGTGAAACCGCGTGACGTCCACTGAGGAAAAATAAATCTCTATGTCTGACGCAGTTGGTGGCTTTTATTAAGGTTCCGTATCCAAAGGCTAACCAATGGAACCCTATTACTAAGCATCCGTTTTCTGTCAGACCGTCCCTTTCTGTCAGCGGGCTGTATCTCAAGAACTGCAATAGGTAGGCAATTGTCCGCCTTTCTGTCAGCGGGCTGTATCTCAAGAACTGCAATAGGTAGGCAATTGTCCGCCTTTCTGTCAGCGGGCTGTATCTCAAGAACTGCAATAGGTAGGCAATTGTCCGCCTTTCTGTCAGCGGGCTGTATCTCAAGAACTGCAATAGGTAGGCAATTGTCCGCCTTTCTGTCAGCGGGCTGTATCTCAAGAACTGCAATAGGTAGGCAATTGTCCGCCTTTCTGTCAGCGGGCTGTATCTCAAGAACTGCAATAGGTAGGCAATTGTCCGCCTTTCTGTCAGCGGGCTGTATCTCAAGAACTGCAATAGGTAGGCAATTGTCCGCCTTTCTGTCAGCGGGCTGTATCTCAAGAACTGCAATAGGTAGGCAATTGTCCGCCTTTCTGTCAGCGGGCTGTATCTCAAGAACTGCAATAGGTAGGCAATTGTCCGCCTTTCTGTCAGCGGGCTGTATCTCAAGAACTGCAATAGGTAGGCAATTGTCCGCCTTTCTGTCAGCGGGCTGTATCTCAAGAACTGCAATAGGTAGGCAATTGTCCGCCTTTCTGTCAGCGGGCTGTATCTCAAGAACTGCAATAGGTAGGCAATTGTCCGCCTTTCTGTCAGCGGGCTGTATCTCAAGAACTGCAATAGGTAGGCAATTGTCCGCCTTTCTGTCAGCGGGCTGTATCTCAAGAACTGCAATAGGTAGGCAATTGTCCGCCTTTCTGTCAGCGGGCTGTATCTCAAGAACTGCAATAGGTAGGCAATTGTCCGCCTTTCTGTCAGCGGGCTGTATCTCAAGAACTGCAATAGGTAGGCAATTGTCCGCCTTTCTGTCAGCGGGCTGTATTGCAAGAACTGTAATAGGTAGACAATTGAAATTTTCACAGATTGTGTATTTCTATTGCCGCTGCAACAACAAATAATAAAAATTAAGGTTTATGGTACCCTTCGTGTGCGAGCCCGACTCGCAGTTGACCGTGTTTTTTAGTTCAATAACAGATTGAATGCCACCAACTGTATCAGACTGCTTAAAAATTTACTCGTTTGGAACCTTTTTGTCGTTTTGCGGCAGTCTTTTTCTTTAAACGTCATTTTTTGTAAAAATGTGATTTTACTCTTAAAACTACAGGATTCTGAATTACTGAGATTGTATCTTTAACAAAGATCACACGAACACAAATACACCTTTTTAATTTTCACAATAATTAGCTCCATCTTCACACGAAACCATTCATTTCATTCGTTCTTCCATTCATTGTTTAGCTCAGTAGATCACATTACGTAACTTTTGCTTTCATTATTCGATAGACATTCTTATTTCAGAAGAAAGCATCGAATTATAAGATTAATTTTAATGCAACCACAATGCAAATGATGAGCAATTCTCGTATTTTGAAGGTTTTCGGAGATTAGCCGGAACAAACAGATAGACATACAAAAAAATTAAAAAGGGTAGAGTGGGTACATATCTACACTTCTATCTATATCTATACTAATATATAAAGCTGAAGAGTTTGTTTGTTTACTTGAACGCGCTAATCTCAGGAACTGCTGGTCCGATTTGAAAAATTCTTTCAGTTTTAGATAGCCCATTTATCGAGGAAGGCTATCATTACACTAAGACCACTAGGGGCGGAGCAGGCGAAGTTGCGCGGGTCAACTAGTACATGTATATGTAGTGTCCGCGATAGAATTTTCAATTTTAAAATGTTGTCATCATCATAACAGCCGAAAGACGTCCACTGCTGGACATAGGCCTCCACAAAGGGGGCGGGGTTTGCCATAATCGCCACGCTTGGCAGGCGGGTTGGCGATCGCAGTGTATGATGTTGCGTTTTACAGAGAACGCTGCTGGCCATTCTCTGGTGAGTCCCTTAGTCGCCTCTTACGACACCCACGGGAAGTGATGGGATGGTATTATTCTTATACGGCACCGGCCGACACCATACGGCGAAAAAGCGGCGGTTTAAAATCTACTTAGTAGTAAAAATCTTAAAACTTTTGTGTAACTGTATGTCATACAGAAATGCGGTTTTATTTTTTGAAAATAATTTATGTTAAATGTTCACCGCTGTTTCGTTTAAAAAACGAGTGTAATCGCGGTAAATATACCGCTAAGACGAATACACTCGTTTAAAACATCAATTATTGTATTCATAAAACAAATCTGTATTTCTGTATTTTAGTTTGAAATAAAAACAAATAAAAAGCGACGAATCTTTTCGAGAAAAGGTAGGTAGTGCCCTTGCGCTTGGCTTGGTTCGTCTTGGCGGAGACACTACCGTGCCCCCAGATATGTACATAAATTAAAGCTTCCAAGATTTTTAACTAAAATATTTTAAAGTTGAAATTTTTTCTTGGGAACCCTATACTTTCATAAGCATTTAATAAAAAAATATTTTGATATTATAAAACAAACACTTCAAAATTGTATTTATTTTATAGAGTAGTTTCAGATGTTTTATTTAGTAGACGGACCCTCAGTACGTACCTACAATATAAAAAGTACTGGCGTGGGTGTCAGCTTAAGTACTCTTTCGAGGAACAAAGCGGAAATTTGTTATTTTTAGGTTACTTGTACCTACAATATTATTTGTGCTATTTTAGAACGATATAATTCATTTGAGGTACGAGATACGTACATGTCCGCTACTCAATTGGAGCAATTAAGAGGAATTCCCTGCTGAGTATGTTTCCTGATAGCTACAACCTGGGAGTCTTTAAGTCAAGAGTGAATAGTTTACTTCTAGGCAAGCGTGCTCCATCTTCGACCGCATCATCGCTTACCTACCATCAAGTGAGATTGTGGTCAAACGTATGTCGATCAATAGTAAAAAAAAGTCAAACATGTGTTTGACATTTTTTTTAACCTCAATTTCCCTCCATTTTGATGACAAAATGGAGGGAAATTAGAGATATTTTTGACAGTTGGCGACAGTGACGCGAATGCGAATGCTCGCGCTCTTAAACATACGGGAAAATTACGAAAATGCCTACGAATCTGCCTAGTCTTTTCCAATTATATTGGGGTTGGCATCCAGTCCAACCAGCAGCTCAAGTCCAGTATTTTACATAAAGCGATAGCCTTTTTGACCTCCATAACGCATTTGGAATACTTAGTCATAATTTATGAATCCATAGAAAAGACGTGACAAAAAGGCAAGCGTGCTCCTTCTTCGACCGCATCATCGCTTACCTACCATCAGGTGAGATAGTGGTCAAACGTATGTCGATCAATAGTAAAAAAAAGTCAAACATGTGTTTGACATTTTTTTTTTACCTCCATTTCGCGAATGCGAATGCTCGCGCTCCTTAAACATACGGGAAAATTACGAAAATGCCTACGAATCTGCCTAGTCTTTTCCAATTATATTGGGGTAGACATCCAGTCCAACCAAAAGCAGCTTAATACCATTCACATGAAGCGATACCCTATTTGACCTCCATAACGCGTTTGGAATACCTAGTCATAATTAATGGATCCATAGATAAGACGTGACAAAACCACTTTCCATACGGCCAGTTACATAAAAAAACAAATGTTTTAAACATGAATAGTTCCGAACGAGCGCCCATAATTATAACACAGGTGATGAGGTGATATAATATGTCTAAATCCAGTTCCCACAAAGGGCCAGAGGTCAGATAACTGCTACTAACTGGAAAACCGTTACGTCATGAAGAGATGGCTGGCTTAAAGATAAATAGCTAAATGTGGGTGCAGACTGCAGAGTTGCAGACACACGTCTCCGAAAAACTTTTTACAAAAAAATATAACCGACTGCCAAAGAAAACACTACAAAGAATAAAATAACCTTAATTTCGGAAGTCGGTGTTTTTGGTTTTGTTTTTTAACACCGACTTCCGAAATTAAGGTAATTTTATTCTTTGTAGTGTTTTCTTTGGAAGTCGGTTATATTTTATTGTAAAAAGTTTTTATATTTTACTTTAAAGTGGTGATACTTGGACGGACGACGTCTTCGTCAACGCAGAAGTTGAAATAAGCAAAAATGCTCATAAAATAAAAACTACTGAACCAAATTGAATAATTTTTTATGGGGCCAAATAGCAACTATACTGCATCGAACTAAAAAAAGAATCACGGAAATCGGATCAGAAAGCACGGAGTAATCGGTGTATATACATATAAAAACAAACAAAAAACCCACCGAATTGAGAACGTCCTCATTTTTTGGAAGTCGGTTAAAAAAGCATTAAAAATGCCGAGTGTCAACTTGTCAAGTCCTCACTTCTTGCAAAATTTCAGGGTTCTAGATCACCAGCAAGTGTCCTATAGGTTTTGCGAGTCTCCTGAAAAAAGTAACTTAATGTTACGTTAAGTACAGAATGCAAATATTAAACCGGTCAAGTGCGAGTCGGACTTACGTACGTCGGGTTCCGTGCCATTAGGAGACTTCTTGCGACATGAATGTAGGGCTTAGGTCAATGGGAAGTGCCCTAATAAGTTACGCGAGCATCGAAAAACGCGGCATTAGAACTCTTCATACGCGACTCCGACTCCACTTGACCAGTTTTTATTACTTTGTTGTTATACCTACTTTAGTATTAGCATTACCAATATGCCTGCAAAACTGGACTCTTTAATGTATGGATTTGATTGGTATTTATTTGTTATTAGCGGGAATAGAAACACACACTTTGTATCATGAATTCATGAGATACAGCCCGCTGACAGACAGACGTACGAACGGACAGAGCCGAACCGAATATTCGGTTACGGTTTTGCCTGAAAATCTGTTATTGTGGGTCCACACGACACCGACTTTTGTTTGCGCAGACTTTGAACTCTGAAAAAAAAAAAAAAACAACCGACTTACAAAACCTTTTTGGCCTCGCACAAATTAATTTTAAGACGCCGCTTATATGTATTGACTGATATGTATGTCTTGTGCGAGTCCCAAATAAATATTTTTCTTTCTTTCTTTCTTTCAAATAAAAAAAAAACACTACTAAGCAAAGTAACTTTAATTTCGGAAGTCGGTGTTTTTGGTAGTTTCCGAAATTAAAGTAATTTTTTACTTTGAAGTGTTTTTTTTTTATTTGGAAGTCGGTTGTATTTTTTTGTAAAAAGTTTTTTATTTTTCACTTTTTATCTTGGACCGATTTTCTTCAAACATAGCTAAGAACACTCCCGACTAATTCACAACAAACGAAATCAAAATCAGTTCACCCGTTGGGGAGCTACGATGCCACAGACACACACACACACTCACACAGACACGTCAAACTTATAACACCCCGTTGTTTTTACGTCGGAGGTTAAAAACAATATTACGTAACGCGTAGTTCAAACCCAGGGGGGGTTTGAACTACCCCCCACTTTCGTTACGTAATACTTGAACGCTCCCTTACTTGGATGACAAAAAACCGTCATCCAAGTAAACGAATTCCAGGTAAGTATTTTGATTTAAAAGCCAAACTTCCAAACCGATTTTGATAAAAGTTCTATGGAATCAATCGGGAAGTATATCCTTTCAGACAAAACAAGATTTTTTCTAATCGGTTCATAAATGATGGAGTTATGACTATGAGGTAACAAACATAAAAAAGAGCCTCCTCCTTTTTAGGGTTCACTCGGGTGTCTGTCTGTCTGTCCGTCTGTCACAGCCAGTTTTCTCCGGATCCACTGAACCGATTCTGTTGAAATTTGGTACACATATGGACTTCTATGACCCAAACACGGACGCGTTACGTAAAGCATTAAATTTTCAGTATGGGGGTCAAACTACAAAATTTAAAAAAAAAGTGTTTTGAACAATATTGTGTGACACATCAAATGAAAGGGCTTACTGTGAGGGTTTTAAATTTTTTTTTTTCATAATTTTAAAATAAATGGTTTAGAAGTTATTCAAGAAATTAGACGAAAAATGACCATTCCCCCCTCCCCCCTGCTGGCCTACTATGACGTATTAAAACGATCGTGTATAAGGTGTGGGAAGGAGACAGAGTTATACAAGACGCATAACACTATCCCTTTTCCTTAGCTTAATCTTGATCGTATTAGCACGTCATAGTAGGGCCCCTTATCTCCGAAACTACTGAGCCTAAAATTTTGAAAAAAATGGAGATAATAGATCTTTACCTAAAGATTACAGGAAAGATTAGAAGTCTGGAGTGTTAAAATAACATGTAAAAAAAAAAAATTCGTTCGGAACCCTTTGCACGCGAGTCCGACTCGCACTTGGCCAGTTTTTTTGGAGTCGGTTAAAAACGTCTGCGCTGACGTTTCGTGTGGACCCACTTTTACGGTCGGACACTACTGGCTACCCTAGTTACGTCATACATGTCATAGACTAGAGTATAATGAGGACACGAATATGTTCAGTATATAAGTACTTAGTCTCACGACATCCTCGTTAGGTTAGCCCGAGTATCTAGACTCAGCGGGATTGGGATCTAGAGGCGTTAAGTTATAACTGGTGTAGTTACGTGTATGGTACACCTCTGCAATCAGCATGCGTACGTCGGAGACAGTTCTGGCAGTTCACACTAGCGTTGAATCGTAGCGCCAATCCAAATTCACTCTTATCTCCAAATTATAATGCACCTTTTACGCAGAATTATAAAATAAACTAGCTGACCCGCGCAACTTCGTCTGCGTCACAATTTTCATTACTGCTCCACTCCTGTTGGTCTTAGCGTGATGATATATAGCCTTCCTCAATAAATGGGCTACCTAACACAGAAAGAATTTTTCAAATCGGACCAGTAGTTCCTGAGATTGGCGCGTTCAAGCAAACAAACAAACAAACTCTTCAGCTTTATATATTAGTATTTTCATTACTGCTCCGCTCCTATTGGTCTTAGCGTGATGATTGTATAGCCTATAGCCTTCCTCGATAAATGGGCTATCTAACACTGACAGAATTTTTCAAATCGGACCAGTAGTTCCTGAGATTAACGCGTTCAAGCAAACAAACAAACTCTTCAGCTTTATATATTAGTATAGATATGTACCTATCATAATTTAGCAAAACATGTTTAAAAAAGACATTCAGATCGGCTAAGCTAATATTTGCTGCCTACTTAAATATAAGATAAATAATTACTTACGTAAATTAGCTCAGTAAATACTTTAAACGAGGAAACGTAAACTTCATAATTTAATCATTAAAGGAGCCATGTTGTTAACGTTTTCGGACGAATAAATTAACGTCACAAAGAAAACGAACGAGAATTTTGAATTTGGAATTACAGAAATGTTACACGTGTTGAATTGGTAGACATTTTGTTTTTTTTTAAAGAAAGTTTGGCGGGAAAAATAAGTTGTAATTTGAAGTTTTTGTTTTGCTAGATTAAATTGCACTTTGACTTGCTTACTCTGTGGGTTTTGTTGTTATTTGGTGTTCTGTTTGGGAGCACCTCATTTGAGATTCGACAAGCTAAGAAGCTCAAGCCCCCCTTCAAGGACCCAGATTTCGTTGTTAGTCTACAACCCATAGAAATATAAAAAAAACAGTTGGTGTTTATTATATCTATGCTACAACCTAACAAAGTCATACGAAAAGTAATCCAAAGAGATTTCTTATGTGTTAAGCAAAATAAAATATTTTGTGTTTTTTTAGTGTTTTCTTTGCTAAGGCTAAAACTCATCAGTCATCACTCACTCTCCATCCTGGATCCGCCCCATGTCCCATAGTAAAAGTTGTTCATAATGATGAGTACAATGACCATTATCATCCATTATCAGCCTTTTCCTAAAGGGGGCAAGCTTGGGGCCGGCTTCCAGTCAAACCGGATTCAGCTAAATACCAGTATTTCACGTGAAGCGGCTGCCTACCAGCAGTGGCGTGCCTAGGGTTTCAAAATAAGGCAAGCCCAATAAAATTTTAACCGATTTCAAAAAAAGAAAGTTCAGTTTTCGACTGAGTATGTAGGTACCTTCGTATGTATCATCGCAATTTTCTCATACATTGATATAGATGTCTCAATTCGTTGTTTACCAAAATTACCGAAAGAAACCATTGCACACAGGTGTTTATGGGAATTTGCGTGCCTTTTAATTGCGCCAGATATGTTATTTAAATCATTATAACCAGATGTATTCCAAACGGAATCTTCATTCGAAAAAAACATGCAACACCAGCAATACAACTTATTAGTGTGCGAACAGCCAACAATCCAACTAGTTTTATACACTGATCTATTAAATTTTCGTTTATGCGATTTACTAGTCTGAGAAAAATACAGATTAGGCGTCGGTTTTAATGAAGAAATTAACTGTTTTTTCTGAGCAAAGTTTAAAGATTTTACCTTATCTTCGCCAATCAAAACTTGAACGCATTTTAAATCCTCACAAGGTACAATTACCTCCATTGTTGTAGGTAAGTCACCAAAACAATTGTATCACTGAGAAAATCCAAGAAAACACACAAACTTTAACAACATAACTTTTCAACTCTCAAGCAAATGAAACTGAAGTGAGTTGCACTTGGGTGTCAAGAACTACTTACGCAGAGTTGCAGTGTTGTCATTTAGGCAAAAAAAGTCGCCAGGTATATGAAAAATCTAGCTAGATGTCGCAATTTTTTTATTTTTAAGATATTGCTCGAATATTTAATTTCTTTATTTTAAAAAGTCACTAGTTTTTATTGTTGCTAAATCTTAAAAAAAAGTCCCCAAACTCGTTAAAAATCTCCAAGATCTCACAACGTCGCTAAAACGGCAACACTGCAGAGTTGGCAAGGTGACAAGGTCACGCATACGCGTGCAACTTCATACGCATGCACGGCTTAGTCGTACATACTGATCGATTTGTAGACGCACAAGGTTTAAAACTCGTTATACGGCACATCGCTATAAGTGCGAAAGTGACGGAGATAGTATTTGAAAGCCCGGTAAAAGCCGGTGAGTGTAAGCGAGATAGCTATATGTAGATGCTGCAAATGCGAAACTCTGCGCGCGAACAATCGCGATGTGTAGTTATGTAGTAATGTGGCAGTAATACTTTGTGTTATTTTGATAAGAATTAAGCGCGCGAACTTTTAAATAGTTCGGGTTTGATATTGATTCTCTATCGAGCATTTTAGTAAGGCATGCCGGGCCTTTGGGCTTATATGAAGATACCGCCACTGCCTACCAGACCTCCACAACCCATTAACTGGGTAACACGGTGCTCCTTGGCAAGACTAGAGTCAGTTTTTCTGGCTTCTGACTATCCATAACAACTGCCTATCTACAAATGACAGCCGGGACCAACGGCTTTTCTTGGCACCCCATCTGCAGACCGAGCTCGGCAAGCGTTGCGTAACCTTGAAGTTCGACCCGTGCGGCTGTCATTATTTAGCCACGAGCTCCTACTGATAAGTACAATGATATTTCTACGATTTTGATTGAAGCTGCGCTTCTAAAGAACGTGAACGTCGCCGATGGCAGACTCAAAACTATTATTCAGGTTGACCAGTTAAGAGGTGAACAACTTATTTTATAAATTTTCTTTTACATACAATGGAAATTACTAGGTATTGTTTCAAAAATATTACGTATGGAAAATAACATCTGCCAAATGTCCACCTCTAGCAGCGCGACAAATGTGAACTCTTTTTATCGCGTTTCTCATCACATTTCGCACATTTCCGGCGCTATCCAACTGACTGCGTCTCGGATATTCTGTTTTAAATGTTGAATATTTCTCGGCTTGTTACCATAGACACGTCCCTTTAGATAGCCTCACAGAAAAAAGTCAGGAGCTGTCAAATCCGGTGAGCTTGGGGGCCAATCAATGTCACCATTTCTTGAAATTAATTGACCTGAAAACATTCTTCTCAATATTTCGATTGTGTCTCTGGCCGTATGACATGTGGCCCCGTGTTGTTGGATCCACATGTTTTCTAAGCCCAAGTGATTCATTTGATGTAACAAAAAATTGTTGATCATCTCACGGTAACGATCTCCATTCACTGTTACGGCCGTAGCATCTTCAAAGAAGTAAAAACGCTCCATATCGATTTTGCCGTATCTACACGAAATAATTATTATCAAATAACTGTCAAATATGGCGTCAAAACAAAATGGCGGCAAAAAAAGTTGTATACCTCAAAGTTGGCCACCCTGTGTAACTAGTAAACAACTTTCATAATTACTCAGAATATTGATCACAAACGGATAAAAGATTGAATGACTAATATTGTTATAAAAGCTTGCGGTTAGTTACTATCGGGGAAAACCACTGGCTTAGCTTGAGTGTCACTCAATGTTATCAGGCGTTTATAATACTATACTAGGGGACTAAGTGATAGTGGTTGTGATAAAGATAGGATATAGCCATTATTTTAAATAACACTGATTCATCATCATGATATCAGCCGAAAGACGTCCACTGCTGGACATAGCCCCCCCCCCCCAAGTGTCGCCACAACGACCGGTCCTGCGCGTCTCGCATCCATCGGCTACCCGCGACCCGAGCCAGGCCATCGGTCCACCTTGTGGGAGGCCTTCCAACCCTGCCCACTGCCACTTTAGTTTGGTGATCCTCCGGACTATGTCAGTAATATTGGTTCCCTTGCAGATAACAGATTATTTATTATTAGCTGACTCGTGTCCACTTCGTTGGGCGGTATTTTTCGGGTTAATATATAGCCTATGGCACTCACAAATAACGTGGCTTTCTATTGGTAAAAGAATTTTCAAAATCGGTTCAGTAGATCCTGAGATTACCCCCTACAACCTCACAAACTCACAAACTTTACCTCTTTTAAATTATTATTATTATTCAGCGGAATCTGGTTTGACTGGAAGCTAACCCCAATACATATAGTCGGGAGAAGGCAACGCAGGTTAATTGAGTAGTCTAGTACTAATCCACCCAGATTTAACAATCAACAATGGTATATTAGGCTCCGAAAAATCCCGATGGGAAAAGCCAAATAGATGAGATTTTTATCAGATTCCCTTAGTAAGTCGGGAATTTTCCTGCTTAGTGCAAATTGATTCACACAGTTGAAATGGTTGTTATAATCAATCTTCGGTAAAATCCAACAATAACATCAAGTTTTATCTGCTTGGTAACAGGTCATACCATCAACATTTGCCTAGCCTTTTCCCAACTATATTGGGGTCGGCTTCCAGTCAAACTGGATTCAGCTGAGTACCAGTATTTTGCGTGGAGCGGCTGTCTACCAGACCTCCACAACCCGGTAACTAGGTAACATGGTACCTCTTGGAAAGACTGAACGAACACTTTAGCGTTCGCCTATTGGCACCGCGGCCCTGGGCCCCATGTCTGCTATTATAATAGTGTCAGAATGGTCTCATAATGATTTCATAATGGTCGATTTTGACAAGTTTGGTAATCTACTAATATAAAAGCGTCATTATTACTTTCCAATGGTCAACCACTGACACTGCATTGAAAGAAATGGCATAGAATGGTAATCTCGTACATAATGACAAATTAATAAATAATATTTAAAAACATATATAAAAGAAATCTGGCATAACTTGTCAAAATCGACCATTATGAAATCATTATGAGACCATTCTGACACTATTGTAATAGCAGACTTGGGGCCCTGGAACGCGGCGGGCATTAGGAGGAACATGGATGGGTTTAAGTCAGTAAGAGTCCGACACTCCCTTCTGCTCCGCCCATTCTTAAAAAGGGCCCGCCAGTGATATCTGTACTAAAATATCAAAATTGTTTCAGTGATTTAGGCTAGAAAACGTATACAAACAATCTCTCGTATACAAACAAAAAAAAAATTATAACTAGCTTTTTCCCGCGATTTCGTACGCTGTTATTTTTCCGTTCCTTTGTAATTTCGGGAAATCTTCTCCTAATGCTCCCCTACACTACCCAAGGAACCTATGTACATGACAAATCTCAGCTTTCTACGACCAGTAGTTTTGGCTGTGCGTTGTCTGTCAGTCACTCAATTAGTCACCAGTAACGGAAGAATTTTAAATAATATTGATAATAATAGGGACTTCAGATAATAAAGTATAGGTATATACAACCTTTTACTTATTATACGTCTCTAATCAAGAGTTAAGGAACCACTTGACCTCTTTTATTTAAACAAAAACTCAGAAGCAAAAGAATTCACGTTTTAAAAAAGAATTTACTTTTCACAACAAAAAAATAAACAATTTATGAAGAAAATAGCTGTCATTTCTTGTAAGAAAATGGATGACGGACATTCCCGCCAATGTTTTATTAATCTGAATTAAAATCTATAACGTCTGCTAATAAGACACCTGAGGCTTTTCAAAAGATAAAAGATTTGGATGACGTAATAAAACGCCTGAGAGATCTTTGTATATTATCATAATTTCTTATCTTTTGTAAGTTGAACCTTTTACGACGAATGTTCCAAAGACCTTGTATAGTACTTACTAATTCCATGCGTTCTTACTTTGACATTTTAGCGATAACCATGCTTTTTCCATATTCTGGCAAAAATAAAACTGTTAATTGATGCAAATCAGTTAGTTATATTCGAACTTTTTTCGTAACTTGTTGTCGAAGCACCCCAAAGATTTTCATTTAGTTGTGAGATATAAAGATGTTTTTTAATTGATACTTATGCACACAAATCTATATCTATACTAATACTAATCTGAAAAATTATTTCAGTGTTAGATAGCCCATTTATCGAGGAAGACTATAGGCTAATCATCACGCTAAGACCAACAGAAGCGGAGCAGAAATTTAAATTGTGACGCAGACGAAGTTGCGCGGGTCAGCTAGTTAATATATAAAGGCGGAATTAATGCCTTATTTGCCTTGACATACAAGCTTGATTTTTTTAGAAATGGCAAGGGAATATAGGCCTACGAATTAGATATAAATTCCAACTTTGTACCTCCACGTGTTTCTGAGAAAATAGTCTTGACAGACGGACGCGAATACAAACTGATTTGACGGTTAATGTCAAATCGTGTGGTCATTCATTCTTATAGGTTAGGTGATACGGTAGAAAACGCCCGCAACTTATGCCCAAACTGCGGACTTCGGGCTTAGAGAATAGCCCCCCAGATTCCATAAGGGTTTCATATTTTCTTTTTCAGGTACGGAATCCTCAAAAAAGTACTAAAGATCAGCCTCTTTGGTTCCTCTTACTCATCCAATCACGAAAGTCACTGTTAAACTAACAAATTAGTAACTAAACGTAACGTGTCTGATGATGGATTAACGTAAGTAGAGCCCTTGCGCAACAGACGTGATCAAGCGAGTCCATGTGTCGGTGATGTCCCTTGAATTAAATCTATACTTCTATACTAATATTATAAAGAAGAAAGATTTGTTTGTTTGAATTGAATATGCTCCGAAACTACTGGACCGATTTGAAAAATTATTTTAGCATTGGATAGCTACATTATCAGGGAGTAACATAGGCTATATATTGTCCCCGTACTCCCAAGGGAACGGGAACTACGCGGGTGAAACCGCGTGACGTCCACTAGTAATAAATAAATAATAAATAAATTCTTTATTTCGAGAAATATTTGTTAACAGAGAATCTCCTTACTTACTTTTTACTTAAAATTAAATATACACTTAATGTGTCAAAAGAGTGCTTTGGCATTCGTACTAGGATTACCCTGTATCACGAATTCACGAATGCCGTCACCTTCCACCGGGCACAGTTGGTCTACTTCTAATTTTGAAGAAAACTAAACTAAATCAAATAAATTAAACAAAAACTAAACAAAGCATGAATTACTATAAAAGCATCAATTAATATAAAATAACTTATTTTTATGTCTTTTCAAGTGATAAAATGGTCTAGAATCAGCTTTAGTCAACTTTTTCACTTCCTGGGCCACATAATAACGTTTCTTATTTATTTATTGACGAGGGCACGTGGCTTAATTAAAAATAAAAACTGGCCAAGTGCGAGTCGGACTCGCGTGCAAAGGGTTCCGAACGAAATTTTTTTTTTTACATTTTATTTTGACCCTATCGACTTCTAATAAGTTTCCCTGTAATCTTTAGGTAAAGATCTATTATCTCCATTTTATTCAAAATTTTAGGCTCAGTAGTTTCGGAGATTAGGAGGAGGGGGGACAGCTGAATAGAGAGGGATAGAAATATCGCTTTACTACTTGCGAAAGAGACTATTTTCATGTTTCATTTATATATATACCTTCCATATATACCTACTAGTAAAGCAATGTTGTACCTATCCTGCTGTCAAATTTGACTCTTAGATGGTCACGGATATAATACGGTAGTGTAGTCCTGTATCTTGAGTTTTTGATAGGTAAACAATTTCATTTTTAGGTCTGTTGCCAAAATGTCATGTCAATATTTATGATTGTTTTAGTCAAGCATTCACGACTGTGCTGCCATTTTCATGTCAGCCAACATGAAAACGTCTTGGAAAATGGTCTTAAAATACGGTTTTTGACAGATCGATCCACAAAAAGATGAACAAATCACATTCAAAAATTTCATGTTAACTGCTGTGAATGGTTGAACGAAAAAGCTTCTTTGTTAACAGAATATATTTAAAAGGCTTTGAAAAGCTCCCTTGGCGTAAGACCTTAGCTTGTAGTCAGATCAACTTGGGTCCCTATACGTAGTATGTTTTTATAAGCAGACAGAAAGACGCCACCCCATCTTATTATCATAATAATTCCGTAAATCGTCTTCTCTATCACCCACGAGATCTTTATTGAAATCCCAAATTCCCAACGCAAAAATATTAACGTGTCATAAAAGTACCTAGGTACCAAGAATTTCTGAATGACATTTCATTCGTAATTTTCCCGCGCTTTTAACAACGCCGCCATTTTGTTTTTTATTGCGCTCTATAATCTATGCTTCCAGGCGAAGGAAATTATCTAGTGAACTTAGGTAAACAACGTCGTTTAAGTTTTGTAATATCTGTCACGGAACAGGAATGTAGTCGGATATGCTTCCGCCTGTGAATGACTTGGAAGTTAAATGTAATTGGCCACGAACGGAATGGAATTGGCAAGAGAAAACAGAAGATCTAGTCGTAACAAATTATATATTATTTTAAGAATTAAAGAGCGTTAACCACTCTCCATATTTTAATGTATCTTTATCTGCATACGCAGAAAGGTACAGTTCTCATCACCGTTGTTTACCCCTCCGAAGTTAGGTTTTAGTGACGACCGCGCAGGTCTGTGCAATCGCGTAAACATGTGTTACGCGTCTAGAATATTTTTTTGTTTATACGTATTATATTATAAACAAGTAACAAAGACTACCAGTAACAAAAACAATTCAAAAAGTAACACCACAAAAACACACAAAAAACAAATAATTAATTCAAAACAATAACAACGTGTAACACTTTTCGCATCAACAGTCGTATTGCATTGAGCAAGCGGGTCACACGTATGCATCGAACGTATACGAGCGAGTGAGATGCCATTATACCCGCCATCTTGCGCGAACACGCGCATGCGTGACATACCCGCGCTTATGCTGTACTATGTTTATTGTCAAATTGACATCCTGCGCAGTCAATTGCGACGTACTTCGGGGAGGTAAACTTGCGTGACGGGAACTGTATCTTGGTGTAAAAAGTTATTCATGGTAGAATTGCAATTTTTCGTTTTCTATAGAAATTACAGTACACAGCCTTCGTTAATTACATAATTATCAAATTTCTATAAAAGAAAATCGGGATCGTGCTTTCTGATCATTACATTTTTCAACTAAGCAAATAAACCTTCTGTAAACACTTCCTTTTATAGCAGCAACCATTATAATCATAGACAATCATGTTGTTGAATAACTCTTTGACCTTTGTTGAATTGACTTTTTTCTTATTATGACAGTTATTCTTGAGTTATAATTGGTGTAATGAATGACTTCTTCGGACGATAGACGTATTAATTCTAGACAAGCGTGCTCCATCTTCGACCGCATAATCGCTTACCATTGATAGGTGAGATATTGTAAGTAGTGGTCAAACGTATGCCTATTAACAGTAAAAAAAGTATAGGTATAATACTAGTTGACCCGCGCAACTTCGTCTGCTCCGCTCCAGTTGGTTTTAGCGTGATGATATAGGACCAGTAGTTCCTGACGCGTTCAAGCAAACTCTTCAGCTACTAGCTGACCCGCGCAACTTCGTCTGCGTCACAATTTTCATTACTTCTCCGCTATTATTAGTCTTAGCGTGATGACATATAGCCTATAGCCTTCCTCGATAAATGGGCTATCTAACACTGAAAGAATTTTTCAAATCGGACCAGTAGTTCCTGAGATTAGCGCGTTCAAGCAAACAAACAAACTCTTCAGCTTTATATATTAGTATAGATCATGCCTTTTTTTTGGATGGAAAATAATCAAACGACACCTCCCGCTCTGGGCGGAGCCACAGGGGGTGTCAGACTCTTACTGACTAAAACCCATCCGTGTTCCTGCTAGTGCCCGCCGCGTTCCAGGGCCCCGGTAACTCTTTGGAACAATTCCGCAAACAATTGCTTGTCTTAAGCGCAATACACACCAAAGCCGCAACTTTTCAAAGTAATTTTAGAAACACGTAAATAAATAAACGTTTTGAATAACGCCCTTAGTAGCCATTATAAACCGACGAAAAAACGGAGGAGGTTCTCAAGTCGACGCGTATTATATCTTTTTTATGTATGAACACGCATAACTTTGTACAGAGTAGTCCGATTTTGATAATTCTTGCGGGAAAATAGGGGTGATTTATTGGTCACTCACAGATTTTAGTGCATGTGGGTATAGAAAGCCTGTTTTTTTTTAAGTATTTATATTATATAACAAGTAATAGTTAAAGTAGGATTATTTAACAGTTAATAGCTAAAGTAAGATAGGTAGCTATTTTAAAAGTAATAAAATATTAAGCATGTATCAATTAGTAGATTATAGCCACAAAAAAGTATAAAATAAAAACTTTTTAACAAAAAATTGCACCTCCGATAAAACTGAAAAACAAAAAATAATAAACCTTTTTACAAAAAATAACTTCAGGTAATTTCAGAAGTCGGTGTTTTTGATTGTTTCTTCGTATTTTAATACCGACTTTTTTCCGAGATAGCAGTTGCCTATGCTATGGTATTCAGGAGTAGTGTAGTTTGATTCAGTGAAAGATGTGTGCTGTGTTTCAGTGACAATGTTTAGTTTGAGGGTCACCGTCTGGCCACATTTTTGTAAATGTGCATTTTCAATATTAAACTTATTATTATTAAAAAAAAAAACATTATCGAACCAGTACTTTTTAAGCTCCACCTCCTACAAATAAGGTCAAAATTTTACCTGTGTAAATTATTATTTTATCCGATTTAGATTACAATACAACATTCCAGGGTGCTTCTGAGAAGTCAGAATTCGCTTACGCTGTTCAACGCCATCCAATTTACCGTTCCTGTTATTAAATTCTTTCATACCTCGGGCGAAATATTCGCAGAAAAACCTATCCGGTAACATGAATTTCAACATAAATATGTTTGTGAAAAAGCTGAATACTCGGAAGGCTTTTGACAGCAAAAATATTTCATAATTACCCCTAAAATTGTAAGAATAAATATTAGCTTTAAATTTATTTTGTAACCAGGCGAAGGAAATTGAATCTTAAAGCCGAACAGCCAAATTCAATTTTGACGTTCATTAATTCGTTCGGAAGGAAACTCACGAGCCATTGTTTATGGTACGAGCGTAGCGTTATAAACTTATAATAAAATAATGGCAAAATCAATTTGTAATGCCTCTCTAAATTATCAAATTATAAAAGTTAATTCCATTACGTGTTTGTCGTTTTAATTTAATTACTTAATTTCTTACTCATTTAGAATAATTATTTGGTGTAAAAAGTAGCTTTTATCCAATAAAAAAGGCATGACCAAATATATGTATAAGTATATTTTTATACGAAGAGAAAATCAAAAACACCGCCTTCTGAAATTACCTAAAGTTATTTTTTGTAAAAAGGTTTCTTTTTTTTGGTTTTCAGTTTTTTCGGAGGTTTAATTTTTTTGTTAAAAAGTTTTTATTTTATACTTTTTTGTGGCCATAATCTACTGATACATGCTTAATATTTTATTACTTTTAAAATAGCTACCTATCTTACTTTAGCTATTAACTGTTATATAATCATACTTTAACGATTAATTGTTGTATAATATAAATACTTAAAAAAAAAACAGGCTTTGCTTTGCTTTATGGGTAGGCCTACAAAAAATGCTACACAACTCTGCACTAAAATCTGTGAGTCAGAACACAAGCAGGAAGGTGTAATCACAACCTTGCAAAGTGGGGCTACCGTGACGGATCAACTGCAGGGTGTAGATGTGGAGCCGAGTCACCAACCATGCTCCACCTCCTCTATCTTGCCCTCTGTGCCCCAAAACATGCACCCAAAGAGACCTTTGTGCTGCCACCAGTGATTCCGTGGAGGTGGCAATGTTTTGGGCCAACCAAATAAAAAAAACCTGTCGTTTCAGCGACTCGAAGAAGAAGAATATCAATTGAAGTGATCATGAGGGCGAGAATTATTTCACATAGACCGACTGCTTGTGTAACCCCTGAAACCACTTAAAAGATCGTAGGCGTAGATCTTTTAAAGAAAATAAAGCTTTTGAAGTTTGTATGTTTTCAAGGCGCTATTGAAAATGTATGTAAATAGGTACCGCACATAAATAATATTTTCATAAGTATTCGTATGAATAAATAGCTTTATTCATGTATTCAAAAGGATCAGATATTTTTAGTCTGTTACCTTTAGGGTCTGGATACACCGAGACGTAACGCGACGATGCTTGAAGGGACCAGTGGCCTTAGTGTGACCTTTCAAACATACTCGATCGCGTTAAGGCTGCTCTCTCGAGAAATGCTTAAAAACAGCGTGCAGATGAAGCAACTTTACGTCGGCATTTACTGAGAAATTACATTAGAAAAAAATAGGTAGTAATCTACATGATATGATACGTAATTCGGTTTAGCCAGAATTTATGTATCGGTATCACATAAAAAATCACCAAATCACATCCAAATCGTTGAGATGAAACCATTTTACTCCTTCATTTTTTAACATACGTCTAAAAAAGATATCTACTGCTTTGCAATACAAACGAAAATAATTTGGTTTTGTTACTTTTTTAAAATATATTATTTTTTTTATAATAAATTCAAAATGGGGGTAGCGGAGTGGCGCGTAGAGGAGTAGTTAGCTCCGTACAAGGTCATTGGCATGTATACAAGCCTTAACATGATGGTTCGCTTGTTAAATCGTATGACGCACGTGAGCTTAACTGAGCGCTCCCAAGCTCACGCACACTAAGACAATGTGCACGTACATTTACCTACACAACTATGGCTCGCCGGCACTCGTGAGATAAAACAACTGTACCTCTTGGCAAGACTGGTGTCAGATTGCTGGCTTCTGACGTCACGACTGTCAATTTATAAATGACAGCCAGGTTAATGTGCCTTCTGAGGCACGGAGGAATCACGATATGATAAGTTGATCACCCATCCACAGATCAACCTCAGCGATCGTTTTTAACATCGAAGATCGACCCGTGCGGCTGTAGCCACGACTTCCTAACAAATAAACTTCTATTGTATCGTATCGCGCAGCGTCTCGGTGTTTGCTGACCTTTATTCAGTTACTGTTTCATGCGTAGGTTTACCTGAAATTGGATTGAAATCAAAGAAAGTCGGTTATTAAGGATAATTCTAAATGCTTTGATATGATAAAACTTGTTTTATGGTAATTTAACAGAAACAGAGTGTATGTTAATATTTTGTCGGCAGGCAGCAACCTTATATTAATTTTCTAACTAACTTTTGCCTGCAACTCTGCTCATGTCGTCACCCTCCCTGCTAACTGTCCTAACTAGCAATTGGTGTTTTTCCAGGGCAACAGTTTTTCGGTCGGGCGGTACAATCATGTTACTGTAGTTGCGGTAGCTGTGGCTTTATTAATGAATTAATAAGTTTGTTATATTGCTCTTGGTTTACTCTTTAAGTTAGTAGCTGCCCTAAAGCCCTAAGGTATCTATTTATTTACTTCTATTAATTTGAAGCAGATACGTCACTATGTGAGAACTTTGTTTTACAACTTGTGTCTGTTACGACGTGATTATTTGGTATAAAATATAAATAAAAGTCTATTAGTATCATATATTTTTAAAGTAAGCTTAAAAAGTTACGTTAAAGAAGTGACAAAATTTTTTTTTTTTTTTTTACATTTTTGTCTATCTAGCTTTGTACTTATTAAAAGTACTTATTGCTAAGTATACATTTTGAATTTGTTTTTAAGAACACAATCACAGTCCTTGCAAAAATAAGTATTAGTCTTTAATTTGGACTTGCTTTACCTAGGGTTAAAGCGGTCAGTTAACAGTCTTATTTATTGAACATAGGAACTAGAAAAATATTAACGTAAGAGCTAAATTCCAAAAACATCCAGCTAGTAAAATCAACAGTATATTGAACAAATAATAAAAAAAAATAATTAGTGAAAAAGTTACGTATAAAATGCCACATGCTCCGGCAATTTAATGACTGGGATGTCTCTTGTTGTTAGTGACAACAAGTCATTACATTTTTCCATCGAAATTTTGGGCAGTGTCGGATGAAGAAGTCCTATTTCCTCTCTCAAGAAAACAGAGAGCTGTCTCCTAAGAAAAAGAGAACGTGGAATTCCTTCACCGTGGCTATTCTTAAAAAAATCTTTTCGGGTTCAGTTTTCTCGACAAAAAAATCCGTCAATTCTGTACAGCTAGTCTATTCTGTAAGAAACTATTTCGATACCGAGCTTCACCTGAGTGATAAAACTCACAAAGTGAGCTTTATTGCACACAACATCAAGATCTTCATTTGAAACTCACTTCGAATTCTACTGTCGAGATACGAAAATGTTGTTAGAGAATAGCACTACAGTTCAAGCATCGGCCCTCATCGTCTTTTCGGATAGAAAGCATCCTAAGGTCGGCTGAAAGTTTTTTGAAATCGAGGAAATCAGTGTATGTGAGAGAACATTCACTACGTACGGTTTATTTCTCCGTGCCAATCTAAAAATTGGAGGTAGCTGGCTCGGTACAAAAATGTCCCCACTTGTTTTCAGAGCATGGCCGATGGTGCTGTGTACGGAATCTCCTTCGCTTTGTCCATGACATGGCACGGAGAAACGTAAAGTGATTTCCTGAATATTTGTGGCATTGTTTATGTCATACAGTAAGGTCGATGCCATGATGCAATTTTTGTTCTGTCCGCTGCATCCATCAGCAAACAGGTCGAGTACTTATTAGGAGATTTATGGCGGTAAGTTTGAATACCATGCTTTTTCAGATTACGTAACTGAAGACACTTAACGGGACCCTAGCAACTACTGAGACATGTTGCAGGGCTTTAAGCGCTTATTACACTACCCGGTATTCAGGGCCCGGTGGCAAAGGTGAACGTGGCCCCTAACTAAGGAGCCGCTTCTTACATTAGCCGGTCGATTCGGCTCTAAATCAGTTGTGAAGTGATCACCGTTGCCAAAGTGTGGGGAATTCCCCAAACTGCGGGGAATCTCAAGTTGTTTGGAGATTTATTGGGGGTTGGCAAGATGCGGGGAAAATGCGGGGATTCTAAATATCGATTTTATTCTTCTGATATTATTCTAAATATCGAATCTGTGGGGAATCAGTAGATTTTCTGTCCCCAAATTGGGGAATTTGTTAAATTGGTGTTGGCAACACTGCTCCCTAACTCCCTAAACGCTATTACACTGCCCGGTAGTAAGGGAGTTAGAGAGCTAACTAGACCGAGCCGCTCAGGTCACCCTAATTAGGGTCCCTAACTCCCTAATTCTTATTACACCACCCTAAATCGGGACTTAGGGCCCTGAATACCGTGTAGTGTAATAAGCGCTTTAGGTGTTTGCGGAATTTGTTCGAAAGAGGCACCGCAGCCCTGGAAGGCAAAGAGCATTAGGAGGAACTCGGATGGGTTTTAGTCAGTAAGAGTCTGACACTGCCTTCTGCTCCGCCCAGAGTAGGAGAATACATTTGATTATTTCTTATCTTAAAAAAAGGGCTTTTGGTATGCTGTTTCATTGGGCTCACGCCCACCCGCACTCCCCTGGCAAACCGCAGTATTACTTCACTTAATGCTATGGCAATAAGCTTCATATTCTTAAAAAGAACTTTGATATATACGACGTAAATGAATAAAAATGTGTAAACATCGTAGAAAAAAAAATCTAGCTAAGTGCCCTATGTACATACTTCAGTTATTTTGAATCGTGACGAAAATAATAAAATCTTACTAACTGTAGTATGTTCATACGACAGGTAGTAAGAATATTTTTTCCCTCCTTTGGCACTTACGCAAAACAAAATACGTGATTATCTTCTAAACGGTAAATGACACAGAGACGACGATTAGAGAGAACTTATTCGAAACAAAGTTATGAATACGTAGGTAATGTTAGTGCAGATACGTCAGTTTGTGAGATACGACAGTTAGCGGGGAGGGTGACGATGTGGCTTTGCCCCCGGTTACTGTTACACATTTTTCCGAGACGGCAGTTCACTCAGTAAAAGAAATTATATCGGATCATTACTTAGTTCGGGACTTCTAAAAAAACCAGCCAACTGCGAGTTGGTCGCACCCGAAGGATTTTTTTTTGAGTCGTTGATAATCTCAGTATTCAACACCTTTCAAAAGTACAACAAAAACAATACCTAATCACAATAATAATTTACTTTTGACAGCAAAAAGCGCGCCAAAAAATAAAATACGTATGTGCACTATAGACAATTTTCATAAAACAATTTTTATTTGACAGCAAAAAGCGCGCCAAAAAACCAAAGCGGTCTAATTCCGCAAACATTTCACATTTTTTATCAACGACAAATCACTTTCGCTGTGAATGAATAACGCTTCAAAGATGGCGGAGTCCGTAACTCACATTGGTATTGCGTAATATTACGTTTTCAACTACAAGAGTGAAAGTTTAAAGCTATTGTTGATTGTAATTGAGGCTTCAATTACTTTGTTAGCTATCTTTAGTGTTACGTGGTGATCCTCGTGGCTGTTTGCCGCATTCTCAAGCAGATAGTCTACTGATGTCACTGTCAATATAGAAATATAAAACAGTCTTTATTGTACACTATGGTAAAACAAAGAGTTAATAGGGTGTTATCTTATAATCGATCTAACCATAAATTAGGTGCTTATTTTTTACTTTTTTTGTTAGTGTTGTACAGTAGTAGATACATATTAATTATATGATATGATGTGATAAGATGTAATGAACATTGTTATACGTTAAAAAAGAACTAGACGGGGTCACTGGGTCAACTTTTTCTACCTAACAGCTCCGAGTAGAACTGTTTCCTTTCAACCCGGATCCAGCTGAATACCAAGTTTTTACATGGGGCGACTGCCTATCTTCCACAAGACCACAACCTTCTTGGTATCAATATATATAAAACTAGCTTCTGCCCGCGGCTTCGCTCGCGTTAAGAAGTTTAAAAATGACCAAGTTTCATACAAACTTTCATCCCCTATTTTATCCCTTTGGGGGTAGAATTGATCAAAATCCTTTCTTAGCGGATGCCTACGTCATAACATCTACCTGCATGCCAAATTTCAGCCCGATCCATCAAGTGGTTTGGGCTGTGCGTTGATAGATCACTATGTCAGTCAGTCAGTCAGTCACCTTTAAGTTATATATATTTAGATTCTTCCGTAACTGACTGATTAAGTGACTGACAGACAAGGCACAGCCGAAGTACTGGTTGTAGAAAGCTGAAATTTGGCATGTAGCTCCCTTACACTCCGTAAGGGTGCACTAAGAGAGGATTTCCCGAAACTCCTACGGGAACGGGAAAAACCGGGATATGCGTACAAAGTACCCAACGTATTTAGATTACTTAGTTTTTATGTTTTTTTTTCTATGGGCCTTAGTTGCCTGCAATAAAGCTATATTATTATTATTATTTTCTTGAACAGTCTCGGGACCCTGAGGTCCCGGTCCTTTGGTAGGCATACGAGGGGCCGAAGCCAACTCGCAGAGGGCCCCGCTAGACTTTCTAATGGAATTATTATTCTCTTTATTTTTTATCCTTACATACTAATTAACATTTTAAATATTTCTTAAAAACAACACATTATAAAAAACATTTAAAAATATAAAAAAATAGTAGTCCGCCAGTGTCGGGAGCAGGGTCCAAGCTACCGGCTGTTAGGGCTCCAGAGAAAGGAACCTCCTCACAATACGAGCCGTATCGAGGAGTACTGCCTTCTGTATCAGGCCCTTTATCCAACCGCGTAACGCCAGCTTCGACAGATGGTCGTCGAAGCTTTTGGCTATCAGGCCATTGGCCGTAACGACAATCGGCACAATGACAGCCGAGTCCACATTCCACAAGTCGACAACCTCGTGTGCTAAGTCGAGATAGGTACTTAATCTGTTTCTCTTTCTCAGCTTTCACGAGATTCTCGTCATGTGGAATGATAACATTGTAATGGTATTATTATTAAAACCGGGATATGCGCGAACGAAGTTGCGGGCAAAAGCCAGTCTTAACATAGAATCCTGAAAGATCCTTTTACAAATTATTCTTGATTGCTCAAAGTCTCCCAGTCTTAAAGGAATTGATTAAACTTGTGTTACGTTAAATGTCTTTGAATAAGGCAAATTAAGGGAGGGGTAGAAATCCGTAGAATATTCAATGTATGCTTTAATCTTTCATTAAGATGTTCAGAATAGATTCGTTATTGGGATTGTTTCATACATATACTGAAATAGTTTTGAGCAACGTAAGGGTGCGTTTCCACCAGAGATGTGCGGGGATGCCTAGCGAGGTACAGTAGTACCCAACTGATATGGCTTACCGATGTACCTGCGCAGCCGATGTATCGGCACACGCTCCACGCAACGCGCTTCTTTTTCCTGTACCGCTATTGGTCGGCAGCTGCCGCCATGTTAGCGCGCGCCGCGTGGCATGCACGTGACTTGCGAGTGCGACGGAACTAACAGTTGCAGTGTATTATGAACGTTATAGTAGTGATCTAAGGTTGATTGTAAGTTTGCTTTCTTTTGTTAATCTTCGGGGCCATACTTTCTTTTCTGTGCGAACGAAGATTCACGACGTGCCTTATCAGTTGCGTACCACTGTACGTGTTTGGAAATAACCAATAGAATCGTTTGCGCTGATTGAGGGTAGGTAAATGAATGCGATTCTATTGGTTCTCAACAAACACTTCCCTCGCTGTGTAAACTCCTACTGGCAAAATAAATGGTTAAGTTTCTTGTATGTTTAGGCCTAATTTCTCGAAACTTCAAACAGTGACATTGACATAAGGGTCATGTCTGATTGTAAGTATTACCATAAACAAGAATACTATTGCAATAAAGTAATACATAGTGGAGTTCTTCGCAATAATCTGTGTTTCCTAACAATTTAAAGAATTGGGGTGTATAGCAATCATCTAATTAGTAAGTATTTAAACTAATCTTAAGAATTGTCTATAAATAGACATTACGGGATAATAATATGTTACTTACGAGATTTTAGACGGTAGTAAGCAAATCGCTTACTTTATTAATGCACAATTTATTAGGTAAATAAATGATTAATGTCTTAATAAATAATTAGAGAACCCATTAGATTCTGAAACGTTCAAAGCGTGGGATGACGGCTTAGAATATTGCTTTCATATTAAATGAATTTCCTGTAAGTTACCGTAGTTTGTATTAGCTTTCATCTGATGAGAAACTTAAATTTCGAAGCAAATTAAGCGCCATTTTCGGTTGCCAGTACTGCCAATCTAAAATATAGGTTGGCAGTACTGGCAGTTGATTGACTACTTTTTTTTTGTCCATAAACAATCATATTATTATTTTATTCCGGATTTTCTGGAATTCTTTCTATTAAGTTTTGAATACACTTTTTTTTTAGATGACTTCATGAACTTATAAATCTAAAAAAACAATAGAAATAAAGATAGTTACATTGTTCTTTTCTAAAGTTTGTCCTACGCCAAACTCTCCAAAAGTCACGAACTTCAGAAGTTGCTGATTTCTTTTTAAATGTAGTTTGAATTGAGAATAACTCTAAGCTTAACTTTTAAAATTGCTTACCTATTTGAAAGTCAATGAATTATACAAGCTTTAATTTAACTTGCAATGTGTTTTTATCCGAATTCGCGAAGGACACAAATCCTCCTTGGTTTGAGTTTATCAGCAGGATATGTCTGTATCAGGGATGTTACGGAGCTTCGACTCCGACTCCGATATGTCGGAACTTCCGATTGACCTTACACCTCCGGTTCCGACTTCGGTTCCGATACGTTTAAATCGAAGGTTTATTAAATATAATTTGCTACTTCTGGAAATTTAATTATTAAAATTTAATTAGATTTAACTGTTATAAAAATGTGATTATTGTTGTTTGTGACACCTGTATTATATAGGCTTATTGGAACGAAGTTCCTTATCGCGCGTTGTGAAAGGGGGCTAGACGGAAAAAATTCTCACGAAAAGTTGTAACGACACTTTTTGCTATAGTTGTAAGCCGTGCGGCGTGCGCGTGTTTCTCTGTCTGTCTCTCTCTCTCTCTCTCATAGAAAGCAAGCCAGTTATTTTCGTTTCGTCTTTCTATTTCTGTTTACATTATATTTGTAAGGTAGGCAGGGTAGGCAGGGTAGGTGGGTAGGCAGGGTAGGCAGAATAGGCAGGGTAGGTAGGGTAGGCAGGGTAGGTGGGTAGGCAGGGTAGGTAGGGTAGGCAGGGTAGGCAGGGTCGGCAGGGTAGGCAGGGTAGGTGGGTAGGCAGGGTCGGCAAGGTAGGCAGGATAGGCAGGGTAGGCAGGGTAGGTGGGGAGGCTGACTGATTAATGTACCTACTATTTTATTTTATTGCCTGCCCTTAATGCCACCATCTCCGCTCCGCCTCCGACTCCGAAAAACCAAATTTAAAAACTCCACCTCCGACTTCGGTTCCGATAAAACCACCTCCGTAACATCCCTAGTCTGTATGCATGTTCTTCCTTTGGGCGCTCTGGAAATCAAATGCGTGTGCCGCTTTCGGCGATTCTGACATTAAATCTGTGATTGAACAAAATAAACACCACCATTTCATCACATTACATGAAAAGTGAGTTCTTTGGAACTTTGAAATCGTTTTTTGACACAAGTTATTTATTTATTAGTTTAATTAACTATTTTATTTGACCTCCATTTGGCTTACCTACCATTATTTGTTATTTCTATGTACCGTACGTGTCTTATGTACTATGTTTTAAATAAATAAAAAAAATAAACTTTAATTGCAGTCGGGGGACCATTAAAGAAATGTTACAGAGTACCTACTGTCCCCAGACTGCAATAAAAAAGTTGTTTTTCAGTTTTAAATTTTTGGGCCAAAGTTTGTTTTTAATTTTTTAGTTCATTTTTTTCGTCCTATTTGAGCTAGGCAAGAACCTTCTATCACTGTTTCCGTCATTGACTCCCTGCTGGATTGGTTATTCGAGCGCAAAGAGGATTTATTTGCCTGTGCATGATTGAAGACTCCCTTTGGACCTTTCAATCAATACGAAATAGAGCTCTGGCTCTTTTTATAGAGGTAACTAGAGAAACGAACCAAGAGGATCATCGGCGATGATAGGCTCGTCGAGTCGAAGCTCCAAAGTCTTGAGTATCAGCACCGTGCTGCTAGGATGTCGGTTTTCTATCGTTTGCATTTTGGGGAGTGTGCGACGGAATTGCGTAGGTAGTTAATTCCGCCAAGCACGTTCCATTATCGGACCACAAGACGTATGGTAATTTTTCTTCTAATTTCTTGAATAGAATAACTTCAAAACCGTATGTATATAATATAATAATTTAAAATTATGACAAAAATAGATATAAACCCTTACAGTAAGCCCTTTCATTAACACACGATATTGTTCAAAAAACCCCCAAAAGTGACCCCCATACTAAAATTTAATGGTTTACGTTACGCGTTTGGGTCACAGATGTCCATATGTTTACCAAATTTCAACAGAATCGGTCTAGTGGATCAGGAGAAAACTGGCTGTGACAGACGGACAGACAGACACCCGAGTGATCCTATAAGAGTTCCGTTTTTTATTTGGAACCCTAAAAATTGGGATCGGTGCAATATATCTTCTTCAATACTCATCTATTGGTAATTGTCATCACTTTTCCATTCCTTTAATGACACAGTCCATTCAACCTTTCATTACACAGCCGTTAGCCTATGAAAAAAAAAATGGCGTCGCAAGATATTGTCCTTGGTCGACACTATGTCATGTTGACATAGGCATTTGACAGATTGTGATATTTTATTTATCAAAGTTCTCATAGTGTTACACATATATAACGGCCGTGTGAAGTTCCCTAGCTATTTTGTATACTACATATATTAGAAAAACATTATAATAGGCTTGTGATATTCACGATGTTAAGCTGAATATGTGATTCTGTGAGCGACAACAACTGTCAAGGCGGTCCTTGCGAGTAGCTAATTTTAAAATGATCATCACGTCTAAACGGCTAGTCGTAATTTTTGAGAAAAAATATATGTTACATTAGACTATTTTCTTAATAATTTGATATACGAAAATTTTGAGTATTATTCGTTCAACATAGTGTAATTAATTTGTAAAGTTATGTCTAACACGGACATAAAAACGACCATCGGACCTAAACCGCCGAGCGTATTTTAATGGAATTTGCACTATCTCAAAGACATATTAATTATCTACATTTTGATTTACGGCTTTTTCTTAAAGTCATAGAATAATAACAAAAAGCTACTGAATTTTGGGTCGCCCGGTGTGAAACGAATGCGCGTTTCGTTCATTTTCGTGAACGGGCGCTGTCAGTCGGGACTGGTCATTTCTCAGTTGCCATGGTTTATTTTAAATATTTCTTTGAATTGTTCCTTTTTTCCCGGACGCTTTTATCCTGCTCGTCTTTTACATCGTTCTCACATGTTTGTATAATTTTAACTTGATGTAAACAAAACTTTGTAACAATTAATTATTTTTAAAAGAGTGTCCGTGGAGTTTCTTGCACGTTCTTCTCCATAGAGATCTACGCTTTGGAACGTGCAAATAGCTTCATCTTTTTGGACTGACCGACCTTGACAATTCAAAAGTGCCTGTAAATGGTTTATTTGAAATATACGATTTGATTTGATTTGTTCCTCCAATGTCGCTGGCGTATGTCGTCGCCTTAATAAATTGTCAAAAATATTCGAGTTTGACAAGCGCTACGGAAATGTCACGAAGTCATTATTCTTTTCTTAACTTTCGGCTTCCAGTCAAACCGGATTCAGCCTATACCAGTATTTTACATGGAACGACTAGACAGTCGTTCCAGTTACTGGGTTTTAGAGGTTAGATAGGCATCTAATCTCTAAAACCCAGTAACTGGGTAACACGATACTTCTTGACAAGACTGGTGTCAGATTTTCTAGCTTCTGACAATCTTTAACGACTGCCAAAGATCTACAAAAGACAGCCGGCACCAACGGCGTGCTTTCCGAGGCGCGGAGGAGGCTCGAAATGTTAAGATGATCACCCATCCGCAGACCGACCTCGGCAAGCGTTGCTTAACCCTGAAAATCGGCTGTTATTGTTAAGCCACGAGCTGTCTTTCTGGTCCAGCATGAATTGGACTCTCTGAAAGAGTCATCATCATCATCATATCAGCCGAAAGACGTCCACTGCTGGACGGCGGCCTCCACGCGCGCGTCGCCACGACGACTGGTCCTGTGCGTCTTGCATCCATCGGCTACCCGCTACCCTCATAAAGAGTAAAGAAAGATCATAAATCTGGCATTTAATAAATAAACAAAAGTAACTAAGCAACAAACACGCTTGCTTATTGAAACAAAACAAACCAACATAATATAACATGCTTTATGTAAGTACCAGAAGTTCATTAACATATTTATATAAATTATTTATTAACTCGTAGCTACAGAGCGCAGAATCGTTTAGAAAATCCATCTATCCAAGTTAATTAAATTGAAGTCTGTTTGAAATGTCAAAACAAAAGCTCTTTACTATTTAAATGCGAATGTTTACGTGATACATTGACCAAAAAACTTTTAACTCTTTTTTGTCTGTCTGTTGTCCGGCTTACCTTAGAAACTGCTGGACCGATTTTGCCGGGACGTGCACTGGCAAATAGCTAATTTTAAAAATAATACGTCATTGTCACGGCCTGTCAAAACGGCGACACTCGCTGACACTGGCTTAGTTTGTATCATGAAGGTATAGATAAAAGTGGAGGCAGTACTCTAAACATCTAAGTGAAGACGACTGTGGTCGGACGCTCTCTTTCTGCATACATACATAAGATAAAGAAAACAGATATCACTGTCTCGTTCTTATGTAAAGTATTTTTTTCAAGTAGGTTTCTAGCAAGTAGCAATGGCGGCCGAAGTGTCTCGTTACTCTATGACTTGTAGGTACTGTCTTTGTAAAACCAGTTATAACTTTATAAGTTCAAGTTACCGTGATATTACAATGGCAATAACTTTTAAAGTTTTAAATAAGTTAGTTGTTTTTATTATACCAGTGATTTTCTTAGCAGCTGAGATTAGGTCAAAAGTTCAATCATTTATTTCTGATGGTATTGCGACTGCCCCGAAACCTTTTGTGATCTAATAATTTTTGAGAGTATGATTGTATGTCTATTTCTTTAGCATGCCCAGTAGCCTCAACGACTGGATCATATCATCATCATAATCATATCAGCCGAAAGACGTCCACTGCTGGACATAGGCCTACCCGAAGTGTCGCCACAACGACCGGTCCTGCGCGTCTCGTATCCACCGGCTATCCGCGACCTTCACCAGGTCATCGGTCCACCTTGTGGGAGGACTTCCAACGTTGCGTCTTCCGGTACGCGGTCGCCACTCCAGAAGTTTTCGGCCCCAACGACTGGATAAATTTTAACAAAGTACAAATGAGGTACCTATCATTAGATTCTTTTTTTTTTGTGACAGTCATGTGGAGTATCAAAATAAAAGGCTCGTAGATATGTTTATAAAAATGTAAATCACAAAGAAATGAGTTGTATCATATCGGCATTACATATTATAGGACTACCGTACAAAATTGACCTCGAGCCTCAATGCCAATGCTACAATTTTTCTGAGCCCTAACTGACAGGGTAAAAATAATTCTAATAAATAGTGGAACCATTTTAACATTCCTACTAAATATCCCGAAAACTCAATTTCTCGAACTATTAAGACATACTGTTTAATATACATTCTTACTTGGAACGTATAAATACAGAAAAACGAATCACCTTTTGCGACTCTTGTCATTCAAACATTCGAAGTTGCAAAACCAATATGGCAGCACAAATGTCAAAAGACAGGGACATTCTCATAAAATTTGCATCAATGCGAAAGAGACAACAAAACAGCGATTACGGATAATATGTACTTCAATATTATTACTAATGTTCTACTTAAGAAAAATATGCTAAAATATTAATGTGACATTTCTACTGAGAGACTATTTCATCTAAAGTATAGTATGTATTTTAAAACTGTAAAATCGTTTGGTTCACAAATGTCAATCTCAGGATAAATCAGGATATACATGCCCGCCACACTATTCCCAGCCACTACAACTATCAACAGTGGCGACCACCGCCGAGTTCTGGAGAAGCGATTCAACTGTCTTGGATCCCAAAACGAAATTAATGAGAAACGAACCAAAGAAAAAAAGAAATCCAAATGATTGTTTTCTTAGTACGACGCCTTAAGATTGCACCCGGCAGAGTCTTACTTGATAGCTCGACCACAAAGTTTGTAAACTCGTGTGTTGTCTATTGCACTCGTCGTTCGAAGTTTGAAAACAAGAACGTTGTTTAGAAATAAAATTATGTAGGTTAGTAGTTACTAAGACGAAGTCTTAACGTTTTTATTACTTTAACTTATAGTTATAACACTATTATTAAAGTCCATGTTTATAAAGTTCTTGTGACTTACCGATCTAAGTTGTAACAGTAAAAACTATTACTTTTCGGTATCTAAGCATTGTCTACTTATCTACGAGTAACATCTTAGCTTTTCATTCTTTTAAGTAAGTAAGCCGTTGGAAGGCCTCCCACAAGGTGGACCGATGACCTTGTGAAGGTCGCAGGTAGCCGATGGATGCGAGACGCACAGGACCGGTCGTTGTGGCGACGCTTGGGGGAGGCCTATGTCCAGCAGTGGACGTCTTTCGGCTGGTATGATGATGATGATGATGATGAGTAAATAAGAAAGATTAATTAACACGGAAAATGTGCTGGTCTTTCAAAAAAAAACACTGGCCAAGTGCGAGTCGGACTCGCGTGCAAAAGGTTCCAAACGAATTTTATTTTTTAACATGTTATTTTAACACTACAGACTTCTAATAAGTTTTCCTGTAATCTTTAGGTAAAGATCTATTATCTCCATTTTTTTTTTTCAAAATTTTAGTCAGAATGGACATTTTTCCTCTAATTTCTTGAATAACTTCAAAACCATTTATTTTAAAATTATGAAAAAAATATGATTAAAACCCTCACAGTAAGCCCTTTCATTTGTTATGTCACACGATATTGTTCAAAAACTTTTTTTTTAATTTTCTAGTTTGGCCCCCAAAAGTGACCCCCATACTAAAAAAATAATAATTTACGTAACACGTCTGTGTTTGGGTCACAGAAGTCCATATGTGTACCAAGCAACAGAATCGGTCCAGTGGATCCGGAGAAAACTGGTTGTGACAGACGGACAGCCAGACAGACACCCGAGTAATCCTATAAGGGTTCCGTTTTTTTTTTCGGAACCCTAAAAATTGCTTTTTCACGCGGTTTCCTTCCTCCGATCTATTCCGGAAAAAATGCAGTTTGGGACCCAACGATGTAACCTTTAACTTTAAAAAATATTATAAACAAGTATTTTACCTCCTCATAATATGTATTAGTAATATTGTATTAAGCTGACCTTTAGACGAAAAAGAACCGGGCATTCCATTAAAACAAACCAGCCACCATAGATCCGATGAAATGCGAAAAATCCAAGAAAAGAGGTCAATTTCAACCTAATTAACACAATTAAAATATATTTCTCACGTATTTTTAACCCATAACCTTGTGCAAAAAGGTTTTATTACGGAACACCGATATTTCGCGCCATTGTTCCTGAGTACAGTTATTTTCTATTGGGCAACACAACCTTGCGGCTGGCAGTACCTGCGGCTTGCAAAGTGCTGTTAATAGTACCACGTGGTTCGAACGAAAGTAGATTTATTATAGTTGAATAGCGAACACGATCGCGTTTTTATTGTTTACTTACTGGATTTATTAAACCTGTTTTTTTTTGCAAGTTTTTATTTAACTTGTTTTGTGGTTCGTTAGTATGCATGGGTCACGTCTTGCAACTGAAACTTGAAACAGTTATCTCTCCATCACGTTTAGTTTAAGTGGGATAAAAATCCAATAAAAAAAAACCATGATATGGGTACCAAATGAGAGGGGTTCCTGAGAAAATACGCAAAAAGCTTGTTCTTAAAACTTTTTTTGACAATTCTGGCTGTTAAGCCTTCTGGGCTTTGCTTAGTTTGCATTAACACAAAAAAAAAAACAAATTTTGTGTGACTCTCTCGTCTTATCATTGTTTATACTTCATAATCTTAAATTCCGATATGGATAAAGGAAGATGTCAAACTCCTGTCACATCCACTACAATACAATTTAGTTCTCTATTTCGTCACGTTTATTTGGACCCATTTAGTGCTGGTCACGTGTACAAAGGTCTCTCCCGTATTGCCTGTCGACCAGAGACAAAGCTGTCATTAACAATCTTACCTTTCAAAATGGAACAGGAATGGTGCTTGGCAGATTTAGGCATTATACAGTACCTAGTTTTCTTGGATGAAAATATGTTTCTGGGTATATGACAAAGAGATTTAATTACTATACCAGGAGAGATTTTTGCAGGAGGAGGCTTATCTTTTAACCCTGAAATTCACGCCCATCTTCGTAGCCTCCTGTTCTCTTAGCATCAACATAGTTGGGGAAAGGCTCCACAGACTAATAAACAAAACATTTTCTTTTTGATAATGTTGTATGTTGTCTATGCGTGGTTGACGCAATTATCTATATAATCTGTGGTCACAGCTTGATGACTTAACGAGACGAGTAGAAACTAACAGACAGCAGGCGTGTGCCGACAGACTATTCATGGTTGAAAGCGCTAGTAATTGATGTTTTACACGTTAAAACAATCTTTTGATTAATTTTCTAGTAGCGTTAAGACTCAAGCTGAGAAAGAAGAAAAATGTTGCGTCACTTTGTAAAAGGTTTTCATTCAGAACAAGACGGCCGAGATTTGCCGTCATTAAAAATGACAATTTGGAGGAACACGGTGGGTTTTAGTCAGTAAGAGTCTGATACTCTGAGTCTGAGAGCGGAAGGAGTCATTTGATGATTTCCCATCCAAAAAATAAAAATAAAAGAGGTTTTGGGTCTTAATTTATAATATCTTAATATTAACGTTCCTGTGATTTTATTAATGTCATAATAAATTACTGTATCTAATTTAATATGAGTGGGGTGCATTTTAAACGCAAAGCGGCTACAACCTGGGTGTCTTTAAGTCAAGAGTGAATAGGTTACTTCTAGGCAAGCGTGCTCTATCTTCGACCACATCTTCGCTTACCATCAGGTGAGATAGTGGTCAAACGCGTGCCTATCAATAGTAAACTAAAAAAAAACGAATAAGCGATATTTATTCACTTACCAAATCATTCCAACTGCAAGAATTGTTAAAACACAAAATTAATTATTAAATAAATTATCCCTCTGAAAGTTGTAAATGAAACAATAGAAGTTAAACACACGCCAGCACTGAGTTAACATATATTTAACTAAAATTTAATTAGTTTCGCAGAACCATTGTATAACTGAAGTTCCAATTTACGAATTCATGTTCCATTCATTCATTTGTTCTGTTCTAAAATTTTATCTTCACAGAAAAATACGATTTATAAATTATGTAACTAAAAATGTTTAAATTAGTTAAAGATGTTCATTTTTTCTCTTTTTGTTCTCAAAAACGATTGTCTATGACATTTCGCAGGAAGCGAAGTTTGCTGGTCTGCTGGAAAATATGTCTAAAGAAATAAGTAGTTTCTTTGCATTCAGTTGTCATCTTGTTATAATTATATGGGTTAAACTGGGTAAAAACAAATAAACAAAAACGAAAAAAAAATGCAATAAAAACCAAAAAGCACATTGCGAAAAAAGTTGCGGAATTAGCAGATGACATTGACAGACGTCAACTTTCCCGCCAACTTACTCGTAAACCATGATTAGATTTCACATTTTAGCAACAAGTTAATAACATGTTGCTGTTTCTTGATTTTATCTTGTTTTGTGGTCTCCTGGGTTTCGTCTGCAAACAGAAAAGTAAATACAATTGTTGTTGTTTTTAAAATGAAAGATTCTGGAATGGTTACCGAGTAATGGCACATTTTGTCGAGTTATACAAAAATGCCTTGCGTGATGGAATCAGGAATGATGACATCCGCAAGAGAACCAATTTACCGACATAGCCCGAAGGATCGCCAAACTGAAGTGGCAGTGGGCAGGGCACATTGTTCGCAGAACAGATGGTCGATGGGGCTGAAAAGAAAAGTTCTGGCGTGGCGACCGCGTACTGGAAGACGGAGCGTTGAAAGGCCCGATGACCTGGTGAGAGTCGCGGGTAGCCGATGGATGCAAAACGCACTGGACCGGTTGTTGTGGAAACACTTGGAGGCTTATGTCCAGCAGGACGTCTTTCGGCAAAATACAAATTGGTACGGAACCTTCGGTGCGCGGGTCCGACTCGCACTTGGTAATTTTTTTTTTTAGATTTCCAATACTTTGTAGAAGGTTCTTATGAAAAATAACGAAATATTGAACTAACAAAAAATGCATGGGAAAACGCAGACGAAGTCGCGGGCAGAAAGTATAATTTTGTAACGTATCGGTATTAGGAGTATTGGTTATAACGTTAATTAAGATAATCGGTTTAAGGTAGTTTAATCGGTACTAATGATTAATTAAAGTTTTCTTAATTGGGTAGAGACTTTGATGAGGTACCAATTAGTTATTTAATTGAAGAAAAAACTGCAGAATTGCGTATTCTGGAAACGCTACAAATGTTAATTTTCCTGCCAATTACTTAGGTAGGTACTTGTTTTTAGGATTCCGTACCCAAAGGGTAACCAACGAAACTGTAGTACTAAGCCTCCGCTGTCCGTCCGTCCGTCTGTCTGTCTGTCAGCGGGCTGTATCTCAAGAACCGTAATAGGTGGACTGTTGAAATTTTCACAGATTGTGTTGCCGCTACAATAACACATAATAAAAAAAACTTTTTACAAAAATATACCCGATACCGACTTCCGAAATTAAGGTTATTTTATTCTTTGTAGTGTTATGTTTGGAAGTCGGTTATATTTTTTTTGTAAAAAGTTTTTTTATTTTTCACTTTTAAGTGATGATACTTGGACGACGTCTTCGTCAACGCAGAAATTGAAATAAGCAAAAATGCTCATAAAATAAAAAGTACTGAACCAAACTGAATCAAATTTTAACGGTACCAAATGGCAAGTATACTGCATCGAACTAAAAAAGAATCACAGAAATCGAGTCAGAAACCTCGGAGTAATTGGTGTACATACATAAAAAAAATACCCACCGAATTGAAAACCTCCTCCTTTTTTGGAAGTCGGTTAAAAACCGGCCAAGTGCGAGTCGGACTCTCACTCACACGAAGGGTTTCGTACTCATAATCTTTTATTTTTAGGGCTCCGAAAAAAAAAAACGGAACCCTTATAGGATCACTCGGGTGTCTGTCTGTCCGTCTGTCACAGCCAGTTTTCTCCGGATCCACTGGACCGATTCTGTTGAAATTTGGTACACATATGAACTTCTATGACCCAAACATGGACGCGTTACGTAAATCATTATTTTTTTAGTATAGAGGTCACTTTTGGGGGTCAAACTAGAAAATTAAAAAAAAAAGTTTTTTGGTCAATATTGTGTGACATATCAAATGAAAGGGCTTACTGTGAGTGTTTTAATTATATTTTTTTCATAATTTTAAAATAAACAGATTTTAAGTTAATCAAGAAATTAGACGAAAAATGACCATTCCCCCCCCCCTTATCTCCGAAACTACTGAGCCTAAAATTTTGAAAAAAATGGAGATAATAGATCTTCACCTAAAAATTACAGGAAAACCTATTAGAAGTCTCCAGTGTTAAACTAACATATAAAAATAAAATCGTTCGGAACCCTTTGCACGCGAGTCCGACTCGCACTTGGCCAGTTTTTTTCGTCTGGTTCTACCTAATACTTTTGCTAAAGAAAAATCTTTAAACTCAAGTGGTAATCTCGCCGACAGTCAATGTCAAAAGGTTGTCAGTCAACTTTCTTTATAAAATCACTAGCTGTCCCGCGCAACTTCGTCTGCGTCTCATTTTTCATTACTGCGGCCCTACTATGACGTGCCAATGCAATCAAGATTAAGCTGAGGAAAAGGGATAGTGTTATGCGTCTTGTATAACACTGTCTCCTTCCCACTCCTTATACACGATCGTTTTAAAACGTCATAGTAGGTTGCGGCCCTACAATGAGGTGCCAATGCGATCAAGATTAAGCTGAGGAAAAGGGATAGTGTTATGCGTCTTGTATAACACAGTCTCCTTCCCACTCCTTATACACGATCGTTTTAAAACGTCATAGTAGGTTGCGGCCCTACAATGAGGTGCCAATGCGATCAAGATTAAGCTGAGGAAAAGGGATAGTGTTATGCGTCTTGTATAACACTGTCTCCTTCCCACTCCTTATACACGATCGTTTTAAAACGTCATAGTAGGTTGCGGCCCTACAATGAGGTGCCAATGCGATCAAGATTAAGCTGAGGAAAAGGGATAGTGTTATGCGTCTTGTATAACACTGTCTCCTTCCCACACCTTATACACGATCGTTAAAAGACGTCACAGTCTATATATACATAGTGCTATTCTGTAACAACATTTTCGAGTCTCGACAGTGGAATCCGAGGTGAGTATAAACATAAGACCTTTATGTTGTGTGTAATAAAGTTCACTTTGTGAGCTTTGTCACTCAGGTGAAGCTCGATATCGAAATGGTTACTTACAGAATAGACTAACTGCTCCGCTCCTATTGGTCGTAGCGTGATGTTATATAGCCTTTAGCCTTCCTCGATAAATGGGCTATCCAGCAGTAAAAGATTTTTTCAATTCGCACCAGTAGTTTCTGAGATTAGCGCGTTCAACCAAACAAACAAACTCTTCAGCTTTATAATATTAACTGTAAAGACTAGCTTTTGCCTGCGACTTCGTACGTGCATATCCCGTTTTTTCCCGTTCCCGTAGGAATTGCGGGAAATCCTCTCTTAGTTAACAATTTTGTATAATGAAAATGTTTGCATGCCGAATCTATACTTCTATACTAATATACAACGTGTTGATTTGCATCCTAGTCAAATTCAAGGACGTAATTATGCTAAGGATTCTCGACCCAAATCGACAATAAAATGGGTAGGTATTTTTTTAATTTAATTTTTTGATTTACGGAAATCCGTAAGTGTAAACCAGCCGCGGCCCGTCTGTTACTAGCCTTATAACCGCGCTTTCACACACAAACAAACTCAAACAATACATACACAACGCATACGCAACCATCATTCGATAAATTCGTAGGTAATCAATCGCACCCCAATCACGGTACGGGGATTCTCCCGCGCAAGCTCCTAGCCACGCCCCCGGCCCCCGCGGCCCCGGAACTAACAGTGTGTTTGATGTCGCCGAAGCGCGCGGTGCGCTTTGCGCTCCTCCGTACATCGTTGAGACGTAGGTACAAGATGACGGACAATTATTCAAATGTCGAGATGGCGGAGATGGTCCGCCTGTATGCCATCAGTGGAGACAGCCTACGTGGAGCCAACCGGATATTCACGGAAATGTTTCCCGATCGGGAACCCCCATCACAGAGCGTCATGCTGGCTGCTACGCAGGGACTGTGGGATCATCGGCAGTTTGACGTTCCCCGGCATGCTCATGCTCGCGGCAGCGTAGGCCTGCCTGTCGCCTTGCAGGAAGACATCCTGGAATACTTCCAGCGAGACCCACGGGCAAGCACGCGGGAGGCTGGTCAACACTTAGGAGTGCACCACACCACAGTGTGGCGTCTACTGAAACGTGAACTTCAACACCCGTTCCACTACCGCAAGGCACAACCTCTACTTCCAGCAGGATGGCGCTCCCTCTCACTATGGTCGGCAAGTACGCGAGTACTTGACCGAAAAGTTGGTGACCACTCGATCGGTCGCGGAGGACCTGTGGCCTGGCCTCCGCGTTCTCCAGACCTGACGCCTGTAGACTTTTATTTGTGGGGAGACGTTAAAGGAAGTGGCAAGTGTAACAGAATTACATGCAAGGATCATTAGTGCTTTCGACACTTTAAAAACGAATGTGTTAGTGTTACGTAAGCTGAAGGAAAACCAGCTACGTTGTGCTCGATTGTGCGAAGAGTGTGATGGTGGCAAATTTGAACAATACCTCCGGGTAACTTAAGTAGGTAATTTATTTATTTGTACATTTTGTAAATACGTTGTAAGCTTAATCAATTTTATTAGTGTAAATAAGTTGATTTCAAATTTTATTTTTAACTACGCCAATAATACCTAAGAGTCGAAAATATCACCACGTACTTTCACTTAACTAGCACGTCTTTCCATTTCCATCAAACGTAGAAAACATTTTTAGACTTAGTAGATCGCTACACTAACTAAGGCATTCTTGCCGGTCCTAAGCCCGTTAAGTAGGAAGGAAATCCACAAATAAAAACAAAATCACTACGAAAAGCAAAACTAACATTTTATTAATCATCTGATAACAGGTCAGTGAACTTTTCTTTGGCGCACTAGTATTATTGTCATTAGTAAGATTTCCGTATTCCAATGATGCTCAAAGATGAGTTAATTATCAAGCGAAATTTATGACAATAATGTAAGTGATTTTCGAAATAAAATTAGGTAAAATTATTGCTACCGGTCATTGCTCGGTCGCACTCGCGCGCGCTTGCTATTCGTAGGTAAGACGTCGACACTCACGTACACAGCTGCATTGTCGCTGTGTGCGTAGTCGGGTGATTCTGTTTTAAATTAAGGGCTTAATTCTGAAATACTGTTAAATTTTAACAACAAAAAAAGCAGCGCTTATTAGTTATTGCCCGCTACCGTACTTTCGATTGATTATTTATGTCTTTTATGACAACCTCCTGAAATTTGACGAGGATGCAAAACAACACGTTGTATAAAGCTGAAGAGTTTGTTTGCTTGAACGCGCTAATCTCAGGAACTACTGGTCCGATTTGAAAAATTCTTTCAGTGTTTGGATAGCCCATTTATCGAGGAAGGCTATAGGCTATATATCATCACGCTAAGACCAATAGGAGCGGAGCAGTAATGAAAATTGTGACGCAGACGACGTTGCGCGGGTCAGCTAGTGGTGAAATATGGCAGAACTCTAATGTATACCTACTACTACCTATTATGTATTACCCATATTTGCAAATAAATGCTATTCTATTCTAGTACTCGTCTACGGAGTGTTGGCTACACGCCTTTCAGCTTTCTACGACCAGTAGTTTCGGCTGTGCTGTCTGTGTCTGTCAGTCACTCATTCAATCAGGAATGGAAGAATTTTACCTATAGTCCCCGTCACGAGAAGCTATAAATTTTGTAAACAAAGAACTTCTACTTAGCTACGTAACGACAACAAATAATCCCAAAATCAATCAACTCGAAGTAACATACATGTAATACGGAAGTAACGAGCATTTTCACTTAGTAGGGTTATATTTTATCGATATAAAGAGCTGTCGTCTAGTGTTTAGTGGTACTGGAACGCGTCTGACATATGGAACAAACATTTGAAACAATTGAAGAGTGTGTTTACAAAATTTATAGATTCTCGTGGCGTGGACTATAGATACTTATATTTATTTTCGTAACTGATCATACATAGATGTTATATCTATCAAATTATCTTAACTCTGTGTTTAGTGCAGTTTGCAGACTAACTTGATATTGATTTTAAAATTACGATTTGTATTTAAAAGAACCTTAATAAGCGTAGTTTACAATGTACTTAGAACTTTTAGGCAAGCGTGCTCCATCTTCGACCGCATCATCACTTACCGTCAGGTGAAATAGTGGTCAAACGTGTGATAATCAATAGTCAAAAAAAACTTTGACAAAAAAAAGACAAAATTTGATAAATTATCTCGAATTCTGTATTCAAATGTAGTCTACATGAAAATTTTAATTAATTTCAACTTTACCAGACTGAAGTAGTTTCAAAAAGGTCTTTTCACGTGTAAATAAAATATGCCTTTTCATTTAAACAATATCGTTACGTGTATAAAGCGTTTCGAATTGAAATTCCAATTTCCAAATTCAAATAAAGTCCGTTATAGATTTCTTTCAAAAGGGGCATTTATGAACAGAACGCCCGAGTAGGTACTTCTTGCTACAGATTAAAAAGATCCATCGAGGTCGAATGAACGAACGTTTTTGCCTGAATAACGATTGACGAAAAAGGAATTTATGGAACGAAAGAATTAAAAAAAGGTAGAGGGTTCTGTAGATCTATCCGTTTCGTTTATTCTTCATAAACTATGGCAAGAGACAAATTTTATTCATTATAAATATGAAAGTACATACTTTTATGCGATACGTATAACAAAAACCAATTGTTAAATTTTGTGTCTGTTAAATTCTGTTCCTGCTAATCTCAGAAACGGCTGGACCGAGTTTGACAGGACTTCCACTAGCGGATTGCTGATATTATACGGAGTAACTACGGTTACTTTTATTTTAGAAAAAGGATTTGGGTGCAGCGCAAAAAAAAAAACATAAAACTTACTTTTTACGAGCAGAAGCTAGAAAATAAAAAAAACAAGCTCCTCAATGCCAATTTGCAAAGTCGAATAATTTATCCATGTATCATAATTTATTTCTTGTGATTTATGAACAAATATATCGTTCACTGATATTGCAACAGTGTGAAAGTCACTTCTGTCAGCTTTCCTAAAGTCAATGGCATCTGGTAGACGGAATTATCTGCTTACTAATAGAAAACAGGATAATCTATACTAATATATAAAGCTAAAGAGTTTGTTTGTTTGTTTGCTTGAACGCGCTAATCTTGAGAACTACTGGTCCGATTTGAAACATTCTTTCAGTGTTAGATAGCCTATTTATCGAGGAAGGCTATAGGCTATATATCATCACGCTAAGACCAATAGGAGCGGAGCAATGAAAATTGTGACGCAGACGAAGTTGCGCGGGTCAGCTAGTATTATATACAACTTGACAGGGGTGAGGGCAATGACAGATAAAATACAAACTGGTTGACGCTGATTGAATCTTTGAAAGTGTTAACGACTGTCGGTAATGGCTACAAGGCTGCAATGCAACCCAACTTTGGGGTTGCTTTTAGAATGCACCAGCGAAGTTCGCTGGTGCATTCTAAATTTATTATGAACTAGCTGACCCGCGCAACTTCGTCTGCGTCACTTTTTTCATTACTGCTCCGCTCCTATTAGTCTTAGCGTGATGATATATATCATATAGCTTTCCTCGATAACTGGGCTATCTAACACTGAAAGAATTTTTCAAATCGGACCAGTAGTTCCTGAGATTAGCGCGTTCAAGCAAAGAAACAAACTCTTCAGCTTTATATATTAGTATAGAAGTATAGATTTAGATTAGCTTCTGCCAGCGGCTTCGCCCGCGTGGTCCCTAGGGAACATACTCCCGGGATAAAAAGTAGCCTATGTCCTTTCTCAGGCTCAAGACTATCTGTGTACCAAATTTCATTTAAATCGGTTCAGTAGTTTTGGCGTGAAAGCGCGACAGACACAGACAGAGTTACTTTCGCATTTATAATATTAGTAAGGATTTATTTACGCCCCAATAATATTAGAAGTCCTCATTCAACACTCTCCAACACTACGGATCCCTACAACAATGGCGATGGTGTGAAATGTGCACTAGACACGGCACGGTCCAGTAGATCCCCGGCATTTATATTGCAGAATCCACGCTCCACATGACGATGAAAACGTACTATTTAATTAATATGTAGCCGGCGGCCATTTTGGTTTTGCGAGTTATCGCAAAGTATGGAAATAGTAAGTATCTTTGTGATGCTTATGGATATTTACGAGAATCTATGCTGAAAGAAAAATATTATATTATTGTTGTTAATTAGTTAACTTGTTAAAAGAGATCAGAGTAATTCTTGATCGAGATTTAATGAAACTAATGTACTTTAAAAATACAGGCCCTTGGGCAAAATCCCGTTTATTTTGACGTTTTTAGATAAAAATTATACATTTTCATTCAGCCGGAATAAAAAATGTTTCGCCATATGATAAGCGTAAAAATGCGCGCAAATGGCAAAACTTGTAGAGAGGCTTGAGGATTTATATGTTTTTTGACATTTGCGAAAGTTGAGTTCGTTTGCAAGATTATTGCATGTCATAAATAATAATAAAACCGATCATCAAATACTTAAAAAGTTATAAACTATAGTTCAGAATTCGCATACATACATACGCTAACAAGCCAACGAGTTGCGCAAGGATATAAATAAACATGATTTATCGATAAAAATCTCACGATTTCAATATTGATTGCATTTAAATCGATCATCCTTAATTTATGTTAACGATTTTGAAAGCTGGATCTGTTTTCTCTAATAGTTTATTGACATTGATCAAGAGTAAATTAGATTTCTTTAGAAACTAAGATCTAGCCGGTGATAATTTGTCTATGAATTATTATTTGCGTAACAAAGAACGAATTGATTGACATTGGTTGTGCAAGATGCGATTTGTTTCATGCGCTTTAGTGATAATTGCAAAATTCCTAGGATTTAGTATTCAACATGACACTGACGTGGAAATTCTAGGCTGTGGAGGGCCAACCCATGGTCATGATATACTTGTATTTTCTAGTACTTCTGTTGCCATGAAGTTTTAAAGATTCGTTTCAAAAATGTTCGGGGAGTTTTAACAAAAAACTCCAAATATGACTGCAGACATACGTTTATTAATATTTTAATTGGTCCTGGGAAATTCAGACGGCTTTCAATTAATATAATTTGAGCTACAGAATTTCGGGGAGTAGGCATGCGTTGGAATTGCGCAGTTTTATACCGACAAGCCCGTTTCGTCATCGAATAACAAAACGTACCTACGGATATGCGCCATTGTTTGGTGGACATACACTCAGAATGTTTTGGGAAAATTTTCATTGTCATATTAGTGGGATTACCTGCCAGAGTCTGTTTCCTGATTAGCTTCAAACTGGGGATCTTAATCAAAAGTGAATAGGTTACTTCTATTTTTTTTTTACCGACTTCCAAAAAGGAGGAGGTTCTCAATTCGTTGGGTATTTATTTTCTTTTTTTTATGTATGTACACCGATTACGCCGAGGTTACTAATCCGATTTCTGTGATTCTTTTTTAGTTCGATTTAGTATACTTGCCATTTGGTCCCGTAAAAATTTGATTCAGTTCGGTTCAGTAGTTTTTATTTTATGAGCATTTTTGCTTATTTCAATTTCTGCGTTGACGAAGACGTCGTCCAAGTATCACCACTTAAAAGTGAAAAAAAAAACACATGGATTTATAGATTTTGTCCGCCCTAGGAAGGTCAGAGGGTCCGTCAAACTCTTATATATGGTAATCCACAATATATAAAAAAAATCCGTTATTGAGTGACTGACAGACAACGCACAGCCGAAACTACTGGTTGTAGAAATCTGAAATTACTAATACTCGTACCTACTATTATTTCTGTTCACTTTGTCTATGTTGCTGTGAGTTTGTGTCTATGCTGAATAAATGTTTTCTATTCTATTCTAAATTTTCTTTTTTTTTCAGATTTATTTTTTTATTTATTTGGCATGTAGGTGCCTTGGGCAGTGTAGGGTGCTCCCTTAAAAGAGAGGATTTCCAAAAATTCGAAACGGGATATAACGGGATATTCGCGTACAAAAGCTAGTAGTTTTTAATAATTATACTTATTGAAACTGAAGATTAAAACCACACCTTATTCTGGCACTGCCTTTGCCCGTGCGCTGAAGTGCTTGCGAATTTTGTGATGCTCACCCAGAATAGGTTGCGTTCTCCATCTTCGACCTCATCATAGCACTATCAGGTGAGATAGTGGTTAAACGAGCCTGCCATAAAAAAAAAATATTTCCAACTCACGAAAAAGTTTTTAAGCCACAAACGAACTTACATTTTAAACATACATTATTTTAAAAACTGTAACGGACATTAGTGCTGCTATTTGAATAACAAATCATGTAGCATGAAGGTCAGTTAGCAGAAATTAGTCTCGTTACACGACACAAAATAAGACATTTTGTAATTTTACGCATTTTGACAGCTGCTAGCGGGTTGTCCGCCATTGACGTGTAACGTCAAAAGTATATCTTTTTGTTTTTTTTTTACCGGATCCGTCAAAAGTATTTTTTTTTGTTTTTTTTCGTAGTCCCTTAGTCTTTAGTTCTTAGTCCCATTTTATTTTTTCGACAGCCGCTAATAGAATCTCACTGCATCTAGCGCTTCAGGAAACATTCCCATTCTGGTAGCTTTTTGTGATAGAATCTGCAATGTCACTGGTTTTGCGACCGTGAATCAGGTCCACAGATGATTCAGTAGTAAGTTAGCAAGGTTGAGAGTGCCCCGGGGCTGTTTTCCAAGGTTTACCGGATGTTATTAATTTAGTCGTCTTGAAGTTTAGCAGTTCAACAAGTAAATATTTAAGTTATGTACCTACTTAGCTTTTGTCTTCGGCTTCGTTCATGTATAAGTTTCATTCACATCACATCTATCTCAGTATTCTCAGTACGTCTACCATGAGTTTTATCAATCTATACTCGCTAGCGACTGTAGTTAAAAAAATGTATGAAAAAATAACAAGTTTCTAATTAATTTGTTTAAGTTGCTATCTAACAAGCAAGCAAGTTGCAAGTAAAACTTTAGTTAAAAACTAAAAAATAAATTAGAAACTAGTTTTTTTACAAGATTTCGTACATTTTTTAACTACAGTCGTGAGCGAGTGTTTGTTTGTTTGCTTGAACGCGCTACTCTCAGGAACTACTGGTCCGATTTGAAAAATTATTTCAGTGTTAGATAGCACATTTATCGAGGAAGGCTATAGGCTATATATCATCACGCTAAGACCAATAGGAACGGAGCAGACAAAGTTGCGCGGGTCAACTAGTAGATTGATAATACTCATGTACTGTTTCAAAAATCATGAAAATCGGTTCAGTTATTTAGGCGTAACAAATGCACCAACCCAATTCCGCATTTATAATTGACCTATACTAGAAAGCTCAAGAACTCTTGATGTGAATTTTTACACAAACACATAATATTAAGCAAAAAGACTACTGCTTAAACTAAAGGTTCAATTTATTAAGTAATCGTTATTTGTTGTATTTACATTATAATATTGCTGTGGACCTTGTCTGAAATAAATGTTTTTATTTTTATTTTATTTATAATATAAAATTTTGTTAGCAAAATACAAGCCCTAACCTAACACATGTTAAATTTCGCATCATTGTTTTAAGTTGCATTTTTATTTTTAAACTGAGTTTTTAAATAATAAAAAGACATCAAGATTGTTTAGCTTTATTTAACTATATTATTCAATTTTTGCCCTTTCATAGTGGCAAAAGCTCAAGTGGCTGCAAAGAAGTTGGGGATCCTAGCAAACGTGAGACAGTACTTCACCTCCGGAACAGCTGCTCAAACTCTATCAAGCGCAAGTTCGATCATGTATGGAGTACTGCTCTCATCTTTGGGGGCGGATCTGCCAGATACCAGCTTGATGCGCTTGAGTCAATTGACAAACGAGAAAACGAATTGAATTGAGAAACGTGCCAAGAGGATCATCGGCGATGACAGACTCGTCGCGACGAAGCTCCAAAGTCTTGAGCATCGACGCCGAGTTGCTAGCCTGTCGGTTTTCTACCGGTTGTATTTTGGGGGATGTGCGACGGAATTGCATAATTTAGTTTCGCCAAGCCCGTTTCATCATCGGACTACAAGACGAACGGCGATGCGCCACCGCTACATGGTGGACATCCCACCCACACGCACAAAACGTTTTGGGAACACATTCATAGTGCGTACAGCTAAGGAGTGGGATTCCCTGCCAGAGTCTGTGTTTACTGATAGCTACAACCTGGGAGTCTTTAATTAAAAAATGAACAGTTTACTTCTAGGCACGCGTGCTCCATCTTCGACCACATCATCGCTTACCATCAGGTGAGATAGTGGTCAAACGCGAGCCTATCAAAAGTAAAAAAAAAACTACCTAAACCTTTCTAGTATGTTATGGATAGTGGACGTCACGCGGTTTCACCCGCGTAGTTCCCGTTCCCGTGGGAGTACGGGGATAAAATATATATATATAGTCTATGTTACTCGCTGATAATGTAGCTATCCACTGCTGAAAGAATTTTTTAAATCGGTCCAGTAGTTTTTAAGTTTAATCGTTAAATACAAAAATAACAAATCTTTCCTCTTTATAATATTAGTATAGAATTAGAATGGAGTGCGTACGTTACGAATTAGTGAACGTCTGTCTTTAAAAATTTGTCAAAATTCACGACTGTCTAATTTGAATGACAAAACATGTGTTATATGTAATACATTCATGTTTCATAAGAATATGTTATATTAGTCATGCAGACGTAACGTTTTACTTTAAATTAGTAGTTTTGGCATTTGACATTCGACATTTTTTTAGTTGAATAATTTATTTAAATGGTCTGTTCACAGACCATTTAAATAAATGCTTGGATATCGTAACATTGAAATGTATTTATTTATGCATTAGCATTAAATTATTATAAACTAGTGGACGTCACGCAGTTTCACCCGCGTAATTCCCGTTCCCGTGGGAGTACGGGGATAAAATATAGCCTATGTTACTCCCTGATAATGTAGCTATCCATGGCTGAAAGAATTTTTCAAATCGGTCCAGTAGTTTCGGAGCCTATTCATTTCAAACAAACAAATCTTTCCTCTTTATAATATTAGTATAGATGTAGACTAGCACCTCGTACGCGCTGCTATTTTTTTAACAATCCCTATTGTTTTCTAGTACCTACCTCATAAATATGTATAGCCTATTTTACAGTAACTCAGGGATTAATGTAGCATCCTAATGGTGATAGAATTTTTGAAATCGGTCCAGTAGTTTTTGAGTTTATTCGGTACAAACATACAAAAAATACAAATCTTTTTATTTTAATATTAGTATAGAGCAGGGGTGGCCAAATTGATTAGACCGACTTTTTTCTGACGAAACCCTGTGCGATCTACGAATTTCATAGGTACTTCTTAAAATTACAAATGTAACAGTAGGTAAAGTTCAGTATAAAAATAATAGTATTTTTTTATTAACATAATCTATTTAGTATTTAGAAAGAAAAACCGTTTTTTTTTGCGCCAAGCATGACGTATAGCAAAAAAAAAAAATACAAAAAAAATAATAATAATTATCATTTTTTATTTTTTATTGTCAAACATAGGTAGGTACACTATTTGCTTTTCTTACAATTTTACTCGCCAAACTTATCCGTCTGATGGCGAGAAGTATTAGTTTGATGGTGAGAAGTATTAGTTTGATGGCGAGAAGTATTAGTTTGATGGCGAGAAGACATGTTGCGCAGTCTCTTATTCGTACCTATTATTTTTTGCCTTGCCGCGATCGAATGGACTAATAGCCGCGATCGATCGGTTGGCCATACCTGGTATAGATGTTGTGTCAAAGGAACTGTCAGCAGTTCAAAGAAATTCAATGTTTGTACTGCATTTGAAATAGTGCCCATTTTGAGGTGACACAAAATCTATCTGCAAATCTTATTGTTCGGGTATTTACGAAGGGATGTTTAGGGAAAGGTTATAAATTAAATTTCGTATATTCGATGACATTAAATATATAATATTGTAGTAAGTAAACTGCTACTCGTCCTTGAAAGGTTCATTAATTTGGAAACCAACGTCAGACAGTATTAGTCAGTCTGACATATCGCTGAAATGGACTTTTTTATTTTAGTGCAGCCGCGAGAAACACAATTTCTATGGTATTAACATTTAATGGAATTAAAATTTCTGATTCTTTCTTTCTTTTTTCTTTCTCTAAAATTAATGCGACCGCAGTCAGAATAAAAAATAAACTTGTATCTTTTATTGCGAAAATAAAATGATAAAAAACAAACCAAAAAAAAAGTAACTTGCTGCGAGAGATGCAAAAAACAAAACAAAACGCAGTCAGATTGCAAAGGTCATTCAACTTAAGCTAAGGTTACACTTATCAGGTTTCGTTGTTTTATGTCGAGATAAAAATAATGACATCGTTTTCAACGATAATACTCGTATTATATCTCGCCTGTATGCTTCAAAGGGCAGAGGTGTATAGAATACACCCACGTTTGATCAGTTATTTTTTAAGGCTCATTTTATAGTGGGCGATTAATCTATGTACACAAACAACAAATGCAACACTCCAAACTGTCGTCAAAAACTGACATGTATCAAGTGTCATGTGTGAGTTGTGTGTAAACACATACTATAAACACATTTTTTTTTGCAAATTCAACCTTACACGCATCGCTTAAAGTTGTTTTTACAAAGCAGTGCAGTATGGCGAGCGATGCGAGACTGTTTGAAACTTGCGCACAATTATACATTATGCGCTTGTTTTTTGCGGACGTTTTTGAGATGCTGAGTGTGTATCTTGGGTTTTTTATATATCAATGTGTATGTATGTAAAACTCTTCCGTTACGGAGTGAGTGGGTGTTACACAAGTGTGTGTAAATACTGATGCATTCCTTCTTCCATCATCTATACTTCCATACTTAATATATAAAGCTGAAGAGTTTGTTTGCTTGAACGCGCTAATCTCAGGAACTACTGGTGCGATTTGAAAAATTCTTTCAGTGTTAGATAGACCATTTATCGAGGAAGGCTATATCATCACGCTAAGACCAATAGGAGCGAAGCAGACGACGTTGCGCGGGTCAACTAGTACTTAATATATAACGCTGAAGAGTTTGTTTGTTTGTTTGCTTGAACGCGGTGATCTCAGGAACTGCTGGTCCGATTTGAAAAAATCTTTCAGTGTTACATAGCCCATTTATCGGGGAAGGCTAAGGAGGAGGAGAGAAGGAGGGGAAGGAGCGAAGCAGACGAAGTTGCGCGGGTCAACTAGTTCTCTTCTATTAGACAAGTAAGGGTAGGCTGGTAGGAAGTCTGTGCCAAATGTACACAGACAACGAAACACTGAAAAGTGATGATTATACTTTATTTTTCGGGCAGCACTCAGAAATTGGTGTCGGCCGGTGCCGTATGGTGCCGTAAAAGAATAATACCATCCCATCATTTCCCGTGGGTGTCGTAAGCGGCGACTAAGGGACTCACCAGAGAATGGGCAGCAGCGTTCTCTGTAAAACGTAACACAATACACTGCGATCGCCAACCCGCCTGCCAAGCGTGGCGATTATGGCAAACCCCTCCCTTTGGAGGAGGCCTATGTCCAACAGTAGACGTCTTTCGGCTGATATGATGATGATGATGACCCAGAAATTAGGGATATTTCTTTCTACAATAAAAACATTGTCATAGTAAAACCTGATGACATCGCCTCAACAGTCACACTAAAGGCTAAATATTATACATAATTCTCAACAAGTACATCAAATATCGCTTGAATAATATTCATTACATCACAATAATGGCGGTGCTTATAAAGGCAAATGTCAACAAATTATGTATTTACTAGCTTCAGCTCGCGGCTAGGGTCACGAAGATGACGGATTTAAATTGGGTAGTTGCTTTTGTCATGTTTTTAGGGTTCCTTGAATTAAAAGAAACCCTTATAGGGTCACTTCGTTGTCTGTCCATCTGTCCGTCTATGTCGTCTATCTGTCTGTCAAAACCTTTTTGTTGATACAAGAGAAACCACTACTAGATGTTGTAATAGGTACAAATTCATTTGCTCAATTCTTTTCGTCCGTTTTGAATGAATCGCTTGTTAGAACTTATTTTATGCTGTCCAAAAAGAATACCAATTATTTATTTACTAAACAGTTAATATACACACACACAGTAACTGTACTATGTGTGTATATATCAACTGTTAAAAGATTTATTTAATTTTATTTACATATAATTTACATTTTAAATAACAAACTATTTACACTTGTAATACAAAATAAAACTATATGGCGTCAAAAAATTCGTCCTCATCGCTGTCGACTGGAAGTGAGCCCAAAAGACTGGCGGCATTGCCACGTTGTATGGCAATGCTTATCCTCTGTCCGAGGTAAAAGGTACTGTTAAATAAATAAATAAATAACGTCTACTGAGACAGGCGGCCAGAAGGAATATCAAAGTACATAAAAAAATCATCTTTGTACATTTTTTAATATTTTTAGAAATTAATTCTGTGCGTTGTCACTGTCACACAGTTACAAAAACACAATTTTATTTGCATAAGAGAACATTTAGTTCCTTATTTCGCCACAACGTTCCACCAGTGTGACCTCAGCATTACTGTATGCACATTCTAATGTTTTTTTTTTAATCTGCATGGAATGTCATTGCATTGCGCGTGCATTTGAAGATTTTGAACAAATAAGAGGTCTTATTATTATGTGTGGAGGCTGTACAACCGGTTTGTCTTTGCCTTAGGATGTACGGTTATGGACAAAGTGAATTGTGTAATAGGTTTTTTGTTTAGAGTTATTAATATTGTTTTCTGACTGAAACTATTACAGCCGCCATTATTTAGGCTTTTAGGTATTAATTTACAATGTGTTTCTTTTTTAGGGTTGCGTACCTGGAGGGTAACCAACAGAAATCTATAACTACATCTCTGTTGTTTGTCCGTCTGGATGGAAAAGTATAAACGATGATGAAAAAATCGCGCTGCATAATTAAAACTAAAAAGACTTTATACCCGGATAATCAGTCAGTTATCCTTTTGCAAAAGAACGCATAAATTATTAAGTATGACTAAACTTTCTACGTATAACATTACTGATAAAAGCCCCGGAGTCGTGACAGCTAACTCCAGATGATAAAATTATGAGGGAAATAATATAATATAACTAGCTGACCCGCGCAACTTCGTCTGCGTCACAATTTTCATCTATAATATAACTCCTACCCTACTCCAACCCTACTCCTACCCTACTCCTACCCTACTCCTACCCTACTGCTACCCTACTCCTACCCGACTCCTACCCTACTCCTACCCTACTCCTACCCTACTCCTACCCTACTCCTACCCTACTCCTACCCTACTCCTACCCTACTCCTACCCTACTCCTACCCTACTCCTACCCTACTCCTACCCTACTCCTACCCTACTCCTACCCTACTCCTACCCTACTCCTACCCTACTCCTACCCTACTCCTACCCTACTCCTACCCTACTCCTACCCTACTCCTACCCTACTCCTACCCTACTCCTACCCTACTCCTACCCTACTCCTACCCTACTCCTACCCTACTCCTACCCTACTCCTACCCTACTCCTACCCTACTCCTACCCTACTCCTACCCTACTCCTACCCTACTCCTACCCTACGCCTACCCTACTCCTACCCTACTCCTACCCTACTCCTACCCTACTCCTACCCTACTCCTACCCTACTCCTACCCTACTCCTACCCTACTCCTACCCTACTCCTACCCTACTCCTACTCCTACCCTACTCCTACCCTACTCCTACCCTACTCCTACCCTACTCCTACCCTACTCCTACCCTACTCCTACCCTACTCCTACCCTACTCCTACCCTACCTACCTACCCTATCTACCTAACCATTTTTTTTTGTTTTTAAACCTTCCCTGTATTTTGGCGAATCCAACAAAAAAAGAATTATTAAAATCGGTCCAGCCGTTCTCGAGTTTTAGCGAGACTAACGAACAGCAATTCATTTATAAATATATAGATACCGTCAATACAATGAGATCACAGACTGAAATCTTGCACCACGATATGAAATATCTTTTTAAATTAAACTAGCTTCTGCCCGCGACTTCGTACGCACATATCCTGTTTTCTCCCGTTCCCATAGGAATTTCGGAAAATCTAGTGCTCCCCTATACTCCTCAAGGAACCTACAAGCCAAATTTAAGCTTTCTACGACCAGCAGTTTCGGCTGTGCGTTGTCTGTCAGTCACTCACTCAGTAAAGGAAGAATTATATATATTAGGATTAATGTGGGATAGATCATGATACGAAAGAGAATGTCCCACCCATCCACGTACAGACTGCGGCAAACGTAGCTTTCCCCTGTCTTACAAAAGTCTTAATTAAATCGCATATAAGGAAAACATAGGGACATAGTATACATCCTTCTTATTCAGTTTATGAAATATCCTTAAAATCAGTCTAATATTGGAGGAGAAAACAGTCGAGAGCCAAACCTCGAATTATGACTTTTTACATACAAAGTCTCGCCGCTCATGTTCTCGAGAAATGCTTAAAAACAGCGTGCAGATGAAGCAACTATTCGTCGGCACTAACAGAGAAATTACATCTGAAAAAACTGGCCAAGTGCGAGTCGGACTCGCGTGCAAAGGGTTCCGAACGAATTTAATTTTTTTAACATGTTATATTAACACTACAGACTTCTAATAGGTTTTCCTGTAATCTTTAGGTAAAGATCTATTATCTCCATTTTTTTCAAAATTTTAGGCTCGGTAGTTTCGGAGATAAGGGGGGGGGGAGTGGTCATTTTTCGTCTAATTTCTTGAATAACTTCTAAATTATTTATTTTAAAATTATGAAAAAAATATAATTAAAATCCTCACAGTAAGCCCTTTCATTTGATATGTCACACGATATTGTTCAAAAAACTTTTTTTTTAATTTTCTTGTTTGACCCCCAAAAGTGACCCTCATACTAAAAATTTAATCATTTTCGTAACGCATCCGTGTTTGGGTCATAGAAGTCCATATGTGTACAAAATTTCAACAGAATCGGTCCAGTGGATCCGGAGAAAACTGGCTGTGACAGACGGACAGACAGACAGACAGACAGACAGACAGACAGACAGACAGACAGACAGACACTCGAGTGATCCTATAAGGGTTCCTTTTTTTTTCGGAACCCTAAAAAATAGTTAGTAATCTACATCATAGGATACGTAATTTGGTTTCGCCAGAATTTATATATCGGTATCACATAATAAGAAAAAAAAAACACCAAATCACCTCCAAATCGTTGAGATGAAATCATTTTACTACTTATTTTTTTATCAAAAGAGTATAAAATATATATTTACTGCTTTGCAATACAAACAAGAATGATTTGGTTTTGTAACTTTTTAAAAACGTGTATTATTTTTATTATAAAACTGGCCAAGTGCGAGTCGGACTCGCGTGCAAAGGGTTCCGAACGAATTTTATTTTTTTAACATGTTATTTTAACACTATCTCATTTAGACTTCTTATAGGTTTTCCTGTAATCTATAGGTAAAGATCTATTACATCCTTTTTTAAAGTATATCAATTAAAATATATGAAGAAGAATATTACAAATGTATGTCAGAAGAAAACATGCTGCAACCGGCAAAAAAAATATTGCCATAACTCAATAACTCAAGAGTGAATAGGCAATAGGCAATACTTCTAGGCAAGCGTGCACCATCTTTGACCACATCATCGCTTACCGTCAGGTGAGATAGTGGTCAAACCCGAGCCTTAAATAAATAAATCAAAAGAATAGCCAACAATTATACAAGGAAGGATAACTTTATTCCAAGCATAAACATGAACATAAATTATTTAATTAATTACCTATTTTATCAATCGGGAAAACCAGAGACCACTCGTTGCATTATAAAAACCGAACTGCTTGTTTATGGTTTAATTTATGACATTTAAATAACAATGGCGGGAAAATGTGAATCCTTTATAAATTATTGTTCATTATTGTATACTAAGATAAAGGTAATTGGATAGGAAAATCAAACGGAATAAGTTTTCCTGTAATATTGTATTGTATGTTTATGTGCAATAAAAATATTATAGTTAAACCTTTTCATAGTTTACTTTGTTACATTATGTTGCTATTTATATCGTATTAGCTTCTTAATCACGTATGTTCATTAATCAATATATCAATCCTCAATATATAAAACTAGCTGACCAGTGCAACTTCATCTGCGTCACAATTTTCATTACTGCTCCACTCCTATTGGTTTTAGCGATATATAGCCTATAGCCTGTTGTAGTAAGTGAAGTTGTATGTTTGAGTTGCAGCCAATATCTATCTTGTAATTACAGATATTCCCCACCCTCGATTATTAATTTACTAGTTGACCCGCGCAACTTTGTTTGCTCCGCTCCTATTGATCTTAGCGTGATAATATATAGCCAAATCGGACCAGTATTTCCTGAGTTTTTTTTTTTTTACTATGTATAGGCATACGTTTGAACACACTCTCACCTGATGGTAAGCGATGATGTGGTCGAAGATGGAGCACGTTTGCCTAGAAGCAACCTATTCACTTTTGTCTTAAAGACTCCCAGGTTGTAGCTATCTGGAAATAAAGACTCTGGCAGGGAATTCCACTCCTTAGCTGTACGCACTATGAATGTGTTCCCAGAACGTTTAGTGCGTGTGGGCGGGATGTCCACCATGTACCGGTGGCGCATCGCCGTTCGTCTTGTGGTCCGATGATGGAACGGGCTTGGCGGAAATAATCATGCAATTCCGTCGCACACTCCCCAAAATGCAAGCGATAGAAAACCGACAGGCCAGCAACTTGGCGTCGATGCTCAAGGCGATTAGCGCGTTCATGCAAACAAACAAACAAACTCTTCACTGACTGATTGAGTGACTGACAGACAACGCACAGCTTAAACTACTGGTCTTAGAAAGCTGAAATTTGGCATGAAGCTTCCCTGCACTCCTTAGGGGAGCACTAAGAGAGGATTTCGCGAAATTCCTACGGGAACGGGAAAAAACGGGATATGCGCGTACGAAGTTGCGGGCAAAAGCTAGTAATTATATAAAACTTTTCCGTTACTGAGTGACTGACAGACGACGCACAGCCGAAACTATTGGTCGTAGAAAGCTGAAATTTGGCATGTGGGTTCCTTGGGGAGTGTGGGGGAGCACTAAGTGAGGATTGCCCGGTACCTTAAGCAAAGCCGCTTAAAAAAAAACTCGTCAATAAATATTACACACAAAAAAATAAAATAATAAAGAGAAAAAAAAAACTGGCCAAGAGTCGAACTCGCGTGCAAAGGGTTCCGAACGAATTAAATTTTTTAACATGTTATTTTAACACTACAGACTTCTAATTGGTTTTCCTGTAATCTTTAGGTAAAAATCTATTATCTCCATTTTTTTCAAAATTGTAGGCTCAGTAGTTTCGGAGTTAAGGCGGGGGGGGGAATGGTCATTTTTCGGCTAATTTCTTGAATAACTTCAAAACCATTTATTTTGAAATTATGAAAAAAAATATAATTAAAACCCTCACAGTAAGCCCTTTCATTTGATATGTCACACGATATTGATCAAAAAACTTTTTTTCTTATTTTCTAGTTTGACCCCCAAAAGTGACCCCCATACTAAAAATTTAATAATTTACGTAACGCTGTTTGGGTCATAGAAGTCCATATGTGTACCAAATTTCAACAGAATCGGTCCAGTGGATCCGGAGGAAACTGGCTGTGACAGACGGACAGACAGACAGACAGACACCCGAGTGATCCTATAAGGGTTCCTTTTGTTTTCGGAACCCTAAAAAAGAACAAAAGAGTAATAATAATTTATTTATTTATTCAGACTACAAATGCGGTCCACTGTGGTGTAACAAAATTACTTAGCCTATGTTAGTACTGTAATAACTAAAGTATTAGTAATCTATCCTATTCTATTATATTAATAAGCCAATTAAACATTCATTAAATATATTAATGCAGTACTAGAAATTATTTTATTCAGTTAATGATTTAATTTAGTTGCATGTGGCATGCATGCACAAACAACAATAATTATTTCCAAGCACAATCGTTATTACGTGTCTAGAAAGGAAATTAGTAATTTAATGCTCTTGAAAATAAGGAAAATAAAATCAATTTGTTGTAGGTAACCAACGTTTAGTTATTTTCCGATGTTATTTTTCTTTTCAGTTGTTTTTCCATTATTTGTACCTAGGTGACAATATTCATAATTTTTGTAGCTATCAAACCCCCTTGGCAACACAATTTTTTGCCGCATTTTTGTCATTTTCCCGTCTCATTTTTTATAACTATCCAAAATTCAAAAGAAAAAAAACTTACGTTTTTCGAGTTATGCAGACGAAAATTTGACTGTACTGAACAACGGTTTTCTTTTTTTTTTGCATATATCGTGTCTTTGATTGGTACCTAAAGCCTTTAAAAAACAGCTGTGCTATGCTGTAAAGAAAAAATACGTGTCCAATATTTTTTGTAAATATCTGACAGATTGATTATACATATGTTTTCTGCAAAACACCCTATAGTCTGTTTTTTAATCCCGGAGACTAAATTGACAACCAAAAGAGAAGTCAAAGAGCATTATCTGTCAATAATGTGATCCTGTTGGTATATATTATGGGTATGTATTAATTTATTATAAATATATATTTGGAAATCTATTTGTGTATATTTGTTTGTATGTTTATTGTAATTAGATTTGTATTTATTATAAGATAATAATGTTTTAGTTAAGCTAGTATAGTTTATTTTAAGTTTCCTTCTCTGTTTCTTTACACACTGTGTCTACTTTCCTAATCAAATTCTTCTGTCGCAGGTCTGCTGGAAGAAATTTCTGTGGAAATAAGCAGTACCTTTGTGCTCTTTTCTATGTTAAAAATTTTCTTTATAAGTATATTGTGTGTACATAAATAAATAAATAAATAAGACAATTGCAAATGTCAAAACAGACTTGAATGCTATTGTAATCTATGTCAGTTTGCCATTTGCACGTGTCAATTTAGTCTCCGGGATTAAAAAACAGACTATATTGAACGTCAAAACACTGCTGTCTCCACCTGTACCCAGTTCGTGTATTCTCGTTAGAGTGACATTTTGAAGGTCATTAACACCGAACTTCGTTTGCGCACCGTTACATTCCCGTTTACCTTACGTACTGCGCTCGAGTTTGTTGCAATTATCTTTTTTGACTCCTTCTTAACTTGATTTTTATTTTTTTATACCTTAGGTTCAGATTAAATTTATTTGCAAATACATGTGTAGATATTATACATGGACATACACATACATACATACATACATTCATACATACATACATATACATGGATGTTTATACCTTAGTTATATTTTTTAGGAGGATTATTATTACCTAGTAGGTATTCAAAACCGGTCAAGTGCGAGTCGGACTCTCACACAATGGGTTCCGTACCAAAAACAGAACATAAACACGTTTCTGGTAAGGGAGCCCCCTTATTTATTAATTTAATTTACTTTTTATTACTTTGTCGTTATAGCGACAACAGAAATAGATAAAAATGCCTTCAAATAAAATACATAATTACGGTTTACAATGAAAATAGGCCTTCAGGTAAGTGAAGTTGTATGTTTGAGTTGCAACCAATACCTAAGCTAAAATAACTTAATTTCTTGTAATTATAGGTATCAGCACCCACCCTCGATTATTAATTTATTATCATTCATTCATTCATTTGTATTCATTTTTCTTAGATAAGTACCTAGTTAAGATTTGAAAGCTGTTGTTATCCCTAAAAATAAATCATTTCAGCCGATGTTATTGTGCCTAGCTTCTACAATAATTAAATTATATACGAACTAGCTTCTGCCAGCGGCTTAGCCCGCGTGGTCTCTAGGGAACATACTCCCGGGATAAAAAGTAGCCTATGTCCTTTCTCAGGCTCTAGACTATCTGTGTACCAAATTTCATTTAAATCGGTGCAGTAGTTTTGGCGTGAAAGCACGACAGACAGACAGACAGACAGAGTTACTTTCGCATTTATAATATTAGTAAAGAAGTAAGGATGAAAATTTATTTATTTTACACGAAAATAAATACCTACACACTGAAAATTTCAAATGTCTACCTATTACGTTCATGAGATACAGCCCGGTGACAGACATACGGACAGACGGACGGACAGCAAAGGCTTAGTAATAGGGTTCCGTTGGTTACCATTTGGGTACGGAACCCTAAAAACCTTCCGCAAAAAACGATTAAAAAGTTATAACAACTCTCTTTTCTAGCAGTCTGATGCAAGTAATATAAATAAAACTGCTTTTTAGGGTTCCGAACAAAAAACGGAACCCATAAAGGATCACTCGGGTGTCTGTCTGTCTGTCTGTCTGTCCGTCTGTCACAGCCAGTTTTCTCCGGATCCACTGGACCGATTCTGTTGAAATTTCGTACACATATGAACTTCTATGACCCAAACACGGACGCGTTACGTAAATCATTATTTTTTTAGTATAGGAGTCAGTTTTGGGGTGAAACTAGAAAATTAAAAAAAAAGTTATTTGAACAATATTGTGTGACATATCAATTGAAAGGTCTTACTGTAAGGGTTTTAAATATATTTTTTTTTCGTAATTTTAAAATAAATGGTTTTGAAGTTATTCAAGAAAAAAGACGAAAAATGATTCCCCCCCCCTTATCTCCGAAACTACTGAGCCTGAAATTTTGGAAAAAATGGAGATAATAGATCTTTACCTATAGATTACCGGAAAACCTATAAGAAGTCTATAATGTTAAAATAACACCGTCAGATATTTACAAAAAAATTAAATTCGTTCGGAACCCTTTGCACGCGAGTCCGACTCGCACTTGGCCAGTTTTTTAATTACTTTTTAGTATTTTTTATTATTGATTTGTTTTACCACTGCCGCATGGTATCGGTCGGTGCCGTAAAAGAATAATACCATCCCATCACTTCCCGTGGGTGTCGTAAGAGGCGACTAAGGGACTCGCCAGAGAATGGGCAGCAGCGTTCTCTGTAAAACGCAACACCATACACTGCGATCGCCAACCCGCCTGCCAAGCGTGGCGATTATCGCAACCCCCCCCCCCATTTGGGGGAGGCCTATGTCCAGCAGTGGACGTCTTCGGCTGTTATGACTGATGACTGATTGATTTGTTTAAGCCCCCACTCCCCCAGAATAGTTCTTGTCATCGTCTCCTTCGTTAAATATTGAGCTGTATCGAAAAGCAATATAAGAAGATGTTGCGGTATGAATGCAAACATACTCTATCGGAATGGTTAAAATCACAAACATACGATGAAATTGAACTATTATTAACCAGAATATGCTAAAGTAAGCACCCAAATCTTAACATACATCAACCGATCTATCATTAACACATCCATGTACTCACACCCATACACCACTCACACCCATCTCCCACTCACACACACACACACACACACACTCACTCACACCCCACACCAATTTATTGTAATCATCCTAGAGCCTTTATTTTAATTTTCATTTACTTTTAATTTTGTCTCAACAGTTTAAATTGTAACCCATGGGAAGTTGCGAGGTGGCCCCATCACAAGTATCCTTATAACTTACTGGGGTTGCCTCAATTTTGTGCTGTAGAACAATTGTAATTGTATGAAAACTTTTTAAGATTCGGGTATCTGACAGCGACGTACTTAAATCAAGTGAAAACGATTACCCAAAGGTGACTGACCGACCGTTGAGGTATAGCGTTGCCAAGCAACCGCGAAAAAGCGACATTTCACGCTATTGGCAATGAAATAGAGAAATAGCCATAGACTGGGGAATGGACTGAGCGAGTCGTAGCCGGCTGTGTAGTGAAAGAAAGAAAGAAAATGTTCATTTGAGACTCGCACAAGACTCACACGCACAGTGAGCTGTCAATCCCTAGCATCAATTGAAATGACTGCTCACTTCATAATCATTGAACATAAGTACACTATAAACCGGCAGTTTGAGCTGAAGTGGCAGTGGGCAGAGCACAAAGCTCGCAGAACAGATGGTCGATGGGGCCGAAAAGTTCTGGAGTGTCGACCGCGTACCGGAAAGCGTAACGTTGGAAGGCCTTCCGCAAGGTGGACCGATGACCTGGTGAGGGTCGCGGGTAGCCGATGGATGCGAGACGCACAGGAGCGGTTGTTGTGGCGACACGCGCGGTGAGGCTGCCGTCCAGTAATGGACGTCTTTCGGCTGATATGATGTTGATAATGAAACCGGCAGTTATGGCTAACGCTTCAAATCTTTCCGAGTAAATTTCGTAACTGTATCGCTCAGTTCATTCTCGCATGTCTATGGAAATATTTGATACGGAACCATTGTCACGCCTTCGACAATGTCACAGAAAGAAATCAGAGGCGATTCGCGGAATGTGAAAACGCGGGCTTAGGCCGTGACGAATGGAATCGATTTTAGAGTCACAATGTCAGTCTTGGTATAAATCAGTACATAATTTTTTTTTTATTTGCGATGGCTTTGCTCTTGACTCTAGTCTAGGTCAGAGATGACAGAGACAAAGTCTACGATGGAGCGAGCTTACCCAGAAGGAGCCTGTGCACTCTAACTTTGAAGAGATTAGGGTTGTAAGCATTTGGAAACACAGACGCAGGCAGAGAGTTCCACTCCTTTGCTGTGCGCATTATAAAAGACGTTTGGAAACGCTTAGTGCGTATTGGTGAAATAGTAACAAGGTAGGGATGGTAAGATGCAGTGCGTCTGGATGTCCGATGGTAGAAGGGGGCCGGTGGGATGAGGTCGTGGAGTTCTTGGGCACACTCACCGAAGTACAAAATTCAAAATTTTGGGGCGGTGATAAGGGGGGGGGGGGAATGGTCACGTCTAATTTCTTGAATAATTTCAAAACCATTTATTTTAAAATTATGGATAAAAATATTTAAAACCCTTACAGTAAGCCCTTTCATTTGATATGTCACACGATATTGTTCAAAAACTTCTTTTTGATATTTTCTAGTTTGACCCCAAAAAGAGACCCCCATACTAAATATTTTATAATTTACGTAACACATTCGTGTTTGGATCACAGAAGTCCATATGTGTACGAAATTTCAACAGAATCGGTTCAGTGGATCCGGAGAAAGCTGGCTGTGACAGACAGACAGACAGACACCCGAGTGATCCTATAAGGGTTCCGTTTTTTTGTTCGGAACCCTAAAATTAGGGAAAATCAGCGATAAAAGTGTTTTCCAGGTATTATTAACTAAAGTAACTCGTCTGTGTTCTTTTGTTACCTGTTCACGTTTAAATAAATTATATTTAAGAATTCTGAAATGAGGCAACGGTGACTGGAAAAGATATGTCGCAAGCGCATTCGCGAAAATCCGCAAGATACATAGCTAGCAAACTTACGGCGATGATCCAAGCTACATAGCCTGGCTCATCGTCGTAAGGTTGCCTGCTTGTCGGTCTTCTACAGATTGTACTTCGGTGAGTGTGCCCAAGAACTCCACGACCTCATCCCACCGGTCCCCTTCTACCATCGGACATCTAGACGCACTGCATCTTACCATCCCTACCTTGTTACTATTCCACCAATTCGCACTAAGCGTTTCCAAACGTCTTTTATAATGCGCACAGCAAAAGAGTGGAACTCTCTGCCTGCGTCTGTGTTTCCAAACGCTTACAACCCTCATCTCTTTAAAGTTAGAGTGAACAGGCTCCTTCTGGGTAAGCTCGCTCCATCGTAGACTTTGTCTCTGTCATCTCTGACCTAGACTAGAGTCAAGAGCAAACCCAGCACAAAAAAAAAAAAATGATAGGAACAGAGCCCCAATACCGAAATGTTATGCACCTGACATGAAACCGTGGCAGGTTGGAAACGTGACCTCAGGCTCCACCATCGATTCGACCTAGACATACTAACTGATGTACACTAATACATACGACATAGCAAATTATAATGTATGTCGCCATCGTCGACGTAGCGTGTCGGATGACTAAGAGTCCAATATCCAAGATTCAAAGCATATATTTCAAATAAACCATGCTTCTTCTTCTTCTCATGTGGGCAGTAAGGTCTAACGCCCCCACACACTCTAGTGTCAGAGTTTCTAAACCGCCTCAAGGGCCTCTGACATGGTTTATTTGACGACTGCCATTTGGCGGCCGGGATCACCGGCTTATACGTGCCTTCCGAAGCACGGAATCATCTTTTTATCAGACTATCAGGTGATTCAAGCCTGCAATGTCCTAGTCAAACAGGAAAACAACTTTACAAAGTATGTTACTTCCCGTGGGAATCGAACCCACGACCACCGGGTCACAAGGCACACGCCTAAACCACTCGACCACGGAGGCAGTTAATTAACCATTTACTTATGAAATGTCAAGGTAGGTCAGTCAAAAACATGAAGCTATTTGCACGTTCCAAAGCGTAGATGTCTATGGAGAAGAACGTGCAATAAACTCCACGGACAATATTTTAAATCATGTTGTTTTACAAAATTCTAAGTTACATAGGTATCCTTGTTGCTGCGTGTGAGGACAATGCAAAAAAAAAAAACAAGAATTTAAAGTATAAAGATTAAAATAAGCCAGTGGCACTTAAGCGATGACCAGTCTCAACTATTCAGCTCAACCATTTTGAAGGGAACCGAATGATCCAACACACGCGCCACCATCAGCGAGACATTTGAGTGAGCGAGACATGTTCTCTACCACCATATAACTTATCACATCCACGCGACAAGTATAGCAGTAGGGTTATTCTTTCCTGCCAGGGTCGAGGAATCGTTCGAAAGAGTCACCGTGGCCCTGGAACGCAATGGGCACTAGGAGGAACACGGATGGGTTTTAGTCAGAGTCTGACACTCCCTTGCGCTCCGCTCAGAACTGGCCAAGTGTGAGTCGGACTCGCGTGCAAAGTGTTCCGAACGAATTTTTTTTTTTTACATGTTATCTTAACACTACAGACTTCTTATAAGTTTTCCTGTAATCTTTAGGTAAAGATCTATTATCTCCATTTTTTTCAAAATTTTAGGCTCAATAGTTTCGGAGATAATGGGGGCGAATGGTCATTTTTCGTCTAAAATCTTGAATAACTTCAAAACCATTTATTTTAAAATTATGGAAAAAATATAATTAGAACCCTCACAGTAAGCCCTTTCATTTGATAGGTCAAGTGATATTGTTCAAAAAACGTTTTTTATTTTTCTAGTTTGACCCCCAAAAGTGACCTGCCTAATAAAAATTTAATGATTTACGTAACGCGTCCGTGTTTGGGTCATAGAAGTTCATATGTGTACCAAATTTCAACAGAATCGGTCCAGTGGATCCGGATAAAACTGGCTGTGACAAACGGACAGACAGACAGACACCCGAGTGATCCTATAAGGGCTCCGTTTTTTTTTTCGGAACCTTAAAAACATGTCCGATGTAGCAAATTATAATGTATGTCGCCATCGCAGCGTTATTATATTAGTATAGATGTCGCCATCGTCGACGTAGCGTGTCGGATGACCACGCCACATTAGATGGCTGTGGTAGGGCTACGCTTTCCTTCACAGACAATTAATCAAGACCGGGACACGCACTGGGTAGTTTAGACGCAGCAGTTTGAAAAGCCTGGGTTGAAAATCTGTAAGATATTGTCCCAATTTATTTAGTGTCAGCTACTAGGAGGCTAGTTCTCTTGCGACCACATCGTACCTACGTTGTGGATTGTCTCTGCGTTTATTTGTCTAGAATTTTTTGCAACCAGGCCATTGGCGGCCGTCCACGGCTTCTCTTTTTCTCTTTATTCTGATTTTTTTATTGTACACCAAAACAACTTATATTAGTAAGAGACATAATAAAGTGCATGTACAAAGGCGAGCTTAACTCAAAGTTGGGGTTTCTCCCAGCAAACCTTTGAGTGTTAGAGAGAGATCAGCATATTATATCTATGGAGATCAGCTAGTCTATTCTGTAAATAACTATTTCGATATCGAGCTTCACCTGAGTGACAAAGCTCACAAAGTGAACTTTATAACACACAACATAAAGGTCTTATGTTTAAACTCACCTCAGATTCCGTTGTCGAGACACGAAAATGTCCTTACAGAATAGCACTACAGGATAGAAGGTAAGATCCTATATTTAAAATTTCTCTTCTATATTTAAAATTGTCGTGGTCATCATCTCATCTCATTACGCGTCCGTATCAGCGCCGGCTGTTCTCTCTAAACGTCGTGGGTCTGTCAGACCAGGGAGGCTACTCTCTAAGCCCGAAGTCTGTAGTTTCGGGCTAAGTTGCGGGCGTATCACCTACGGACTTACGATAAGTCCCGAACCCGGGCTAAGAATGAATGACAACACGATTTGACAGCAACTGACAAATAGTGTTGTCATTAATTCTTAGTGGTTAGGTGATACGGAGTAGAATACGCCCGCTACTAAGCCCGAAACTACGGACTTCGGGCTTAGAGAGTAGCCCCGAATTTAAATTGACTATTTTTCGTACTAGTTGTGGTAAATGGTATATCTAAACATACTTATATCTGTACTAGGGGTATATAGTAGGGATAAAAATAAAGAAAACAAATCCACTATTATTAGCTAAATAATCAAAAAATAATAATTGAAGGTTATGCTTTTAGCAAAGAATAGGCCTTTTTTAAACTTATGTGAATGATATACAACAATCCGTCCTTGTCACTCCCATCAACGGGTGTAGGCAGAGGTTTATGATATAACCTCTGAATTTGACGCCGGCGCTCGGGGTTTTTTGTGTTTTTTTCGCCATCTCAGCTGACTCCAGAGTAAAGTTGTGACCATAAGGCGTCGGTTGCTTGATAATGTTCAGCTACTGAGAGTGGTGGAGCAGACACATCATCTATACTAATATATAAAGCTGAAGAGTTTGTTTGTTTGCTTGAACGCGCTAATCTCAGGAACTACTGGTCCCAGTGGCGTGCCTAGGGTTTCAAAATAAGGCAAGCCCAATAAAATTTTAACCGATTTCAAAAAAAGAAAGTTCAGTTTTCGACTGAGTCTGTAGGTACCTTCGTATGTATCATCGCAATTTTCTCATAAACTGATATAGATGTCTCAATTCGTTGTTTACCAAAATTACCGAAAGAAACCATTGCACACAGGTGTTTATGGGAATTTGCGTGCCTTTAAAGGCGCCAGATATGTTATTTAAATCATTATAACCAGATGTATTCCAAACGGAATCTTCATTCGAAAAAAATAGGCCACGAACACAACTTATTAGTGTGCGAACAGCCAACAATCCAACTAGTTTTATACACTGATCTATTAAATTTCGTTTATGCGATTTACTAGTCTAGAAAAACACAGATTAGGCGTCGGTTTTAATGAAGAAATTAACTGTTTTTTCTGAGCAAAGTTTAAAGATTTTACCTTATCTTCGCCAATCAAAACTTGAACGCATTTTAAATCCTCACAAGGTACAATTACCTCCATTGTTGTAGGTAAGTCACCAAAACAATTGTATCACTGAGAAAATCTAAGAATACACACAAAAAACTTTAACAACATAACTTTTCAACTCTCAAGCAAATAAAACTGAAGTGAGTTGCACTCCGGTGTCAAGAACTACTTACGCAGAGTTGCAGTGTTGTCATTTAGGCAAAAAAAGTCACCAGGTATATGAAAAATCTAGCTAGATGTCGCAATTTTTTTATTTTTAAGATATTGCTTGAGTATTTAATTTCGTTATTTTAAAAAGTCGCTAGTTTTTATTGTTGCTAAATCTTAAAAAAAGTCCCCAAACTCGTTAAAAATCTCCAAGATCTCACAACGTCGCTAAAACGGCAACACTGCAGAGTTGGCAAGGTGACAAGGTCACGCATATGCGTCCAACTTCATACGCAAGCACGGCTTAATCTTCAATACTGATCGATTTGTAGGCGCACAAGGTTTAGAACTCGTTATACGGCACATCGCTATAAGTGCGAAAGTGACGGAGATAGTATTTGAAAGCCCGGTAAAAGCCGGTACGTGTAAGCGAGATAGCTATATGTAGACGCTGCAAATGCGAAACTCTGCGCGCGAACAATCGCGATGTGTAGTTATGTAGTAATGTGGCATAGGTAGCGTACTTTGTGTTATTTTGATAAGAATTAAGCGCGCGAACTTTTAAATAGTTCGGGTTTGATATTGATTCTCTATCGAGCATTTTAGTAAGGCATGCCGGGCTTTTGGGCTTGTATGAAGGAACCGCCACCGACTGGTCCGATTTGAATAACTCTTTCAGTGTTAGATAGCCCATTTATCGAGGAAGGCTATAAGCTATATATTATCACGCTAAGACCAACAGGAGTGGAGCAGTAATGAAAAATGTGACGCAGACGAAGTTGCGCGGCTAGTATTTTAATAAAATACAACAGTTTAAGTAACAGGGTGGGTCATACAGACCCCACCAGGCATACCGAGGGCTAAGCTTTTCTTGAAACAAACGCAGTATTTAATTTTCCCAGTGCGTCAACTGCCTGCCTATTGTGCAACATGAACCAGATTGACTGCAATGAACCGATGCAATTGGCTATTATTATAAATAATGAGTAATAACTCTAGATTAGTTCGTAGAAGACCGACTGTAGTTTGTAGATCTTCGACAGTTGTTACGATAGCCAGAGACAAACCTTACCTTTTATATAATTTGCACATGCGAAGGCGGAGCGGGTCGTTAGTCTACACTAATATTATAAAGAGGAAAAATTTGTTTGTTTGTTTGTTTGCAAAGAATAGGCTCCGCGTGACGTCCACTAGTCTTATCTAAATACTAGTGGACGTCACGCGGTTTCACCCGCGTAGTTTCCGTTCCCGTGGGAGTAAGGGGATAATATATAGCCTATGTTACTCCCTGATAATGTAGCTATCCAATGCTAATTAGAATTTTTCAAATCGGTCCAGTAGTTTCGGAGCCTATTCAATTCAAACAAACAAATCTTTCCTCTTTATAATATTAGTGTAGATAAACTAAAAATATAATTATTACTAGCTGATGCCCGCGGATTCGCCCGCGTGAATGTTGGTTATCGCGACCAAAAGTAATCATGAAATTTTGATCCCGTTCCCGCAACCCATGGGGACACTTCCATCAAATATCACTATATTTTAGCCAATGTATACAAAAACTTGTCAAATTATAGTTTTTGAGTTTATCGCGAACAGACAGATAGACACGGCGGAGGACTTTGTTTTATAATATGTAAGTAAATAATAGTGATAATAAATATTCCTGATAGCTACAACTGGGGGTCTTAAAGACAAGAGTGAATAGGTTACTTCTAGGCAAGCGTGCTCCATCTTCGACCACGTCATCGCTTACCATCAGGTGAGATAGTGGTCAAACGCGTGCCTATAAATAGTAAAAAAACTGGCCAAGTGCGAGTCGGACTCGCGTGCAAAGGGTTCCGAACGAATTTTTTTAACATGTATTTTTAATACTACACAGACTTCTAATAGGTTTTCCTGTAATCTTTAGGTAAAGATCTATTATCTCCATTTTTTTCAAAATTTTAGGCTCAGTAGTTTCGGAGATAAGGGGGGGGAACGGTCATTTTTCGTCTAATTTCTTGAATAACTTCTAAACCATTTATTTTAAAATTATGAAAAAAAATATAATAAAAACCCTCACAGTAAGCCCTTTCATTTGATATGTCACACGATATTGTTCAAAAAACTTTTTTTTTTAATTTTCTAGTTTGACCCCCAAAAGTGACCCCCATACTAAAAATTTAATGATTTACATAACGCGTCCGTGTTTGGGTCATAGAAGTCCATATGTGTACCAAATTTCAGCAGAATCGGTCCAGTAGATCCGGAGAAAACTAGCTGTGACAGACGGACAGACAGACAGACAGACACCCGAGTGATCCTATAAGGGTTCCGTTTTTTTTTTCGGAACCCTAAAAAATGGGTATCTTAGGGCAGTTTCAGATGATAATTCGTGGAGGCCTAAGATCCCACGTAAGCCCTCGCTAGCCGAGGCTTGAGGGGTCACCAGTTCAATTAAAATTTACCAACGTGAGTTCGCGTCACGATCAGTCAATTTACTACAATACTTACTGAACATAATATAAAGAAGTATTTAGCTATGGTAGGCGCCATATAAACTTGCAATAAAGTACAATGACCTTTCCCTAAAATCCCTTCGTAGGTATGTAATAAGTAACAATAAATTAAGTTTTTCATTACTAGAGAACCTAACGGATCACGATAGAAGTCGATTCAGCCGGTCGATTCTGTAAGCATGTCGAAGTGATCACGAAGTGAGTTGTCATTCCATCTTGATTACTTGAATTGACAGCTCACTTCATGATCACTTCACTATACACAATAATACACAATATGTTTTTCATAATTTTAATGGTTTGGAGTTATTCAAGAAATAAGACGGAAAATGACCATCGCCCCTCATCTCCGAAACTACTGAGCCCAAAATTTTGAAAAAATTGAGATAACAGATTTTTACCTACAGATTACAGGAAAACCTATAAGAAGTCTATAGTGTTAAAATAACATGCTAAAAAAAATTTATCTCGGAACCCTTTGCTGACTTGTCTGACTCGCACTTGGCCAGTTTTTTAGGGTTCCGAAAAAAAACGGAACCCTTATTATAGGATCACTCGGGTGTCTGTCTGTCTGTCTGTCCGTCTGTCACAGCCAGTTTTCTCCGGATCTACTGGACCGATTCTGCTGAAATTTGGTACACATATGGACTTCTATGGCCCAAACACGAACGCGTTATGTAAATCATTAAATTTTTAGTATGGGGGTCACTTTTGGGGGTCAAACTAGAAAATTAAAAAAAAAAGATTTTTGAACAATATCGTGTGACATATCAAATGAAAGGGCTTACTGTAGGGGTTTTAATTGTATTTTTTCATAATTTTAAAATCAATGGTTTTGAAGTTATTCAAGAAATTAGACGAAAAATGACCATTCCCCCCCCTTTTCTCCGAACCTACGGAGCCTAAAATTTTGAAAAATAATGGAGATAATACATCTTTACCTAAAGATTACAGGAAAACCTATTAGAAGTCTGTAGTGTTAAAATAACATGTTAAAAAAATTAAATTCGTTCGGAACCCTTTTGCACGCGAGTCCGACTCGCACTGTGCCGGTTTTTTATATTACGAAAGTCAATAAATGTATTTTCTTTTAATTTTTTTTATTTGTGATGGGTTTGCTCTTGACTCTAGTCTAGGTCAGAGATGACAGAGACAAAGTCTACGATGGAGCGAGCTTACCCAGAAGGAGCCTGTGCACTCTAACTTTGAAGAGATTAGGGTTGTAAGCGTTTGGAAACACAGACGCAGGCAGAGAGTTCCACTGTATGCTGTTATTGCACATTTATCTGGTGCCTACCATATACGTATGTAAGTATAGAGATGTCACGTCAAGTATAATAATGATTCACCCTTGAAACCAATCAAACTTATTTGGGAAATATTATTTGATGAAAGTTACGGTTTGATTGGCAATATTTTTAGGCTTCGTTTCACAATGCTATATTTATCGATTGTAGTCTTGCATAATTTATTAAATTAGTGGGTTTTAAACGACTTTAATAAGGAAGTTCTCAATTCTTATTATATATTTTCTCCTTTACAGGGTTCCGAACAAAAAACGGAACCCTTGTAGGATCACTCGGGTGTCTGTCTGTCTGTCCGTCTGTCACAGCCAGTTTTCTCCGGATCCACTGGACCGATTCTGTTGAAATTTGGTTCACATATAGACTTCTGTGACCCAAACACGGACGCCTTGCGTAAATTATTAAATTGTCAGTATGGGGGGTCATTAAATTGTCAATATCGTGTGACATATCAAATGAAAGGGCTTACTGTGAGGGTTTTAATTATATTTTTTTAATAATTTTAAAATAAATGGTTTTGAAGTTATTCAAGTAATTAGACGAAAAATTACCATTCCCCCCCTTATCTCCGAAACTATAGTGCCTAAAATTTTGAAAAAAATGGAGACAATAGATCTTTACCTATAGATTACTGGAAAATAAGAAGTCTATAGTGTTAAAATAACATGTTAAAAAAAATTAAATTCGTTCGGAACCCTTTGCAGGCGAGTCCGACTCGCACTTGGCCAGTTTTTTTTTCTTTTATGTATGTTCCCTGATTACTCGAAAACGACTGGACCAATTTGGAAAATTATTTTTTTGTTTGACTGAGTAGATTTCCCAAGTGGTCCTATGGTCATCAGGTCAGGATCTGATGATGGGATCCTGGAAGAATAGAACTCTTCAAATTTTATGGGCACACTTGAAGCGATTTGGGTATTTTTTGGAAGAGTATTTTCTCTGAGTGGTCCCATTTCAATTTGGCGAAGATCTGATGAAGAACTTCGGACATAGGCAACGGAACTCCTCGGTAAATGAGAGCAAATGGTACAAGATTACTGACATCGCATGTCTGTTTATTGTTTACACCAGTTCATAACGTAACATCACGCCGGTGCGCTGTGAAGGGGTACGTACATATGAATGTCAATTTAGTTGTGGGGTGTCACCACTAAACAGAGAAAAAAATAAATAAAAAAAAAAACGAAGAAACAAAACCAAAAACACCGACTTCCGAAATTAAAGTTATTTTATACTTTGTAGTGACTTGGGGACGTGGTCGCTTACAATGGGCCTCATCAGAAGGCTCAAAGTCACTCAAAGGGCAATGGAGAGGGCAATGCTTGGAGTTTCCTTGCGTGATGAATCAGGAATGATGATATCCGCAAGAGAACCAAGGTTACCGACATAGCCCGAAGGATCGCCAAACTAAAGTGGCAGTGGGCAGGGCACATTGCTCGCAGAACAGATGGTCGATGGGGCCGAAAAGTTCTGGAGTGGCGACCGGGTACCGGAAGATGTAACGTTGGAAGGCCTCCCACAAGGTGGACCGATGACCTGCTGAAGGTCGCGGGTAGCCGGTCGGTCGTTGTGGCGACGCTTGGGGGAGGCCCATGTCCAGCAGTGGACGTCTTTCGGCTGATATGATGATGATGATGAGTGACTTGTTTTTTGGAAGTCGGTTGTATTTTTTATTAACATCTGCTCTAAATTCTACCAACATATCGTCCTCGTATGAAGGAAACGTCACCGTTTGATGTGCTTTTTGGCTTTATCGCGTAACGGCACTGCTCCCGGCGCGACAGCGTCGCGGTGCCATGTCGCTCGCCGACCACACCCATTGGTCGCGCGATTCGGTCGCGTGCATACAAAGCAGAGGATCGCGGTCGCACGTCATTCCGCAGTTGCAGTCGCGCGTCTGTTTTTATTTTATTTATATGCCCCAACACTAGGATTTTCTCCTGTATTGTGGGTGTGTCTACAAACATACAAAGTCACATACACAAACAACAAGACCCGGAACAACTATCTGTAGGCCATACAAATATTTGTTCCGTGCGGGAATCGAACCCGCGACACGCAGCGCTGCAGTCAATCGTTCAACCACTGCGCCAACTGTGTCGTCAAATCTTTGTCGCCAAGATCTGAATTGTACCTTTATGCCATTTAGAATTCGAGTCAGGGGGGCTACTCTCTAACGATATCCGTAGTTTCGGGCTTAGTTGCGGACGGGCATTTTCTACTCCGTATCACCTAACCACTGAGAACTAATGATAACACGATTTGACAGTTACTGTGAAATCGTGTTGTCATTCATTCTCAGTTCGGGTTCGGGACTAATCGTAAGTCTGTAGGTGATACGGAGTAGAATACGCCCGCCCGCAACTAAGCCCGAAAGTACGGATTTCGTTAGAGAGTAGCCGCCCTGACCAACAGAATCCGTTTCTAATGTATGTTAAAGACCTCCTTAAGTAAACACTTAATTCTTCAATTGCGTGGCTACTTCGTTTAAATTAATCGTTACGTAGTTTTCCTCAAATTGAAGGTTTTTTACAATGTCATTGCCTTTGCACAAGGTTGGAGATAACGCTAGTTATTCACGCGGCTTTTCCCGGCAGATTTTAATAAATTTGTCGAAAAAATTAATAGATTATAAGTTTTAGAGGGTATGCGGTACAGAGAGTAAAGTCCCGCAAACCTCCATTGAAAAGGGAGGATCCTCCGACCAGGCGGATGTTGTGCTCGATAGCTGGTAATCGGGCTGATGTGTATGTTCAAATCGCACGGTAAACTTTGCTTGCGCGATGCAGGATTTCAACGTAGTTCGCTACTAGTTGGATAGATGGCGTCGCGGTTCTTTTTTTTGGGATCTAGTATTGCTCTTTTGGTTTTTCTTGTGGCAGCACTGATGGCGCTACAAGTATCACTTTTTTTCGATGTGACGACATAAGCTCGTGGCTAAAGAATAACCGCTAAGCCGTTGGTCCTGGTGGTCATTTGTAGATCTTTGGCAGTCATTACGGATGGTCACAAGCCAGTAAATCTGACTCCAGTCTTGCCAAGAGGAACCGTGTTAATGTGCTGTGGAAGTCTGGTAGGCAGCCGCTCTACTTCTTCTTATCGTGTGGGCAGTAAGGTCTAGCGACCCCACACACCCTAGTGTCAGAGATTCTAAACCGCCTCAAGGGCCTCTGACATGGTTTATTTGACGACCGAAATTTGGTGGCCAGGACCACCGGCTTATTACGTGCCTTCCGAAGCACGGAATCATCTTTTTATCAGACAATCAGGTGATTCAAGCGTGCAATGTCGTAGCCAAACTGGAAAACAATTTTAAAGAACTGGGTAAGTGCGAGTCGGACTCGAGTGCAAAGGGTTCCGAAGGAATTTTTTTTTAACATGTTATTTTAAAACTATAGACTTATTATCGGTTTTCCTGTAATCTATAGGTACTGGTAAAAATTTAGGCTCAGTAGTTTCGGAGATAAGGGGGGAATGGTCATTTTTCGTCTAATTTCTTCAATAACTTCAAAACCATTTGTTTTAAAATTATGAAAAATATAATTAAAACACTATATACACGATATTGTTCAAAAAAGTTTTATATTATGACAAATTAGAAAACTACTACGTAAATTATTAAATTTTTAGTATGGGGGTCACCCCATACTAAATATTTAATAATTTACGTAACGCATCCGTATTTGGGTCACAGAAGTCCATATGTGTACCGAATTTCAACAGACGCGGTCCAGTGGATCCGGAGAAAACTGGCTGTGACAGACGGACAGACAGAGGGACACCCGAGTGATTCTATAAGGGTTCCGTTTTTTGTTCGGGACCCTAAAAGTATGCTACCCGTGGGAATCGAACCCAAGACCACCGGGTCACAAGGCAAACGATTTAGCCTTGTGACCCGGTTATCGTGGGACCACTCGACCAGGGAAGCAGTTCCATGCAAAACACTGGTATTCAGCTGAATCTGGTTTGACTGGAAGCCGACCCCAATAAAGCTGGGAAAACGCCAGGCAGATGATGATCGATCGTCGACTAGAGTTGTTACATGAATGCTTTACATAGCTGTTATGTAGTATGCTAGTGTTTTTTTCTCAGAACCATATTATAGGTGCATTTCCTTCCTCGTAGTTAATTGCTTGCATCTTTATCACGAATCTATATCTATCCTTACTTCCTTACTAATATTATAAATGCGAAAGTAACTCTGTCTGTCTGTCTGTCGCGCTTACACGCCAAAACTACGGAACCGATTTAAATGAAATTTGGTACAGAGATGGTCTAGAGCCTGAGAAAGGACATAGGCTGCTATTTATCTCGGGAGTATGTTCCCTAGCGACCATACGGGCGAAGCCGCTGGCAGAAGCTAGTACTAATATATAAAGCTGAAGAGTTTGTTTGTTTGCTTGAACGCGCTAATCTCAGGAACTACTGGTCTGATTTGAAAAATTCTTCCAGTGTTAGATAGCCCATTTATCGAGGAAGGCTATAGGCTATATATCATCACGCTAAGACCAAAAGGAGCGGAGCAGACGAAGTTGCACGGGTCAACTAGTGTTATGTAAAAGTATACATCAGTTAATACTCCTACATACACGTGCGATACGACAACGCTTTTACCCATCAGCTCTTATATGAATATTTTTATGTGGAGGCGTTCTTAGAGCATTTTCTATGAAAACGTGTGGTTGCATCGTTGTCGTAGTCATTCATTCTTAGTTCGGGTTCGGGACTAATCGTAAGTTCGTAGGTGATACGGAGTAGAATACGCCCGCAACTAAGCCCGAAACTACGGACTTCGGGTTTAGAGACTAGCCCTCCTGAACTAAGAATGAAAAACAACACGATTTGACAGTAACTGTCAAATCGTGTTGTCATTAATTCGGTTAGGTGATACGGAGTGGAATATGCCCGCAACCAAGCCCGAAATTCGGACTTCGGGCTTAGAGAGTAGTCTCCCAGGCACAGGACCAACGGCTTTACGTGTGTTTCGAGTCAAATTTCACATTTAAATAGCCTTTCTTTGGATGTGAAACCATCATTATGATTCCTCCCGCTCTGGGCGGAGCGGTAGTGTCAGACTCTTACTGATTTAGTATATGTTTATGTTTCTAACATCAGGCTATTTGGCAGTTCTTCAAAATCCGGCGAAATGCGAGTGCGGCGGAATAGCGTGCAAAGGGTTCCGAACGAATAATATTCGATTTTAACATATTGCTTGTAAACTATAGACTTCTTATACTTAGGTCTTATAGGTATTTTCCTTTATCTATAGGTAAGACCCATCATCTATATTTTGATATCAAAATTTTAGGCTAAGTAAGTACCTACCCAGTTTAGGAGATTAGCCCCCCCTCCCCTTTTTTAAGGTTGGGAAATCATCAAATGACTCCTCCCGCTATGGGTGAAGCAGGAGGGAGTGTCAGACTCTTACTGACTAAAACCCATCCGTGTTCCTCCTAATACCATTTGCGTTCCATGGCCGCGGTAACTCTTTCAAAATTTCCGCAACCCTGGAAGATCGCACTGTACTGATGTTATTACTTTGTCATTAGCTCCTCAGTTGTGAAGTAAATAAGGATAAATACAGACGCAAATTCATGTGATTTGTGTCAGTAAATAGCTAGAGAATCATGCTACATAACGACGATAAGAAAAATGTCGGTTACGTGAGCTAATCACAGCTAATGTCTATTATATAACCAGGAAAGTTCACATCGAGACGTACATAGACAACGATTTAGTTTTTTAGCACGCAATCCATGCAGTATGCATTCTAGGAAGTCGGTGTTTATGGTTCGCGGGTGAGCGTTAACTGTCACTTTTGATTGCTTGGTTTTCCCGCGTTTTTTTGACAGATGTCAAATTTTTTAGTGCCAGTGACAGAATTTTTTAAATACAAATCGTTACATATTTTTGGGATTTTACTACAAAACTCTGATTCCTTTATCTTTTATCCTTGTAGCGTAGCATACTAGAAGAAGAAAAGAAAGGGTAGTATTCTTTCTTTCTACTTAAATTAGAATAAACGAAAGAACAGGAACTAGGCAGATGAACAAAAAAACTCATGTTATAAGTCCTGTCTCATCCATACTAATATTATATTATTTACAACAATTAAGAAGCGAATTAGCGACCCTAGGCTATTTCTGTGTTTTAAATTGTTGTATTAAAAACACAGAAAGGTCCCTACCTGGACAACGATATGGGCTTATAGATAAATTACACAATAATAGTTTTGAAACAAAAGCAGGGAACTCAAGTAAAAACGATTAAAGATGGAGTTAGTGGTTTTTAACCGACTTTTTACGGGGAGACGCTGCGAGACAGACGCCAGCAAGTTTCCAAAACTGTAGACGCAATAATTTTTTACATAACCAATTAACATAAATGTAAAATAAATAATGTCATTTGTACTTTCAAAATGCATCCGATCAAATACCATCCATAGTGAAAGTGTTTTTTTAAACCGCTGGCTGAATGAGCTTTTGACCTTTGCCTCGATGAATTGCTAAAAATATCACCACACTAACGAGATATAATAGTGCTGTGATGAATATTAATTTTATCGGTTATGTTATGTAAGGAGGCAATCGATTTCGTTAGGTTACGGTTTTCAAATATAGTGTTGTTTGTTTTATTATAACAATGAAACGCATGTTACTAAAAGAGTTATGGTAATAAATGTTGATGGATGAAGAGAGAGAGGGAAGCCAAAGAAAAGATGGATAGATAATTAGCTTTTGCCCGCAACTTAGTACGCGCATATCCATATTTTAATACACACACCTACACTCACTCTAACAAATATACTTTCACACACACTACGCACAATACACTACACACTCACAGACACACCATTTTTAGTTTTAACATTTTTCCTATTTTAGCTTTTAAATATTCCTCTCTGAACGTGAAGGCTTGGATGTTTACAAATTAGTGCTTAATATTATTGTTTTAAGAGGTTGAGAGCCTGGAGATCTGTCATACAGGTCCCGAACCCACTACAGACTCCAGCTCTCACAAAGGTTACAAATTTGATTGAAATAATATGTCACGAACCTTTTGAGAGAAATAAATCATTATTTATTATTATCCCTTTCTTTCCCGTTACTGCGGGAATTTCGGGAAATCCTCTCTTAGTGCTCCCCTACACTCCCCAAGGAACCTACATGCCAATTTTAATTCCGTCCTTTCAACCGTCATGCTATCACTGACTCTGCTTTCTCTCATATCACTCCACAATTATTATATTTTATTGTTTTTGCTCTCGACTTCGTGCGCGCACATTCGTAATCAAAGGGTAACCATCGGAACCCTTTTACTAAGTGGTCTGCTGTCCATGCGTCCGTACGTCCATCCATCCGTCCGTCGGTCCGTCTGTCTGTCCGTCAGCGGGCTGTACCTATCTCAAGAACCGTAATAGGTAAACAGTTGAAATTTTCACAGATTGTGTGTTTCTATTGCCGCTATAACAACAAATATTGTATGTACTTATTTGTTTTAGTTAGTAGTTTTCATTTTACGTTATTATCGGTGTACAATAAAGTTTATAATAAATAATAAAAATTAAGGTTCATGATGCGTAACCCTTCGTGTGCGAGTCCGACTCGTACTTGGCCGAGTTTTTTTTATTAGGGTTCCGAACAAAAAACGGAACCCTTATAGGATCACTCGGGTGTCTATCTGTCTGTCCGTCTGTCACAGCCAGTTTTCTCCGGATCCACTGAACTGATTCTGTTGAAATTTAATACACACATGGACTTCTGTGCGTCTCTGTTTTGAAAAGAGTAACTATGGAGTTTCTTGTCCGTTCGTCTCCATAAGAATCTACTTTTTGCGAACGGACGACTAGAGTCACTACAATATTTTATTTTATTTTAATTTGACGTTCAAAAGTGCCTTTATTGGTCTAGTTGAAATAAATCATTTGACTTTGACTTTGTTACGTAAATGATTAAATATTTAGTAAGGGCAAGGGAAAATTAAAAAAAAAAGTTTTTTGAACAATATCGTGTGACATAACAAATAAAAGGGCTTACTGTGAGGGTTTTCATTATATATTTTTCATAATTTTAAAATGAACAGATTTTAAGTTATTCAAGAAATTAGACGAAAAATGACCATTTCCCCCCCCCCCCCCCCTTATCTCCGTAACTACTGAGCCTAAAATTTTGAATTCAATGGAGATAATAGATCTTTACCTAAAGATTACAGGAAAACCTATTAGAAGTCTGTAGTCTTAAAATAACATGTTAAAAAAAATTAAATTCGTTCGGAACCCTTTGCACGCGAGTCCGACTAGCACTTGGCCAGTTTTGTTTTTAATGTTTTTTTGTTTTCGTATATTTTAATGAAAGCCAGGGGGTTGTAAGTGCACCCCCTTGCACCTTCCTCCCGGCGCCCATGCCTGCATCCATCAAAATTTATATTCAAACAATTCTTCATACCATGGACGTACGAAACAAAATGGCTACCGATCATAACCGGAGCTGATATGCGTTGAAAACTAATCATTTCGCTTTACTTCTTGTTGATTCAAAACAATACATATTATCGCGCCTTCACGGTAATAAATTTTTAAATTAATTTTATGCGTGAATAATAGTTGTGAATTTTAACCGTTGAGTAATCCCTTTTATTTTAATCGACTTCCAAAAAAGGAGGAGGTTCTCAATTCGGCGGGAGTTTTTTTTTATGTGTGTACACCACCGATTACTCCGAGGTTTCTGATCCGATTTCCGTGATTTTTAGTTCGATGCAGTATACTTGCCATTTGGTCCCATAAAAATTTGATTCGGTTTGGTTCAGTAGTTTTTATTTTATGAGCATTTTTACTTATTTCAATTTCTGCGTTGACGAATACGTCGTCCAAGTATCACCACTTAAAAGTGAAAAATAAAAAACTTTTTACAAAAAATATAACCGACTTCCAAACAAAACACTACAAAGAATAAAATAACCTTAATTTCGGAAGCCGGTGTTTTTGGTTTTGTTTCTTTGTTTTTTTAACATCATCAAAACGCTTAGGCCCTGTCCGCACTGCGATTTTTAATCGCGTGGATTTTTTTCCGCATTTCTGTAACACATTGAATCCTTTGCAAGTATCCGTTCTGACGGAAAAAAATCCGCGCGGTCTGTGATTTGATGCGTATTCAAGGTGAATCCCGATGACGGAATTCATTCGCGTGAATAAAAATCGCAGTGCGGACAGGGCCTTCACGCCACTGGTTTACGCATACCGGGTCGGAATGGCAATGGGAATTAAAAATTTTACCAAAGGACATTCAAACTTATCTAGAATTTGGAATACGACATAAATACCAATGTTATACATTGATTCAGTGGCATAAAAGGGATTCCTTGACAGATTTGCATTGTAGAATGCGCTAATCCCGTGGCGGGTTGCCGCGGCACGACGCGGGATTTCTTGGTAGACCGCCGGAATTGTTTTTAGGGTTCCGAAAAAAAAACGGAACCCTTGTAGGATCACTCGGGTGTCTGTCTGTCTGTCCGTCTGTCACAGCCGGTTTTCTCCGGATCCCCTGGACAGATTCTGTTGAAATTTGGTACACATATGGACTTCTATGACCCAAACACGGCCGCGTTACGTAAATCATTAAATTTTTAGTATGGGGTTCACTTTTGGGGTTCAAACTAGAAAATTGAAAAAAAAAAGTTTTTTGAAAAATATCGTGTGACGTATCAAATGAAAGGGCTTAGGCTTACTGTGATGGTTTTAATTATATATTTTTTCATAATTTTAAAATAAATGGTTTAGAAGTTATTCAAGAAACTAGACGAAAAATGACCATTCACCCCCCTTATCTCCGAAACTACTGAGCCTAAAATAAAAAAAAAAACATGGAGATAATAGATCTTTCCCCAAAAATTACAGGAAAACCTATTAGAAGTCTGTAGTGTTAAAATAACATTAAAAAAAAAATCGTTCGGAACCCATTGCACGCGAGTCCGACTCGCACTTGGCCAGTTTTTTTTTTTTTGATACATAATCTTCAAATGACTCCTCCCGCTCTGGGCGAAGTAGAACGGAGTGTCAGACTCTTACTGACTAAAACCCATCCGTGTTCCTCCTAATGTCATTTGCGTTCCAGGGCCGCGGTGACTCATCAAATCAGCCGAAAGACGTCCACTGCTGGACATAGGCCTCCCCCAAGATGGGGGGGGGGGTTTGCCATAATCGCCACGCTTGGCAGGCGGGTTGGCGATCGCAGTGTTGAGTGTTACAGAGAACGCTGCTGCCCATTCTCTGGCGAGTCCCTTAGTCGCCTCTTACGACACCCACGGGAAGTGATGGTCACCCGCGGTGACTCTTTCGAACAAATTCCGCAACCACTGGAATGTTACAGTTAGCATTCATCAAGCGGCTAGTGTGCGCTGACCGGTAGCAAAATCCTCTGCCACTCCGTCCTGTTGTGCGCAGGCCTTAGAGATTGGAAAGGGCTCCGAGATTCCTTGCGTTATCGAATCAGAAATGGAGATACCAGCAGGATAACCAACGTTACCGACATAGACCGAAGGATCGCCAAACTGAAGCGGCACTGGGCTTGACACGTTGCTCAGATATGCTACGGAACCTTTCATATGATTGTTTGACTCGGCCAGCTTTTTCCATTGGCAGATCTATAAGTAGTTAGAGGTAGTATGTTTCCTGATAGCTACAACCTGGGAGTCTTTAAGTCAAGAGTGAATAGGTTATTTCTAGGCAAGCGTGCTCCATCTTCGACCACATCATCGCTTACCAACAGGTGAGATAGTGGTCAAACGCGTGCCTATCAATAGTTAAAAAAAAAGTTAAGGTAACTGGCGATTAAAATAACAATGTGAGTTCTCTGTAAACTGGGTGTGGTTAGAAATCCAACCACAGTCCCACGCTTGACCTTTGTGTTATAACAAAGTTCAGCTCTATTGTGGGATTCAGTTTAATTCCGTTCTATCATTGGTGAAATATATATTGTAAAATCAATAAAAATTATTCTTATTGACAAGGACTTTCCGTCGTGTGGGCGGGGTAGACATAACAATCTTAGTACCAATATTTATTGAGTGTGCAAGTCACCCCTGCCATTTTAAAGCCGTGTATATTTTCAGTGGTCAGACAGGGGCCAATAGTTCTTAAAACTAAACCACCCAAACACATAGCCTCACACCTTTTGCTAGGGTTCCAACAAAACTATCTGTCTGTCCGTCTGTCACAGCCAGTTTTCTCCGGATCTACTGGACCGATTCTGTTGAAATTTGGTTAACATATGGACTTCTGTGACCCAAACACGGACGCGTTACGTCAATAAATATTGGGGGTCAAATTAGAAAATTACAAAATAAAAGTTTTTCAAACTGTACCGTGTGATATATCAAATGAAAGGGCTAACTGTGAAGGTTTTATTTATATTTTTTTCATAATTTTGAAATAAAGGGTTTTGAAAATATTCAAGAAATTAGATCAAAACCGAAATTGGTTTAGAACCCTTTGCACGCGAGTCCGACTCGCACTTGGCCAGTTTTTTTTCCATATTATACAATAGTTCTACACCTACCGGGGATTGTCCTTGGGTATACTTTTATAGTGCATACAGAGATAATCGTCGGTTGGTGCCCCATTCCATTAGCAATGTGTAACGGGGCCTCTGCGAGGTGGCTTCGGCCCCTCGTAAGCCTATCAAAGAACTGGGAACCCAGGGTCCGGAGATTGTTCAAGACGTAGTAATAATAAATAATGATCGCAAGGAGGTATGGAAAAGCAAGGAGCTTCACGGGCGCTTCAATCGGGCTTTTCATGCAACGGAATTTCAAAACCGATTGAGCTGAAATGTTGCATACCTACCTACACGTTTGTTTGAATGTCAATGCACGGTCAGCTAAGTGAAAAAATTATAAATTCAATATGGCGGATCAATATTTATTTTACGATACATTTGCTCAAAAAATGCATTTACGAAGCCTGTATACATTGTTTGAAAGTTAAAAATTACGCACCATACAATGGAACGTGCGGTAAAATAGGTACTCTCACCTAAGTACCTACTTTACCGCATGCTCAATAAAACGGAGCATGCGGCAAAGTAGGTACTTACGTGCCGTGCGTATCCTCTACCTACGGTTCCTTTTTTAATTTCCTAAAAAAAAATCCACCAAGGAGTTTCACAGTACGGGAATAAGAAAAGTTCAGAAGCAAGGAGGTGACATAAAGCGCAGTATACTTTCCAATGCTTCCTTATATTTCTCAATAATACTCAATTAATTATTAACAAAATTATATTCAACTTTCATGGCGGGAGACTAGCGAATACCACAGATTAAAAATGACCGCCACATTAACTAAAGCTCATTCATTTTAAGTAGGTAAGTACTTTAAACTCACGTAATTAAAAATCGAACATCCGAAAACTAAAAAGAAAATGAGCCAAAGATGAGACGACGACGTAGTTCTAATTTTAAATTTGCAAATTCGTGCCATTTTTATACTGCAAAGCTTGTTGCGACTTTCCGACTTATATCTAAAAACAAGAAGTTTTTCTCATTTCCTATTGTATTGTTTTCTCGCAAATGTGTCGTAAAACGTTGTATGATACACGTGCGGATATTGGTATTTACAAACTCATGACTATGGTAAGCCCTCGACGTAATAACCAACTTACCGCACTAATATCATAAATAACTATTATGCACCCCCATGATATGATATGGGTATCAAATGAAAGTGTTTGCTGAGTGAAATACAAACAGCTTGTTATATCTTTATGTGTAGGTACTTCTATCCTTTCATAATAAATCCTGTGAAAAATTCGTCCGTAACTGAAGATTGACTGACAGATAACGCACAGCCGAAACTACTGGTCGTAGAAAGCTGAAGTTGGCATGTAGGTTCCATGGGGAGTGTAGGGGAGCACTAAGTCTTTCCCAAAATTCCTACGGGAACGGGAAAATACGGGATATGCGCGTACGAAGTCGTGGGCAACAGCTAGTACTATAACTGCGAAAGTTTGGTTTGTTACTCAATCAGAACGGCTGAACTGATCTTGATGAAATTTGGCACAGAGGTAGCTTATAGTCCGGAATAACACATAGGATACTTTTTATCCCGGGAGTATGTCCCCTTGGGATAAATTTTGTCATTCACGTGGGCGGCAGCTAACAGCTATAAATTATAATTTTACCTGTTTAGACTTAGTTTGCCGGAAGACGCAACGTTGGAAGGTCTCCCACAAGCTGAACCGATGACCTGGTGAAGGTCGCGGGTAGCCGATGGATGCGAGACGCACAGGGCCGGTCGTTGTGGCGACGCTTGGGGGAGGCTTATGTTCAGCAGTGGACGTCTTTCGGCTGATATGATGATGATGATAAGACTTATTTTCAAGAACTGCTTAGTTATTTATTAAATCAGAAATGTAATAATCCTACTAATATTATAAATGTGAATGTTTGTATGTTTGTGCCTCAATCAGGCAAAAATGGCTGAAGGGATTTGGATGAAATCCAAAAATATTCCGGCGCTGGAATTGTGACCGGTTAGAATTCAAAAGTACCAGGCGACCAGAAACATGTCGAAGTATTTCCAGGGTTGGAATTGTGAGCGGTTAGGATTCAAAAGCACCAGGAGATCAGAAGCATGTAGAAGTATTTTCGGGGCTGAAATAATGAGCGCTACAGATTCACAAGTACCAGGAGAAAAGAACGATATTAAAGTATTTTTGTGTAGAATATTTTTAGTTTTTTTTTTAGCAGTCAAACAGAAATATGTATGTCAATGTTTTTCCGGGATGTAATTATGAGCGTAAAAGATTCACAAATACCAGGATACCAGAAACATGTCGAAGTATTTCCGAAGCGTGAATTGTGAGTGGTTTGCATTTAAAAATTTTCGGAGCTGAAAGTACTGACAGTAAAGACTCAGAAACTATCAGAATAAAGAATCATGAAGATGAATTTCCGAGACTGAGAATATGGGACAAAATAGTTGCGTACCACCTCTAAAGTCTACGCAGACGAAGTCACGGGCGAAGTGCTAGTAATATATAAAATAAATAATATAACATAAATTTTGTCGACCGCGGAACAAAGAAAGTCTTTTCAATATATTCCATTACATAATATTCAATCAAAATACATAACAATATATTACAAAAACCACTCTTACTTTTTCTGAGAAACCGGTGAGTTGTATAAAATTTAAATAAATAGATAAATTTAATTTATTTCCATTTCGTCGATAAACTCTTAGTCAGAATTGAATAATCTTTCTTTATAAATATTTATAAACTAGCTCGTGCCCACTTCGTTGGGCAGTATTGTTCGCACTGGCGTAGCTACTAAGGGGCTAAGCGGGGCAGTGCCCCGGGGCCCCCAAGCTCAGGGGCCCCCCAAGCTCAGGGAGCCGCCAAAACCTGATTAGTAAACCTTATAGTGAAGTTGCCCTGTATTGTCATCTCGAAACTATTTTCGGCGCGTATTACAAAAGGTTATTGCCGGACGTTCACAAAACAAATCTTAGAAACAAATACATAATTCTTTTAATAAATTTAAAATATGTCCGTCCCGGACATACTTTAAATTGTATTGATTATTCCGTTACTGAGTGAGTGAGTGAGTGAGTGACTGACAGACAACGCACAACCGAAACTACTGGTCGTAGAAAGCTGAAATTTGGTATGTAGCTTCCCTACACTCCGTAGGGGAGCACTAAGAGAGGATTTCCTGAAATACCTACGGGAACGGGAAAAACCGGGATAAGCGTGTACGAAGTCGCGGGCACAGGCTAGTTTTACATAAATTAATTGATAAAGCCTAAACAGTTTAGGGACCCCAGTTGTTTTTTGCCCCAGGGCCCTTGGTCACCTAGCTACGCCACTGATTGTTCGGGTGAATATATAGCTTAAGACACAAATAACGTGGCTTTCTATTGGTAAAAGAATTTTCAAAATCGGTTCAGTAGATCTAGAGATTACCCGCTACAAACTCACAAACTTTACCTCTTTATAATATTATATTAGTATAGAAGTATAGATGACTAATAGTTGCCCGCGACTTGTCCGCGTTAAACTCGTAAAACAACACATACAGGTTTTTCCAGAATTTCGTCATATTGAAGGATGCCGTATGGTGTCGGCCGGTGCCGTATGGTACCGTAAAAGAATAATACCATCCCATCATTTCCCGTGGGTGTCGTATGAGGCGACTAAGGGACTCACCAGAGAATGTGCAGCAGCGTTCTCTGTAAAACGCAACAATATACACTGCGATCGCCAACCCGCCTGCCAAGCATGGCGATTATGGCAAACCTCCCCATCTGGGGGAGTCCTATATCCAGCAGTGGACGTCTTACAGCTGATTTGATGATGATTGAAGGATGGTGTTCTGTATCAGCCATACAGTATGGAAAAAATATCAAAATACTCAAGATTTATTCACAGAAGTTCAAATGTGTACCAAATTTCAACATAACCGGTCCACTAGATTCGGAGAAAATTGACTGTGACAGACGGACAGACAGACAACCGAGTGATCCTATAAGATTTCCGTTTTTCACGGATGTTCGGAACCCTAAATAAAAATCTTTTAAAAAGAAAGAAAGAAAGAAAAATATTTATTCGGGACTCGCACAAGACATACATATCAGTCAATACATATAAGCGGCAACCGACATATACAACCGACTACCAAACAAAACACTACAAAGTATAAAATAACCTTAAATTCGGAAGTCGGTGTTAAAAAAACTTTTTACAAAAAATATAACCGAAGTCGGTGTTTTTGGTTATTTCGTTTTTTGACACTTTTTAGTGGTAAAGCTGGGCGGTGTAAAGGTCTCGTCAATACGAATGAAATAAGCCCAAACACTTGGTAGTTCCTACATACCGATGTGGAGTTCCCTTGACTCTCTGTCGTCTCCATCATCAGGTCTGATCCAAACCTTCATTCTTTTGTAGTATCACCCGATATACACACGAATATCAAGTTTTTACCAGATGCGTGCCTACAAGTTTCGAGAGTTGCCCTCGATTTCTCAGGGTTTCCATCATCAGATCCTGACGTGGTGGCAATGGGACCATCTCGGAAGCATACCCTTTCATTAAAAAAAAGATTGCTTGCTTGATGCTTGAGTTTACTTATTTAATTACCTATATATGTAATTAGTTTTATCATTGTTTCATATTTAATTGTTGGGATAATAGTGTGCTAGCTGACATGTGCCATCCATTTATTTTATTTAATGTTCGATATCTATCGTAAAATGTTGAATAATAATATTATATAAATTCAAATTCTTTAAACTTAACAGACAGTTGTGTTGCTGGGGAGTTTGTTGGCCACTTCTTCTTCCCAGCTAAAACACTAGGAAGTGGTGACGGGCTGGGCAATTTGGGGGACTGTCTTCATGTCAATTTTGACGTTCAAAAAGTGTTGATTTTCAGCCTAGTTTGAATAAATGCCTTTTGATTTGATTCATCGAAATCGGATCATAAACGACGAAGTTATCCGCGAACACACATAAAAAAAAAATTGTATATACGCTACCGAATTGAGAACCTCCTTTTTTAGAAGTCGGTTAAAAAAGGCATCAGCAAGCGAGCAAGCTATCATAAGCTCAAAATAAAAAGCTGGTATTTTGATATTACAAACCGACACTTCAATTTCATTTACTTGTATAGAATGTTTTCTTTTTTAGTTGTGGAAAGATTTTTCTGCAGATTTATTGGTTTAGATAATTGAAAACGTGTTTTTTATAATGTCGATTTTAGGGTACCGTGTTGCTTGTTCGAAATAGTCACCGCGGCCCTGGAACGCAAAGGGCATTAGGAGGAACACGGATGGGTTTTAGTCAGTAAGAGTCTGACACTCCCTTCTGCTTCACCCAGGGCGGGAGGAGTCATTTGACAATTTCCCATCTATATCTATACATATAATAAATCTGTTGAAGAGTCGTTTTTGTACATTCAAAAAAATAAAATAAAAAATTGCTATGGAGATAAAGGGTAACTAACAGAACCCATTTCCATCATTTTTGGAATTTTTGTCTGTTTATCTGTTTATCTGTTTGGATGTGCAGACATCACGTCAAAAGTACAGAAATAACGTAGATGACTTTCACGTATTAAAATTGAACGTAACTGGAGGTATAACTTAGTTTTTGTTTCATCGCAATCGGTTCACTCTATCAAAAGATATTTGTATTTAAAGGTTTCGTTTAAAGTTTCATTACGTGAAGCACATACATGCACTGCCATCTATTGAGATTAAATAGTAACAGTTTAGAACTGTTTCATGAATGAATGCGTATACCTATTATTATTTTGTGAAACTCTTAATACCAAAGGAAAAAAAATAACATTTAGTCATATCGTTTCATTTATCGTAACATGTGAGCTTCTAAGTTTGAACTTATATTTTGACAGTTCAACTACATTGTCGATTGATGGCGATGTACTGATGACGCGTTTTTCTGAATTGCGGTATTATCAGCAGATTGGTCAATGTCTGACAAATAAAGTTTGGATACCTATGCTATTTAACTAATTAGAAGGTGATAACGATATGTTTGACCGAAAAAGAAAAAAGAGAAGAGTAGTGATTCATGAATTTTATTGTGATTCGAAATATCAGCCGCACGGGTCGATCTTCAGGGTTAAGCAACGCTTGCCAAGGTTGGTATGTAGATGGGAGACCATCATAACATACCGAGTTTCCTCCGTGCCTCGGAAAGCACGTTAAGCCGTTGGTCCCGGCTGTCATTTGAAGATCTTTGGCAGTCGTTACGGATTGTCAGAAGCCAGTAAATCTGGCTCCAGTCTTGCCAAGAACTATCGTGTTACCCAAATAATGGTGTGGAGGTCTGGTAGGCAGCCGCTTCACGTAAAATACTGGTATTCAGCTAAATCCGGTTTGACTGGAAGCCGACCCCGATATAGATTGTTGGGAAAAGGTTAGGCAGATGATGAGTTGCACGAGTCTTCAAAATTAAGTTATGCTTTCCGAGGTCAGTCTGTGGATGGGTGACCATTTTAACATACCGAGATTCCTACGTACCACGGAATATAATAGCCGCCCGGGTCGATCTTCAAGGTTAAGCAACGCTTGCCAAGGTCAGTCTGTGGATGGGTGACCATTTTAACATACCGAGATTCCTACGTACCACGGAATATGATAGCCGCCCGGGTCGATCTTCAAGGTTAAGCAACGCTTGCCAAGGTCAGTCTGTGGATGGGTGACCATTTTAACATACCGAGATTCCTACGTACCACGGAATATAATAGCCGCCCGGGTCGATCTTCGAGGTTGAGCAACGCTTGCCAAGGTCAGTCTGTGGATGGGTGACCATTTTAACATACCTACCGAGAAGAGATCTCAGGCAGTCTACGGATTGTCAGAAGCCGACAAATCTGACACCTACAGTCTTGCCAAGAAGTATCGTGTTACCCAGTATTGTAGGGTTGTAGAGGTCTGGTAGGCAGCCGCTCCAATCCCGTTTGACTGGAAGCTGACTCCAATATAGCTGGGAAAAGGCAAGGCAGATGATGCTTCATGGTAAAAACCTGAAATGATTTGCGAAAAACACATAATCTACAGTTGGCAAAACTGGGCACAGATTACAAACGTAATTTTGTTTCAATTTCCTTTTTCCACTAGGGAGACGGTCTAAGTGACATCCTGGCATTTAATAGAATTTAGGATTCCCAAAAAATAAATAAATTCATAATTAAATTTTCATCACACCTACCCTATTCATAGACGGCCTAAAAATAAAACGGCAGAGTTACTCTCTCAAGGACCGTCAGCCCCAACTGGGGCCAAATGGTATTGTCTGTCTTTTTTATTATATGCTTAACCTTTTCCCAACTATATTCGGATCAGCTTCCGATCAACACGGCGAAGTCGCGGTATCACTACATAGTATAAAACAAAGTCGCTTTCTCTGTCCCTATATCGCTATGTATGCTTAAATCTTTAAAACTACGCAACGGATTTTGATGCGGTTTTTTAATAGATAGAGTGATTGAAGAGGAAGGTTTATATGTATAATAACATCCATTAAATAGTGGAGAAATACTGTTATTTTTGAGGTTTCTAATGTGATATCGTAAATAATTACATTTTATGACGCAGACGAAGTTGCGCGGGTCAGCTAGTCTTAAATAAAAAGGTGTAAAATAGCAGGAACGTCAAGCATCTAATGTCGATTTTAGGGTACCGTGTTGCTTGTTCGAAAGAGTCACCGCGGCCCTGGAATGCAAAGGGCATTAGGAGGAACACGGATGGGTTTTAGTCAATAAGAGTCTGACACTCCCTTCTGCTTCACCCAGAGCGGGAGGAGTCATTTGACAATTTCCCATCTTAATTAAAAAGGTGTAAAATAGCAGGAACGTCAAGCGTCATCTTTATTAAAAACATAAGTTTCATCGTCAACTCGATTCGAAGGACTTTCTGCTATTTTTTTCGCATATTCCTTGTCGTGGACATAATTTTTTCGGACTAAATACTTCCGGACATTATCTAAATATTTTTCCCGCTTTAAATTCGCCATCTTTAAAATCCTTTTCACTTGAGGGTCGTTCTTTAGCGCGCGTCTAATTTCCGTTTCGTCAAAAAGTGTCAGAATGGTGGTCGGTTTCAAAGTTGTGGTCGATTTTGTCGATGTTATTTTAGTGGTTGAATCGAAAGAGAACTCGGTATAGTTTTTCCATATTTTAGACTGGTTATTCCTAGTTTCTATGTCTTTCAAAATCTCATCGAATTCGGCATTGATATCAGGCGGAGTCACGAGCTGCTTCTTGGTGGCCGTTTGCATTTTTGCAAGTTTTCTGACGATATCTTTTTGCCTTGTAAGTAAGGCATTCATTTCCTTGAGTGGCATGTTAACTTCTTCGTAGCTTTGGACATTTTTCTCCCCGTAGTTTGGGTATTGTTTATAGAAAACAGCAGTTTGATCATCTTTAAAGTGATAGTCTGAATCTACATGATTTCTGGCTCCATTTATCCTTGAAATATCTTCGTATACGTGAGTATAATATGCTATATCTTGATAGCGATCTACATCTTGTATTTTATCATTTTTAAAATTAATTTGAGGCATTGTGTAGTGTGTTTTTCTTCGCACCATTTTAAATTCATCTAAACTCTTTTTGACTAAGTCATTGTTGATTCTTGTTTGGATTTGCGGTTTGACATGATGACTAACGTCAACGTTGAAGTTACTAGTATGTTTCTCTCTTTTAGGCTCATCTTTGTCTATGATTTTTTTGTAATTCATCTCATAATTTTGGTAATTATATGGCTCATTGTCGTTGATTTTATAATAATGCTTATGCTTGTGTTTGTCATAATTGTGGTTTCTTTTCATAGTATCATCGTTAGGTTTCTTTGCCCTGTCATACTTTTCGTTATTCCCTTGTGATTTGTACTTTTGATTTACTTGAAGAAATCTGTCGTTGGATACTTTTTCTGGTTTACCAATATCACGTTTTTGTACATACTTAGGTGAATCATATTTTTGGTCATCCTTATCCACACTTTTTTTTTGTATAACCATAGTCTTGTTGATTATATCTTCATTTTTAACATTCGCATACATATTATTGCCTTCGATATTGTTAGGTTTATCATATTTTTGGTCATTCGTATCCGTATTTTTGTGTTGGACTTCTTTTGTCTTATTTTCAGTTATGGTTTCATTTTCAACATTATTCTGCATATCAATAATTTCGAGATTTTTAGGCAAATCATATTCTTGGACTACTTTACCCAAAACATTGTTTTTGTAAAATATTGTCTCATTTTCAGTAAAACTTTCATTTTTAATGTTCTTAGACATATCATTGCTTTCGATATTCTTAGGTAGATCATGTTTCGGGACATTCGTATCCGTACTATTGTTTTCGGAAATCTTAGTCACATTTTCGGTCATACTTTCAATAATAGCCATTGTAATTTGCCCCTCAGCAACATCCTTTTTGTTAACAGTAATTTCTTTAGTATCTTTTATAATTTCGCTTTCAATTTTGTAATCAGTTCTATTTTCTTTATAATCAGCAGAATTATTAATCTTTTCTGTAACGAATTGTTTATTTTTTGTGATATCTAATTTATTTATTGTGACATTAACCTCTAATAAACTGTCATTCTGCTTTTTGACATCTTCGTCTATATTATCTTTGGTGATTTTTTCAGTTTTCGTTGGGATAACGTTTCCACCTCTTCTGTTTATGCCTAGATGTATGTTGGAAATATTTATAGTCGGGTACTTTACAGTAGTGTAATTGCTCTTGGTAATGTTAGTTTCGACTTTATATCTGGTTAATAAATTGATTTTTTTAGTGCAGTTTTCATAAACGTTGCCATGAAAGTGACAGCGGCCGACGTCTGAAAATGAAACATAATTTTAATATTAACTACAAACTCTACTAGTGTTAGAACCAAATCAAAACAATTAGGGACGTCTGTACCTAATTATCCCATCGTTTGATTTTTTTCGCCAGTACACACACACATCGAGTTACAACATTCTGTTAAATTTATTTAATAGATTTTCAACTTTATCGCCGAGGCATTAGTTTCAAGGTAGATTGGCAAAATTTGACAGTTACGGATACCTTGATGTGCTTGACGTCTGTACGTACACGCGTTTTTTTTTTAAATTTGTAAGTTTCTTGTTTCAAAATTATTATTTTTTTGTACTTACACAATATCATAGGAAAACAAACACAGAACTGAACAGAAAACATAATGGAATAATAACACTTGTACCAACATTGAATAAAATAAAACTTTATGACATTAAAATCTATAAACATAAAAAGAAACTGCATTGTTTTTGGTCTGTCGATAAATCTTTTTTTTTTACAATGAAGTCTAGGTTAACTGCGTGTGCGCAATTATTATTTTGATATAATTTAATCTCTAGGCAATTGAAATAAAAAAAAACATAGCTACTGCTTAATTTCATGACGTCATGGGGTCAAAACGTCGATTTATGACGTCATGAGCACTGGCCAGTATACTGTTTTATATTTCAGAAGCCAAATAATGTGATTGTCACATTTTCTGGCTTCTGTCAATCCGTAATGACTGACAAAGATCTATATATGAAAGCCAGGACCAACGGCGTAACTTACTTTCCGAGTAGGGTTGCCAGGTCTTCAAACTGAAAGGCCGGACAGACCAGCCGGTTTAGCCGGACATTTGGTTATTGATAAAACTCATGGTAGACGTACAGCTTTATATATTAAGTATAGATTAAATATTCATTACTATATTAATTTCTAAAATAAAATTGCAATAGTAGTAGTGAGTAGCTAGCGATGCAAGGTGAGGTAAGCGGAGTGGAAATCAACAAATGACAAATGTAAATAAAAGCTCAAATTCAAAAAGCCTAACAGGCCGGACACCGTCTAATTTAGCCGGACTCACAACCAAAAAGCCTGACTGTGTCCGGCTTTATCCGGACGCCTGTCAACGCTATTTCCGAGGCACGGGGGAGTTTCGGTATGTTAAGATGGTCACCCATCCATAGACCCATCTCGAAAAGTGTTGCTTAACCCTGAAGATCGACCCGTGCGGCTGATATTATTTCGCCACGAGGCTGACCAAAATAACAATAATAAAAATATCGCTACGAGCAATGGACAAAACAATATTCATCCTTAATTATTTTCCAGCTTTTTAGACATGCCTTCCGGCGATATGCCCCTAGGGAATAATAACAATAAACGTGATTTCATACTTGGAATTAATGTAACTTTCGTTATTTATTTTTCTTGTTGTGTTCTGTTTTTTCGGGGTTCCGTAACCGACGGGTAGTCGACAAAACCCTGTTGGTGGAAGATTTCCTGGCTGAAATGTACGGGCCCCGCTAGGGCCAGTCCCTGCCGGGGTTGCGGAATTTATTCGAAAGAGTCACGGCGGCCCTGGTGGGCTACTTTCTAAGCTTGAAGTCCGTAGTTTCGGGTTTAGTTGCGAGCGTATTCTACTCCGTATCACCTAACTACTAAGAATGAATGACAGCACGATTTGACAGTTACTGTCAGTAATTCCTTGTTCGGGTTTGGGACTAATCGTAAGTCCGTAGGTGATACGGAGTAGAATACGCCCGCAACTAAGCCAGAAACTACGGACTTCGGGCTTAGAGAGTAGTCCCCTGGAACGCGGCGGGCATTAGGAGGAACACGGATGGGTTTTAGTCGGTAAGAGTTTGGCCCTTCTGCTCCTCCCAGAGCGGGAGAAGGCATTTGATGATAGCCCATCCTAAAAAAAAGGTAGCGACTTGCAAAGATCTGCGTTTCCTTATAGATATATCACTGTCAGCGATAATACCGCCAGTTTTATATTTCTATGGCACCCATAGAGTTAAGTCTTTGTCAAATGTTTTTGTAACTATTTTTTTAAACAATAATGTATACAAATAACAATCTCGGTGTGTAATAGGATGCAAGCGTTGCACCCTTTCGGTGCCCAGAACTCAGCATATGGGTCGACGACGCGGTTGCGAGTTGTGGGCACACGAAAAAATTGTGTTTCGACCCATATGCTGAGTGATGGGCAACGATGGGCACGACGCGGATGCGAGTTGTGGGCACACGAACAAATAATGTTTCGACCCATATGCTGAGTGATGAGCACCGATGGGCACGACGCGGATGCGAGTTGTGGGCACACGAACAAATTATATTTCGACCCATATCCTGAGTGATGGGCACCGGTGGGCACGACGCGGATGCGAGTTGTGGGCACACGAACAAATTATGTTTCGACCCATATGCTGAGTGATGGGCATCGGTGGGCACGACGCGGATGCGAGTTGTGGGCACACGAACAAATTATGTTTCGACCCATATGCTGAGTGATGGGCATCGGTGGGCACGACGCGGATGCGAGTTGTGGGCACACGAACAAATTATGTTTCGACCCATATGCTGAGTGATGGGCATCGGTGGGCACGACGCGGATGCGAGTTGTGGGCACACGAACAAATTATGTTTCGACCCATATGCTGAGTGATGGGCACCGGTGGGCACGACGCGGATGCGATTTGTGGGCACACGAACAAATTATGTTTCGACCCATATGCTGAGTGATGGGCACCGATGGGCACTAAAAGAGTTAACCTTGAGGTTGATATTCTCTATCTCGTAGGTACAAGTAATTAAGATCATTTGAAGCTTTATTAGCGTATCATGACACTAGAAACTAAGTCTTTGTTCATTATTTTTATGGAGCAAATGTCAAATACTAATTGTCCTGTTACGGAAATGATATCTTATTTCCACCCACATTTATAATATACTACATTTCGTACGCGAATATACTGTTTTATTCCCCGTTCCCGTAGGAATTTCGGGAAAACCTCTCTTAGCTGCTCCTGCTCCTCTACACTCCCCATGGAACCTTTTTTTATCGATGGGACATCAGAAAGACACACGGACAGACAGATGACAGACTGACAGACGGACACCCGAGTGATCCTATAGGGGTACCGTTTTTTGTTCGGAACCCTAAAAAGACTTAAGACTCTATGGGGGCGAAGAGTTAAGACTCTATGGGTGCCATAGAAATATAAATTATCGCTGACATTGATATCTACCAGGAAGCCCAGATCTTTGGCAGTTGCTAGCTTTTTTTTTAAGGATGGGTATTCCTGAAATGACTCCTCCCGTTCTTGGCGGAGCAGAAGAGAGTGTCAGACTCTTACAGACTAAAACCCATCCGTGTTCCTCCTAATGCCCTTTGCGTTCCAGGGCCGCGATGACTCTTTCGAACAAGCAACACGGTACCCTAAAATCGACATTATAAAAAACACGTTTTCAATTATCTAAACGAATAAATCTGCAGAAAAATCTTTCCACAACAAAAAATTAAAGCATTCTATACAAGTAAATGAAATTGAAGTGTCGGTTTGTAATATCAAAATACCAGTGCCCTCCTAGTGCCCGCCGCGTTTCAGGGCCGCGGTGACCCTTTCGAACAAATTCCGCAACCCCGGCAGGCACTGGCCCTAGCGGACCCCTTCTTCTATGCTGACATCTCTTTGAAGCGCGCGTGGAACACAACACGCCGTCGACCCGGGTCCCCAAGGAACCTACATGCCATTACAATTTCTACGACCAGTAGTTTCGGATCTGCGTTGTCTGTCAGTCACTCAGCTACTCAGTCAGTCAGTAACGAAAGAATGTTGTATATTAGGATTATTAAGGGACTTATAATCTGGTTGCGGTTTCGAAAGAGTTACCGCAGACCTGGAACGCAAAGGACAATGGAAGGAACACGGATGGGTTCTTCTAATTTAATTATTATTTTTAATGTTCCGTACCCAAAGGCCAACGAGACCCTAGTATTAAGCCGCCGCGCGCTATCCGTCCGTCCGTCCGCCTATCTGTCAGCGGACTGTATCTCACGAACCGTAATAGGTAGACAGTTTTCACTGAGTATGTACCTATAACATCAACCAGCGCTGTGTTATTTATTTTTAAATTTCGCAGCCTATGCTGAGATAAGGACCTCTTTGGCCTCGCACAGACTAAATTTATTATTGACTAGCTTCTGCCAGTGGCTTCGCCCGCGTGGTCCCTAGGGAACATACTCCCGGGATAAAAAGTAGCCTATGTCCTTTCTCAGGCTCCAGACTATCTCTGTACCAAATGTCATTTAAATCGGATCAGTAGTTTTGGCGTGAAAGCTCGACAGACAGACAGAGTTACTTTAGCATTTATAATATTAGTAAGGATTAAGTAATACACTACTTTTAGTTTTTAATTAATTTTACATCTGTCTGCTTTGTGCGAGACCCAAATAAACATTTTTCTTTCTTCTTTCTTTTCTTTCAAAAAATAAATATAAGGGACTTACATACGTGTTTTTTTTCGGTTTATGGTACGGAACTCTTCGTGTGAGTCCAACTCGCACTTGGTCGGTTTTTTTCCGCTCTGGGTGAACAACAAAACATCCCTTAACAGTTTTATTTACTCAATAAACGTTAATTCAAACGAAAACTGTAAACACGTTTGAACCCCTTTTAGTGTTTCAACCCCATTTTCCATTAAACCCAAACATTCTGTGAAACCTTTGAAATTGGGTTCTGTATGTTCTTGTCATTTTAATTTCAATAAATAACGGATGGGATTTTAACACCCTTTTAACTGTGAGACATTTTAAAACGTTAAGAGGAAATGCTGGCGGCGAGACTTTGTATGTAAAAAGTCATAATTCGAGGTTTGGCTCTCGACTGTTTTCTCCTCCAATATTGGACTGATTTAAGAGATATTTCACAAACTGAATAAGAAGGATGTATACTGTGTCTCTATGCTTTCCTTTTTGATGATTTATTAACCATATAAGCACTAGAACTCTCACAATATGCTCAAAATTGTCCGATAAATCGCTATCAACAGAGCCCTAGTGTACTAATTTGGCAACTATTAATCAAAAAAGGAAAACATAGAGACACAGTATACATTCTTCTTATTCAGTTTGTGAAATATCTCTTAAATCGGTTCAATATTGGAGGAGAAAACAGTCGAGAGCCAAACCTCGAATTATGACTTTTTACATACAGTTTCCCCGCCACCATTTCCTCTTAATGGGGGATATGGATAATCAAATAATTATGGATATTCATTATACCAAGGGAGCTCGTGGCTTTACAAACAGTCACACGGGTCGATCTTCTAGGTTAAGCGTCGCTAGTCGAGGTCGTTCTGTGGATGGGTCAGGGACCATTAAAGTATTACGTAAGCACCAATGGAGGTGGGGGGTCTTTACTATGCTTATTATTGATGACATGGGGGACGGGTTTAATTGGTGAATACGTCAGCAATATTCACTTAATTTTTTTGTTTGCAAATCTTACTAGATTTTGACTTGACAAAATTATAGCTAGTTAAAGACTCCCAGGTTGAAGCTATCAGGAAACACAACCAGTGACAGGGAATTCCACAAAAAAAAAAATTGAAATGTTCACAAAATAATTGTTGCATATTCAAATAAGTTAGTTATTAGGTAAGAATGAATTTCGTCAATAAGATGTGTTGCCAAAAAACCGATATATTAAATTGCTAAAAATAGTATGTTTATGAGGTTGAAAACGATACCTTGACAAGAACTGCAGTGAGGTTGGAGCCCTGACCGAGATCGCAAAGCCTTCCGCGTTGGGCACCTTGCATGAGTTCAATATCAATGATTTTCCCGGTTTTGAGGCTTCCGGCGGCCATCTTGATTTAATTTCCAAAGAAGGTTGTATACATACGTGTAACAGAATAAACGCTATACCTCTTAAGGGGTCATTGTACTCATTATTATGAACAACTTTTACTATAGGACCATTCCCGAAACCGCGAAAAAAAAACTTCTGTTCTGTACATTTTGTCGAGTTATGCACATAAATTTAATGTATGGGGGAGTCGATTTTTTTTTTTCGCGATTTCATTGTTGGTCCCATAGTGAAAGTTGTTCATAATGATGACCCCTTAAGAGGCATTGCCTTTATTCTGTTACAGGTCGTATACTCGGTGTATTTTTTGTGATTATTAGGGTTCCGTACCTCAAAAGGAAAACACGGTACTCTTATAAGATCACTTTGTTGTCCGTCCGTCTGTCTGTCAAGACCCTTTATCTCGAGAACGCGTGGAGGTGTCGAGTTGAAATTAAAACCATATACTCAGGTCTGCAGTCTTGTAGCTGTGAAAAACTTCTAAGTTAACGTTACTAAAGATACGGCCGTTTATGCCGTAAAAAACGTATATTTCGACACTCACAAGGGAATCAAAATTTATCGGGTATTTTCCGATGACCTAGAACTATGAAATTTGGCAAGTAATATCGTCTTTTACCACAAGAGTAGGGAAAAATCATCTGAAAACTATAAATTTGTAATTAAATCATAAAAAACTGGCCAAGTGCGAGTCGGACTCGCGTGCAAAGTGTTCCGAACGAATTTTATTTTTTAACATGTTATTTTAACACTACAGACTTCTAATAGGTTTTCCTGTAATCTTTAGGTAAACATCTATTAACTCCATTTTTTTTCAAAATTTTAGGCTCAGTAGTTTCGGAGATAAGGGGGGGGGGAATGGTCATTTTTCGTCTAATTTCTTGAATAACTTCATCATTTATTTTAAAATTATGAAAAAAATATAATTAAAACCCTCACAGTAAGCCCTTTCATTTGATATGTCACACGATATTGTTCAAAAAACTTTTTTTTCCCCAAAAGTGACCCCCATACATATAAATTTAATAATTTACGTAACGCGTCCGTGTTTGGGTCATAGAAGTCCATATGTGTACCAAATTTCAACAGAATCGGTCCAGTGGATCCGGAGAAAACTGGCTGTGACAGACGGACAGACAGACAGACAGACACCCGAGTGATCCTATAAGGGTTCCGTTTTTTTTCGGAACCCTAAAAATAGTTTTTTTTTTCATGTTTTGAGTAGCTCGTGGCTAATTAGGTAATAATAGCATCGGCACGGTTCGATCCCCGGGAGTACGTTCCCTAGGAATAATTTCCGAGTTAAACGCAGGTGAAGTTACTGGCTGAAGCTAGTCAACGAATAATAGTAATCTTCCTACATATAAATAAACTAGCTGACCCGCGCAACTTCGTCTGCGTCACAATTTTCATTACTGCTCCGCTCCTATTGGTCTTAGCGTGATGGTATACAGCCTATAGCCTTCCTCGATAAATGGGCTATCTAACACTGAAAGAATTTTTCAAATCGGACCAGTAGTTCCCGAGATTAGCGCGTTCAAGCAAAGAAACAAACAAACTCTTCAACTTTATATATTAGTATAGATACTCTATCAGCTTCCTTTGAATGATTTACATGAAGATTGTTTACTCTGTTTAAAAGCTTTTTTGCAAGTAGCTTAGTAAGTATGGACTTAAGAGGAAATGCTGGCGGCGAGACTTTGTATGTAAAAAGTCATAATTCGAGGTTTGGCTCTCGACTGTTTTCTCCTCCAATATTGGACCGATTTAAGAGATATTTCACAAACTGAATAAGAAGGATATATACTGTGTCTCTATGTTTTCTTTTTTTGTTTAATAGTTGCCAAATTTGTACACTAGGGCTCTGTTGACAGCGATTTATCGGACAATTTTGAGCATTTTGCGAGAGTTCTAGTGCTTATACGGTTAATAAACTTCATTTATATTTTCTGTAACTTATATTATACTAGCTTCTGGCAGCGGCTTCGCCCGCGTGGTCCCTAAGGAACATACTCCTGGAATAAAATCCTTGTCCTTTCACAGGCTCTAGACTATCTCTGTACCAAATTTCATTTGCGTGAAAGCGAGACAGACAGAGTTACTTTCGCATTTATAATATAAAGTAAGGATTAGTAAGGATAAGGATGGTGTATATTGTTTAGAGTACTAGTTGACCCGTGCAACTTCGTCTGCTCCGCTCCTATTGGTCTTAACGTGATGATATGTAGCCTATAGCCTTCCTCGATAAATGAGCTATCTAACACTGAAACAATTTTTCAAATCGGACCAGTGGTTCCTGATATTAGCGCGTTCAAGCAAGCAAACAAACTCTTAAGCTTTATATATTAGTACTAGTTGACCCGCGCAACTTCGTCTGCTCCGCTCCTATTGGTCTTAGCGTGATGATATATAGCCTATAGCCTTCCTCGATAAATGGGCTATCTAAACCTGAAAGAATTTTTCAACTCGGACCAGTAGTTCCTGAGATTAGTGCGTTCAAGCAAACAAACAAACAAACTCTTTAGCTTTATAGATATAGAATAGATAAAATGCAGGTAATTACCGGCAGTACTACTGTATGTATCTTCGCTCCAGCTGGGAATTCGATATCTTTGTCAAAAAATACTTTGGAATATTTGAAAAATAATCAAGAATATCTGAAACTTTTCAGCTTTATACAGGGTTATTTGTAAAACACCAACAGCCTCTTAGGCAATGAAAGTACACATGATTCTAAACAACTTTTACTTTAAGAAAACCCTGAAATCTCGAAAAGAATATCAGTTATTTCGTACAAAATGCAATATTTATCCAATGAAAATGTATGAAACAGCTGATATTTATTTCGAGTTTTCGGGGCTTTCTCACTGCCTAAGAGGTTGTTGATGTTTTACAAATAATCCTGTATATTAGTACAGATTCTTTTTTATTCTATTCTATTAGTTAGACACTTGCTCCTAGCGTCGGTTTTCCAAACAACACTGAAAGTAGAAAATCATACGGCTTCAAGTAATTACAGTTCGAACTAACGAGAATTCCTTGTTAGTGGTTTCAGTCGACGAAGTTCATGTTACCCTGCGATTAGGGTTTCCAGGGGCTCTAAACAAGTGACATTTTGTCAACAGTAACGTAGCGAAGGCGATTGTCAAAACGTCAAAAATATATGGGATTGACAAACGCTGTCGAGATGACACGTGATTAACCCTTTATATTTTGGCATTTCGACAATCGCATTCGCTGCTATCAGCATTCTAAAATGATACTTTGTCTAGAGCCTCAGGTCTTCAAAGCGAAAAGCCGGACAGACCAGCCAGTTTAGCCGGACATTTGGGTAAATAGGCCGTACACCCATAATTTTTTAGTCTGTAGTGAAGTATATAATACAACAATTTGTTTAAAAGTAAAACAAGGCTTTTTATCATTTACCTACCATTAATTTTGCCTTAAAAATTCTAATGAAACAACAATAAAATAGGCTAGTTTCAACTATCAATAAATTGCAAATCTATTAAGTCCGTCAGTTAGAGTATTGAAAAATAATGGACACGTGTTTTTTGTTTTTGTAAATCAATGAATATTGACAAAGATAAAACGCATCAAAACTCGGGAGAGGGGGCTGGTGACGTCACGTCGCTAGTAAAATTGTACTATCGTAGTGACGTCACGCGAGTTTTCAACGTACTGTATCTTCGTCATTTTTTGTATACGTAAAAAAAGAAAAAATACGTTTCCAATATATTTTGGAAATCTATCTCACGGACTAATTCGTTTTTTTTTTTTCAGTAAAATACCCTATTGAATAAATCTGTCTTCTTTATAATACAATTCTTACAATTTTCAATTCTTTATAAACGTGTTAAAAAATAAAATTCGTTCGGAACCCTTTGCACGCGCGTCCGACTCGCACTTGGGGGTATTGTTAAAAAACTTTTTTTTTTAATTTTCTCGTTTGCCCCCAAAAGTGACCCCCATACTAAAAATTTAATAATTTACGTAACATGTCCGTGTTTGGGTCACAGAAGTCCATATGTGTACCAAATTTCAACAGAATCGGTACAGTGGATCCGGAGAAAACTGGCTGTGACAGACGGACAGACAGACAGACACCCGAGTGATTGTATAAGGGTTCCGTTTTTTGTTCGGAACCTTAATTAAAGAGGGCTTCCATACAGGAAACGTGTATTTATCGTTATAATGTTCAGAACCATTCGTGTAAGAGTCCGACTCGCACTTGGCCAGTTTTTTTGTGTTCCTTGTGTGCATTACCTGAAACGAAAATGTCCGCAAAACAAGTGGTCTCCTATTCGTGAAGTGGTACCTACACTATTTTAATAGGTACCCAAATACTGCTTCTTCTTATCGTGTGGGTAGTAAGGTCTAAACGACCCCACACACCCTAGTGTCAGAGTTTCTAAACCGCCTCAAGGGCCGCTGACATGGTTTATTTGACGACCGCCAATTGACGGCCGGGACCACCGGCTTATACGTGCCTTCCGAAGCACGGAATCATCTTTTTATCAGACAATCAGGTGATTCAAGCCTGCAATATCCTAGCCATACTGGAAACAACTTTACAAAGAATGCCCAAATACTGCTTCTGAGATAAATTAAAACGCGTGTTTCCTTTGTCTCCAGGTCATCCGGGGTGTCCACATAGAACCAGCACATATAGTCAAGAAGAGAAGTATCGACCAGCCGTTAAGAATTAGCATATTTTATGACCATTCCGTCTATAGGTAAGTTCAATTCATCATCATCATCATATCAGCCGAAAGACGTCCACTGCTGGATATAGGCCTCCCCACGCGCGTCGCCACAACGACCGGTCCTGTGCGTCTCGCATCCATCGGCTACCCGCGACCTTCACCAGGTCATCGGTCCACCTTGTGGGACATGTTGATATCCGCAAGAGAACCAAGGTTACCGACATAGCCCGAAGGATCGCCAAACTAAAGTGGCAGTGGGCAGGGCACATTGCTCGCAGAACAGATGATCGATGGGGCCGAAAAGTTCTGGAGTGGTGACCGCGTACAGGAAGACGCAATGTTGAAGATCAATTATTTACATCTTATTATTTCTTAAAATACAGGGTGTAACACAATTTAACCCACAAATGGATACCATTTTTTGACGTGACAACGTCTTATAAATCGATGAACGCCGGCTGCACGCGCGAAAAAGTGACTTTCCGCCTGAGCCGAGCGTGCAACCGAGAGCGCGGAACAAGCGATAGAGAGGCACGATCGGCCTAAGCGTTCGGCTTGTTTGTTAAGAATTCAATTGTTTTCTTATGACATGATCACGTAAAATTATCATTCATAAACCGACTTTATAGACATCCATTTTGTTTAAGGGTTTTAAATCATCAAATGACTCCTCCCGCTCTGCGCGGAGCGCAAGGGAGTGTCAGACTCTTACTAACTAAAACTCATCCGTGTTCCTCCTAATGCCCGCAGCGTTCCAGAGCCGCGGTGACTTTTTCAAACAAATTCCGCAACAAATATAGATACTGTTACGAGCTTGGGATTCATGACAATAAAAACAGCTGATTAATTAATCAAAAATGACACTTTAATTTACAACACTAATTAGCACTTTAAAACACACTGTAACACACAATCGCACTACTGAACACTTCACTTCACTGTAATTCGCAGTTGAAGATTGCTTTCAAAGTTATCGTTTGTATCGCCAATTCAATACTGACCCAATCGCCGGAGGTCCGCCCTTTATGTACCGACAGTTATTTCTAGAACCTTCTGGTATGGAAACTTCTGGAAAGTTCGGGTACATACCGGTCCCGACGGACCAGGTGTCGGAACACCGAGAATGTTCTAGCGTAGAAAAGTCTAGAAACATCTTGACTCCTTTGATCTGATTAGTTTCTGCTAGTTGATACTAGATGGCGCTAGCAGCATGTAAATGTCATTCTGTACCCAGCATTAATTCTGGCGCATAACAATACCATGGATACTTCTTGATGAATGAATCGAATAGAATTTATCGACGGAATTTTCTGGTCATTAATCATTTCCCAGCCATAAAAAAGGCCACGTGACCGATGCCGCGGTAAATAGCTAGTAAATAACATTATCAATTGAAACCCAAGTCACATTGCCATATTTTATTCATTTTTTTCCAGTCTAGACCGTAGACTAATTTATATTCAACGTAAAAATAAGTTCACTTAATTTGTATTCTGTGGAATACTCACCTATGAAATATTCAGATCACATTGTATTGAACTAGCACTACGCCCGCGACTTCATCCGCGCTGCAATTTTCTTAAGGATTCCTTTTTTTTTCTAGACAAATCATATACTAAAACCTTCCTCGAGAACCGCTCTATCCATTGGTGAAAACAGCATGATAATCGGTGCAGTAGTTTTTGAGTTTATCGCGGACAAACAGACAGACGCAGCGGAGGACTTTGTGTGTATAATATGTATTGAAAATCTCGGTTCCTTTATGTAAAACGAGGAGTTTATTTTTACCAGTTATTACATTAAGACCTATGAGGTGCTTCTGGCTAAATAATGACAGCCGCACGGGTCGATTTCAAGGTAAAGCAACGCTTGCCGAGGATAGTTTGTGGATGGGTGGATGTGGAATACTCCGTGCCTCCGTTGCGTGGTCCCGGCTGTCATTTGTAGATCTTTGGCAGTCGTTACGGATAGTCAGAAGCCAGAAAATCTGACTCCAGTCTTGCCATGAAGTACCGTGTTACCCAGTTAATGGGTTGTGGAGGTCTGGTAGGCAGCCGCTCCACGTAAAATACCGGTATTCAGCTGAACCTGGTTTGACTGGAAGCCGACCCCAATATAGTTGGGAAAACGCTAGGCAGATGATGATGGTATTTAAGGCCTACATTCCAAGTATTTAAGACCTATATTCCAAATTTCCAACTGAACTACGTCTCGAATCACCAAATGAAACAATCGAATTAGTCCGTTAAATAGATTTCCAAGAAATATTGGACTCGAACTTTTTTCTTTTTCCACGTAAATAAAAAGCCGGCCAAGTAAGAGTCGGACTCGCACACGAAGGGTTCTGTACCATAAAACTTATTTTTAGGGTTCCGAAAAAAAAGGAACCCTTATAGGATCACTCGGGTGTCTGTCTGTCTGTCCGTCTGTCACAGTTGTACTGTGAGGGTTTTAATTATGTTATTTTCATAATTTTATAATAAATGGTTTCGAAGTTATTCAAGAAATTAGACGAAAAATGACCATTCCCCCCCCTTATCTCCGAAACTAATGAGCCTAAAATTTTGAAAAAAATGGAGATAATAGATCTTTACCTAAAGATTACAGGAAAACCTATAAGAAGTCTGTAGTGTTAAAATAGCATGTTAAAAAAATAAAAATTCGTTCGGAACCCTTTGCACGCGAGTCCGACTCGCACTTGGCCTCGGCAACTGATTTTTGTGACATTCCTTGTTTTTCGCCTGTAACCGTCATTTTCATCAGCCGAAAGACGTCCACTGCTAGACATAGGCCGCCCCCAAGTATTGTTTGGGCAGGTGGGTTGGCGATCGCAGTATATGGTATTGAGTTTTACAGAGAACGCTGCTGCCCATTCTCTGGCGAGTCCCTTATTCGCCACACACGACACCCACGGGTCTTACGACACCCGAGGGAAGTGATGGGATGGTATTATTCTTTTACGGCACCATACGGCACCGGCCGTCACCATACGGCGGAATTTCATTTTATACCTACTAATTTCAGACAGAAAACACGATTCCTATCCTATTAAAATCTAGTTAGGTCATAATATACAGTAGTGATGTAACGAATGTCATGTTTTGGACATTCGCGAATGCGAATATCTGCTGCCAACATTCGCGAATGTGAATATTCAGTTTTTGTTTAAGTTTGGCGCCATTTGTCTATGGCTTGGTGACTTTAGTGGCAGTCCCGTTCGAACGAAGTGCGTTCCGTCTGTTTTTTGTTCCGAGAATAGCCGAGTTAATACGAACGCATCCGATTGAAGTGTCATCCCGCTCATTGCCTAAATAAATAAATGATACCAAATGATAAAGAGAAGACTGATAATGTGATTACGAGGTTAAGTTACTTTTTATTACATTAAAAAACATAAGAAATTAATGGAATTGGGTTTTCTTATATTTATTAACCAACTATTATTACCTACTTAAAAAATTAAACACGCAAATACATTCGCAATAATTTCGCGAATACGAATATGCAAAAATATGCGAATATTCGTTCCATCATTAATATACAGCATCGCTCGACTATCCAGACGTCTACGTCCGCGTCAAATCAAGCCATCAGCTGAACATACAGGTTGAATCTGACATGAGTAACCTAAATTGACATTGAGAAGGTTACCCCAATTCTGTCTGGAATAAATAAGTAGCATGTAATATTTTGACGTGTAACGAAATATGCACAAGACCATAATGGAATCTTTATTAATAGATTAGAGTATCATGTTCCTTATTGTACACAGGAATTTGTACTACACAGAGTATAAAATACTATACAGACATTTGAAAGAGCGGAACGTTCTTAGGCATTGTTTGCTTAGAGGCTCTAAACACGTTTAAATGTGATGTGATTTTGTATTTGTCACAATAAAATATTTTGTATTTTTAGGGTTCCGAAAAAAAAAAACGGAACCCTTATAGGATCACTCGGGTGTCTGTCTGTCTGTCCGTCCGTCTGTCACAGCCAGTTTTCTCCGGATCCACTGGACCGGTTCTGTTGAAATTTGGTACACATATGGACTTCTATGACCCAAACACGGACGTGTTACGTAAATTTTTGGTATGGCGGTCCCCCACTTCTGGGGGTCAAACTAAATATTAAAAAAAAAAAGATTTTCAAACTGTATCGTGTGACATATCAAATGAAAGGGCTTACTATGAGAATTTTAATCATATAAATTTCATAATTTTAAAATGAATAATTTTTAAGTTATTCAAGAAATTAGACCAAAAATGACCACTCCCCCCTCTTATCTACGAAATTACTGAGCCTTAGATTTTGATAAATATGCAGATAATAGTTCTATACCTAAAAAATTACCTAAAACCTCAAGCGGCGGAAATATTATAACCTTGTTGGCAATTATATTTCTGAGCCGTTTTGGGTTGAAACTCTTGCACCGTGGGGTCCGAGTGCTCATGCCTTATTTAAAGATCTTTCTAAACGCTTAGTTGACACTTCGCGTGACCCAAGGGCTGGCTTTTACCTCGGACAGAGGATAAGCATTGCCATACAACGTGGCAATGCCGCCAGTCTTTTGGGCTCACTTCCGGTGGACAGCGATGCGGATGAATTTTTTGACGCCTTATTTTAGTTAGGATTTTTATTTTAAGTGTATATATTGTGATATAACCTCCTTGGATGGCTCACCCTCCGGGAACCTCCGTCAATTTAATAATAAAAAAGCTGTAGAAGAATGAGGAATTTAGAATAGGTTCAAATATTGACATACAACGATTGATTTGGTTTTATGACAGTTCTGTAAAAGTTTTTCTTGAGAGCACCTGCTCAATATAATGATCTCTTAAATCGCTTAACGTCTTTTTTATTCACATCGATCCCGGGACGTTCCAGAAGCCCTAATCGGAACGTCCACAATATTTAGTATAGTTTAATTGAATAAAATTAATAAATATATTAAAAACAAAAATTACTGGAAAACCTATAAGAAGTCTGTAGTGTTACAATAAAATGTTAAAAAAAACGAAATTGGTTCCAAACCCTTTGCACTTGGCCAGTATATTTTGGACAGAGTGTATTTCTAAAGTGTGCCTGGATGGCTAAATACGAATCCATGAGGAATTTCGAAAAACACTGAAAGGAGTCTCCAGCTCGATTTCGATAAAAACTAAAACTGCGTCATTGGATTTTTGAAAAATCGATATTCCTTTTAAAAAAATAAACACCCTGTATATTACACCATCCGAAAGTGTTGAGAATAAGGATCAAATTTTGGGAAGTAATAACACATGGAAAACTAAAGAAAAGGTCACATATTTAATAAATTACATAATTTCTTTATAAATGGGCTATCCAACACTAAATTTTTTTTTTCGATTCGAACCAGTAATTCCTGAGATAAGCGCGTTAAACCAAACAAACAAACTCTTCAGCTAAATAATATTAGTATAGATAAACTTAGCGAATAAATCAAAGTATTACTTCCGTGTTTATCTTAGGTAACAGTTAAACTAAAGTTAACCGAAGTTCACGTTAGTTGTTTTGTGTAAATCTTCAAGTAGAATTATGCTTGGAGACTTCCATGTTTGAACTAAAACTAAATTAGATGAAAACTAGCTTGAGCCCGTGGCTTCGCTCGCGTTTAAGTAGCGTTGAAATTTATCGCAAAGTCCCGCGCGGCGGTAGCGCGGTTGTAGCGTTGTCCGTGTTTTGTTCGGAACCCTAAAAATAAACTGTTCCAAAAAAAACTGTACAAGTGCGAGTCGGACTCGCGTGCGAAGGGTTCCGAACGAATTTTTTTTTTTTTAACATGTTATTTTAACACTACAGACTTATTATAGGTTTTCCTGTAAACTTTATCTCTATCTCCATTTTTCGAAATTTTAGGGTCAGTATTTTCGGAGATAAAGGGGGGAAATGTTAATTTTTCGTCTAATTTCTTGAATAACTTCAAAACCATTTATTTCAAAATTATGAAAAAATATAATTAAAACCTTCACAGTAAGCCCTTTCGTTTGATATGTCACACGAAATTTTAAAAAAGAATGATCCTAAATTATTCTAAACGAGTCAAAGAAAGAGCTCTTTTTGACGTCAATTAAAGGCAGCAAAAGGAGCTCTTTCTTTTGTGACATTGTACGATTCGAAATGAAAGGAGTAAGTATCCTTTAGTGCTCGGCATTGATATATAAAAACCCAAGATACACACTCAGCATCTCAAAAACGTCCGCATAAAACAAGCGCACAATGTATAATTGTGCGCTTATTTCAAACAGTCTCGCATCGCTCGCCATACTGCACTGCTTTGTAAAAACAACTTTAAGCGATCACAATTTTCATTACTTCTCCGCTCCTTTTGGTCTTAGCGTGGTGCGTGCCTATAGCCTTCCTCGATAAATGGGCTATCTAACGAATTTTTCAAATCGGACCAGTAGTTCCTGAGATTAGCGCGTTCAAGCAAGCAAACAAACAAACAAACTCTTCAGCTTTATATATTAGTATATAGATATAGAAGTATAGATGGTGCTCGGCGTTTCGATTTGACCCCATTTTATATGTTACTAGTGGACGTCACGCGGTTTCACCCGCGTAGTTCCCGTTCCCGTGGGAATACAGGGATAATATATAGCCTATGTTACTCCCTTATAATGTAGCTATCCAATGCTAAAAGAATTTTTCAAATCGGTCCAGTAGTTTCGGAGCCTATTCAATTCAAACAAACATACAAACAAACAAATCTTTCCTCTTTATAATATTAGTGTAGATTATGACAGTGACAAATCTACTACTTCCCACAAACGACTTACGAAATTTTGCGAATGTTGCTTGAAAAATAGAAGAATTAGCCCTCAGTAATCAACTCCTTAGGGTTCCGTACCTAAAGAGCAACTAACGGAACCCTATTACCAAGCATCCGCTGTCCGTCCGTCCTTTTGTCTGTCAGCGGGCTATATCTCCGGGGTTGCGGAAGCTGTTCGAAAGAGTAACCGCGGCCCTGGAACACAAATGGCATGAGGAACACGGATGGGTTTTAGTCAGTAAGAGTCTGACACTCCCTTCTGCTTCACCCAGAGCGGGAGGAGTCATTTGACAATTTCCCATCTTAAATAAAAAGGTGTAAAATAGCAGGAACGTCAAGCATCTAATGTCGATTTTAGGGTACCGTGTTGCTTGTTCGAAAGAGTCACCGCGGCCCTGGAACGCAAAGGGCATTAGGAGGCACACGGATGGGTTTTAGTCAGTACTGCTTCACCCAGAGCGGTAGGAGTCATTTGATGATATCCCATCTTTAAAAAAAAAGCGCGCTATATCTAAAGAACCGTAATAGGTAGACAGTTGGAAATTTTCACAGATTGTGTATTTCTGTTGCCGCTATAGCAACAAATAATAAAAAAAAAATATTTTTTAAATTTTCATTATTAGCGAACGAGTGCAAATTGAATACTACTGTTATATATTTTTGTTAAGTATTAAGCAAGCTCTAGATGATGATAGTATAGGTCAGCAAATTTTCATGAAAATAAGAAAATATATCCGTATTTTTTATGATTAATGGCTACCCCATTATATTTTTTTTAGTTTTGAGCCTATGTTACCCGGGATAACGCAACGTTTCTAACGATACCACATACATCGAAATCGGTTAAGGCGTTTAGGAGTTACGATGGAATAAAGAAACTCACAAACAATACATACATACATGAACCCGGAAAACATAACGCTCCTTTTTTTAGGCAGTCGTGTAATTAAGGTTTATGGTACGGAACCCTACATGTGCGAGTCCGACTCGCACGTGGCCGGTTTTGTTTCAGCTACCAGATTTTTGACGTCTATTTAATTGTTGTTTTTTTTTGTTCCCAGGTTAGAACCAGAGAAGTTTGACATGATAAATGTGAGTACTGAATTCAATCATTTTTACTATTTAACCTATAGCACTTTTTTAGGGGTCCATAACCAACGGAACCCTATCACTAAGTCCTGCAAACCTCCATTGAAAAGGAAGGATCCTCTGATCAGTCGGTTATTGTGTCCGGTGGGCAACTACCCTATAGTCGATATTCGGGCTGTAAACTCTGATACCGCGATGCAAGATTTGTACTTCATATCTGTTGATATTGATGACGTTACGTTGTTTTTTGTGGCGGTATAGATTCAGGTACAAGATAGCCTATTGTACCATATATGGAACCGCCTAGCTGGTAACGCTTGAGATGGCCGCTGCTTATAAATTTCGCCAAAATCAAAGCCGTAGGTTTCTATAAATCATAATTAATTGGTAAAAATAAATGTCGATATCCCGAAATCTCTACAGCAACGGGAAAAAACAGGATTTGCGCGTACGAAGTCATGGGCAAAAAAGCTAGTTAAATATTATATATATTTTTTATCCAGAAAACATCCCTTTTAAGATGTATGTTGTACCTTAGATTTGAAAAGTTTATTTATTTCTTCGGGTATAAAACAAAAGATAAAGATGTAGGTTAATAAGGCTAATAGCAAAATATATGTTTTTTCTTTCAGAATACAATACTGCCCGAAGCTGTGAAGTTCTGGGAACAAGCTTTAAAAGTTAGAAAAACTGGTGGCCCGATTAAGTTAAATAGGTAAGTTCATAATTTTTCTAAGAAATCATATAATGAAAATAATGTATTTTTTAACCGACTTCCAAAAAAGGAGGAGGTTCTCAATTCGGTGGGTATATTTTTTTTATGTATGTACACCGATTACTCCGAGGTTTCTGATCCGATTTCTGTGATTCTTGCGATTTAGTTCGATGCAGTATACTTGCCATTTGGTCCCATAAAAATTATATTCAGTTTGGTTCATTAGTTTTTATGTTATGAGCATTTTTGCTTATTTCAATTTCTGCGTTGACAAAGACGTCGTCCAAGTATCACCACAGAAAAGTCAAAAACAAAAAACCATTATGACAATGGGATACTGGTATTCTTTTTCTCCGTCTCTATCTTAAGGGTGCTATTACAAAATCGAGCGCTTGGCCCGGACTAAAGCTACAGACCGCGTTTTCCGAGATTTATAGTGATTTTAACGCTGTATACGACAATTGTTTAAAAATATTGTTTTACATTTAAATAGACAATTTTTTTTTTCAATCAAGGTAACATAGTGGACTTAGTTTTTAGTTACTTTTTGTTTAAATTTGGATTATATTTTCATAGAAAAAAAAATATAATTTCGGACGAAAAATTATCAGTAACTCTCTGTTTTACGGAATTATTATTTTGTATTTTTGGTATATTCTGTATGAAACATAATAAATTGATTAAAGCACTCCAAAGTCAAAGATACAGTTGTACCATAAATATTTTTATTAATGCGTAAATTATTATATCTTCGATGTAACAAAGCATCAAAAGATGGCTAAAGTAAAATTTTATGAAACATCCTTTGCAGAGACAAGGTTTTTACTAATTTACGTAAACAAATTGAAATATTTATTTAAAGCACTCCCAAGAAAAAGAATCAAACTTTCTTGGCCATATATTTTTTTTAAATTTGTGGTTATATATAAACCATCAAAACTCGAGTCAAACGCTCAAATCCAAGGAAAAATGTAATAGCCCTCTTAAAACGTTATCATGATGGCATTGGTACGTCAATGTAGGAGGGCTGAAGTTGCAAACTTCTGCGGTCGTGAAGAAAAAAACAAAGTTTTCGTTATCTAAAACACATATATTTTTATAACATATCTATTATGTACATAGACATCACAAACGTTACATGCGAAATAATAAAATTTACCAAGAACTAGATAAGTCGAGACTGAGCCTGTAATTGTGTATATTTTGTATTAGTTACTAAACTGTCTAGACGGGCGAGCCTTCAATCAATATATAATTTTGGAACGAAGTTCCTTATCGCGCGTTGTGAAAGGGGGCTAGACGGAAAAAAATTTCACGAAAAGTTGTAACGACACTTTTTGCTATAGTTGTAAGCCGTGCGACGTGCGCGTGTTTCTCTGTCTGTCTCTCTCTCTCTCTCTCTCTCTCATAGAAAGCAAGCCAGTTATTTTCGTTTCGTCTTTCTATTTCTGTTTACATTATATTTGTAAGGTAGGCAGGGTAGGTAAGGTAGGTACGGTGGGTAGGGTAGGTAGGGTAGGTATTAGGGTCTAAAATTGAGCCTACTGATAAAGTTTATATTACATTATATTTGTTAATAATAAAAAAAATATTATTGTAACTTTAAAAAAAAATTACAATTCCTTCACTAATTACTTCTCCGAACTTCGTTCCATCCGGGTGTCCCTTGACATCTCTCAAGTTTTTTTATTTCCGTTACTGAGTAACTGATGTCTGGTTTCTGAGTATTTTATCGGTCGTTTATCTGCCCGTTAACGCTATTTATCATAAAGCTATTGGTTGGTTAGTGGTTAACGGGCATATAAACGACCGATAAGTATTTCAGAAAACGGGTATTATGGCTGACAGACAACGCACAGCCGAAACCACTCACTGGTCTTAGAAAACTGAAATTTGGCCTGTAAGTTCCTTGGGGGTGTAGGGGAGCACTAAGAGAGGATTTCCCAAATTCCTACGCATCGAGAAAAACGGGATATGCGCGTTTACTATAAGTATAGATTACACAATTTACGAAATTCGTTGTTTCAAAGTAAATAACAAAGTAAGGACGATAGCGATGTAGAGGAGTACTTCAACACTATAATATAATAATATATTTTTTTTAATGTAAATATGTTCGTTTTTAGGTTTAGTATACACTAGTGGTTGCACAGTGGTCGAAATTTGACCACATTTTTTTTATTAATTTAATGTTTTTTTTTAAGCATTATTATTAAAAAAACTAATATCTTTTTTGCACTCCTTCTCCATATAAACTTTAACTGTGCCTTTCATACTCCTCCGTCAGCCGATTTTTTGTAAAAAGGGTACAAAGCTTCGCGTAGTAATACATTGATAAATATTTATTTGATAGTTAAGTCATTTATTTACATAAAATTAAAAAAAAAACAATATTTTTTTAAATTAATACTAGTCTTAAATGAAAAAAAAAACATAGTTTATTAAAACACTGACACAAAGTTAATGAAACATTTACAACTGTAAAGTTTTTGATTAAAGGAAAATTTCATTGATTTTAAGACTTATTCTAGACATTAAAGAAGGTACATTTTATTTGACATAGGTAAACGTATCCTTATTTTGCATATTTTTTATTGACTTTGTAAATAACATGGTACAAATTATTTCTTATAGCTTATCTAAATACATCAGTTTCAGTATATGCTGGTTCCTACTGTGTAGTGTTTATCTAAAATGGAGCAGAGGACATGCACCCCAAAGCATAACTCATAACATCACAGATTCTTTCATAATCGACACTAACTCCAGATTTGCTTCATATGTTTTAAAATTCTAATGAATGAAGTAATGTGAAAGTAGTGGGAGTGGCTAGAGCGGCACCACGGCGTCCTCACCTTCCGCCTGAGGCAGGTACTCACCGGACAGTAATGTTCCGGGAGATACCTGTTTCGAATTCGGTGGGAGGACACGCCTGGACATTGCGAGGATCGCCCGGAGGACACGGTGGAGGTCTGCCCTGCTTGGGCGGAGCACCTTCGTGTCCTCGTCGAGGCGATCGGCGGCGGCGACCTTTCGCGTCCGGCCCTGGTTCCGGAACATAGATTGATCCGGAGCGAGGAGGCATGGAAAGCGGTCACCTCCTTCTGCGAAGTAGTGATGCTAGCGAAGGAGGAGGCCGAACACACGCACGCCCCAGCTGCCGCAACAGAAGAAGGCGCCCCAGGCGTCGGGAATCGCAGAGCGATTACCGGCTATCGTAGGCGCGGGCCTGCGGACGGCGAGCGTTGGGTGGCTCGCCGTCCGATCAGGACCAGGCCCGCGTCTACGGCGCGCTGTGTTCCACGCGCGCCTCAAAGAGATGTCAGCAAAGTAGACGGGGCCTGCAAGGGCCAGTGCCTGCCAGGGTTGCGGAATCTGTTCGAAAGAGTCACCGCGGCCCTGGAACGCAAAGGGCATTAGAAGGAACACGGATGGGTTTTAGTCAGTAAGAGTCTGATACTCCCTTCTGCTCCGCCCAGAGCGGGAGGATTTGATGATTTCCCATCCATAAAAAAGGTAAAACAAGTAATGAGTACGGTTACAATATCAATATGAAAGCAAATGGCGTTTTTAATAATTTTTGCATTACTCAATTAAGCTGCTGGACAAATTGTCTACGACTTACGACATTTTTTTTCTTCCTTTTCTAATAAAAAAAATACTCACTTCACAGTGGGAACCGTCTACAGCGCTACAGCGATCTGTTGGCGCCAAAATCGGAACTAACAGCGCCATCTTGTTTTTCAAAACGTTCGACGTATAGTTTCACAAACGTTTGCCAACCTGACAATGTCATTCGAGCGCCAAAAGATCGTTGTCGCACTTTACAAGTTTTAAGCAAAGTCTTATGTTACATAATTAACTTTTTCACCTACAACTGGTGTTTCATATCCGATAAGTTTGAAACAGGAAGGGCAATAATGATTCTTGTATTTAAAATAGTCTGACAAATAGATGACCAATACGAACGGTAAGCTGAAACAGAAAAAAAAAGTTTTTAAGCGACAGGTATCACAAAAGTAAAGTTCATTATTTTAATTGGAACGATCTCCATGATATTTTTTTTTATTTAAAGGACGTTACTGCCGTTTTGAAGTACGGAACCCTAAAAATATGAAAATTACGTAGGTAAATCGGTTGAATAAAACGGCCGGACGGACTCGTATTAGTTACCATATATTTTTTGAATACAGAGATTTATACTTACAATATAAAGAAGACAAAGCAAGCTATCAGGTGTGTCATTCCGCCGATTTCTTTCTGCACAATGGTATGAACCCTCGCCCCACAATGATGGCAGATCAGGTATTTCTGGTCAATGTTCGAACGACCTATGATAGGCATAGACATAGAGTTTACTGGGCTGCTGATAGGCGTTGGGTTTATTGAGCTGCCTATGACCACAGGACCCATTGAACTGCCGATGGGCACTGGACTCATGGGGCTGCCCAAGGACACTGGACTCATCTGGCTGCCTTGTTCTGAAAATAAAATTTGTTAGGATAGTAGAATAAAGAACGGATAAGAGCATAAAAATAGTTTAGAGATAAGTAGGATAAGGCCAGTAATGTCTGCCACAGGTCAACGCGCTGTGTCTACTGATAACCCATTAAATAAATGCTAAGCGACATCGTGGTAGACTTAGTTGAAGGTTGGGTTTGACTCCTGGCTAAAGAACTTGCCCACGGATGTCAGAGAACAGACGTGTGTAGAAAAAGAAGGAAGAGGCCTTCCCCCAGTGGTAAAAAGAAAACGTGCTAAAGAAAAAGAAGGGCCGTCAGAATTAAAAACATCACCAGATACAGCATTTAGTCCAAACAAAGATCGTAAATCATAATTTGAAGGGGTAGCGAAAAAGAAATAAGAATTTGATAAGCTTTTCGGGAAGTCCTTTAACCTGTACTAAGTAATTTATGAAAAATACTTTCACCATTTGTAAGATACATTATTCCAGATTGATCTAGCTGAACCTGCAAAAATACGCAATCAGCGACCGTGGTGAGCAATGCTGACGCTGTCTCTAAATGAGGAGTGGGCTTTGTCCTGTAACTGGAACTGTCAGTTGTGGACAGAAACTGGCTGGTTCTGTTATAATGAATTCACGTTTAACAGTACTAAAATTCTACAGTAAATTATTTCTCCCGAAAACTGCTATCATATTTTTTCTACAACCTGTATAACTTGTTCTGTCTGCTTTGCAGAGGCTTGTAAAATATCATCACCATTATCAAAATCATTCCAGACTCACCCACTGCTGGCTATAGGTCTCCCCTTTATTCTGCCATATTTCCCGTTTCCATGCGTGCCCCATCTAAGTATTTCCAATGACTTGGCATCTTAACATTTACAAAGTAAGTCAATGTACACACAAAAAGTTACGGAAATACTTTCATTTTACGTATAGCTGAGTAGTGGAATTGTCTACCGGAGTCTGTGATGTTCCTGATAGCTACAACCTGGGAGTCTTTTAAGTCAAGAGTGAATAGGTTACTTCTAGGCAAGCGTGGTCCATCGTTGACCACATCATCGCTTTCCATCAGAAATTGTGGTCAAACGCTAGCCAATAAATAAGAATAAAAAATAAATCTATCAGAAAAAACGTTAGTAGTGAAATATCATTTATTTTATGAGTATATGCGTAAGTTTGTCATTGAGCACTTTCTTCTTTCTTCAACTCGACGGGTTCTAGAGAATCGTGCACCATTGCGGACATCCTCCTTTATCGTCCTGTGTGTTGGGGGTCATAGGCGTGCCTATTGAATTAAAAAAAAAGCTTTCGTGTAATTTACTGTCGGCTTTTACCTTAGAGTAATAACTAACATAGATTTCGTCTTAGCGTGTGTCAATTTGTAGATATTGCCGATCAAAAATCAGAAATTTAAGCATAATTTAAATTTTGACGTCCAAAAAGCGCTGATTCTTAGCAAAGAATTAGCTCTTTTTGAACGTTACAACACGGTCTTAGTTTAAAAAAGACAGTCCACTAAAACGCTCGCTCGTCATGATTCCTGTAGCTCGGATGAAGTGGCACAAAACTTCCGCCTTTATCATTAACCTGCTCACATCGTAAATTGGCCAACAGTCGACCAATAGCTCGAATACTTAAATTCCCAGGACGGAGAAAATGTTACCCTTTCTCCAGGACCTTTCATTGTCTTGGCGTTCTTCGGTGATTTTCACTGTGTAGTCCATTCCACAGGAGTTGTAGGCTTGTCCCGAGAAACCAGAGCTCAAAAAACTGTACGAAACTCTTTCTTACCCACAGTATGTTTCATAATAAAGAAAAGGACAGACATATTGCCGTAAACCTGTCTAAATATGTTAGTTATTCCTCTAAGGCTGTTAGTAAGGCAGTGCTGAGAAAAAGAACATAAATGCTTACCATTTACAATAACTTGTGTCCTTGGTGGCGGAGGAGGTTCTGCAATTCTTGGGGGCTCCCTCACAGGCTCTCTAGGTGCTGGGGTCTCGGCTACCTCAGTATATGCTGGTGGAGGTTCAGGGAACTCAGATATGGGTATAGGTGATAAAGGGAACCCATCAGCCCCATCGCTGCCACCGTAAACTTGGCTTTCCTTTGACATGAAGCTGGGTACTCCTGGAGTTTGTCTGGAGGATGATGCTGGGGATTGGCTGCCTGAAATAACATAACAAGTAAAAGATCATTATCACTGAAAAGAATGAAGTGTATACGCTCACATTGAACAATAGGGAATTTCCTTTATGAAACGCCCATGTTATTACGTAAGAGTGTTTTCATTTATTAGAATTAGATGGAGGGCTATGTAAGTACCTCCTACGGAAAATACAGATACCATTCATATTTCTGCCGCCAAGCAACGTTGTTGTATTCCGTCTGGCTTGAAGGGCTTATGGGCCAGTGCCAGAACGGGCACATTATAAATTTATCACCGGGATGCAAAGTACCAGCGATTATTCTAGATATCCAAAAGGCGCTGGTGACCACACTGATCACTTACCATAAGGTGGGCCGTTGGTTAGCCATCGAACAGAATCGAAAATTAAATAATTATTCCGATCGAATTTCGGTCACGTTGGCCAATAGCAATGGAGAATTAGCCAATTACGCAGGATATATTGCAAATTGATATATGCAGGTGACACGACTGGGAAGAGAACAGGCGCAAGATCTACGGTTATCCATGCTTTCCGAGGTACGAGGATGTCACACCACTAACTTCCTACCTAACTACACTAACTTTAAGCTGCTACTAAAAAATTCCTGATGGAAAAAACTTTGACTATTTTTGACAGACCCGGGAATCGAACCTAGGACGAGGCTGGGCAGCCACGCTTGCGACCACGAATCCAAAGAGGCAGAAAATCAAATTTAAACTTACTGGATCCTGAAGCGCCAGCTAAGTTCAAGGTGTCAGGCCTCATCGGAATGGGCCTGGCGTTCTGATACTGTGGGGTATATGTAGATGTTGATCCTGATTCGGAGGACGCTGCTGATCTCTCGTCATCCTTCGGCATGTCGATCCTCCGGTTCTCAAATGGATCGTACATTATTGTGTTCTGAAAACGGAAAGTTTTTGTTTAGAGTTTTTGATGTAGAAAAAAGTTCAAGGGTGAACCCTAGTTGCGGAATTTATTCGAAAGAGTCACCGCGGCCCTGGAACGCAAAGGGCATTAGGAGGTACACGGACGGGTTTTAGTCAGTAAGAGTCTGACACTGCCTTCTGCTCCGCCCAGAGCGGGAGGAGCCATCTAAAGAAAAGGCAAAGTTAAGAGCTAATCAATCTCGTACACTCACTCCCAGTTTCGAGGAAAAAATATCGCATATATATAAATTCCACGCGAACCAAGTGATGCGATTGTCTGTGGAAAACTCATTCAACTAATCACAGCTAGATAAAGTGCGTTTATCAATTTGTTACTGTAATTTTGTGATAATTCGTTCTAGAAACTGAGACTAGTTGTTCTTTACTACCATCATCGGCCTAGCCTTTTCCTATCTATATTGGAGTCGGCTTCCAGTCTAACCAGATACAGCTGAATAACCAGTATTTTACATGAAGCGATTGTCTGTTTGACCTCCACAACCCATTTACTTGGTATACCATGCTCCTTGGCAAGACTAGTGTCAGATTTGTCGACAGAATATATTTGTTTATTTACATGTACAAACTCAGGTTCATCATCGTCCGGTGACTCAATACTCCTCGACACTTCGCTCCCAGCCTCGGGTAGGTCAATATAGACCACTGGGTTTTCATCTATATCTCGCTTCGGGGGTACTGTGTCGTCACTGGTCGCACCAGTATTAGTAGTAGCACCAGGTGTTTGAGGGCGCTGGGCAGCCTGAAAATGTAATACATGACTAGGATGGGTCAATATGTACTTTTGATTCAGTAATTATGAGTTTGAGTCAGGAAATGAGTTGCAAAATGTATTTAGTATTAAGCCTTTTTGAGGCGTGTTCGTTCATCGTTTTACATCGTTACTGTATTTTTATATTAAATACTAAAACCATAGAGTTTCTAGAGTTAAAGGATAATAGAGTCAATTTACTATTTTTGTAAAAAAAATACAGCAAATGTTGACATTTTAAAGTGCCTTTGTTGTGGTTTAATTGAAATAAATGAATTGACTCTGAATTTGATGGGCTGTTGATAGGATGCTTTACTTTGTTATTATATTTTTTACATTAAAAACAGCACACTTTTGGGATAAAATTTGGATTGCAATGTTGATTGGATTGATTGTTCATTTAAAAGACACAAAGAAACAGCGCTTTTTAAAAGACGTCAAAAAAGCGCTCTCTATATATTTAAGTACTGTAGTGATTGGCACATTGCAAATTACAAAAAGTTACGATAGTAGATTGGTGAAGACGACATAAAGACGGAGCAGGAACGTCGAACGACGACATTGGAAACTGAGCTTTTAGGGCCTATTAATAATGAAGTTACCTGTGAACTATTTCCACTGAAGCCGCTACCACCGCTGGTGCCTGGGCTGAGAGAGCCGGATACATCGTTGTACACAGGGTTCACGTAGGGGTACCCTTGGTATCTTGAATACGTTTGTCGATCTTGACTTGAGGATTGATTTGTCTGAAAAAATAAAATAAAATACAATATTATTTATTTATTACACTCAAAATCGAAAAAAAATCACTCAAATAATGAAAGAATCAGCACTTTTAGCCGTCAATTTTTTTTTGTCATCCTGTATTATCCCACAGCTTGGCAACACAGGTTCCCCCCATAGTCTTCCACTCTTTCCGGTGTATTGCCTTCTCCAACCAATCAGTCATGAACGCCTCGAAGCCATCTCGCCTTCTGGGCTTCCCTCGTCCGTTTCGGGAGATACCTGTTTCGGATTCAGCGGGAGGACACGTCCGAGTGTCAACACTGTGAGGATCGCCTGGAGGTTACAGTAGAGTATACGGTGGAGGTCTGCCCTGCTTGGGTGGAGCACCGCCGTGTCCTCGTCGAGGCGATCGGCGGCGGCGACCTCTCGCGTCCGGCCCTGGTTCAATCCATGGTCCGGAGCGAGGAGGCATGGGAAGCGGTCACCTCCTTCTGCGAAGCAGTAATGCTAGCGAAGGAGGAGGCCGAACGCGTGACAGAGAGGGAAACCTCACGCCCCAGCCGCCGCCGCAACAGAAAAAAACGCCCCGGGCATCGGGAGTCGCAGGGCGATTACCGGCCACCGTAGGCGCGGGCCTGCGGACGACGAGCATTGGGTGGCTCGCCGTCCGATAAGAAACAAGCCCGGGTCGAAGGCGCGCTGTGTTCCACGCGTGCCTCAAAGAGCTATCAGCATAGAAAACGGGGAGAAAGAGTCGCCGCGGCCCTGGAACGCAAAGGGCGATAGGAGGAACACGAATGGGTTTTAGTCAGTAAGAGTCTGACACTCCCTTCTGCTTCACCAATAGCGGTGTCATTTGATGCTTCCCTCGTCGTCGACGCCCGTCGCCGTAGCTCCCACTGAGATTACTATTAATAAAAATAAAGACCACAAACCTGTGAACTACTCCCACTCCCGTAAGACGCTGACACAGACCCTGGAGTCACGGCCACACTCGGCCCATCCTGCATGGGCCGTCGTGGCAGGTTGGCCCATCTTGAAGCCGTCTGCGCATCTACACTGGGGACGTCGTGGACCACAGGGTTCACGTAAGGATAGCCTTGGTACCCTGGGTACCCGTAGCGGCCCTGGCTTGAGGACTGCATTGTCTGAAAAATAACAGTAAAAAGGTTATTTCAAGCCTTTTCCATCATCATCTGCCTAGCCTTTTCCCAACTATATTGGGTTCAACTTCCAGTCAAAGCGGATTTAGCTGAATACCAGTTTTACGTGGAGTGGCTGCCTACCAGACTTACATAAGTTGTTTTATCTCACGAGTGCGGGCGATCCATAGTTGTGAAGGTAACTGCACGTGCACATTGTCTTAGTGTGCGTAAGCTTAACTGTTCGCTCCCAAGCTTACGCACACTAAGACATTTACCTTCACAACTATGGCTCGCCCGCACTCGTGAGATAAAACAACTCTAACACGGTACTTCTTGGGAAGACTGTAGTCAGATTTTCTGGCTTCTGACAACCCGTAACGACTTCCAAAGATGTTTTCCAAGAATAGTTTAGTTTATAGATGAAACCCTCGGGCCGTGGGGCCCTTATGCTCACAGCCTTTTCAAAGAAATTTCGAAACGGCTGGTTGACAGTTCTCGTGACCCAAGAGCTGGCTTTTACTTTGGGCATTGCCATTCAACGTGGCAATGCCGCCAGTCTCTTGGGCACATTACCAGCTGACAGCGTTGAGGACGAGTTTTTTGATGCTATATTTTAGTTTGTTGTAAGTTCAGTGTATTTATTTAATATTTGTTATTATTGTTGTTAATTTATTACTTGACTAGCTTCTGCCAGTGGCTTTGCCCGCGTGGTCCCTAGGGAACATACTCCCGGGATAAAAAGTAGCCAATGTCCTTTCTCAGGCTCTAGACTATCTATGTACCAAATTTCATTTATATCTGTTTAGTAGTTTTGGCGTGAAAGCGCGACAGACAGACAGACCGACAGACAGAGTTACTTCCAAATTTATAATATTATATAATAATATAATATATTATTTTTTAACTTAGTTCAATTTCTTCTAAATACAGCATTAAAGTACTAAATATATACACTTAAAATAAAATATCCTAACTAAGATAAGGCGTCAAAAATTTCGTAAATAAAATATATAATAAATATATATATAACTATAAAAATATATATAGTAAGGAAGTAAGGACTAAAGTATTGATAATATAGCTTTACTTTAACTGCTAGGCTCGTGTGAGATCACTATCTCACCTGGTGGTAAGCGATGATGTGGTTGATGATAGAGGACGCTTTTCTAGAAGTAGCCACTCACTCTTGACTTAGAGACACTAGGTTCTATCATAAGTCTCGAATCTATTTTTAAAATAGAATGATTTTTATTTGCAAAGAATCTATACTTAATATATAAAGCTGAAGAGTTTGTTTGCTTGAACGCGCTAATCTCAGGAACTACTGGTCCGATTTGAAAAATTCTTTCAGTGTTAGATAGCCCATTTATCGAGGAAGGCTATAGGCTAAATATCATCACGCTAAGACTAATAGGAGCGGTGCAGACGAAGTTGCGCGGATCAACTAGTTATACATAAGATTCCTTGTACATTCTACCTTTAAGGCATGCAAAAATTCACGATAAGTAACTAAACATTAAAAAAAACGAAGTTTAAATTAATTCATAACTAAATAATTTATCAGCTAAAAAGTCTGTTACAGAATAATAACATTTATCTATAAGTAATTTTGAAAGATGTTTTTTAAATATTATAAGCGGTTGCTCTTAAATATTGTTTGGAATTTTATTATACCCATGGTTTTACATCCCCAACCGCTTTCTTACACAAAGAACTCTACTCCCTCCGTTCCTACATTAATGTGATTTTGCTACCCTCCTTTTAGTATGAGATTATTATGTTCTCCATTACACAAAAGCTTTTCATCTGTATCTAGAAATAGATACAAAGCAGGCTCGTTCTAAATCTGAAACAATATGTTTCAAGTGTTTTATTTATTTATTGTATGTGGTGAGCCAAAATAGTGTTTCGTTTATTTTTTTATATTTCAGCGTTTGTTAAAAACTATCCTAATCTATACTAATATATAAAGCTGAAGAGTTTGTTTGTTTGTTTGCTTGAACGCGCTAATCTCAGGAACTACTGGTCCGATTTGAAAAATTCTTTCAGTGTTAGATAGCCCATTTATCGAGGAAGGTTATAGGCTATGTATCATCCAATAGGAGCGGAGCAGTATTGAAAATTGTGACTCAGACGAAGTTGCGCGGGTCAACTAGTATTATTATATTCTCAATTTATTAAAACTGTTATGTATCTGTACCTAGAAATAGACACAAAGCAGGCTCGTTCTAAATCTGTAACAATATAAATCAAGTGTTTCATCTTTATTTTGTTTGTGGTGAGCCAAAATAGTACCAACTTCAGTTACTGATATTGAACGACTCCAAAGAATTGACGAGATACTCAATTCGACTGAATGTTGTGCGCATAACTCGACAAAATGTCGAGTTATGCGCACATGGTCGATTTTTTTTTCACGATTTCAGTGTTGCCATAGTGAAAGTTGTTCATAATGATGAGTAAATTGACCCCTTAAGAGGTATTGCGTTTATTCTGTTATAGGTTGAAATATATATATACATTTTATTTATGTGTGTTCGCGGATAACTTCGTCGTTTATGAACCGATTTCGATGAATCTTTTTTATATGAAAGGGTATGCTGCCGAGGTGGTCCTGTTGCCACCACGTCAGGATCTGATGATGGAAACCCTGAGAAATCGAGGGCAACTCTCGAAAATTGTAGGCACGCATCTGGTAAAAACTTGATATTAGTGTGTATATCGGGTGATACTACAAAAGAATGAAGGTTTGGATCAGACCTGCTGATGGAGACGACAGAGAGTCAAGGGCACTCCACATCGGTATGTAGGAACTACCAAGTGTTTGGGCTTATTTCATTCGTATTGACGAGACCTTTACACCGAAAGCACTAAGTAAGTTTTATTTTCATAACATAACATCACGCCGGTACGCTGTGAATGGGTACGCAGGTACCACTAAAAGGTGAAAAATAAAAAACTTTTTTACAAAAAATAAAACCAGAAGTCGGTGTTTTTGGTTAAGTATTTCGTTTTTTTTTACACCGACTTCTGAAATTAAAGTTATTTTATACTTTGTAGTGTTTTGTTCTTGAAGTCGGTTATATTTTTTGTAAAAAAGTTTTTTATTGTTAAAACTATACTAGATTATGAAATAGTTTCTAATTTAATGTGATTGATAAATATGATAGCATTTTTCTATTGTTTAGCACTTTCGAAAAACACTTTTGCCCCCGGTATTGAAATTGAGATTTCAAAGGAGTTAATCTTTTACGGGCCCGCTGTTTTGGAAAGGCTATTGTTTAAATTATGCCCAAAACATGTAGATATTTTATAATTTTCATTTGTAGATTTGTTGAATGGTGGCTAACGGGGTTCACGAAATCTAAATTAAAAGTAATGTTCTGATACATTTATTGTTATTATTTTCGTCGAATCCGACTCGGCTGGGCAGCGTTCGGGAAGTTGCGTGGTATCTTCTCGTCCCACATACCACAGTGTCTCAAGACGAAAGTCTATGACCAGTGCGTGTTGCCAGTGATGACATATGGAACTGAGACGTGGTCGCTTACAATGGGCCTCATCAGAAGGCTCAAAGTCACTCAAAGGGCAATGGAGAGGGCAATGCTTGACGTTTCCTTGCGTGATCGAGCCAGGAATGATGATACCCGCAAGAGAACCAAAGTTACCGACATAGCCCGAAGGATCGCCAAACTAAAGTGGCAGTGGGCAGGGCACATTGCTCGCAGAACAGATGGTCGATGCGGCCGAAAAGTTCTGGAGTGGCGACCGCGTACCGGAAGACGCAACGTTGGAAGGCCTCCCACAAGGTGGACCGATGACCTGGTGAAGGTCGCGGGTAGCCGATGGATGTGAGACGCGCAGGACCGGTCGTTGTGGCGACGCTTGGGGGAGGCCTATATCCAGCAGTGGACTGTCTTTCGGCTGATTAGATGACCACTCAAAAATATTAATAACTAGTGGACGTCCCGCGGTTTCACCCGCGTATTTCTCGTTCCCGTGGGAGTATGGGGATAATATATAGCCTATGTAGCTGATAATGTAGCTATCCATTGCTGAAAGAATTTTTCAAATCGGTCCAGTAGTTTCAGAGCCTATTCAATTCAAACAAACAAACAAACAAATCTTTCTTCTTTATAAAATTAGTGTAGATAACGAAATTCTTTTTTCGACCGTATCAGACCATAGACATATGGATCAGACGAAGCGCAGCGGCCGAAACGCCTACTAAGCCAAAAAATGACGTATCTAAATTATCGTGCTTAACGAATTTGTGTCAAAACAACTTAAAACGAGATCTGATAGCACAATTTTGAGATACCAGGGGTTAAATCTTTTGAGTCACCACATCAATATTTAGTTAATCCTAAAACATATCATTTTCTACTATAAATAGATCCGTGACTGACTCACTGGTTGACTGATTCATATCTGTCTGAAAGACGAAGCATAGACTAAGCGATTAGAGATAAAGCATGACAAGAGAAGTTTCTGAGAAGGTGTGTCATCATCTGCGTAGTCTTCTCCTTCTCCCATCTTCTATGTTGAGGTCTTAAATACGGTAGGTACTCCCTTTCTTCGCCTAAAATTGTTTGTCCAAAAATCATTATCCACAACACGTTTGCTATAAACTTCAGTAACCATAATGTTCAAAATCCCAAATCTAATTTTAAAAATTAAAAAAAAATATATATCGAGTACTATAATAATTAAATCTCCTAATTTTACATGACCTAAAGTCATATGTCATAAGTATTGTATTAAATAATGTTTATTATTCCGAATGTTCATTTGTAATAATATTTTTAGTCCTAACACATTTGCTAAACATTATAGTCCCCGTCACGAGAAGCTATAAATTTTGTAAACAAAGAACTTCTACTAAGCTACGTAACGACAACAAATAATCCCAAAATCAATCAACTCGAAGTAACATACATGTAATACGGAAGTAACGAGCATTTTCACTTAGTAGGGTTATATTTTATCGATATAAAGAGCTGTCGTCTAATGTTTAGTGGTACTGGAACGCGTCTGACACATGGAACAAACACAAACATTTGAAACAATTGAATGTGTGTTTACAAAATTTATAGATACTCGTTGCGTGGACTATAGGTTTTAGTGACAGAATCGAATCATTGTAAATCCGGTAAGGCTGTACGGCCAGCCTCAGCCGCGGCGGTGTGCGTTAAACCCATCTGCGACGATAAACTCGCGTGGGATCGCCGGAGCCCCGCAGCGCCGGAGCCGTGACAGAAACCATGCCTGCTGCATGTTGCATGCTTGCTTGCATGCTGCGTGCTTGCTTGCATGCTGCGTGCTTGCTTGCATGCTGCGTGCTTGCTTGCATGCTGCGTGCTTGCTTGTGTGCTGCATGCTGCGTGCTTGCTTGCATGCTGCGTGCTTGCATGCGTGCTGCATGCTGCGTGCTTGTTTGCGTGCTGCATGCTTGCTTGCATGCTGCGTGCTTGCTTGCATGCTGCATGCTTGATTGCATGTTGCTTGCTTGCTTACAAAAATCACATGTTCACAATCAACTGCTTTATTGAGTACATGTATAATATATTTATTTACGTAAGTAAAAAAAATATAATGCAAAATCAGATTTCATTTGAATTTAGGACTTAAAACTTTTATTGGCAACGGTTTTATGTCTTTTGAATATTATTGATTGTAATATTTATGACAAACGGATTTAGGGCATACTAGCTTCTGCCAGCGGCTTCGCCCGCGTGGTCCCTAGGGAACATACTCCCGGGATAAAAATAGATTATGTCCTTTCTCAGGCTCTAGACTATCTCTGTACCAAATTTTATTTAAATCGGTTCAGTAGTTTTGGAGTGAAAGCGCGACAGACAGACAGACAGAGTTACTTTCGCATTTATAATATTTGTAAGGATTACATTTAGGGATTTCAATTTTATGGCATGTGATATTATGTGATATTAAGTTCGGGTAAGTTATCATTCGGACAAATGATGATTACGACAAAAAAAGTTATGGCACTTTAAATTATGGATAAAAAAGTTAGGTGACACAATAGAGAACCTTTAAATACACCGTGTTCTTCACGTTATTCATAAACTTTAGCAAATGCTTCTATAGCTTTAACAAAACAAATCTAAACAAAGGAAGTAGTACTTAAAAAGACTTCGTTAGTAAAATATTTGTAATTTCATCTAATGTTTAATTGAGTTATGCAGTATGAAAGGGTCTTAATGTGGCCTATGTTGCCGCTTGGTGCTATTAAAATGAAAAATCTATCAAATACTATTTGTATTTCATTTACGACGTTGCCAATTCGGATAAAGAGGCATGCATATCGGGTGATTTATGTCATGGTATTTAGTTTATACGAAAATTAACAAAAGATTAAAAAATTAAATTAAAAATTTGAAAAGCCCCCGACAAAAGAAAAGTAAAAAAACTGGCCAAGTGCGAGTCGGACTCGCGTGCAAAGGGTTCCGAACGAATTAATTTTTTTTAACATGTTCTTTTAACACTACAGACTTCTAATAGGTTTTCCTGTAATCTTTAGGTAAAGATCTATTATCTCCATTTTTTTCAAAATTTTAGGCTCAGTAGTTTCGGAGATAAGGGGGGGGAATGGTCATTTTTCGTCTAATTTCTTGAATAACTTCAAAACCATTTATTTTAAAATTATGAAAAAAATATAACTAATGCCCTCACAGTAAGCCCTTTCATTTGATATGTCACACGATACTTTTCAAAAAACTTTTTTTTTAAATTTCCTATTTTGACCCCCAAAAGTGACCCCCATACTAAAAATTTAATGATTTACGTAACGCGTCCGTGTTTGGGTCATAGAAGTCCATATGTGTACCAAATTTCAACAGAATCGGTCCAGTGGATCCGGAGAAATCTGGCTGTGACAGACGGACAGACAGACAGACACCCGAGTGATCCTATAAGGGTTCCGTTTTTTTTTTCGGAACCCTAAAAATAATACGTGTTGATACTTTTAATTTAATAAAGGTACGATTCTTTGGGCCACGCGTCTTCGCCTCGGGAGACCACAAATAATAATTTTTATTTCTTGTTTTTTAAACTTAACTAACAGGTACTACTATAAAATATATTTATTTAGATATGAACTAGGTACAGCATTTAAGTACTAAATATATACACTTAAAATAAAATATCCTAACTAAGATAAGGCGTCAAAAAATTCGTCCGCATCGCTGTCCACCGGAAGTGAGCCCAAAAGACTGGCGGCATTGCCACGTTGTATGGCAATGCTTATCCTCTGACCGAGGTAAAAGCCAGCCCTCGGGTCACGCGAAGTGTCAACTAAGCGTTTAGAAAGATCTTTAAATAAGGCATGAGCACTCGGACCCCACGGTCCAAGAGTTTCAACCCCAAACGGCTCCAAAATATAATTGCCAACAAGGTTATTATATTTCCGCCGCTTGAGGTTCTCAGCAGCCGCAGCGGCAGTACCAGCACTGCACGACGAATTTTTTGACGCCTTATCTTAGTTAGGATATTTTATTTTAAGTGTATATATTTAGTCCTTTGGTACTACTAGGAAACCTTTGATGTTATCATCTTTGTCAGTCTGTTCATCTGTCCTTTCTCAGGCTCTAGACTATCTGTGTACCAAATTTCATTAAAACGGGTCAGTAGTTTTGGCGTGAAAGCGCGTCAGACAGACAGACAGACAGACAGACAGACACCCGAGTGATCCTATAAGGGTTCCTTTTTTTTTCGGAACCCTAAAAAATCATTAAGTTATCATGGATTTAGTCCCAAAAAGTATCCTTGCCTTTTAGACTGAAGTCCAGCGTTAAGTTTTCCATAAAGGCGTATTTCAACTCGCATCTATTGAATAGATAGGAATCTGTAAAATATTTCCAGACTAAAAACTTTTTTACAAAAGATATAACCGACTTCCAAACAAAACACTTCTTCTTCTTATCGTGTGGGCAGTAAGGTCTAACGCCCCCACACACCCTAGTGTCAGAGTTTCTAAACCGCCTCAAGGGCCTCTGACATGTTTTATTTGACGACCGCCATTTGGCGGCCGGGACCACCGGCTTATACGTGCCTTCCGAAGCACGGAATCATCTTTTTGTCAGACAATCAGGTGACTCAAGCCTGCAATGTCCTAGCCAAACTGGAAAACAACTTTACAAAGTATGTTTCTTCCCGTGGGAATCGAACCCACGACCACCGGGTCACAAGGCAGACGCCTAAACCACTCGACCACGGAGGCAGTTAATAAACAGAGCAGGAGGCTTATTTTAATTTTTGCGTAGACGAAGACGTCGTCCAAGTATCACCACTTAAAAGAGGAAAATAAAAAAACTTTTTTTTCAAAAAAATTTAACCGACTTCCAAACAAAACACTACCAAGTATAAAATAACCTTAATTTCGGAAGTCGGTGTTTTTGGTTTTGTTTCTTTGTTTTTTAACACCGACTGAAATTGAAATAAGCAAAAATGCTCATAAAATAAAAACTGCTGAACCAAACTGAATTAATTTTGTACGGGACCAGATGGCAAGTATACCGCATCGAACTAAAAAGGAATCACGGAAATTGCATCAGAAACCTCGGAGTAATCGGTGTACATACATAAAAAAAATACCCACCGGTATTGCGAATCTCCTCCTTTTTTGGAAGTCGGTTAAAATCATGACGTCCTTTACGGTTTGTTTTCTAAAATTATGCTAAATCATCATTATACATATCATCATCATCATCTGCCTAGCCTTTTCCCAACTATATTGGGGTCGGCTTCCAGTCAAATCGGATTCAGCTGAATACTAGTGCTTTACGTGGAGTGGCTGCCTACCAGACCTCCACAACCCATTAACTGGGTAACACGGTAATTCTTGGCAAAACTGGAATCAGATTAACTGGCTTCTGACAATCCGTAACGACTGCTAAAGATCTACAAATGACAGCCGGGACCAACGGCTTAACGTGCTTTCCGAGACACGGAGGAAATTCGGTATGTTTAAATGTCATTATACATATGTATCAATTAAATGTATAATGATTAGTATGAAACCTGTTAGCTATACATCAATACTCATTAAAATTATGGAACAATGTTCTAGATACAAACCCTTGTAGTACCTACTATTCTGTGAAGTTCACAGTTCACCTCACTCAAGTGTGCGCACTTAATTCGAGATCGAACTCATTTGTTTTAATCTAAATCACACACACACAACGCGAATATATTCCAATTTCGAAGTGATTTTGCACATAAATATTGTAACAAAATGGAAATTACTTAGTATTGTTTACCTGAAAACGTGACTTTGTTTAAATAACTAAGTTCTTGCTGTGAAACCGTGAACTACAGATTAATTATAATGGCTAAAAAGTAACCAATGTAACCGGGCCATAAAGCTAATAAAAAAAAAACACATTAACGAAGTCTGCGATCAAAACACATTTGAATTCAGAACATCTTCATTCTATGCCAAAAACAAATTAAAAAGAAATGTTTTGACATTTCTTTTGTACGAAATATCGCGTCATCATGGTCAAATTGACATCATAGACACATGATGACATAGTATTATTTTCCAAGTGTCGATTTTGACGTATAAAACAATAGTAATAAGACGCAACGTAAGTTATTATTTCACACAAAAACACATGAAAATATCCAAAAATAATGTCAGTTTACCTTTTATTTTAGGAACAATCCAGTTTAGCACACTTTTCACAGTCCAAAAACGAATAATTCGATATAAATACACTATTTTTCGGCACGAATTTTCTATTTTGTCGACGCCATATTTGCAAGGCAGTAACTGCTATCGAAATGAGCGGTTATCTGAAAGCGAGATAAGATAAATAGGAATAAAGCGTTTGTACCTTTGAAAAATAACATTACACTGCTATGTACGTAGGTATCAATGTACATAGTTCATACATAAAGGAGATAGTGAATTTTCCCGCGAAAACTACAACACAACCAAACCATACCACAACCACACCACAACCACACCACAACCACACCACAACTACACCACAACCACACCACCACCACGACCACACCACAACCACGACCACACCTCAAACACACCACGACCACACCACAACCAAACCACACCACACCACGACCACACCACAACCACACCACCACCACGACCACACCACAACTACACCACCACCACGACACACCACAACCAAACCACAACCACAACACAACCGCACTACAACCACACCACAACCACACCAGGGAGGAGGCGGAGGGTGGACCACCCCGGTGTTCCATCTCTCACCTACACGGTACCCCTAGGCCAGACTGGTGTCAGATTTTCGAATCTAGCTTCTGAGGACCCGTAACGACTGTTAAACATGACAGATGACAGCTGGAAATTCGAATTCGCAATTCGTATGTCCAGCTAAGTGTTGCTGTTAAGGCACATGTCTCATCGCAGGCGAGGAAGCGAGTAGCTATCGACTATTTGCTCGCTGAGGAAAGGGACAAAAGATATACAAAAGATATAGATCTCGTGTGAGTAAAAGAGACACATACACTCATAGTCGATAGCTGGCTGTTCACACTGCCGGCGAGCGGTTCTTACATCTAGTTGATCGCAGCGACACTCGCTCGGCGATGCTCTTTTGGCGATCAGAACTCACCAAATAGCGGTAATTTCTACCTTTAGTGCGGGCCGCAGCGAGTATTGCGAGTAAAAGCCCGTCGCACAAAAACATTCGCTGAAGGTCGAGCGTCAAAACTATCGAAACTTTTCACTCGCTACTCGCTGCTCGCCAACTCGTTGCGAGTTTGAAGCTTTACTCGCTACTCGCTGATCGCCGGCGGTGAAACAAGTGCCTTAGCTGTTGACTAGACAGACGATAGATACTCGGGTTGCGTACTAATATGCCAATAGCTCGGCTCGCCTTAGCTGTCTTCACGATGATAGTAGCTGATGGTCTCTTGCGAGGCGCACAAAAACAGGTTTCGCTTGAATCTGCCTGGCTAACACTGGCGGGCTACTACCGAACGCGTCCGGGTGATGCGAGTGATGTACGAGCCGTTGTCATGTGCGAGTTACTGTCAGGCTAGCAGGCGAGTGAAAACAAAACATGTTGAAGTAACGCGGAGCCAACTCGCACGTGGCAGTAACTCGTAAGATACGCCCAAACTATGCGATTTACTGCACTGCAGCTACTCGCACGCTAGCTCGCACTGTGTAAACTAGTTATTAGATACTACATCTTCTCTCTGTAGATCAATACACTGCAGAATTGTAGATCGTGATGCACGACTTGCATTGTATTTAAGAGCATCGTTCATGTTGTGGTTAATAAGCCAATAGATTGAGCTCGTGGCTAAATAATAACAGCCGCACGGGTTGATCTTCAAGGTTAAGCAACGCTTGCCGAGGTCAGTTTGTGGATGGGTGGATCTTAACATACCTCAATAGAGGGTACGCGGAACAGAGAGTAAAGTCCCGCAAACCCCCATTGAAAAGGGAGGATCCTCCGACTGGACGGTTGTTGTGTCCGGTGTGGGCAACTGCCCGATAGTTTTCGGGCAGAATTTTCGGGCTGATGTGTATGTTCAAATAACAATCAGTTGTAATCTTACGGTAAAATCTGATTGCGCGATGCAGGATTTTGACGTAATAGTTCGCTGCTAGTTGGATAGATGACGTTGTGGTTCTTTTTGTTGCGATGTAGATTGGCTCTGTTGTGTTTTCTTGTGGCGACATTGATGCCGCTACACCCATCTCCGTGCCTCACAGAGTACGTTAAACTGTTGGTCCCGGCTGTCATCTCATCAGTCAGAAGCAAAGGAATTTGACACTAGTCTAGCCAATAAACAAATATCTTAGCGCCAGCGGGCCTGAATGATGTGTTTTCTAGGGAAACTTTAACCAGAGGCCACTTTAGGCGCGGGCCTGCGGGCGGCGAGCCAAACATCGCTCGCCGTTTACTCCGATAAGGACCAGACGGTCGATTCTGTAAAAATGTCGACTTCACTTCGACATGTTTACAAAATCGCACTGCAGGCTCGGGCGTTGAGTTCCACGCGCGCTTCAAAGAGTTGCCAGCATAGTAGACGGAGCCCGCTAGGCTCAGTGCCTGCCAGGTTTTCGGAGTTTGTTCGAAAGAGTAACCGCGGCCCTGGAACGCGGCGGGCATTAGGAGGAACACGGAGGGCGGGTTTTAGTCAGTAAGAGTCTGACACTCCCTTCTGCTTCACCCAGAGCGGGAGAAGACATTTGATGATTTCCCATCCTAAAAAAAAAAAACCGGTAAAGAGCGAGTCGGACTCGTGCACTGAGGGTTCCGTACCATCATTTAAAACGTGAAATATTTTTAAATTTTCATCGGCGAGGCTTATATTCGGCAGAGGATTTTAATACTGCGGTGTAAATTGCCGTTTTAGATCAGCGCCATCTCTTGACCGGTAGTGGAACTAATGTCATTTTTGTTGATTTCTGATAAAGTGTGCTATTTAAAGACATCGTATCATCGTCCTGTAATCTTTACACAAACTTCTATCACATAGATTAATTTCAGATTTTTCTCTATGCAAACTTCGGAAATAAGGAGGGGGGAATGGTCAAAATTTGATGTTTCGTCAAAGTCGAAAACTATGCGGCCTAAAAAAAAATGTTTGAGAATGTGCAAATAGCGCTCTTTCGTACGATAGACATGCCCTAGTAGCCCCACTTTTAAGAACCTATTTCAGTCACTGATGCAAAAAAAAATATAAACATTTTTATTTCTTTCTTATTTGCAAAACAGTTGAGCAAACGTCATCTAAAATTATTCCAAATTTCAAGTTGATAGCATTAGTAGTTCTTCAGATATCCAGCTGTGACAGACGGATAAACTTACACACCATAAGGGTTCCTTTGTTACCATTTTAGTACGGAACCCTAAAAAGGGTACCTAGTATTATTTCCTGTATTTTTGATAACTCCACACGTACACTGACGTTTTATGAATTATATTACGATAAGATACATCTTATCATAATTATCGGCATTCAAAATATACGGCGTTATCTATGGTGAATAAAAAAACATAGAGAATTATCTATACAATAGGTACTATTTGACTTTTCCTCGTAAGTGCTGAGGTACTATTGACAGTTAACGATGAATTCCAAATATTTATTACCGACAAGATAAACGAGGTTAAGCGACGCTTGCTGAGAATGGGTGAGACCATACATTCAATACGGAGACTCTTTCGTGCTTCCCGAGGCACGAAGGTGTTTTTTTAGGGTTTCGTGCCATAAAATCAAATCAAATCAAATCGTATATTTCAAATAAACCATTTACAGGCACTTTTGAATTGTCAAAGTCAGTCAGTCAAAAACATGAAGCTATTTGCACGTTCCAAAGCGTAGATTTCTATGGAGAAGAACGTGCAAGAAACTCCACGGACACTCTTTTAAACCATGTGATGTATTACAAAAATCTTGTTAACATTATCTTTGATTGCTTCTATATGTGAGGACACTGCAAAGAACAAGAAAATATATAAACAATTCAAAATGCAGGTACAGATTAAAATAAGCCAGTGGCAGGTAAGAGATGACCAGTCTCAACTGACGGCGCCCGTTCACGAACATGACGCGTGCATCAGCACCATCTAACTCAACCATTTTGACGGGAATCAAATGATCCAAAACACGCGCCACCGTCAGCAAAACATTTGTGTGAGCATGACAAGCTCTCAACTCCCACGCTCGTTCATGTCAAACTAATTTAATAACGAAATCTATAATTACATATGTAAATGGCTCCATAGTACTCACATTTACAAAAAATTGAAAATATGCTTCTACGTTATACAAAACTATGGTTTCAAGTAACTAAGAAAAGAAAAAAAAGAAGGCTGCTTTATTGTATATACTTTGCTAATACAATAATGCAAAGAACTAATAAATAAATGATTGGAAAACTAATAAATAAAAGGAAACAACTGAACCCTTATAAGACCACTTTGTTGTCCGTCCGTCTGTCTGCCAAGACCCTTTATCTCGGGATATCGAGTTGTAAATAAAACCATATGTACTCAGGTCTACGGTCCCTTGATGCTGTGAAAAAATCAAAGTTTTAAGTTCACGTAAAAAAAAGATACGGCCGTTCATGCCGCAAAAAACGTATATTTCGACACTCACACGGGAATCAAAATGTTATTTCCCATTGGCCTAGAACTATGAAATTTGGCAAGCAATACCGTCTTATACGTAGTAAGTAAGAATGGGAAAAAGTCTGAAAACTATACATTTGTAATTAAATAAAAAAAAAAAAAAGTATTTATTTGTTGACACTTCGCGTGAATGCGCGTTACCTCGGACAGAGGATAAGCATTGCCATACAACGTGGCAATGCCGCCAGTCTTTTGGGCTCACTGCCAGTGGACAGCGATGCGGACGAACTTTTTGACGCCTTATCTTAGTTAGGATTCTTGTTCTTGTTATAGCGGCAATAGATATAGACACTCTGTGATAATTGTAACTGTCTACCTATTACGGTTCTTGAGATACAGCCTGCTGACAGACAGATGGACGGACGGACGGACAATGGAACCTTAGAAATAGGTTTCCGTTGGCTCCCCTTTGTGTAGGCAGGCAGATTTTCTCTGATCAGTGTACGCTGTACTAAATACTTGCATAAGCACCATGACAAAACATTTCTAAAGATTATAATCGAGTCATGAATGATTCAATATCTTTCATTCTTACATTATAATTAAGAGATTACACTACACTGCGCTACACTGTTTGCCCATTTTGATGCAAATGGGCAAACTTTATCAAAGCAGCCGAGTCGGAATAGAGCAGACGAAGCCGTTATGGAGCAAAAAAATGCAATGATGAATGCCTAAGTGCGCGTTAGCATCCGCAAATAAAAGAACAATAGTAAGACTGTAGCGGCATCAATGTCGCCACAAGAAAAACCAACGGAGCAAATCTATATCGCAACAAAAAGAACCGCGACGCCATCTATCCAACTAGCAGCGAACTACTACATTGAAATCCTGCATCGCGCAAGCAGAGTTTACCGTGCGATTTGAACATGTACAATTAGCTCGAAGATTAACTATCGTGCAGTTGTCCGCCAGACATAACAACTGTCTGGTAGGAGGATCCTCCCTTTTTCTGGTAGGAGGATCCTCCCTTTTTCTGGTAGGAGGATCCTCCCTTTTCAACGGAGGTTTGCGGGACTTTACTCTCTGTTCCGCTTACCTCCAAAGACAATACGATTTGGCTTACGGTGCTTGTGAGGTTCGATATTTTTCAAAACAATGTTTGATAGTCCTTTATGTTTTTGCTACCCCTACCGACTTACCAAGATTGTCAAATGACAGCTTGAAGTTAATCAGCGTTCCATACCTCTAACGCTCGATTTCGAGTGATAGCAAATTTTTGACACATAGTGTTTTTAAACATAGTGTTTTGACAGATAGTATTTTAAGCAATCTAATGTTACCTGTCACAACATTATTGAAACGCTCTATGGTACGCGCCAGGGGGGCTACTCTCTAACGAAATCCTTAGTTTCGGGCTTAATTGCGGGCGGGCATTTTCTACTTCGTATCACCTAACCACTGAGAACTAATGATAACACGATTTGACAGTTACTGTGAAATCGTGTTATCATTCATTCTCAGTTCGGGTTGGGGACTAATCGTAAGTCTGTAGGTGATACGGAGTAGAATACGCCCGCCCGCAACTAAGCCCGAAACTACGGATTTCGTTAGAGAGTAGCCCCCCAGATGGTCATTGACCGACATTCATTTACTGACTTACTTAATATCAAAATCAGAAATAAAGACATACAGCTGTCCTGAGTCGACTTCTATCGTGATCCTTTACGTTATTTAGTAAATGAAAAACGGTTAGATAACGGTTCGGTTATCTAAGAAGAAATATTAGGGAAAGGTCAATGTTCTTTTCTAGTGCTGCCCATAAAAATCCCATCCCCCAACCCATTCACCCACGACCAATACAACCCATCACCCACCACCCGCTGACCCGCGCAATTTTTATTGCGTCACATTTTTCATTAATGCTAGGCTCCTATTGGTCGCAGCGTGATGTTATTTAGCCTATAGCCTTCCTCGATAAATGGGCTATCCAACACTAAAATATTTTGTCAATTCGAACCATTACTTCCTGAGATTATCGCGTTCATCCAAACAAACAAAGTCTTCAGCTTTATACTATCTACTATATACTCAATACTACTAACTTCATAGTTGACCCGCGCAACTTCGTCTGGTCCGCTCCTATTGGTCTTAGCGTGATGATATATAGCCTAAAGCCTTCCTCGATAAATGGGCTATCTAACACTGAAAGAATTTTTCAAATCGGAGAAAAAAACAAACAAACTCTTCCGCTTTATATTTTAGTATAGATAGTCTCAGACCAATAAAACACTCTGTTTATCTATTGTTGCTTAATTTTCTAATTCTATTGTTCCAGAAAGTGCCCCACTCGACAAGTCTTCGTGAGGGATGGTAGAACGCATTGTATAGACCAGTGCAATGTCGAAACCATGTGTGGAGAAGTCAGGGTCCCCGAAGAACATTTAAATGTAAGTATATTTAACTAGTTGACCCGCGCAACTTCGTCTGCTCCTCGATAAATGGGCTATCTAACACTGAAAGAATTTTTGAAATCTGACCAGTAGTTCCTGAGATTAGCGCGTTCAAGCAAACAAACTCTTCAGCTTTATATATTAAGTATAGATTTTCCAAGCTACACAGCTTGGCTTATCCGCCGCAAGGTTGCCTGCTTGTCGGTCTTTTACAGATTGTACTTCGGAGAGTGTGTCCAAGAACTCCACGACCTCATCCCACCGATTCCCTTCTACCATCGGACGTCCAGACGCACTGCAAGTTACGAGTACTATCCCTATCTTGTTACTATTCCACCAATTCGCACTAAGCGTTTCCAAACGTCTTTTATAATGCGCACAGCAAAGGAGTGGAACTCTCTGCCTGCGTCTGTGTTTCCGAACGCTTACAACCCTGATCTCTTCAAAGTTAGAGTGCACAGGCTCCTTCTGGGTAAGCTCGCTCCATCGTAGACTTTGTCTCTGTCATCTCTGACCTAGACTAGAGTCAAGAGCAAACCCATCACAAATAAAAAATACCGGACAAGTTCGAGTCGGTCTCGCCCACCGAGGGTTCCGTACTAGATCAACGGAAAATCCTTACTTCCTTACTATATTAATATTATAAATGCGAAAGTAACTGTGTCTGTATGTCTGTCGCGCTTACACGCCAAAACTACTGAATCGATTTAAATGAAATTTGGTACACAGTCTAGAGCCTGAGAAAGGACATAGGCTACTTTTTATCCCGGGAGTATGTTCCCTAGGGACCACGCGGGCGAAGCCGCTGGCAGAAGCTAGTACCCTATAAATTTTGATTCCCTTGAGAGTATCGATATATAGGTTCTTGCGGCATTAACGACCGTATCTTTGTTTTACGTTAACTTAAAAGTGAAGTTTTCACAACTTCAGGGGACTGTAGAATTAAGTATATGGTTTTAATTTCATCTCGATACCTCCACGCGTTCTCGAGATCTTCCGTTTCAGAGGGTCTTGACAGACAGACGGACAACAAAGTGATCCTATAAATAAGGGTTCCGTTTTTTCCTTTTGAGGTACGGAACTCTAAAAAAAAACTGGTGGAAGAAATAAAACCCCAAACAATTCTAAAAAACAATATATTTAAAACCAAGACTTCTTTTTTACATTAGCATCGTCCTGATTAGGCTTTGGCAGATCTTTCTCCCACCACTTGTCTTTGTCATCATTCTCGATGACCAAAGATCCAGTCTTAGCTACTTTTTCATTCGTCGTCGCATTCATATTTCCGTCATTGTCAGGTTCATGTTTTACGTCTTTTTTACCGTCATTTTCCAAGGCAGCGTTTCTGATCAAAACTATTTCATCGTCAAATGTCCTATGTAGTGCTTTTTCTTTTTTTTTCTTCTTGTGTTGACTGACATCTCTCACATCATTGTCGTCATCAGAGTCGAAATTAGAAAGGATTTTGTATGGGTTCATTTTATTCTTTTTCTTTTGTTTTTTCGACTTTGATTTTTCAGTAGCACTTATTAAGTTGTCTTCTATGAATTTCATTGATTCCTCCATCTGATTGTACTTCTCTTCTTCGCTAGCTTTTGAATCTGCTTTTTCAGTTTTTGTAGTCTTTGGTTCTGATTCTATGATGTATCTGCTTCGACCTTTTTTAGGTTTAGGTGTGGTATCTGTGTTTTCAGTTTTAATTTTCTTCTTTTCGTATGTAGTTTTTTTCTTGTTTTTACTCTGATTTCTGTTCATGTTTTCAAAGCCGTGTCTTGCGTTGTTATACATTCGGTTCTCAGCGGATACTTGGGAGTTATCTTTAGAACTTTCTTCTGAGGTTTTCGGGGGCTGTTGGGCGAAAGTTTCTGTGGCTCGGGCTATGAAATCGGCAATTTTTTCAGCTATTTCATCTGAGACGAATTTGCGTGCTATCTTCTTGACGTCCTCTACGTTTGCTGTTAAGAGGACGAATGTATGTGCGATGTGGGTAACTAGTAGAAGATGGAGCGCTAGAACAGAGAGGGAGAAATACTTATAAAATACCATTATGAATACGTAAGTTTGGATTTATTTTTGTTACTCAATCACGCCACAAAGGCTGAACGGATCTGTATAAATTTTAGCGTAAGTAGAGATAGATCACAGTTTGGAAAATGAGATAGTTATTAAGGAGTGGAACTCTCTGCCTGCGTCGTGTTTCCAAACGCTTAAAACCCTAATCTCTTCAAAGTTAGAGTGAACAGGCTCCTTCTGGGTTAACTCGCTCTATCGTAGTCTTTGTCTCTGTCATCTCTGACCTAGACTAGAGTCAAGAGCAAACCCATCACAAATAGAAAAAAAAAGATAAACTCACCAATTATAGAGAATCTACATAGTACCAACATTTTAAGAAAACTATCAAAGCAATGTGGAATAAAGAAATAAAAGTTGGATTATTTTGTTGAAATTGAGGATGCCATAAAGTTTATTGCTTACGAGTTTATTTTTTGATTTACTATTGGCAGTTTAACAAGCATATTTCCTGGGTTTTCTTATATATAATTTTTATTAAAGAAGTAAAAGACTGTCTGTATGAGTTAATTATTAGAAGTTCCCATTGATTTATAGCTTCTCCATACATCATCAACATATCAGCCGAAAGACGTCCACTACTGGACATAGGCCTCCCCCAAAGGGAGGGGTTTGCCATAATCGCCACGCTTGGCAGGCGGGTTGGCGAACGCAGTGTATGGTGTTGTTTTTTTTTTTTACTATTGATAGGCACGCGTTTGACCACTATCTCACCTGATGGTAAGCGATGATGTGGTCGAAGATGGAGCACGCTTGCCTAGAAGTAACCTATTCACTCTTGACTTAACACAGGATAGCGTTTTACAGAGGACGCTGCTGCCCATTCTCTGGCGAGTTCCTTAGTCGCCTCTTACGACACCCACGGGAAGTGATGGGATGCTATTATTCTTTTAGGGCACCATACGGCACCGGCCGACACCATACTGCTTCTTTTCTTAGTATGGACGTATGTCCATACTAAACTAATATTATAAATGCGTTAGTAAGTCTCTCTGTCTGTCTTAAGGTTTTAACGGCTGAAGGGTTTGGGTGAAACTTGGTACATTCACAGGTAGACTATGTAGTGGATTGTGCGGACTCCCAAAGATGGCGGACCAATTACACACAGTGCTTATTCAGTGTTCTTATAACGGCAACCCACTTCATCTATCCAATGACTAAAACACATTCATTAAAAAAAATGGTAATTTCATTATTCTAATGCATTATTAATTGTTATTGAATTATTATCAAAAAAAATAATCGTGCCTAGAGGTAGTTTATGTCGGGTACATTAAGTGGACGGCCTTTGTTCGTGGCTAAATAATAACAGCCGCACGGATCAATCTTTAAGGTTAAGCAACGCTTGCCAAGGTCGGTCTGTGGATGGTGAACATCTTAACATACCGAGTTTCCTCCGTGCCTCGGAAAGCACTTTAAGCCGTTGGTCCCGGCTGTTATTTGTAGATCTTTGGCAGTCGTTACGGATTGTCAGAAGCCAGTAAATCTGACTCCAGTCTTGTCAAGAAGTACCGTGTTACCCAGTTAATGGGTTGTGGAGGTCTGGTAGGCAGCCGCTCCACGTCTGTCTGCCGTCTGTCACAGCCAGTTATCTCCGGATCCACTGGACCGATTCTGTTGAAATTTGGTTCACATATGGACTTCTGTGACCCGAACACGGACGCGTTACGTAAATTATTAAATTTTTAGTATGGGGGTCACTTTTGGGGATCAAACTAGAAAATTAAAAAAAAATGTTTTTTGGACAAAATCGTGGTGACATATTAAATGAAAGGGCTTACTGTGAGGGTTTTAATTATATTTTTTTCATAATTTTAAATTGAATTGTTTAGAAGTTATTCAAGAAATTAGACGAAAATTGACCATTCCGCCAATTGACCCGCTTATCTCCGAAACTACTGAGCCTAAAATTTTGAAAATAATGGGGATAATAGATCTTTATCTATAGATTACAGGAAAACCTATAAGAAGTATGTAGTGTTATTTATACATCCTAATGATATAGATATGGATTTCGTGAGAGGAATTTTCTAAATGGTAATTTTGTTTATTTACACAGTATTTCTTTCCTTTTCCAGCTTTGTTACGTGTGCAACAGTACGGGACACAACTGCAGAGCCTTACCACGGCAGATCAGGTTGGATGACGAGGTCCCGTCGGAGATAGATGGGAACTCTATCAATGATGGCACTGATATCCCAGGTAAGGATTCTTCCTGCCAGGGTTCCAGATTTTTTTCGAAAGAGTCACCGCGGTCCGGGAACGCAAAGGGCATTAAGGCTGCTCTCTCGAGAAATGCTTAAAAACAGCGTGCAGATGAAGCAACTTTTCGTCGGCATTTACTGAGAAACTACATTTGAAAAAATAGGTAGTAATCTACATGATATGATACGTAATTTGGTTTAGCCAGAATGTATGTATCGGTATAACATAGTAAGAAAAAAAATCACCAAAACCAGGCGACGACAAGTAGATAGACATGCCATATATAGGTACAGGGTTATTTGTAAAACACCGACAACCTCTTAGGCAGTGAAAGTACACATGATTCTAAACAACTTTTACTTTGAGAACAACCCCGCAAACTCAAAACAAATTTCAGCTGTTTCATACAAAATGCAATATTTAGCTAATGAAAATGTATGAATCAGCTGTTTTTTTTTAAAGTGAAAACTTCTTTAGCGGCGTTGAGCACTTTTTCTGTAATGGGTATAAAATCTTAAACTCGCGTCAGGACACGTGACCTGATCGAAAAAGCGTAAGACGGACTCGCGTCAGGGTCACGTGATGCTGATCGAAAAAGCGTAAGACGGATTCGCGTCAGGGTCACGTGATGCTGATCGAAAAAGCGTAAGATCGAGGGGAAGGGAGAGGAACTAGTATCTCCCACTCTTTCTACCGTGCCTGAGTGTGCTGCTCCGCTTAGGCGGCACAGGGCGCTTGCGCGAATGTCCGTCTGTGTTTATGTACAGCGTGCCACGCGTATCCAAGGATACGAAATTACGGAATTACGAAATTATGGATGAAAGTTGATTTTTCTAAGAGATAAAAATTAATGTAATATATAAATAAATAACGATATAATATTATGAATAATAACATGTAAATTGTCATATTTGTGTACGATAGCGCAATAAATAAACATTGTATTCTACCTCATAAATGATAGTATTTTTGTACTTATAATTAAACACAACGTTAATACTAAAGTTTTCACTTCTGCCGGCACTCCCGGAGTGCTACCGGTGTTTTTTTTTTTTCGAGTTTTCAGGGTTGTTCTCAAAGAAAAAGTTGTTTATAATCATGCGTACTTTCACTGCCTAAGAGGTTGCTGGTGTTTTACAAATAACCCTGTATATAACCGGGACGTTGTCAGCGCCGGAGTCGAAAAAACGCCCATAGGCTTTAAAAAAATGTTACATACAACCTGTGACAGAATAAACGCAATACCTCTTCAGGATCATTGTACTCATCATTATGAACAACTTTCACTATGGGACGAACACTGAAATCGCGAAAAAAAAATCGAATCCCCCTGTACATTTATGTGCGCATAACTAAAGAAAAAGAAAGAAAAATGTTTATTTGGGATTCGCACAAGACACATAAAATAAAAAAAATAAAAAATGTAAAAATAACAGTTATACATAAAAATGTACTGAATAGCTGATTTTTCTCGCGATTTCGGGATTGGTCCCATAGTGAAAGTTGTTCATAATGATGAGTACAATGACCCCTTACAGGTATTGCGTCTATTCTGTTACACGTTTCATAGTGACCACAATTTACCAGATATGTGGTCAGCAGGTTTCCCATCCAAAAACCGATTTTAATAATTTTTTCTTCCGCCTTTCCAGTGACAGAAGTAGCAGAAGAAGACTACCAAGGCGTAGAAGACACGGATTTCGTTCTATACGTGAGCGCAGTGGAGACGGAGCGATGTCGGCGGGGACAGACGGTGGCGTACGCCTCGCATTGCCAGCAGGAGTCAGCGCTGGACAGGTCACCCATCCATTTCTATACCTTGGCTTGTGTTGCTTTTGCTAATTTCATCGTTTATTAATTGCTTGTTGTTTTTATTAGAATAGAAAATAGTGACAATCGATTTTTTGACACCCAATTGTATTTGTTTGCTCCATTTTTATTTCTACCCGACTGCGCCAGAAGGAGGGTTATTTTTTTCGAGAGTAAATATGTATGTATAATTGTTTGGCACGCTCTGCGGCCTGAACGGCTCGATGGTTTTTATTTAGCTTGAGAGGTGTCGTTAGATTCGTCTTGTGAGAGTGACACTAGATATATAAAAATTAAAATGGCCGTTTTATAGCGCCATAAAAAAATTCGCCTTAAAAAATGTTTAATTTTCAAAACCTATCGAGTGGGGTATCAAGATAAAGGGCTCGAGGAGACGATTCCAAAAATGTAACTCATTAAAACGTAGGAAATAAAAAAAAATTACTTTGTCAAAAAACCCGAGCGCTAAAAACGACAAAAAAGTTCGAAACAAGTCGTAAGCAGTCTGATGCAGTTCAATCACTGATCTGATGCCACCAACTTTATTTTATTCGCCAGTTGCAGCACGTGCATTCATTTGCGTGGCGGTTCGCGACGCCAATTGGGAAAGTACCGCGACGCGATTTGGTAACCCCTGGCCTTATATAGGGACCGTGCACAGCGTTGACTAGGCTATCTAGTGTCGCATATTCGAAGTTTTAAGGGTCAGAATACTTCACATTGACGCTTCTGTGCTGCCACCTGCGGTTCCTACACGCTCAGTTTAGGGGAACGTGCGCGAAGTAGACTGTGCCATCTAGCGTAGCTATTTGTAATTTATAATTGTTATACATATACTTGACAGTGACATTTCTGTGTTGCCACCTATAGTTTCTACACGGTTCCTATACCTAATTTCTTTTCGTTCACAGGCCGGTGGCAGGTCACGCGAACTTCTGTCCTGGAGAGCTGTCAACCAGATACCGAGATCTGCCATCTGTGCTGTCAACTGTCAAACATGAAATGTTACATGCGCTGGGCTTCAGTGTGTCTTTATTTGCGTTTTATAGGTAAGAATATCCAAAATCACAGTGTGTATCTCTCAACTATGTCAGATACTGCTTATCTGACCAATTTAGTTTCGAAAAATGAAAAAAACAGTAATTTAGTTTAAAAAAAAAACTTTTTCTTCCAACTACGCAGTAATTTCATCATAACTAGCCTAAATAATGAGAACAAAGCAGCTTTTTACTGCTTCAGAGTTGAACAGTGCAGTAAAGTTTTTATGAAAATCCATTACTGCATTGTTTTTGCTTTAAAACAGTGCGTTAATGGATGCATGGCCAACTAGATTTATACCAGCCAGTCAGCGCTATTCTGACCACATAACGGGCCAATCGCAGGCTACAAGCATGACCAACTAGTTTTCTACCAGCCAATCAGCACTATTTTTATTCCCAGGAACAATGGCAGCGTAAATGTACGATCATTGCGAAAAAAAATATGAATTGGCGCGAATCGAATCGCAACCAGAACATATAGTGTTATTATAATTTTCTGTAGTGACTTCAGTACGTCTACCATGAGTTTTATCAATCAATTTTTTCCCGGTCCCGTAGGAATTTCAATTCCCGTATAGCCTATAGCCTTCCTCGATAAATGGGCCATCCAACACTGAAAGAATTTTTCAAATCGGACCAGTAGTTCCTGAGATTAGCGCGTTCAAGCAAACAAACAAACAAACAAACTCTTCAGCTTTATATATTAAGTATAGATACTCGCTTGCGACTGTAGTTAAAAAAATGTATGAAAACTTTAAAAAAAAGTTTCTAATTTATTTGTTTAAGTTGTTAACGAACAAGTAAGCAAGTTGCAAGTAAAACTTTAGTTAACAACTAAAAAAATAAATTAGAAACTTGTTTTTTAATAGTTTGCAAGCAAGTTGCAAGTAAAACTTTAGTTAACAACTAGACAACGAACCTAGACAATAGTAAATTTCTTTCTTTCTTAATATATAAAAATATCGTGTCACGGTGTTTGTTACCGAACTCCTCCGAAACGGCTCGACCGTTTTTTTTTTTTTGGCAAAACGTTTGCCGTGTCAGCTAGTATTAGTATAGAAATGGTACCATAACTCTCGCTTCGGTACGTCTACATGCAGATAACAGTTTTTGAGGCGTATATTACTCTCAGTTACTATTGTTATGTAAGAATTCATCATATCATCATCATATCAGCCGAAAGACGTCCACTGCTGGACATAGGCCTCCCCCGAAAGGGGGTGTTTGCCATAATCGCCACGCTTGGCAGGCGGGTTGGCGATCGCAGTGTATGGTGTTGAGTTTTACAGAGAACGCTGCTGCCCATTCTCTGGTGAGTCCCTTAGTCGCCTCTTACGACACCCACGGCAAGTGATGGGATGGTATTATTCTTTTACGGCACCATACGGCACCGGCCGACACTATACGGCAAAGTAAGAATTACAATGTATTTATTCGTACTATTTTCACCATTCTTTCAGAGACGACAATGGCGAGCCCCTGACTGAAAGAAGACCTGATACTGGCAACCCGCCTATGGATGAAGAGTAAGTATTTATATTTTTCAACAGTCAGATATATCCAAAATTTTTTTTTTTTTTAACTTTTGATGGGTTTGCTCTTGACTCTAGTCTAGGTCAGAGATGACAGAGACTAAGTCTACGATGGAGCGAGCTTACCCAGAAGGAGCCTGTGCACTCTAACTTTGAAGAGAAAATTATAACTTAAAAATAAAAGAAGTACAAAAAAATAATAATTATAAGTTATAATTTTGAACTGCGCATTAGCTAATGCATGACGGTTGATCTATAAAACTAACTAAGTGGGGCCAACCCTGAAATTGCACATAGCTATGTCGACTACTCTCTACATTAATGTGCATAACTCGTTTTTTTATTTAAAAAAAAAAAACGTTGCCCCTACTAGGAATTTCTCCTGTATCGTGGGTGCGTTTACAAGCATATTAATTCACATACACAAACAGCCAGACCCGATACGACTATCTGTAGGCCATACAAATATTTTTTCCGTGCTGGTATCGAAGCCGCGACATTCAGTGCAGCAGCCAATAGGGAATATGCATGCGATTTTTTTAATGGCAAAATGAAATACTTATTAGCTCTGATAAACAATTATTAAATTATTTTTTAAATACCTTCATCAGCGATGAAGTTACAAAGCTTCAAAGTTTACAATTAGAAAGAGAAGTCCGATATGAATTGTGACGTCAAAGTTCTTGGCGCCTATACAGCTGCCATAGAAAACAGCGTTTTCGCGAGAGGGACAGATATATTTGCTTAAAATAATTATATCTCGTTTGTTTTTCGAGCAATTTTGATTCTATTTTCACTGTTAGTATTATATTTGTGTATATTTTTAGATAAACTGTATAGATAATATTTATTTTTTCGTAAAAAAATAAAAAGTTTCGAACAGCAGATGTTTTTAGGGTTCCGAAAAAAAAAAACGGAACCCTTATAGGATCACTCTGGTGTCTGTCTGTCAGTTTGTCACAGCCAGTTTTCTCCGGATCCACTGGACCGATTCTGTTGAAATTTGGTACACATATAGACTTCTATGACCCAAACACGGACGCGTTACGTAAATCATTAAATTTTTAGTATGGGTGTCTTTTTTGGGGGTCAAACTAGAAAATTAAAAAAAAAAAGTTTTTTGAACAATATCGTGTGACATATTAAATGAAAGGGCTTACTGTGAGGGTTTTAATTATATTTATGTTACTCCCTGATAATGTAGCTATCCATTGCTGAAATAATTTTTCAAATCGGTCTAGTAGTTTCGGAGCCTATTCATTTCAAACAAACAAACAAACAAACAATGCTTTCTTCTTTATATTATAAGTGTAGAAAAAACCATCATAATAGCTACTTGGTAAAAATGAAAAATAAAAGTTAACCAAACATTAATATAATTCCAGACTACAGATCCACAAGTGGTCCGACCGCGTCGTGAAGAACATAACCCGCAAGAACTGGATGATCCGAGGAGGGGTGATGGAGAGGACCTTCCACATGATAGTCACGCCCAGGGTCGTGAAGGAGGTAAGCTTATTACATATAATTATTACTAGCTAACCCGCGCAACTTCGACTGCGTCACATTTTTCATTACTGCTCCGCTCCTATTGGTATTAGCGTGATGATATATAGCGTCCTCGACAAATGGACTATCTAACACTGAAAGAATTTTTCAAATCGGACCAGTAGTTCTTGAGATTAGCGCGTTCAAGCAAACAAACAAACAAACTCTTCAGCTTTATATATTAGTATAGATAATACTTTTATTTCGGGTGGCATAGACCAATATAAACTTTAACCTAGTAAACACAACATAACATATATTTGCCACTAGCACTTCGCCCGCGACTTCGTCAGCGCTGTTTTTTTCTTAAGGATCCCTAATTTTTTCTAGACAATTTATATACTAAACCCTTCCTCGAGAACCACTCTATCCAAACAGCATGAAAATCGGTGCAGTAGTTTTTGAGTTTATCACGAACAGACAGACAGACGCGGCGGAGGAGTTGGTTTTATAATATGTAGCGATAACTCGCCACACCAAAAAGTCATGACCCACTGATTATGAAAAGGACAGTCAAAACGTACAGTAATAAAACATACTTATTAAATCTGCCTAGCGTTTTCCCAACTATATTGGGGTCGGCTTCCAGTCAAACCGGATTCAGCTGAATACCAGTGTTTTACGTGGAGTGGCTGCCTACCAGACCTCCACAACCCATTTACTGGGTAACACGGTACTCCTTGGCAAGACTGGTGTCAGATTAACTAACTTCTTAACATCCGTAACGTCTGCCAAAGATCTAAACCTAATCAAAATAATATGTGAAACTTCTTTGACTTTAGACCATTAGGAGTCGTAGTTTATGCAAAATAAATTATTCTATTCTGTAAATAAATTATTCTATTCGGCAAATGAATTATTCTATTTGGCAAATGAATTATTCTATTCTACAATAAATTATTATATTCTGCTAAGGAACTTTTCTGTAAATATTTTTTTCTATTCTGTAAATAAATTATTCTATTTTGTCAATAAATTATTATATTCTGCAAATAAATAACTGTATTCTGCAAATAAATTATTATATTCTACAAATTGATTATTTTATTCTGCAAATAAATAATTCTATTCGGCAAATTAATTAATATATTCAGCAAATAAATGATTCTTATCTGTAATGATTCTATTCTATAAATAAATAATTCTATTTTTAATCATGTTTATTATATCGTTTGTTCGTCCCTCTAATTCCATGTTTTTAGGGTTTCTATTCTTATAACTTCTTCCTTGTTTAACTATAGCTTCTTCTTTCTCCTTAATCCTTGTTTTTTTTTGTGTCCGATTTAGCTCTAAATTTTGCATTGGACCTTAAACTTAGAAGATGTCCTAGCGAACTCTTCAAATTTTAATAGAAAACAAAAAACAAAATCAATAGAATTGAACCTCTTCCTTTTTTGACCTCGCTAAAAATTTCAATTTTATTTGCAGGTGCGCGAACATTTCAACTGTTCGGAGCTGGAAGGTGCAGAGTTGGAAGACCAGGGGGGCGATGGTACAGCTCTCACTCATTGGGAGAAGAGGGTATTCGAAGTAAGTAGATTAATGTACAATATGTAAGGTTGGGGAGGCCTATGTCCAGCAGTGGACGTCTTACGGGTGATATGATGATGATGTAAGGTTATGTTTCCACCTGCAAACAGCTTGCATGCTAGTTGTATTCCAAATCTAGACAAAGGTAACAAAGGCATTTCAATATTCTTAGACTTAGTTAAGGCGTTCGACACGGTCTCTGTTCCAATCCTTTTACAAAAATTGGAAAGGATTGGCATAAGGGGGAAACAGCTTTGTTTACTGACCGATTACCTCACTAACAGGACTTAATGTGTAAAACGGGGCTCCTACATAAGTACTGATCTTCCAGTGACTTACGGTGTGCCCCAAGGTAGCATTCTTGGGCCGACTCTTTTTTTATTATTATTATAACGAATTATTATTATTATTCCTCTCCGGGCTAGCGAGGTATAATGATCAATCGTTAGATCGAGCCCCGGAATGAAATTAAACATGCATGCTAGTTACTTACTGGTGGCTTTACGTTCACCTCAAGTTCCAGACCAGAGAAACGTCGAGTCCAAATCACTTTAGATAAAGGCAAGAGAATGGTGGTCCCTATTAAATAGTACATTACTGCAGAGGGTAGCTAAAGAGGCATTGATGGACGAACGTGTAAATGTGGGCCGAGGCGAAGCCGTGGCACACATACGTACAGTGGTACCCAACTGATAAGGCACGTGAATCTTCGTTGGCGCAGAAAAGAAAGTATGGCCCCGAAGATAAACGAAAGAAAGCGAACTTACAATCAACCTTATATTACTACTGTTACGAGCTTGGGGTTCGTTACAATAAAAACAGCCGATTAAACAACCAAAACTGACACTTTAATCCACAACACTAATTATCACTTTAAAACACACTAATTATAAAACACAATCGCACTACTGAACACTTCACTTCACTATAATTCGCAGTTGAAGATCGCTCTCGAAGTTATCGTTTGTATCGCCAATTCAATACTGACTGCCGTCGCCGGATGTCCGCCCTTTATATACCGACAGTCATTTCCAGAACCCTCCTGTATGGAAACCTCTGGACACACAGGTCCCGTCAAAACATCGAGAATGTTCTAGCACGTAAATGTCAGCTACTGGATACTAGATGGCGCCAGCAGTATGCCAGTATCTGCTACTCGATACTAGATGGCAGGCACGTAAATGTTTGGTTTGTTTCCGCTACCTGCTACTAGATGGCGTTAGCAGCACGCAAATGCCGCCATGTCCCCAACATTAATTCTGGCGCGTAACACTGCCCCCTCCTAAGACATGTTCGCCCCGAGCATTATCGGCCCCATAATAACGCGCCAGTCGATCCACGTGGACGATTTTAGGAGCACTTCTTGTACCTTTTTGTATACGGTAGGTCACGTCATTGATTTTTGTCGCAATCCGGTACGGCCCGTCCCATTTAGCTTGAAGCTTAGGAGATCTGCCTTTACTGCGAACTGGATTGTGCAACCACACTAGTGAACCTTCATCGAACCCTTTATTGTTCATTTTGCGGTCATAACGGGTTTTCATCTTGTTAGACATTTGCTGGCCCGATTCTCTGACGTGCTCATAAATGTCATTCATTTTGTTCCGCAAGTCATTCGCATAATCGGTTATACTACGTGGGGCATCAGGTGGCATTCCAGTGATCAGGTCTACCGGCAGCCGTAATTCTCTACCAAAGTTTGCGAAAGCTGGTGTCACTGATGTGCTTTCGTTAACAGCACTTCGGTATGACAGCAAAAATGGTTGTATATGCTTGTTCCAATCGCGTTGCCGGTTTTCCACAACTTTTGCCAGGTATCTCTCCAATGTCTGATTGAATCGTTCCACCATTCCATCCGATTGTGGGTGGTAAGAAGTTGTTCTCGTTTTATGAGTACCCATCACTCTACAAGTTTCCTGGAATATTTGTGACTCGAAATTCCTTCCTTGATCGCTGTGAATTTCCAAAGGTACTCCAAAACGACAGAAGACTTCATGAACCAGTTTATCTGCAACTGTTGAAGCTTCTTGATTTGGAATAGCGAAGACTTCCGGCCACTTAGTGAAGTAATCCATTACAACCATGAAGTACTTGTTACCACTTTCACTTTCCGGAAACGGTCCCGCAACATCCAGAGCTATCCTTTCCCATGGTGCACCAACATTGTACAATTGCAATGCACCTCTGCTACGAGTTTGAGGTCCTTTTACAGCCGCACAACTTGTACATTTGCGACACCAGTCCTCGACATCGGCACGACAATGGACCCAGTAAAACCGTTCCCGTATCTTCAGTAGAGTCCGTTTCACTCCCATATGGCCTCCTGAACAGCCATCATGGTACAGCTGTAGAACATCCGGTACTTTAGCTTTAGGGACAACCATTTGCAAATGACAGCTGTCTCCTCGAGCATTTTCCCATTTACGGCACAGTACTCTATCCTGCATCACTAAGCTGTCCCATTGGGCCCAATAGCTTTTAGTGATCGAACTCATCGCTGAGACATCACTCCACGTGGGCTTAGGAGCACTGGCCTTCATCCACTCAAGAATCGGCTTGATGTCCGAATCTTCCTGCTGCGCACGTTGTATGCTCTCCTTCCACTCCTTGCTGAGGTCTGTCTTGAGCATCTTCACAGTTACGACTTCTTTACCCTCTTGCCTAGTACAATGCTTGCAGTCTTCAGGGCAAGGTTTTCTTGACAATGCGTCTGCGTTGCTATGACATTTCCCAACGCGATGTTCGACCACAAAGTCGTTTTCCTGCAGCCGCTGGGCGCTATTGTTAGCCGCCCTGTCGCCCGGAGATCGGCTATCTGCCCTTTCTGTAGTTCGCTTAGGGCAACTGGATCGTATGTGGCCCCTCTCACCACAGCCATAGCATCTAGGGCTATACCCTTTAAAACGGTCACGAACTGCAGCAGCTGCAACCTCCTTGCCACGGTGCGGACGATAATACTGTCGCAAAGCTTCCCTGTCTGTAGTTCGCTTAGGGCAACTAGGTCGAAGGTGACCCCTTTCACCACAGCCGTAGCACCTAGGGCTATATCCTTTAAACCGGTCGTGAACCGTAACTGTTGCAACCTCCCTAATGCTATGGGAACGATAATCCTGCCGCGCAGCTTCCACTTCCAGTGCGTGGGCCAAAGCGTTCTTAAGCGTCTCGTGGTGCCCGAGCCTCACTGCAGCCCTAACCTCAAGGTCGCGGATGCCGTCGATGAATGCCTGCACCAGGTTCCCTTCAATGAGCGCTGGTGCAGACTGGTACGCTTTTCGCACCAGCTTCTCCACTTCAAGGGCCCACTGCTGCAGGTTCTCACCGCTGCGTTGCACGCGATCCCTTAACTGCGCACGAAACACGTGCTCCAAATGAGCGTCGCCATACCTGGCTTCCAACGCCTCAAGCAGCTGCTCGTAAGTCACCTCCTTACCGAGAGCTTCCAGGACAGTTAAGGCCTGGTCGCGCAGGCCTAGGGTGAGGGCAGTCATGGCCTGATTTTTACTCCACCCGTTCGCCTTCATGACAGCCTCAAACTGAATCTTGTAGGCCGACCAAGAAGACGTCCCATCGAACGGCGGCACTTTGAACCCACGTGGCGAAGGTGTAGTGGCTGCTGAAGTAGCAATCCCATCTCCAAGTTTAAGGTTGCCCAACTCCTTCTTCATATCAGCAATGACGTCATCAAACTTGCTGATCCTGGTTTCAGCGTCTGACAAGCGGTTGTCATGCTGAGCAACCTTATCCTTCACCTCCTTCATGTCTTTCCTGAAGGACGCGTGAAGTTCCTTCATGAGGAGCATCTGTTCTTCCTGGCGGCGCGCCTGCTCCTCCTTGTCAAGCTTGAGCTGCTCTTCCAAACGACGGGCCTGTTCCTCCTGTCGTCGGGCCTGCTCCTCCTGTCGTCGGGCCTGCTCCACCTTGTCGTGCTGCAACTGTTCTTCCAACCGACGGGCCTGTTCCTCCTGTCGGCGGGCCTGTTCCTCCTGTCGGCGGGCCTGTTCCTCCTGTCGGCGGGCCTGTTCCTCCTGTCGGCGGGCCTGTTCCTCCTGTCGGCGAGCCTGCTCCTGCAGCATCATCATCAGAGCAGCAAAGTCTGGTGGTGGTGATGCCGGAACTACTGTGGACGGGCCGGCCTCCATGGTCGGTAGCTGACCTGCCGACGTCTGCGGCGTTGCACCACCAAAACGCCTCTGGTCCGTCTCCTGCTGGCGTTGACTACGGGTACGGATACCCTCCGTGTCGTCCTTTGGCAGAATCGGCATGATTATCCACTATTCTGACACCAATTGTTACGAGCTTGGGGTTCGTTACAATAAAAACAGCCGATTAAACAACCAAAACTGACACTTTAATCCACAACACTAATTATCACTTTAAAACACACTAATTATAAAACACAATCGCACTACTGAACACTTCACTTCACTATAATTCGCAGTTGAAGATCGCTCTCGAAGTTATCGTTTGTATCGCCAATTCAATACTGACTGCCGTCGCCGGATGTCCGCCCTTTATATACCGACAGTCATTTCCAGAACCCTCCTGTATGGAAACCTCTGGACACACAGGTCCCGTCAAAACATCGAGAATGTTCTAGCACGTAAATGTCAGCTACTGGATACTAGATGGCGCCAGCAGTATGCCAGTATCTGCTACTCGATACTAGATGGCAGGCACGTAAATGTTTGGTTTGTTTCCGCTACCTGCTACTAGATGGCGTTAGCAGCACGCAAATGCCGCCATGTCCCCAACATTAATTCTGGCGCGTAACACTACAATAAGGTTCATAATACACTGCAGCTGTTAGTTCTGTCGCACTCGCAAGTCACGTGCATGCCACGCGGCGCGCGCTAACATGGCGGCAGCTGCCGACCAATAGCGGTACAGGAAAAAGAAGCGCGTTGCGTGGAGCGTGCCGATTGGTCAATAGCATTTCCCGCGCTTTGAAAATTCATCTTGTTGGGTACTACTGTAAGTCCATCAATGCCTAGTTGTGGCGAAGGCTTGTATACTACGTTTCTCAAATAATACGCCGAAATTAAAATACAAAAAATGCTCAAATTTCAAAGCATGTTTGAGAAAAAAGATTTTTAATAACTCAAGAAAATCTTAGTAGGTAATTAATACAAAAAAAATGTCAACAGATCTGATCTATCTTTAAATTGAATATCTTACAAATTTGCCTACGTCCTTTTAAAAATGAGATGAGATGTTATTGAAATAACACGTAAGGTATTTTATTTTATTTCTTAAGAAAACTTACAGCTAGGATACAGGTAGTTGACAGTTAGTGAAAGATGGCCAATTAAAAGTTTTCAATGACAATATTAATTAGGGTAGCAAAAGAAACAGCAGACAGGCAAGTGAAAGTAAGAAATAGCTAGATAAATATAAAAATAATTTTTAGTGATCTTCAAAAAAGTCGTTTTACAATTTTTTTTAGTTTTGGAACACTGGTACAGAACAGGTATCTAAAAAATAGATTTTCTCTGAGCATTGAAAAATGTATGAGAGAGTTTTTCTGACTAATAAATCGGACAAAATCTCTCTTTACCATGCCATACTAACACCATACCCTATCTCTTTCAGAACGAAGCCATGACAGGCACCCACACTCAAAACTCAGTCTTCAGTCGAATTACCTTCGCGCTCATGGAAGATACTGGCTGGTACAGGGCCAACTACGAGCACGCTACGCCACTGGACTGGGGCAAAGGACTGGGCTGCAAGTTCTCTATGGTTTCCTGCAAGCAATGGCTGAATACGCAAAGGTTTAGGTAAATTTTGTATTTTTGGGTTTGGGATGACGCCAGTGTAGAAGATTAAGGGCTTTCGCACACGGCTTTTTTTAACGCGCTAACGTGCTTTAGGTTGAGGCCAAACGAACGTAATTTTGTGAGTTGCGTAAAATGAGACGGCGGAATTCGATTTCATACTCAAGTCCAACACATTTTGCGTCGCCGTGTGGCATAAACAGGGCTTTAGTATGAAACCGAATGCAGCGTAAAATCGCGTAATTATCGCGCAGCGAATCTTTTATTTTTTTTATTTTACGCTACTCACAACTCTACTGATTTTTTGGTCATCTATAGAGCCGTGAGCGCGCGTTCGTAAAACGTGGGTCGTCGGCGCGTTAAAAATACGCCGTGTGCATAGGCTCTTATTCTTGTATTTTATTTAAAGTTCTATTCTTATGTCAGTGTCAAAAAATGGAGGGAAAATATAGGTTGTTTTGACAGGTTGTGTCTGAGATGAATGCGATACATTTCCTGTATAGGAGCATTGCCCTTCATATTAATAAAGAAAAAAAACATTACAAATAAAAATATACTAAATGAAATTGACTTACCAACTCAATGATATAAAGTTTGATTTGCATTACAACTAGAAAAATAAGGATCTTCTTAAAATTTTGGCTAATTTAAGCTAGACAGCCGACAAACGTTTTGGGAACAAATTCATAATGCGTACAGCTAAGGAGTGGAATTTCCTGTCGGAGTCTGTGTTTCCTGATAGCGACAACCTGGGAGTCTTTAAATCAAGATTGAATAGGTTACTTCTAGGCAAGCGTGCTCCATCTTCGACCACATCATCGCTTACCATCAGGTGAGATAGTGGTCAAACGCGAGCCTATCAATATTAAAAAAAAAAACGATTCCGTCAAATCTTCTTTTAGCTGTTGTGATTGGTTGAAAAAACTAACTGTCACATAAGTTGACATCTAAGAGCCATTCTGCTATCTTTTGAAACGTTCGCATTCCCATCTCAGTCAATAAGTGTCAAAATCACCTCAATTTCCTAACATTTTTGAATAGAAATATACAGAACATAAGTTTTGAAACAAATGTTTTTTTACGTATCCTACCCTGGCTTCCTCCCAAAATGGGTGTGTGAGTTATTTTCATATTAATAGTAGTTATAGTATCAACCTGGGCGTAAATATGGCACATCGAGCTTATCTATATCTATACAAATATATAAAGCTGAAGAGTTTGTTTGTTTGCTTGAACGCGCTAATCTCAGGAACTACTGGTCCGATTTGAAAAATTCTTTCAGTGTTAGATAGCCCTTTTATCGAGGAAGGCTATAGGCTATATATCATCACGCTAAGACCAATAGGAGCGGAGCAGTAATGAAAATTGTGACGCAGACAAAGTTGCGCGGGTCAGCTAGTACAGATATATTCTAAGTTCTTATGAAGGAATCTTACTCCACTCCACTCTGACTTAGTCGTAATGACAGCGGAAAAAAATACTCGTGACAATTCAAGAAGTTGGATTTGACAGCTGAGTAGAGAGGGATAGAAGATCGCTTTACCACTAAGTGCGAAAGAGAATTATTTTTATGTCTCTTTCATACTTACTAGTAAAGCAATGTTGTATACTGCTGTCAAATGCGATTGTCACGAATATAATGTCAATTAACAAGACGTAAATTAGAAAAATAATAAACCCGACTGCAAAACGTCAACCGGGACACTTTTATGAACGAAAACTGTTTTATAATTGAATTTAAACATATAGCTTATATATAGTTTTGTAACCTCCATTTAATTTTCTTCATTTTTATAAATAATTGGAATAAAAAAAAATTAACGACTTACAGTTTAGCGCCCCAAATCCGCCATATTGTTTTTTTTTAAACACCTACCTATCTAAGGACACTTGGGTTTTTGAAATGAATCTAACGACACCTTAAGAGGAAATGCTGGCGGCGAGACTTTATATGTAAAAAGCCATAATTCGAGGTTTGGCTCTCGACTGTTTTCTCCTCCAATATCGGACCGATATGAGAAATATTTCACAAACTGAATAAGAAGGATGTATACTGTGTCTCTATGTTTTCCTTTTTTGATTAATAGTTTCTAAATTTGTACAATAGGGCTCCGTTGACAGCGATTTATCGGACAATTTGAGCATAATGTGAGAGTTATGTGCTTATACGGTTAATAAATAAGCAAAAAGGAAAACATAAGGACATAGTATACATCCTTCTTATTCAGTTTGTGATATATCTCTTAAATCGGTCCAATATTGGAGGAGAAAACAGTCGAGAGCCAAACCTCGAATTATGACTTTTTACATAAAAAGTCTCGCCGCCAGCATTTCCCCTTAATAGTCGAAATCCCTTCCTTGGCAGTCGGGTAAAAACAAGATGTGTCCGTCAATTTGATCGAGGGAGCATAAGTCGAGTGGAGGTTATGACTTAGAATATAGGAGTTAGAAAGATACTATGGTAGGCGCCAGATAAATGTCTCTCTGCCTGCGTCTGTGTTTCCAAACGCTTACAACCCTAATCTCTTCAAAGTTAGAGTGCACAGGCTCCTTCTGGGTAAGCTCGCTCCATCGTAGACTTTGTCTCTGTCATCTCTGACCTAGACTAGAGTCAAGAGCAAACCCATCACAAATAAAAAAAAAATCAATTGTGCAATAACGTGCAATGACCCACATAAATTTATTGACTTTCTTAAAAACAGAAAAAAGACACAAAGCTGTCCTGAATCGACGTCCATCGTAATCCTTTACGTTCTCTAGTAATGAAGAATTGTTAATAATGTATTGTTCGAGTGTCTACGATATTATTATGGAAAGGTCAATGTACTTTATTGCAAATTTATCTGGCACCTACTATACAGTCACTCAGGTATGAGCGATAGAGAAGAATGCTCTAAAAATCTGAACCTCGATGTTCCATATTTACATGGGTGTCTTCTGTACCATATTTTTACTTGTAAATATCTACTGTTTTTTTTTGTAAATATTATTACTAAATGTTGTATTTTCTTGCAAGCCCTAACTTGGATAATTCGACTTCGGAGTAAGTGTTACATTAAAACTTATATTTTTTTAACGCAATGGTGTAATAATAATATATCATTTAATTCAGGTAACAAAGACTCATAACATATATACCTTACACAGACTATCATATATAGGGTCTTTCAACAAGGACGGGTCGATGTTGAAATGAAATAAAACAAGCTGTATGTGAGACATTAAAGAAATTATTTTATTATTTGAAAGGCCCATTTATGCCATTATTTATGAAATATGACATTGTTTAAATGTCCACCGCGGCTTTGAACGGTGGCACGGATCCGAGAGGTCCAATTTTCAATTACTGCATAGATCCGGCTGAATCTGAGCGATGGCCTGCGTTATGTTCTCTTTCAGGGCATCGGTTGATTATTGGCATAGACCTGCGACTTGAGAAAACCCCACAAGAAAAAGTCTAGCGGGTCAAATCGCACGATCTTGGTGGCCAATTCACGTCACCTCTGCGAGAAATAACCCTACCCTCGAACCGTTCATGCAGAATGTCCATTGTGTTTAATAATAAAGTTTTATCATTTAGACGTGCTGCTCAATCGTGTAACTTGCCATGATGATTTGGCATCAGTAACTGAAGAAATAACAACGCATTTGACAGATACCGCCAAAACAACATGGCCGCCATAAACTGTCAACATCGACCCGCCCTATTTGAAAGACCCTATATATTTATAAAAACTTAAGTAAGGGCCTATTCCCACTCAAACGAACCGTCTGTTTTATACATTCAGTGCACAGAACTCAGCATATGGGTCGTCATACGGGTCGACGACGCGGATGCGAGTTGTGGGCACACGAACAAATTATATTTCGATCCATATGCTGAGTGATGGGCACCGATGGGCACTAAAAGTGTTAAACGGAAGACCGCGTACCGTTCGTACACACTACATCCGATCCGGGTGTTAAGACGGCTCTTCTCAGTGGCAAAACGTTCGTCAAATAACCCGGATCCGTTCTTTTTCTCGGATCCGTCTAAATGTTAACTATCATAATATAAAAGATACTGGCTCCTGGCACATCTGTCTCTTTAGATGTACCGGGAAAATAGACGGTGCGTCATTGTGGGAACGGGCACTAAGGTAGTCAGATTTATATGAAAAATTTAAGGCGTGAAATCTAAGTAAGGATATGAGAAATTAACTAAAGAATGAGAAAAAAACGCAACAAAAGTCGAACTTATACCACTGTGTTAAGAAATATTTTTTACACTAAGTACGTATAGATTGTGTTATTTCAACTTTTTGAGTATAAAATTATTTAAACTTATTGTTTTGGGTGAATATCTTGTCTTGTGTTGTTATGTCTGTGTCATAAACTAACATTCTCATTTAATTTTGCAAGCATTACTAACGGGACAGCTTTGAAAGAGTGAGTATCCATTACAGTAAATACAAACTTATTAATTCATGTGTGTTAATGGTCAGTTTTACAACGTCCGTATAAGCTTTGACATTGCCCATTTTTAAGGCGCAGGCCCATCGCGGCGCATGCTGTGCACGGCCACGTGGCACATTTTAGCTGCGTGGGTTCATTTGTTTGACAACGTGGGGTCTACGTTCCTAATGCAGTACACACTACACATCCACAACTATCAGCCGGTTGATTCTGTAAAGATTTCGAAGTGAGGGCTTGGGTGAAGTGATCACGGAGTGAGCTGTCATTCCATGTTGATAACATGGATTGACAGCTCACTTCGTGTACTCAGTACACCTTTAGCGTAGCCCACCGCGGCACACTGTGCTGCGATACAGTTGTACATAGTCGTGTATGGTGTTGACATACATTACTACACAGGTACTAATGACGTCACTTGATGCGTAGCGTTTCCGTGGTTTGTAGTAGACATAATCGCATACATTTTTTTGCAAAGCGAAGCAACACACGTTGGTGGCCTTTCCTTGCGCCGCGGTGAGTCTGCGCCTTTACTCAAAACCAGGCGACATCTAAATGAATGCCTAAAAGATAGTGCGCTGATCAGTTTTCACTGCTTTGCTCACAGCTGAGAGTTGAAAATCCAGCAGGACTAAAAATGCCACTTTAGTAGATTCAGCCAGCACATCAAACTACCCAAAACTGTCAAAGACAGATTGTTGTATGAATAAATAAATTCATTTATAAATTCATTCTTCTGTTACTGATTGAGTGGCTGACTGACAACGTGCAGCCGAAACTACCTTGGGTAGTGTAGAGCACTAAGAGAGGATTTCCCGAAACTCCTACGGGAACGGGATAAAGTCACGGGGTAAATCCAGTCATATATAAATTATAAGTCTTGTGCTAAATTATATATTTTTCCACAGACGTAAGAATCCAGCTCCGTTCTGCGAGAGGATTAAGGGTAATCCTTTGAGAACGGAGTGCTCACCGCGACGGAATGCTGTTGTACTGTGCAACCTGGTGCGACATGATACTATACTGCCTAGGGCTTATCAGGTAAGTTAGAGAACTTCAACGCTGATAATAAGGTCTGGTAATCACCCAGTCATGAAAAAATCGGGACTAATTGGTACCGTGCCGGACTCTCGGCCGTGGTTTTTTTTTAAAACTAATTTGCCCTTCAATCCAGCTACGTGTAATTAACACTTTAAGTGCCAAGCACTCAACATATGGGTCGAACAATAATTCGTTCGTGTGCCCACAACCCGCGCATGAACACAAGTCATCTATAGCTACTTAAAACGACTGCTCAGATGCGGGTTGTGGGCACACGAACGAATTATTGTTCGACCCATATGTTGCGTGCTTGGCACTAAAAGTGTTAAATTATCAAAACAGTATGTACAGGGTCGAACTTCTTGGTAAAATAAGATCGGTTTTTTTTTCTTCAACTTTTTTTGCCCCATTGCTGGGCAAAGGTTCACGCATAGCCTTCCACTCTTCCGGAGTCTTACCTTCTACTGCCAATCTGTCTTATACGCCTGTAAGTCGTCACGCCGGCGACGGCGTTTCCTAGGTTTGAGGTTAAACTTCTAAAACTTTTTTACAAAAAAAATATAACGTCTCTAAATGTTTTTGGTTTTGTTTCTTGTTTTTTAACACCGACGTCCGAAATTAAGGTTATTTTATACTTTGTAGTGTTTTTTTTTGGAAGTCGGTTATATTTTTTTGTAAAAAGTTTTTTATTTTTCACTTTTAAGTGGTGATACTTGGACGACGTCTTCATCTACGCAGAAATTGAAATAAACAAATAGCTCATAAAATAAAAACTACTGAACCAAACTGGATTAAATATTTACGGGACCGAATGGCAATACCATCTAACTAAAAAAAACTGGCCAAGTGCGAGTCGGACTCGCGTGCAAAGGGTTCCGAAGGAATTAATTTTTTTTAACAACACATGTTAAAAAAAAAATTAACATGTTATTTTAACACTACAGACTTCTAATAGGTTTTCCTGTAATCTTTAGGTAAAGATCTATTATCTCCATTTTTTTCAAAATATTAGGCTCAGGAGTTTCGGAGATAAGGGGGGGGGAATGGTAATTTTTCGTCAAATTTCTTGAATAACTTCAAAACCCTCATAGTAAGCCATTTCATTTGATATGTCTAACGATATTTTTCAAATAACTTTTTTTTTTAATTTTCTAGTTTGACCCCCAAAAGTGCCCCCATACTAAACATTTAATGATTAACGTAACGCGTCCGTGTTTGGGTCACAGAAGTCCATATTTGTACCAAATTTCAACGGAATCGGTCCAGTGGATCCGGAGAAAACTGGCTGTTACAGACGGGCAGACAGAAAGACAGACAGACACCCGAGTGATCCTATAAGGGTTCCTGTTTTTTTCGGAACCCTAAAAAGAATAACAGAAATCGGATCAGAAACCTCGGATGAATCGATGTACATACATAAAAAAACCTCCTTTTTTTGTAAGTCGGTTAAAAATAGTGAAATTTTCTGTAAATTGCATTGTGAAAACCGCAGAAGCAAACTGCCTATTCAGTAACCTATCTGAATCTGTTAAGGAACTAAATAAAGATCGTACAAAGTTATTTCTATTGTTAAAATGTTAGAAAAACAAAATAAGTTTACTAAGGAGCGTCTGTTAAAAAGGTCGTATTCAAATTCCCAGATTTGATTTTTTTTTAATTAATTGCAGAAAACTTCACTGAATGAGCCTTAAAACTTGATCAAAAGGAGCGTATTTCCCATGTTATAAAATCTAAAAAAACTGGATTCCAATCAAAGCGGATGTATATTTGCATTAAAATGTTGTCTTGGATTGTTTTAAACAGAACAGGCATATTTCTTCTACAAATAGCATCTTTTATTTATTATTCTGTTCTTTTGAACAGAATAATAAAAAAATAATAAAAATCGATTCGTTTGATTAAAAAACGGTATCGAGTCAAAAGATGACGGCTGTACGTTGAATGTCATTGCCAATAGCAACCATCTAAAAAAAAAGAAATATTGTGACTACATCTCTATCGAAAAAAGAAAAACAAAATCAAAAGGTCGTATTTCTGATTTGTCCGATCAAAAAGTCATATTTCTGAACTAAAATTGAATAAAAAAAGTAATGGTGTATTTTTTTTTAAATGCATGTAATATTGTAGTCTTAATCTTCACAATGAGCTTACATTTAATTAAATTTTAGCATTTTTATAATAGGAACTAGATGTTATTGTCTGTTTTTGTAAAGTTTGTTTATCATTGAAATACGACCTTTTGAACAGATGCTCCTCTAGATCCAGTGACCTAGGCCCTAGGGAATGATCACCAACAACAAATTGTCAACAAGACGAATTAATGTTTTCTAAAACCACAAATTTTCTTCCAGCACTTCGACACACTAACTGGCCTAGCTGCCGGCGAAGAGGCCTACTACGGAGGATCAGTGTCCCTGGCTGACTACTGTCCGTATCTTCAGGAGTTCACGTGGAGGCACAAGAGTGTACTGGTCAGGGGCAGCCGGTGCTCTTATGAGGAGAACACGCCAAGTAAGTTATAAATTAAACTAGTAACCAATAAAATCGCTTCTGAAAAAATTTTTTTATGCCTATTGATAACATACGTCGCTGGCCATCTATAAAATAATGTTCTACTCTTTTCCGCTTGGTGCTTTGTTGTTGTCTATGCCTGCCTCCCGAATAATGTAATGTTATAGCGTTTATGTTATTAGTATTAAACAAAGTTTAGGAAGAAATCATACTCAATCTGCTTAATTTTGGACCCTCAACAATATTAAGCTATTTTTAAGGTGTCGGACAAAAGCGAGTAACCAAAAATCGCTTGTAAAATTAAAAGCGTTTTTTGAGACTTGTTCTTAAAATAAAATTGCTTCCTAAAATATAAGCTAATTAAATTATAGATAGGTAACCAAAGAGTCGCTTCTAAAATTATATGCGACTTTTTGAGAACTCTGACAAAAGTAAGTAGTAAAAAAATCGCTTTTAAAATGATAAGCGTTTGTTTGAGAGTCAGGGACAGCAAAAATTTGCTGTTAAATTCTTAAGCGATTTTTGTAACCTCGAACAAAACCCAGTAATGAAAATATAGCTTATATTTTTTTTAGTTATTTGCCTTTTTGGCTGTCTTGTAATATTGAATTTAACATTTTTATTGTGAAGATAAACGACGGCAGTAGCGTATTTTTTTTATTAACACTTGTATATTTTAATTACAGAAACGGATGTAAATTTCGCTTTAGAGAATTATGGTGCTCACTCAAAATGTTTTGACCACAGTGACAGAGTTTGGGAACAGAAATCTTGTAGACAGGTATTTATTTTTACATTCATATTATGTACAGCGGGTCTAAAAAGGCCACTAACAAGACCACAGAATCAACTAGCACATCAAGCTACCCGAAAGTGTCAAACTTTCCCAATCAACCTTGAACCTAATGCTTTAGCGATACAGATGAAAATGAAATTAGACAGATTGTTATATAATAATAAATTATATTTTAAAGATATTTAAAAAAAAAATGTTTGTTAAGTGTGTGTAATCAGTTTTTTCAGGGGATAATATTTTAATGTTGTGTATTTTTAATTTTCAGATAAGAGAATGGCAACACTGGGGTTCCGGTTGCTATAAATATAAATGCGAAAGCGGTCGATTGCATATTGTGGTAAGTGAAAATACATATTACAATTTATCAATACTTAATTTTGTGTTTTATTAATAAATCATTTAATAAAACTTAGTGATAGAGTGACGACTGATGGAACAGAATGGAAGAAAAAAACGTGTTGCGCCGACCCCAAGTAACATGGGATGAGGGCAGGAAGATGATGATGATTAACAAATAATTTAATCTGAATAATGACGCGCTCGGTAGCTATTTTTAACCGACGAAAAACGGAGGAGGTTCTCAAGTCGACGCGTATATATATATATATTTTTTTATGTATGAGAGTAACATTTTGATATTTTTTTATTGGAAAGGGTATCCCATATAAATTTGTAAAAAAAAATTCCAACCCTAAGGGAGGGAAAATAGGGGTGATTTATTGTTCACTCACAGATTTTAATGCAGAGTTGTGTAGCAGTTTTTGTAGGCCTACGCATGTGGGAATATAAAGCCTGTTTTTTTTAAGTATTTATGTTATACAACAATTAATAGTTAAAGGAGGATTATATGTATAACAGTTAATAGCTAAAGTATACACATGTCTTAGGTAGCTATTTTAAAAGTAATAAAAAAATAAGCATGTATGTATTAATTAGTAGGTCATAGCCTCAAAAAAAGTATAAAATAAAAACTTTTTAACAAAAAAAATAAACCTTACAAAAAAATAACTTTAGGTAATTTCGGAAGTCGGTGTTAAAATACGAAGAAACAATCAAAAACACCGACTTCCGAAATTTTCTAAAGTTATTTTTTGTAAGAGGAATGTTTATGTTTATATGTATAATTCGTCCCGAAATTATTCTTACGGAAACGGGAAAAATGGAATACGCGCGTACGAAGTCGCGGGTAAAACCTAGTACCTAATAAAATTATTGTCTTTTTTCTAGGTTGGCAACTATTCGTACACTTGCTTCCACGCGAGCCAAGTGCTACAGATAAGGATAATAAAACGCGGCTGGCTCCACAAAGGAGGGGTCGTCTGTCCTCCTTGCAGGGAACTCTGTGGAGAAGAGTTTGCGGTAAGTAGTATTCATTCAGATATGCTTACATTGGCAATTCATTGGGCAATTTTATTCATACCTTTTTGCTATTATCAGCATTGTATTAAGAGGAGACTCTAGTCCCGAGGAATTTGAAAAATAGGTAATTGAAGAAACTATTGCCGATGCCGTCGCGCTGCGCCCTATCAAGTAAAGTGCGAAAGCGACAACTGCAGCTCAGGCTGATTTATACCTGTTAAAACTTTGGCAAAAAGACGTTTTGTATTCCGCTGTTTTATTCTTCAAAACTGTGCTGATCTAAAAAGAAGCATATCAAAATTTACAAGTAGACTATATCAATGCTTCTATTATTTTCTATTTTGGTAAAAACTTATCAAATTTGTCTGACAGTCGTCCTAACATGGCGATAAAAACGGGCTGTTTTTTCGGGTTTTTGGATTGTCACAATGCTTTAAGTAATAATGTTTTGGAAAAAAGAAAATGATAGAGGCACGTATTAATTCGATCTAGATTTTTTGGAAAAAGATCGTTGCTCTAGCAGCATTATCCACGAAGAAAACAGCGGAATGCGTTTGTATGGAGAAAGGCCCAAGTGTTACCGACCTGAGTCCTTAAAATAGGTTATTGAACTATCAAGTAACATAAAAAGGACGCTGCTATTACTGTCAATTTGTCAAATTATGGTCCATCCTTGACGACCTGTCGTCCATCTTTGATAACCTGTGGTCCATTTTGACGTTTTGTGGTCCATCTTTGACGTCCTGTGGTCCATCTTTGACGTCCTGTGGTCAATTTTTGATGTCCTGTGGTCCATTTTTGACATCCTGTGGCCTTTATCGACCACGAGGGGTTTAAAATTAGATTCAATGTCTTTATACCAAAAATCAGTTTTAAATACATGTCTAAATTAGTGCTATATTCATCATGATTAATATTTCTTTTTAATTCCCACAGTCGAGAAACGAATACTGTAAAGGCGGCGAAGAGCCTTTGCCACCGAATTTATATCCCAACGATGTGCTGACTTGCGCTGCTGTCAGTTTGACATCTCCCGCCATTTTGATAACCACCATCTTGGTTTTAATATTCAGCGTGATGCAGAAATAGAACGTTTTTATTTATTGTTGTTGCATGATGAAAAATTAACTGACGTCTGATATACAAATGCTACTTAATTTTAGGGCGTTGTAAAGTATTTTTGTCTCAGTGAAATACCAGTTTTTCTGGAAGATGTAGCATGGGACTTAATGTTGACTAAAAATAAGCTGTGTTTGAGTATTCAGCAGTAACTCTCGACTTCTAAAAGCCAAGTTTGTGGTCGAACCTCAGGTAATCTCATCATCAAAACGAAATTTATAAAAGTTGTTGTTATTTCAGTCAACTATTCAAAACTTGAGGTTTGTACGCCGATTGCCGATAGATCAACTGAAACTTTAAAAATCAAATCGTAAGCTTATCTCAATCCCAATGTCAGACACATTTTTTAAAATGTAGGTAGATTTTTTTAAAGAAGGAGAGTTAAAGTTCCGCAAACCTCCATTGAAAAGGAAGGATCCTCCGATCAGACCGTTATTGTGTCTGGTGGGCAACTGCCCGATAGTTGATATTCGGACTGTTGTACATGTTCAAATCGCACGGTAAACTCTGATACCGCGATGCAGGATTTCGTTCAGTAGTTCGCTGCTTGTTGGATAGATGGCGTTGCGGTTCTTTTTGTTGCGATGTTGATTTTGCTACGATGGTTTTTCTTCAAAGTACGGCAATTGCTGTGTTGTCTTTTAGAAGTGAGATATAACATAACTAGATAGATGATTGAAGCGATATATAACATACCTAGGTACAGTAGTACCCAACTGATATGGCTTACCGCTGCACCTGCATAGAAGATGAATTTTCAAAGCGCGGGAAATTCTGTTGACCAATCGGCACGCTCCACGCAACGCACTTCTTTTTCCCGTACCGCTATTGGTCGGCAGCTGCCGCCATGTTAGCGCGCGCCGCGTGGCATGCACGTGACGCGCGACTGAGACGGAACTAACAGCTGCAGTGTATTATGAAACTTATAGAAGTGATCTAAGGTTGATTTGTAAGTTTGCTTTCTTTCGTTAATCTTCGAGGCCATACTTTCTTTTCTGTGCGAACGAAGATTCACGACGCGCCTTATCAGTTGGGTACTGTAAAAATGGTAGGTTAAAAAATGTGATTTTGATATCAAAAATAATAATTTTTATTTTGATTGTAATGTATTGAATACAAAAATTGTATCGTTATTTGAGCTTTGAATTGAGATTAATACAAAGTTTTTGTACGAGGGATCGAATAACAAAATGGCGACCTGTCATTTGTCGAATGTGAATATATTTAGTTACTCTGACATTTCTGTATATTTACCAATGTGTGATAGATGTGAATGTGTGCTTGAAAATAATTGATTGTGCGATTATCTCCCAGTTTCTAAAAAGAGAATATCGACCCAAGTCATGTAATGCGATTGAATGTTAAAAATTCATTTAAAAACAAATCACATCTTTATGATAATTTTTCGCATTTACTTTGGTATAATATTCTTTTGAGAAACTGGGCTTATGTATAAGTATAAAGATTTTATGTTCGTATTGCCACACTTTTAATTGAAACATTGGCGTGTTAAATTATGGTCTTACGAATACTTTAATGTATTTCTTTTACGTAATCATTTTAAATATTGCGTTTTTCTTTTCTTTTCGTTTTATACAGAGTGTAAGACAAAAAACGCAAACCTTGAAAAGGGGTCATTGTACCTACTGATGATTATAAATAACTTTTACTATGGGCTATTTTACTATATTACACTGAAATAGGCTAGTTTTTATAAATAATATTAAATATACAAATAATATATTTGATATTACATATCATACACACATACACACAAACATTCATGTATTTTTTTTTAAATATATATTTATTATTATTTTATTTTAATATAATTTCAGTTTCAATAAATTGCAAATCCATTTAGTCCGTCAGTTAGAGAATTAAAAAATAATGAACTGTTTTTTGTTTTTGTAAATCAATGAATATTGACAAAGATAAAACGCATCAAAACTCGGAGTGTGCTCGTGACGTCAGAACGAACTAAAAATTATACCACGGCGTGACGTATTGAGAATTTTAATAGCGTCGTATCTTCGTCAATTTTGGTTTACGTAACAAAAGAAAAAAAACGGGTCAAATATTTTTTGATAATCTAACTGACGGACATATTAGATTTTTTCAGTGGACAAGCGAAGAAAAAGCACTTGCCCTGTAGATTTATGTACGCATAACTTGTCACAATTACTAGCTACTGAACAACTGTTTTTTTTTCGCGTTTTCAGTGTTAATCCCATAGTAAAAGTTGTTCATAATGATGAGAACACTGGTTCTTTTCAAGTATTGCGTTTATTCTATTACAAGGTGTATTGTATCGGTACAAACGTTTGTTTTGAAGCAAATTTTTGTTTAAAAACATTTTTATATGGCTTAAAAGCCGCGAACCTACCGCAACGCACGGAGAGGCTACGCACGTGTGTGAAGCTTCGCCTTGCAAGAAAATGTATGAGATTATTTCCACTGCCACCCACGGACACGCCACGCATCAAGTGACGTCATTGGCACACGCGTGGCCTGCTCAATATGGCGCCCACGTAGCTCGACTATGTCAAAATCATATTCTTGCAAAAAAACATGCGTAGCCTCTCCGTGTGCCGCGGTGGGCCACGCTACAGTTGTACGTAGTCGTGGGCGTGTAGCGTGTACTGCAGTGGAAACGTAGACCCACGTTGTCTAACAAATGAACCCACGCAGCTAAAATGCGCCGCGTGCCCGTGGATAGCGTGCACCGCGGTGGGTTCGCGGCTTAAAACACTGTCAGTTTTTTTTGCGCCTGCATAAGTTTGTATCAACCTTAAACGGTGAGATGCTTGCAGATTCGCATTGCAGAATAGGAAAGAAAAGAAAGAAGAAATATCTCTATTCTCTAAGTCCATAGAAATAAACTTCAATCGGTAATCATATCCGGACCAAGGATTGTAAATAGTCATTTAAGAATATTATACTTAAAAATCTTTAAAAATTTACTTATCTTGAATTTATATGCCATAATTTAAATTATTATTTTTAAAATTATACTTATTTTTAATTAGTCACAATAAATCTTTTGATTTTGCCGGTCTATTAATAAATATATTTAAATGTTTTGAAGAGGACGATTTTGAATACATTTAAAAACAGACTCGCTTCTATAGAGAAGTATTATTTCTTTATCTATTCTATTGAGGATGAACTCCATAGAAAACAAAATAATTACATATATACGTAACTGTCAAAAGATCATTTGGCACGTAGCCAAAATCGAAAAAAAAACATAAATTGTTTTTTAGGATGAATTTCCACAGAGAATATCACAAGTTTTTGACAGCAGACCGTCATTTAAGCGCGAAAACATGTTTATACTTAGGTCAAATAGTAGGTAATGAAGTAATCTACCTCTGACTCAGTCTCTCTATAACATTAAATTAAGAATGTTTTTCATATTCTAGAACATTTTAGAAATCTTTTTACAAATACAACCCTAATCTCTTCAAAGTTAGAGTGAACAGGCTCCTTCTGGGTAAGCTCGCTCCATCGTAGACTTTGTCTCTGTCGTCTCTGAGCTAGACTAGAGTCAAGAGCTAACCCATCTTAAATAAAAATACGAATAGTGATCTTCCCTTAGCGCCAAAATGCAATATGGCTGTATCATTTAATCGAAAAAGTTTTTGACATCTAACTGTGGAAATAGCTGACGTACTTGGGGTATTTGTTTAAGAAAATAATTATTTTCTGAAACCATTTCAATTATTATTAATAGATCAGCAAAAAAGATTTTAATATTTACTTATATTTTATAACTTAAATAAATGCAGGACATTTAAGGCAGATATAACTAAATTGTTGTAATGACGTCCCGGCAGAGTTTCACTAAAAATATCTGATTTGTTAAAATAAAAATAACGTAAGAAATATTTCCTATAAATTCAACAGTAAAAAAAAATATAATCTCAAACGCCCCCCCCCCCTTGGAGCTAAGGCGTATCGAGTTATAGAACGTATAATAGAATATACGCAATGCCCGAAAAGGAGCCTGCCCCGAAATCGCGAAAAGAAAAACAACCAATTGCGAATCGGACTCGTTCACGAAGGGTTCCGTACTATAAACATTAATTTTTATTATCTATACTAATATATGAAGCTGAAGAGTTTGTTTGTTTGTTTGCTTGAACTTTATTCTCAGGAACTACTGGTCCGATTTAAAAAATTCTTTCAATGTTGGATAGCCCATTTATCGAGGAAGGCTATATCATCACGCTAAGACCAATAGGAGCGGAGCAGTAATGAAAATTGTGACGCAGACGACGTTGCGCGGGTCAGCTAGTACACAATATGCAAAAATTTCAACTATCTACCTATTACGGTTTTTGAAATACAGCCCGACAGACGGACGGACGGACAGCGGAGGCTTAGTGTTCCGTTGGTTACCCTTTGGGTACGGATGCCTAAAAATCGTCTGCGCCATACATTTCATCATCATCATAACAGCCGAAAGACGTCCACTGCTGGACATAGGCCTCCCCCAAAAGGGGGGGTTTGCCATAATCGCCACGCTTGGCAGGCGGGTTGGCGATCGCGTATGGTGTTGCGTTTTACAGAGAACGCTGCTGCCCATTCTCTGGCGAGTCCCTTAGTCGCCTCTTACGACACCCACGGGAAGTGATGGGATGGTATTATTCTTTTAGGGCACCATACGGCACCGGCCATACGGCGAGACCATTGTGTGCGCATAATTCGACAAAATTAACTGAATGGCTGATTTCGGTGTGGGTCGGTTCGGTACTAAAAGTTGTTCATAATGAGTACAATGACCCCTTTACAGGTATTGCGTTATTTCTGTTACACGTTGTATAAAAAAGATTCCGACGAATTGAGAACCTCCTCCTTTTTGAAGTCGGTTAAGAATAGTTATCTGCCATAATGTCCTGTCGATCTGCAATTGTAAATATAGTACTTAAGTCATTTGGTGCTTTAAAAACTTATAAGTTCTCATTCCGATTTTTTTAAGTGAAATTATATTTAATTTATATTAACGTATTTTAAATATTTTATACGATAAGATGTGCAAAATGATGTTTTCTCGAATAGATTTTTGTGAGGTGAGAATTTTGTGTGTACTGGTCAAAAAATATATTATATTATTTTAAATATATGTTTTTTTTTATTGGCAATACAGGTTGTCTGTAATAACGTACACCAGGTGGCAGCACTGACACGTTAGGTCCAGGCACCTGTCAAAACGCTGAAGTTTTCTAACTGACCTCTAGTCTAAATGGCGCCATCTGGTGGCATGAATTTCATTTCATGAAATCATATAGTTATGAACAAACGGGTGCAAAAAGGGGGGGACTAATTAGGCATTAAAAAATCGTACCGATTGTAGTACTTAACAATTGTTTTTTGATCAGTGCACTTTCAATTTTACTTCAAATTAAGATTGAAAAAGAAAATTACTCTTTTACAAACCAAGAATAGTTGAAATGAACACTATGTACTATACTACAGAACTTTTTTGTTTGAATTTACTCATTTGCAAGAAAATGGTTGATTCAAATGACAACAATTTTATCCTTTTAAACTAGGACCTAATTAATAAAACTGACAGGCGACGATTTGACAATTTAGTAGCTTCATACCATTGATATATAAAAAACCCAAGATACACACTCAGCATCTCAAAAACGTCCGCAGAAAAACAAGCGCACAATGCATAATTGTGCGCTAGTTTCAAACAGTCTCGCATCGCTCGTCATACTGCACTACTTTGTAAAAACAACTTTAAGCGAACCGTGTAAGGTTGAATTTGCAAAAAAAATGTTTATAGTATAACTTCACACAACTCACACATGACACTTGATACATGTCAGTTTTTGACGACAGTTTCGAGTGTTGCATTTGTTCGAGACTGTGCATTTTGGGTTTTTTATATATCAATGCTTCATACATTCGTTTTCTGCTTTATAGAAATTGACGAAGAAAATTGACAGTTATTATGTCATTATTTGTTGCCAAAAAATCGTTATGCTACATGCCAAATTTCAGGTTTCTACGCATTTTTTCTATGCGTTATCTGTCAGTCACTCAGTCAACAGTTACGGAACATTTTATAACCATTGATAACAGTTAAGAATGCCTCCAAAAAAATGGTGAAATTGATAACCTTATTGAACACAGGCCAAAATTATCACGACCATTTTCTTGCAAAAACTATAAAAAAATCATCAAGAGATTTTAAACAAGTGAATGTTAATAAACCCTTTGTATAATAAAGAGTATTTTTAAACAAAGAATATTTTGTTTTATTTTTCTTAGGTACTTATTATTTTCAGCATTTAATTATTGACTTGGCTTAATTAAGGAACTTATAGGTCATCATATCATAACAGCAAAAGACGTCCACAGCTGGTGGACATAGGCCTCCCCCAAAGGGGGCGGGGTTTGCCATAATCGCCACGCTTGGCAGGCGGATTGGCGATCGCAGTGTATGGTGTTACGTTTTACAGAGAACGCTGCTGCCCATTCTCTGGTGAGTCACTTAGTCGCCTCTTACGACACCCACGGGAAGTGATGGGATGGTATTATTCTTTTACGGCACCATACGGCGGGCTCGGATTTTTACTTATACGCTCTTAATTTAGTAGTTTTACACCTGGTCGCAGAGTTTTAGGGGGCGCAATCAGACCTGTAGTGCTATTCTGAGCAACATTTTCGTATCTCGACAGCGAAATCCGAGGTGAGTTTCAAATTAAGACCTTTATGTTGTGTGCAATACAGCTCACTTTGTGAGTTTTGTCACTCAGGTGAAGCTCGATATCGAAATAGTTATTTATAGAATAGATTAGCTGATAACTTGACAGCAAAAAAAAAAACAGCTGCTCCGTATATTTTGTCGAGTTATGCGCACGTAAATGTATGTGACAGTCGATTTTTTTCGCGTTTTCAGTGTTGGTTGGTTCTAGTTAAAGTTGTTCATAATGATGAGTTCAAAAACCCCTTAGAGGTATTGCGTTTATTCTGTTACTACCTACTACCCCACCATGGGTTAGAAGTTCTGCCCGAGAGCGGGCCTAACCAAAAGACACCGTTGAAGCAAAGACTATCGAACGGAGAAGCGTAAAACAGGCTGCTAAGGCCAGTAAAACGATCGATTTTTGAAAAAGGCAATCGTTTATTTGCATAATATGTGCTGTGCTAGGTACAGATTTTCCATAATAAATTCAGTGCAAAGATACATTCCGCTACTTAGTGATGTCATGCAACTATTTAGTGAGTAAACGTGTCTTAGTAACATAAATTAATAGTTACATAAGAGTAAGGTACAGATAAATAGTGAGTTTTATAGACGAATACAATAACAACATAATAAAACGAATAGGTACTAAAATTATTTAAACATGAACACACACAAAATATTAAAGTAGGTGAGAAACTAAATTAACTAAGTTTCAGGGACTTAAATATTAACTACAGAATTAAAAGACTACGATATAAATAAAAGTGGGTTTTCAGGAAATTTCTCGCCACCAGTTGGCGTCACTTACGCGAAAGGTCTTTTTCTTTAAAAACTTGAAATTGACGTATACATGACGTTGACGTCAATTTAGCTGATGTCGGATAACATTACCATTTTGACAGGTGTCCTGTGTTGCCACCTGTGCGCCAATAGGGAACATGCAATATTTCCATTTTTGCTTTAATTTTAAAAAACTCCGTCTAGAATAGTCCACCACATAAATATGAAATAAAAACGCTTTAATTTATTGCTAAATTTCGTTTTTAAACAGACGGTTTACATTTTCGCGCGAAAACGGACGATGACGTCACTCCTGTCTGCCACTGGTCCTAACTCAAAGACCTTTCTTTTCATTGTCATAACAGCAGTGATGTCATTAAACGCTGATTGTTGTTTTTAAATACGTTCCGTTTCACGTTACTTTAATTCATTATTTTTGTTAAAAATCGATAATAATTAAAATATTTTTTATACTTTTTTATCATATTATTAACAACATTCTCATAAATTCTGTATTTGCATCTTCCCTATTCTACAATTTTTAAGCGGGATTCGCATTCCCATGTCAGTCAAAAAATGGAGGGAAATGGAGTTTTTTTTGTCAAGTGACTGAGATGCAAATGCGGAACGGTGCTCAAAATAAGTAGAATTAAACTGGCACTCTGGTGTACGTTCTTCAGAAAACCCTTATTAAATTCATATATATTCTTGTTAATAACTAATACCCATGACGTTTAGCTGTGATATGATAATTGAACGAATTAGTAATTTCTCGTGACACTGCTACGGACACTTCACGGTCTAGTGGATGATAACTAGCTGTTACAGTATCTCTATCTATTTTATATGGTAGTGTGATGCAGACGTAGCTGATCATAAGTCCTTTTTGGGCCTGAAAAAAACAACAATAAGTATATCAGTTAAAGGCCTATTACAATTTGATTGTGGTTTTGCGTAAAATGACCAATTTCGGCTTTCTTATTCTCAGAAACTGAAATATTTAGACAACTTTGGCTTATTGGGTAGTTGAGAATAGTTATTAATATTGAACATAGCGGCCTCACTTTTCGCATTTTTCTCTTATGTATTTGTAAAAAGCCAAAATTCCGAAGTAAGTTTCTCATGAAAACCGCGACGGTACTTTTTCGAGCTCGTGGATTGAACTGTACCTACTAACCAAATGAAATGTAAAATATATCATAATATTCCTTATATAGTGGTTCCGGTCAAAGCGGCCTCAGAAACTTGAAATAAGAATGGAATATCCTTAAAAAAAAAACTCGCCAAGTGCGAGTCGGACTCGCGTGCAAAGGGTTCCGAACGAATTTTTTTTAACATGTTATTTTAACACTACAGACTTCTTATAGGTTTTCCTGTAATCTTTAGGTAAAGATCTATTATCTCCATTTTTTTCAAAATTTTAGGCTCAGTAGTTTCGGAGATAAGGGGGGGGAATGGTCATTTTTCGTCTAATTTCTTGAATATCTTCAAAACCATTTATTTTAAAATTATGAAAAAAAAATATAATTATAACCCTCACAGTAAGCCCTTTCATTTGATATGTCACACGATATTGTTCAAAAAACTTTTTTTTTTAATTTTCTAGTTTGACCCCCAAAAGTGACCCCCATTCTAAAAATTTAATAATTTTCGTAACGCGTTCGTGTTTGGGTCATAGAAGTACATATGTGTACCAAATTTCAACAGAATCGGTCCAGTGGATCCGGAGAAAACTGGCTGTGACAGACGGACAGACAGACAGACACCCGAGTGATCCTATAAGGGTTCCTTTTTTTTCGGAACCCTAATAACCATTCAAATCCATAAAAACTACTAAAAACGAACTCAAAATTAACTGTAAAAGTCTCCTTAATACATTAATATTATTACGAAAAATTTATACCAAAATAAACCATAGTTCATAAGAAATTAAAACATGAAGTAAATTAATAATAAACCCTAAAATAAACGTTAACGCAACTGCCTAATTTCTACATAATGCGATAAGCAGTTTTGTACGCATCAGCAGAACAAAAACTGAGGTCATGTTGTGTAATTTCCAACCCGACGACGCTACATCTACCATACATCAAGCTCAATAACGTCGCACTTCCAAGAGAAAAAGATTTAAGCATCTGGGATCAGTAATATCAGAGGATGGATCAATTGAAGCAGACGTTACTCATACAATATCATCTGGCTGGAACAAGTGGCGTACGCTTTCAGGGGTTTTATGTGATCCAAAAATGCCAGTAAAAATCAAAGGCAAGGTGTATAAGGTGGCCGTTAGACCAGCACTCTTGTACGGTAGCGAAGTCTGGGCGTCAAAAAAGACTAAAGAACAGAAGCTCCATACAACCGAAATCCGTATGCTGCGATGGGCGGGTGGAGTAACACTGAAAGACCATGTTCGAAACGAATTTATAAGAGGTAGCTTTAGAGGGTTCACCCTTGTTTGGTATAACACCGTTTTGTCGAAAATCGCTCCGGCTAATTTTAGTTAAAATAAAGTCATTTCGTATAATTATTCAATTGACCGAATAATTAATTGGTAGGTTTTATTTAGCATATTTATTTCTTTGAAATAATGTCATATGACCGAATTTTCAAATGCACTAATTTTATTTAAACTAATGTTTCACTAGACTAATAATGATTTAGTCGAAAGATCGTATCGAATATTCAGTTCATTAATAATTCGTTTCCTTTCGTTGTCTATAAACTAACAAAAAGGTTTACCCTTGTTTGGTGTAACAACTTTTGATGTAATGTTACTAATTCGAACAACGTTTAAGAAAATAATCAATTTGTATAATATCGATTAACATCATTTTCATTTCTGACTTTGAAAAAAGGTTCATTACTTAGAAAAAAGGAAAATTATTAAAAAAAAATGTTTAGGGTAGGTTAGGTTATAACTGTGACCTCCTACGCACGAGCCGAGCGAGCGAAGCGAGCGGTGCCGCGGTAGCGGCCGGCGAGTGCCAGAAACGACTATAGAAAGAAATATGAAAAAAAAACCTATAAAAGGCTACTCGAAACTGAACTAGTTAGGCGAGATAAATATTTAAAAAAATGCCTGTAACTACAAAAAAAAAATACTAACAGAGTATAGTTTAATTATTTTAGTCTAAGTGGTTTCTTTTTCAAAATAAAAAAATTGCAAATATTTACAATGTTTTCTTTTCTGCATTACATTACACCAATTGAATATTTGATAAAATACATGTTATACCATCTGAACATTACATCAAATGAACATTATACCTTTTGATCAATAGCGCAAATGTTGCTATCGCAAATAAATATTCGACGAACTGAAAATTATGTTAATCGATATTATACAAATTGATTATTTTCTTAAACGTTGTTCGAATTAGTAACATTACATCAAAAGTTGTTATACCAAACAAGGGTGAACCGCTTTAGAGTTGCCCCAGTTGTAAATAAAATATCAGAAGCCAGGCTCAGATGGTACGGTCATGTAATGCGAAGACCAGAGGACCATGTCGTGCGAAAATGTCTTTCCATGTCTGAAAGAAAGAGAGGGAGAGGAAGATCCCAAACCACATGGTTGACGAATGTCCATAGGGATATGAAAGGGTTAGGCCTAACAGACCAAGATGCCTACCATAGAGATAGATGGCGCCGAATGATCAGGAAAGCCGACCCCGAGTAACGGGACAAGGCGAGGACAAAGAAGAAGCTATAAGCAGTTTTGTGAGTGAAAACGCAATTCTGTGATAAGGCTCTTAAACCTTTTTGGAAATACGTTCACTGTGCGTAAATACGTCGTACAGCTATGCAGTGGAATTCCTTTTTAGGGTTCCGAAAAAAAAAACGGAGCCCTTATAGGATCACTCGGGTGTCTGTCTGTCTGTCCGTCTGTCACAGCCAGTTTTCTCCGGATCCACTGGACCGAGTCTGTTGAAATTTGGTACACATTTATGACCACTTCTGTGACCCAAACACGTTACGTAAATTATTAAATTTTTAGTATGGGGGTCACTTTTGGGGGTCAAACAAGAAAACAAAAAAAAAAGTTTTTTGAACAGTATCGTGGGACACATCAAATGAAAGGGCTTACTGTGAGGGTTTTAATTATATTTTTTTCATAATTTTAAAATAAATGGTTTAGAAGTTATTCAAGAAATGAGACGAAAAATGACCATTCCCCCCCTTATCTCCGAAACTAGAGCCTAAAATTTTGAAAAAAATGGAGATAATAGATCTTTACCTAAAGATTACAGGAAAACCTATTAGAAGTCTGTAGTGTTAAAATAACGTACTGAAAAAAAAAATCGTGCGGAACCCTTTGCACGCGAGTCCGACTCGCACTTGGCCAGTTTTTTTTATTGTTGAAATCATTAAATGACTCCTCCCGCTCTGGGCGGAGCAGAAGGGAGTGTCGGACTCTTACTGACTAAAACCCATCCGTGTTCCTCCTAATGCCCTTTGTGTTCCAGGGCCGCGGTAAAGGAGTGGAATTCCCTGCCGGAGTCCGTGTGTTCTGACAGCTACGGCCTGGGATGTTTGTCAGGAGTGAATAGGTCACTTCTAGGCAAGCGTGCTGCATCGTCGACTACATCACTTCCCGTTAAATGATATTTTAGTTAAACGCGGGCTTATCAATAGGTAATGATAAAAACTGGCCAAGTGCGAGTCGAACTCGTGTGCAAAGGGTTCCGAACGAATTTAATTTCTTTTCACATGTTATTTTAATATTATAGACTTCTCATAGGTTTTCTTGTAATTTATAGATAAAGATCTATTATCTTCATTTTTTCAAAATTTTTGGCTCGATAGTTTCGGAGATAAGGGGGGGAATGGTCATTTTTCGTCTAGTTTCTTGAATAACTTCAAAACCATTTATTTTAAAATAATGAAAAAAATATAATTAAAACCCTGACAGTAAGCCCTTTCATTTCATGTATCACACGATATTATTTAAAAATCTTTTTTTTTTTAATTTTCCAGTTTGACCCCAAAAGTGACCCCATACTAAAAATTTAATAAATATAATAAAATTAAATAAATATAATTTACGTAACACGTCCGGGTTTGGGTCCCCTGAGCCAAAAATTTTGAAAAAAATGGAGATAATAGATCTTTACCTTTAGATTACAGGAAAACCTATAAGAAGTCTATAGTGTCAAAATAACATGTTAAAAAAAAAAATAAATTCGTTCGGAATCCTTTGCACGCGAGTCCGACTCGCACCTGGCCAGTTTTTTACGTCTAAAACCGAGAAATATAGGCCTTTTCCTATTCATTAATTACTACGTCATAGCATCTCAAATTAATTAGGAATCAGGCATTTCAAATCGAGCATGAAATGATACCTTGATTGAAAAAATACACTTTTACTGAGATTATGAATCTTAGAAAGAGACAAGAATACTTTTACTAAAATCTATTGACTCTGCAAACGTTGTTTTGCCACACACAACGTAAAAATACTCTACCACCTATTCCCATACCTACCGAATATACCTACACACAAAAATTTATGAAAATCGGTCGAGCCTTTTCGGAGGAGTACGGTAACAAACACCGTCACCCGAGATTTTTATATATTACTAGCTGACTCGGCAAACGTTGTTTTGCCACACAAAAAAAATATACCACCTATTCTCATACCTACCGAATATACAGACAAAATTTCATGAAAATCGATCGAGCCTTTTCGGAGGAGTACGGTAACAAACACCGTGACACGAGATTTTTATATACAAAAAATGTTCACAACATGGTGCCCTAAAGTGTCACGTTGCCGCGATATTTCAATGTAAATGTGACAATCATGAGTGACTATCATTAAATTGATTCATTATTGGGAAGGAGATATACATTATACATTATTATTATTATCTATACTAATATATAAAGCTGAAGAGTTTGTTTGTTTGTTTGTTTGCTTGAACGCGCTAATCTCAGGAACTACTTTTCCGATTTGAAAAATTCATTCAGTGTTAGATAGCCCATTTATCGAGGAAGGCTATAGGCTATATATCATCACGCTAAGACCAATAGGAGTGGAGCAGTAATGAAAAATGTGACGCAGACGAAGCTGCGCGGGTCAGCTAGTACTTAATATATAAAGCTGAAGAGTTTGTTAGTTTGTTTGCTTGAACGCGCTAATCTCAGGAACTGTTGGTCCGATTTGAAAAATTCTTTCAGTGTTGGATAGCCCATTTATCGAGGAAGGCGCGCAACTTCGTCTGCGTCACAATGTTCATTACTGCTCCGCTCCTGTTGGTCTTAGCGTGTTGATATATAGCCTATAGCCTTCCTCGATAAATGGGCTATCCAACACTGAAAGAATTTTTCAAATCGGGCCCGTAGTCCCTGAGATTAGCGCGTTCAAGCAAATAAACAAACAAACAAACTCTTCAGCTTTATATATTAGTATAGATAGATATAGAATAGATAAAATGCAGGTAATTACCGGTAGTACTACTGTATGTGTCTTCGCTCCAGCTGGGAATTCGATATCTTTGTCAAAAAATACTTTGGAATATTTCCATGTCGGGTCACCTGTAATATAAATTTATCATTAGAAAAATAATAATTAACAAAAAAAATGCGTTCATTTGTAAGAGAAGTGAAATGTCAGCGGTAACTTCTGAATGGGAAGTGGTCACCTCCTTCTGCGAAGCAGTAATGCTAGCGAAGGAGGAGGCCGAACGTGTGAGAGAGAGGGAAACCTCACGCCCCAGCCGCCGCAACAGAAGAAGACGCCCCGGGCGTCGGGAGCCCCAGGGCGATTCTCGGTCACCGTAGGCGTGGGCCCGCGGACGGCGAGCGTTGGGTGGCTCTCTATCCGATCAGAACCAGGGGGGCTACTCTCTAACGAAATCCGTAGTTTCGGGCTTAGTTGCGGGCGGGCGTAGTCTACTCCGTATCACCTACAGACTTACGATTAGTCCCGAACCCGAACTGAGAATGAATGACAACAAGATTTCACAGTAACTGTCAAATCGTGTTATCATTAATTCTCAGTGGTTGGGTGATACGGAGTAGAATATGCCCGCCCGCAACTAAGCCCGAAACTACGGATTTCGTTCCAGGCCCGGGTCGACGTCGCATTGTGATCCACGCGCGCCTCAAAGAGATGTCAGCATAGAAGAAGGGCTCCGCTAGAGCCAGTGCCTGCCAGGGTGGCGAAATTGTTCGAAAGAGTCACCGCGGCCCTGGAACGCAAAGGGCACTGGAGGAACACGGATGGGTTTTAGTCAGTAAGAGTCTGACACTCCCTTCTGCTTCACCCAGAGCGGGAGGAGTCATTTGATGATTTCCCATCCTTAAAAAAAACCTTCCGAAATGTGTAAAGCACATACATAAGTAATGTGTCAAATAAACTATGAATGAGATACTTGTGTGTTTGTCACATTAGGTGCAATACACATTTCGGAAGACATTATTTTAAGCGAGTCGCCAAAGGGATTGCAGTGCCTTTGCCTACGTTACACAGAAAGAGAGAGAGAAAAAATTAAATTAAAAATTTAAAAAGCCCCCGTCAAAAAAACTTTTAAAAAGTTTAAAATAATTTCAATTGATCCTTTTTGTTTAATATAGGTACGATTCTTTGGGTCAAGCATCTTCGCCTCGGAGACCGCAAATCTTTTGTATGTGCTACGTATAAGTATTACTTTTAACTTTTTTAAGGTTTTTTGCGTCGGGGGTTAAATATGCTTCTACATTATACAAAACTATGGTTTTCAAGTAACTAAGAAAAAAAAAGAAGGCTGCTTTATTGTGTATACTTCCTTTGCTAATACAATATTGCAAAGAAATCTATACTAATATATAAAGCTGAAGAGTTTGTTTGTTTGTTTGCTTGAACGCGCTAATCTCAGGAACTACGGGTCCGATTTGAAAAATTCTTTCAGTGTTAGATAGCCCATTTATCGAGGAAGGCTATAGGCTATATATCAACGCTGAGACCAACAGGAGCGGAGTAGTAATGAAAATTGTGACGCAGGCGAAGTTGCGCGGGTCAGTTAGTAATAAATAAATAATAGTATAGGAGAACAAAAAAGGGTAAGTATTTCTTCCAATTATCAAAAACCTAACTAGTGGACCCATGCGGCTGTGGCTGTGGAGCAGGACCGGCATTTAGCCAAGCATTTTTATCAAGGACAAAATACTCCAGTTTATAATATGCTTGACTGCATAATGTGCGTTTTATACATATTTTAAATTTTCTCTCATTCAGTTCGAGAATATCAAGTGGTATTTGTACACTATAATATATAATATTATAAAGAGGAAAGATTTGTTTGTTTGTTTGAATTGAATAGGCTCCGAAACTACTGGACCGATTTGAAAAACTCTTTAGCTTTGGATAGCTACATTATCATGGAGTAACATAGGCTATATATTATCCCCGTACTCCCACGGGAACGGGAACTACGCGGGTGTAACCGCGTGACGTCCACTAGTTTGTTATAAAGTTTTACACAGTACCCCATAAAAGAAGTATGAACAATGAAGCTTGAACCTAACGTGTAAATTAAATTTGACAGATTGTTGTGTGATTAATTACAATTCTCCTAAAGTGGCCTTTTTAGCCCCTCAGGGCTCAGATGATCGATGGGGCCGAAAAGTTCTGGAGTGGCGACCGCGTACCGGTAGACGCAGCGTTGGAAGGCCTCCCACAAGGTGGACCGATGACCTGGGGTCGTAGGTAGCCGATGGATGCGAGACGCACAGGAGCGGTTGTTTTGTCAACACTTGGGGGAGGACTATGTCCAGCAGTGGACGTCTCGCAGCTAAAATAATGAATGATTAAGTTCCTTACCAAAAGTAAGATCACAGCTACCGCTCACTCCAAAGGATAAATTAATCGCCGTGGCACACAGCACAAATATGAATGTGAGTTTATCCATTTTCCTCGTTGTTACAAGAACGGCGTTTTCTATGCGAATGAAACGATTCGATTTTGTTTCCTATATTTATTCCGTAGCTTGTGAATAATCGATTGTATTGTATTAATATGAAATACATAGGTAGGCAATTTCCAGGGTCGTGTTAAACAAAGGGTAATGTTTACATTGAAATCTCCTTAAGAGGCCTGTTACAATTTGACTGTGATTTTTGAGTAAAATGACTTTACGACTTTGGCTTTCTTATTCTCAGAAACTGAAATATTTAGACAACTTTGGCTTATTGGGTAGTTGAGAATAGTTATTATTATTGAATATAGCGGCCTCACTTTTCGCATTTTTTTCGTATCTAGTTGTAAAAAACCAAAATTCCGAAGTAAGTTTCTCATGAAAAGCGCGATGGTACTTTTTAGGCTCGTGGATTGAACTATTGTACTAACTAGAAATGAGAAAAATATCATAATATTCCTAAGGTATATAGTGGTTTCGTGCAAAGCGGCCGCAGAAATTTGAAATAAGAATGGATTATCCGTAAAAAAATCCCATTCAAATCCATAAACCTACCAAAAATGCTCAGAATTAGCTGTAAATTTCTCCTTAATACATTAATATTATTACGTAAAATTTATACCAAAATAAACCATAGTACATAAGAAATGAAAATTTAATAAATATTCATTAAATAAATCCTTACTAATATTATTAATGCGAAAGTAACTCTGTCTGTCTGTCGCGCCAAACTACTAAACCGATTTAAATGAAATTTGGTACACAGATAATCTAGAGCCTGAGAAAAGATAAAGGCTACTTTTTATCCCGGGAGTATGTTCCTTAGGGACCACGCGGGCGAAGCCGCTGGCAGAAGCTAGTTAATAATAAACCCTAAAATAATCGTTATTGCAACTGCCTAATTTCTACATAATGTGATGAGTCAGCAGTTTTGTGATTGAAAAAAAAAATAAGCTTAAGAAACATGTATGTACATTATAACTTCTAATACTCTGGAGGAAATTGTATTGTACTGTATTATCATACTTACTTTGTATCTCATTATAAGCGGACTGACAGTTCTTATAAGAAATAAATTTCTTTAAACCGAAAACGCAATTCTGTGGTAGGGCTCTTAATACTTACATTTTTATAATAACATGAAACTATAATGTATGGATAATATTGAAAAACGTTTAGGTATTTGAAACTAGCCTTTCCCCGCGGCTCCGCTCGCGTTAATATAGATTTTCGTCTCCAGGTTCTCGTCTATCATGAGATAGCCATATCATATTGAGGTCGGCTTCCAGTCAAACCGGGATCAGCTGTATTTTACGCATAGCGACTGCCACAATCGCTTCACGTAAAATACTGCAATAAGACCTCCATAGCCCAGTCACTGGGTAACACGGTACGGTACTTCTTCATCATAATCATTTCGCACTAAGCGTTTCCAAACGTCTTTTATAATGCGCACAGCAAAGGAGTGGAACTCTCTGCCTGCGTCTGTGTTTCCAAACGCTTACAACCCTAATCTCTTCAAAGTTAGAGTGCACAGGCTCCTTCTGGGTATGCTCGCTCCATCGTAGGCTTTGTCTCTGTCATCTCTGACCTAGACTAGAGTTAAGAGCAAACCCATAAAAAAAGTTCTAGTCGGACTCGCTTGCAAAGGGTTCCGAACGAATTTAATTTTTTAACATGTTATTTTAACACTACAGATTTCTAATAGGTTTTCCTGTAATCTTTAGGTAAAGATCTATTATTTCTATTTTTTTTTCAAAATTTTAGGCTCGGTAGTTTCGGAGATAAGGGGGGGAATGGTCATTTTTCGTCTAATTTCTTGAATAACTTCAAAACAATTTATTTTAAAATTATGAAAAAAATATCATCAAAACCTTTACAGTAAGCCCTTTAATTTGATATGTCCCATGATATTGTTCAAAAATCTTTTTTTTTTATTTTCTAGTTTGACCCCCAAAAGTGACCCCCATCCTAAAAATTTAATAATTTGCGTAACGCGTCCGTGTTTGGGTCATAGAAGTCCATATTTGTACCAAATTTTAACAGAATCTGTCCAGTGGATCCGGAGAAAAGGCTGTGACAGACGGACAGACAGACACCCGAGTGATCCTATAAGGGTTCCTTTTTTTCGGAACCCTAAAAAACCATCATCACCATCAGCCTATTACAGACCCCTGCTGGACATAGGCCTCTCCAAGTGCACGCCGTTTGGCTCGATCTCCGGCAACTCTCACCCAGCTGCTACCACCCACCCTGCGAAGATCGTCGCTCCACCTAGCCTGAAGGCGTCCTATTTTACGTTTGCCGATTCGCGCTCTTCACTCAAGAACTCGTCTACGCCAACGGTCATCGGTTCTACGGCTAATATGGCCGGCCCATTGCCACTTTAGCTTGCCCTAGACATCGCCAATGCCTTCAACACCCTGCCCTGGAGTTGCATCAGGGAGCCGCTTCGGTATCACCGGATGCCGACCTACCTCCGTCGCGTAGTCGAGGCTTACTTGACGGACAGAGCCGTCATCTACCCCGGTCACCTGGGGCTCTAGACAAAGTGCCATTCTATCAGCGAATACGACTGTCGAAATGCCAAAATATAACGGATTGATCACGGGACATTTGGACAACGTTTGTCAATCCCATACATTTTTGACGTTTTGACAATCGCCTTCGTCACGCTACCGCTGACAGAATGTCACTCGTCTAAAGCCTCTGGGAGAGTGGAACCGGCGAGAGATGTCGTGCGGTGACAGGGTTCGGTTCTGGGATCGAATATGCAACTGTAGATGACATGGTCAACGCCGTGTATATTCTAGAGGCTGTTGTTTTCTAGCTGACTACCTACCTATCATTCTACCTATTATTCTTGACTACCTACCTATGTATGTATGTATGTAAATCGGGCTGGTTTCCGCAACTCCACGACTAAGCGCGTATTTTGCGTGCAGGTGGGACAAATGTGTCATTCGATCCACCCCAGCTCCCCAAGGAAGGCCAGCAACGCCTTGGTGTTACCAACTATCTCACAGAGGGTACCTGGGTTACCAAAGCACTTGGCCCTGTAATCCGCGACCACCGGGCAGCTTAGAAGCAGGTGTGCTGCTGTCTCATTCTCCTCCATGCAGGCTCTGCATAGCGGGCTGTCAGTGACTCCTATAGCATAGATTTGTTTATTAAAAGACCCGTGGCCAGTTGTTACGGCTGTGACTGTACGCAACTGTTGTTTAGACAATGTTAGGGCTTGTTTTGTAAATCGGCTATCTATAGAGGGAAGTGCCTCTTTGGCCTGCCTACACTCACCATGGTCAACCCATAGCTTGTGATGCCTATCTCCGGTGCGTTTCCTTAACAGATTGCGTAGGTACCCAGGAAAGGCAGAGGCACGATGGGTTCGGGCCCCATCGCTGCCATACTCGAACCCCTTCTGGCAAGTTCATCCGCTGCACCGTTGCCTCGGGATTCGCTGTGTCCCTTGATCCGTTGAATGGTTAGTTTATTGTGTCTACCAACCTGATTAAGACGTTGATGACACTCGAGAATCAGCCCAGAGTTGACCGTGTGGCTGTTCAGAGCTTGCAGGACGGCCTATCATTCTACCTTTTTTTTTATTGGGACAAGCCCGCCACACATTCCCAACCACTGCAACTCCTGAAAGCCAGAATCAACAGTGGCGACCACCAGAAAAACGCCGAGCCAATGAAGCCCGACGAGTCCCGATTTAACTGTCTTGGATCCTGCAACGAATTTAATCAGAAAAGTACAGCGGAGGACTAGGAAAAAAATATATAATTTCCACTTCCCTCCTTATCAAGCAGGAGACAGAATAGAGCTAGGCCAATAGGCACCAAGGGACATATACAACTGGGTTAAGCCCAGTTGTCAAGGACCACGGATTATATAATTAATGGGTTAATGGGTCCTAAATTGTGAGCTGCTTTTGATTCCAGAATAGGTATGGCAAAAACCCTATCATTCTTCCTATCATTCTCATGATAAAAAAGCCTCTTTTACCGACTTCTTTTAAGACCAAGTTATTGTTTCTAGTACCTAAGTTACAACCCTACAAAAGAATGTTTGAAAGAACAGTTACTGCGATATATACATGTCTTTGTGTTTAATAATTCTCGAGATTTTCTTGTGTTGACGTCATCTTTATAGATCTTTTCTACTTCTACTTTGATTCGTCTACCATGAGTTTTATCAATCTATACTAGCTAGCGACTGTAGTTAAAAAAACTGGCCAAGTGCGAGTCGGAATCGCGTGCAAAGGGTTCCCAACGAATTTCATTTTTTTAACATGTTATTTTAACACTACAGACTTCTAATAGGTTTTCCTGTAATTTTTAGGTAAAGATCTATTATCTCCATTTTTTTCAAAATTTTAGGTTCAGTAGTTTCGGAGATAAGGGGGGGAATGGTCATTTTTCGTTTAATTTCTTGAAACGGTAACCAGGCAGACAGACAGACAGACACCCGAGTGATCCTATAAGGGCTAAGTTTTTTTTTCGGAATCCTCAAAATGTATGAAAACTTTTAAAAAACAACGTCCTAATTTATTTGCTTACGTTGTAACAACAAGCAAGCAATTTGTAAGTAAAACTTTAGTTAAAAACTAAAAAAAAACCGCGGTGCGAGTCGGACTCTCACACGAAGGGTTCCGTACCATAAACTTTAATTTTTATTATTTGTTGTAATAGCGGCAATAGAAATACACAATCTGTGAAAATTTCAACTGTCTACCTATTACGGTTCTTGAAATACAGCCCGCTGACAGACCGACGGACGGACGGACAGTGGAGGCTTAGTAATAGGGTTCCGTTAGTTAGATGTTAGTTCATCACGATCAATTAATTAATTAATTAGCAGATTTTTACATGTATATTTAATCTAACTTCCAATCTTTAAATTTAAATATATTATATAAATATTGTCTCAAGTCCGTTCGCATGGTTTACACACATTATGTTAATCAGTGAAGCCTATTATTAGCCTTACAAAACTGACTTATATTTTCTGTAATAATATTTCATAAGTATCGCTGTTGGTTTTCTGAATAAAGTAAAATAAAAAATAAAATAAAACTCATGGTACACGTACAGCAGTGATCACGAAGTGAACTGTCGTTCCATCTTGATTACATGGATTGACAGCTCACTTCACCCACTCTTCACTTCAACATGGTTACAGAATCGACAGGCAGGTAAGTAGCTACATCTTTTTTTACACAATATCTCCATTTAATTAAAATTAAGGTCTCTTATATTTAAAAAACAAACTATTTACACTTATAATACAAAATAAAACTCCTTACTATAATATGGCGTCAACAAATTCGTCCGCATCGCTGTCGACTGGAAGTGAGCCCAAAAGACTGGCGGCATTGCCACGTTGTATGGCAATGCTTATCCTCTGTCCGAGGTAAAAGCCAGCCCTTGGGTCATTCGAAGTGTCAACTAAACGTTTAGCTAGTTCTTTAAATAAAACGTGAGCACTCGGACCCCACGGTCCAAGAGTTGCAACCCCAAACGGCTCAAAAATATAATTGCCTACAAGGCTACTATATTTCCGCCGTTTGAGGTTCTCAGCAGCCGCAGCGGCAGAACCAGCACATCTTAATTGGGTATGTCCCTAGTCCATTTTAGTTTTGATAGCAGTTGTTTTAGGGTTCCGTAGTCAACAAGGAACCGTAAAACGCTGCAACTTTGTCAACCATGCCCAATTTCGTTTAAATTACAATAATGTCCGGTTTGCTTACATTTTTTTCGTTTTCTACCATTTGGTATGAACTATTTGTTATTAGGCAACATATTTTGCTTTTGACTACCCGTAACTATTGTCAAAGATCTACAAATGACAGCCGGAACGAAAGGCTTGCTTTCCGAGGTATGAAGAAAATCTCGCCTTGCTAAAACGGGCCCCCATTCACATACCGACCTCGGCTAGAGCTGCTTAACCTCGAAGTTACACCCGTGCGGCTTTTATTATTTAGCCACGAGATATCTAGAAAACTTAAATTAATTAGTATTTTACAGCACAAATAAAAACCGTTGGATATCAAATAGGTAAATTAAAAACCATAAAAGTTTATAATGAGTAAGATTGTAGAAAATTTAAGAAATTGTATAACACCGCTGCTTGACAATGTATACTGCATTCATTGTTCTTATTGGTAAATATTTTATTTATTGTTAACCGACTTCAAAAAAGGAAGATGTTCTCAATTCGACTGTCTTTTTAGGGTTCCGAACAAAAAACGGAACCCTTATAGGATCACTCGGGTGTCTGTCTGTCTGTCCGTCTGTCACAGCCAGTTTTCTTTCTGAATCTGATTCTGTTGAAATTTGGTATAAATATGGACTTCTGTGACCCAAACACGAACGCGTTACGTAAATTATTAAAGTTTTAGTATGGGGGTCACGTTTGGGGGTCAAACTAGAAAATTGAAAAAAAAAAGATTTTTGAACAATATTTTGTGACATATCAAATGAAAGTACTGTAAGGATTTAACGACCGGTCCTGCGCGTCTCGCATCCATCGGCTACCCGCGACCTTCACCTAGTCATCGGTCCACCTTGTGGGAGGCCTTCCAACGCTGCGTCTTCCGGTACGCGGTCGCCACTCCAGAACTTTGCGGCCCCATCGACGATCTGTTCTGCGAGCAATGTGCCCTGCCCACTGCCACTTTAGTTTGGCGATCCTGCGGGCTATAATAATAATAATAATAATTTATTTATTATACAGACAATCATAGTCCAAATAGACACACACAACACCAAAACAAATATTCAAAAAAAAGAAAATACTCAAAAAAGATGTTAGTTACAAAATTATCTTATACCCTATGCTAGTACTTATATACTATAAGAGACATAGTTGTCTCGATGAGATGCCTCATTATGGGGCTCTCATCAAACCTACCCGCAATCACTTTCAGGAGGCTGTTGCCGCTGCCACGCAATCTGGCGAGAAGGGACGCACTCTTCTTGCGCACGACAGCTGAGAAGCTATCGACTCTGGCTTCAGCAAACATCCCTGATGCGCTGCAATAACGTGGCAGCCCCATCAGCGCCCTGAAAGCGTTGCTATGTCGGTAACCTTGGTTCTCTTGCGGATATCACCATTCGCAAGGAAACTCCAAGCATTGCCCTCTCCATTGTCCTTTGAGTGACTTTGAGCCTTCTGATGAGGCCCATTGTAAGCCGGAGTGTGCGGCTGATATGATGATGATGAATACCTACTTGCAGGTCTTCTGATCTTCGAAGGAATAAACGCCTTGCCAACGTCTCAACTGAAAATGTATGACTTAAAATATGTAGGTTCAAGCAACAGTAAATATGGTATAAACGGGCGAAGAATGATCCACGGTAAAAGCCACAAGTATGAAAATGGACCTGTGGAAAGTAAATATCTGGATAATAAACCTGTGGAAGGTAAATCTGAGGAAAATAAATCTGAAGAAAATAAACATGATGAAAATAAAGCTGTGGAAAATAAATCTGATGAAAATAAAGCTGTGGAAAATAAATCTGATGAAAATAAAGCTGTGGAAAATAAAACTGAGGAAAAAAAATCAACGGAAAAGACCGTAGATAAGTCACTGGAGAATGTCATTTCGGCCATAGACCATGGTGTGAAGACTTTTATAAACAGTGATAATAAGACGGCAATAATTTCAAATTTAACTACGGGTCTCGTTGAGTTGGTCAAGGACAACAGGAAGAGATCCGTCTTCAGATCTAAGGCTGAGGAATACCTTAGTAAGTATTTTATAGTCACCGTCACAAGAAGCTACAAATTTTGTAAAAAAAGAACTTCTAATAAGCTACGTGGCGACGACAAATAATCCCAAATTCAATCAACTCAAAGTAATATAAGTGTAAGACGAAACCAACGAGCAATGTCACTTGGTCGGGTTATATTTTATCGATATAAAGCGCTGTCGTCTAATGTCTTGTGGAACTGGAACGCATCTGGGGGCTACTCTCTAACGAAATCCGTAGTTTCGATACGAAGTAGAAATTGCCCGCCCGCAACTAAGCCCGAAACTACGGATTTCGTTAGAGAGTAGCCCCCCTGACTCAAGGAAGAAACATTTGAAACAATTGAATGTGTGTTCACAAAATTTATAGCTTCTCGTGGCGGGGACTATGCCTAAGTAGTAGGTGACATTTAAAATCCAATATGGCAGACCCGCAAAGATGGCGGTTTTTAAATCTTGCTTTTAAATAACCAAAACAACTTAAAACTTAACACAATGATAATTTAATTGAATCTTGTGTCCAAAGGTGAGCTTAATTCAAACGTAAGTTTTCTCCTAGCAATCTTGAGTACTTACCTAGTAGAGATTACCTACTAATCCTACCATAGAGTTTTTTTTTTACTCAGCCTATACCATCCCGAGCTGCCGCTGCTTCGAGAAATTAATATTATTTTGAATAATACAACGTGTATGATAATTGTACTCATTATTGGTCAATGGACCCAACACTGAAATCGCGTAAAAAACAAATTGGCTGCCCCATATATTTCTGCATAATTCGACAAAATGTACTGAACAGCCGATTTTTTTTGCAATTTCGGGGTTGATCCCATGCTAAAAGTTGTTTATAATGATGAGTACAATGCCCCCTTAAGGGGTATTGTGTTAATTCTGTTAAACGTGTATTTTTAAGTATCAACATTTCCAGAGCCAGAGTTAATTCACTTCAGAAACGATCCGGACGGCAAACCGTCAGTGATGCTCGAACTCAATTCACAGTCAATCGTAAACGGATTGAGAGACTTGCTACATTCGAAGCTGATGATCCAACTAATGGATCACTATTCGAAAGAAGCTGCTGTGGCCTACCGCTCATTAAAGTATGAGATTAATAAACGATCTAACAGAAATAATTAATCAGCGACAAAAAACATGTTGTTTGAATAAAGATTTTTTGGGTGAATCTCGGTTTTTTTTTTATTCTTGGTCTGATCTCTATCAGGAACTCGTAGTCTATCGCCGTAAGAGCCGCATGGCTCAATCTTCAAGGTTAAGCAACGCTTCCCGAGGTCGACTAATGGATGGCTAGCTCTTTCTCACGGAACGAGACTCCCCCGTACCTCACTACTCTTCTTTGACATGTATTTAACGCGGCGACAAACTAATCAGATTTATGGTTTTAAAAATAATTAAAATAGGTAGCAAAAATAATAGGTTGGCAGATACAGTGAAGTAGCATTTTAAGTAACAAGTAGCAGCTTTATTTTGAGTTGTAAGCTTTGTTTAAATTTAAATTGGCAGTGATTTTTTGGTGTTTATAAAATTAACCACTAGGCCCGGTAGAAGGAGCCCCGCTTCGCGAGGCCCTACTTCTGAATGGTTTATGAAAAAAAAAAATACCACAAAGGGGATAGCGGGGTCTATTCGCTCGCTTCGCTCGCTCACTCAACCCCACCATCCCTTTGTAACCTAACCTGTCCGAGTCGGGGTGCCCCAAGTCCAGAGCTCGTTTCGCTCGCTCTTGCATCCAATGCCGCAATCTTGGCCAGTCAAGGGAGGCCCGGTATGGCTTACATTAGTACGTAAAACTGTTAATATTATTAGCCAGAGTCATTATTTTTAATACCTCACCTATTATTTAATTGGCCCTGTTTAATATATTTGCTATCTTATAGTAGCAACCATTATTTAGTTTTTATAGATCCTTGCCTTTAGTAGCTCATATAATTGTGCTAAAAATATTTAATAGCTACCAAGTAATTTTTTTTGTAAGGAATTAGTTAGTCGCCTAATAAGTTGTTATTCGCCTCAAAAATAATTGAACATCTTCTTTCCAGCATTTGTAAATCTATCATTAGATACAGGCTGTCAGATGTTATCCAGTTATGGATAATGACCATACTTTATTTAAATAACCAACTATATACACTTAAAATAGAAAATAAAACACCTAACTATAATATGGTGGTGTCAAAAAATTCATCCGCATTGCTGTCGACTGGAAGTGACCCCAAAACACTGGAGACATTGCCACGTTGAATGGCAACGCTTATCTGTGCGGGTCTTGGGTCACACGAAGTGTCAACTAAACGTTTTGCTAGTTCTATATCACATGAGCAGTCGGACCCCACGGTCCAAGAGTTTCAACCCCAAACGGCTCAAAAATATAATTGCCAACAAGGCGCAAGGAAGGGGCCGATATTTCCGCCGTTTGAGGTTCTCAGCAGCCGCAGTGGCAGAAACAGCACAGCACGAGGAACTAGGAAGATGGGATGGCGCAAGAATATCGACACAAGTAGCGTCCTAAAGGCCTACCCATCTTCCATGGAAATAAATACATACCGTCCGGTCGCTTGTCATCGTCGGGTGGCAGGAGTATGGCTGGAACTCCGACGGCGACAAGAGCGGATAATGTCGTTGATGTTTGCGTGCTATGCGACCTGAACTTCGACTGGGCGTAGTGCCCGAGTCTGTTGACAGCTTCGCCACAGGGACAGAACAACAGGATGCGCCTAAGCGAAGGGAAGCAGCGAGGTGGAAAGTAGTATTGTCGAACAAGGTGCCTAAGTCAGACATAAGAAGGAAACCAATCACAAGATATTTGAAAAATTCTTAAGTCCCCGTCACGAGAAGCTACATTTTACAATACATTTTGTAAACAAAGAACTTTTACTAAGTTACGTATCAACAACAAATAATTCCAAATTCAATCAACTCAAAGTAGCATACGTGTAATACGAAATTAACGAGCAATTTCATTTGGACGGGTTATATTTTAGCGATATAGGTACATAAAGCGCTGTCGTCTGTTTTGTGGTACTGAAACGCGTCTGATTCATGGAACAAACATTTGAAACAATTGAATGTGTCATCATCATCATATCAGTCGAAAGACGTCTACTGCTGGACATAGGCCTCCCCCAAAGGAGGGGGGGGGGAGGTTTGCCATAATCGCCACGCTTGGCAGGCAGGTCGGCGATCGCAGTGTATGGTGTTGCGTTTTACAAAGAACGCTGCTGCCCATTCTCTGGTGAGTCATGAATGTGTGGTCATAAAATTTATAGCTTCTCGTGACGGGTCACGGGGATTATAGGTACAAGGCAGATTGATTGAGTAATCCTGCTAATAGTCATTCACTGGACAGAGCCCTCCCTCAAGTCTCGCTACATCGACCTTAGGTATGCGGAACAGGATTGAAAGTTCCGCAAATCTTCATTGAAAAGACAGGATCCTCCGACCAGAAGGTGGTTGTGTTTGGTGATCAACTATCGGGCGACCGCCCGATAGTTAATTTTCAGACTGTTGTAAAGGTACTTACTGAAAACTCTGATACCGCGATTCAGGATTTGTTCGACGTAGTTATTTGCTGGTGGTGTAGATGTTGCTACGTTAGTTTATGTGGCGATATTTTTTTGACTTGACCTGTTCTTGTATAGAGCAGCATAAATGCCATTTGTTAATTTTAGGAAACGTGGGTAGGTAAGTACAACACTGGCCACTGCTAACACTGAAACTCCAAAAATCTCCCGTACAGCTACGAATTAGTCATAATCAATTGTATTTGCGACTGAGCGTACATTTTTTTGGTTTCAGTAAAAACCAAAGAGAAGCCAATGCCAAAAAATCTGCAGTATGTCCATTTTACGATAGTGCTTAAAAGACTAGTACTTAAAACAAGACTGTTTAAAAATAACGAGACGTTAATCAAAAGTATTGCCCCATTCAACCTATTTTCCGTAATACGCTGGAAACTTTTAATCGAATTAACTTTTGAAATGTTTATTTTATAAATAGTTGAATTTACTTATTTAAAACTTTACGCGCTCAAACGCACAGAAGTGGAATTGATCAAAATCTATATCATAAATATTTGCTTGAAGAATGTTACAATGACTTAAATATTGCGCATTAAATTTTCAGCTGTACCTCTGCCTAATATTGAAATTGGTAGTCTGAAAGTGAAAAGGCATTTTCAGATTAATGAGAGCTGCTTCCATAAAAGTAACTGGCATTAATATTAAAATTAATGTACTTTCTATTTTTAGGATGTTAGGTTTTTAGGATTTAGAGAGGCAACTCTTCCTATGACGTATTGTCAATTTATTCCTGTCAGATAGTCAATGTCAAGTACTCACTTGTCACAGTTGTCATCTTTTCGTCATTCATTATTTTGTTTATCAACAGAAAACAGTTCATCTGAATGAAATATCTCAATAAAACCTATTTGCTTGTATTTGAAGAGTTAAAAAGTAAAAATGCGCAGTGCTTTCGACGGACACATTGACGAAATTCCATTCATTTTGGTCGATAATTTCGAAAATGATTTAAATAAGTGTGCTTACTTTTTGAGCCACTACCACGGAGACCACGTCTTTGGTTTAGCGGGAGACCTCTTTCGTAGAAAACTTAAAAGAAATAACGTGTTCATCTATGCTTCGAAAGTTACTGTTGCGATTATTAAAGAGGAATGTCCTAGATTGGCGCCTTATCTTAAAAGTTTAGAGTTGGGTAAGTTTTACGAGTTTTTCTTGATAATATTATGCCTTGTGTGTTATCATGATTTAAGTAGCCCATAAACTTCAGGTATCAGTCAAAAAATTTAAGTTATTCCAATCGAGCTGTCAGCACTTTTTGAACAGCCCTAAGATGACTCACTGACCCAGCAATCCTAATATATAAAATTCTTACATTACTGAGTGATTGAGTGACTGACAGATAACGCATAGCAAAAACTACTGGTCGTAAAAGGCTGCAATTTGGCATGCAGATTAAAAATAAATACATTCTACCAAAATCCGGCTTGACTGGAAGCCGACCCCAATGTAGTTGGGAAAAGGCTAGGCAGATGATGATGATGATGACATTCTACCAAAAGCCAACAAAATGTATGGGATCAGGGTTGCAGAATATTTATTGCCTTACGTTCTTAATAAACTTCCGAGTTGGAAAAGTTATAAGTACAAATCAAAACGTTTCTTTACTCAAATTTATACTGTATAAGTGTTATCATGTACCTAATTATTATATTTAAAACTATTATTATTATTTTATATGTGGTCGAGTGGATTAGGCGTTTGCCTTGTGACCCGGTGGTCGTGGGTTCGATTCCCACGGGAAGCATACTTTGTAAAGTTGTTTCCAGTTTGACTAGGACATTGCAGGCTTGAAACACCTGATTGTCTGATAAAAAAGATGATTCCGTGCTTCGGAAGGCACGTATAAGCCGGTGGTCCCGCCGCCAAATGGCGGTCGTCAAATAAACTATGTCAGAGGCCCTTGAGGCGGTTTAGAAACTCTGACACTAGGGTGTGTGGCTTCGTTAGACCTTACTGCCCACACGATAAGAAGAAGATATTTAAAACATTACTGTTGTAAAAAGTAAAATAAAAGACTGCTCGCCAGTACACAGATAAACCCTGTGAGGTTTATGTTGCACGACAAAAACAAAGTGTAACTATAGATTAAGTCATTTGGAAATAAACAAAACAAGAAAAGAAGATTCCTTGTGGAGCACTAACAGGATTTCCCGAAATTCATACAGGAACAGGAAAAAACGGGATATGTGCTTACAAAGTCGCGGGCAATAGCTAAATAGTTTTTTATAAAGACAGTCCCCTCAAAATAACAGCTCGTCACCACTTCCGATAGTGTTTTAGCACGGAAGAAGAAGTGCGAAACAAATTCTGTGTGTCCTGTGCAAGTCCTTAATAATTATCCTTTTTTCTGTTTTGGATTGCATCATGTTTTCCAACTTACAATCATCACAATAGGGAATATGCATGCAATTTTTTTTTATGCAAAATGAAATACTTATTAACTCTGCTAAACAATCACAGAATTATTTTTTAAATACCTTCATCAGCGATGAAGTTATAAAGCTACACAGATAGTCCAGTCATTACGTACATTCAAAAAAGAAAATGAATTTGCGCTTCTAATTTTTTAATATGTTGTAGGGGATACCTAGAAAAGCTTAACTTGAGATTGTCGACCAAGCTTTCCTAGGAGCTTTCGCCGCCATGTTGAAAAAAGGGGTAAAATTTGTTTCTCGGCAATAACTCGGCTATCCGATGAGATTTCGAAAATTTTTGTGGGACACTTTTTGTAGCTTTCTTTGTGCTCTACAATAACGCCTGAATCATTTTTAGCGTTTGACGCATCGTTATCGAGATATCGATCGATAAAGCCAAAAATTTAGGACACAATTTTTGTTTTTTGCTTTTTTTTTTCTTTGGGTCTTAATAAATATGAAAAATTGTGGAATTCAAACTTGTAGAGCATATTCAGACCTACAATTTCCTTATTGGATTTTTTTATGTTAGACAAAAATTACGATCTCCAGCGCGCCGCAAAGTCGGTGAATCCACACTCAGCGTCGAGCGAGCTGCTCGCTCGGTTGTGTCTGGATGTCGAATCGAATGGGAAATTGTTCAGGAAATTGATGGGATAAAAAATAAGTACATAGAGCAACAAATTAAGGATCACACAATAGTAATTTATTAAACAAATAATTTGTTTGTGCAGTAAAAAATATTATTTTTTTACAATACAAAATAAACAAAACAAAATAAACGGAAAGAAAAATATTTTTTTCTGCACTCGAGACACGAACGATGGACTTTTTTCATGTCTTTTTTCGCTTGGATGGTCCAGGCTGAAGATCTTCGTCCTCCGTAAACTCTTCGAGTTGTTGTGTCTGTTGAAACGTTGGAAATGATGCTGATTCGATGAGAGCATCGTCATCATCATCATCATCGTTACAGACATCGTCGTCGTCGTCAAGCAAAATGTCGACTCTGGCGACGTTACTGCATGTTTGCCCACTGCAGTGCATGCAAATAACGGAGCAGTCTCCCATGGTCACAAAATTGTTGAAACACGTGTGCTCACTTCGAAAGGCTCGAGGCAACTAATCGAGATGCTACGAAAAGAAGAACACGTTTCAACACGTAGACCCTAACAAAAGGGTCCCTTTATACCTGACCCCTCCAACTCCAACGGACGCTCTATGCGGGCACTCCGTTATAACGAGTTTACAGCCAACTTACCAAAGATATCGAAATTTTTGCCCAGAATATCGGAACCCTCGATTTACACTACGCACAGCAAAAACTCAACACGATACGATATACTAACTTAAGCGCGCTCGACGCTGAGCGTGGATTCACCGACTTTGCGGCGCGCTGGAGATCGTAATTTTTGTCCAACATAAAAAAATCCAAGAAGGAAATTGTAGGTCTGAATATGCTCTACAAGTTTGAATTCCACAATTTTTCATATTTATTAAGACCCAAAGAAAAAAAAAGGAAAAAACAAAAATTGTGTCCTAAATTTTTGACTTTATCGATCGATATCTCGATAACGATGCATGATACGCTAAAAATGATTCAGGCGTTATTGTAGAGCACAAAGAAAACTACAAAAAGTGTCTTACAAAAATTTTCGAATCTCATCGGATAGCCGAGTTATTGCCGAAAAACAAATTTTAAGCGTTTTCCAAGATGGCGGCGAAAGCTCCTAGGAAAGCTTGGTCGACAATCTCAAGTTAAGCTTTTCTAGGTATCCCCTACAACATATTAAAAAATTAGAAGCGCAAATTCATTTTCTTTTATTTGCCTTTTTTTCGGACGAAATGACTGGACTAAGATTACAATTAGAAAGAGAAGTCCGATATGAACTTTGACATCAAAGTCCATGACGTCTATGCAGATGCCATAGAAAACAGCATTTTCGCGAGAGGGTCAGATATATATTTTTTTAAATAATTATATCTTGTTTGTTTTTCGAGTAATTTTGATTCTATTTTCACTGTTAGTATTATATTTTTAGATAAACTGTGTAGATAATGAATATTTTTTTCATGCAAATTCCCTATTATATGTCAAATTATATTCAATTCAATTCAATTTTTAAGGTGATTTTGCCAATGTCAAGGTACGAGATGGTAATAATAGTTGATACTCAATGTATGTATGTAAATCGGGCTGGTTTCCGCAACTCCACGACTAAGCGCGTATTTTGCGTGCAGGTGGGACAAATGTGTCATTCGATCCACCCCAGCTCCCCAAGGAAGGCCAGCAACGCCTTGGTGTTTCCAACTATCTCACTGAGGGTACCTGGGTTACCGAAGTACTTGGCCCTGTAATCCGCGACTACCGGGCAGCTTAGAAGCAGGTGTGCTGCTGTCTCATTCTCCTCCATGCAGGCTCTTCATAGCGGGCTGTCAGTGACTCCTATAGCATAGAGGTGTTTATTAAAAGACCCGTGGCCAGTTGTTACGGCTGTGACTGTACGCAACTGTTGTTTAGTCAGTCTTAGGGCTTGTTTAGTGAATCGGCCATCTATAGAGGGAAGTGCCTCTTTGGCCTGCCTACACTCACCATGGTCAACCCATAGCTTGTGATGCCTATCTCCGGTGCGTTTCCTTACCAGATTGCGTATGTACCCGAAAGGCAGAGGCACGATGGGTTCAGGTCCCATCGCTGCCATACTCGAACCCCTTCTGGCGAGTTCATCCGCTGCATCGTTGCCACGGGACTCGCTGTGTCCCTTGATCCATTGAATGGTTACTTTATTATGTCTACCAACCTGATTAAGACGTTGGTGACACTCGAGAATCAGCCCAGAGTTGACCGTGTGGCTGTTCAGAGCTTGCAGGACAGCCATGCTGTCCGAGAGTATGCGTATTGAGTGGTCTTTAACTTCCCTGGTTAGGATGGCTGATGCCGCCAGAGAAATGCTCATGCATTCAGCTTGGAACACTGTGTTGTGGACCCCCAATGGTGTGGCTATGTGGATGTTGAGATCCTCTGAGAAGATTCCCGCACCAGTACCTGTACCTGTTTTTGAACCATCGGTGAAGATCCGCAGCTCTGCGGGGCACAGCCCCTCGCAACGATGATCCTCATGCAATTGGATTTTGTATTTTTTATCGAAGATAAATTGCTTGGGTACCCGGTCATTGGTTGCTTTTGTTATTGGGAGTTCATTATTGAGCTCCTCGAGCAAAGCGGTGTGCCGTGTTTCTCTCTTACCCCAGAGATTCAGTGTTTTAAGGCGTACTGCTGCCGTCGTCGCTTCCTGTTGTATAAACAAGTGTAGCGGAGGGAGTCCCAGCATGGCTTCCAGTGCCGCAGTTGGAGTAGTCCTCATGCAGCCCGTCGTCGCCATGCAGGCTAGCCTTTGCATGTGTTGTAACTTGTTTACGGCTGTAGCTAGCTTTGTGCGTGGCCACCACACCACGGCCCCGTAGGTTAACATGGGCCGAATTACTGCGCTGTACAGCCATAGTATTATTTTGGGAGATAGGCCCCACTTCTTCCCTATCATTTTCTTGCACTGCCAGAAGGTAATGCAGGCCCTGTTTAGTTTGAAGTCTAGGTGATTGCTCCAGTTTAACTTACTGTCTAGGAGGACGCCTAGATACTTTACCTCGTTAGAAAGCTGGAGCTCTGTGTTGAAGAGCTTAGGTAGCCGGTAGTGACCTAGTGCTCGTTTTTGAGTGAACATGACTAATTCAGTTTTCGTGGGGTTTACTGACAGATCATATTCTTCGCACCATCTCTCCACGATGCGTAGTGCTTGTTGAGAGAGGTTGCAGATCGTTCCAGTCACCTTCCCTGGCACGAGGATTGCGAGGTCGTCTGCATAACCTATTGTGTAGTAACGATGTGCATTGAGCTTGGTGATAAGGTCGTTAATCACCAGATTCCACAGAAGAGGGGAGAGCACACCTCCCTGCGGGCAGCCTCTGGCTATCAGGGCCAACTGCTGCTCTTCCTCAAGGCGAACCACCCGTTTGCTTAACATATTAGTAATCCAGTCAATTAGTACCTGTCCTACACCGTGTTTGGAGAGGGCGGCACTAATGCTGGAAAAGTTTGTCTTGTCGAAGGCTCCTTCGATGTCTGTGAAAGTGCCCAGGCAGGAGCCTTTCTGATGAATCGCTTCTTCAATCTGGCTTACTACCAGATGAAGAGCGGACTCTGTCGACTTACCCGAGCTGTATGCGTGTTGGTTACCATGTAGTGGTATTGTTTTTAAAACGCCATCTCGTAGCTCCCTTTCACACAGTCTTTCCATAGTCTTCAGTATGAACGAGGTCAGACTTATAGGTCGATAGGATTTGGCGTTTGTGTAGTCACTTTTACCTGGCTTCGGAATGAAAATGACTTTCACTTCCCTCCATCCTTTAGGAACGTATCTAAAGGCCAGACACGCTCGCATTAAGGGCACCAGTTTTGTTGCAATAGCGGTACCTCCCCACTGTAGTAAGGCAGGAAACACACCATCAGGACCTGGTGCCTTGAAAGGTTGGAAGCTTTTGATGGCCCACTGAAGTTTTTCCAGCGTAATCATCTTTTCTGCATAAAGCCAATCATCTTCTGATGGTGTTTGGATAACGTCATGACATATATTCACCTGCGCGAATACGCTGCCTGGGAAGTGAGTTTCTACTAGGAGGCGTTGCGCTTCTTCAGGTGTCGTGGTCAGTGTATTATCGGGTTTCCGGAGCGTGGCGACCTCAGGTGTGTTCTGTTGCGCCAAAATTTTCCTTACCCTGTTTGCTTGTTGGCATGATTCAATGTTACCACAGAATTTACGCCAACCTGTAGTTCTTCTGAATCTGATGCTTTTCTTGTAGCTGGATTTGGCCGCGTAATACGCGTCCCAGTCCTCATCACTACATGTGTTCATGGCTCTGTTAAGAGCCTTCCTTACCTTACCGCGTTTGCGCTCTAGATCCGCACCCCACCAGGGTTGTTTACCCGGAGTGTCGCGCGGAATCGTTTCCGGGCAGGCGATTTGGTAGCTGTTTATCAGCGATTCGGTAAGTTGTGATACTTGCGCGTCGATCTGTGCCGTGTCCGCAAGAGACTTCGAATCGCCTGGTGGCGCAAGCCTTAAGGCGAGGTTGCGTGTGTATGCCGTTATATCCGTGTTACGCGGATTACGCCTAGGTTGTTTGGGTGATATACAGACCTGGATGTCGAAGCGGATCCACCTGTGGTCTGAGCAGGAAGCCTCATTTGAGACCTGCCACCCAGTGATGAGTTCCGCTGCTCCCTCTGTTGCCAGAGTAAGGTCTATAATTGTACGACTGCGTCTGGTTACGAAAGTTGGTTCCGAACCTGTGTTTAGTAGGGATAGGTTAGTTGTAAACAGGTAATCAACCAATGCCTTACCCCTTTCGTTTTGCGACTCCATCCCCCATAGTGGATGGTGTGCGTTTGCGTCGGTCCCGATGACAACCTCATCCCCGCCGCTTTCACAGTGTGTGATGAGGCGGGCAAGGTTGTGTGGGGGCGGTTCCTCCGCCTCAGGCATGTAAACCGAGGCGAAGACGATCGCCACCTTTGTGGCTCCACGCTGTATATTCAGCCTAGCTGCAGAGACATCTCTGCAACAGAAGTCGCTTAATAGCTGTGCTTTAAGGTTACCCGTGACATAGATGCACGATCTAGGGCGATCATGGTCCGTATTAATAAGGAGCTTACCGCCAAGATTGGAGAGTCCTCGTATATGGCCACCCCTAATCCACGGCTCTTGGATCAGGGCAATGGCCGTGTGTTGGTCCTCCAGCCACTTGCGGAGTTGAGCCGTCGCGGTCTGGCTGTGGTGGAGGTTAGCCTGCACGACTTTACAGGCCGACAAAGGGGACGCCATCACAGGCGAGACCCTCCTCGTCACCCTCTAGTCGCAGCCCGGCAAACAGGTCGCCCTCGTCGAAACCGTCCCCCCCCGGGTCCGAAACCGGGGACAACATTACGTCGTCTGGCTCCTCCCCCGATGAAGGGACGGCACCCACGGTGGCGGCAGGGGCGGCCGACACTGCTGCTTCAGCAGGTTCAGCCGCAGTTGCTTCCGGGTTGTTTGGCGCGGAAATGGACTCCACTGCGTCTTCCAGCGGCTGTCTCGTGTTCGGGTCCCACCCCCGAGGGACGTCGACGAACCTGCCATTCGGACCCTGGAACTTGACGTACACCGATCCCAAACCAATTGAGAGTCGGCGTTCCGCGCTCATCAGGGTCGGAACTTGGTCCTCGGGGATACCCAGCACCACGAACCAGCACGCCTTCTGCTTCTCGGCGTGCAGCACTACCCACCTCTTAACATCGATCCAGCGATTCTGGTAGCAGAGGGCTCGTCCAATAAAGGTCGAGTCCTCGTAGACTCCCTGGTCGTCGGGGATGGCAATGCCGCAACGTACCCGCTTCTGGATCTCCGTCTGGCTCTTGACGACTAGCGAGGTGCTAGCCGGGAGAGCCAGGTTGGAGACTGTCTTCTTCAGCCAGGCTAAAGTGTGGTCGTTACCGCACCACAGCTTGAGGACTCCACCGGCGAATAGCGGCTTCGCGTTGAAGGTCGGCCCTGGTGTGTCTTGCATAGCGGAGCAGGCCTCGCTGATGATCTACTTGTGGATAGCAGCTAAGACCTGGTCCGATACTCCCTGGCTGATGATACCCCTCCGGACGCAGGTTATCGCGACGTTCAGGGACGCACTGGCAGCTTGGGCGTAGCTTTTGTTAGCAACCCGCTGGGACTGGTCAAGCCGCGGCCGCTTGTGCTCTCCACGAGGCGAAATCGTCTCGTTGAGAGCCCGCTTGGCCGTAGCCTGATCGTTCCCATCGGATTGCCGCGTTGTGGTTACCACCTCGGCCGGACCTCCTGCGGATTTAGAAGGCAGTATATTAGGCGTTGGTTGGCTAGTGCCAGCCTCAGCCTGCGACCGCTTCCCTTCACCGAAGTTCAGCTTACCTGGCTTGGTCGGTTTAACCGAGCTAGTGGCAGCAACCTGCGTGCTTTGGGGGGCTTTGCGTCCCCGCCTGCGTTCGTGACGCCGCTCCTTACGCGTCAGTCTTTCCCTCCTCTTACCCTGGCTTGTAGGAGCTGCTGGACCTGAGGGGTCCGAACAAGAGCAATGGGCTTGTGGAGTGGATTTTTTACCCTTGCCCTTTCCCTTTCCCTTGCGGGTAGGCACCTGCCAGGCGCTTGCGAAAACGTCCTCGGTGCTGCCAACCGTCCCCGTGTGACCGGAGACGGCTGCATCTTGGGATGTGGCTTGAGGAGCCACAGGAGGAGTAGGAGGGTGTTTGGGAAGGCTACTTCCGGCAGAGGTGTTAACCGTCTCCGTTTTCGCCTTTTTGTGTGAAGGATCGGTACTGGTCCCATGCAGCGCCGTTCTCCTTTGCTTGGAGTGGGACTTTTTGGTCTTAGCTACGGTTTTCGCCACAGCCGGACCGGCGCCCGCGCTGGCGCCCACGGCGTGAGCCGCAGGACATCCAGGGGCGAGCAGGGCACCAGAGGCACCTCGCTTAGGAGCTTTGCCAGCTTTCGCCGACTCCACTCCTGCGGTGTTTTTAGTTGGCTTCAATTCGTCCATACTAAAAAAATGACTCTTTTCATCTTCCTGGCTCCCACCCACCATGGAGCCCACACCTGGGAACGTCGCACTACTGTGAGTGCGAGCGTTAGGACTACCAGGAAGATATAGGTGCGCAAGGCTGGTTTACAGCGCGACATCGGGTGCTCGATCGGGTTGGCAACTAATCAACCCTCACTTACACCGTCAGCATGGCCTTTACCTACCGCTTCGGCCGCCCGAGGGCGACCTCCGCGGACCCCACGCACCTCGCCTGTGGCCCTCTGACGGGACACTGTGGCCATTTCCCTACCCTTGGCTAGAGGGTAGGGCCACCGTTTCGCTTGAAATCCAGACCAAAGGGGGCGTGTTGCCTCACGGACACATTACCGCCAGTGCCGATCGGCTCAACCCCCCAGGACTCCTTCATCCCCGCTTACGGCGCTCAACTGCGCAGGTCCTAGCGCAGGTGACTAGTTTCTCCTACCCGCCATCAGCTGAGTTTAGTGACGGCCGAGCCCGCAACCACTTCGTCACAGAAGGGTCACAGTTAGGAGGGGAGTTGGAAGGGGTCATAGACGGGAAAAAAGGGTTAAGTGGGAATTGGGATGGGTCTGAGTGGAAGGCCCGCCACTCTACGGGTCGCCCGGTGGTTTCAGTTACGTCTAATTCATAAGGAATTAGACCAAAAACGGGGTGGCAACCTCGAGAAGGTATATCCACCGGACTTGCCTTGAGGATCTACACGACCGTTGCGCTCTCCCTCAAGACCACGCCACCTTCCCGTCTCTGAGGGAGACGGCAAGGTAGGCCTGCATCTATACTACCAAGCAAAGCGAAGCAAAGCGTGTCGTTGTGCAACCGCAAAAGCATACATACAGACCCTCCCCTACGTTGATACTCAATTACGATAACTGTTTAATGACCATTGCTCGGTTTTTATATATTCAATCTTATTAATAATCTGCAACTTTATTTACAGGTAAAAACACAATATCCATACACACCGATGAAAAAGAAGAATTCATTAATATAACCGCACTACCTGCCGGCCACTCACTAGGCTCCGTTATGTACCTCTTCGAATACAACAAAAAAAAAATCCTCTACACAGGAGACTTCAGAATTACACGTAACAGCGTCGCAAAATACAACCATTTACAATCCAAAGGTGAACCAATCCACTTAGATGTGTTATACGTGGACACGACTTTCCAGTATGTCCCTACGTTCCCGAAACGGTCTGATGTGGTACGGAATGTAGTGTTCCATATCCAGAATTGGTTGAATGTAAACGAAAAGCATCGAGTTGTGTTGTTGACTTCAGCGGGTTATGGATATGAATGCGTTTGTAATCAAATTTATGATGCAACTGGAATTAAGACTTGCGTTGGGGAATCATTTTGGAACATTTATAGGTTTGTCACTTTATTTTTTTATTTGCATGTCACCATTGCACATTGCACGTCTGGTGGTTTATAATTCTTAAGAGTTCCACACTCAAAATAGGGTGACCTCCAGAATCCTATTGCTGTCTTTATGTAAGAAAATTAAAAATTAAATGAGGTCACCATGGTCACCTTACAAGAAACGTGATTTTTTTAGTTTATGGTATGGAACCTTTCATGTGTGTCCAACTCGTACTTGCCTGGTTTTATTGATCCTTACTGGGATCACTGTAATTTATTCCCACAATCTTTTAATGCAGTGACTGGCTAAGGTAGCTATCCAGTGGTAAAATCCACTCTGTATGTGAACTAACTTGGTTTACAGTGCATTCAGAACTAGACCTACAGCACAGGCCATTAGAGATCAAAATGTAATAAGAATCCATTTCTTTTTCAGCCAATTCCCCAAAGAGATCTACGGTATGACCAACAACTCTTCAGCCCGCATACACTTGAGCACAAAGTACCGATACAAAGCCGATCCAAGCCCGTTCGACCTACACATATACTTTTCTGCCTTAAAATGGGGAGACAAACATAACGTACAAGAAGATTTCCTAACTTTCAAAGAAAATCGAATAGAAGTTTGTTTCTCAACGCACTGCAGTAGAGAAGAACTTATTCATTTCATAGACTATTTAAAACCAAAGAGAATCGTCGGGTTTCCGAATGAATTTGACAGTGACAGTTGTATGAATATTTTTCAAGATGGCGGCTTGGATGAAGAGCCAGTTGAAGAGTTTAAGATTTCGCCGAGAAAGAGAAAGGTAGTGAAAGAAAGAGAGGTCAGAGTTGGGAAGAAAGTTTGTGCTACTGAGCTGAAGGATGCTTTTGAATGGTGAAAAAAGTATGATCTGATTGATATATAACCGGTCTTGTTCATAAAAATCTTTGAAGAAATCTCGGTTCACAAAAAATAAATATTGATGAAAAATAATGTGCATCAAAATTCAGAAGTGGGTATAGCGTGAAAGCATTCAATTCAATTCAATTTTTAAGGTTATCGACGAACATTCGATGATTTTGCCAATGTCAAGGTACGAGATGGTAATAATGGTCGATACTTTCTCTCAATTACACTAACTGTTTAATGACTATTGTCAGTTTTTGTAGCGATGTCGTCCATTATTCGCCATGCTAAAAAGGACAAAACATTTGGTTAATAATATAAGACGGCACATAATATGAGTGTTAAAACATCAAACACATTTATTCATATCAGTACTTAAATAAAAAATATAAATATAATTTAATGATAAAAAAATGTTACAAGAAGATGCAAGCATGTTACGCCGTTGGTTCCGGATGTCATTTTTAGATCTTTAAAAATTTTCGGGATGTGAGGGTAGTCAGAAGCCTGAAAATCTGTCACCAGTACTGTATTGTCAAGGAGTAACGTGTTATTTACAGTTCGCTCCGCGGTTCTTTGCCGCTCGGTTTTAGTGACGACCGCGCAGGTATACGCAATCGCGTAAAAAAGTGTAACATTCCTACAATATTTTTTTTATAAAAAAGTAACAAAGACTACCAGTAACAATATCAAAAAGTAACACAACAAACACATACACGACAAGAACACGAATCAAACAGTAAGAAATAACCAATTAAAACAATAACAACAAAAACACTTTTCGCGTCAACAAATATTTTAGTATTGCGTATACGAGCAACTGAGACGCTGGCTTATACGCGTTATCTTGGGCCCCGCGCATGCGCTGTCCTATGTTTTTGCCAAATTGACACCCTGCGCAATCAATAAGGAATATGCATGCGATTTTTTTATTTGCAAAATGAAATACTTATTAACTCTAATAAACAATTATGAAATTATTTTTTAAATACCTTCATCAGCGATGAAGTTATAAAGCTTCGAAGTTAATATTAGAGAGAGAAGTCCGATATGAATTGTGACGTCAAAGTTCTTGGCGCCTATACAGCTGCCATAGAAAACAGCGTTTTCGCGAGAGGGACAGATACATTTGTTTTAAATAATTATATCTCGTTTGTTTTTTGAGCAATTTTGATTCTATTTTCACTGTTAGTATTATATTTGTGTATATTTTTAGATAAACTGTATAGAGAATAAATATTTTTTTCGTGCATATTCCCTATTGCGACGTACTTCAGGGAGGTAAACTTGCGTGACGTGAACTGAACCTAGTTACTCTTACTGGGTTGTAGAGATCAGATAAGTTGTCGCTCCATTTAAAGTACTCTGCAGTCTTAAAAAAAAACCAGCTAAATGCGAGTCGGACTCGCACACGAAGGTTTCCGTACCATAAACTTTTTTTATTTTATTTGTTGTTATAGCGGCAATAGAAATACACAATCTGTGAAAATTTTAACTGTCTACCTATTACGGTTCTTGAGATACAGCCCGCTGACAGGCGTATGGACGGACGAACGGACAGCATAGGCTTAGTAATAGGGTTCCTTTGGTTACTCTTTGCGTACGGAACCCTAAAAAGGACGTATTGGCACAAAACGAAGTAACCGGTTTCCGACCTTAAGTTATTTTCATAATGTCGGAAATCGGTTACTTTTTAGAGTTCCATACCTCATAAGGTAAAAAAGGAACGCTTATAAAATCACTCTCTTGTCCGTCTGTCTGTCCGTATGTCACCACAGATTTTCTCAGGAACGGGTGGACCTAGCAAGTTGAAATTTATACCAGATACTGCGGTCTATAGTCCCTATTAGGTGTATAAAATCAAGGTCCTGATTCAACAAGAATGCACAAATAAAGAAAAAATTCCGAAAAATAAAAGTTAAAAATTAAGGTAAATGGTACTTACAAGATTTCGCGAAAATCTTTTGCCCATATCTATTTATCGTTTTGACTCAGGACCTTGATTTTTATACACGTAATAGCGACTTATATGGTGGTACGGAACCCTCGGGGCGCGAGTCCGACTCGCTCTTGACCGTTTATTTTTTCTTAAGGCGGTAGTACTTAGTTGCATCTGGGTCGGCTGGAAGCCTACACCTCAACATATTGGGGAAATTGTCTATAGTGAAAACTTCAGAGATTTTATGAATAAGACTTTCAGCGGGTCTAAAAACGCCACTTTAGCAGAATCAGAAAGCACATCACGCTACCTGTCACTGTCAATCCCAATTTTCTCAATCAACTTTGAACCTAATGCTTTAGCGATACAGATGAAAATGAAATTTGACAGATTGTTGTGTAATTAACACTTTTAGTGCCAAGCACTCAACATATGGGTCGAACAATAATTCGTTCGTGTGCCCACAACCCGCATCTGAGTCGTAGTGCTCATGCGCGGATTGTGGGCACACGAACGAATTGTTGTTCGACCCACATGTTGAGTGCTTGGTACTAAAAGTGGTACTTTATTATCGTTCTTGGCACTAAAAGTGTTAATATTATGATCCTAATATAATTCTGCTAAAGTGGCCTTTTTAGACCCGCTGATCAAGCATTTGTTTAATTAATTGTTTTTTTATGAAAAAAAGACTTACTGATGAAATATTGTTTTAATGATTTTTTTTTACTTAGTTTTTTTGTTTTGGCAAATGAATTTGTTAGTCAGGCCACGTATATGTTTTTCGTGGCATTTGTGATATTAGGCTATAAAAATTGACTGATTGGATATTTTATAACCAAGGAAAGGATATTAATGTCTAATTTTAAACAAAATAATGTATTGTTATGTCTATGTAATATATACTAGTTACGTAAGTATTCTATTTTTAAATAAAATGTATTTGAAATGATACTCCTTGTTTTTTTCACTTCTTAATTCTCAGAAATGTAATAGTGCTCCTGACCGATATCGGCCATAACGGCCAATCTTAAAATCAAAATCAAAAGTCGTTTATTCAAATTAGGCTGAGAGCCAGCACTTTTTGAAAGTCAAGTTTTACAACAGACAGTCCCCCAAAATGCCCGCCCGTCACCACTTCCTAGTGTTTTAGCTGTGGAGAAGTGGCCAACAAACTCCCCAGCAACATATCTGTCTGTTACGTTTTAAGAACTTGAATCGATAGAAAAGTATGCAAAGTAATTAATACATGACACGAAATTTATAACTTGTTAGCTAGCACACTATGATACTGATAATGATAGAAAAGTATATTAAAAAAAAACAAAAATAACAATATATGAATACATATAACCTGTCATAAACTAATTACTTAAAGAGAAAGAACATGATAATAATGACGTTGTCTTGCGTTTAACACAGCGACCAACTATTCTTATCGTCTAAATAATCATTAATAGAATAATATGCCTTCGAACAGAGGTTTTAATTTGAGCTTTAAATGAGTTAAAAGGCAGGTCAAGAAAAGAAAGTGGAAGTTTACCACCATGTTCAGACAATTTTGATAAATTTTTAACAAAATAGAAAATAATAGAAGCATAGATATAGGTAGTCTTCCTCTAAATTTTGATATATAATTTTCATAGATCAGTCCAGTTTTGAAGAAGAAAGAAAACAGCGGAATACAAAACTTCTTTTGGTCAAGATTTTTATAGGTAAAATCAGCCTCTGCTGCAGTTGTCGTTTTTGTACTTTACTTGATAGGGCGCAGCGCGATGGCATCGGCAATAGTTTCTTTAAATACCTATTTTTCAAATTCCTCGGAACTAGAGTTCTCTCTTAAGAGCCAAAGAGCCAGCATTCGAATAAATGCGCTAAAAATTAAGTTGGCCTTGTAAAGTTATAATTGCCTAGTCAATCAGTCAAAAATTTAATTGAAATGCTATGAAATTACACCTATTAAAGATTATTAATTGAAATTAGGTATTTGACTGCAGTTTTAGTACCTAGTCAATTCGATTTCATGAGCCAATCTATTGATCAGTAGAAAATTGTTGCGTCAAGATGCAAATCTTAATTTTTATGCAATTATTGGTAATTATTTGTGAGTACCTAAATATTTTTATTTTTAATGTCATACTCATACATTCTGTTTGGAGAGGAGCTCGTGGCTAGATAATAACAGCCGCAAGGGTCGATCTTCAAGGTTAAGCAACGTTTGCCAAGGTTGGTCTATGAATGGGTGACCATCTTAACATACCGAGTTTACTCTGTGCCTCGGAAAACACGTTAAGTTGTTGGTCCCGGCTGTCATTTATAGATCTTTGGCAATCGTTACGGATTGTCAGAAGCCAGTAAATCTGTCTGCAGTCTTGCCATGAAGTACCGTGTTAACCAGTTAATGGGTTGTGGAGGTCTGGTAGGCAGCCGCTCCACGTAAAACACTGGTATTCAGCTGAATCCGGTTTGACTGGGAGCCGACTGCAATATAGTTGAGAAAAGGTTAGGTAGATGATCATACATTAGTTTTTAATTAATATATAATCCGTGGTGCTTGACAACTGGGCTTAACCCAGTTGTATATGTCCCTTGGTGCCTATTGGCCTAGCTCTATTCTGTCTCCTACTTGAAAAGGAGGGAAGTGGAAATTATATATATATTTATTTTCCTACTCCTCCGCTGTACTTTTCTGATTAAATTCGTTGCAGGATCCAAGACAGTTAAATCGTTTCTCCGGGACCCGTCGGGCTTCATTGGCTCGGCGTTTTTCTGGTGGTCGCCACTGTTGATTCTGGCTTTCAGGAGTTGCAGTGGTTGGGAATGTGTGGCGGGCTGGTCCCAAAAAAAAAAAGATGATCATACATTCTTTTTGGAATGATAAAAGGGGAGATCTGCCTAGTATGTTTCTAAAAGTGGAATGAAGGCAATAAAAACTGGCCACGTGCGAGTCGGACTGGCACACGAAGTGTTCCGTACCACAAGCCGAAAAAAAACATGTTTCTTGTAGACATGGGACCCCATATTTAATTCATTTTTAATTTTTATTATTTGTTGATATAGCGGCAACAGAAATACGCACTTTGTGAAAATTTCAACTGTCTACTTTTTACGGTTATGAGATATAGCCCGCTGACAGACAGACGGACGGATGGACGGACGGACGGACAGCGGAGGCTTAACAATAGGGTTCCGTTGGTCAACATTTGGGTACGGAACCCTAAAAACTGGGTTCCGAACGAATTTCATTTTTGTACCATGCCATTTTAACACTATAGACTTCTAATAGTTTTCCTGTATTACTATCTGCATTTTTTTCAAAATTTTAGGCTCAGTTGTTTCAGAGATAACGGAGGGGGGAGGGAATGGTCATTTTTCGTCTAATTTCTTGAATAACTTGTTACTGTTTATTTTAAAATTAAGAAAAAATATAGTGAAAACCCTCAAAATAAGCGTTTTTATTTTATATAGCACGGTACAGTTTGGAAACCATTTTTTTTTCATTTCCTAGTTAGTCGCTCAAAAGTGACCACCTTACTTAAAATTTATTTATTTGTTACGCGTCCGTATATTGCGTTACAGATACGTTCATATGTATCAAATTTCAACAGAATCGGTCAAGTACATTCGGAGGAAACTGGCTGTGACAGACGGAGAAACCGACTGACAGACTGACAGACAGACAGACAGAGAATATCAAAGATGGGGCGAATGAGTTATGCCTCAGTCGACCTTATCTTTTGCCCCACTTTCGGAAAAATAGGGCGAATATATTTATGTGAGGTAAATTGACAGATGCAATAATGCGTTGTATAAGAATTGTCTGTATAGTATATGTATTGTGTGACGTATTGCGTGTGTGTATTGTGTTGTGTTGTGTTTTGTTATTTGTCGTATTGTGTTGTATTGCGTATTGTTGTTTTTGTGTTTATGTGTATTTTTGTTTATTTTAATTGTTATTTATTTGAGTGTGTCATGGATTTTTACTGTCCGAAATAAACGTTTTTGATTGGTTTTTGATTGATAATAATTTTGATTGATTTATTGTCACATTGTCGAGTTGTGTCTGTCTACGGAAGCTTTAAAGGTAGGTTACTGTAAGTATGAGTTTAATTTTTAGGGTTCCGTATCCGAAACGTAAACAACGGAAACCTGTTACTAAGCATCCGCTGTCCGTCCGTACGTCTATCCGTCTGTCAGCGGGTTGTATCTCTAGAACCGTAAAAGGTAGACAGTTAAATTTTTCAAAGTGTGATGTATATATATTGCCGCTGTAACAACAAATAATAAAAATTAAGGGGAGCTCCCATACAAGAAACGTGTTTTTTTTCGGTTTTAATTACGGAACCTTTCATCTGAGAGTCCAACTCGCACTTGGCTGGTTTTTTAATGTTTGTTACTACTTCAACTACAACAGTGTTTTCTATATTTTAGACGCAAGCAAAAAAAAATCTTCTGTGCAAAAGGTACCTGAGCAGTAAGTATTAATTTTTTTTATTAAATTCTCACTCATAGCATACGCGAACGACGGTATCATATGTAAAAAAAACCGGTCTAGAGCGAGGGTTCCGTACCATCATCATCATCATATCAGCCGAAAGCAGTAGCGTAGCGAGGGGGGTGCGGCATTTTTCTCGAGCGCATTCCTGAAAATCAAAACCTTCAGCGCAAATGGCACACCTTCACTCCTTTCGAAAAATGGCTTGCGATTGCCGTCACCAGAACGAAAGGCCAAAGGTGCAACTCAGAATATTTTGGGCTGTGTTCATTTGTGGGGTGACACCACATTATCTGCCCCGGGTGTCACCCATGCTAGCTACGCTACTGGCCGAAAGACGTCCACTGCTGGACATAGCGCTCCTCCAAAAGGGGGGTTTTGCCATAATCGCCACGCTTGGCAGGCGGGTTGGCGATCGCAGTGTATGGTGTTGATTTTTTTACAGAGAACGCTGCTGCCCATTCTCTGGCGAGTCCCTTTGTCGCCTCTTACGACACCCACGAGAAGTGATGGGATGGTATTATTCTTTTACGGCACCATACGGCACCGGCCGACACCATACGACTTTGTACCATCATATAAAACGTGAAATGGTTTTAAATTTTCATCAGCGAGGCCAATAATCGTCAGAGAATTTGAACACTGCGGTGTAGAATATTGCAGTTTTAGGTCAGCGCCATCTTTTGACCGCTAGTTTAACTAATGTAATTTATGTTGATGATTTCTGAAAAAGTGTGCTATTTAGAGATATCGTTTTATTTTCATTATTATCACATAGAATAATTTCAGATTTTTCTGTATGCAAACTTCCGAGGTAAGGAGGGGAAGGTCATTTTTTAAATTTTTCGTCAAAAGTCGAAAACTACGCGGCCTTTAAAAAAAAAACTGGCCAAGTGCGAGTCGGACTCGCGTGCAAAGGGTTCCGAACGAATTTAATTTTTTTAACATGTTATTTTAACACTACAGACTTCTAATAGGTTTTCCTGTAATCTTTAGGTAAAGATCTATTTACTCCATTTTTTTTTTCAAAATTTTAGGCTCAGTAGTTTCGGAGATAAGGGGGGGGGAATGGTCATTTTTCGTCTAATTTCTTGAATAACTTCAAAACCATTTATTTTAAAATTATGAAAAAAATTTAGGTAACCCTTCACAGTAAGCCCTTTCATTTGATATATCACTCGATATTGTTCAAAAACCTTTTTATTTTAATGTTCTAGTTTGACCTCCAAAAGTGACCCCCATACTAAGAATTTAATAATTTACGTAACACGTCCGTGTTCGGGTCACAAAAGTCCATATGTGTACCAAATTTCAACAGAATCGGTCCAGTGGATCCGGAGAAAACTGGCTGTGACAGACGGACAGACAGACAGACACCCGAGTGATCCTATAAGGGTTCCGTTTTTTGTTCGGAACCCTAAAAATTATAAAAATAAGATGGTACGGTACCCTTCATGCGCGAGTACGACTCGCACTTATCCGGCTTTTTACCATTTTGGTACGGAACCCTAAAAAGGATTTGAAGCACCGGGCTGTTCCCTTAGCATCTGCGCACTTGCTCAGCCAGACTATTCTGTCAACATCTTACCGTGTACACTTAGGAGTGAGCATTAAGAGGAAATGCTGGCGTCGAGACTTTGTATGTAAAAAGTCATAATTCGAGGTTTGGCTCTCGACTGTTTTCCAATATTGGATCGATATAAGAGATATTTCACAAACTGAATAGGAAGGATACATACTGTGTCTCTATTTTATTAACCGTATAAGCACTAGGAATCTCACGAAATGCTCAAAATTGTCCGATAAATCGCTGTCAACAGAGCCGTAGTGTACAAATTTGGCAACTATTAATCAAAAAAGGAAAACACAGAGACACAGTATATGTCCTACTTATTTGAAGAAATTGAAGTTATTTTATACTTTGTGTAGTGTTCTGTTTGACTGACAGGATTGGTTAATTTATTTCTCCGTTTCTCCGCTCCGCTGCCTCGCTCCGCGCTAATGGACAGGCACCGTAAAGCTCAAGACAAGTGTCATTAATTCTGTCAGCGGCAGCGTATCGAAGTCGATTGTCGAAACGTCAAAAAAGTATGCGATTGACAAATGCTGTCGGAATGTCACGTGTCAACCTCTTATATTTTTTCTGACATTTCGACAGTTTTATCTGATAGAATGGCACTTTGTCAAGAACTGATGGAACTCCTATCAGAATAGTATGGCTTAGGTTGCTTCTCTCTCTCTCTCTTCTCCTTGTCGTGTGGTCAGTAAGGTGTAACGACCCCACACACCCTAGTGTCAGATTTTCTAAACCGCCTCAAGGGCCTCTGACATGGTTTATTTGATAACCGCCATTTGGCGGCCGGGACCACCGGCTTATACGTGCCTTCCGAAGCACGGAAAACCTAATCAGGAAACCGTACTTATGCAACCGGCCTAAAGAGGATCTCCTCAGAATTATGTACGTGTCATCATCATCATCATCATATCAGCCGAAAGACGTTCACTGCTGGACATAGGCCTCCCCCAAGCGTCGCCACAACGACCGGTCTTGCGCGTCTTGCATCCATCGGCTACCCGCGACCTTCACCAGGTCATCGGTCCACCTTGTGGGAGGCCTTCCAACGTTGCATCTTCCGGTACGCGGTCGCCACTCCAGAACTTTTTAGCCCCATCGATCATCTGTTCTGCGAGCAATGTGCCCTGTCCACTGCCACTTTAGTTTGGGGATCCTTCGGGCTATGTCGGTAACTTTGGTTCTCTTGCGGATATCATCATTCCTGATTCGATCACGCAAAGAAACTCCAAGCATTGCCCTCTTCATTGCCCTTTGAGTGACTTTGAGCCTTCTGATGAGGCCCATTGTGAGCGACCATGTAAGTACGTATGTCGATAAAATATTTTTTTTTTTCAGGAATTCGCCAATCAGGGAGAACCCTAACTTTATACGCGACCGTATGAGATGTAAGTTCCTGTTATATACGTACATTGATATATTTTTAGGGTTCAGTACAAAAAAACGGAACCCTTATTGGATCACTCGGGTGTCTGTCTGTCTGTCCGTCTGTCACGGTCAGTTATCTCCGGATCCACTGGACAGATTCTGTTGAAATTTGGTATGGATATGGACTTCTGTGACCCAAACACGGACGCGTTACGTAAATCATTACATTTATAGTGTGGTCACTTTTGTGGTCAAACTAGAAAATTTCAAAAAAAAAAAACAAAAATTTTCATCGTTAGCTCGTACAATCGCTAGCCAATTAGGACGACGCCTAACATGTATTATATGATCTATGGCCTATATCCAGCAGTGGACGTCTTTCGGCTGTTATGGTAGTGGTGGTGGTAATATTATAAAGAAGAAAGATTTGTTTGTTTGTTTGAATTGAATAGGCTCCGAAACTACTGGACCGATTTGAAAAATTCTTTTAGCATTGGATAGCTACATTATCAGGGAGTAACATGGGCTATATATTATCCCCGTACTCCCACGGGAACGGGAACTACGCGGGAGGAACCGCGTGACGTCGTGACGTTTTATAATTTACAGATGAGATAATCAAGCCTGAAATGCCACCAAGTTGGACGAGTCGTCACCAACAGCTGTACGACTCAAACTGGATGGATTACTGTGACCCATACCACTGCAATGACAATCATAGGATAGCTTGTGGGCTGAACAGACGAAAAATGAGGTTCAAATGGTTCCAAAGCGCCTGCCACCTGATCCTGAATAACCAGTGTTCCACATTTAGAGGGCATTTGAGTATGTATATTATTTTCATTGTAAAGGCGAAAGCCGGGTTTTATTTTATTTTATTTATTTGGGAAAATAAACACACGTTGTTTGACCACACAAGTCTTTTTAATCGACTTTCAAAAAAGGAGGAGGTTCTCAATTCGGTGGGTATTTTTTTATATGTATGTACTCCGATTACTCCGAGGTTTCTGTGATACTTGTTTAGTTCGATGCAGTATACTTGCCATTTGGTCCCATACAAATTTGATTCAATTTGGTTCAGTAGTTTTTATTTTATGAGCATTTTTGGTTTAATTCAATTTCTGCGTTGACGGTGACGTCGTCCAAGTATCACCACTTTAAAGTGAAAAATAACAAACTTTTGCAAAAAATATAACCGACTTCCAAACAAAACACTACAAAGAATAAAATAACCTTAATTTCGGAAGTCGGTGTTTAAAAACAAAGAAACAAAACCAAAAACACCGACTTCCGAAATTAAGGTTATTTTATTCTATGTAGTGTTTTGTTTGAAAGTCGGTTATATTTTTTTTGTAAAAAGTTTTTAGGGTTCCATACCCAAAGGGTGACTTACGGAACTCTATTAATAAGCCTCCGCTGTCCGTCCGTCGTTTGTCCGTCGTCCATCCGTCTGTCTCTCAGCGGGCTGTATCTCAAGAACCGTAATAGGTAGACAGTTGAAATTTTCACAGAGCATGTATTTCTATTGCCGCTATAACAACGAATAATAAAACTGGCCAAGTGCGAGTCGGACTCGCGTGCAAAGGGTTCCGAACGAATTAATTTTTTTAACATGTTATTTTAACACTACAGACTTCTAATAAGTTTTCCTGTAATCTGTAGGTAAAGATCTATTATGTCCATTTTTTTCAAAATTTTAGGCTCTGTAGTTTCGGAGATAAGGTGGGGGGGGGGAATTGTCATTTTTCGTCAAATTTCTTAAATAATTTTAAAATTATGAAAAAAATATAATTAAAACTCTCACAGTAAGCCCTTCCATTTGATATGTCACACGATATTGTTCAAAAACCATTTTTTTAATTTTCTAGTTTGACCCCCAAAAGTGTCCGTGTTTGGGTAATAGAAATCCATATGTGTACCAAATTTCAACAGAATCGGTCTAGTGGATCCGGAGAAAACTGGCTGTGACAGACGGACAGACAGACAGACACTCGAGTGATCCTATAAGGGATCCTTTTTTTTTGGAACCCTAAAAATTAAATTAAAAATGAGAGGGGGCTCCATACAAGAAACATGTTTTTTCGGTTTGTGGTACGGAACCATTCGCGTGAGAGTCCGGCTCACACTTGGCTGGTTTTTTTGGGCAATTGTGGGTTAAGCTCGCTTTTGTACATAAGTTGTCTTTTTTTGACGTGATTGAGGAAAAAATACTTTGATAACAAGCAATTTGGAGTCGGAATTGGTGTCATTGGGATTGTCGTTGGTTGGCGCATTGGAGTTGTTAGTATAGCAGATTATAATCTTTCGTATGATACGGAAGCCGGCTTGACTCGAAGCAGATTTTAATCTTTCGTATTCTGTTGAATCCGGTTCGACTCGAAGCAGATCATAATCTTTCGTATTCAGTTGAATCCAGTTTGACTAGAAGCAGATTATAATATTTCGTATTCAGTTGAATCCAGTTTGACTCGAAGCAGATTATAATCTTTCGTATTCAGTTGAATCCGTTTGACTTGGAGCAGATTATAATCTTTCGTATTCAGTTGAATCCAGTTTGACTAGAAGTATATTATAATCTTTCGTATACAGTTGAATCCGGTTTGACTTGGAACAGATTATAATCTTTCGTATTCAGTTGAATCCGTTTGACTTGGAGCAGATTATAATCTTTCGTATTCAGTTGAATCTAGTTTGACTAGAAGTATATTATAATCTTTCGTATACAGTTGAATCCGGTTTGACTTGGAACAGATTATAATCTTTCGTATTCAGTTGAATCCAGTTTGACTCGAAGCCGACTCCAGTATGCTTGGGGAAAAGGCTAGGTAGATAATGGTAGTACAGAATACTTTTGAACACTTGATTTCTTTTCCAGAATATGATATGGTAGATACCAAGCACTGCCAGGTGTACGTCTTGTTCTTGCGGGCGGGTTGTCCCCGTCACAACGACTGTCATAGTCTAAAAACTGAGCCTCTGTGCGCTATCAGTTCTATCGACGGACACGCAGTCATATTCCAGAATAAATGCTTCCTGCACGCTATGAATTGCAAGAACATTACTTTGCAAGGTACATGTCTTTTTTGTTTTCTTATAAATTAACGATGAAGATCCTTTCAGGCGTTCTGACGTGAAAGAGTAACAAAAATAATTCATTCATCCTCACTAACTTTCGCATTTATAATATTGTTACGAGCTTGGGGTTCGTTACAATAAAAACAGCCGATTAAACAACCAAAACTGACACTTTAATTTACAACACTAATCAGCACTTTAAATCACACTAATTATTTATTTATTTATTTAAACTGTATGTACAGTAGTGGTACATGGGCGGACTTAATGCAACAAGGCATTCTCTACCAGTCAACCTTTGGGTTAAAAAGACTACACTGTGGTAGGTGTACAACAAAAAAAATAAAAATAAATGGAATCTTTTGGGGAACATTATACAAATAATTTATTTAATACTAATAAAATACATATATGTATAAGCTTAAATAATAAACTAATAAATATGATGTTTTATAATAATCCTTCCGATCAAGAGAACTCACAAACATGACGATGACCAAACTAAGAAAGACAGGCTTTTAAGTAGTGTTTTCGGACTTCACGCTTAAAAGAAAATTTCGACTCAGCCTTCTTGATGTCAAGGGGTAGCACATTCCAGAGTTTAATGGTGGAAATATAACACACAATCGCACTACTGAACACTTCACTTCACTATAATTCGCAGTTGAAGATCGCTCCCGGAGTTATCGTTTGTATCGCCATTTCAATACTGACTGCCGTCGTCGGATGTCCGCCCTTTGTATACCGACAGTTGTTTCTAGAACCTTCTAGTATGGAAACTTCTAGTACATACCGGTCCCGACTGACCAGGTGTCGAAACATCGAGAATGTTCTAGCACGGAAATGTCTGCTACTTGATACTAGATGGCGTTAGCAGCACGTAAATGTCTGCTACTTGATACTAGATGGCGTTAGCAGCACGTAAATGTCTGCTACTTGATACTAGATGGCGTTAGCAGCACATAAATGTCGTTATGTACCCAGCATTTATTCTGGCACGTAGCAATATTTAAATAGGATAAAATTATAAATATGTAATAAAATATTAGTAGGAAGAAGAAGGGCACCTAGTCCGCGCAGGTTTAGTACTTTCTTCTAGGATAATATCTTCCAATTATGTTTGGTCCACCTGTGAAAACTACATGAGAATCCCTCCAGTAATTTCAGAGATTTGCGCTTACAGACAAACAGACAAAAAAAAAAATGCTGATTTGTGTTCTATTACTCTTTTTTAGTCGTCCCCTTCTTTTTTTATTACCTTTCTTTCAATGTGCAGACACACAGGGTTCTGATTTTTATATGTAGCCGGAACTGTCCCCTCTGCTGAGCAAAGGCATTCTCCATTCCTTCCATTGTCCGGAACAATAGTAGGACGATTTTGTGTCACTATTTGCTAATTTCAAAGAAGGACATCAAAGTCATACCACCATCTCTTTCGTAGTCCACCGCGGGATTTCTGGGCACCAATTTTGTGGTTTACAGGCCCACGGCATGCGGCAGACATGTCCTGTCTAGTCCTATGAGCATGAGCTGATCAGCTATAGGAGCCTCATCAACGATTAACGTTTTGGACCGCAGTTTAGTGTTTCGAACGTGATCTGCTAACTTAATACCTATTAAACTGCACTCCATAAGTCCATATCACGTTGGAAAACCTTGAGTTTGGACTTTTAGATGTTAGTCAAAGACCAAATCTACACACACACACGCATGCACACACACACACACATGCACATACACATGTCCATCAGCTTATGTTTCAGTGGCATGGTAAAAGTTCCCATAAATAGCTCCTTATGGACCAGTAACTCTTCAAGTTATTTTAATGAGAAACGATAAATGATAATTATTTTGCAAATAGGTTACAAGTAACTCTTTTACACGTCAATTTTTTTTTGTCATATTAATCTAGATGAGGCTGGATGTTTCCTAGCTGATTACCCTGAGAAGAAACACCGAAGAAAAACTCAGAGGTCATAGTATCTTTTGAAGTTCATACAATTGCCAATAACATATGAACACCATGTAGGTTAACGTCTGATGTGGCCTTTTGAGGAAAGCAGGTTTGAGTGGGCTTGTCCAGACAGTGCAAGCATTTGTCAGTTATCGTGCAGCTCAATTCAGAACTTTGAAGAGCTCAAAACGTTCGTATGATAGCTGAAAGACGCAGCGTAGATGCGGCCTTCCACAAGGTGGACCGAAGACCTGGTGAATCCGCTGGGTGCGAGATACTCAGGATCTGTCTTTGTGGCGATACTTGGGGATGCCTATATCCAGGAGTAGATGTCATCATCATCATATCAGCCGAAAGACGTCCACTGCTGGACATAGGTCTCCCCAAGTGTCACCATAACGACCGGTCCTGTGCGTCTCGCATCCATCGGCTACCCGCGACCCTCACCAGTGGATGTATTACAGCTGAAATAACGATGAATACTAATATTATTCAATTTTCAGAGTACGATGAAGTTCGCATGTCACTGTGCGAGAGTCTGCTCTATCTCGAGAACTCGAAGGAAGGATCTAAAAGTGATGAAGAAACAAATGTTTATCCAATAAAACCTGTTCTGATAAGCTGAGGTTTGTGTATTATTTCTCCCTTCACCAGCCAACCAGTCAGTCTATTCTGTAGGTAAACATTTCGATATCGAGCTTCGCCTGAGTGACAAAGGTCACAAAGTGAACTTTATTACACACAACATAAAGGTCTTATGTTTAACTCACCTCGGATTCCGCTGGCGAGACTCGAAAATGTTGAATACAGAATAGCCAACCAGCAGTGCGATTCTGTAACTCTTAGGTGAAGTGAACATGAAGTGAGATGTCAAACCATTACAATGATGTAATGACAGATTACTTCATGTGTGTGTGTGTGTGTGCATGTGTGTGTGTGCGTGTGTGTGTGCGATCAGCAGGTGCAATCGCGTAAAAACTGTTACGTTCCTAGAATATATTTTGTTTATACGCATTATATTATATACAACTAAAAATACTACCAGTAACAATAACAATATCAAAAAGTTACACAGCAAACATACACCACAAGAACACAAATCAAACAGTAAGAAAAAACATAACCAATTACAAAGAATAACAACATGTACGCTTTTATTTTATTTTATTTATTGGGACAACAAACAGCTGCAATATACATTAAAAAAAAAAATACATTAAACGAGCGTTTACAATATTGCAGCCCACTGCATTATCCACATATTAACATACAATAATACCGACAGGAAATGCCGCTGGACAAACAAATATAAAATACAAATTAAATTATTGACGTTAGTTAAAAAAGCAAAAAACATGCATTAAAATAAATTATACATTAAATTAAATTATACATTAAATTAAATTATACATTGAATTAAATTAAATTATACTTTTCGCATCAACAGTCGTAGTGCATTGAGCAAGCGGGACACAATTATACATTGAAACGAGCGACTGAGACGCCATTACACGCGCCATCTTGGGCCCCGTGCATGCGCTGTCCATGTTTTTTGCCAAATTGACATCCTGCGCAATCAATTGCGGCGTACTTCGGAGAGGTAAACTTGCGTGTCACGAACTGTAAACATGTCAAAGTCAAAGACAAGTAAGCTGTCAAACCATACAAACGAGATGGAATGACAGCTCACTTGTCGTTCACTCCACTCCAACTAAGTGTACAAGAATCATCTTTTACATCCCCGTGTCCAAGATTATTCTTACGGCAGGGGCAAGATGATACTGGGGATATTGTTGCCCCTTTTTTGGGAATGTTCTAGGTCTTGATAGAATTAAATAAAAAATATAATATATTTAAATATACCTTTAGTAGTTTTGTGTGATTTCGTAATTAATTACGAAATCACCCCCCCCCCCATTTTCAGACCTCGACTTAGGTAGAATCAGCCAGTTCACCTTTCCCCTAAATGTATTTGTTGCTGATGTATTATAGAATATTGAGTATGTTACGCAGTTAACCTATTGCTTTCCTACCACAGACCTTTACAAAACTTGTAAGGTTCTAACTGTTCGTAAATTATATATGTATATTAAAATTTTCACCATTTTTAGTTTTAACATTTTTCCTATTTTAGTTTTTTAATATTCCTCTCTGTACGTGAAGGCTTGGATGTTTACAAATTAGTGCTTAATAGTATTGTTTTAAGAGGGTGAGAGCCTGGAGATCTGTCATACAGGTCCCGAACCCACTACAGATTCCAGCTCTCACAAAGGTTACAAATTTGATTGAAATAATATGTCACGAACCAATGTCGGTATCTTTTGAGAGAAATAAATCATTATTTATTAGTTTTCTTCAGAAAACTGTAGTAATTTATTTTATTTTGGTTTAAATATCGCACCTAATGGTGAGACGGGTACCTCTTGGGTCTCGCACAGATTTATTTCACGTTGTTAACCTCTGCTAACTAATTTTTATTTACTGTTAGTTTTACTATAAATTACTTTTTTGTATGTCTTGTGCTATTCCCAAATAAACATTTTTCTTTCTTTCGTTCTTTCTCGATTAGGGTTTTCAGGAAAATTCACACTACCAGTTGGCGCCACCTAGGCGAGAGGTCCTTCTTTGAAAATGAAACTTTGATGTAAACTAAAGAGCATCATCAATTTAGGTTATGTCGGAAAACATATGCTTTTTTACAGGATCTTAGAACTGACGCCTCAGTGCTGCCACCAGTGCAATCTGTCAAAAATGTATGCTGCCACCAGTGCGATCTGTCAAAAATGTAGATAAATTTGCTGCTTGTTTGTTTAAATATTCGAAAAAAAATTTGTTGTGTAGCATCACAAAAAACAGAAACACCTTAAAATTAAACAAAATAAATAATCAAAACTATTAATGCCAAAAGGGTCTCAGTTCAGCATAACGCCAGATGGTAACACAAGGTAGGCATACCACCTGACGCTGATTTTCAGCAGCAGCCATAAAAATATAAAAACAGTGCAGCCCACGAGTGCCTTACTTAGGTACGCTCGAAATCATAAACACATTTATAAAAGTGTGAAATATTTTGTAAAAATTGAAATAAGCAAAAATTCTCATAAAATAAAAACTACTGAGCCAATCTGAATTAAATTTTTACGGGACCAAATGGCAAGATGCCGCATCGAACAAAAAAAGAATCACACACATCGGATCATAAACCTCGGAGTAATCGGTGTACACACATAAAAAAATAATACCCGCCGAATTGAGAACCTCCTCCTTTTTTGGAAGTCGGTTAAAAAAACAACTAAAATAAAATGTTACGGCTTTTAATTTTAAAACAATAAAAAAATATGTGCCCATTAATGAAAGAGAATTAATAAAACAGAAATTGTATAACGTTATTAAAGCGGGGGCGGGTCGCTAGACTGAAATAAATTTAAAGACTATAATAATTAGAAGTATTGGCCTTCAAGTGTACCTACTACGGGTCTTGAAGGACTACTTTAGTAGAATCAGCCAGCACATCACGCTACCCGTCACTATCAAATTTTCCCAATCAACCTTGAACCTAATGCTTTAGCTATAAAGATAAAAATGAAATTTGACTGATTGTTCATCGTCATCATCGTCATATCAGCCGAAAGACGTCCACTGCTGGACATAGGCCTCCCCCATGCGTCGCCACAACGACCGGTCCTGTGTGTCTCGCATCCGTCGGCTACCCGCTACCTTCACCAGGTCATCGGTCCACCTTGTGGGAGGCCTTCCAACGTTGCGTCTTCCGGTACGCGGTCGCCACTCCAGAACTTTTCGGCCCCATCGACCATCTGTTCTGCGAGCAATGTGTCCTGCCCACTGACAGTTTAGTTTGGCGATCCTTCGGGCTATGTCGGGTACTGATTGTTGTATGATTAATATTAATTATGATTCTACTAAAGTGGCTTTCTTAGACCCGCTTTACGTCATTTAAGAAAACCCTCATGCCGTTACTCAGCCATCCACCTTCAATTATTTCTGTTCAAATTTATAATTTGTAATGGATTTAGTCTCCAATCTTCGTCTGGAATTTCAAAGGACAGTGAGTGGTCGCCCTCGGAGGAAAAGTCGCCTTTGGGGTAAAATGAAACGGTGTGTTTGGGGCTGAATAGAATGGCGTCTTTTGTTTCTGGTTCCTGAGTCTGCTCTATAAGCTGTTGTATCAAGTTTATGGCTTCGCGAAGACTGAAGGCTCCTTCTTTCGGTCGATCGTAGTATGTGGTTGCTGCGTTGGTTGGTTTAAGGAGTGCTGCAAAAATAGTAGATGTTATTATTTGTTTTACCTGGGGTCGGAATTTGTTCGAAGGAGCCACCGCGGCCCTGGAACGCATATGGCATTAGGGGCAACACGGATGGGTTTTAGTCAGTAAGAGTCTGACACTCCTTTCTGCTTCACCCAGAGCGGGAGGAGTCGTTTGATGATTTTCCAGCCTTAAAAAACTGGCCAAGTGCGAGTCGGACTCGCGTGAAAAGGGTTCCGAACGAATTTTATTTTAAATTGTTATTTTAACTCTATAGACTTTTAATAGGTTTTCCTGTAATTTATCGGTAAAGATGTATTATCTCCATTTTTTTTTTCAAAATTTTAGGCTCAGTTGTTTCGGAGATAAGGGGGGAATGGTCATTTTTCGTCTAATTTCTTGAATAAAATCGAAACAATTTATTTTAAAATTATAAAAAAAATATAATTAAAACCTTCACAGTAAGCCCTTTTATTTGATATATCACACGATATTGTTAAACAAAAACTTTTTTAAATTTTCCTGTTTGACCCTCAAAAGTGACCCCCATACTAATAATTTAATAATTTACGTAAAATGTCCGTGTTTGGATCACAGAAGTCCATATGTGTACCAAATTTCAACAAAATCGGCCCAGTGGATCCGGAGAAAACTGGCTGTGACAGACGGACAGAGAGACAGACACCCGAGTGATCCTATAAGGGTTCCATTTTTTGTTCGGAACCCTAAAAATAAAAAGGTATTATTAGTTATTGGGTCTCTATAAGATAGGCAGTCCCTCCATATACAATACTGGTAGTCAGCTGAATAGGAAGACTGGAAGCCGACCGCGATGTAGATGGGCAAAGGCTAAGCAGATTGGTAAAATTAATTTAAACTAGCTGACCCGCGCAACTTCGTCTGCGTCACAATTTTCATTACTGCTCCGCTCCTATTGGTCTTAGCGTGATGATATATAGCCTATAAGCCTTCCTCGAAAAATGAGCTATCTAACACTGAAAGAATTTTTCAAATCGGACCAGTATTTTCTGAGATTAGCGCGTTCAAGCAAACAAACAAACTCTTCAGCTTTATATATTAACTAGTTGACCCGCGCAATTTCGTCTGCTCCGCTCCTATTGGTCTTAGCGTGATGATATAGCCTATAACCTTCTTTGATAAATGGGCTATCTAACACTGAAAGAATTTTTCAAATACCAGTAGTTCCTGAGATTAGCGCGTTCAAGCAAACAAACAAACTCTTCAGCTTTTTATATTAGTACTAGCTGACCTGCGCATCTTTTTCTCTGTCACAATTTTCACTACTGCTTCGCCCCTATTGGTCTTAGCGTGATGATATATAGCCTATAGCCTTCTTCGATAAATGGGCTATCTAACACTCAAATAATTTTTCAAATCGGACCTGTAGTTCCTGAGATTAGCGCGTTCAAGCAAACAAACAAACTCTTCAGCTTTATATATTAGTGTAGATAAGTAATAAGTATAAGTAATAAGAATAGAAGTATAGATAATGAAACTTTGTAGACGTGAAGAGTATCGATAAACTTTTGATCTGAAAGCCAATTTTCGTACCAGTAGCGTAGCTAAGGGAGCCGGACGGGGGGGGGGGCGGCCCGTCCCGTGTGACACCCGTGCTTGCTACGCGATATAAGCGACCGTCAATGTCAAAAATTTAGGGAAGTCAGAAGGGTGATTTAGATGAGAGGTATTTTCATGAACTTTCTACTCACATAATAACACGACGAATAAAAAACCATATTTCATCATTATCTCCAAAAATAAACACCGGTTTTGATAATAAATAGAAAAAAGAAATCAGTCTAAACCAATCTAGTCGTACAAGCCGTCATTACACTGTTTTTATCAACTTATAAAAAAAGAAATTAAAAATCAAAATGGCGACCTTTTTATCGTAGTTGGTATCAACTATTTAATTAAATTGTGTTTTGAAGAATACATAGCGGTATAGAGGTATTTAAGATAAGTACCTAGGTATTTAAAAATACCGTTATTTAAAGAAACCATGAAATTTATCATTAAAGAAAACATAGTAAAAATTACTAATTATAAGGAAATTTTCATATCAAAAATAAATTACCTACTAATAAGTAGTTAATATTGTTTTTGATAATTCAACTTAGTTCTATGTTCCACAGAGTAGATATCATAGACAAACATAGAGAGAGAAGTTTTACTGTTAGGCGCGAAAGGAGACGTTCAATAACATTTATTTTATTTTAATACGTGACGAACTTAATAACAATAATAACTAATAAACCTAACTATATACATATGAATATACCAAATTAAACCTCCGAAAAATCTGAAAAGAAAAAGTCGGTGTTTTTTATTGTTTTTTTCGTATTTTATTAACACCGACTTCCAAAATGAAAGTTATTTTTTGTTAAAAGGTTTATTATTTTTTGCTTTTCAGTTTTTTCGGAGGTTTAATTATTTGTTAAAAAGTTTTTACAAAGGTAGGCCTACAAAAAATTCTACACGACAGCATTAAAATCTGTGACTGAACAATAAATCACCCCTATTTTCCCACCCTTAGGGTAGGATTTTTTTACAAATTTATTATATCCCCTATCCTATAAAATAGAACTACCTATCAAAATCGGACTACTCTGTAAAAAGTAATGTGTGGTCATACATTACAATCAGTGAGTGAACAATCAATCATCATCTGTTTTTCTACCCTTAGGGTTGGTTTATATGGGAAGTAAATTTATATGGGATCTACTTTGGCGTATACCTTTTCCAATAAAAAAAGAATTATCAAAATCGGGCTACACTGTAAAAAGTTATGCGTAGTCATACATAAAAAAATATATATACCTACGCGTCGACTAGAGAACCTCCTCCGTTTTTTCGTCCGTTAAAAAAACAAATACACTAGATAGATTTTTGATTAGATACGCAAGAGGGACTCAAGGCTAAATAATAACAGCCGCACGGGTCGATCTTCAAGGTTAAGCAACGCTTGCCGAGGTTAGTCTGTGGATGGGTTATGGCGTCACGTATTGTGCATATATGAACGCCCCCTTAGATTTAAGATTGCATGTGTTAATAGTTAAGGAAAGAACTCACCCTCGTTAAGTGGCAACACAAGAGACTATTCGGGACGCTACCCTTAGCGTCCCTCGCTTACCAGTCTACCGCTACGCGACGCGGTGTATAGTACGTTAGTTCATTCATTTTTGTATAGTTATAGTTAGACATACAACTAGTAACTTGTATGTCTAATTTTATCTATATACTAGTTGACCCGCGCAACTTCGTCTGCTTTGCTCATATTGGTATTAGCGTGATGATATAGCCTATAGCATTCCTCGATAAATGGGCTATCTAACGCTGAAAGAATTTTTCAAATCGGACCAGTAGTTCCTGAGGTTAGCGCGTTAAAGCAAACAAACAAACAAACTCTTCAGCTTTATATATTAGTACTAGCTGACCCACGCAACTTCGTCTGTGTCACAATTTTCATTACTGCTCCGCTCCTATTGGTCTTAGCGTGGTGATATATAGCCTATAGCCTTCCTCGATAAATAGGCTATCTAACACTGAAATATTTTTTCAAATCGGACCAGTAGTTCCTGAGATTAGCGCGTTCAAGCAAACAAACAAACTCTTCAGCTTTATATATTAGTATAGATAGATATAGATTTATTAAAATCTTACGGAGTTTGCAATTTTCCGGTAACATTTAAAATTGATTGACGATATAAATAAAAATAAAGTATCATAGTAAAATAATAATTTATTTACAATACATTTTGCTACTTACCTACCTACTTTACATACTTATTGCATGATAATATTGAGAGTAGTTATTAGTTATGCCAATTATACTACGGCCACACTATGGTCATAATTATTGCCATATTACGATAGTGTGGCCGTAGCATTACTGGCACAAAAGTATACAAAATCATCACATGTGTATGTCATTGTGACATTACAACGTCTGATGGTGCGATGGATGATGGTAACAAACAGAAATAAAGAACTGCCAACTTCAATTACGTGCCAATGCCATCATGATTTCGTTGTTAGAGAGAAACAGAGCTATACAGGACGAATAGCACTATCTCTCTTTCACGACGGAGTCTTTTATTGTTCATTTTTTTTTTAAATCTTATTTCCCAGGTTTTTAAATAAAATACTTCTCACGTATTTTGCAAATTGCACTACTGTTTTACATTGTATATTGATCAGTTTCAACGTGCAGCGATTATTATAAAAATATTTACTTACTAAATTATTATTAACTAAATTATAACACTAAATTAGACGGTACCGGCCGACACCATACTTGCCGTAGTGTGTCGGCCGGTGCCGTATGGTGCCGTAAAAGAATAATACCATCCCTTCACTTCCCGTGAGTGTCGTAAGAGGCGACTAAGGGACTCGCCAGAGAATGGGCAGCAGCGTTCTCTGTAAAACTCAACACCATACACTGCGATCGCCAACCCGCCTGTCAAGCGTGGCGATTATGGCAAACCAGGCCATTTGGGGGAGGTCTATTTCCAGCAGTGGACGTTTTTCGGCTAATATGATGATGATGAAATTATAATAATTTCAACATGAACACAACATTCTAGCTCTCGAAAACGTAATTGCTTTAATCGTGATCAACATCAATATAATTTTACTTGCAAAACGCATTCATCGTCATTTCTATTTACCCCAATGATATTTGAAATAATTAAAAACTTTGAAGGGGATTTTCACTTAATTTAAATTCTGCTTGCAAGGACTCCAAATTTTAAATCAAAATGAGTTTACAAGACTGATATTTTCTAGAAACCAAAAATGTGGCATTCAAGTGAAAATACCATTCAAACTTTTGTTTCTATTCACCCCTGCATTTCTATTTACCCCGTTGTACAGGGATATCAGGCTCTGTATATAGATGGGTCACTGTAGGCGGCGTTAGACGTCGACGATCTCCGCGACCGCTAACGGCCTCGCGCCTGAGGGGACCTCGCAAGAAAGTTGTTCAACTTCTTATGGACTTATTAAATAAAATCTATGAACGGAACAGAACTATTTGGAACAAGTATACCATCAGAATCATGCTCACAGTTCCAGTCAGCACGGCATCTTCAGAGAGAAACTTCTCAAAGTTTTTACAGACCTACTTCTACTTCTTTTCGAGTCGATGGTATGGCTTAGTATTTGGGCCCAGTAGGTGGCTACGTTAATTGCAGCGTCGGTGGCATTAATAAAATCCCCCAAAGTACAGGTGTATGGGCACTTGAGGCACTCCAACGTGTGGCTCATGTTCTGAAGAGGAACATCGCACTCACATTGAGTATCCGACGGGTCTATGAATCCCCATTTCGTCACATTGTGTTTGCAGCGGCCTACCTGGGTACGCAACCGGTTCAGTGCCTTCCAAATAGGCCACTGCAGATCACGTCCAGGTGGCAGATGTTCCTTGGGTTGCAAGTAGTCGGGTGGTGGGGGATGATGTTCTTCCTACGGCTTGGTTCTCGCATTAGGTGGACGGTTTTGGGTGGCCTCTGTGCGACGAAGAAAACTCTTCGGGCTCTTGATCTACTTGAGAAGCACGATTAGCCATGAGAGTTGTTTTATCTACCTTCTCAGTAACCTATCAATTGAAGCGACTCGTGTTTGCTATGCCATATTATTGAAAAAAAAAAACTGGCCGAGTGCGAGTCGAACTCGCGCGCAAAGGGTTCCGGACGACTTTTTTTAACATGTTATTTTAACACTATAGACTTCTTATAGATTTTTCTGTAATCTATAGGTAGAGATCTATTGTCTCCATTTTTTTTTTAAATTTAGGGTCAGTAGTTTCTTAGATAAGGGGGGGGGCGGGGAAATGGTCATTCTTCGTCTAATTTCTTGAATAACTTCAAAACCATTAATTTTAAAATTATAAAAAAATATAAGTAAAACCCTCACAGTGAGCCATTTCATTTGATATGTCACTCGATATTGTACAAAAATCTTTTTATTTTTTATTTTCTGGTTTGACCCCTATACTAATAATTTAATAATTTACACATCCGTGTTTGGGGTACAGAGGTCTATATGTGTACCAAACAATAGAATCGGTTCAGCGGATCCGGAAAAAACTGGCTGTGACAGACGGACAGACAAACAGACACCCGAGTGATCCTATAAGGGTTCCGTTTTTTCTTCGGAACCCTAAAAAAATTGTGAAGAACAACGCAGTGTATAATCCAGCTCACAATGGGCCTCATCAGAAGGCTTAAAGCCACCCAAAGGGCAATAGAGAGGGCAATGCTTGGAGTTTCCTTGAATGATCGAATCAGGAATGATGATATCTGCAGTGTCAACGTATTTAGTATTTAAGAATAACTTGTAGGTACTTCTCATACTAAGTGAATTTCATCGTGAAGAATAAATGTCTTAACCCGTAAGAGAACCAAGGTTACTGACATAGCCCGAAGGATGCTTGCAAACAGATGGTCGATGGGGCCGAAAAGTTCTGGAGTGGCGACCGCGTACCGGATGACGCGACGTTGGAAGGCCTCCCACAAGGTGGACCGATGACCTGGTGAAGGTCGCGGGTAGCCGATGGATGCGATACGCAAAGCCGATCGATTCTGTAAGCTTCTCACCGTGAACAATCAGGTGGAGTAAGCGTGAAGGGAACATTTGTTTGTATTTTTTTTTACTATCGATAGGCATTCGTTTGACCACTATCTCACCTGATGGTAAGTGATGAAGGGGTCGAAGATGGAGCACGTTTGCCTAGAAGCAACCTATTCACTCTTGTCTTAAAGACTCCCAGGTTGTAGCTATCTGGAAACACAGACTCTGGCAGGGAATTCCACTCCTTAGCTGTACGCACTATGAATGTGTTCCCAAAACGTTTTGTGCGTGTGGGTGGGATGTCCACCATGTACCGGTGGCGCATCGCCGTTCGTCTTGGGGTCCGATGATGGAACGAGCTTGGCGGAATTAAATCATGCAATTCCGTCGCACTCTCCCCAAAATGCAACCGATAGAAAACCGACAGACCAGCAACTCGGCGTCGATGCTCAAGGCTGGAGGATGTGCATGGTTTGACAAGCTCACTTTGTGATTACATCATCCAAGCCTTCACTCCGACATGTTTACAGAATCGCACTGCAGGACCGATTGTTGTCGTTAGCGAAGGAGGAGGCCGAATGCGTGAGAGAGAGGAAAAGCTCACGCCCCAGCCAACAGGAGAAGACGCCCCGGGCGTCGGGAGTCGCAGGGCGATTCTCGGCCACCGTAGGCACGGGTCTGCGCATTGGGTGGCTCGCCGTCCGATCAGAACCAGGCCCGGGTCGACGGCGCGCTGTGTTCCACACGCGCCACAAAGCGCTGTCAGCATAGGAGACGGGGCACCCTAGGGCCAGTGCCTGCCGGAGTTGCGGAATCTGTTCAAAAAAGTCAACGCGGTCCTGGAACGCAAAGGGCATTAGGAGGAACACGGGTGGTTTAGTCAGTAAGAGTCTGACACTCCCTTCTGCTTCACCCAGAGCGGGAGGAGTCATTTGGTGATATCCCATCCTTAAAAAAAAGGACCGGTTGTTGTGGCGAGACTTGGGGGGGGGGGGGAGACTTTCTCGGTTCAGCAGTGGACGTGTTCAGCTAATATGATGATGATTTGAATTTTACACTCGGTCTGGGAAATGAAGGCTGATGTCGCTGAAATCTACTTAAGGCCTTGCGCCGCCACTATGTGTCACTCTTCTTGAATCAGGGTTCATTATTATACTTGGCTTCTCGGCTGTGACAGGATTTGTCAGGATCGTGCCTCTTCTTTTTCGGCTTATCAGGTTTAGGATACATAGTGATTCCTCCAGGTTTTTTCGTAAAATCTGTAACATTAACAGTGATGATTAGAGTAGAGTGGGGACTCCATTTTTCGCACTTAGACTCCCATGCGATCTGTTGTACGTCATTATAGTGATAGTAAAGCTGAAGCGATCATCGATGTCCTTCTCTAGGGCCGCGGACACGATGTCAGCGGGCGCGGGCTGCGTCGCGAAAAGGCCACTCTAGTATTATCATATTAGGATCATAATATTATTTATTTTTTTCTACAACTACCTTGTTATTATTTCATTTCATTTCATTTCATTTCATTTATTTATTGCTTCAAATATGGTAGGTAAAAGTTTTTACAAAAAATATGAATTACTAGGTTACCACATTTCGTCAATTTATATACTTATCAATTAAATATGTCTTTGCTTTATTGTATAAAATTAACAGGGACACTTTTGAAAGAACTCATCTATCGAATAAAAACACTCTTGTAACAACCACTTCCGCAACGTAACACAAAACTTATTGAATGGCATTTGAGTAATTGACCTTGGCAAAGCATTGTAAATTAATGTTATTTGTTATAGTAACTAACTCGCTACGCCAATTGGTTTCATGTAATTTTAAGTTAAAATATTGTATTTTCTCTATAAGTGATTGTAAATCTTTTGAGAAAATAAATGTCTCTAACCGTGTAATAATCACACAACAATCTGTCAAATTTCGTTTTCACCTTAATCGCTAAAGCATCAGGTTCAAGGTTATTTGGGAAAATTTGACAGTTTCGGGTAGCTTGATGTGCTTTCTGATTCTACTAAAGTGGCCTTTTTAGACCCGCAGGTCACGAAGCCAGCGGGCAGGTCGCGTTGTGTTGTTATGTTATGCTATGTTGTGTTGTGTTGTGTTGTGTTGTGATGTGATGTGATGTGATGTGATGTGATGTGATGTGATGTGATGTGATGTGTTGTGTTGTGTTGTGTTGTTGTTTTGTGTTGTGTTGTGTTGTATTGTGTTGTGTTGTGTTGTGTCATGTCATGTCATGTCATGTCATGTCATGTCATGTTATGTCATGTTATGTTATGTTATGTTATATGTTCTGTTATGTTATCTTATGTTATGAGAAATTAGCGTCTTGTTAGCGAACAAAATGTCTAAACATCGACGAAACCTGTTTTTGATCCACATTTTGAAACGTCTGTCGTTAAAAAGCAGAAAGCAAAATGCACAACACTATGTGAATGCAGACGCGCGGTGCAACGCTAGATGCCCGCTAGTCGCTCGTACGCCGCCGCCGCGCCGCTCCCCGCGCCGCTGCCTTCGTGACCAGTTCCATACAAATCTATGTATTGAAACGCGCCGCTCGCCATGCCCGCCGTCGCCGACTTCGTGTCCGCAGCCTAAGGGTTCTAACACACCAAACGATCGATCTTCGATGAAATCGATCGACGATAGAATGAATTAGTCGCCGTCGATCGACAGTCTCTACTACCTCAGAAGCTACCATAATAATCGTCCGATGTCGATCTAAGTCATCGACCGCTCAATTGGTGTGGTGGCACCCTAAACTCCAATCTATCTATAACCTCATCATTGACATTTACAATAAGACTTATTTTTTTTTTTAATGTGTCGTATTAGTCTTATTTCAGTTAATTTGCTTTTTTTTTTGTATTCTACATGCGTAAGTAACAAACACTTGAATATTTGTACGCCATTAAGACCAAACATATCTGAAATAAAAATGTAGGTACTTTAACAACCTGTCATGTACGACATGTTTTCACAGATAAGATGAGTTCAGCGAGTTATAGGTAAAAACGTAACAATACATAGACATGAGTTACCTCCTTTGCTATCAACCGTAGTATAAAGGTATGTCATCGGAAAGTGGTAAACTTCGTAAGATTATAAAATAACATAAGAGATTGCAACTTTCGTTAAATTGTAATATAATGCCTTTTTACGCATCAAAATTAGATAATTTATAATTTCTCGAATTCATTCCGAGAAATTGTGACCTGAAATAAAATGGCGTCCAATCAGAGCACAAGTCTACAAGAAACTAGGTTCTCTTTGGTTTAGTCAAATGTGTCGTCACATGTACGCCATAGAGTTACGAATCAAATGGACCTCCCGTTGTCCGATGTTGGTCGAGTTTACTTTGGGTGTGTAATTTTAGGTATAACTAATTTTTAATATGAATGTACGTTCGGCTTAAATTACGATTGTGACCAGGGGGGCTACTCTCTAACGAAATCCGTAGTTTCGGGCTTAGTTTCGGGCGGGCATTTCCTACTTTGTATCACCTAAACACTGAGAACTAATGATAACACGATTTGACAGTTACTGTGAAATCGTGTTGTCATTCATTCTCAGTTCGGGTTCGGGACTAATCGTAAGTCTGTAGGTGATACGGAGTAGAATACGCCCGCCCGCAACTAAGCCCGAAACTACGGATTTCGTTAGAGAGTAGCCCCCCAGGACAAGTTGACGGAGCCCCGCTGGGCGGGGCTCCTATTTCTGCCTGCAGGGTTTAAAGTAACCTAACATGAATGGGATCACGGGAGCTAAGTTCGCTCGCTCACTCTAACTCTCGCAATCCCATTCGAACCTAACCTATCCGTGTCGGTATGCCTTTTTTTTTAAGGATGGGAAACCATCAAATGACTCCTCCCGCTCTGGGTGAAGCAGAAGCGAGTGTCAGATTCTTACTGACTAAAACTCATACGTGTTTTTCCTAATGCCCTTTGCGTTCTGGGGCCGCGGTGACTCTTTCAAACAGATTCCGCAACCCCGGCAGGCACTGGCCCTAGCAGGCCCCGTCTTCTATGCTGACAGCTCTTTGAGGCGCGCGTGGAACACAGCGCGCCATCGACTCAAGTCTGGTTCTGATCGGACGGCGAGCCACCCAATGCTCGTCGTCCGCAGGCCCGCGCCTACGGCGGTCGGGAATCACCCTGCGACTCCCGACGCCCGGGGCGTCTTCTCCTGTTGCGGCGGCTGGGGCATGAGGTTTCCCTCTCTCTCACGCGTTCGGCCTTCTCCTTCGCTAGCATTACTGTTTCGCAGAAAGAGGTGACCGCATCCCATGCCTCCTCGCTCCAGACCATAGATTGAATCAGAGCCGGACGCGAGAGGTCGCCGCCGCCGATCGTCTCGACGACGACATGGCAGTGCTCCGCCCAAGCAGGCCAGACGTCCACCGTATGCTCCACCGTGTCTTCCGGGGTGTCGGGATGCCCTAAGTTCCCGAGCTGGCGCGGTCGCTCTTTGATCGGCAGTAAGATTAAATGTCAGTTATACAAGATTATAATTAAATCAAAAGAAAATTATACTAAACGAACGAAAAAATCCCATTTTTTGTCATGGGTTTTTTTTACTTCGGGAAATTTACGACTCCATTCAATTCGTAACTCTATGACGTACGTACGAGACGTGTGACGACACATCTGAACTGTCCAATGGGAGCCTGTTTCTTGTAGACTTGTGGTATGATTGGTCGTCATTTTATTTCAGTTCACATCTTCTCGGAATGAATTCGAGAAATTATAAACTATCAAATTTTTATGCGTAAAAAAGCATTCCCAATGTACTGTTGACAATTTACCGAAAGTTTACAATCTCTCAAGTTATTTTATAATCTTACAGAGTTTGCCATTTTCCGGGTGACATATATACTATGAGTATGTATCAAACATCTATTAATTGAAGATCTTTGGCAGTCGTTACGGATTGTCAGAAGCCAGTAAATCTGACTCCAGTCTTACCAAGAAGTAACGTGTTACCCAGTTAATGGGTTGTGGAGGTCTGGTAGACAGCCGCTCCACGTAAAATACTGGTATTCGGCTGAATCCAGTTTGACTGGAAGCCGACCCCAATATAGTTGGGAAAAGGCTAGGCAGATGATGATCCTCTAGCTACTACTGCATAACGAATCTGTCCCATTTGTCCTGATATCCTTTATGAGAGTATGAGACCCAGTGGACGCCAGAGAACGGGTGTCGTCGCCGAGGAAGGCCTAGGAAAACCAGGCGTGACGACTTAGAGGATTGCGTGGAGAAGGCAACATACCGGTAAGACTATGGGGAGTAGCGTACCCAGGCGTTCGGATAAAGCCGGACACAGTCAGGGTCTTTGGTTGTGTGTCCGGCCAAATTACACTGTATCCGGCTTGTCCGACTTTTGTTAGGCTTTTTAAATTTGATTTTGGTCGTGTGTTGTTTTTCACTCCGCCTACCTCACCTTGTATCGCTAGCTACGTGCTACTTACTACTATTGCAATTATAAAAATTAATATAAGTCGTAATGAATATTGAATAATTGATTATAAAGAAAACTGAATTAGTTCAATTTTATTGTTTCAATTGAATGTATGGTAATATATTAAAAAAAAGCCTTGTTTTATTTAAAAAATGTGTCGTGTAAGACTAAATAAAAAAAACCGGCCAAGCGCGAGTCGGACTCGCATACCGAGGGTTCCGTACAAAGGGCATAGAACCATTGCATATCCGCCATTTTTTTATTGTTTCGGCGTACGATCTAACATGCATAATATATCGGGTAGAGGACACTTAAAAAACCCTAAAAAAATACCCTACCCGAAATACCCTATAAATTTTGATTCACTTCAAAGTGTGGAAATAAAAGTTTTTTGCGGCATAAACGACCGTATCTTTTTTTTTAACGTTAACTTAGAAGTTTGATTTTTTCATAGCTGCAAGGGGCCATAGACCTGAGTATATGGTTTTAATTTCACTCGATAACTCCTCGCGTTCCCGAGATAAACATTCTTGACAGACAGATGGACGGACGACAAAGAGATTCTATAAGGGTTACTTTTTTTTTCTTTTGAGGTACGGAACCCTAAAAATTAACGGTGTCGGGCCTTACCCAAATGTCCGGCTAAACTGGCTGGTGTGTCCGGCTTTTCGGTTTGAAGACCTGGCAACCCTATGGAGGAGACCTTTACCTACCACTGAGACAATGTAAGTTGATAAAATTCATGCATACTAACCAGTGTGATCAGATATTTCAATGCAAGGCGGTCGAAATAATCTCATTTGCTTCAAGAAAACTGACATCATACTACTTATGTCGAGATGCCAGTTATTGAACAAACCGTGTATCGCTGCTTTCAAATTTTTAAAATCATGTAATGGTTCTGAAAAAAAAAAATCTAATAACTTGTATCCATGGGGGCTACTCTCTAACGAAATCCGTAGTTTCGGGCTTAGTTGCGGGCGGGCGTATTCTACTCCGTATAAGAGTAGTAAGAAAAAGAAGGAAAAATACCACGAATTGAGGAAAAATATTCTTTCGTGAATTTAAGCCGGATTTGTTATGCGCAAAAAGTAATCGTTTTTCAATTATGGCTATATTATGGCATAGCCTGCTTTCGTTCTGAAATCATATCACATCAAAAAATAATATCACGTAGACGATAATATATAATAAAAGGTATGTTTTCTTGTACTATTAACACTTATTATTATTCTGCTATACATCTTTTTGACTAATTATTAGACTTTATAGTTATAAAAATATTTAATCTATTTTTCAGAAGTGTACTTCTGAACCATTTTTCAAAGAAAAAATCAAAATGACCGATTGCTTTGACATAAACACTGTGTCTGTGTCAGTCTCGGAAACGTCAAACATTTTTTTTTAATGTCCCTACATAAAAAACATTAGATGCATTTTTTTAATAAAAAAAATGATACTTTATTCTATTTAGGGTTTGGTTTCCCAGCGATGCTAAAAGGTACATCCTATGGCCGGCGTCCCATACAAAAATGAAACATCTTTCAAAAATACTCCTTAGTGTATTTCGCTTCACGCTTCGTTAAACGTAATCCTTGATTTTTTTTGATGATTTTTTGTAATATTTGTACAAAAATTCATGGGACCCTGGAGAAGGTTTTAGGCCACCCTAACGCGAGTAGAATAAAAGCTAGTTATTATATAATTTACCTTTAATTATGACGTTCAGAATATAAGTTATATCCTGTTGATCCCACTGGTACATTCGAATACGAATTTTACTTATTTCGGTTAATATTGCAACTATATCTTGTGCGGTAAATTTTGTAACGTTGATGGATAGAAGCTGTGCTAATCTGAAATTAAATAAAGATGGACGGAGTTAGAGCTCAGAACGCGTCATGGCAATTTTTAACCGACTTCCAAAAAGGAGGAGGTTCTCAATTCGGTGGGTATTTTTTTTATGTATTTACACCGATTACTCCGAGGTTTCTGATTCATTTTCTGTGTTTCTTTTTTTAGTTCGATGCGGTATACTTGCCATTTGGTTGATTCAGTTTGGTTCAGTAGTTTTTACTTTATGAGCATTTTTGCTTATTTCAATTTCTGCGTAGACGAAGACGTCGTGCAAGTATCACCACTTAAAAGTGAAAAATAAAAAACTTTTTACAAAAAAATATAACCGACCTCGACCTCGGGAGACCGCAAATCTTTTATATGCACTAAGTCTAAGTATTATTAGCGGTCTCCCGACGCGTTGACGCTTGGTCCAAAGAATCGTGCCTTTTTGTTTAATAAAAAAAAGGATCAATAGAAATTATTTTTAACTTTTTAAAGGTTTTTTTGTCGGGGATTTTTAAAATTTTTAATTTAATTTTTATTTCATGCTTCTTAAAATTATCAAACTTTCATTTCGTTAGTTAATATTCCTCATTCCCTTTCAATATAGTGTACATTATTCTAGTAGTCAAGCCCTTTCATTCGATACCCATATTGAGGCAGTTGTGAAAAAAATATGTCATTCGCCATTTTGTGGCGGCGTCCATCTTGGACCGATTTTTATCAAACATAGCTAGAACACTCTTGACTAATTCAGCTTTCAAACAAAAAAATTAAAATCAAAATCGGTTCATCCGTTCGGGAGCTACGATGACACACACACACACACACAGACACAAGTATATAATTCTTAAAATTAAGATTTCTACATATAGATAGGCTACAGCGAACGCGCTCCGTTTGAATTGGATATTTCTTACATACATACTCATTTGAATTGGATATTTCTTATTTTTGGATGATACAAATTGTGTATGTCGCATAAAATTAAACCAAAGTACTACGTTGGCTGTAATTTTTTTATATTATAAAAATTCACTTACGTTAACGATACTATACGTCAAAACATTCGCGCTAGACCCGCAGTTTTTGTCGAGTTAGAAGGATATGAATGAATGGGACAACGAATTTAAATTTAGGTAAGGGTTAGTAAAAGTTATAACAGTAAATATTATTCATAGTTCAATGACCCCATCTCAGGTTCTGCGTTTAATCTGTTACACCCTTTTTTAAACTGATTGCCTTTTTTTAAGGATGGGATATCATCAAATTATCCCTCCCGCTCTGGGTGGAGCAGAAGGAAGTGTCAGACTCTTACTGACTAACCCATCCGTGTTCCTCCTAGTGCCCTTTGCTTTCCAGACCCGCGGTGACTGTTTTGAACAAATTCCGCAACCCTGGCAGGCACTGACCTTAGCGGGCCCCGCCTACTTTCCTAACATCTCCTTGAGGCGCGTGCGAAACACAACGCGCCGTCGACCCGGGCCTGGGGTGCTACTTTCTAAGCCCGAAGTCCGTAGTTTCGGGCTTAGTTGCGGCCGTATTCTACTCCGTATCATCTAACCTCTAAGAATTAATGACAACGCGATTTAACAGTTACTGTCAAATCGTTTTGTCATTCATTCTTAGTTCTGGTTCGGGACGAATAGTAAAGTCCGTAGGTGGTACGGAGTAGAATGCGCCCGCAACTAAGCCCGAAACTACGGACTTCGGGCTTAGAGAGTAGGCCCCTGGTTCTGATCGGACGACGAGCCACCCAATGCTCGCCATCCGCAGGCCCGCGCCTACGGTGGCCAGGAATTGCCCTGCGACTGCCGACGCCCGGGCGTCTTCTTCTGTTGCGGCGGTTGGGGCGTGAAGTTTCACTCTCTCTCACGAGTTCGGCGTCCTTCTTCGCTAGCATTACTGCTTCACAGAAGGAGGTGACCGCTTCCCATGCCTCCTCGCTCCGGACCGTGGATTGAACCAGGGCCGGACGCGATAGGTCGCCACCGCCGACCGCCTCGACGAGAACACGGCGGTGCTCCGCCCAAGCTGGGCAGACCTCCACCGTATGCTCCACCGTGTCCTCCGGGCGATCCTCGCAATGTTGACACCCGGGCGTGTCCTCTCGCCGAATCCGAAACAGGTATCTCCCGAAACAACCGTGTCCGGTGAGTACCTGCGTTAGACGGAAGGTGAGGAAGCCGTGGCGCCCTTCTAGCCACTCCTCAAAGAGGGGACTTATCGCCTGGATTGTGGTGTGCCCAGCATTGGGTTGCGACAGTCGTTGTCTCCATACCGTTACGAGATCTTGCCGGATAAATCTGATTACCTTTTTTTTATTTGTGATGGGTTTGCTCTTGACTCTAGTCTAGGTCAGAGATGACAGAGACAAAGCCTAAGATGGAGCGGGCTTACCTAAAAGTAGCCTATTCACTCAAATTTTGAAAAGATAAGGGTTGTAAGCGTTCGTAAACAGACGCAGGCAGAGAGATCCACTCCTTTGCTGTGCGCATTATTTATAAAAGAGGTTTGGAAACGCTTAGTGTGAATTGGTGGAATAGCAACAAGGTAGGGATGGTAAGTTGCAGTGCGTCTGGATGTCCGATGGTAGAATGAGGTCGGTGGGATGAGGTCGTGGAGTTCTTGGGCACACTCACCGAAGTACAATCTGTAGAAGACCGTCAAGCAGCCAACCTGTGAAGATGGTGATTAGCCAAGCTGTGAAGCTTGGCATCCAACAGTTTTACGTCGCCGATGAGCCTCTTAGCTCTGCGTTCCACCGAGGTATTAAGCTGAGCCATCCCAAAAGTGACTGCAATACTCCATGCAGGATCGGACTTGTGCCTTGTATAGGGTTAAAAGCGGTCCAGGCCTGAAGTATCGCTTCACTTTATTTAGGGTGCCCAGCTTTTTGGTCGCAGTTTGAGCTTTGGACTCAATGGTGGCGCCGAAGTTGAGATTGGATGTGAACTCCATGCCTGCTCGAGCCGATCAGTCATAGGAACAGATGTGCCCCGAAAAGTAGGAGTTTGGTCGAAACAACTTCTTTTTGCGGTAAAAAGACACGCCTGTGTTTTGGTCGCGTTAAAAGTATTATCATCACCCCACTGGGAGACAAGGCTTAATGTCAAATTTGTCCGCTCTACCATGGCATCTCTCAAGGAACGAACTTCATCCCCACTGGTTGTTGCGTTGGACAAGTATCTCTATATAGGACTGAAACCGTACTGTCATCTGCGTACCCAACAAGACCAGGCTGAAGTAGCTCATTGATGTACAGCGGGAAAAGAATTGGAGGGAGAACAGACCCCTGAGGTACTCGGCCTTAAATGTACTGTACCTCTTATTTCTTCCACTACCTCCTCTGTTCTTCAAACCACTTTATTCCTATCTTCAACTTACCGTTTAATATCTCGACCCGCGACGCTTTTAGGACCCTGGTCATTCATTCCTTGCAGTCTTGGCGCTATCAGGTCCAAACAGTGCACCCACTTCTGTGGTTTATTCCTTTCCTTATCATTTAAATAATTGAATCTCCTATAGAAGGGTATTGCTGGAGACACTTTTGAGTTTCTATTTCGTGGGTCATGAGTCGTCGTTGCCACTAAATCCTCTGTCATTTTAGTGTCAGTTTGACTTATATAGTTTGTTAAGTTTTTAATCGCTTCTTCTACTTTTGCTTCCAGTCGTTTTACATTAGCTTCAAATGTGTCATTGGTTGGATTACTAGCTGTTGTACTTGTTGGAGAACTATCCTTAACGTTTGTTATTGTTGCAGGATCATTGGTTGTCGTAGTTTCGTTTGGGTCTGCACCTAGAATGGGATTATAATGTCTTGTACATGGTTACTCGGATACGCTTTTAGGCTCGTAATGAAGTGTATTTCCCAGTCTTCAGAAAATTGCGGTTTTCAAACCCTTCCCCACCTATTCAATCTATTATATCTATATTTCAATATTATGAAGTTGAAGAGTGTCTTTGTTTGCTTGGACGCGCTAATCTCAGGAACTGCTGGTTCGAATTGAAAAAATCTTTTAATATTGGATAGCTCATTTATAGAGGAAGGCGTGCGCGGTGCCAATAGGAGCGGAGCATTTAGCAAAAATGTGACGTAAACGAAGTTGTGTGCATAAGCTTGTTTATAATTTGAGGCTGGTCGCTGAGCAGTCCCCAATGGTTCGCACTAAACGGTATCCAAATATTTTGGACTAGCTTCTGCCAGCGGCTTCCTCTGCGTGTTCCCTAGGGAATATACTCCCGGAATAAAAAGTAGCCTATGTCCTTTCTCAGACTATCTCTGTACCAAATTTCATTTAAATTGGTTCAATAGTTTTGGCGTGAAAGCGCGGCAGACAGACAGACAGACAGAGTTACTTTCGCATTTAAATAATATAAGTATGGAAGTATGGATTCATTAGTTTTGGAGATAATTTCAACTGTTTACCTTTTACGGTTCTTGAGATACAGCCCGCTGACAGACAGACGGACGAATTGACGGATGGACGGACAGCGGAGGCCTAATAATAGGGTTCCATTGGTTATCCTTTGGGTACGGAATGTTTGTGTAGGTAAATGTATTTGTACCTGAGCGAAGCATGGGCGGGCTTATAGCATCAGTCTTCCTTAGACGATGCTTACGCCGTCGGTGATGGTGACGATGCCGAACTCGAAGAATAGGTTTATTTGTCGTCGTTTCCGCCGGCTCTGAGATGATCAGATCATAGTTCTCTATGACGTCTTGAGTCTCCTCTGCTTTGGATTTTAGTTGATAGTCCAGTTGTATCTCTTTCCTCAACTTATTCCTGAGAGCACTTATCTTTTGTTGGATGTTCGTTGAGTGTGAGAAGAGTTGCTCTTGGATGCCTAGAATGTATTGAGTATTTCGGTTAGGTTAGGTTAGGACAATTCGGCACATTGAACTGCGTCGTTCGCAGCTGCGCGGGGTCCTCTTGCTGGCTCTCACGCCCTTCCGCCGGCCTCGGCACTATTGAGGCCATCCGGCCAGTGCTCGACCTGTGGCTCGGGAGAAGGCACGGCTCCTTTTCGTTTCGTGTGACGCAGGTCCTCTCGGGGCATGGCTGCTTCGAGAGGTTCCTGTATCACATAGGTAGGGAGCCGGACGCTCGGTGTCACCACTGCGTCGACTGTCGGGAGGACACGGCGCGGCGTACGCTGGCAGAGTGTGCCGCTTGGGAGGAGCCGCGCCGTGCCCTCGTCTCAGGTCAGGCAGTGACCTCTCGACGGCGAGGAGTCCTGGGACGCGCCGAAAAGGGACAGGGAGATCTCGACCTCTCTACGCTGCCCTCTTCCGACCTCCCTAACTGGGTCCCGCGGCGGTGGTCCTGGGGATGGCCGTCGCCCCCCATTCATCCGGACCCGAGGTGGCGGCGCGTGGTGTTCCCGTGCGCCCCTCTTTGATGTCGCGGGGGTAGTCCAAACACCTCAGTCCCCCCGCTGACTTGAGGTGGCCTGCAGAGGCAGGCCTGCCGGGGATTACGGAAGTCGCGTAGGTGAGAGATGGAACACCGGGGTGGTTTTAGTCAGTTAGAGTCTGACAGACCCCTCCACCGCCTCAGGATGGAGGACATCTATGAAGATTTCCCCCCGTAAATAAAAAAAGGACAATTGATTGTCACCTTCGGATTATTAATGGCACTTAGGCTAAATGCTATAGCACATTATAACGGCACAGCAGCAGTATGGTGCCGCCTTGAATATAGCGCGTCGGCCGCGACGTGCAAGCTCGCCGTCCGCGAGGTGCAAGCTCGCAGTCTGATGTTGTTTCGCTGGCAACTCGGTGTTGGCGCGCTGTAAGCACGCGGTCGGCTCACTTACAGCGCGCGGGCTGCGAGTCGTTTGCTTTTTCATATTGACATATATCTTACGGCACACGATTTAATGCTCTAAATTAAATGACAAGTAAATTCTGGGTTGGAGCGGTGCTGTTGCGGTGCCGGTATAGTGTGCCATGACCATGGCCGAACTACGGTTTTTTTTTCCAGTGAGCGGTTAACCGCTATACCGCAAAATTGCTCGAGAAAACTGCGAAACTTCCCGTGATTTTCACAATGGGGCCGACAACTGTCAAAGTGGCGCTAGTATCGCACAGACCAATAACAAAGCCGTTTTTGATGAAAAGATGAATAGATACTTAGGTAAATGATTACTTTCAGTTTGATTGGATCATCAAAATCTATTTCCAATTATTTGTACGATCCCAAACCTCATGACCTCGCATAACCTCACAGAACCTATAATGTAAGATATTGCGAATTGGATTTTATAAATCTTAAAAGAAATCAGACCTATAATCATTGACATATATAAAAAACCCAAGATGCACAGTCTCGAACAAATGCAACACTCGAAACTGTCGTCAAAAACTGACATGTATCAAGTGTCATGTGTGAGTTGTGTGTAGTTATACTATAAACATTTTGTTTTGCAAATTCAACGTTACACGGATCGCTTAAAGTTGTTTTTACAAAGCATTTCAGTATGGCGAGTGATGCGCATTTTTTTTTGCAAATTCAACCTTACACGGATCGCTTAACGTTGTTTTTACAAAGCAGTGCAGTATGGCGAGCGATGCGAGACTGTTTGAAACTTGCGCACAATTATACATATTGTGCTTGTTTTTTGCGGACGTTTTTGAGATGCTGAGTGTGTATCTTGGGTTTTTTATATATCAATGCCTATAATACACAAACAAACGAACAAATGAGTCTTAAAGACTGGAATCTCACTTTGACAAAGGTTCGTGTAGTGGTGGCGCCATCTGAGATCAGCTTTCACTTGCCAACCCCATTGAAGATGGATTTCAAGAGAGCAATGTGTAGGTAATTAGCTCTAATACCAAGTCTTGTAATAAAAGAAGAAACGTCAACGTAAATATCGCAAATATTGGGTCCATTCCAGTTGCCCAATCCCGATCCATTGTGTAATGGATGACTTTATTTCATTTTTAGGGTTCCGAAAAAAAAGGAACCCTTATAGGATCACTCGGGTGTCTGTCTGTCTGTCCGTCTGTCACAGCCAGTTTTCCCGGATCCACTGGACCGATTCTGTTGAAATTTGGTACACATATGGACTTCTGTGACCCAAACACAGACGCGTAACGTAAATCATTAAATTTTTAGTATGATCACTCTAGAAAATTAAAAAAAAGTTTTTTGAACAATTTCGTGTGACATATCAAATAAAAGGGCTTACTGTGAGGGTTTCAATTATGTTTTTTTTTTCATAATTTTAAAATAAATGGTTTTGAAGTTTTTCAAGAATTTTTTTTATTATTTTTTTTATTTGTGATGGGTTTGCTCTTGACTATAGTCTAAGTCAGAGATGACAGAGACAAAGTCTACGATGGAGCGAGCTTACCCAGAAGGAGCCTGTTCACTCTAACTTTGAAGAGATTAGGGTTGTAAGCGTTTGGAAACACAGACGCAGGCAGAGAGTTCCACTCCTTTGCTGTGCGCATTATAAAAGACGTTTGGAAACGCTTAGTGCGAATTGGTGGAATAGTAACATGGTAGGGATGGTAAGATGCAGTGCGTCTGGATGTCCGATGGTAGAAGGGGGCCGGTGGAATGAGGTCGTGGAGTTCTTGGGCACACTCACCGAAGTACAATCTGTAGAAGACCGACAAGCAGGCAACCTTACGGCGATGAGCCAAGCTATGTAGCTTGGTATCCACCAGTTTTTCGTCACCGATGAGCCTCTTAGCTCTGCGTTCTACCGAGTCAAGCGCGGCAAGCTGATACTTAGCTGAGCCATCCCAAAGGTGGCTACAATACTCCATGTAGGATCGGACTTGCGCTTTATATAGAGTTGAAAGCTGTCCAGGCCTGAAGTATCGCTTCACCCTATTTAGGATGCCCAGCTTTTTGGCCGCGGTTTGGGCTTTGTACTCGATGGTGGCGCCGAAGTTGAGACTGGATGTCAACTCCATGCCTAGGAGCTCGAGCCGATCAGTCACAGGAACAGATGCACCCCGAAAACTAGGAGTTTGGTCAAATTTGACGAAAAATGACCACCCCCCCCCTTATTTCCGAAACTACTGAGCCTAAAATTTTGAAAAAAATGGAGATAATAGATCTTTACCTAAAGATCACAAAAAACCTATTAGAAGTCTGTAGTGTTAAAATAACATGTTAAAACAATTAAATTCTTTCGGAACCCTTTGTACGCGAGTCCGACTCGCACTTGGCCAGTTTTTTTTAATCCCAATCCATTGTGTAATGGATGACTCTTATTTCATTTTTTTAAATGTTTTTTTTTGACCTATCATTTATTAAAATCACTATTTTTATTTTGACATTAGTTTATTTTTTTTTTTTATATAGGTACGTGGGATTTTATTGTTGATGTATTTTGACATTTAATATATCATGGCAGGGAATTGCAAATATTTTACTTTATAATTTTTTTGGTTCCGTTAGAATATTGTAACTAGCTTCTGCCAGCGGCTTCGCCCGCGTGGTCCCTAGGACACATATTCCCGGGATACAAAGTAGCCTATGTCCTTTCTCAGGCTCTAAACTATCTGTGTACCAAATTTCATTTAAATCCGTTCAGTAGTGTTGGCGTGAAAGCGAGACAGACAGACAGACAGAGTTACTTTCGCATTTATAATTAATTAGTAAGGATTCTTAAATTTTTAATTTTAATAATGTTGTGTAAAATTTAGATAAAATGTAAAAATTGTTACAGAAATAAATGAAATGAAATGAAATCCACACACTAGCCGTAGATTTAAAAAAGGTTTCTTTAATAAGAAATATCAAGATTAAGAGAACATCCTGAGAAGATTTCCAATTTAGTACAATCGGATGTCAGTATGGTAGGCGCCAGATAAACTCGCAATAAAGTACATTGACCTTTTTCTATTCACCCTTCGTAGATAACCGAACAATAAATTATGAACGTTTCTTCATGACTAGAGAATTTATGGTGTCGGCTGTGCCGTATGGTGCTGTAAAAGAATAATACCATGCCATCACTTCCCGTGGGTGTCGTAAGAGGCGACTAAGGGACTCACCAGAGAATGGGCAGCAGCGTTCTCTGTAAAACGCAACACCATACACTGCGATCGCCAACCCGCATGCCAAGCGTGGCGATTATGGCAAACCGGCCCTTTGGGGGAGTCCTATGTCCAGCAGTGGACGTCTTTCTGCTGTTATGATGATGGTGATGATGAGAAAACTTAAAGGATCACGATAGAAGTCGATTCAGGACAGCTTTGAGCTGAGATGGTAACCCTTTCGGTATGGCAACGCTCAGCACAATTACTCTGTATCGTGTTCGTTTTGTATTTTTGTTCTTTTGTTTTCTATAATGTGTTTGTTGCTGTGTGTTTTGTCTGTGTCGAATAAATATTTTCTATTCTATTCTATTCTATGTCTTTATTTATGTTTTTTGTATTAAGAAGGTATGTGGGTATGCAACTACTATTTGCGGCGATTTGCCGAATACTAGATAAAAAAAACCCTGCGGTAAGTTCTATAGATTACAAATGCGCGGTTTTTATCCGCTAGCCATTTTGTAATAAAACATGGTTCTTACAGTCAGTCAGTATGGTTTGGTTGGTTACAGTCGCGGCAAAAAACTGCAAGTGAGGCCGCTTGAACAGATGGTCGATGGGGCCGAAAAGTTCTGGAGTGGCGACCGCGTACCGGAAGACGCAACGTTGGAAAGCCTCCCACAAGGTGGACCGATGACCTGGTGAAGGTTGCGGGTAGCCGATGGATGCGAGACGCACAGAACCGTTCGTTGTGGCGACGCGCGCGGTGAGGCCTATGTCCAGCAGTGGACGTCTTTCAGCTGATATGGTGAGGCCGCTTGTATTAGTTTCCATGACACAAAATCACACGTTCTAAAACCGCGGCTGTTTAGCCGTAGTGCGGCCTAGCCCTAACAAGACATACGCGGGGAAGAGGCTCTACGTAGGGTTGTAAAAATCCAAGAGAAAAAGAAGCTTCCATTCGAACTTCAATTCCAGTAGCGCATGGCAACATACAGATTTTGATGATCGGTTTCATCCTTAGTGAACTGACAAAAACTAATTTGACAAAAAAAAATATTCGTACTTACCAACAATGACCACTAAACTCAAGTAACATTTAATCATTTTAACTATTATTAAATCATTAAGTTATTTATAATATAAAAATAAACTACTTATTGTAGAATGTATTAAATAAATTAAAACAAAGACTTTTTTTAAACATTTTCACTTTTAATTCTATTTTAGCATGAAAAACACGTTTTCAATTATTTATGAATTATTAAAACGCTCGGAATTGGCCAAAACGAAAAATGATTAAAAGCAGTGAAGCGTCTTAAAATAAATATTCATTAATTCTTTCTTTCCCATATCCTTCTTGAATTATGATGATGTTGCACACGCTTTCATACGAAAAGATGGTTTTTGACTTTTTTGCCAGCCACGCACGGATTCTCGGCAGCCAAGTAAATGTAGCAAACCGTAGCTAATGAGGCAAACTTCTCTTCAGGCCACGTTTCCACCTGCAACAATTTTTTTAATCATCAAATAACTCTTCAGCTCTCCCGCGCAAATGGCATTAGGATGAACACGGATGGGTTTTAGTCAGAGACCCATCCGTGTTCCTCCTAATGACCTTTGCGTTCCAGTGCAGCGGTGAGTATTTTAAACAAATTCCGCCACCCTGAGTGCAAGCAAGCAACATAGATGTGATCAATGGCTCGATAGTGCTCCGCAATGTAATTAAGCTTGCTTGCGAGTTACTTGCAGGTGGATAGATGGCCTTATTCATCCGATGGATGATAGATAAAAGTACATTTTTCAATTTAAACGAGGTTTTAGACAAACACTAACTGTAACAGTTGATAAAAAATCACCTCTCACATGAAGAGGTCCGTACCAAAACCCGAAAATAACTCATTTCTTCTATGGGCTCCCTTCATTTTTTATTATAATAAATACACACTCTGTGACAACTGTCTACCTATTCTGTTCTCGTGATACAACCCGCTGACAGACATACAGAAGGACGGACAGTGAAGGCTTAGTAATAGGGTTCCGTTGGTTACCCTTCGGATATGGAACTCTAAAAAGGACGCAAATTAAAACATTAGTTACTTAAAAAAATATTTCATTAATCCAATATGTTTTGACAAAGGCGTTTGATACATTTAACATCGAAGTAACGTTTTCAGGAATACTTTGTTGATTTACCTACTTAGGTAGTACTTCTATGTATATTAAATCAGTTAAAAAGTTAGGTAATGCTCGGTATTAATTTAGCAACAGTAAAAAAAACGCCCAGCGTCTAGTTTCTGTTCCTTCAGGGGTCCCCAGGGGAGCATTGGATGGCTCGCCGTTCGATCAGAACCAGGCCCGGGTCGACGGCGCGCTGTGTTCCACGCGCGCCTCAAAGAACTGTTAGCATAGAAGACGGGGCCCGCTAGGGCCAGTTCATGCCGTGGCTGCGGAATTTCTTCGAAAGAGTCACCGCGGCCATGGAACGCAAAAAGGGCATGAGGAGGAACATGAATGGGTTTTAGTCAGTAAGAGTCTGACACTCCCTCCTGCTTCGCCCAGAGCGGGAAGAGTCATTTGATGATTTCCCATCCATAAAAAAGGGGTCCCTCAGGGAATAATATTGGGTCCCTTCTTTTAGACGATTTTTTGTGTTTTTGACCCCCGACCAAAAAGAGGGTTGTTTTAAGTTTTTCTCTAACCACAGTAAAACTGAATACAATCCTATAATGCTATGGCTACACTACCGTAATATGGCAATAATTATGGCCATCATTATTGCCATATTACCGTAGTGTGGCCGTAACATAAGTACCATATGTTTTACCTATAAAATTAACGTGCAACATAGTTATGATGTAAAGTATCAAGGCCAACAGAGTCATTTATATGTACATGATAACAATATATCAGTAAATGAGTAGTAAACATATTTTTCAGTTTGCTTCCAACAGTATGTGTTGTATTGTGATTTTTTTACCGAAGCAAAACTTTCGTAGTACATGTTTCACGTAATATTAAGTAGATTTTTTTTCTCAGAAATCAAAACGTTTTGAGAATGCGAACAGTTAAGGAGTGAAATTCTCTGTGTAATTTCACTACATAAATAGGTAAATCGACAAAGTATTCCTGAAAACCTTACTTCGATGTTAAATGTATCAAACGCCTTTGTCAAACCATATTGGATTTATGCAATACTTTTTGTTAAGTAAGTAATGTTTTATTTTGCGTCCGTTTTAGAGTTCCACACCCAAAGGGAAACCCGTTGGTTACCCTTCCGTTGAACCCTATTACAAAGCCTTCGCTGTCCGTCCTTATATCTGTCTCTCAGCGGGGTTATCACAAGACCATAATAGGTAGACAGTTGAAATTTTCACAGAGTGTGTATTTATATTGCCGTTCTAACAAAAAATAATAAAAAATGAGGGGAGCCCACAGAAGAAACGTGTGAGAGCCGTTTCTTTTTCAACTATAACAGTTAGTGTTTGTCTAAAACATCGTTTAAATTCACAAATGTACTATTATCAATCATCCATCGGATGAATAAGGCCATCTATCCACTTGCAAGTAACTCGCAAGCAAGCTTAATTACATTGCGGAGCACAATCGAGCCATTGATCACATCTATGTTGCTTGCTTGCACTCAGGGTGGCGGAATTTGTTCGAAATAGTCACCGCTGCCCTGGAACGCAAAAGGCATTAGGAGGAACACGGATTGGTTTCTGACTAAAACCCATCCGTGTTCATCCTAATGCCCTTTGCGTAAGAGTCTGACACTTCCTTCTGCTCCGCGGTAGAGCGGAGGAATCATTTGTTGATTTCCCATCCTTGATGAAAAAAAACTGGCCAAGTTTTTTAACATGTTCTTTTAATACTATAGACTTCTCATAGGTTTTCCTGTAATCTATAGGTAATGATCTATTATCACGATTTTTTTCAAAATTTTAGGCTCAGTAGTTTCGGAGATAAGGGGGGGAATGGTCATTTTTCGTCTAATTTCTTAAATAACTTCAAAACCATTTATTTTAAAATTATAAAAAAAATATAACTAAAACCCTCACAGTAAGCCCTTTCATTTGATATATCACACGATATTTTTCAAAAACTTTTTTTTTTAATTTTCTAATTTGACCCCCAAAAGTGACCCCCATACTAAAAACTTAATAATTTACGTAACGCGTTCGTGTTTGGGTCACAGAAGTCCATAAGTGTACCAAATTTCAACAGAATCGGTCTTTTGGATCCGGAGAAAACTGGCTGTGACAGACGGACAGACAGACAGACAGATAGACAGACACCCGAGTGATCCTATAAGGGTTCCGTTTTTTTACGGAACCCTAAAAATTAAAAATAAAATTGGTTGCAGGTGGAAACGTGGCCTACATTGACTTCAGCAGAGAATTTCACTCCTTAACTGTCCTGACAGCTACAATTTGGGGGTCTTTAAGGCATGCAACTAGGTAACTTCCAGACAAGCGTGTTCCATTGTTGACTACATCATCGCTTACTATCAGGTGAGATAATGGTCAAACGCGTGCTTATCAATAGTAAAAAAAACATGTTTGGAAAACTAAATTTATTTTTTCTATGTTTATTTATAAACGCTTGAAATAATTTAATCATTGTGTTTTGAAATATACGCAAAATAAAGAGTTAGTGTTATTTTTTTAATAATTAAAAGACAACGAATGTCTGCAAAGATATGTTTCCCGCGTAAACATTTGACGAATAAAATCTCCTTTTATTTAATTTATTAGTTATCAATACAATCTAATTTGTTTTTTTTTTCCAATTTTTGTATCTTGTTAAGATAGTGAAAACAATGAAAATCGTTTCAATTTTCGTATCAATTATATGTGAGTAACTAAATAATAAGAACACGGTGTCCAGCGGGTCTAAAAAAACCGGCCAAGTGCGAGTCGGACTCGCGTGCAAAGGGTTCCGAATCAATTTCATTTTTTTAACATTTTATTTTAACAATACAGACTTCTTATAAATTTTCCTGTAATCTTTAGGCATAGAAGTATTATCGGCAATTTTTTTCCAAATTTTAGGCTCAGTTGTTTCGGAGATAAGGGGGGGGGGGAATTGTCATTTTTGGTCTAATTTCTTAAATAACTGCAAAACAGTTTATTTTAAAATAATGAAAAAAATATTATTAGAACCTTCACAGTAAGCCCTTTCATTTGATATGTCACACGATACAGTTTGATAAACTTTTTTTTAATTATTTTTGTTGGACCCCCAAAAAAACTTTACTACATACAACTGAGTGCCAAATAAAATAACCCTACAAAGTTTAAAATAACTTTAATTTCGGAAGTCGGTTTTAAAATACGAAGAAACAACCAAAAATGCCAGTTTTTTTATTTGGAAGTCGGTTGTACTTTTTAGGAAAAAGGTTTTTTCCAAATTCAATTTCTCAGTAGCATATCGGTGTCTAGATTATAAACGACTAGCTGACCCGCGCAACTTCGTCTGCGTCATAAAATGTAATTATTTACGACATCACATTAGAAACCTCAAAAATAACAGTATTTCTCCACTATTTAATGGATGTTATTATACACATAAACCTTCCTCTTCAATCACTCTATCTTTTAAAAAAAGCCGCATCAAAATCCGTTGCGTAGTTTGAAAGATTTAAGCATACATATGGATATAGGGACAGAGAAAGCGACTTTGTTTTGTAGTTTTATACTATGTAGTGATGAAATGTGGCTACAGTATAGCCTTGCGTTCAAGGAAAATATATAGGCCGTCGTCTTATCGTGTGGGCAGTAAGGTCTAACGACCCCACACACCCTAGTGTCAGAGTTTCTGAACCGCCTCAAAGGCCTCTGTCTGGTGATCACATATTAATTTTTAAATAATATTTCAGCAATCATCATCAACACAGCGACATCAACAGATGACATACATCCCTTAGAACCATCCATCAGAAAACTCAAAGACGAAATAACTGACGAAATCAAAGGGAATACAGGACTACATGACGCAAAATTTTATAAAGAATTCTACGACTATGTAGACAAATCAAACAAAAACGCAGCTCCTGCAAACGAACCAGACAAGGCTGCGGTGTACCACAAGGCAAAACCAGAAATCATGTTCAAACAATTGGAGGTAAAAGAAATAAACCTGACAACTCCTGAAAAGTTTGCGGGTTCACGAGAAAAGGTGGGTAAAGTAGGTCCTCTGAGAATAAGGGAACATAAATCAAAGAAATCTAAAAAGGCAACAAGGACGAAGAAGAAGGATTTGGAGATATTCTATAGAAGGACGATTTTTGATGGAGCGAGGGATAAGCCGCAGAAATGGACGCACTGCTTGGACCTGTTGTCACCCTTCTTGAATGGAATTTTGAGTAATATCACGCATTCTAAAAGAATTGATGCTACGGATAGTACTGTAAGAAGGTTTGTCAATTCTTATTGTATTCATTATTTTTAAGGTTCCGAACAAAAAACGGAACCCTTATAGAATCACTCGGGTGTCTGTCTGTCCGTCTGTCACAGCCAGTTTTCTCCGGATCCACTGGACCGATTCTGTTGAAATTTGGTACACATATCGACTTCGGTGACCCAAACACGGACGCGTTAAGAAGATTGTAAAATTTTTAGTATGGGGGTCACTTTTGGGGGTTAAACTAGAAAATTTTAAAAGAAGTTTTTTTAACAATATCGTGTGTCATATCAAATGAAAGGGCTTACTGTGAGGGTTTTAATTTTTTTTTTTGTAATTTTAAAATAACTGGTTTTGAAGTTATTCAAGAAATTAGACGAAAAATGACCATTCTCCCCCCTTATCTCCGAAATTACTGAGCCAAAAATTTTGAAAAAAAAAATTACAGGAAAACTTATAAGAAGTCTGTAGTGTTAAAATAACATGTCAAAAAATTAAATTCGTTCGGAAACCTTTGCACGCGAGTCCGACTCGCACTTGGCCAGTTTTTTAGTATCGTTAGGAGCCGAACACACCGGCCGACGCTATGACACACGGAGTTGTGACAGTAATTGAGAGAATCCGGCAGTTGGGTCTCGAGGTGGCTACACAAGTCCGAAGCCATGTGCTTCCATGGTTTTCGGAACAGGCCACCATCGGGATCCCAAATAACGGTGGGAGGGGTTCACATCGGTTTCGGGTCGACGATGACATACCTAGGTCTCGTCCTCAATAGCCGGTGGAACTTCGTCGAGCATTACCGACGTTTGGCTCCCATACTGGGGCGGGCCGGGGCTGCCTTCAAGCGGCTTCTGCTTAATTTAGGGGGTCCAAACGCCTCCAGCCGGAGGCTTTACGCAGGGGTCGTGCGATCCCTGGCCCTTTATGGGGCGCCGGTGTGGGCGCCTACCTTGAGGAAGCGACCTGCCTGTTACCTCAACGCGTCCCAGAGGGTCATGGCCATCCGGCTGACCCCGGGGATACCTCACGGTCTCTGGCGAGGCGGCGAGCTTCCTTGCCGGACTGCCACCATGGGATCTGGAGGCGAGAGCCCTCGCGCTGATTTACGAGTAGCGCGTGGAGGCGCTACGCCGGGGCGAGACTCCTCTGCCGCGACAAATTGCAGCACGGCGGACGGAGCTCCGGCAGGATCTCATGGCGATATGGAGACAGCGACTGTCGCAACCCGGCGCTGGGCACGTTACAATTGCGGCGGTAAGTCCCCTCTTTGAGGAGTGGCTAGAGTGGCGCCATGGTGTCCTCACCTTCCGCCTGGCGCAGGTACTCACCGGACACGGTTGTTTCGGGAGGTACCTGTTTCGAATTCAGCGGGAGGATACGCCCGGGTGTCAACACTACGAGGATCGCCCGGAGGACACGGTGGAGCATACGGTGGAGGTCTGCCCTGCTTGGGCGGAGCACCGCCGTGTCCTCGTCGAGGCGATCGGTGGCGGCGACCTCTCGCGTCCGGCCCTGGTTCGATCCATGGTCCGGAGCGAGGAGGCATGGGAAGCGGTCACCTCCTTCTGCGAAGCAGTAATGCTAGCAAAAGAGGAGGCCGAACGCGTGAGAGAGAGGGAAACCTCACGCCCCAGCCGCCGCGACAGAAGAAGACGCCCCGGGCGTCGGGAGTCGCAGGGCGATTCCCGGTCACCGTAGGCGCGGGCCTGCGGACGGCGAGCATTGGGTGGCTCGCCGTCCGATCAGAACCAGCCCCGGGTCGGCGGCGCGCTGTGTTCCACGCGCGGCTCAAAGAGCTGTCAGCGTAAAAGACGGGGCCCGCTAGGGCCAGTGCCTGCCGGGGTTTCGGAATTTATTCGAAAGAGTCACCGTGGCCCTGGAACGCAAAGGGCACTAGGAGGTACACGGATGGGTTTTAGTCAGTAAGAGTCTGACACTCACCCAGAGCGGGAGGAACCATTTGATGATTTCCCATCCCTAAAAAAAACAGCGTGGTCTGCGGTCTGCGGTCGAGTTCTGCGTTCACACATGCGCATATAGCAAGCGTAGACCGCTTGCTGTGAAATGCTGTATGCGCATGTGCCGCACACGCGCACACTGCGAGCGGTCTAAAAATCTGGAGTTCAGTAATCTTAAGCAGTGATAACAAGTCGCACGCTCTTTTTACTGAAAACCAAAATGTCACTCTCAACCAAATGTCTCGCAAATCATAATGAAAATGTTTTTCTCTCACTAATTAAATATACATTTCGATCTCGTCGGACATCGTGACCTTCCAGCTTTTGCAAAAAAATAAAACTTCGACAGAACGTGCGTCCACTTTGACCGTCGCGGCCTGACTGATTACAGTGGACGCGGAACACAGAAAACAAAGTCATAATTCGACTGTTTTCTCCTCCAATATTAGACCGATTTAAGAGATATATCACAAACTGAATAAGAAGGATACATACCGTGTCCTTTATGTTTTCATTTTTACATATACTCGCAATTCTTGCTCCGGCCCGCATTATAGGTAGAAATTACCGCTGGTTGGTTGCTGACCGCTAAGCGAGCATCGCCGAGTGAGTGTCGCTGAGCGAGTAAAATCTTTCATAGCTCTTGTCGCTGCGATCAACTAGAGGTAAGAGCTGCTCGCCCGCAGTGTGAACAGTCAGCTATCGACTTTAAATGTATATGTCTCCAGTGGCGGTACCTTCATATAAGCCCAAAAGCCTTACTAAAATGCTCGATAGAGAATCAATATCAAACCCGAACTATTTAAAAGTTCGCGCGTTTAATTCTTATCAAAATAACACAAATGTTTACTACATAACTACACATCGCGATTGTTCGCGCGCAGAGTTTCGCATTTGCAGCATCTACATATAGCTATCTCGCTTACACGTACCGGCTTTTACCGGGCTTTCAAATACTATCTCCGTCACTTTCGCACTTATAGCGATGTGCCGTATAACGAGTTCTAAACCTTGTGCGTCTACAAATCGATCAGTATGTACGATTAAGCCGTGCATGCGTATGAAGTTGCACGCGTATGCGTGACCTTGTCACCTTGCCAACTCTGCAGTGTTGCCGTTTTAGCGACGTTGTGAGATCTTGGAGATTTTTAACGAGTTTGGGGACTTTTTTTAAGATTTAGCAACAATAAAAAATAGCGTCTTTTTAAAATAACGAAATTAAATATTCAAGCAATATCTTAAAAAACTGGCCAAGTGCGAGTCGGACTCGAGTGCAAAGGGTTCCGAACGAATTTTTTTTTTTAACATGTTATTTTTAAACTACAGACTTCTAATAGGTTTTCCTGTAATCTTTAGGTCAATATCTATTATCGGGGGGGGGGAATGGTCATTTTTCGTCTTATTTCTTGAATAACTTCAAAATCATTTATTTTAAAATTATGAAAAAAATATAATTAAAACCCTCACAGTAAGCCCTTTCATTTGATATGTCACACGAAATTGTTCAAAAAACTTTTTTTTTTTTTTTCTAGTTTGACCCCCAAAAGTGACCTTCGTACTAAAAATTTAATAATTTACGTAACGCGTCTGTGTTTGGGTCATAGAAGTCCATATGTGTACCAAATTTCAACAGAATCGGTCCAGTGGATCCGGAGAAAACTGGCTGTGACAGACGGACAGACAGACAGACAGACAGACACCCGAGTGATCCTATAAGGGTTCCTTTTTTTTCGGAACCCTAAAAATAAAAAATTTGCGACATCTAGCTAGATTTTTTATATACCTGGCGACTTTTTTTGCCTAAATGACAACACTGCAACTCTGCGTAAGTAGTTCTCGACACCCGAGTGCAACTCACTTCAGTTTCATTTGCTTGAGAGTTGAAAAGTTATGTTGTTAAAGTTTTTTGTGTGTTTTCTTAGATTTTCTCAGTGATACAATTGTTTTGGTGACTTACCTACAACAATAGAGGTAATTGTACCTTGTGAGGATTTAAAATGCGTTCAAGTTTTGATTGGCGAAGATAAGGTAAAATCTTTAAACTTTGCTGAGAAAAAACAGTTAATTTCTTCATTAAAACCGACGCCTAATCTGTGTTTTCCCAGACTAGTAAATCGCATAAACGAAAATTTAATAGATCAGTGTATAAAACTAGTTGGATTGTTGGCTGTTCGCACACTAATAAGTTGTATTGCTGGTGCTGCATATTTTTTTCGAATGAAGATTCCGTTTGGAATACATCTGGTTATAATGATTTAAATAACATATCTGGCGCCATTAAAAGGCACGCAAATTCCCATGAACACCTGTGTGCAATGGTTTCTTTCGGTAATTTTGGTAAACAACAAATTGAGACATCTAGAGAAAATTGCGATGATACATACGAAGGTACCTACATACTCAGTCGAAAACTGAACTTTCTTTTTTTGAAATCGGTTAAAATTTTATTGGGCTTGCCTTATTTTGAAACCCTAGGCACGCCACTGTATGTCTCTTATACTCACACGAGATCTATATCTTTTGCCCCTTTCTTCAGCGAGCAAATAGTCGATAGCTATTCGAAATTTGAACTGTATCGATCAAAATGCCTAGCCTTATCTTTACCTTGTGGCTTATTTTGAGAGTTTTAATTATATTTTATTTCATAATTTAAAAATAGTGAAGTTGTTCAAGAAATTAAATGAAAATGGCAGCTCCCCTTAATAACTACTAAGCCTAAAATTTCGGAATAAAACAATGCAGAAAACAGTCTGTAGTCATTGATATATAAAAAACCCAAGATGCACAGTCTCGAACAAATGCAACACTCGAAACTGTCGTCAAAAACTGACATGTATCAAGTGTCATGTGTGAGTTGTGTGTAGTTATACTATAAACAATTTTTTATGCAAATTCAACCTTACACGGATCGCTTAAAGTTGTTTTTACAAAGCAGTGCACTATGGCGAGCGATGCGAGATTGTTTGCAACTTGCGCACAATTGTGTCTGTAGTGTTAAAATGACATGTTACAAAACAGAGATTACAGCGGAACTCTTTGCACGCGTGTCCGACTCGTACTTGGCCGGTTCTTAAGTACAGGAGTAGGTCTTCTGTAGCTCATTTCCGATTAATAATAATAAATTCATTTACTTAGGTAATTACAACCCATTACACAAAAATTATAAAATCACAAATCAAAATAAAAATACAAACAATAAATTAAATTCCCATCAATAACTTAAATTTGACAGTGCCAATAAATTGAATTTAAAATGTCAATAAGTAAATTTTAAAATGTCAAAAAAATAAAATTCAAAATGTCAAAAATATAAATATCAATAAACTAAATTATTAAATGTTTATCTTATTGATAAAGTTTACTTCCAGGTTATCGTATCTCCTCAGTCTCAATATGACGGACGCAACCACAGATGAAATACGTGCAATTTTGTATGAACTGAGTAATCTGCAGTTGAGAGTATTCCAGTGGGACGTTACAGCGATCAGACAAATTTTTGACGTTATTATTCATGGTAAGTAAGCAATTTTCCTTGCGTGATCGAACCAGTCCGCAAGAGAGCCAAGGTTACAAAAATAAAAAAAGAAAGTGGTATCCAACTGACAAGGCGCGTCGTGAATCTTCGTTCGCACAGAAAAGAAAGTATGGCCCCGAAGATTAACGAAAGAAAGCAAACTTACAATCAGCCTTATTTCAACCACTGTAAGGTTCATAATACACTGCAGCTGTTAGTTCCGTCTTACTCGCAAGTCACGTGCATGCCAATCGGCGCACGCTAAAATGCCGGCAGCTGACGACCAATAGCGGTACAGGAAAAAGAAGCGCGTTGCGTGGAGCGTGCCGATTGGTCAATAGCATTTGGTCCGCGCTTTGAAAATTCATCTTCTGCGCAGGTACATCGGTAAGCCATATCGTGCTGACCCTGCACATTACCGTCCAATCGCCATTACCTCCATCCTATGCAAGGTTATCGAAAGGGTTCTGAACAGTGAGCTGCTGACCTACCTTGAAGACAAAGATCTCCACAGTGACCGTCAATATGGCTTTCGCCGGGGACGGTCAACTGGCGATCTTCTTGTGTATGTCACGCACTGCTGGGGCGAGGCCATCGAGAGACACGGCGAAGCACTTGCCGTGTCGCTCGATATCTCGAAGGCCTTTGACAGGGTTTGGCACGCAGGTCTACTCAGCAAGCTTCCTGCTTATGGCATCCCAGCTGGTTTTTGTAGCTGGTTATCAGACTTCCTGAGTGAACGGTCGATCCGAGTAGTCGTTGACGGCTGCTTCTCTGACCTCATGGCTATTGATTGAGTTCCTCAGGGGTCTGTTCTCTCTGCAACTCTTTTCCTGCTGCACATCAATGACCTACTTCAGCCTGGTCTTGTTGGGTACGCAGATAACAGTACGGTTTCAGAGAGATACTTGTTCAGCGCAACAACCGGCGGGGATGAAGTTCGCTCCTTGAGAGAGGCCATGGTAGAGCGGACAAATTTGACCTTAAACCTTGTCTCCCAGTGGGGTGATGACAATCTGGTCACTTTTAACGCCACCAAAACGCAGGCGTGTCTTTTTTACCACAAAAAGGAGTCGTTTTGACCAAACTCCTACCTTTCGGGGTGCATCTGTTCCTGTGACTGATCGACTAGAGCTCCTAGGCATGGAGTTGACGTCTAGTCTCAACTTCGTCGCCACCATCGAGTACAAAGCCCAAACCGCGGCCAAAAAGCTAGGCATCCCAAATAGGGTGAAGCGAAACTTCAGGCCTGGACAGCTTTTAACCCTATACAAAGTACAAGTCCGATCCTGCATGGAGTATTTTAGCCACCTTTGGGATGGCTCAGCTAAGTATCAGCTTGCCGCGCTTGACTCGATGGAACGCAGAGCTAAGAGGCTCATCGGTGACGTAAAACTGGTGGATGCCAAGCTATATAGCTTGGCTCATCACCGTAAGGTTGCCTGCTTGTCGGTCTTCTACAAATTGTACTTCGGTGAGTGTGCCCAAGAACTCCACGACCTCATCCCACCGGCCCCCTTCTACCATCGGACATCCAGACGCACTGCATCTTACCATCCCTACCTTGTTGCTATTCCACCAATTCGCACTAAGCGCTTCCAAACGTCTTTTATAATGCGCACAGCAAAGGAGTGGAACTCTCTGCCTGCGTCTGTGTTTCCAAACGCTAACAACCCTAATCTCTTCAAAGTTAGAGAGCACAGGCTCCTTCTGGGTAAGCTCGCTCCATCGTAGACTTTGTCTCTGTCATCTCTGACCTAGACTAGAGTCAAGAGCAAGAATAAGGGGCTGCGAGATTGATTAAAAAACCGAGGAAATGTAAAAAACCTATTTAAAATAAGCTAAATGCTGGTTTATTTTATTTACATCTAGTAGGTTCGTTGCCCGGTTCAGCAAGGCGATTATTTAAAATTCTTTATATGCTGTTCGTATTGTTTTTAAAATGAAAATGAAGTCTTCATACAGTAAATTTTTCTATCTACAATAATTAAGATAATTTCCCTCCATTTGGCAGTCTTGGGATGTCCTTTATATTGATGTACTAGTTGACCCGCGCAACTTCGTCTGCTCCGGTCCTGCTATTGGTCTTAGCGTGATGATATATGTATAGCACAATAAATGGGCTATACAACACTGAAAGAATTTTTCAAAATTGGACCCGTAGTTCCTGAGATTAGCGCGTTCAAACAAACCAACTAACAAATAGTATATATAAAATAGATTTTGCTTATTACAGATTTCCACCACGACTTCAAAGGTTTAAAGTATGGAATAAAATCGCTATTTGCCTCTTGGAAGCTGAACACATCAAATCTTACTCGAGTCTTGACGCAGTCCAGGATATTTCGTCCCCCGTGCCTCCAAATAACTGCAGTTGAAGGTAAGACAAATAAACTAGTATTTATCGATAAGACCGTTAATTGTTTTTGACACCATATTATTTTTAAGCTTTTCTAAGTAACGTGGCAACACAGTAATGTCAGTACCAAGTATGTTTTACTAAGAGTTTCGAAATTGCAACGCTAGATGGCACAGTATCTGCCAGAGTTGCGATTTTTTTTCGAAATAGTCACCGCGACCTTGGAACGCAAAGGGCATTAGAAAGAACACGGATGGGTTTTAGTCAGTAAGAGTCTGACACTCCCGTCTGCTCCGCCCAGAGCGGGAGGAGTCATTTGATGATTTCCCATCCTTTAAAAAAAGATGGCGCAGTATCTGCCAGGGTTGCGGAATATTTTCGAAATAGTCATCGCGATTCTGGAAGGAACACGGATGGGTTTTAGTCAGTAGGAGTCTGACACAGTAGCGGCTTTAGGGACGAGCGATGCGTGTGGCCGCCCTGGGCCCCGGTAACTGGAGGGCGCCGTCATACAGGGCGCTGCGCGTTATTTGAGTACCTATTTCTTTTGATATAATGAAAAACTCAGACATTAATGGTGATTTGTTGTGCGATGAAATTTTAGGTTCAGGCAACACTTATCGAAACCTTAAACTTTATTAAAAAGCACAGTCTTCAAGAATATGTCCCTGGACATCGCAGCGTAGTCTGCTGACAATACCAGTACCTGTTGCAAGTGGCGAACGCAGTTTTTCTTATCTTAAATTATAGCTCAACAAAAGAAAACCAAAAACTGCCAAATACGAAAAAAAGATCGTGTATTATAAGCGAATTTTAACATAGTCGTAGGGAATGGTGTTTTAAATAACATAGTTTCCCAGGTTGTCTGGAAGAGATCGTGGAATGCGATAAGGCCGCCCATTGTATGTGTTTAGTTTTAAGTTTCCTTTTTGTTCATACTTTTGGTGTACAATAAAGTGTATAATAAATAAATAAATAGTAAAAGTATTCATGGGATAAAAAAATCAGCTGTTCAGTACATTTTGTCGAGTTATGCGCACATAAATGTATGGGGGAGTCGTTTTTTTTTCGCGATTTCAATTTTGGTCCCGTAGTGAAAGTTGTTCATAATGATGAGTTCAATGACTCCTTAAGAGGTATTGCGTTTATTCTGTTACTGGTTGTATATTGACCTTCACCTTTTTTGGAAGTCGGTTAATAAAAGGGCGCCCAAGGCGTGACTCGTCCGGGGCGCTTAGATAGGTTAGGCCGGCCCTGTTCTGACACTTTTGTTTGTAGGTATAACTCATTGATATATAAAAACCCAAGATACACACTCAGCATCTCAAAAACGTCCGCATAAAACAAGCGCACAATTTAAAATTGTGCGCTAGTTTCAAACAGTCTCGCATCGCTCGCCATACTGCACTGCTTTGTAAAAACAACTTTAAGCGATCCGTGTTAGGTTGAATTTGCAAAAAAATTATTTATAGTATAACCACACACAACTCACATATGACACTTGATACATGTCAGTTTTTGACGACAGTTTCGAGTGTTGCATTTGTTCGAGACTGTGCATCTTGGGTTTTTAATATATCAATGGTAAAACCTCTTTTCTAATTTCAGGGTCCACGGTAACACCTCGAAACGAACGCTTCCCAAAAAGACCTACAAAACCGCATTGTAACCGACGTAACGACGATTATGAGGACTGCTTAGATGAAGGAGAAGATAACTATGAGACTTTATAGAAAATATTATTTTATTTGATAGGGTTTCTAAAAGAAAAAGAAATAAACGATGTAGGTTTGTGTATGTTATTTGCACCCGTGCGAAGGTTTATTTATTTATTTAACACTTCAGCACACAAATGTACTTAATGCGGACTTAATGCCGTAGGCATTCTCTACCAGTCAACTTTTGGGTGATGCAGAGAATAGAGGTAGGTGCAATATGAAGAATTAAAAGGTATTGAAATTATTCAAATACAATTAAAATGAACAATAATATACTGTTACGAGCTTGGGGTTCGTTACAATAAAAATAGCCGATTAAACAACCAAAACTGACACTTTAATTTACAACACTAATTAGCACTTTAAAACACTAATTATAACACACAATCGCACTACTGAACACTTCACTTTAATTCACAGTTGAAGATCGCTCTCGAAGTTATCGTTTGTATCGCCAATTCAATACTGACCCCAGTCGCCAGATGTCCGCCCTTTATATACCGCCAATCATTTCTAGAACCTTCTAGTATGGAAACTTCTGGAAAGTTTGGGTACATACCAGTCCCGACTGACCAGGTGTCGAAACATCGAGAATGTTCTAGCACAGAAAAGTCTAGAAACATCTTGACTCCTTTGATTTGAAAAGTCCGTCATTGATACTAGATGGCGTTAGCAGCACGTAAATTCGTTATGTACCTAGCATTAATTCTGGCGCGTAACAATACATATACAAACTAGATATACACTATTGATATATAATAAATACTCAAATTAACAAGATAAATATGTAAACGAAATACACCAGATTGGTCCAGGTTTGTATAACGTCGTCTGGAGGGACGGTAGACTAGGGGTCGTCCACCGCCCCTCATCCAGCAGGTCCTGAGCGGCGGCGCGTACTGTTCCAGACGCGCCCCTATTGGACGTGCGGAGAGGACGCCTCACTCCTCCCGCGGGCCTGAGGTGGCCCGCGTAAGCGGGCCGGCACTAGCCGGGGATCGTGGAAGGCGCACTTGTTCTCACGATCCCCGGTCCAAGTGTGAGAAGGAACACCGGGGTGGTTTTTAGTCAGTAAGAGTCTGACAGACCCATTCGCCTGCCCCAGGCGAAGGACATCCATGAGGATTTTAGGCAAAAAAATAAGTTTTGTATAACGTCACCGGATAATTGCAAACTCCGCCAGTTTGTGAAGTATCGCGTGATATTGTAAAGTTTCGTTTCTTAATAAGAAATGGATATATTTGAAATAATTTAATTTGGATGGGATTTATTGTATACAATCATTGATATATAAAAAACCTAAGATACACACTCAGCATCTCAAAAACGTCCGCAAAAAACAAGCGCAATATGAATAATTTCAAACAGTCTCGCATCGCTCGCCATACTGCACTGCTTTGTAAAAACAACTTTAAGCGATCCGTGTAAGGCTGAATTTGCAAAAAAATATGTTTATAGTATAACTACACACAACTCACACATGACACTTGATACATGTCAGTTTTTGACGACAGTTTCGATTGTTGCATTTGTTTGAGACTGTGCATCTTGGGTTTTTTATTTATATATCAATGTATACAATACGAATTCATGAAAAAAAGAAACTTAAAAATATATAAATTATTAAAAAAAAAAACAAAATCATTAATTACTACGCATGACGTAGTAAAATGCAGGAGCGAGCGCATTCCAAGCCTTGTGTTCAAAGAACGGCGCGAAATGGAACGGTGACATTTGTTTTTTTTTTTCTTTGGCTTCGCAAACGGTGACATGTTTTGATACGTGGTGTAAACATTATAAGGGTGGGGTTTCATAACTCTAATGCATTATTTATTCTTATTGTACCTATTATCTTTATGAATTATTTAATATATCGAGCTTAGCGGTAGTTTATACAGGGTTATTTGTAAAACACCAACAACCTCTTATAGACTAGAGTCGATAAATTTTGAAACCAAAAAAAATAATAGTAGGATGAAACCCATTGGAAAAGGAAGAGAATATAACAACAATGAAAGGAAAAATAATTTACGGGCGATCTGAGGTCGGGAAGTGGATGGGGGTGAGTTTTTAAGGGTAAAAAAAACAGTTTATCTCGATTTCCGGCAAAACTTAAAGTCCTACGGAAAAAAGTTAAATAGCAAAGTTGTAGGTAATAAAAAGATCTACAACTTTTGTATTTACACTTTTTTCACATAACCTCATAAATTTGGTTATTTGAATTTTCCACATATTATGTGGAAAATTCAAATAACCAAATTTTTGGTTTTTTATTTTTATCTTTCACGAAATTTGGTGAAAACTTACCTTTTTATGTCCCAAACACACTGACATTTTTTCAATTTGAAATATTTATTTTTTCACCTTATTTTGACTTAATGTCGAAAAAACACCCTAATTTTCAATCGAAAATAATTCTCCCGTCAAATTATCTGATTTTTTAAAAAGTCGGTGGACTTTTTTTTCATTGAAATGTCTACTTTCTGATGGTGTAAAAAAAATACACATTACTAAGGTAAATCTCAGAAAATGCAAAAAAACTCACCCCATCCACTTCCCGACCTCAGATCGCCCGTAAATTATTTTTCCTTTAATATTTGTTATATTCTCTGCCTTTTCCGATGGGTTTCATCCTACAATTTTTTTTTTTTCACTTTTTGCCATTTTTAAAGGCCCTGGTCTATTAGGCAGTGAAAGTACGCATGATTATATACAATACATTTTCATTGGCTAAATATTGCATTTTCTATGAAACAGCTGATATTTTTTCGAGTTTTCAGGGTTGGTCTCAAAGTAAAAGTTGTTTATAATCATGCGTACTTTCACTGCCTAAGAGGTTGTTGGTGTTTTACAAATAACCTTGTATTATATGTAAGCGGTAGTTTGATAGTACTTATGTGTCATTGTCGGATAATATGTGACGTTGACAGATAATTCTAAAAAGTTGTCTCTTAGTGCTACCCTATACTCGCCTAGGAACCTACATGCCATATTTCGGCATTCTACGACCAGTAGTTTCGGTTGTGCGTTGTCTGTCAGACACTCAATCGCTCAGTAACGGAAGCGTTTTAATAGTACATTGTTATCTTAGGGTGAAAGTAACTGATTTAGTCCCGAGACGGCGTTTGGCGCTCGAACGCAGCGAGGGCGCCAATAGTTCGAGGGACTAAATAAGTCTTTCACCCGAGGTAAACACTGTGCTTTTCATTACGAATACAAGGAAAGTAAAAATAAAAACACGAATTAGCTAAAGAAAAAATCCATATCTGAATCTGATGAACTCATCGTGTTAATACTAATCTCTGCTATATGTAAAAAGTATGAACAAAACTTTACAATTCGAAAAACAAATGAAGATCGGACTGCCGCTTTCCCGCCTCTTTTGTTTTTTTTTCTGTGACAGGCCAGCTATTCAGATATTATTTTACATTTTCAGCATTGCAAAAATGGTAAATATTTTGCCCAAGCCTATGTTATTTTAAAATAGTTAAAAGTAAATTATAATAAAGTCATTTAAAAATATAATCTTTAGTTAATACTTATCTTTTTGTTATTTCAATTTTACATCACGCTGTAATTGACTGGCTGTATAGAAAGTTAGGACATGGTTCAATAGTTTAAGTTTTTTTTTTATAATTTGACGGCTGTCAGTTGAAAATGATTCTTCCTAGGGCTGAAAAGTGACACTTTCAACCCGCTCCTCAGGCAACTTCAGGCCTACTTTCCGAGTATGAGTAATGAAAATAAATTTATATGTCTGTGCAAGAGAGCGCGGGTTGCCAGTTCATCAAAAAACTTTTTACAAATTTGTTTTTTTAACACCGACTTCCGAAATTAAGGTTATTTTATTCTTTGTAGTGTTTTGTTTGGAAGTCGGTTATATTTTTTTGAAAAAGTTTTTTATTTTTCACTTTTAAGCGGTGATACTTGGACGACGTCTTCGTCTACACAGAAATTGAAATAAGCAAATATCCTCATAAAATAAAGACTACTGAACCAAACTGAATCAAATATTTATGGGACCAAATGGCAAGTATACTGTATCGAACTAAAAAAGAATCACAGAAATCAGATCAGCAACCTCGGGAGTAATCGGTGTACATAAAAAAAAAATACCCACCGAATTGAGAATCTCCTCCTTTTTTGGAAGTCGGTTAAAAAATAAATGCAGTTCATAAAGTTTTATTGCAAAGTCGACTTTAAGTTAGAACAACAGAACCTTTCTTGCACTACCGACCGGCAATTTTAATTTCACTGGATCTTTAGTCTCTGCTGCTGGTGCATTGAAGTTATATGTCTTTTCAACTATCGGTTCTCCAGGAGCCGGGTTCCCAAATTCTTGAGTATGTATCTTTGGAGTCTCTTCCAATTTTGGAATTATGTCAGCTTTGACTAAAATTGTTTCAGCGACCGTTGTGGCAGTATTAGGTACCGTCTCTTCTACATCGTTTGAATGAGCTTCTGTACCCTTTCCAGGTGCTGTTTCGTGAGCATCATTTTCGACAGTTCCAGGAGTATGTTCTTCTTCATGTCCAGCTGATTCTTGTACTTCTTCATTGGTTTCTATAAACTGTTCATTCTCCACTGTAGTTGGAACAGATAGCGCTTTTGTACTTGTTTCGGTAAAAACGGGTTCAGTTGTTATCTCTTCTGACAATGTATCTTCTGCTTCCTGATGTTGGTCTTCCGTACTGTCAGTTGTTTTCTGTTCATCTTCTTTAGAGTTTTGGTTTAATACAACCTCAAAAGGACCTTCAACCGCGTCAATGTTTTCTTGAGGGGCTTCCGAGGTAGTCGATGGTTTTGCCAAATTCTGCTCCACGATCTTGTTTAGTCGATCTATTTGTTGTTTCATTAAGGCTAGATGTTGCACAATGCTAGGCTGTTGGTCCAACGGAAGTTTCAGCTCGCTTGACTGTTGCTCTATTAACGACGGTTTCACAGTGTTTGGTTGTTGGGCCAAGCTTGTATGTTGGCCCAAACTTACCTTTTGGCCCAAACTAGCCTTTTGGACCAAGCTTGGCTGTTGCAATATCAGTTCAACCAAACTTGGATCTAGTACATACTCAGTCAGTCCCTGCTTTGATTTCGATGGCACAAACACCTGTTGAACATACCTTACCTTTTTTGCAGGCTTAAAATTCTTTGGGCTTTTAAATCTATGCTTTTTAGGTATTACTTTTTTGGTCAAAAGTTTATCCTTAACTAGTTTTCCTTTAAAATATTGTGCTGGTATCTGTATTTGCCCTAGATACTGGATTTGGGGCTCCACGTCTTCTTCTATCGCATCTTCATAAGTACCTCCGAATTGTACTTCTTCATTAAAAACTTTCAATGGGACTGTGTTCTTGATCTGGCTTTTTGGTTTATTTTGAACAGGTTTGTAGACTACTGTTTCGAATTGTTTTGCTGACGCATCATTGACTTGCGTGTAAACATTATTGTCTCCACTTTTGTCAATAACTTCTTGCAAAATTCTATGTTTTAATTCATTTACAAGGTCATCCACAGTTATAACTGTATGTGCAGTAAGCGGCCTTAGTGTTGGATCTTGCGAATCAAGAAGCGAAACTCTCGGTGGTTTTTTCAACTTTTGTTTATATACTGGCTTCCGAACTTCATACGAAGCGTCTTCTTCTTTTCCAACGTACTCAATGGTTCTGTCTAACTCATCTTCTTTGAAATTTTCTCTGTTTTTATCTTTGCGGTCAGTTTCAAGTACGATAACTTTGATTTGATTAACTGAGTTTTTGTTAGGAACGTATTTTTTGGCTAACGATCTGAAATCTTTGAGATTTGCTGATAGTACGACAGAGGTGCTGACTGAGGGAAGCAGAGATGATGTGTAATCTGAAATAAATTAATGTTATTAAAAAATCATTATCATATCAGCCGAAAGACGCCCACTGCTGGATATAGGCACCCCCAAGTGTCGCCACAATAACCTGTCCTGTGCGTCTCGCATCCATTGGCTACCCGCGACCCTCACCAGATCATCGATCCACGTTGTGTGAGGCCTTCCAACGCTGCGTCTTCCGGTATGCAAACGGCTCTCCAGAACTTTTCGGCCCCATCGACCATCGGTTCTGTGAGCAATGTGCCCTGCCCACTGCTACTTCAGTATGGCGAAAAATTTATGTAACATAAAAGGGGAGGGATAGAACTCATTGGGCATTGAAAAATTCATCCAAATGGGTGTCAAAGGGAAAAGTGCACAAGACACTCATGGCAGCATTGCCATGTTGAATGCCGAATCTTTGGCCGAAAAAAAAAGGCTAACTGCTTGGCGATATCAATAAATTGAATAGTTAAGAGCCTAAGTAAATAATTTCGTGGCGTGATTTAGCATCCCTCTCCCCGAGCGCACCGCACACTCTCCTCGTACTACCGCATCAAAAGTCCAAAAAATCGAATATAGCGACACCCCGTCAACTAATTCAAACCGCTAAATGATTCAGGGTTACTCGCAAGCAAATTATATTAACATATATCGATACTCTTATTAACAACCTTTTTAAAGATAGAATAAAATAAATATTCAAAGTAGACAAATATTAAAGTTATTCGTGTTATATCATCATCTGCCTAGCCTTATCCCAACTATATTCTGGTCGGCTTCCAGTCGAACCCGATTAAGCTGACTACGTATTTTACGTAGAGCGGCTGCCTACCAGGGGGGCTACTCTCTAACGAAATCCGTAGTTTCGGGCTTAGTTGCGGGCGGGCGTATTCTACTCCGTATCACCTAACCACTGAGAACTAATGATAACACGATTTGACAGTTACTGTCCACACCACACCTCCACGTCCACAACCGCGTATTTTTTTTTCAATTCATCTGCTTTGGATTTTCGTGTAGAAGTTTGATTTACAATTATTAGGTGATTGATATTTTATAGCACTTGAAACGATGTTGGTTAGGTAATGTCCGCCACACATTCCCAACCACTGCAACTCCTGAAAGCCAGAATTAACAGTGGCGACCACCAGAAAAACGCCGAGCCAATGAAGCTCGACGAGTGCCGGAGAAACGATTCAACTGTCTTGGACCCCGCAACGAAAAAACTGGCCAAGTGCGAGTCGGACTCGCGTGCAAAGGGTTCCGAACGAATTTCATTTTTTTACGTATTATTTTAACACTATAGACTTCTTATAGTCTATGGTGTTCTTCGTGTTTTTCCTGTAATCTATAGGTAAAGATCTATTATCTTCATTTTTTTCAAAATTTTAGGCTTAGTAGTTTCGGAGATAAGGGGGTGGGAATGGTAATTTTTCGTCTAATTTCTTGAATAACTTCAAAACCATTTATTTTAAAATTATGAAAAAAATATATTTAAAATTCTTACAGTAAGCCCTTTCATTTGATATGTCACACGATATTTTTTTTAAAACTTAATTTTTTATTTTCTAGTTTGACCCCAAAAGTGACCCCCATACTAAAAATTTACGTAACGCATCCGTGCTTAGGTCACAGAAGTCCATATGTGTACCAAATTTCAACAGAATCGGTCCAGTGGATCCGGAGAAAACTGGCTGTAACAGCCGGACAGACGGACAGACACCCGAGTGATCAGGGTCCCGTTTTTTGTTCGGAACCCTAAAAACAGCGAACTATTCTTTTTACCCACTCCTTCGCTGTATTTTTGTCATTTAGGTTTAGCCACAGTTGGGTAAATGTAATGATACTTATACAGCAGTTTAATTGGTCATCATTATCAGCTTGCCTGTTCCCAAAACTACAAGTGTCAGGGTAGGTTTCCAGTCTCATTGGATGCAGCTGAATACCAGTATTTCACATGGAGCGGCAGCCTATCTGCGGGTCTTAAACGGCCACTTTAGCAGAATCATATCAGAATCATAATATTAGCCACACAACAATCTGTCAAATATCATTTTCATCTTTATCGCTAACGCATTAGGTTCAAGGTTGATTGGGAAAATTTGACAGTAACGGGTATCGTGGTGTGCTTTCTGATTCTGCTGAAGTGGCCTTTTTAGACCCGTTGACCTTCATAACCCAGTAACTGGGTGACACGAGAGTCTTTATATTTCAAAACATGTTACTTACATAATATGAAAAGATGTAAGAAATACATATTGAGACTATTGATTTTTTAGAGTTCAGTTTAACATAAAAATATATACATTTTATGACATATATACAACTAACTATATATGCTAGTCGTCACATAAACTGGGAAGCATATTCATTTAATTTCACAGTACAATTTTATTATGATATAAAACTGCTGAATTCGTTTATTGAACTATTCTTAACCTATTTAATGCAGAGTGTGGTCAAAAAGGCCAAAGAATCTCAAAATCTCTATTGTATCTCATTAAGCCAATATCCGTCCACTGCTGAACGTAAGCCTCCTCCAAAGAGCGCCAACCATCCCGGTCCTGAGCAGTCCGCATCCATCCGCTGCCATCAGCCACCTTCTTTAAATCATCGATTCGTCGTGCCGCAGGGCGTCCCACACTACGTTTGCCCATACGCGGTCTCTCATTCGTTCACTGACTCAAAACATTCAACTTTAACCGCTGGGTAGCATAGATTCAGTGTCGTAGTTATGGTAGGTGCCAAATTCGATAACCAAATAATAATAGATTATAATGATGCTATAACATGTAATAATAACATAATATAATGATAATATAATATAATGTAATTTAATATACATACTTACATAATGTTTTAGTTTTAAGTTATCATGTACTTATTAGTTATAAGAAAAGCCTATAACTGTGTACATATTGCAATAAAGAAATAAATAAACTAAATAAATGCGCAATAACAGTCATTTACTCTCATAAATTTATTGACTTTTTTAATATCAAATACAGAAACCATGTTTATAAAATTCTTCCGTTACTGAGTGAGTGAGTGAATGACTGACAGACGCACAGCCGAAACAGCTGGTCGTAGAAAGCTGTAATTTGGCATGCAGGTTCCTTTGGGAGTGTTAGGTAGTAGTAATTCCCACGGGAAAAACTAGTAAAGACAAAAAGCTGTCCTGAATAGACTTTCGTGATCCTTTACGTTCTCTAGTAATGAAAAACGGATAGGAAAAGATCAATGTACTTTATTGCAAGTTTATCCTCCTTTTGTCGCCATTATTTCACATTTATCTGGCACCTACCATATCGCATTAGATTACTTCGTAATATAACAACTATTACAGAGTATTCTAATGCCTTTATTTTTGATACTTCTTTTTTTTTGGTCGGGACCACTCGCAGTTCACCTCTCTAAGGGTGGTCACTGCTCAACCGGGCTAGCCGGCCGTGATAGTTTTTTTTTATAATTCATGATAATGTATTAATAAAGAAAAGAATAAAAGATAAAAGAAGATAAGATTGAAAGACACTGATAATTTATTAATTGATTTATAATTTTGATGATAATGATAATTTATTAATTAATTTATAATTTTTTGATAATTGTAATTTATGAATTAACCTACTGAATGATAATTTATTAATTGATCTGATTTAAAATGACATATGCATAAATAATGTAAATGTTTGCATGCCGAATGGTAAAATATTAACAACTACTGTTTGTTACCCATAATTACAAAATCATTTTTTTTTTCTATTCTATTCTACATTTATATTGACTCGATTGATAAAGAAAATAAGACAACAACAAAAAATAGGTACTTACGCCTGTAGCATTAAGAGGCCTTTTACAATTTGACTGTGTTCTTTCCGTAAAATGACCAACTTTGGCTTTCTTATTCTCAGAAATTGAAATATTTAGACAACTTTGGCTTATTGGGTAGTTGAGAAGAGTTATTAGTATAGAGCATAGCGGCCTCACTTTTCGCATTTTTCTCTTGTCTATTTGTTAAAAGCCAAAATTCCGAAGTAAGTTTCTCATGAAAAGCGCGACAGCACTTTTTCGATTAAACTACTGTACTAACCAAATGAAATGAAAATTATATCAGAATTATCCTAGTGTATAAATTTCTTCCGTTACTGACTGATTAAGTGACTGACAGACAACACACAGCCGAAAATACTGGTCGTATGAAACTGAAATTTGGAACCTATATTCCTTGGGTAGTGTAGGCGAGCACTAAGACAGGATTTTCCGAAATTCCCACGGGAACGTGAAAAAACTGAATAAGCGCGTACGAAGTCGCGTGCAAAATCTAGTATTCCTTGAGTGGTTTCGTTCATAGCGGCCTCAGAAATTTGAAATAAGAATGGAATATCCGTAAAAAAATCCCATTTAAATCCATAAAAACTATTAAAAATGTTCAGAATTAACGGTAAATTTCTCCTTAATACATTATATTATTACATAAAATGTATACTAAAATAAACCACAGTTCATAAGAAATGGAAATTTAATAAATATTTATTAAATAAATTGATAATAAACCCTAATATAAACGTAATTGCAACTGCTCAATTTCTACCTATTGGGTTGAGTCAGAAGTTTTGTGAGTAAAAACGCAATTTCGTGATAGGGCTCTTAAGGACTTTTTAGGCTGTAAATTCACAAACGAAACATTTCAGCCAGATCGGCATTTACGGGTTGGCAGTTAAAGAGTTAGGTACATAAAAACAATATTTTACGAGTCAGGTCGGAATTCTTCAATTTAAATTCAGAAATAGTTTGCGTAACACCGTTAACTACATACGCAGAAAAGTATGAGTGTAGCTTGCATGCCATTACAATTCAATTTTTATAAAAATATTGGTATTTTCACAATCTTCTTCTTATCGTGTGGGCTATAAGGTCTAACGACCCCACAAACCCTAGTGTCAGCGTTTCTATACCGCCTCAAGGGCCTCTGACATGGTTTATTTGACGACCGCCATTTGGCGGCCGGGACCACCGACTTATACGTGCATTCCGAATCAAAATGGTTCAACTTTCTATGCTTGAATTTATAATTCGATTGTTTTTTAACCTTGTTTACCATCTCAAATACAAACTGGCGATGTTCTTGTGGCGACTTGTAGTTGTAAAAAAAAACCTATGAATTGCAATGCAATTGGTACCTGGTCTTGTTTAACATAGAGTTAACTGTTGCAAAATTTGATAATTATCTCGAATTCTGATGTCACTTTGACTTTGTCCACAACACAATGTGAATTTCACCAATACAGAGTTTTTATAATTATCTATAACTAGCTGACTCGCGCAACTTCGTCTGCGTCACAATTTTCATTACTGCTCCGCTCCTATTGGTCGTAGCGTTATGTTATACCACTTGTGACAGAATAAACGCAATACCTCTTAACACATTTAGTGCCAAGAACTCAGCGTATCTTAACACATTTAGTGCCATGAACTCAGCGTATGGTTCGAGCAGTGATTAGTTATGTGCCCACAACCCGTATCTGAGTCGTAGTTTTAAGTAGCTACTAGCTGACCCGCGCAACTTCGTCTGCGTCACAATTTTCATTACTGCTCTGCTCCTATTGGTCTTAGCGTGATGATATATAGCCTATAGCCTTCCTCGATAAATGTGCTATCTAACACTGAAAGAATTTTTCAAATCTGACCAGTAGTTCCTGAGATTAGCGCGTTCAAGCAAACAAACAAACTCTTCAGCTTTATATATTAGTATAGATATGTGACTTGTGTTCATGCGCGGATTGTGGGCACACGAACGTATTGTTGTTTGGCCCATGTGTTGAGTGCTTGGCACTAAAAATGTAAAAACTCTTTTGCACTTGGCACTGAAAGTGTTAAGAGGTCATTGTACTCATCATTATGAACAACTCTTACTGGGACCAAACACGAAATCGCGAAAAAAAATCAGCTGTTCAGTACATTTTGTCGAGTTATGCGCACATAAATGTATGGGGGAGTCGATTTTTTTTTTCGCGATTTCTGTGTTGGTCCTATCGTGAAAGTTGTTCATAATGATGAGTACAATGACCCCTTAAGAGGTATTACGTTTATTCTGTTCCAGGTTGTATAGCATATATCCTTTTTCGATAAATGGGCTATCTAACACTAAAAGATTTTTTTCAATTCGAACCAGTAGTTCCTGAGATTAGCGCGTTTAAGCAAACAAACTCTTCAGCTTTATTACTCGTGGGTAATTAAATATAGATATAGATAATTAGATAACCTGGGCAAAGCCGGTGCGGATTGTTAGTCGTAAATAAATAGTTTACAAATTATAGCTTTAATGCTTTATTTATTCCACGTTAAAATGCTAACATTAATATTACTTACATATAAAACAGTTCATTATTTCGTCCAAAATAACATTTTTATAAAATTTTAATTTTTAATTTTGAGGTTAGGCTAGAGTTGCGTTTAGTTGTTGGTCCATTTTATGTCGATTGCGTTTTGTTAGTGCTCCTTACTACCCTTATTTTGCTGGGCAACATTTCTGGAAAAAAAAACAACAGGCTAAAATTGAATAAATAACATCTCAAGAGGCTTTCGCTGGGCAGCTGGATTAAGGGCTTGTTCCAGAAAGCAGTACTCCTGGACATGGCGCGTATACCTAGTGAGGAGGATCCTCTATCGGGAGCCCTGATCACCACTAGCTTGGACCCTGTTCCCGATACCCGTGGGCTATTACTATTTTTAATATTTTTAAATGTTTTAATTTTTATAGAAATATTTAAGAAATGTAATGAATTTGTGAAGAAAATGAAAGTAAAATAAAATAATGACATTGCAGCCACAAGAATAGCCAACGAAGCAAATCAACTTCGCAACGCCATCTATCCAACTAGCAGTGAACTACTACTAATCCTGCATCGCGCAAGCAGAATGTACCGTGCGATTTGAAAATATACATCAGCCCGAATATCAATTATCGGGCAGTTTCCCACACCGGACACAAAAACCGTCTGGTCGGAGTATCCTCCCTTTATAATGGAGGTTTTTTTTTTAATTATAAAAACGTTGCCCCACACTAGGAATTTCTCCTGTATCAAGGGTGCGTTTACATACATACAAAGTCACATACACAAACATCCAGACCCGGAACAACTATCTGTAGGCCATACAAATATTTGTTCCGTGCGGGAATCGAACCCACGACACGCGGCGCAGCAGCCGATCGCTCAACCACTGCGCCAACCGTGCCGAGGAGGTGTGCGAGACTTTACTCTCTGTACCGCATAACTCTAAAACAGTTATAAAAGCTTACCATAAGCGAGTTCTCTGCCAAGACGTGGCGAAAAGTTCATGTTTCTGCCGAGACGGGGGGAGAAATATTTTGTCCTGCTGTCGATCTGTTCGGGGTCAGGGCGGTACCTATGGAAAGAAGAGGTAAGCAATTAGTTTCATTAAAATAGTGTTGAGACACTTATAATTGCTAACGGAAGACACAGACAAATCTGCTGTGTTCCGTGACACGCGTTTTAAAGAACAGATTTAGTGGGTTCTGTGTTAGGTTAGCAAAAGAATACATTTAATTACCAAGATACCTGCTTACAAAGGTATAAATATAAAATCTTACTAAGTATTATAAATCCTACTTCCTACTTCCTCCTACTTATATTATAAATTGCGAAAGTTTGTGAGGATGTTTGTTTGTTACTCTTTCACGTCAGAACGTCTGAAAGGATCTTCATGAAATTTGGCACAGAGGTAGATTATAGTCTGGAAGAACACATAGGCTACTTTTTATCCCGGAAATATGTTCCCTAGGGATCACGCGGGCGAAGCCGCTCGTAGAAGCTAGAACGAAATTAATGCTAAAGTTTGGATGAATGGATGTTTGTTCCTCAATAACGTGAGAACGGCTGAACGGATCTGGATGAAATTTGGTACAGAGGTAGATTATAGTCTGGAATAACACATAGGATACTTTTTATCCCGGGAAAATTTAGTATATAGAGACAAGAAGAAAAATTACAGCGACTGTCTGTCAAAGAGAGAAGGCATGTGTTCCAGCAATGGCAACTTTATAGGTTGACTAGCTGACCCGAGCAACTTCGTCTGCGTCACATTTTTAGGGTCATGATCACTTTGTTGTCCGTCCGTCTGTCTGTCAAGACTCTTTATCTCGGGAACGCGTGGAGGTATCGGGTTGAAATTAAAACCATACACTCAGGTCTTGAAGCTGTGACTAAAAAATCTTCTAAGTTAACGTAAAAAAAAGATACGGCCGTTTATGCCGCTAAAAACGTATATTTTGACCCTCTCAAGGGAATCAAAATCCTACACATTTGTAAATAAATCATATAAAATATAGTCTTTATTGCACTGTCATTTGGTAGGCGGGTTGCGATCGCCAACCCACCAAGCGTGGCGATTATAGCAACCCCCTCCCCCTTTTGGTAGAGGCCTATGTGCAGCAGTGGACGTCTTTCGGCTGTTATGATGATGATGATAGTCTTTATTTTAAAGTAATTTGTACCTAGAAATTTGTACGGAACCCTTAGTGGACGAGTCCGACTCGCACTTATTCATTTTTGATTCATGCTTCGCTCCTATTGGTCGTAGCGTGATGTTATATATAGCCCGTAGCCTTCCTCGATAAATGTGCTATCCAACACTAAAATAGTTCTTCGATTCGAACCAGTAGTTCCTGATTAGCGCGTTCAACTAAACATACATACTCTTCAGCTTTATAAGTACGATTATGCTACGCCACTATAAAAATATCTACAGTTAAATGTAAACTCGGAAATATGATTATATTTCTTCCTTCCGTTCTCAGCTTTAATGGTTGCCTATCCGACAATGGAGATCCCTCAGGTCCCTCTGCATGCTCTTCACTATTTTGAACGATCCTTATGCTCCTGATTATCTAAAACAATATTTTCAAGTGTTGGGCAGTTCTCACAGTCTTAACCTCCGAGCGTCCAAAAACTTAATTCTTCATATTCCTTCTCACCGTACCGGGTTCTTGTCTAACTCTTACGCTATTTCCACCATTAAACTCTGGAATGTGCTACCCCTTGACATCAAAAAGGCTGAGTCGAAATTTTCTTTTAAGCGTAAAGTCCGAAAACACTACTTAAAAGCCTGTCTTTCTTAGTTTGGTCTTCGTCATGATTTTTGTGAGTTCTCTTGATCAGAAGGATTAATAAAAAACAACATATTTATTAGTTTATTATTTTAGCTTATATATGTATTTTATTAGTATTAAATATATTATTTGTATAATGATGTTCCCCAAAAGATTCCATTTATTTTTATTTTTTTTGTTGTACACCTACCACAGTGTAGTCTTTTTAACCCAAAGGTTGGCTGGTAGAGAATGCCTTGTTGCATTAAGTCCGCCCATGTACCACTACTGTACATAAAGTTTAAATAAATAAATAAAGTTGAATGAGAGATTGTAAGGACTCACATCTCCTGGTCAGCGGGAGTAGCAGGCATGTCGTCAGCGAGACGCCTGCCGAGCCTCGGCGTGAACTCCACGTTCTCGAACACTTTGTCATCGTATGCCAGGCTGCGGCCCAGCTTGGGCGTGAAGATCACCTTCTTTGTCACTGTGGGAGAGAGTTGGTGGTTGGTGTAAGTTGCTGATTTAAAAGAGATAACACCACTTACCACTACTCTAATCAAATCAAAAGGCATTTATTCAAACTAGGCTGAAAATCAGCACTTTTTGAACGTCAAAATTTACATGAAGACAGTCCCCCAAATCGCCCAGCCCGTCACCACTTCCCAGTGTTTTAGCTGGGAAGAAGAAGTGGCCAACAAACTCCCCAGCAATACAACTGTCTGTTAAGTTTAAAGAACTTGAATTTATATAACATTATTAAACATTTTATGATAGATATCGATCATTAAATTAAATAAATGGATGGCACATGTCCGCTAGCATTCCATTTTATCCCAAAAATTACATATGAAACAATGATAAAACTAATTACATATATAGGTAATTAAATAAGTAAACTCAAGCATACAATACTAATCAAAATGAGCCTCCAGGAATAAATGGCGTGCCCGCTTACATGTTCAACAATGCAATTTAACCATAATCTGTGACCCAAAGTCACAAGTGATAAACTAGGACCATCGCAGTTAAATTATAACACTTAAAAATTTTAACAATAATAAACCACGGACAGCAAGACGACCAGTCACCACAAGCAGCACCCGTTCACGAGCATAACGCAAAGATCAGCCATTACCTCCCTCGCCATATTAGAGGGAAGGAGGTAACCCGATCCCCGACGCTACCGCAAGCAGCGACGTCTAAGGGAGCATGACGAACCTGCTGCCGGTTTCTCAGACAAAATCATACTTATCAATTTGTCGAGGTCGCTAGTTAACCACATACTGCAATACAACTCATAAAAAAACAAGCTAATGAGAAGATTATGTGAATAAATAAATAAAAACAAAAATGACCTATACGGTCAGAATAATAAACAATGTCATCTTGAGCAAGTAAAGAATGTATGAAAGAACATTTAGCATTGTCTCGTGTTCAACACAGCGACCAACTATTTTTATCGTCGAAGGACTACCCGTACGCGTTAACTTGGCACCTGGCTCGAATTACATTTTAAATTTAATTTATATTGTACAACTCGATTTCGATGAAAATAATATAAACGCAACGGTAACAGTGCTTCTAATGCGTTTATATTGTTTTCAACGAAATAGAATTGTTCAATTTTAATTAAAACCTCAAAAAGTCATTCGAAATGTGTCGAGCCAGGTGTCAAGTTAACGCGTACCGGTAGTCATCATCATCATAACAGCCGGAAGACGTCTACTGCTGGACATAGGCCTCCCCCAAAGGGGAGGTTTGCCATAATCACCACGCTTGGCAGGCGGGTTGGCGATCGCACTGTATGGTGTTGATTTTTACAAAGAACGCTGCTGCCCATTCTCTGGCGAGTCCCTTAGTCGCCTCTTCCGACACCCACGGGAAGTGATGGGATGGTATTATTCTTTTATGGCACCATACGGCACCGGCTTGGGGTTCTATCTAAACCTATTAAGTAAGTACTTACCTCTGGCTTCGGGTTCATCGGCTTGCATCTCATAAGGTAACTGATCGTAGTAGTATTTCAGCGCGTCAGCAGCTTCTAGTAACTTGAAGAATGCTTGTCTGAACAGAGAATTACTGATTAATATCTTTCAATTGTTTTAAGGGTTCCGTACAAAAATGGTAAAAAGGAACCCTTATGGTGTGACAAGTATATGTCGCTTTCTCAACTATTTTGCAAATAAGAAAGAAATAAAATGTGTATATTTTTTTTTGCAACAGTGCCTGAAAGGGGTTCTTACAAAATGTAAGTCGATAAAAGAAGCTATTCTCACATCAACATTATTTTTAGGCCGCATTAGGCCGGTTTTCGACTTTTGACGAAAAATGTAACAATTTTGACCGTTCCCTCCCTTATCTCCGAAGTTTCCATAGAGAAAAATCATAAGTGATAGAATTTTATGTATCTAAAGATATCAGAAAAAATGAAACGATGTCTCTAAATAACACACTTTTTCAGAAATCATCAACAAAAATTACATTAGTTCCACTAGCGGTCAAGAGATGGCTCTGACTTAAAACTGCAATATACACCGCTCTGACGAATATAGGCCTCGCCGATGAAAATTTAAGAACATTTCACGTTTTATATGTTGGTATGGAACCCTCGGTGCGAGAGTCCGATTCGCTCTTGACCAGATTTTTGGTATTAATACCGTAACGACAGCCAAAGATCTACAAATAACAGCCAGGAACAACAACTTAAGGACTACTCACACTTATTCAGCTCCATTCGCGTTTCGCTGAACGATTTTGGTCACACTTACACAGTTCTTGCTTCTATCAGCCGCGTGCAGCGTCGTCCGTATGCGCGGATGAACGCGGCAGAACAGCGCTGAACTCTATCTATAGCACTCGCATGATAATAACCAGTAGCGGCTTTAGGGCCGGGCGACACGGGCGGCCGCCCGGGGCGCTGGCAACTGGGCATACAGGACGGTACGCGTAATTTGAGTACTTACCTATTTCTTTCGACATATAGAAAAACTTTAGACATTGATGGTGATTTGTGGCGATGAAATTTTAGGTCGACATGTATTGTCGACCTAAAATTTCCCTGAAGACATTCAGGCAACACCTATCGAAACTTCAAGAATTATAACTCTGGAGTTCGCTGCGTATTCTGCTAACAAATCTAACAATACCAGTGACTGTTGCCAGTCGCGAACGCAGTTTTTCTAAACTTAAATTATAGCTCACCAAACGAAAGCCAAAAACTGCAAAAAGAGGAAATAATTCGTTAATAAGTGAATTTTGGCAAAGTTGTCGGGAATGGTGTTTTAAACAACATCGTAAAAATACTGGATGGGTGGGGAAGCTCGATAGCTTCCCCACCGGTGTAAAAGTTTTTCTAAATAAATTATTTTAATTATATTTTATTGAAATATAAAAGGGCGCTAAATGCATGACTCGCCAGATGTTTCGGGTTTAACCCCGACGCAAAAACGACGGGGTGTTATAAGTTCGACGGGGTGTTATAAGTTCGACGTGTCTCCCTGTGTGTGTGTGTGTGTGTATCTGTCTGTGGCATCGTAGCTCCCGAACGGATGAACCGATTTTGATTTTTTTATTTGAAAGGTGAATTAGTCGGGAGTGTTCTTAGCTATGTTCGATGAAAATTTATCCAAGATGGCCGCCGTCACAAAATGGCGGATGACATATTTCTTCACAACTCCCTCAATATGGATATCAAATGAAAGGGATTGACTAGTACAATACTATACACTATGACAAATTTCAAATCCAACATGGCCGCCACCACAAAATGACGAATTAATTTTTTTTTTCACAACTCCCTCAATATGGGTATCAAATGAAAGCGCTTGACTATATGAATGAGGAATATTAACTAACGATATGAAAATTAAGTTTAAAAAGCATAAAATAAAATAATACTTATACCTAGTAGGTACATACAAAAAAATTGCGGTCTCCCGAGGCGAAGATGCTTGGCCCAAAGAATTGTACCTATATTAAACTAAAAGGATCAATTGAAATAATTTTTAACTTTTTAAAGGTTTTTGTTTTTGGGGGGTTTTTAATTTTTTTAATTTAATCTTTATAACTTGTTTGCCGCGAAAACTGAATAGACGCGGAAAGCTGAACGTATGCGTACGCGTCTCCATACAAAATCGTTGTTTTCTAAGGGCATAAGCTGAAAAGAGCTGAATAAGTGTGAGTAGTCCCTAAACATGCTTGCTGAATACCAGTATTTTACATGAAGCGACTGTCTACCTGAAGTCTACAGCCCAGTAACTGGGTAACATACCTGTTGTCTTCGGTAGCGATTCTAAGGGATCGTTTGCCTATCCTGGGACCGAACCACATGCCTCCGCGGTCGCTGTGTGCTCCCCTATCGGCGCCACCATCCTGTGAGAAAGAAAAAAGGGGATTTAGCTATTATTGTCAAACTAGCTTTTTCGTCTTCGCTAGGTAGTACCCAACTGATATGGCTTATCCATGTACCTGCAGAAGATGAATTTTCAAAGCGCGGGTAATGCTATTGACCAATCGGCACGCTCCACGCAACGCGCTTCTTTTTCCTGTACCGCTATTGGTCGGCAGCTGCCGCAATGTTAGCGCGCGCCGCGTGGCATGCTCGTGACGTGCGAGTGAGACGGAACTAACAGCTACAGTGTATTATGAACCTTATTTTCGTGATATAAGGTTGATTGTAAGTTTGCTTTCTTTCGTTATTCTTCGGGGCCATACTTTCTTTTCTGTGTGAACGAAGATTCACGACGCGCCTTATCAGTTAGGTACCACTGTAACCTATAATCGTCACCGCAGTCCCATCTGTGTCTGTACGAAAATTCATCAAAACCGGTTTAGCAATTTAGGCGGGAAAGCGTAACAAACAAATTCAAGTCATAGACGGCACGGTTGGCGCAGAGGTTGAGTGATTGGCTGCAGCGCTGTGTGTCGCGGGTTCGATTCCCGCACGGAACAAATATTTGTATGGCCTACAGATAGTTGTTCCGGGTCTGGCTGTTTTTGTATGTGAGATTATATGTATGTAAACACACCCAAGATACAGGAGAAATTCCTAGTGTGGGGTAAAGATAAAAAAAACCGGCCAAGTACGAGTCGGACTCGCCCACCGAGGGTTCCATACAAATTTTTAGCTACAAACTACTTTAAATAAAGACTATATATGTACTAAATTTTTATGATTTAATTACAAATTTATAGTTTTCAGACTTTTCCCTATACTTGTAGTATAAGATGGTATTACTTGCCAAATTTGATAGTTCTAGGTCAACGGGAAATACCCTATACATTTTGATTCCCTTGAGAGTGTCGAAATATGCGTTTTTTGCGGCATAAACGACCGTATCTTTTTATTACGTTAAAAAAATTTCAACTTGATACCTCTACGCGTTCCCGAGATAAACGGTCTTGACAGACAGACGGACGGACAACAAAGTGATCCTATAAGGGTTCCGTTTTTCCTTTTGAGGTAAGGAACCCTAAAAAAATGAAAAAAGAAAAACCAAGCTATTCATGGATGTCACTTAGGCCGCTATTAAAACGGCGCCTTTCAATGAAAGGGTTAGACAGCCATTTTCCAATAAATATTGGACACGTATTTTTTCGTTTTTCACTGAAAAATCTTACGTGAAAAAAGAAAAAAACTGTGGCCAATATTTTTTGGATATCTATTTTACGGACTTATTAGATTTATTCAGTAAAATACCCTTTTATGTTTCTCTAACAAATGCATTACCAAATAAATGTACCTGACATCATCATAATAATAGACTAACAAATAGGGAATATGCATTATTTTTTTTACTTTCTTTACAGGTTATCTAAAAATATAATACTAATAGTGAAAAAAGAATCAAAATTGCTCGAAAAAGAAACGAGATATAATTATTTTAAACAAATATGCCACTCGCGAAATTACTGTTTTATCTGGCAGCTGTATAGGCGTCATGGACTTTGACGTCAAAGTGCATATCGGACTTCTCTTTCTAATTGTAACCTTTGAAGCTTTATAACTTCATCGCTGATGAAGGTATTTAAAAAAAAAAACATGATTGTTTATTAGAGCAAATAAGTATTTCATTTTGCAAATAAAAAACTGGCCAAATGCTAGTCGGACTCGCGTGCAAAGGGTTCCGAACGAATTTAATTTTTTTAACATGTTATTTTAACACTACGGACTTCTAATAGATTTTCCTGTAATCTTTGGGTAAAGATCTATTATCTCCATTTTTTTCAAAATTTTAGGCTCAGTAGTTTCGGAGATAAGGGGTGAATGGTCATTTTTCGTCTAATTTCTTTAATAACTTCTAAATCATTTATTTTAAAATTATGAAAAAATATAATTTAAACCTTCACAGTAAGCTCTTTCATTTGATATGTCATACTATATTGTTCAAAAAACATTTTTTTTTAATATTGCAGTTTGACCCCCAAAAGTGACCCCCATACTAAAAATTTAATCATTTTCGTAACGCATCCGTGTTTGGGTCATAGAAGTCCATATATGTACAAAATTTCAACAGAATCGGTCCAGTGGATCTGGAGAAAACTGGCTGTGACAGACGGACAGACAGACAGACACCCGATTGATCCTATAAGGGTTCCTTTTTTTTTTGGAACCCTAAAAATCGCATGCATATTATTCCTTAAATGTTTAATCGTCATCCGAACTAAGACCGCGTTTTCACCTGCGAGTAAATCATGCAAGTTTAACTACATTACGGGGCAGGATCGAGCGTTTGATCACATTATACCTCAGCAGCCCGCAATGTAAAGCATGCGAGCTGGTGGGAACGTGAACTATGAGGAGTTCGTCTGTCCATTCTAGCTAGAGTCGCCTTGCTTCCTATCCGCTTTAGTCCTGCTTCGCCTTCGGCCGACGGACATTGAACTCTGTGTCTTGAGCTTACGTACGGTTTTCGGACCGCACAGAACACCTAAACCTGAAGCTCGGTGCACTCTCAACAAATGAGGTATGGTTCGATTCATGTTAAGAGGGCTATTACATTTTTTCTTGGATTTGAGCGTTTGACTCGAGTTTTGGTGTAATTATCTATACTTCTATAATTATTATATTATAAAGAAGAAAGATTTGTTTGTTTGTTTGAATTGAATAGGCTCCGAAACTACTGGACCGATTTGAAAAATTCTTTTAGCATTGGATAGCTACATTATCAGGGAGTATTATAGGCTATATTATCCCCGTACTTCCACGGGAACGGGAACTACGCGGGTGAAACCGCGTGACGTCCACTAGTGGTTTATAATCACACATCAAAACTCGCCAAAAAAGTCGGCCAAGACAATTTTATTCTTTTTCTTGGGAGTGCTTTAAATAAATATTTCAATTTGTTTACGTAAATTAGTAAAAACCTAAATTAGCAAAGGATGTTTTGTAAAATTTTACTTTAGCCATCTTTTGATGCTTTGTCACATCGAAGAGATAATAATTTAATCATTAATAAAAATGTTTATGATACGACTGTATCTTCTACTTTGGAGTGCTTTATTCAATTTATTATGTTTCACACAGTAATACCGAAATTATATTTTTTTCTATGAAAATATAATCCAAATTCAAACAAAAAGTAACTAATAACTAAGGTACTACGTTACCTTGCTTGAAAAAAAAATGTTTATTTAAATGTTGAATAATATTTTAAAAAAATTGTTGTTTAGAGCGCTCACTAAAAAACTCGGGAAACACGGTCTGTAGCTTTAGAATAGAATAGAATAGAATACTCTTTATTACGTACACCATATAAGTTACAGAAAAGATAGATGAGGAACATTACATAGGGTGACACAATGGGCGGCCTTATCGCTAAAAGCGATCTTTTATTTGGATGGATTCTAAAGAAAAAAAGGAGATACAGTACTGTAGGTAGTCTTAGGTGTACTATTTATACAAACATCAATACATACTAAATAGATAAATTTATACAATGATAATTGTGAAACAATAGCAGAGAACTCTAGTAACAGACGCTTTAAAGAGAGAGATAGTGGTTCTTGACCAAAGTTATAAAAATGGACAAAGATTGAGCCCGCCTTATCGACAAAGGCAAGGCATTCCATAACCTCACCGCTTGAATCGTGAAAGAATTGTCATAGAAGGTGGTGGACTGCATCGACATTTCTAGTCTCAAGCTAAAGCTACAGATCGCGTTTCCGGAGTTTTTTGTAAGTGCTCGATTTTGTAGCGCCCTTAAGTTGAAGTGTGTTCCTTTATATATATATACTATCTATACTGATATATAAAGCTGAAGAGTTTGTTTGTTTGTTTGTTTGCTTGAAGGCGCTAATCTCAGGAACTACTGGTCCGATTTGAAAAATTCTTTCAGTGTTAGATAGCCCATTTATCGAGGAAGGCTATAGGCTATATATCATCACGCTAAGACTAATAGGAGCGGAGCAGTAATGAAAATTGTGACGCAGGCGAAGTTGCGCAACAAAGTTGCGCGGGTCAGCTAGTATACTTTATTATATAAAGCTTAAGAGTTTGTTTGTTTGCTTGAACGCGCTAATCTCAGGAACTACTGGTCCGATTTGAAAAAATCTTTCAGTGTTAGATAGCCCATTTATCGAGGAAGGCTATAGGCTATATATCATCACGCTAAGATCAATAGGAGCGGAGTAATGAAAATTTTGACGTTGACGAAGTTGTGCGGTTCAGCTAGTTATTAAATAAGTATGCTCCTTTACATTTACGTCTCATGTTATTGCTTACGATGCATTACTTGTATGCACTGCACTGATGTATATTTTTAGATTTATTATACTACTCAGTATGTGAACCAAGGAGTAACCTTCTTATTTATACCCGAACCTTTTTACACTCAAAGTGAAGAAGTCACATTGGCTTGAGACATTTTAATAAGGAAAAGTTAGTGAGATTTATTTTCACTGAATCACAGATTTGATGCCACCAACTACATCCGACTGCTTGAAACCGACTTGTTTGAAACTTTTCGTCGTTTCTTAGGGTTCCGAACAAAAAACGGAACCCTTATAGGATCACTCGGGTGTCTGTCTGTCTGTCCGTCTGACACAGCCAGTTTTCTCCGAATCCACTGGACCGATTCTATTGAAATTTGGTACACATATGGACTTCTGTGACCCAAACACCATGAGAGTGTTTAAGTCAAGAGTGAATAGGTTACTTCTAGGCAAGCGTGCTCCATCTTCGACCACATCATCGCTTACCAACAGGTGAGATAGTGGTCAAACGTGTGCCTATCAATAGTAAAAAAAAACACGGACGCGTTACGTAAATTATTAAATTTTTAGTATGGGGGTCACTTTTGGGCGTCAAATTAGAAAATTATACTATAAGAAGTCTATAGTGTTAAAATAACATGTTAAAAAAATTAAATTCGTTCGGAACCGTTTGCACGCGAGTCCGACTCGCACTTGGCCAGTTTTTTGAGGTCGATTATTTTTATCCCGGGAAATGCGCGATTCCTTTGGGGTAGGCTACAGGAGTGACGAAGCAAAACGGTAGATTATTTTAATATAAATGAAAAAAAATGAAAATACTTTTCTGAATACAAACTTACCTTCACATCATTATTATTAGCAAGCACACAGCTAATAGAAAATACGAAAAATCCAACAAAAACCGTTGTTCCGTACATTTTGGATGAAACAGCAGCGAACAACTGATGTCTCTGGATGCCACGGGACACTATATATACTCTACAAAATGGAAATCTTATGCTAATGTCAGGGGAGAATGGGGAAATACGGCACGTGCAGTTTCTAGCCTCATATAGAATCGGCGGAGGCTATATGTGACGTAGAAATGTGACGGATTTTACGTAGTCTTAAAAATAGACTAGGTATACCCCGTTGGAAAACCACGTTTGGTTCGGAACTGGTTCTATCAGGAACGAGTTTTGTTTTGTTTTTCATTTTTTTAGCGAGTGTTGATAAAGTAGTTTCCGAGTTATTTTGGTGTTGTTGTCAATTGAACTTTATGAATAAAATTCTAAAAATACATGTTTGAGGTTTTAATTCATTCGAGTAACTTGTTTTGGTTGTTCTAATTATTGTTTTTTTTTTTTTGCTTATATTATACTACTAAGAGAGGATTACCCGAAATTCCTATGGGAACAGGAAAAAACGTGATATGCACATACGAATTCGCGAGCGAAAGCTATTACGTACATAAAAGTTTGTTTTTTATAAGAAAGAGCGTTTTTGTTACGGTTTTTCATACAAAGTCTCAGGCTTAGTTTTGTAAAGGAAATAAACCAATTTAAATGAAACTTCATATACATACGCAAGGTATGAAAGTTTAGAATTTTTTATTTTCTAAAAACAGTTCAAAGGTGCTATATATATATATATATATTTTAGGGACAATCTCGCCACAGTTTACCAATCACTGCAACTCCTGAAAGCTATAACCAACAGTGGTGACCACCAGAAAAACGCCGAGCCAATGAAGCCCGACGAGTCCCGGAGAAACGATTCAACTGTCTTGGATCCTGGGGGGCTACTCTCTAACGAAATCCGTAGTTTCGGGCTTAGTTGCGGGCGGGCATTTTCTACTCCGTATCACCTAACCACTGAGAACTAACGATAACACGATTTGACAGTTACCGTGAAATCGTGTTGTCATTCATTCTCAGTTCGGTTTCGGGACTAATCGTAAGTCTGTAGGTGATACGGAGTAGAATACGTCTGCCCGCAACTACGGATTTCGTTAGAGAGTAGCCCCCCTGCAACGAAATTAATCTATTTCTATCTGTATATTGAGTAATGGTTTCCGCACTAAGCCCTGATGTTGGACCATTGTGCGTGAGTCATGGTGGCCATCATTTCAACCAGCCAACCTCCCTTCAGAAGCAGATCAGTCCTCCTAGTGTGTTCAGGATATCTGTAAGTGAATTCGGTGTCCCTATTATTGGCCTGCTTAATTCGGAGACGCCTGTGCATTCAAGGAGTACGTGTAAGGAAACGATATCCCGTTTCCTTCTCCTCCATGCATATTCTGCACAGAGGACTGTCCGCGTGTGCAAATGTTTGTTCAATGAGCAGTGCCCGGTGATGGTCCCCACCACCATTCGTAGGCTGCCCCTATCTAGTCACAGAAGCCGCCTGGTTAGTCTCCTGTCTAGGGATGGTATAGTATCCTTGGACTGTTGGACCTCAGTTCAAAGGTTTTTTTTTATACAGAGACAGCAATTTTAAGTTTTCTATATAAATCACATCAGCCCAAAGACGTCCACTGCTGGACATAGGCCTCCCACAAAGGTGGGGTTGCCATCGCCACGCTTGGCAGGCGGGTTGACGATCGCAGTGTATGGTGTTGAGTTTTACAGAGAACGCTGCTGCCCATTCTCTGGTGAGTCCCTTAGTCGCCTCTTACGACACCCACGGGAAGTGATGGGATGGTATTATTCTTTTACGGCACCATACGGCACCGGCCGATAAATGAGAAAACTTAAAATTGCTCTCTTTATAAAAAAAAAAAACTGTGGGCAGTAAATGCTCTTAATACCGATGAAGCAGACTTATACTAGGTACTCGTAAAAGGCTTGTTACTACGGATCTTAAAGTACATTGAAGGAGTCACCACGATATCCTTAGGGAATTAAACAAACACTATTGATTTGCATTAAGCGCGGACTTCCTATCTCAGAATGAGGGTCTGTTTATGAGAGTACTTTGAACCTAACTATTATTATAAATAATAAGGTTTATTTGTTTGTTACAATTTCACGTCGAAATCGTTGTTGTAACCCGAATTTTATGAAAGTTTGGTACAAACGAATACCTATCCTTACTTCCTTACTAATATTATAAATGCAAAAATTTTCACGCCAAAACTGCTAAACATAGGCACTTTTTTCTCGGGAATATGTTCCTTGAGGATCACGCGGGCGAAGCCGCTGGCAAAAGCTAGTGATCGCGTGATCCCCAGGGAACATATTCCCGGGATAAAAGTGCCTATGTCCTTTCTCAGGCTCTAGACTAACTGTGTACCAAATTTCATTTAAATCGGATCATTAGTTTTGACGTGAAAGCGCGACAGACAGACAGTTTTTATTTTATTTATTCGGGAAAACAAACAATTACACATTAGGAATTACAAAAAACAGGTATGATACAGAAATGATACAAATGTGAAATCAACTACGTTCTCCACAGATACACAATGAGACAATTTGATAAATTTAAGACAAGCGTTGTGAACAATGAAAAAAGAAGAATATTAATAGAAAATCATCAACAAAACAAAACATAAAGCTGTCAAAAGTGCCGCATAAGTGGAACATCAGTGTCGCATCAATTTTTTTATAAGCTAAGCAACATGACTAAACTTTCTATGTGGTAAAGAATTACTTTCACATTTATAGTATTAGTAAGGATATTAGTAAGGACAAGGATTATTATTTCGGTGTAAAAAAAAAAACATTAAAGGAAATCCTGTCCTAACATCCCCGTTCTCCCCTCCGTATTAAAGTCTTAGGGGCAAATTGATATAAATCTAGTTTCGTGAAGTCGATTAGAGTTCAATGCGAGCTGTCAATCTGCGCACCCCCGCGTCTATACATAGCGACGTAGTGTTGATACGAGACCAATAAAGAAAAAACTGGCCTAGTGCGAGTCGGACTCGCGTGCAAAGGGTTCCGAACGCATTTAATTTTTTTAACATGTTATTTTAACACTACAGACTTCTTATAGGTTTTCCTGTAATCTTTAGGTAAAGATCTATTATCTCCATTTTTTTCAAAATTTTAGGCTCGGTAGTTTCGGAGATAAGGGGGGGGGAATGGTCATTTTTTGTCTAATTTCTTGAATAACTTCTAAATCATTTATTTTAAAATTATGAAAAAAATATAATTATAACCCTGACTGTAAGCCCTTTCATTCGATATATCACACAATATTGTTCAAAAAACTTTTTTTTTTTAATTTTCTAGTTTGACCCCCAAAAGTGACCCCCATACTAAAAATTTATTAATTTACGTAACGCGTCCGTGTTTGGGTCATAGAACTCCATATGTGTACCAAATTTCAACAGAATCGGTCCAGTGGATCCGGAGAAAACTGGCTGTGACAGACGGACAGACAGACAGACAGACACCCGAGTGATCCTATAAGGGTTCCTTTTTTTTCGGAACCCTAAAAAAAAAACTGGACAAGCGCGAGTTGGACTCGCCCACCGAGGATTCCGTACAAATTTGTTGGTATAGACGTCAGTACATCAAGCTACCCGAAACTGAAAAATTTTCTAATCAACATTGACCCTTATTATTTATTAATAAAGAAATTTGACATATACGGTGTAGCTTCATGTCTGTACGTAGGTACTTATTACTTTAAGACTAAGTATATATTTTATGATTTAATTACAAATTTATAGTTTTCAGTTTTTTTCCCTATAATTGTAGTAATTATAAGACGGTATTACTTTCAAAATTTCATAGTTCTAGGTCAACGGAAAATACCCTATAAATTTTGATTCCCTTAAGAGTGTCGAATTATAAGTTTTTTTGCGGCATAAATAGCCGTAGGTATAATTTTTTACGTTAACTTAGAAGTTTGATTTTTTCACAGCTTCAAGGGACTGTAGACCTGAGTATATAATTTTAATTTCAATTCGATGAATCCACGCATTCCCGAGACAAAGGGTCTTGACAGACAGACTGACGGACAACAAAGTGATCCTATAAGGGTTAAATTTTTTCGTTTTGAAGTACGGAACCCTAAAAGGTTTTTAATTTATTGCTGACCTATTTTTATTGGCCCCAGTTCTGCGAGCAATGTGCCCTGTCCACTGCCACTTTAGTTTGGCGATCCTTCGGGCTATGTCAGTAACCTTGGTTCCCTTCATGATACCTTATTCGATCGGGCAAGGAAACTCCAAGCATTGCCCTCGCCTTTGAGGCGGTTTAGAATCTCTGACACTAGAGTGTGTGGGGTGGTTAGACCTTACTGCCCACACGATAAGGAGTAGAAGATACTTATAAACCTTCACGCCATGCTTTTGTAAAAATCTGTGGCATTTGGGGTATGTGTTCAAAGTAAAGCAACACTTACCGAGGTTGTTTCGTGGATGGGTGACTACCAACATTTATTTTTATTTTTTTATTTGTGATGGGTTAACTCTTGACTCTAGTCTAGGTCAAAGATGACAGAGACAAAGTCTACGATGGAGCGAGCTTACCCAGAAGGAGCCTGTTCACTCTAACTTTGAAGAGATTAGGGTTGTAAGCGTTTGGAAACACAGACGCAGGCAGAGAGTTCCACTCCTATGCTGTGCGCACTATAAAAGACGTTTGGAAGCGCTTAGTGCGAATTGGTGGAATAGTAACAAAGTAGGGATGGTAAGATGCAGTGCGTCTGGATGTCCGATGGTAGAAGGGGACCGGTGGGATGAGGTCGTGGAGTTCTTGGGCACACTCACCGAAGTACAATCTGTAGAAGACAAGCAGGCAACCTTACGGCGATGAGCCAAGCTATGTAGCTTGGCATCCACCAGTTTTACGTCACCGATGAGCCTCTTAGCTTGCTTCTTAGCATATCTATACAATATATCTATACTAATATATAAAGCTGAAGAGTTTGTTTGTTTGCTTGAACGCGCTAATCTCAGGAACTATTGGTCCGATTTAAAAAATTCTTTCAGTGTTGGATAGCCCATTTATCGAGGAAGGCTATAGGCTATATATCATCACGCTAATACCAACAGGAGCGGAGCCGTAATGAAAATTGTGACGCAGACGAAGTTGCGCGGGGGTAGCTAGTATATATATAAAGCTGAAGAGTTTGTTTGTTTGTTTGCTTGAACGCGCTAATCTCAGGAACTACTGGTCCGATTTTGAAAAATTCTTTCAGTGTTAGATAGCCCATTTATCGAGGAAGGCTATAGGCTATATATCATCACGCTAAGACCAATAGAAGCGGAGCAGTAATGAAAATTGTGACGCAGACGAAGTTGCGCGGGTCAGCTAGTATATATATAAAACTCTTCCGTTACTGAGTGACTGACAGACAAAACACTATAAATACACAGAAAAAAACCTGGGCAAGTGCGAGTCGGACTCGCGTGCAAAGGGTTCCGAACGATTTTTTTTTTTTTTAACATGTTATTTTAACACTACAGACTCCTTATAGGTTTTCCTGTAATCTTTAGGTAAAGATCTAATATCTCCAATTTTTTTTCAACATTTTATGCTCAGTAGTTTCGGAGATAAGGCGGGGAATGGTCATTTTCCGTCTAATTTCTTGAATAACTCCAAGCATTGCCCTATCCATTGCGGGACGGAAAGAACCGGTCGTTGTGGCGACACTTGGGGAGGCCTATGTCCAGCAGTGGACGTCTCTCAGCTGTGGTGATGATGATTTCTAGGGTTCCGTACCCAAAAGGTAACCAACGGAACCCTATTACTAAGCCTCTGCTGTCCGTCCATCCGTCTGTCTTTCAGCGGGCTGTATATCAAGAACCGTAATAGGTATATAGACAGTTGGAATTTTCACAGATTGTGTATTTCTATTGCCACTATATAATAACAACTAGTTGACCCGCGCAACTTCGTCTGTTCCGCTCCTATTACTCTTAGCGTGATGATATATAGCCTTTAGCCTTCCTCGATAAATGGGTTATCTAACACTGAAAGAATTTTTCAAATCGGACCAGTAGTTCCTTAGATTAGCGCGTTCAAGCAAACAAACAAACTCTTCAGCTTTATATATTAGTAATAGATATCTATACTAATATTATAAAAAAGAAAGATTTGTTTGTTTGTTTGAATTGAATAGGCTCCGAAACTACTGGACCAATATGAAAAATTCTTTTAGCATTTGATAGCTACATTATCAGGGAGTAACATAGGCTATATATTATCCCCGTGCTCCCACGGGAATGGGAACTACGAGGGTGAAAAAAAATAAAAATGACGGTTTATGGTACGGAACCCATCACGTGCGAGTCCGTCTCGCACTTGGTCGGTTTTTATTGGCAATTATATTTTTGAGCGGTTTGGGTTTGTAACTCTTGGACTGTTGGACCCATTGCTTACCGTTCTATGGGTTGGGGAGTTTCTGCCAGGGATGTGGACTTATTTCAAAGAGTCACCGCGGCCCTGGAACGCGGCGGGCATTAGGAGGAAGACGGATGGGTTTTTAACCGACTTCCAAAAAGGAGGAGGTTCTCATTTGGGTGAGTATTTATTTTTTATGTATGTACACCGATTACTCCGAGGTTTCTAATCCGATTTCTATAATTCTTTTTTAGTTCGATGCAGTATACTTGCCATTTGGTCCCTTAAAAATTTGATTCGGTTTGGTTCAGTAGTTTTTATTTTATGAGCATATTTGCTTATTTCAATTTCTGCGTTGACGAAGACGTCGTCCAAGTATCACCACTTAAAAGTGAAAAATAAAAAACTTTTTACAAAAAAATATAACCGACTTCCAAACAAAACACTACAAAGAACAAAATAACCTTAATTACGGAAGTCGGTGTTAAAAAACAAAGTTTAGTTTATTTTTTTGTAAAAAGTTTTTTTAGTCAGTAAGTGTCTGATACTCTCCTGCTCCGCCCAAAGTGTAAGGAGACATTTGACGATTGCATATCCACAAAAAAGGTAAGTAGATTTCACGTACTGTCTCTCAGTAAATGAAGTTAAGATCTTAAAGCCATATATTTCTTGGACAAGGAAACTATAGCGACTCGTGGTGAACCGAAAGAAATAAACTAAATTAGCAGTTTAATTAAAGTATTTTGGGTAAGAGCTAATTAATTCACTGTTATTAGGCAATGAAATCGTTTCTCTTAATCTCCCTTAATTGAAATAAATGATTCCTACGAGATAGACGAAATAAAGAAGTATTGCTGTGTGTTTTCTTACTAGCTAGCTCGCGCAACTTCGTCTGCATCACTTTCTTTCATTAAGGCTTGTATACATGCCAATGACCTTGTGCATATAAACGGAGCTAACTACTCCTCTACGCGCCACTCCGCTACCCGCATTTTTAATTTATTATAAAAAAATAACACATTTAAAAAAAGTAACAAAACCAAATTATTTTCGTTTGTATTGCAAAGCAGTAGATATTTTTTTTAGACTTGTTAAAAAATGAAAGAGTAAAATGGTTTCATCTCAACGATTTGGAGGTGATTTGGTGTTTTTTTTTTCTTATTATGTGATACCGATACATAAATTCTGGCTAAACCAAATTACGTATCATATCATGTAGATATAGTATCTCTGACACTAGGGTGTGTGGGGTCGTTAGACCTTACTGCCCACACGATAAGAAGAAGATGTAGATTACTAACTATTTTTTTCAGATGTAATGTCTCAGTAAGTGCCGACGAAAAGTTGCTTCATCTGCACGCTGTTTTTAAGCATTTCTCGAGAGAGCAGTCTTAATGCTCTACTCCTATTGGTCGTAGCGTGATGTTATATAGCCTATAGCCTCCCTCTATAAATGGGTTATCAAAACCAAAAGTTTTTTAGGGTTCCGTAGCCAAAAGGTAACCAACGGAAACCTATAACTAAAAAAAAAAAAACTTATGTTTCAGACAGTGTCCATTTTTTGGTTAGAATTCAAAAATTTTTCGAACTAATATTAGTACAAGTTACATTCTATCTAACTTTAAAATAAATATCATAATTACCTACAACACAGCCCCATGCAGGCCTATGGTGCTAGCGCATGCGTCATGTTCGTGAACGGGCGCTGTCAGTTGGGACTGTTTTCTCAGCTGCCATGGTTTATTTTAAACATTTCTTTGAACTGTTCCTTTTTTTTCTGGACGCTTTTATCCTGCTCGTCTTTTACATCGTTCTAACATGTATGTGTAATTTCGACAAGATGTAAACAAAACTTTGTAACAATTTATTAATTTTAAAAGAGTGTCCGTGGAGTTTCTTGCACGTTCTTCTCCATAGAGATCTACGCTTTGGAACGTGCAAATAGCTTCATCTTTTTGGACCGACCGACCTTGACAATTCAAAAGTGCCTGTAAATGGTTTATTTGTAATAAATATATTGAGTTTAAGTTGGATTCTCACACGAAGGCTTCAGTTCGGAAAAAAAATATTTTTTTTGTATGTAAGGCCCTTTAATTTTAATTAAATTTTATTATTTGTTGATATATAGCTGCCTGTATGACTCGCTGCTCGAGAGCTTAAGGTCACGATGAAGAAGTGATGATAATGTCACGCTGAAGTAGTTGCACGAAGGCTGCGCTGACGTTCTTTGTCGAGGATCACCAGTTTGGAGGTATGCGGAACAGAGAGTAAAGTCCCGCAAACCCCCATTGAAAAGGGAGGATCCTCCGATCCGACGGTTGTTGTGTCCGGTGTAAGCAACTGCCCGATAGTTGATATTCAGGCTGATGTATACGTTCAAATCGCACGGTAAACTCTGCTTGCGCGATGCAGGATTTTAGTTCGCTGCTAGTTGGATAGATGGCGTCGCGGTTCTTTTTGTTGCGATGTAGATTTGCTCCGTTGGTTTTTCTTGTGGCGGCATTGATGCCGCTACAGCGGCAACAGACCTACACTTTCTGTGAAAATTTCAACTGTCTACCTATTACAGTTCTTGAGATACAGCCTGCTGACAAACAGACGGATAGACTGACTGCGAAGACGTAGTAATTGAGTTCCGTTGGTTACCCTTCCATCGGGTACGGGACCCTAGAATTTAAGGGTGTTCGGCCTTTTTACCCAAATGTCCGGCTAAACTGACTGGTCCTGGTATGTCCGGCTTCGCGGTTTGAAGACCTGGGCGGGAAGTCTCGACATATCGATCGCCTAGCGACCGGATTCGTTAAACTCACCTGTACACAGTCAATCTCGAACGCGTTCCACGGTCAAAATCAATGGTATGATCCGTGGATCGCGTTCGAAATTTACTGTGTGTGGCCTAAGGACTTAACGACCAAATTCGGTCGCTATGCCATCGTTATCTACGTCGAGACTGCAGGCTTGGCAACCCTTTTTTTTTTTTTTTTTGCGCTGGGAAAAAATGCATTACGCACACCCTCCCATCGGGGGATGGGGGGGCTGTGTGGGACTCCCCGGGCTAGCCCGGTATACCCACTAAAATAACCCAGCGGCATTCCCGCATCGTCTGAGTGGAAGGGGACTGGGAGATCGGCAGAGCCTTTACGTCCAGTCCCCCTCCGACGTCCGCCCGCCTTCACGGCAGGCCCTTCACGCCCTCCCCGTGGGGGGAGGGCCGGGAATGTCCGACGAAGGTGGTGACGGGTGCAATGCGGGCGAAGGCGCCCCCGCGCCTGTCGCCCGCTCATCACCACCACGAGGAGGGGGAAGGCCCCGCCTTCTCCGACCTCTTCTCCGTCTTCGGAGCGGCGCAGCGAGAGGGTCGTCCTCCCGCTCGCGCTCCGCCGCCTCCTTTTGCGAGATAACCGCCTCGCAAAAGGAGGCGACCGCTGCCCAGGCCCCCTCACTCTCCAGCATGGCGCTGACCACGCCGGGTAGTGAGAGGTCCTGGCCGATCTCCGCGGTTAGACTGCGGCGCAGCTCGGACCAAGCCGGGCACACCTCGAGGGTGTGCTGTGCCGTGTCCTCTGCCGCGCCGCAGTCGTGGCACGCCGGGGTCTCCTCCCTCCCGATCCGGTGCAGGTGAGATCCGAAGCAGCCATGCCCAGACAACACCTGCACCAGACGGAAGGAGAGGAATCCGTGGGGGCGCTCGAGCCAGTCCCACAAGACTGGACCGAGCGCGTCCAGGGTTCGGCGGCCAAAGGTGGCGGAGGCGAGGTCCTCCGTCCAATGGACGATGATGGCGTCCCTCGCCTCCCGCCGCACGGCCTCCCGCTCCTCCGCGACCGGGCGCTCCCCGAGCGCTTTTCGGCGCGCCGTCCACTCGTACACTCTGGCGAGCACCCACGCCTCCAACTCCCAAGGAGGGGTGCTGGCCAGAGCGCACGCCGCCGAAAAGCCCACTGAGCGGTAAGCCCTCGCCACCCGCTGTGCAATGGCCCTTTGGGGCCTGCGGATGGCGGTTGCATTCTCCCTCCTATGGAGGGAGTCCGCCCAGATGGGAGCCCCGTAGAGGGCCATGCTCCGCAGGATGCCGGCATACAACCGCCGGCATCGCGCATTGGGCCCTCCTAGGTTCGGGAGGAGCCAGGATAGGGCGCCCGCAGCCTTCCGCAGGCGCGTCGACAGCCCGCTGAAATGCGGGCCGAAGCGCCACCTGCTGTCCAGCACCAGGCCCAGATACTTCATCTGGGCCTGGACCCCTATCCTCTCGCCGTCCACTACTATGTGGGCGTCTGGAGGGCAGCGCTGCCGAGGCCCGTGGAAGAACACGGCCTCGGTCTTGTTCAGCGCCATCCTCAACCCTAGGCGGCGGATCCTCCCTGCGACCAAGGATCCGCCAGCCGAGGCCAAACAGGCCGCCTCCCCGAAGCTCCTCCCCCGGGCAGTGAGGAGAGTGTCATCCGCGTAGCAGATGACACTCGTGCCCGGGAGGAGGGCTCGGCTGCATACCGTCTCATCCTGGCCAGCTTGTCCACGAGGAGGACCTCTCTGTCCTCCAAGTAGCTGGCCAGGACGTTCCGCATGTATTGGGGCACTCCGTGATACCGGAGTGCCTCCAATATGGTCGAGTGGGGGACGGAGTTGAAGGCATTGGCGATATCGAATGACACCGCCAACACCCCCTCCCCCGCCTCCACCGCCTCCTTTACCTGGCCCTTGAGTAGGGCCAGCGCGTCGATTGTCGAACGCCCCTGTCGGAACCCGAACTGGGCGTCCGACAGGTCTGGCCCTACTCCCCGCAAAAGGCTATTAAGCCGCCCGGCGATGATCCCCTCGAACAATTTACCGACCTCATCGAGCAGACCGATGGGCCGGTATGCCGACGGGGAGGCTTGGCAACCCTTACAGTAGGTAGGTAACATAAATGTAAGTTTCTCGTATTAACCTCAACCAAGAACCGGTCTGACTGGCTTCCAGTCAGACCGGATTCACCTGAATTCCAGTATTTTACGTGGACCCTGTATCTAACTAGGTAACACAGTATTTTTTGGCAAGACTGGAGTCAGATTTTCTAGCTTCTGACAATCCGTAACGACTGCCAAAGATCTACAAATGACAGCCGGGACCAACGGCTTAACGTGCGCACCGAGGCACGGAGGAGCCTTGGTATGTTAAGGTGGTCATCCATCCACAGACCGACCTCGACAAGTGTTGCTTAACCTTGAAGATCGACCCGTGCGGGTATTATTATTTAGCAAGGAGCTCCTCGTGATATAATTTCTAAGTAAATACTATTTATCACTACAAACCCTGCCAGTCCATTTCTTGTATAAAGAAAAAGAATCGCTAGAATCCAATGACGTATTATATATCGCACCCTTAGTAATATAAAGGCTTAAAACAAAAAAGTAGTTTTTTGGGAATACGTGTTTAAAGATTCTGAATTGTTGCATTGCAGCTTATTTTTTTTATAAAATGCTTAGTACTTTAGTCATAAATGTGATTTTCTTCAGATTTATTCTTCGATACCTAGACTATAAGTAGTCATCAATAAAAATAAATAATAATATGACGAGACGAGCGGGGGGAGTGTGAGAGAGACATATATAGTTACCGAGTCATTAATGTTCTTTTTCTCTCTCTGTCAGCGGTAGCCGATAGATAATTTCGTTTTTTGCCCTTAGCATTCAAAATCAAACTTTACAAAAATTTTGATTTGAGCCCTTATATTACTAAGGGTGCGATATAGACACGTCATGAACCAACATCGCGGCGCTTAAAAACGGCAAAAATACTAGATAGCTACTTATACGCATGAAGAAAGGGAAAGAAAATATATATACATATAACTAGTGGACGTCACGCGGTTTCACCCGCGTAGTTCCCGTTCCCGTGGGAGTACGGGGATAATATATAGCCTATGTTACTCCCTGATAATGTAGGTATCCAATGCTAAAAGAATTTTTCAAATCGGTCCAGTAGTTTCGGAGCCTATTCAATTCAAACAAACAAATCTTTCCTCTTTATAATATTAGTGTAGATACGTTAATTAGTTTTACTAATTAAACTATAAAAAAACACACGATGGCATGTTTTTTTTATGTTTTGCACAGGTTAACACACACAATATAAATTAAAAACAAACGTAGTGTCACGCTACAGGTTGGTGCGTAACTAAGCGCGATGTGGCCAATTGGCTTCATTTCATATTGTCATTTTAGAGTGCGGACCACGTATCTATAGTTTTAATATCATTGCTACAATCATTGATATATAAAAAACCCAAGATACACACTCAGCATCTCAAAAACGTCCGCAAAAACAAGCGCAATATGTATAATAGGGAATATGCACGAAAAAAATATTTATTATCTATACAGTTTATATAAAAATATACACAAACATAATACTAACAGTGAAAATAGAATCAAAATTGCTCGAAAAACAAACGAGATATAATTATTTTAAACAAATATATCTGTCCCTCTCGTGAAAACGCTGTTTTCTATGGCAGCTGTATAGGCGCCAAGAACTTTGACGTCACAATTCATATCGGACTTCTCTTTCTAATTGTAAACTTTGAAGCTTTATAACTTCATCTCTGATGAAGGTATTTAAAAAATAATTTCATAATTGTTTATTAGAGTTAATAAGTATTTAATTTTGCAAATAAAAAAATCGCATGCATATTCCCTATTGTGCGCAAGTTGCAAACAGTCTCGCACCGCTCGCCATACTGCACTGCTTTGTAAAAACAACATTAAGCGATCCGTGTAAGGTTGAATTTGCAAAAAAAAATGTTTATAGTATAACTACACACAACTCACACATGACATTTGATACATGTCAGTTTTTGACGACAGTTTCGAGTGTTGCATTTGTTCGAGACTGTGCATCTTGGATTTTTCATATATCAATGCTACAAACCCTGCTAGACCCTTTCTCGAACAAAAACAAAAGAACTATGAATGAAATAAAATGTAATCTCTGACAGACAATAAAACAAAAGATATTCTATTTATTTAAATGCAAGCGCAAGCACATTGTTAATATTGTTATTTCATTTATTATTGACTTAAATAATTTACACAGATGTTCAGTAGGTAATGCTAAGTATACTATTAAACCATAGTAAAAGTTGTTTATAATTATGAGTACAATGACCCCTTAAGAGGTATTGCATATATATTCTGTTACACAATGTTTATAATCTTTGGGACGGATCTGCCAGATACCAGCTTGATGCCCTTGAGTCAATTGAGAAAGGAGCCAAGAGGATCATCGGTAATGACAGGCTCGTCGAGTCGAAGCTCCAAAGTCTTGAGCATCGACGACGAGTTGCTAGCCTGTCGGTTTTCTATCGGTTGCATTTTGGGAAATGTGCGACGGAATTGCATGATTTAATTCCGCCAAGCCCGTTCCATCATCGGGCCACAAGACAAACAGCGATACCCCACCGGTACGTGGTCGACATCCCACCCACACGCACTAAACGTTTTGGGAACACATTCATAGTGCGTACAGCTAAGGAGTGGAATTCCCTGCCGGAGTCTGTGTTTCCTGATAGCTACAACCTGGGAGTCTTTAAGTCAAGAGTGAATAGGTAACTTCTAGACAAGCGTGCTCCATCTTCGACCACATCATCGCTAACCATCAAGTGAGATAGTGGTCAAACGCATGTCTAGCAATAGTAAAATAATAATGAGCTTCGATGACCATCTGTCGAAACTGGCGTTACGCGGTTGGATAAAGGGCCTGATACAGAAGGCAGTACTCCTCGATAAGGCCCGTATTGTAAGGAGGTTCCTTTCTCTGGAGTTCTAACCACCGGTAGCTTGGACCCTGCTCCCGACACCGGCGGACTACTGCTTATTATATTTTTAAATGTCTTTTTTTATAGAAATATTTAAAAACTAGCTGACCCGCGCAACTTCGTCTGCGTCATAAAATGTAATTATTTACGACATCGCATTAGAAACCTCAAAAGTAACAGTATTTCTCCACTATTTAATGGATGTTATTATACATATATAAACCTTCCTCTTCAATCACTCTATCTATTAAAAAAACCGCATCAAAATCCGTTGCGTAGTTTTAAAGATTTAAGCATACATAGGGATATAGGGACAGAAAAAGCGACTTTGTTTTATACTATGTAGTGATGTAAAAATATAATTTACTTAGAATTAATAAAGGGAATAATAATACTGCATATAGGCACGGACAAAATTGGGATGCGCATATGAATTCGCGGGCAAAAGCTGGCATGTCATAAAAATGGCCGGTCACTGCATCATGAAAATCTACCAACCTTTTTACAAAGATGTTGGTATCAGCTTCACGTGAAACCGGATGCAGCTGAATACCTTTTTTTTATGGATGGAAAATCATCAAATGACTCCTCCCGCTCTGGGAGGAGCAGAAGGGAGTGTCAGACTCTTACTGACTAAAACCATTCGTGTTCTTCCTAGTGCCCTGTGGGTTTCAGAGCCGTGTTGCCTCTTTCGAACGAATTCCGCGACCTTGGATGCAGCTAAATACCAGTATTTTTCATGGAGCGACTGCCTGCCAGATCTCACTACTCAGTTACTGGGTAACATGATACTCATTGGCAAGACTGGTGTCTTTTTTCTGGCTTCTGGCTCCCCGTAACAAATGTCAAAGATCTACAAATGACAGCCGGTACCAACGGCTTAACGTGCTTTCCGAGGCAAGTCTCGGTATGTTAAGATGGTCAACCATCCACAGACTCACCTCGGCAAGCGTTGCTTAACATTGAAGGATGACTCGTGCGGTTGTTGTTAGCCGTGAGCGTCGCCATTGACAATATTTAAAATGCATACAGCCAAAGGCCGCGAAGTCATTGTGACAGCTGGTAAACCCTTTATAAAGCCTTGTGTGCACACATCTTGTTTATTTTATTAATGGCTAGTTTACACAGTGCCAGCTAGCGTGCGAGTCAGCTTGCCATGTAGCTGCAGTGTACTGCACTGTATGTATCTTACGAGTAAAGGTCATGGCACATTATAACGGCACTGCAACGGCACAGCAGCAGCACGACGTCACCTCGAATTTAGGCTACGGCTAGCCGCCAGCGAACTAACTACGCATCGTCCGTGAGGTGAAAGCTCGCTTTCCGCGGGCCGGCCGCAAGATGCAAGCTTACTGTTACCGCGAACACAGTTATTGTTATATGGCAATTTGTATTCATAATATAATAATGAGACTCGTAGTCGGCGCGCAGTAAGCACGCGGTCGGCTCGCTGTAAATACGCAGTCCTCTCGCTTGCAGCGCGCTGACAGCCCGCCGTTGGCTTTTTCATATTGTCATTACGAAATATATTATACGGCACAAGATTGAATGCTCTAATTTGAATGAAAAGTAAATTGCTGGGTTGTAGCGGTACCGTTGCGGTGCCGTTATAGATTGCCATGACCTTTATTGTTACTTGTAAGAGGGATAGTAGCTTGCAACCGTGTTAATTCAACATTTTTTGTTTTCACTCGCCTGCTCGCAGACGGTAACACGCACATGGCAGCAGCTCGGACATTACTCGCATCATTCGGACGCGTTCGGCAGTAGCCGCCAATGTCAGCCAAGCAGATGCGAGCGGAACCTGTAATTTTTGTGTGATGCGCCTCGCAAGAGACTGTACAGCTACTATCATCGTGAAGACAGCTAAGGCGAGCCGAGCTACTGGCATACGAGTAGGCAAATCGAATAGCTGTGTACTCTCTCGCTCGCAATGTGTGAACTAGCTATTAGTTTTCTAACTAAATAATGCCCCATTAAGAGGAAATGCTGGCGGCGAGACTATGTATGCAAAAAGTCATAATTCGAGGTTTGGCTCTCTACTGTATTCTCCTCCAATATTGGACCGATTTAAGAGATATTTCACAAACTGGATAATAATGATATATACTGTGTCAGTATGTTTTCTTTTTTGATGATTTATTAACCGTATAAGCACTAGAACTCTCACAAAATGCTTAAAATTTTCCGATAAATCGCTGTGAACAGAGTCCTAGTGTACAAATTTGGCAACTATTAATCAAAAAAGGAAAACATACGAGACACAGTATATATCCTTTTTATTCAGTTTGTGAAATATATCTTAAATCGGTCCAATATTGGAGGAGAAAACAGTCGAGAGCCAAACCTCGAATTATGACTTTTTACATACAAACTCTCGCCGCCAGCATTTCCTCTTAACAATAAATAAATTGTTAGGTACCTGAATGCACTTTTATTTACAACTTACTGAGTTACATCTGTGTAAATAATTAATAGAATAACGATATACATAATGTGCCTGCGCTTGCATTGAAAATAAACATTATCATTATGTTTTGTTTTATTGTTCCTAAGAGATTTATTTTTATTTTTTATTTATTATAGGTTTTCTATTGTTTTTGTGTAAAAGGGACTGGCAGGGTTTGGAGTGATATATTGTGTTTATTTAGAAATAATAACACGCTTGCATTAAAGATTGATTTATTTATTTACTAGCGTTACTAGCACTTCGCCCGCGACTTCGTTCGCGCGGGAGCACTTCGCCCGCGACTTCGTTCGCGCGAGTTTAGTAGGTACTCCACGAACTTCATCTCCTTGTCCTCCCTTTATAAAGGCTAACGTGTAAATTACTTATTAATAGGCTAAACGTAGGGCAGTTCGCTCAATCCGCGACATTTTTCTTACTTAGAGTATTTTTATACCCGTCGTAACTTTTAAACGAAAGGTCCGATTTGCATAATTTATGTATACATAAACAACCTAAATTACCAAACCATTTAAATGGATAAGGATTAATATCATGATACCAAAATCACCAGTATTCCATTCCGCCCGGGTTTTGATCGAATAATTTAAACAAAAAGCGGTTATTGTGACTTAACCATAATAGTTAGATATAAACCCTCGCAGCCTTTTTTGTCGATATTAATGTTCTCTATAAAACTGTAGTACATCACTTTGCTCTATTGTCAATAGTTTCCGCAGCGCACGCGATATAAGGGTTTTTTTTTACACCTTGGGTTACATTATCGAAGTTTTATATGGATCCCTAACTTTTTTGAAAATATTCTTTAGCCTATGTTCATCAGGGATAATGTAGGATTCTAATGGTGAAAGAACTTTTCAAATCGTTTTCGGATCCTATTCAATTCAGACAAACAAACAAACAAATCTTTCCTCTTTATAATATTAGTGTAGATTATTTTATAATCGGGTTGGCAGCTGTAGGAAATTAAATCTAAAATTATTCGGCAGTTGTGGTTTAAGTCATGTGTAAACAACTCACTTCTCCACTCTGCCGTTATACGAAAAAACCGGTCAAGAGCGAGTCGGACTCGCGCACCGAGGGTTCCGTACAAATTTTTAGGTACCTACATATTACTTTCAAAAAAGAATATATTATTTTATGATTTAATTACAAATGAATAGTTTTCAGACTTTTTCCTACTACACGTTTTTTTGCGGCATAAACGGCCATATCTTTTTTTAAGTTAACTTAAAACTTTGATTTTTTCATAGCTTCAAGGGACCGTAGACCTGAGTATTTAATTTCAACTCGATACCTCCACGCGTTCCCGAGATAAACGGTCTTGGCAGACAGACGGACGGACAACAAAGTGATACCAACCGTTTTTTCCTTTTAAGGTACGGAACCCTAAAAACGACGTATCGACACAAAAAAAAGTAATCGAATTCCGACTCTAAGTTCTTTTTATTCATTTCGGAAATCGGTTTCTTTCTTATGACCACAGCATCGGTCTCAGCAGCGCGACTGCTGAACGGGTCCCGGGTTCGATTCCCAGGTCGGGCAAAAAGTGGTATAGGGTTGTTGAGTCAGGAATTACTCAGTGATTTACGAAGCTCGGAAGTTGGTGGTATGACACTCGCATGCTCTACCAACGAACATCCAGACGCACTGCAACCTACCATCCCTACCTACCTTGTTCCTATTCCACTAATTCGCACTAAGCGTTTCCAAACATCTTTTACAATACGCACAGCAAAAGAGTGGAACTCTCTGCCTGCGTCTGCGTTTCCAAACGCTTACAACCCTAATCTCTTCAAAGTTAGAGTGCACAGGCTCCTTCTGGGTAAGCTCGCTCCATCGTAGACTTTGTCTCTGTCATCTCTGACCTAAAGTCAAGAGCAAACCCATCACGAAAAAAAAACGTTTTTTTGTGGTTTTAAACTAGATGATGCCGGTGTTTCCTAGCTGACTACCCTGAGAACAGCACCGAAACAAACTCAGAGATCGAAGTCTCTTTTGAAGTCCATACAATTTTGTACTGGTCAAATCATACATAAGAACCATGTAGGTAATGTCTGAGGTGGTCTTTTGAGGAAAGTACCACACAGGTGCAACTGGACCTGTCCAGACTGTGCAAGCATTTGTCAGTTATCGTGTAGCTCAAACTTAGAACTTTACGGAGCTCAACGATCTGACGAACAATAAGCTCAACGATCTGACGAATAGGTACATGAAGACCGACGACTGGTTCGGAAGAAGGCAGAGCTCCCTGTCATTCAGGGCGACGTAGTGCTGTCGAGGCACGGATGCTTCGGGAAGTTCCTGCATCGCATTGGCAAGGAGCCAGACACTTGTCGTACCAATACGTCCATTGTCGGGAGGACACGGCGTGGCATACGCACACAGTGCGCCGTGCCATCGTTTCGGAAGTAGGAAGCGACCTGTCGCTGCCAGCTGTGATTCGTTTCATTGTCGGCAGTGAGGGACGCGGTGATCTCCTTCTACGAAAATATCATGTTGCAGAAGGAGACAGCGGAAAGAGAGAGGGAGATTTCGAGTGCTCTTCCGGCCCGCAGAGGCGGGCCGGCACCAGTCGGGGACTGCATTGAAGTTGCTTCAGTACTCCTGTAGCCCCGGTACAAGTGTGCGAGGGAACACGGAGTGGATTTTTAGTCAGTAGGGATCTATCAGACTCTTACTGACTAAAAACCACCCCGGTGTTCCTTCTTACACTTGGACCAGGGTCGTGAGTACTAGTGCCCCTTCCACGAACCCAGGCTAGTGCCACCTTAGGCCCGCAGGAGGAGTGAGGTGTCCTCCCACCGCGAAGTCCAATAGGAGCACGTGTGGAACACTACGCGCCGCCGCCTCGGGTCCTCGGCCCTAATGGATGTGAGGCGGCGGACGACCCCGAGTCCACCGTCCCTCCGGACCTTTCTATGGGGGCTGGAAGAGGGCGTTGTCCGCCCTCCGACTCAAAAACAAAGAAAAACTTAAATCAATACAGATTAACATTTATTTTTCGTTTTCCTTTCAAAGGTCTCCCAATAAATCATTATGTAGAACATTTATCACAATTGTTTGTTCAAATGTTCTAGATTTCTATGCATCCATAGAAATTTTTGCATATAAATACTGTGGGGAGGTAGCCTGATCATCATTCGATCCTGCTGTCGGCTCTTCAGCTGACATGGGTTCCATCAAGGTTCTACTGTGCGTCTTTGCCCTCTGCGTGAGTATATCTTCTTTCTATTTTACCACATTTTCTGAAGCTGTGTTAGTTCTTAGAGGAACATATTCAGTGGCGTAGCTAATCTCAAAGCCCTGTATCAACTATTTTGGGGGGGCCCGTTTTTAGGGTATTGTATTTAACAGACTTCTAAAAAAGAAGGAGGTTCTCAATTCGACCGCGTTTATATATATCTTTTTTTTATGTGTGTTGGCGGATAACTTCGTCGTTTATGAACCGATTTCGATGAATCTTTTTTATATGAAAGGGTATACTGTCGAAGTGGTCTCATTGCCACCACGTCAGGATCTGATGATGGAAACACTGAGAAATCGAGGGCAACTCTCGAAAATTGTAGGCACGCATCTGGTAAAAACTTGATATTCGTGTGTATATCGGGTGATACTACAAAAAAAATGAAGGTTTGGATCAGACTTGATGGAGACGACAGAGAGTCAAGGGTTTGGGCTTATTTTATTCGTATTGACGACCCCTTTACACCGAAAGCACTAAGTAAGTTTTATTAAATAGGCCCCAGTTCATAACATAACATCACGTCGGTACCTGTGAATGGGCACGCAGGTACCACTAAAAAGTGAAAAATAAAAAACTTTTTTACAAAAAAATAACCGACTTCCAAAAACAAAACACTACAAAGTATAAAATAACTTTAATTTCGGAAGTCGGTGTCAAAAAACGAATAACAAAAAACACCGACTATCGAAATTAAAGTTATATTTTTTGTAAAAAAGTTTTTTAAACAAAATAGGCACTACTAGCTCAGAACTGTATTGGCAGGCCACAAAGGAGATGGTGGGAATAAATGTATAGCTTTGCGCACTTGGGGCCCTTGTGTGGGGGCATTTTAAATATTTTTTTGAATTGGTCCTTTTTTTTCCGGACGCTTTTATCCTGCTCGTCTTTTACATCGTGTTCACATGTATATATAATTTCAACTTGATATAAACAAAACTTTGTAACAATTTACTATTTTTAAAAGAGTGTCCGTGGAGTTTCTTGCACGTTCTTCTCCATAGAGATCTACTCTTTGGAACGTGCAAATAGCTTCATCTTTTTGTACTGACCGACCTTGACAATTCAAAAATGCCTGTAAATGGTTTATTTGAAGTAAATATTTTTTGAGTTTGAGTTTGTAGTCCGGGGGCCCCGCATCTTTGATACGGCGGTAGCTACGCCCCTGAACATATTCTTCTATATTTTCTTCTCTTCTGCAAGCTGGGTTCCACCAGAGTTGTGCGGGGATGTGATTGTTAAGAACCAATACAATTGCTTGTGCTGAGCGAGGCTAGGTAAATGAAACGATTTTATTGGTTTTTAACTGACTTCCAAAAAAGGAGGTGGTTTCTCAATTCAGTGGGTATATTTTTTTATGTATGTACAACGATTACTCCGAGGTTACTGATACAATTTCTGTGATTCTTTTTTAGTTCGATACTTGCCATTTGGTCCCGTAAAAATTTGATTGTTTGGTTCAGTAGTTTTTATTTTATGAGCATTTTTGCTAATTTCAATTTCTGCGTTGACGAAGACGTCGTCCAAGCATCACCACTTATAAGTGAAAAAAAAAACTTTTTACAAAAAAATATAACCGACTTCGACGAAAAAAACAAAACCAAAAACACCGGCTTCCGAAATTAAGGTTATTTTATTTTTTGTAGTGTTTTGTTTGGAAGTCGGTTATATTTTTTTGTAAAAAGTTATTTTTAACGAACTCATCCCTCGCTATGTATCCTAGCACATTTCTGATGAAAACGCAACCTCATGCTGTTCGCTTCTGATTAATTTCTTTTCGGGATCCTAGACAGTTGAATCTTTGGAGGGTATGCGGTACAGAGAGTAAATTCCCGCACACCTCCATTGAAAAGGGAGGATCCTCCGACCAGACGGTTGTTGTGCCCGGTGTAAGCAACTGCCCGATAGTTGATATTCGGGCTGATGTATATGTTCAAATCGCATGGTAAGCTTTGATTGCGCGATGCAGGATTTCGATGTAGTAGTTCGCTGCTAGTTGGATAGATGGCGTTGCGGTTCTTTTTGTTGCGATGTAGATTTGCTCCGTTGGTTTTTTGTTGTGGCGGTATTGATGCCGCTTCAAATCATTCCTCCGGGATTCGTCGTGCTTCATTGGCTCGGCGTTTTTCTGGTAGTTAGCGCTGTTGATTCTGGCTCTCTGGAGTTACAAAGTGTAGCTGACTGGTCCCAAGCTACCTTGCTAGCTTTAAGTATTTATGGGACAAAGGGGTTCGAACTTTTTTCTATGGGAGCTTGCATAGACCCCTGGTGCCATTTTGTTTTTTTCAAAGTTGGGACATGCGATAGAGGACACTTAAACAAACCAAAACTTTACCTTCAAATATCTCGGCAACGTTACATTTTAGGGCACCATGTTCCTAACATTTTTTGTTTGTTGAAGTGTCCTCTATATAAATGCTTGTTAGATCGTGCGCCGTAATTTAAAAAAAATAATCAAATTTGCGGCGGGGTGGTGCTATGCCACAATGGTTCTACGCCCTTTGCAATTGAGTTTAAAAACGGTTATCCCAACCGATTGAGCTGATTGGATGACAATGCACGGTTAGCTAAATGACAATATGGCCGGCTCTCAAAGATGGGTGACCAATTATTTTTTATGCACCCTCATGGTATGGGTATGAAACGAATGGGTTTGCTGAGAGGGAACTCCCCTTATCGCGTCGTATTCCTCATTGCTGAGGGTCGTGAATCCCTCATTGAGTGGTGAAGTTCTGCTTAGCAATGTCTTCTCCACCAGTGTCTGCTCTTGGCATCATGAAGCGCATCATGCAACTTGATGTTGAGTGTTGAACGGATCTGATCGGACCATCTGATAGAGCTGCAACCCCTCGGCCGTCTGCCTGTCACCATAGGTTGTTCAAGGTTATGACCTTCTTCCCGGGCTATATGGCCAAAGAATTCCAGGATCCTTCGCAAGCAGGTAGTTGAAAGCCTAGTCTTGATATTCAACTCACGATAGACTCATTGGTCCGGAATCTGCAGTAGATTCCTCCAACACCACATCTCGAAGGCGTCAATGTGATCACGATCGGCCTTTATAATGTCTAAAGAAGTTACAAGTTTCGTCTTCGTCTACTACGAGAGGGATCTACAAAGCTTTTCACACCACCTGCACAAAAACGTCACATAATATGTCATGCAAACTCAACCATTCATGTAAGTCATTATTGCCTGACGGGTCATAATGAAATTCAGTACAAAATTATTGCTCGGTCAATAATTTGATTTGAATTTGGAACTCAACTTTGAAACCGACGGGACTCCACCTCTCTTCATGACTTACGAACAATTTTCTCGCAGTAGGTGTGAAAAGTAGAGTACGTTCCTCAGGGATAAAGGTGTCTTTGCCTTGGGCCAGCTTGAAACCCTCATTGCATTCAGGATTCTTGTATTAACTCCCTCGCTTCACTCGTGAATCTACTCTAAATTCCCTGGCTGCGCTCGGGGCACTTTCGAATCCTTCATTAAGTTTGGATTCAATACGACGCCCGTGAGATAAAATACTGCTTTACTCCCTCGGTGCATAATCTACTACAATTTTTTTTATTTTATTTTTAGTGACTTATCCTTCGTGAACTCTCTCAACAAAATAAGGTTTGGCAGATGATTATTTGGACATAGGATGCTCCGAAGGTTCTCTCAGGGCCCGTTCACACTAAGACGGATCGTCTGTTTAAACGGAAAACGGCGGCTGACGATCGGCAGATTCGATCACACTACATCCGATCCAGGCGTTTAGATGGCTCTTCGCAGTGGCAAAACATCCGTTTACAAACCCGAATACGTCCATTTTCTCGGATCCATCTAAATGTGAACAGTGTCATATAAATAGTACTGCCACTGGTATATCCATTTGTTTAAATGGACCAACAGTCAGTCCGTCGGAGTGGGAACGGGCTCTTACTGTTTCAGTAAAACCTGATTATAACTATTTTGTTTTGTTTTGTTTCAGATCCTCGATGCAAATGCTGAGCACCGTAAGTTATCTTAATAAAATAGTTAATTGTTAGAATATATTAAAAAACTGCGCGTGCAAAGGGTTCCGAACAAATTTCATTTTTTAAACATGTTTTTTAACACTATAGACTTCTTATAGGTTTTCCTGTAATTTATAGGTAAAGATCTACTATCTCCATTTTTTTCAAAATTTTAGGCTTGGTAGTTTCGGAGATAATGGTAATTTTTAGTCTAATTTCTTGCGTAACTTCAAAACTATTTATTTTAAAATTATGAAAAAAATATAATTAAAATCCTCACAGAAAGTTTTTTTTTATTTGATATGTCACACGACATTGCACAATTTCTTTTTTTTTTAATTTCCTAGTTTGATTCCGAAAAGTGACACCCATACTAAAAAATTATAATTTTTGTAACGCTTTCGTATTTGGGTTACAAAAGTCCATATGTGTACCAAATTTCAACAGAATCAGTCCAGTGTATCCGGAGATAACTGGCTGTGACAGACGGACAGACAGACAGACACCCGAGTGATCCTATAAGGGTTACGTTTTTTGTTCGGAACCCTAAAAACCATATTTAGACCTGCCTTAACAATCAGTAGCTTGGAACAGATTCCCAAGCTGAAAACTCCTAATTTCTTCATCTCCAAGAACAGGATGGGAAATCATCAAATAACTCCTTCCGCTCTGGGAGGACTGGAAGGGAGTTCAAATACTTACTGACAAAATAAAACCCATCAGTGTTCCTCCTAATGCCCTAAGCGTTCCAAGGCCGCGGTGACTCTTTCGAACAAATTCCGCAACCCTGTCAGGCACTAGTCTTAGCCGGCCCCGTCTACTATTCTGACATCTCTTTGAGGCGCGCGTGGAACACAACGCGTCATCGACCCGGGCCTGGTTCTTATCGGACGGCGAGCCATGTACAGGACCGCGCCTACGCGGGCCGCGAATCGCCCCGCGACTCCCGACGTCTGGCGCCCTAGTAACGACTAGGGACCGTAGTATGATGATTATTTTAAGCTGTATGCCATTCCTCCTCCTCCTCCTTGCGTCATATTCCTCAGTGCAGAGGGTCGTGACCTCCCTTCTGTATCACTTTCACACGTATGATGTTTCTCCACCTATTCCTGTCCCTGGCGGTGTGGAGGGCGTTGTGAACAGTAGTGTCAAGGGCGTTGCGAATCTGGTCAGACCAACGTATTGGACTGCGTCCACAGGATCTTTTTCCATACTTTGCCGGTCACGATGAGATTCTCGAGGTTGTCACCTTCTTTCCTCTCGCAATATGACCGAAGTATTCTAGGACTCTGCGCAGACACTCAGCTGATAGCCGCGAGGAGATTTTCAGTTCTCGCAATATGGTCACGTTAGTCCGAAACGCCCTGCAAGGAATACGGAACATTTTTCTCCAGCACCACATCTCAAACGCGTTCGATTGTGGTCTGCAGCGCTCAGTGTCCAAGTCTCAGCGCCATTCGAAAAGATCGAAGACATTCCAAAACCTTTCAGAAAGGTTCTGGAGTGACGACTGGAGCGTCGGTAGGTCTCCAACAATGTGGATCAATGAGCTAGTGGCCGCGGGAGCACAGCCTTCTCGCCACATCGACTAGTCAGTCGATGTGGCGAGAAGGCTTAAATTATGATGATGATGGTATGTTATTATTTCTTCTTTAGATCCTCGACCAAAGCCGGACGTTTACGTCGCTACTGAGAACAAGAACTACAGCAAAGACCGTGGTGCCTACAAATCCGATGTTAACGACAAGCATGGTCGCAGTAAAGTATTGGTTCTGAGTGATCGTGAGAAATACGATCAGTTGAACACGAAACTCCATTACAACGCGCTGAGTAAAGTGAAGAGTGTGGATGCGTACGGTAAGTGAACTAAATTACCAGTGGGTACAGTTTATAAACACAAGAGTTACTACGTTTGTGTTTCCGAACGTATTCAACCCTAATCTCTTTAAAGTTATAGCGAACAGGCTTCTTCTAGGTAAGCTTACTCCATCGCCGACTTTGTCTGTGTCACCTCTGACCTAGACTAGAGTTAAGAGCAAACCATCTCAAATAAAAAAAGCTTATACAAGCTTTGCTACTGGGCACAAAATATTTAAGGTTCACCATCGACTCGAAAAGAAGAAGCTTTCAGAAAATGTAGGTCTTATTCACAGATGCACCTCCTTTATTCTTATGTCTTATGACTGCTCGGGTGGTGTCGCGATCGCAAGCGCGGCTGCCGAGCGGGGAGTCTTGAGGGGCTACTCTCTAAGCCTGAAGTCCGTAGTTGCGGGCGGAGTTAGTCCCGAACCCGAATTAAGAATGAATGACGACACGATTTAGGTGATACGGAGTAGAATACGCCCGCAACTAAGCCCGAAACTGAAGGAGGCCTTTGGCCAGCAGTGGACGTCTTTCCGCTGATATGATGATCATGATGTTAACTGTTAACACAATTAACAAATACATTCTCTTCTCAGGCATCTCCAACGCAGAGGACGAATACAAACGCTCCTATGTAAGTCCTGACGGTAGAGAGAAGAGGAATTACGATACCGAGAAGAAAGCTAGCAACACCTATGGCGTCCATGACTACGAATACCGCGATGCAGACGGGACTGTGGTGCAAACTGCACAGAGAAACGAGCACGTGAACACTTCTTCTAACACTCATGCATCTACAGTTATTGACGGAACTCCGCCTCATAACCGTAAGTTGTCTTCTTTTATAGGCCGAGGTCGGTCTGCAGATTGGTGACCATCTTAAAATACCGAGATTATTTAGAGAAAGCACGTTAAGCCGTTGGTCCCGACTGTCTTTTGTAGATCTTTGGCAGTCGTTACGGATTATCAGAAGCCCGATATTCGACACTAGTCTCGCCAAGAAGTACCGTGATATCCAGTTAATGGGTTGTGGAGGTCTGGTGGGCAGCTGCTCCACGTAAAATACTGGTGTTCAGCTAAATCTACTTCAAAAACGCTTGAATTTCCCTCAACACGGTCGAGACCGTTCATTCATAATATCTGATTCTAACCGACTTTTATTGTTACAGATACAGGCCACATATTGGTGGACTGCGATGTAAAAGGTAAATATTTCAAAATCATTTGTAGATAGTTTTGAAAGTATTTTTACCCGATTGCGCCAGAAGGGTTATGTTTTCTGAGTGTTCGTGTGTATATTTCTTTGGCACGCTCTGTAGCCTAAACAGCTTAATGAATTTTAGCTTGAGAGGTGTATTTTGATTCGTCTTGCTTGTGAGAGTGACACTGGGTATATAAAAATTAAAATGACTTATTTTTGACCGACCCATTTCGACCCGGGCCTGGTTCTGATCGGACGGCGAGCCACCCAATGCTAGCCATCCGCAGATCCGTGCCTACGGTGACCGGGAATCGCCCAGTGACTCCCTTCGCCCGGGGCGTCTTCTTCTCTTGCGGTGGCTGGGGCGTGAGGTTCCATCTTTCTCTCATGCGTTGGGCTTCCTCCTTTGCTAGCATTACTGCTTCGCAGAAAGAGGTAACCGCTTCCCATACCTCCTCGCTCCGGACCATGGATTGTACCAGGGCTGGACGCAAGAGGTCGCCGCCGCCGATCGCCTCAACGAGGAAACGGCGGTGTTCCGCCCAAGCAGGGCAGATCTCCACCGTATGCTCCACCGTGTCCTCCGGGCGATCCTCGTAGTGTTGACACCCGGGTGTATCATCCCGCTAATCCGAAACAGGTATCTCTCGAAACAACCGTGTCCGGTGAGTACCTGCGTCAAGCAGAGGGTGAGGACGCCGTGGCGCCGCTCTAGCCATTCAAAGAGGGGACTAAACGCCTGGATTGTGGCGTGCCCAGAGCTGGGTTGCGAGAGTCGCTGTCTCTATACCGCCATGAGATCCTGCCGGAGCTCCGTCCGCCGTGCTGCAATTTGCCGCGGCAGAGGAGACTCGCCCCAGCGTTGCGCCTCCACGCACCATTCGTATATGAGCGCGAGGGCTCTCGCCTCCAGAACCCATGGCGGCAGTCCGGCAAGGAGGCTTGCCGCTTCGCCAAAGACCGTGCGGTATCCCCGGGCCAGCCGGATGGCCATGACCCTCTGGGACGCGTTGAGATAACGAGCAGGTCGCTCCCTCAAAGTAGGCGTCCAGACCGGTGCCCCATAAAGAGCCATGGACCGCTCGACCCCAGCGTAGAGCCTGCGGCAGGAGGCGTCTGGACCCCTAGATTGAGCAGAAGCCGCTTGAAAGCAGCCCCGGCCCGCCCCAGTCTGGGAGCCAAACGTCGGAAATGCTCGACGAAGTTCTACCGGCTGTTGAGGACGACACCCAGGTACGTCATCGTAGAACCGACGCCGATGTGAACCCCTCCCACCGTTATTGGGATCCCGATGATGGCCTGTACCGAGATCCATGAAAGCATATGACTTCGGACGTGTGTTGGGCCACCTCGAGACCCAACTGCCGGATCCTCTCAATTATACTATCGCAACCCTGCGTGTCATAGCGTCGGCCACCGCCTGGTGCGACCCCCCCTGTGCCAGGACCAGCGTGTCGTCAGCATAGCAGACAACGCTGACAGTACACTCTTACCACGACAATCTCCCCGAACCGTGCTGCTACGTACCTCTGTCCCCTCCTGACGCTCTCAAGGGACGGGGTACCGGCAGCGACCGATGAAATTAGGGCCACCGAGCCGTTCAGGTCCTCTACCCAGTCATCCCTGGGCGGGACAAAGTACGGCTCAGCGACCACGACGATGTTAATCAACCACTGCGCCATGCTCTTGACCAACAGGTCCTGAGCGGCGGCGCAGTGGTTGATGTTCGCCTGGAGGAAGCGTAATGGAGCCGTTATTGGCACTCCATTTCAGCTTCCTCCTGAGTCCCCTATGAGGGCTCTCACGGCAACCGAAGCGGCGGCGGCGGCAGTGACGGCGGTGGTGGCGGCAGCGGCGGCAACAGTGGCGGCGGCGGCGGCAGGGACGACGGTGGTGGAGGGCTTCTTTTTGCCCCTGGTCTTGGCGGGTGGAGTGCAGGCTTTGCCCCCAGCTCAGTGATCGGCCGGCTTGCCGGCTGCGTTGTATGTGCCGGCCGCACATACAACGCAGTGCGGCGTTACACGAGCCGGCCTTGTGACCGGGCTGACCACAGCGGAAACAAAGGCCGCTGCGGTCCACCTCCGAGGTGCACTGAACTCCCACGTGGTTGCCTCAGAGATTTGCGTTCCAGTAGTTTGACCTGCGCAGATACCCAGCCCACCAGGAGTCTTCGGCCCTCCGATATTTTCTTGGCCGCCATCATGAGGCAGCTCACCACGACGGTTCACACCGACAGGACACGCCGGCAGGACATTTAGTATCTGCCTTCACCTGCTCGGCAGAGCACCCCCCAGTCCTGACGACGGCGGCCACCACCTCCTCTTGCGTGACGGAGTCGTCCAGGCCCAGGATGCGCACGTCCACGCACTTGGCCGGCCTGGACACTCGGCCTCGTCCGCATTTAAGGACGCTCTGAACCTTTCGGCCAGGGCGTCAGCTGGCTTCGCGGGTGTCGACCCGGCCCTTCGTTGGCCTGGCTGTAATTTGAACCAAAAAATTTGTACAGAACCCTCGGCGCCCACCGAGGGTTCCGTACAAATTTTTAGTCCGACTCGCCCTCGTCCGGTTTTTTTTTTAACGAGCAAGATTATTTGACTTTGTGAAAATCAAATACTTACATTATTTCGCAGAATTCGATTCCAACGAGGAAGACTGGTTAATAGAAAAAGAAGTGACCATGGAAAATGGCCGTCGCTGCATAACTATGAAAATAATCCAAAAAGGTAAGTCCTCCTGTAAAAAAGTAGTCCTCTTAAGAGCCCTCTCACAAAATTGCGTTATCACTCAAAAAACTGCTGACTCATCGCATTATTTAGAAAGTAGGCAGTTGTAATTTCGTTTATGTTAGGGTTTATTATTAATTTATTAATATTTATTAAATTTGCATTTCTTATGAACTACGGTTTATTTTGTAAGTACAAATTTTCCGTAAAAATATTAATGTATTAAAGAGAAATTTATAGTTAATTCTGAGCGTTTTTAGTAGTTTTCATGAATTAGAATAGGATTTTTTTTACGGATATATCGTTCTTATTTCATTTCATTTGGTTAGTACCTACAGTAGTTCAATCCACGAGCTCGAAAAGGTGCCGTCGCGCTTTTCATGAGAAACTAACTTCGGAATTTTGGCTTTATACAAATAGATAAGAGAAAAATGCGAAAATTGAGACCGCTATGTTCAGTAATAATAACTATTCTCAACTACCCAAAAAGCCAAAGTTGCCTAAATATTTCAGTTTCTGAGAATAAGAAAGACAAAGTTGGTCATTTTACGCAAAAAACACAGTCAAATTGTGATAGGCCTCTAAGGGGGCACCGTTTGGCGCCGTTACGGGAACTCAGAAAATCTTAGACCAAAAGTGTTGTAACCCAGGGAGATCAGGCTCATACTATCAGCGAAACCGAATGATGAAATGCGGGTGAAAATAGACGGTGCCATTTTTGTCTTCTCGCAAAGGCGGCACTTAGTGTACCCGACATAAACTACCTCTAGGCAGATATTTTTTTTTATACTAATATTATAAAGAAGAAAGATTTGTTTGTTTGTTTGAATTGAATAGGCTCCGAAACTACTAGACAGATTTGAAAAATTATTTTAACATTGTATAGCTACATTATCAGGGCTATATATTACGTAGGGCTTATATATATTATAATACATTAACATAGGCTATATATTATCGCGTACTCCCACGGGAACGGGAACTACGCGGCTGAAACCGCGTGACGTCCACTAGTTATCAATAGAATACTAGATGTGTTTGCAACCGCTTGCATTCAGCGAGGCTAGACAAATGAAGCAATTCTATTGGTTCTTAACAAACACGTTCCTAGCTACGCATTCTCGCACGTTAATGTGTTTTTTAGCAACGAGCCAACCACTAATCTTTAATAATTTGGTTTAGATCGTGCGAATACAACCATCGCCACTTCTTCTTCAGCCTCATCATCATCATCTAGCAGTACTTATCAATCGCTATCATCAGCATCATCTACAGTTGGTAAGTAAGATTTTTCTTTCTTTAAAAATGTGATTTAAATGATATAGAGTATTTTTTTGTGTTCTGTACATTTGTAAGAAACAGAACTCTTAAGAGGAAATGCTGGCGGCGAGACTTTGTATGTAAAAAGTCATAATTCGAGGTTTGGCTCTCGACTGTTTCCTCCTCCAATATTGAACCGATTTAAGAGATATTTCACAAATTGAATAAGCAGGATATATACTGTGTCTTTCCTTTTTGATGATCTTCTAACCGTATAAGCACTAGAAACCTCACAAAATGCTCAAAATAGCCGATAAATTGCTGTCAACAGAGCCCTAGTGTACAAATTGGGCAACTATTAATCAAAGAAGGAAGGGTTCTGTTTAAAATTTACTGTGACATATGGACAGACAGATAGCTGTCTGTCCATATGTCTGTCATATGTATTTTACAACCTGGGAGTCTTTAAGTGAAGATTGAATAGGTTAGTTCTAGACAAGCGTGCTCCATCTTCGACCACATCAATGCTTACCATCAGGTGAGATAGTGGTCAAACGTATGCCTATTAATAGTAAAACAAGTGCGAGTCGGACTCGCGTGCAAAGGGTTCCAAACGAATTTAATTTTTTTAACATGTTATTTTAACACTACAGACTTCTAATAGGTTTTCCTGTAATCTTTAGGTAAAGATCTATTATCTCCATTTTTTTCAAAATTTTAGACTCAGTAGTTTCGGAGATAAGGGGGGGGAATGGTCATTTTTCTTCTTATTTCTTGAATAACTTCAAAACCGTTTATTTTAAAATCATGAAAAAAAATATAATTAAAACCCTCACTGTAAGCCCTTTCAATTGATATGTCACACGATATTGTTCAAAAAACTTTTTTTTTGGTTTTCTAGTTTGACCCCCAAAAGTGACCCCTATACTAAAAATTTAATCATTTACGTAACGCGTCCGTGTTTGGGTCACAGAATTCCATATGTGTACCAAATTTCAACAGAATCGGTCCAGTGGATCCGGAGAAAACTTGCTGTGACAGACGGACAGACAGACAGACAGACACACGAGTGATCCTATAAGGGTTCCTTTTTTTTTCGGAACCCTAAAAAAACAATAATGCCAGTGCATTCCGTGAAATCGATTCTTCTGAAATGTGGTAGGTCAAAGCTCACTTAGTGAGCTCTGTCACTCAGGTGAAGCTCGATATCGAAATAGTTATTTACAGAATAGCACTGTTGCCCTTAGATAGGTACTAAGCACATTTTTAAAGCCTTGTTAAGGATTTGATCAAGAGAACTGGGGCCATTGGAGGCCCCCAGAACTAGACGCCCGGAGCGGGCAACTCATTCCGCCCACCTATTAGTCCTCCACCGCATTGGGTGACACGTGGCGTTATCGCCAAAATCGATCTTTAAAAGATAAAATTAAGAGTAGGTTTACCAAAACTTACCTTCGGAAACAAAATGGCGTCATAATAAGTTAAACGTGATGTGATGTAATGCTAATAATAACGATATTAATATTCATAAATTTAATCATTCCCAGGCACTCATCCCGTTAACCGAGGACACCATCCTACAATCGCAAAAGGCTCCCCCTACACCTTGTCTATGCAGACAAATGCTAAAAGTATCAGTGAGGGCGTCGCAATAAAGTTTTCAGAAAAAAGACATGATGGAAACAATCAAGGAGACCATCCAACAACTACAAAAGGAGCTCCATCCATCTTATCTAAGCAGACGAATGCTAAAACTATCAGTGAGAGCGTCGCAAGCACCAACATAAATATTTCAGATAAAACTCATGGCGTAAACGATCACGGAACCCATCCTGCTACTACCAAAGGAGCCCCCTCCACCTCTTCTGTGCAGGCGACTGCTAACAACATCATTAAGAGCGTCGCAAGCTCTTCACTAAAGCTAACAAGAAAGCCAAAGCCAACTGCAGCACACAGCTCTGAAGAAGGAGACTCGAGTTCCTCCAATGAAAGTGGAGGCACTAAATCCAATTCGCATGAAAGGTACGATCACAAACACCATCCTACGACTACGAAAGAAGCCCCCTCCACCTCTTCTGTGCATGTGAGTGCTAAAAGTATCAGTGAGAGCGTCGCAAGCACCGACATAAATATTTCAGATAAAACTCATGACGTAAACGATCACAAACATCATCCTACAACTACGAAAGGAGCCCCCTCCACTTCTCCTGTGCAGGTGACTGCTAACATAGTCAGTAACAGCGTCGCAAGCTCTTCACTAAAGCTTGCAGGAAAGTCTAAACCAACTTCGGCACACAGCTCTAAAGAAGGAGGCTCGAGTTCCTCCAACGAAAGTGGAGGCACTAAATCTAATTCGCATAAAAGACACGATCACAAACATCATCCTAAAACTACGAAAAGATCCCACTCCACCTCTTCTGTGCATGTGAGTGCTAAAAGTATCAGTGAGAGCGTCGCAAGCACCGACATAAATATTTCAGATAAAATTCATGACGTAAACGATCACAAACATCATCCTAAAACTACGAAAGGAGCCCCCTCCACTTCTTCTGTGCAGATGACTGCTAACACAGTCATTAACAGCGTCGCAAGCTCTTCACTAAAGCTAACAAGAAAGCCTAAGCCAACTGCGGCACACAGCTCTGAAGAAGGAGACTCGTGTTCCTCCAACGAAAGCGGAGGCACTAAATCCAATTCGCATGAAAGATACGATCACAAACACCATCCTACGACAACGAAAGAAGCCCCCTCCACCTCTTCTGTGCATGTGAGTGCTAAAAGTATCAGTGAGAGCGTCGCAAGCACCGACATAAATATTTCAGATAAAACTCATGACGTAAACGATCACAAACATCATCCTACAACGACGAAAGGAGCCCCCTCCACTTCTTCTGTGCAGGTGACTGCTAACATAGTCAGTAACAGCGTCGCAAGCTCTTCACTAAAAATTGCAGGAAAGTCTAAACCAACTTCGGCACACAGCTCTGAAGAAGGAGACTCGTGTTCCTCCAACGAAAGCGGAGGCACTAAATCCAATTCGCATGAAAGATACGATCACAAACACCATCCTACAACTACGAAAGAAGCCCCCTCCACCTCTTCTGTGCATGTGAGTGCTAAAAGTATCAGTGAGAGCGTCGCAAGCACCGACATAAATATTTCAGATAAAACTCATGACGTAAACGATCACAAACATCATCCTACAACTACGAAAGGAGCCCCCTCCACTTCTCCTGTGCAGGTGACTGCTAACATAGTCAGTAACAGCGTCGCAAGCTCTTCACTAAAGCTTGCAGGAAAGTCTAAACCAACTTCGGCACACAGCTCTGAAGAAGGAGGCTCGAGTTCCTCCAAAGAAAGTGGAGGCACTAAATCCAATTCGCATGAAAGGTACGATCACAAACATCATCCTAAAACTACGAAAGGATCCCACTCCACCTCTTCTGTGCATGTGCGTGCTAAAAGTATCAGTGAGAGCGTCGCAAGCACCGACATAAATATTTCAGATAAAACTCATGACGTAAACAATCACAAACATCATCCTACAACTACGAAAGAAGCCCCCTCCACCTCTGCTGTGCATGTGAGTGCTGAAACTATCAGTGAGAGTGTTGCAAGCTCTTCACTAAAGCTAACAAGAAAGCCTAAGCCAACTGCGGCACACAGCTCTGAAGAAGGAGACTCGAGTTCCTCCAACGAAAGTGGAGGCACTAAATCCAATTCGCATGAAAGGTACGATCACAAACATCATCCTACAACTACGAAAGAAGCCCCCTCCACCTCTGCTGTGCATGTGAGTGCTGAAACTATCAGTGAGAGCGTCGCAAGCTCTTCACTAAAGCTAACAAGAAAGCCTAAGCCAACTGCGGCACACAGCTCTGAAGAAGGAGACTCGAGTTCCTCCAACGAAAGTGGAGGCACTAAATCCAATTCGCATGAAAGGTACGATCACAAACATCATCCTACAACTACGAAAGTAGCCCCCTCCACTTCTCCTGTGCAGGTGACTGCTAACATAGTCAGTAACAGCGTCGCAAGCTCTTCACTAAAGCTTGCAGGAAAGTCTAAACCAACTTCGGCACACAGCTCTGAAGAAGGAGGCTCGAGTTCCTCCAACGAAAGTGGAGGCACTAAATCCAATTCGCATAAAAGATACGATCACAAACATCATCCTAAAACTACGAAAGAAGCCCCCTCCACCTCTTCTGTGCATGTGAGTGCTAAAAGTATCAGTGAGAGCGTCGCAAGCACCGACATAAATATTTCAGATAAAACTCATGACGTAAACGATCACAAACATCATCCTACAACTACGAAAGGAGCCCCCTCCACTTCTCCTGTGCAGGTGACTGCTAACATAGTCAGTAACAGCGTCGCAAGCTCTTCACTAAAGCTTGCAGGAAAGTCTAAACCAACTTCGGCACACAGCTCTGAAGAAGGAGACTCGTGTTCCTCCAACGAAAGCGGAGGCACTAAATCCAATTCGTATGAAAGATACGATCACAAACACCATCCTACAACTACGAAAGAAGCCCCCTCCACCTCTTCTGTGCATGTGAGTGCTAAAAGTATCAGTGAGAGCGTCGCAAGCACCGACATAAATATTTCAGATAAAACTCATGACGTAAACGATCACAAACATCATCCTACAACTACGAAAGAAGCCCCCTCCACTTCTCCTGTGCAGGTGACTGCTAACATAGTCAGTAACAGCGTCGCAAGCTCTTCACTAAAGCTTGCAGGAAAGTCTAAACCAACTTCGGCACACAGCTCTGAAGAAGGAGACTCGTGTTCCTCCAACGAAAGCGGAGGCACTAAATCCAATTCGCATGAAAGATACGATCACAAACACCATCCTACAACTACGAAAGAAGCCCCCTCCACCTCTTCTGTGCATGTGAGTGCTAAAAGTATCAGTGAGAGCGTCGCAAGCACCGACATAAATATTTCAGATAAAACTCATGACGTAAACGATCACAAACATCATCCTACAACTACGAAAGGAGCCCCCTCCACTTCTCCTGTGCAGGTGACTGCTAACATAGTCAGTAACAGCGTCGCAAGCTCTTCACTAAAGCTTGCAGGAAAGTCTAAACCAACTTCGGCACACAGCTCTGAAGAAGGAGGCTCGAGTTCCTCCAAAGAAAGTGGAGGCACTAAATCCAATTCGCATGAAAGGTACGATCACAAACATCATCCTAAAACTACGAAAGGATCCCACTCCACCTCTTCTGTGCATGTGCGTGCTAAAAGTATCAGTGAGAGCGTCGCAAGCACCGACATAAATATTTCAGATAAAACTCATGACGTAAACAATCACAAACATCATCCTACAACTACGAAAGAAGCCCCCTCCACCTCTGCTGTGCATGTGAGTGCTGAAACTATCAGTGAGAGTGTTGCAAGCTCTTCACTAAAGCTAACAAGAAAGCCTAAGCCAACTGCGGCACACAGCTCTGAAGAAGGAGACTCGAGTTCCTCCAACGAAAGTGGAGGCACTAAATCCAATTCGCATGAAAGGGACGATCACAAACATCATCCTACAACTACGAAAGAAGCCCCCTCCACCTCTGCTGTGCATGTGAGTGCTGAAACTATCAGTGAGAGCGTCGCAAGCTCTTCACTAAAGCTAACAAGAAAGCCTAAGCCAACTGCGGCACACAGCTCTGAAGAAGGAGACTCGAGTTCCTCCAACGAAAGTGGAGGCACTAAATCCAATTCGCATGAAAGGTACGATCACAAACATCATCCTACAACTACGAAAGTAGCCCCCTCCACTTCTCCTGTGCAGGTGACTGCTAACATAGTCAGTAACAGCGTCGCAAGCTCTTCACTAAAGCTTGCAGGAAAGTCTAAACCAACTTCGGCACACAGCTCTGAAGAAGGAGGCTCGAGTTCCTCCAACGAAAGTGGAGGCACTAAATCCAATTCGCATAAAAGATACGATCACAAACATCATCCTAAAACTACGAAAGAAGCCCCCTCCACCTCTTCTGTGCATGTGAGTGGTAAAAGTATCAGTGAGAGCGTCGCAAGCACCGACATAAATATTTCAGATAAAACTCATGACGTAAACGATCACAAACATCATCCTACAACTACGAAAGGAGCCCCCTCCACTTCTCCTGTGCAGGTGACTGCTAACATAGTCAGTAACAGCGTCGTAAGCTCTTCACTAAAGTTAACAAGAAAGCCTAAGCCAACTGCGGCACGCAGCTCTGAAGAAGGAGACTCGAGTTCCTCCAACGAAAGTGGAGGCACTAAATCCAATTCGCATGAAAGGTACGATCACAAACATCATCCTACAACTACGAAAGAAGCCCCCTCCACCTCTTCTGTGCATGTGAGTGCTAAAAGTATCAGTGAGAGCGTCGCAAGCACCGACATAAATATTTCAGATAAAACTCATGACGTAAACGATCACAAACATCATCCTACAACTACGAAAGAAGCCCCCTCCACTTCTCCTGTGCAGGTGACTGCTAACATAGTCAGTAACAGCGTCGCAAGCTCTTCACTAAAGCTTGCAGGAAAGTCTAAACCAACTTCGGCACACAGCTCTGAAGAAGGAGACTCGTGTTCCTCCAACGAAAGCGGAGGCACTAAATCCAATTCGTATGAAAGATACGATCACAAACACCATCCTACAACTACGAAAGAAGCCCCCTCCACCTCTTCTGTGCATGTGAGTGCTAAAAGTATCAGTGAGAGCGTCGCAAGCACCGACATAAATATTTCAGATAAAACTCATGACGTAAACGATCACAAACATCATCCTACAACTACGAAAGAAGCCCCCTCCACTTCTCCTGTGCAGGTGACTGCTAACATAGTCAGTAACAGCGTCGCAAGCTCTTCACTAAAGCTTGCAGGAAAGTCTAAACCAACTTCGGCACACAGCTCTGAAGAAGGAGACTCGTGTTCCTCCAACGAAAGCGGAGGCACTAAATCCAATTCGCATGAAAGGTACGATCACAAACATCATCCTACAACTACGAAAGAAGCCCTCTCCACCTCTGCTGTGCATGTGAGTGCTGAAACTATCAGTGAGAGCGTCGCAAGCTCTTCACTAAAGCTTGCAGGAAAGTCTAAACCAACTTCGGCACACAGCTCTGAAGAAGGAGGCTCGAGTTCCTCCAACGAAAGCGGAGGCACTAAATCCAATTCGCATGAAAGATACGATCACAAACACCATCCTACAACTACGAAAGAAGCCCCCTCCACCTCTTCTGTGCATGTGAGTGCTAAAAGTATCAGTGAGAGCGTCGCAAGCACCGACATAAATATTTCAGATAAAACTCATGACGTAAACGATCACAAACATCATCCTACAACTACGAAAGAAGCCCCCTCCACTTCTCCTGTGCAGGTGACTGCTAACATAGTCAGTAACAGCGTCGCAAGCTCTTCACTAAAGCTTGCGGGAAAGTCTAAACCAACTTCGGCACACAGCTCTGAAGAAGGAGACTCGTGTTCCTCCAACGAAAGCGGAGGCACTAAATCCAATTCGCATGAAAGATACGATCACAAACACCATCCTACAACTACGAAAGAAGCCCCCTCCACCTCTTCTGTGCATGTGAGTGGTAAAAGTATCAGTGAGAGCGTCGCAAGCACCGACATAAATATTTCAGATAAAACTCATGACGTAAACGATCACAAACATCATCCTACAACTACGAAAGGAGCCCCCTCCACTTCTCCTGTGCAGGTGACTGCTAACATAGTCAGTAACAGCGTCGTAAGCTCTTCACTAAAGCTAACAAGAAAGCCTAAGCCAACTGCGGCACGCAGCTCTGAAGAAGGAGACTCGAGTTCCTCCAACGAAAGTGGAGGCACTAAATCCAATTCGCATAAAAGATACGATCACAAACATCATCCTAAAACTACGAAAGAAGCCCCCTCCACCTCTTCTGTGCATGTGAGTGGTAAAAGTATCAGTGAGAGCGTCGCAAGCACCGACATAAATATTTCAGATAAAACTCATGACGTAAACGATCACAAACATCATCCTACAACTACGAAAGGAGCCCCCTCCACTTCTCCTGTGCAGGTGACTGCTAACATAGTCAGTAACAGCGTCGTAAGCTCTTCACTAAAGCTAACAAGAAAGCCTAAGCCAACTGCGGCACGCAGCTCTGAAGAAGGAGACTCGAGTTCCTCCAACGAAAGTGGAGGCACTAAATCCAATTCGCATGAAAGGTACGATCACAAACATCATCCTACAACTACGAAAGAAGCCCCCTCCACCTCTTCTGTGCATGTGAGTGCTAAAAGTATCAGTGAGAGCGTCGCAAGCACCGACATAAATATTTCAGATAAAACTCATGACGTAAACGATCACAAACATCATCCTACAACTACGAAAGAAGCCCCCTCCACTTCTCCTGTGCAGGTGACTGCTAACATAGTCAGTAACAGCGTCGCAAGCTCTTCACTAAAGCTTGCAGGAAAGTTTAAACCAACTTCGGCACACAGCTCTGAAGAAGGAGACTCGTGTTCCTCCAACGAAAGCGGAGGCACTAAATCCAATTCGCATGAAAGATACGATCACAAACACCATCCTACAACTACGAAAGAAGCCCCCTCCACCTCTTCTGTGCATGTGAGTGCTAAAAGTATCAGTGAGAGCGTCGCAAGCACCGACATAAATATTTCAGATAAAACTCATGACGTAAACGATCACAAACATCATCCTACAACTACGAAAGAAGCCCCCTCCACTTCTCCTGTGCAGGTGACTGCTAACATAGTCAGTAACAGCGTCGCAAGCTCTTCACTAAAGCTTGCAGGAAAGTCTAAACCAACTTCGGCACACAGCTCTGAAGAAGGAGACTCGTGTTCCTCCAACGAAAGCGGAGGCACTAAATCCAATTCGCATGAAAGATACGATCACAAACACCATCCTACAACTACGAAAGAAGCCCCCTCCACCTCTTCTGTGCATGTGAGTGCTAAAAGTATCAGTGAGAGCGTCGCAAGCACCGACATAAATATTTCAGATAAAACTCATGACGTAAACGATCACAAACATCATCCTACAACTACGAAAGGAGCCCCCTCCACTTCTCCTGTGCAGGTGACTGCTAACATAGTCAGTAACAGCGTCGCAAGCTCTTCACTAAAGCTAACAAGAAAGCCTAAGCCAACTGCGGCACACAGCTCTGAAGAAGGAGACTCGAGTTCCTCCAACGAAAGTGGAGGCACTAAATCCAATTCGCATGAAAGGTACGATCACAAACATCATCCTACAACTACGAAAGAAGCCCTCTCCACCTCTGCTGTGCATGTGAGTGCTGAAACTATCAGTGAGAGCGTCGCAAGCTCTTCACTAAAGCTTGCAGGAAAGTCTAAACCAACTTCGGCACACAGCTCTGAAGAAGGAGGCTCGAGTTCCTCCAAAGAAAGTGGAGGCACTAAATCCAATTCGCATGAAAGGTACGATCACAAACATCATCCTAAAACTACGAAAGGATCCCACTCCACCTCTTCTGTGCATGTGCGTGCTAAAAGTATCAGTGAGAGCGTCGCAAGCACCGACATAAATATTTCAGATAAAACTCATGACGTAAACAATCACAAACATCATCCTACAACTACGAAAGAAGCCCCCTCCACCTCTGCTGTGCATGTGAGTGCTGAAACTATCAGTGAGAGTGTTGCAAGCTCTTCACTAAAGCTAACAAGAAAGCCTAAGCCAACTGCGGCACACAGCTCTGAAGAAGGAGACTCGAGTTCCTCCAACGAAAGTGGAGGCACTAAATCCAATTCGCATGAAAGGTACGATCACAAACATCATCCTACAACTACGAAAGAAGCCCCCTCCACCTCTGCTGTGCATGTGAGTGCTGAAACTATCAGTGAGAGCGTCGCAAGCTCTTCACTAAAGCTAACAAGAAAGCCTAAGCCAACTGCGGCACACAGCTCTGAAGAAGGAGACTCGAGTTCCTCCAACGAAAGTGGAGGCACTAAATCCAATTCGCATGAAAGGTACGATCACAAACATCATCCTACAACTACGAAAGTAGCCCCCTCCACTTCTCCTGTGCAGGTGACTGCTAACATAGTCAGTAACAGCGTCGCAAGCTCTTCACTAAAGCTTGCAGGAAAGTCTAAACCAACTTCGGCACACAGCTCTGAAGAAGGAGGCTCGAGTTCCTCCAACGAAAGTGGAGGCACTAAATCCAATTCGCATAAAAGATACGATCACAAACATCATCCTAAAACTACGAAAGAAGCCCCCTCCACCTCTTCTGTGCATGTGAGTGCTAAAAGTATCAGTGAGAGCGTCGCAAGCACCGACATAAATATTTCAGATAAAACTCATGACGTAAACGATCACAAACATCATCCTACAACTACGAAAGAAGCCCCCTCCACTTCTCCTGTGCAGGTGACTGCTAACATAGTCAGTAACAGCGTCGCAAGCTCTTCACTAAAGCTTGCAGGAAAGTCTAAACCAACTTCGGCACACAGCTCTGAAGAAGGAGACTCGTGTTCCTCCAACGAAAGCGGAGGCACTAAATCCAATTCGCATGAAAGATACGATCACAAACACCATCCTACAACTACGAAAGAAGCCCCCTCCACCTCTTCTGTGCATGTGAGTGCTAAAAGTATCAGTGAGAGCGTCGCAAGCACCGACATAAATATTTCAGATAAAACTCATGACGTAAACGATCACAAACATCATCCTACAACTACGAAAGAAGCCCCCTCCACTTCTCCTGTGCAGGTGACTGCTAACATAGTCAGTAACAGCGTCGCAAGCTCTTCACTAAAGCTTGCAGGAAAGTCTAAACCAACTTCGGCACACAGCTCTGAAGAAGGAGACTCGTGTTCCTCCAACGAAAGCGGAGGCACTAAATCCAATTCGCATGAAAGATACGATCACAAACACCATCCTACAACTACGAAAGAAGCCCCCTCCACCTCTTCTGTGCATGTGAGTGCTAAAAGTATCAGTGAGAGCGTCGCAAGCACCGACATAAATATTTCAGATAAAACTCATGACGTAAACGATCACAAACATCATCCTACAACTACGAAAGGAGCCCCCTCCACTTCTCCTGTGCAGGTGACTGCTAACATAGTCAGTAACAGCGTCGCAAGCTCTTCACTAAAGCTAACAAGAAAGCCTAAGCCAACTGCGGCACACAGCTCTGAAGAAGGAGACTCGAGTTCCTCCAACGAAAGTGGAGGCACTAAATCCAATTCGCATGAAAGGTACGATCACAAACATCATCCTACAACTACGAAAGAAGCCCTCTCCACCTCTGCTGTGCATGTGAGTGCTGAAACTATCAGTGAGAGCGTCGCAAGCTCTTCACTAAAGCTTGCAGGAAAGTCTAAACCAACTTCGGCACACAGCTCTGAAGAAGGAGGCTCGAGTTCCTCCAACGAAAGCGGAGGCACTAAATCCAATTCGCATGAAAGATACGATCACAAACACCATCCTACAACTACGAAAGAAGCCCCCTCCACCTCTTCTGTGCATGTGAGTGCTAAAAGTATCAGTGAGAGCGTCGCAAGCACCGACATAAATATTTCAGATAAAACTCATGACGTAAACGATCACAAACATCATCCTACAACTACGAAAGAAGCCCCCTCCACTTCTCCTGTGCAGGTGACTGCTAACATAGTCAGTAACAGCGTCGCAAGCTCTTCACTAAAGCTTGCAGGAAAGTCTAAACCAACTTCGGCACACAGCTCTGAAGAAGGAGACTCGTGTTCCTCCAACGAAAGTGGAGGCACTAAATCCAATTCGCATGAAAGATACGATCACAAACACCATCCTACAACTACGAAAGAAGCCCCCTCCACCTCTTCTGTGCATGTGAGTGGTAAAAGTATCAGTGAGAGCGTCGCAAGCACCGACATAAATATTTCAGATAAAACTCATGACGTAAACGATCACAAACATCATCCTACAACTACGAAAGGAGCCCCCTCCACTTCTCCTGTGCAGGTGACTGCTAACATAGTCAGTAACAGCGTCGCAAGCTCTTCACTAAAGCTAACAAGAAAGCCTAAGCCAACTGCGGCACACAGCTCTGAAGAAGGAGACTCGTGTTCCTCCAACGAAAGCGGAGACACTAAATCCAATTCGCATGAAAGGTACGATCACAAACATCATCCTACAACTACGAAAGAAGCCCCCTCCACCTCTGCTGTGCATGTGAGTGCTGAAACTATCAGTGAGAGCGTCGCAAGCTCTTCACTAAAGCTAACAAGAAAGCCTAAGCCAACTGCGGCACACAGCTCTGAAGAAGGAGACTCGTGTTCCTCCAACGAAAGCGGAGGCACTAAATCCAATTCGCATGAAAGATACGATCACAAACACCATCCTACAACTACGAAAGAAGCCCCCTCCACCTCTTCTGTGCATGTGAGTGCTAAAAGTATCAGTGAGAGCGTCGCAAGCACCGACATAAATATTTCAGATAAAACTCATGACGTAAACGATCACAAACATCATCCTACAACTACGAAAGGAGCCCCCTCCACTTCTCCTGTGCAGGTAACTGCTAACATAGTCAGTAACAGCGGCGCAAGCTCTTCACTAAAGCTAACAAGAAAGCCTAAGCCAACTTCGGCACACAGCTCTGAAGAAGGAGACTCGAGTTCCTCCAACGTAAGTGGAGGCACTAAATCCAATTCGCATGAAAGATACGATCACAAACACCATCCTACAACTACGAAAGAAGCCCTCTCCACCTCTTCTGTGCATGTGAGTGCTAAAAGTATCAGTGAGAGCGTCGCAAGCACCGACATAAATATTTCAGATAAAACTCATGACGTAAACAATCACAAACATCATCCTACAACTACGAAAGAAGCCCTCTCCACCTCTTCTGTGCATGTGAGTGCTAAAAGTATCAGTGAGAGCGTCGCAAGCACCGACATAAATATTTCAGATAAAACTCATGACGTAAACGATCACAAACATCATCCTACAACTACGAAAGAAGCCCCCTCCACTTCTCCTGTGCAGGTGACTGCTAACATAGTCAGTAACAGCGTCGCAAGCTCTTCACTAAAGCTTGCAGGAAAGTCTAAACCAACTTCGGCACACAGCTCTGAAGAAGGAGACTCGAGTTCCTCCAACGAAAGTGGAGGCATTAAATCCAATTCGCATGAAAGGTACGATCACAAACATCATCCTACAACTACGAAAGAAGCCCCCTCCACCTCTGCTGTGCAGGCAACTGCTAAAAGGATCAGTGAGAGCGTCGCGAGCTCTTCAATAAAGCTTTCAGAATACCTTAAGTCCACTTCAGCAGACGGACGCATTTGTGACAGCTCTGACGAAGGAGACTCAAGTTCCTCTAGCGAAAGCGAAGAAACTAAGCCCACTTCAGCAGACGGACGCGGTTGTGACAGCTCTGACGAAGGAGACTCAAGTTCCTCTAGCGAAAGCGAAGAAACTAAGCCCACTTCAGCAGACGGACGCGGTTGTGACAGCTCTGACGAAGGAGACTCAAGTTCCTCTAGCGAAAGCGAAGAAACTAAGCCCACTTCAGCAGACGGACGTGGTTGTGACAGCTCTGACGAAGGAGACTCAAGTTCCTCTAGCGAAAACGAAGAAACTAAGCCCACTTCAGCAGACGGACGCGGTTGTGACAGCTCTGACGAAGGAGACTCAAGTTCCTCTAGCGAAAGCGAAGAAACTAAGCCCACTTCAGCAGACGGACGCGGTTGTGACAGCTCTGACGAAGGAGACTCAAGTTCCTCTAGCGAAAGAGAAAAAACTATGCCCACTTTAGCAGACGGACGCATTTGTGACAGCTCTGAAGAAGGAGACTCAAGTTCCTCTAGCGAAAGCGAAGAAACTAAGCCCACTTCAGCAGACGGACGCGGTTGTGATAGCTCTGACGAAGGAGACTCAAGTTCCTCTAACTCAAGCCCGGAGAATGATGGCAGATACGACGGGCCAGTTATTAATAGGTGTGATGGCAATAATTACTCCGACGAAAGTCTAGCCGCAGGTGACCATTGCGTCGGTCACAAGCGACCTAAAATCATGCTCCGCAAGTGTCGTGGCTGGATGTGCATGTGCTTTAAGAGTATTCTAGATATTCCGCGTAACATTCGCAGATACGTGGGTATAAAGAAACCTTAAAAACCACACTTTTGTCAGGGAAATGTATTATTTACATATTATTTATCACTTATTTCGTCTATGTGACATATAGTTTGACAGTTACTTCTGATTCAAATTACTGGTAAAATTTGCTGTCAAAAGTGGTCAATAATAAGTTTCTCAAACCAACCACCGCAAGTGCAATGTTACCATTGCTACACACACGTCTTTTGGCGCGTTGACAAAATTGGAGCATCTCCCGCCATCTTGTTATTTAACATACGGGTAATTGCCAGAGACAATGTCACTAGTTTCCCTTTGTCAATGTGTTGAAACGCCAAAAAAGTGATGTTGCTTCTTACTTAGTTACCCATAATTAATAAATGATTTATGTTTTTTATGTATGTATTGTATTTGTTTTAAATCAAAGAAAATAAGTTTCTAACTGGGTTATTTTAGATGAAAATGTTATGCATTATAATTGTTTTTATATAAATAAATATATTTTACTTATTCAATAGCCTTGATGTTTTATTGTAACATATTTATTTATGATTTACCCGCCCATAAACTAACACCCGAAATATCTGCCACCTGGTGGCGCAAATCCGAATCTTTTGTTTCATCGAGTGACAACACTGGTAACATTGACACTACTTATATTACGGTCCAAATAAAATTCTTTACGAAAACCCTTGCACTTTACTTCAGTGTGCAGACTAACATCGTAAGAAATCCTGTTATCGTTATCTGCGAGAAGTGCAAACGCTTATGGGAGAAAATGAGCCGCAAGTACTGTATTATTTTATACCTTTCTATCATAATTATAAGTGACAAGTTATCTAAGTACCCACACAAAGATTAGTATTGTTCTGTCAAACTCAAATGATTGCTGTCATTCACCCGCTATGACATTGACATTCGACACCTGTCAAATTTTTAAGGGTTGCCAGATTATGGTCATCTCCCCAAAATCATTGTAATTATTTTTAAACACATCTTGCCTCGAACAACTGGCACACCGCTTGTTGAAGTACAGTCGGAACCCGATTTACCTGGACTCGGTGACGGCACATCCAAAAATTGATACACCAAGAAGCGTATGCGACTAGAAGCGACTTGACCCAATTTAAAGAGTTGAAGTCTATAACACTTTCATGGAATGGCTACCTAGGAAATTTTACTGAAGAAACTTGTCACTGATGTAGCCAAACTAAAATTGTAAAACCAGAGATTATCTTAATTATTATCGAAATCAATGATTTAAATGCTGAAATTGTTCAATGAAGTTCATGAATCAAGATTACGAATATTTGTTTTTTTTTTTCAAGTTTACTATTCCACTGCCGGGCAATGGTCTCCTCCATAGCCTTGGACTCTTCCCGGTGTATTGCCTTGTCCGACCAATCCGTTATGAATGCCTCTAATTACGCCAGCGCTTCCTAGGCCTTCCTCGGCGACGACGCCTGTCCTCTAGCCCCACTGCGTAACGATTCTGGCCCATCTGTCCTGATGCATTCTACATATGTGACCTGCCCAATCCCACTTCAGCCTGGCAGATTTGTTGCCCACATCGGCGATCCCTGTATTGGGAAGATATGAAGAAAATATTGGGGGAGTTCGAGAAGCAGAGGAACAATCTCTACGAATGCATTATTGAGCTGGAAAGCAAAATTATAGACTTCCAATTTATGTCGCGTACCTCCAGCGTAGAAATTAGGAATATACCAGTTAATGATCCTGAACCCTGTTTAGTTACTAGAATAAACACAGCCGTGACTGTTGAAATTGGATCCAAAGATTTACGAGACGTGTATCGCATTCCCGGAAAAAAGGGCAGCACTGGGGCAGTGTCGACGAATTTGTTACAGTCAATTTTTTTTGTTGCTTTTTTCCTATTTGCAATCTCAAACTATAAGCAGATTAGTTCCGCGTCGTTTTTATCATGTAAAAGGATCTCCCCAGCAGGAGATCCCTCATCCACATCCTTCACCATCTGTCACCCAGTTTCTGTATGTCATGGCGTTTCAGTCGTTTAGTATAGTTGATAGTTGCTAACGCGATAGTCAGGTCATTTGGATGATTTTCCAGCCGCGTTTTATAGTTATTCCCTGTTAGTTTTAACTCCTCCTTAACAGTTCTTATGCTCAGAGCTTCATGGATCTCTGTGTTGGTGATGAACCATGGTGCATTTGAAACGGTTCTTAGGATCCCATTTTGCAGCCTTTGTATTATATTTAGATTGGAGTCGCTAGCACTTCCCCAAAGCTGTGCGCCATACATCCATATTGGTTTTAGGATCATTTTATATATCAATAGTTTGTTATCGATCAACAGTTTGGAGTTACGTGCCATTAGCCAGTAAAAGTTTCTGAACCGCGTGCTCAGCTCATCTCGTTTGGATTTGATGTGTTTTTTCCAGGTCAGCCTTTTGTCCAAATGCATACCGAGGTATCGGACAGAGTCAGTATGTGGCAGAACATTGTCGCCCAGTCTTACCAGACCACAGCTTCCCCTCCTCAGTGTAAATGTGACGTGTACGGATTTAGTTGTACTGGCTTTGATTCTCCATTTCTGGATCCATTCGTCGACCTTATCAAGGCTATGCTGCAAGACAGCGGATGCTGCGATCGGATCCTTGCTGCTTGCGAGAATTGCAGTGTCGTCAGCAAATGTAGCCGTAGTTACCACTTGTGTTTCTAGGAGATCGGCAGTTTAGATGGTATATAAGACACACACAGTTACAGTCAATATGAAGACAAATTTACTTTCTGCGGTAAAAAAAACTATAACAAGAACCAAAGCTCGTAAAGTTTACTGAACACGGAGTTAATAGATAGCTGTACCGGGGATACGTCAGACGTTTATGTTGCTGAATTCTTGCCTCCTTCCACGAGGCAGACCTTTTATTAAATTAAATTGAACTTAATAAGTTTATTTCGAGTAACAAGACTTATTATAGGTTCAAACAAACAAGTACATCATCATCTGCCTAACCTTTCCCAACTATATTGGGGTCGGCTCCCAGTCAAACCGGATTCAGCTAAATACCAGTATTTTACGTGGAGCGGCTGCCTACCAGACCTCCACAACCCATTAAACTGGGTAATACGGCAGTTCTTGGCAAGACTGGTGTCAGATTTACTGGCTTCTGACAATACGTAACGACTGCCAAAGATCTACAAATGACAGCCGGGACCAACGACTTAATGTGCTTTCCGAGGCACGGAGGAAACTCGGTATGTTAAGATGGTCACCCATCCACAGACCAAGCTTGGCAAGCGTTGCTTAACCTTAAAGCGTCCGTGCGTCTAGTATGCTTTAGCCACGAGCTTCTCTGATGATGATGGAACGATGATGATGATGATACGAGTACAACACACAAAAGATATATAAGACACATAAAATACAACACATAAAACCCATATCTACACTAATATTATATTATCGACGCAACCTGTGTCGATACTCTTGCGCCATCCCATCTTCCCAGTTCATCGTGTTGTGCTGGCGGTGCCGCTGCGGCTGCGGAAAACCTCAAGCAGCGTAAATAAAGTAACCTTATTGGTAACTATATTTTCGAGCCGTTTGGGGTTGGCCGTGGGGCCCTTGTGCTCACAGCCTTTTCAAAGAAATTTGGAAACGGCTGGTTGACACTTCCCGTGACCCAAGAGCTGGCTTTTACTTTGGGCAGAGATTAAGCATTGCCATTCCACGTGGCAATGCCGCCAGTCTCTTGGGCACATTACCAGCTGACAGCGTTGAAGACGAATTTTTTGATGCTATATTTTAGTTTGTTTTTAGTTTAGTGTATTTGTTAATTTTAGTTATTATATAGAAAATAATTTAAATAAAGAAACTACCTATTATATTATAAAGAGGAAAGATTGGTTTGTTTGAATTGAATATAGCTTTATGGCTCCGAAATTTTAAACATTGTTTCACAATCACCGATTTGAAAAAATGTTTCACCATTGGAAACCTACATAATCCCTGATGAACATAGGCTATATTATATTTAAAAAAAAAGAGATCCTTAAGAAAATTACAATAGTGTAACCCAAAGTAGTAAAGTTTTGCCTATAAAATTTATGATTTGGCGTGCGCTGAGAAAACTACTAGGCATGCCTTTTAAGTTCTGTCGTTTCCATATTTCCCAGCAATTTTGAATTTGGAACTGTTCTATATTCAAATGTGTTTAAATTTTGAATCTCAAAACATTTGAAAGTATTAGGATTAATGCTATTATTTAGTCGTCGATTGGAATCTGTCAGGTTACGTACGAAAATGGTGGCCACGATTGTTGGAAAAACCGGCCATGTTGCGACGACAATCGCACTTGAAGACCGTAGAACGGTTAACGCAGAGTGGTATACCACAGTTTGTTTACCACAAGTCATCGCCGAACTTCGAAAATCTGACTCAAAGCGACGCATCATCCTGCACCACGACAACGCAAGCTCACACAACCCTCGTCAAACGATTGAGTATTTGAAGCAGGAAAAAGTAGAAATTCTTGACCATCCTCCATACAGTCCTGACCTAAGCCCTAACGATTTCTTAACATTTCCTAAAATAAGAAAAGTCTTCGTGGTCAAAGGTTCCAGTCCGGTGAAGAAGCAGTCGACGCTTTCAAGTCAGCCATTTTGAACACCCCCACTTTAGAGTGGAATAAATGTTATAATAACTGGTTTGAGCGAATGGAAAAGTGTATTAAGCTACGTGGTACTTTGAAAAACAATAAAAAGTACTATAAGGTTCTAGTTGTGTTTTTTTCTTCAAACGACAAAACTTAAAAGGCATGCCTCGTATTGATGACACATAAAAATAATGTACTACATAAAAAACTCCGCGAGGGTATATGTCTAACTAATATGGTTAAGTCGTAATGACCGCTTTTTGTTCCAATAATTCAGTTAAAACCCGGGTGGAATGGAATAGTGGTGATTTTGGTATCATGATATTTATCCTTATCCATTTAAATGGTTTGATAATTAAGGTTAATTAATTATGTACATGTAAATAACACTTTAAATTATTCAAATCTGACCTTTTGTTTAAAAGTTACGACGGGTATAATATATGCTCTTAGTAAGAAAAATGTAGCGGTTTTTTTTTTTTACTATTTATAGGCTCGCGTTTGACCACTATCTCACCTGATGGTAAGCGAATAGAGCGGTTAGAGCGAATTACCCTATGTTTAGTCTATTGATAAGTAATTTACACATTAACCTATAAAGAGGGAAGTATAGGTGACCAGTGGTTTCGCCCGCGTGGTCCATAGGGAACATAGATACTCCCGGGATAAAAAGTAGCCTATGTCCTTTCTCAGGCTTTAGACTATCTGCGTACTAAATTTCATTTAAATCGGTTCAGTAGTTTTGGCGTGAAAGCGCGACAGACAGACAGTTACTTTCGCATTTATAATATTAATTAGGATAATTAAATCAAAATCAAAAGTCATTTATTCAAATTAGGCTGAGTACCAGCACTTTTTGAACGTCAACGTTTACAAATAGACAGTCCCCCAAAACGCCCGCCCGTCACCACTTCCTAGTGTTTTAGCTGTGGAGAAGAAGTGGCCAACAAACTCCCCAGCAACACATCTGTCTGTTGAGTTAGAAGAACTCGCATTTACACAATAGTATGCAAAGCTTTATAACAAAGAAAATAATAGACTTTGGGTAACACGTACAACCTAAAAACGAAATCATTTGCCAATTGTAAGCTAGCACACTCCATTACGCCATCATAATCAGACAACTCAATGAATTAATCAATAAATAACTCAAGCATAAAAACAATGTAAACCAAACTTAATAGGTATGCCTCCAGACATAAAGGGCGTGCACGCCTACACGTGCAGGGGTAGAATCTAACAATATAATTATATATCTGTGACTCGACGCCACAAGTGATAAACTAGGGCCACCAAATTAAACAAAAAGCAGTTAATCATTGTAACATAAAAAAAAAAAACCATGGCTAACAAGACGACCATTCAGCACAAGCAGCACCCGTTCACGAGCATAACGCAAAGATCAGCCATTACCTCCCTCGCCATATTTGAGGAAAAGAGGTAACCCGACCTCCGATGCTACCGCAAGCAGTGAAATCGAAGGGAGCATGACGAACTTGCTGCCGGTTGCTCAGGATAGAATAATATCAAACAATTGTCTAAGTCACTAGTTAATCACATGTTGCAATACAATAAAAAAAAACATTGTATACAAAGTATGTCAATACAAAAAAAAAACAATAATTGACCTCTACGGACATATAAATCAACAAATATAATATTATTAACTCATAGAAACTGTCTTATGCTAACTATGAAGGAACATTAAAATGAAGTATGTCTTGTGTTCAATACTGCGACCAACTATTATTATCGTCTAAATAATTCTTGATTGAATTTAATTTTAGCTTTAAAAGAGTTAAAAGGCAAATTTATGCATTCTAACTTTTTTCTCCACAGGCCGATTTTTTTGTGTTCATAATAAAAAATAACACACTTCTTACGAGCTGTAAAATGATGTATGTCTCATTCACCGACGCTCCTTTTAACTCTTGCATTCGACGATTTATTTTCTCAGAAAACATATTTATGGCTTCTAACTTTTTTCTCCATAGGCCGATTTTTTTGTGTCCATAATAAAATATAACACACTTTTTACAAGCAGTAAAATGATGTGTGTCTCATTCACCGACACTCCTTGTAACTCTTGCATTCGACGATTTCTTTTCCCGCAAAATCCATTTGTGGCTTCTTTTTAATACATACCTAAAGTATTTAGGTACCTATCTTTTCATCAAAAACTGCTTTTTTATTGGTCTGTGCGCTACTAGCGCCACTTTGACAGTTGTCGGGACCCATTGGAACATACTCATTTGTTGTTTATTTATTTCAATTATTTATTGAATAAACGAAATAAATAACGAATAATAATCTCCAACGACTTATTCACTAAGACTTACACAAAAATAAAAAAGATCAGATGTTATGAAGTAGAGTGAACTTGTCACTTACAGGAGTGCACAGCAGTTCAAAAAAATCTTATATAATAAAGCAAAAACCTACTACTAACTTAAACACGTACAGCCTGACACACAATTGCCAACGAAAGCAAACTTCAGACTGAAAAAAATATGTTTTTGGTTTTGTTTCTTTGTTTTTTAACACAGACTTGCGAAATTAAGCTTATTTTAATCTTTGTAGTGTTTTGTTTGGAAGCCGGTTATATTTTTTTGTTAAAAGGTTTTTATTTTTCACTTTTAAGTGATGATACTTGGACGACGTCTTCGTAAACGCAGAAATTGAAATAAACAAAAATGCTCATAAAATAAAAACTACTGAACCAAACCGAATCAAATTTTATGGGACCAAATGGCAAGTATACTGCATCGAACTAAAAAAGAATCACAGAAATCGGATCAGAAACCTCGGAGTAAATACATAAAAAAAAAATACCCGCCGAATTGAGAACCTCCTCCTTTTTGGAAGTCGGTTAAAAAATATTTAAAAAAGTAATTACATCAATAAAAATCAATAGTTAAAAATGTGAACCCAGCCTTTAGGAATCTTTATTCGTATATTGTTTGTTCCGTTGAGCCCCGGGTGGAACCCTATGGCGCCACCCGACCCAACTGATTTTAAACTTTATTTTATCCTACTTGCGGTTTATTTTCGTTTCTGAGCGTTGAACTAATATTTTTCAACATTCAAAACACAAATATTACAAAATACGAATTTCAATTATATTCACCCAAATATCTGTTTACTACGTAGAGTTGACATTGAATAAATGCGACACATTATTGTGTAACATTCCGCCATTTTTTACGATTAATAACAAATACCTATCAATTTATTTATTTATTTAACACTTTCAGCACACAAATTTACATAGGCGGACTTAATGCCATAGGCTTTCTCTACCAGTCAACCTTTGGGTAATGCAGACAATGGTGGTAGGTACAATATGAAGAATTAAAAGCGATTGAAATTATTCAAATGCAATTAAAATCAAAAATAATATATATGTACAAACTATACATACACTACAGATATATAATAAATACTCAAATAAACAAGATAAATATGTAAACGAAACACTTAAACAATTAATATGAATAGGTAATTGGAAAATATTAGCGCTGTGACGCTGTGATGATACAACTGCCAACTTCTTACGAATGTGTTCACGAACTTCAAAAAAATCAATATTTTCATCGTTCACCGAAAACAGTTTTTTTTTGTTTTAACTGTCAGTGTCGTGTTGGAATGTAAACAGATAATCCTATAATAATTAAAGTCAATTCACACTTCACTGAACTTCTGAGTTCACACCAACAATTTAGTAATTTTACGGTTTTTAAAATATGAGCAGAAACGTAGTACGTAAAAGACAACCCCTTCAACACGGATGTAATCTAGCGTTTAATCCAAGGTGACCTTGGTGGGAGCTTGGTTTCCATCCGCGAATTTTGTATGAATTTGGATTACATCTGCCGTCTACACGGATGTAATCTAGCAAGGTCACCTTGGATGGGTCGCTAGATTACATCCATGTAGAAGGGGCTTAAAAGACAGGGTATAACAATAAATATATCTTTCAAACCAATGGTATCCCAAAAAAAGTTAATCTGTGTTTTGATTTATTGTAGTTTCTTCGCCAATTATTTTTAAATGTACGTATAGATAAGAAACACTAATAAAAATGGAAGAAACATCAAATATATGCCTGACATGTTTAAGCACGGATCGCTGCCTAGTTCCTGTACATAAACTTACTAAGTTACTACAGGAAATACGGTTCGAAGAGGTTAGTGTTTTTGATAAATAAAAACAAATTGTATTTTTTTTACTGATTTACTCTGCTTGCAATGCTTGTATAGGTACTTTTTCTACTCTGACCGAGGATCTTAGAATTGTGTACCCCAAAAATGAAATTTGCCGACGTTTAACGTATACATTTTTCATCTTGAATTATTGTATTTTGTTTTCATCTAATCTTCTAATATATAAAAATCTCGTGTCACAGTGTTGGTGCTCGGTGAAGCCATTTCGGAAGAGTTTATAACCGAGTTTTATGAAACATTTTGTGTATATTTGGTAGGTCTGAGAATAGGTCATACTCACAGGCTACTTTTTTTTTAATTTGGCAAAACAATGCTTTCTGGATCAGCTAGTAATAAATAAGTTTGTTACAGTTGAAAGTGTTCCAAGGTGGAGTATGTTGGGAATGTTGGAGTATCCTGGCTAAGTTCTACAGGTTTAAGAATAGAGCTAAGAGAGCACAGGAGACTTTATCACAGACTACAAAGGTAATACAACTTATATCATACATATTTTAAAACAAACTCCCCTACTGCGTCTCGCTGTTTGTTTACGATAAACTCAAAAAATACTGAATGGATTTTCATGCGTCTTTTAACAATGGTTGGGGTTATTCATGAGGAAAGTTAAGGTGTATAATTCATTAAAGTTTTGTGTAACTTGGTTGAAATATGACATTGATTGTTGACCAAGGCATCAAAAATTTCCCCATAAAAGTCATTCTTTAGCGTGTGCTGTGAAAACTGTTGATATTACATATAAATAACCTATTGACCCATGCCCACTTTGTTGGGCGGTATTCTTCGGGTTAATATATAGCCTATGACATTCACAATTAAAGTAGCTTTCTATTGGTAAAACGATTTTCAAAATAGGTTCAGTAGATCCTGATATTATCCCCTACAACCTCACAAACTGACAACCTCACAAACTCACAAACTCACAACCTCACAAACTTTACCTCTTTATAATATTAATATAGAATATTAATAAATAGAATATTAGTAAATATTATTATAGATGTATGACATGTTTATAGAACTCATCAATATCCACAAAAAACTCTGCGAGGCTATATGTCTAACTGTTTTTAACGGAGCATCTAGGAATCATAGGTGGCAGCACAGAAGCTTCAATGTTGATTCTTAACGTTAAGAATACTAGACATTGACGCTTCTGTGCTGCCCTCTATAGTTCCTGCATGCTCCGTTAAGAAGAACATGCACGAAGTAGACTGTGCCATCTAGTGTTGCAATTTCAAAACTTATAGGTTGAATTTGACAATGACACTTCTGGTGCTGTCACCTCAAGTTTCTGTATGTTCCCTATAACAGGAATTTATTTTCCAGCTTTTTAACATAAAGCCATTAACAACATTGACATCAAGAACCAACATGTTTCATGACTATGAGTACACATATTGCTATGACCCTCTCACCAACTGCGATACTAAACTAAAGGCTGAACCAGATATGATAAAACAAGAACTCATAGACCACTGTGACGATCTAGACAACAATTCAGAATTACATGAACAAAAAATATATTTTCATGAAGAAACAGAAAATGTTTATATCAACCAAACAGAAACTAAACGAGATGTAATTTTTTTGAAAAAACAAGAAATTGACAACCAAAGTGAAGATAGTTACAAAAACATTCCTGATTTTGATGAAAAATCTTCTGATTTTAATGAAAAAATCTATGCAGATATGGTTTCAACTAAACAAAGTAATAAATTATTAAGTAAAAAATATGTAAATGGAGTAAAAATTAAAACTGACCTAGCCAATAAGAAACTTGACACAGAAACAACTGAAAACGTCAATATAGAAGGAATAAAAAGAAAGTCTTCTAAATGCAGGTTAAAACCAAGCAAATCTAAGAGAGACTTGGAAAGAGACGCAAAAGAGTTTGAAGAGAAGTACGTAAGAGTTGTATTGAGTGAAGAGGAGATGCTAAGAGTAAGAGAAGAAAAGAGGAATCATTATAATTTCAAGAAAATTCCTTATAAATGTGACAGTTGTGTGCTCGGGTTTACGAGGGAGGAAACATATAGTTTGCACATGAGGAAGAAGCATGCTGAGGTATGTAAACATAATACTGTTATATAATGTGTTAAAAAATCAACTGCAAGAAATTAAAATTATATGTATACGCGGTGCCATTTTATCATCTTACAACGACAGTCCACTTCATCTATGTAATGACTACTACATTTTCATTATTAAAAAAATGAACATTGAAGTAGTTAAAAAAATAATATTATTCATTACCATGACGCGTGACGCAGTTTAAAACATCCAGGACCGAGTGCAGTTCCAGCATTGTATTCCAAGAACGGCGCGGAATGGAACGGCAATTGTTTTGATACGTAAATATTATTAAGAGGCTGTTTCATAATTATAATTCATTATTTATTTTTATTGTACTTGTCATCTTAATGATTTATTAAAAAAAAAATCGCGTCTAGAAGTATTTATGTCGGGTACATTATGCGGGCCGACTAAAATGTCATCTTGTATAATTATATATAAAATATATATAATATTCCGTTTCAAAGATATACAATATTTTCACTATGCATAAATTTATTGATCATGCGCACTGTACTCCGCATAGGCCATGGGAGTCGCGATGCAGCCGCCCTTCGACGTAGGCGCATGCGTACAGTCCACATAAACGTATTGCTAAATGGTTTTAAAATTTGAAATAGTGTTATTATGTTATTTAAATGATACTGACCACGAAACACGTACACGAAATTCTTGCAGTAAATTTTTACAATACTGCTCAGCTATCTTAACAATACTGTAAATAAGACAACTCTCGATAATGGCGTGTAATTCAAACGCCATAAGTTGGCTTCAACCAGTCGCGTAGCTAGGGGGGGGGGAGGCAGAAGAATGTTATTAATAAATGCGAAAATGAGTTTGTTTGCTACGCTGTCACATCTAAACCGCTGAAAGGATTTAGACGAATTTTGGCACAAATAGATGGGACTCTGGAGATGGCTTTTGTTTTTACGAAAAAATATATTAATGCGAGCAAAGCTGCAGGCAAAACGAGTATTCTCTCAAGTGCGATTGCCGAGCGCGGGTTCAGGGGGGCTACTCTCTAACGAAATCCGTAGTTTCGGGCTTAGTTGCGGTCGGGCATTTTCTACTCCGTATCACCTAACCATTGAGAACTTATGATAACACGATTTGACAGTTACTGTGAAATCGTGTTGTCATTCATTCTCAGTTCGGGTTCGGGACTAATCGTAAGTCTGTAGGTGATACGGAGTAGAATACGCCCGCCACTAAGCCCGAAACTACGGATTTCGTTAGAGAGTAGCCCCCCTGGTTTCGATCCCCAAGTCCGGCTAAAAGTAGTAGAAGTAGGGTAGTGGATGTGGGAGGCCGTGGCCACACTCCCGTGCCGCAGCAGGCGAACCGAGCGTCGGCGGAGGGCGGACTACGCCCTCTTCCAGCCCCCATAGAAAGGTCCGGAGGGACGGTGGACTCGGGGTCATCCGCCGCCCCCCATCCAGCAGGACCTGAGGCGGCGGCGCGTATTGTTCCAGACGCGCCCCTACTGGACGTGCGGGGGGAGGACACCTCACTCCTCCCGCGAGCCTGAGGTGGCCCGCGTAGGCGGGCCGGCACTATCCGGGGATCGTGGAAGGCGCACTAGATCTCACGATCCTCGGTCCAAGTGTGAGAAGGAACACCGGGGTGGTTTTTAGTCAGTAAGAGTCTGACAGACATCCATGAGGATTTTCCACACCGGCAACAAAAAAAAAGGGTAGTGGATGTGGAGTAGCAGTGTTTTTTTTTTATTTTCATAATGAGCATCACAATAGCATCCCGAAGTTTCGAAGAGGTAGTATAAAAACCCTAGCCTCGTTAAGCTCGCTAAGCCGTTCGTCCGTCCGTCGTACGATCGTCGTGTCGGATGGCTGACCCATCGAACTAAGAGAATAAAAAAACAGAGCGTGCACCTATGTTTACGCACACGCTTGTGAACTACAGTATCTCCTGCATTATTTGCTAATCTCGGGGTCGGCTTCCAGTCAAACCAGTATTTTATGTGGAGCGGCCTTCACAACCCATTAACTGGGTAACTCGATATTTCTTGGCATGACTCGAGTCAGATTTACTGGCTTCTGACAATTCGTAACGACTGCCTGTAAAATCTAAAAAATATAACAGCCGGGACCAACGGCTTAACGTGCTTTCCTAGGCACGGAGGAGACTCAGGAATATTATAAGATAATTGATTAATTTTGAGATGATATTTTATATTTGACTTGTGCCTCAGTCCTGCGCCTGATCACGCCCCGGTCGTGTCGGAACGCCAACCTATTGGACCATAAGAGTAATGAAACAGGGAGTACACCTGTGCTCACTCTCACTTGCTCAAACTCAACTCAAACTCAAATCGTATATTTCAAATAAACCATTTATAGGCACTTTTGAACTGTCAAAGTCGGTCAGTCAAAAACATGAAGCTATTTGCACGTTCCAAAGCGTAGATCTCTATGGAGAAGAACGTGCAAGAAACTCCGCTCAAAACCAACAATTGTGCACTATAAGATCGCGATGGGCGTCGATGAATAAGTTTCGTCAAGGGAAAAGAAAGCGTGGCCGTCCCCGTCAAACCTGGCGACGCACTGTGTTAGCAGAAGCGACGAGCATCGGAATTACGTGGAGTGAAGTGAAGCGTGAAGCTCAAGACCGCTCGCGATGTAAAACTATTGTGACGCCCTCTGCCCCAGATGGTTTATACGCCCCATGTCAGATACGCAAAATGCCAGACACGCATATTGTCAGAAATCGCAGAATGCCAGATACGCAAAAAGTCAAAAACGCAGAATGTCAGATACGCAAAAAGTCAGGGAGGCTACTCTCTAACGAAATCCGTAGTTTCGGGCTTAGTTGCGGGCGGGCGTATTCTACTCCGTATCACCTACAGACTTACGATTAGTCCCGAACCCGAACTGAGAATGAATGACAACACGATTTCACAGTAACTGTCAAATCATGTTATCATTAGTTCTCAGTGGTTAGGTGATACGGAGTAGAAAATGCCCGCCCGCAACTAAGCCCGAAACTACGGATTTCGTTAGAGAGTAGCCCCCCAGAAACGGATCAGATTTTATATTACTTTTTTTTTTAAATTCGCTTGAAGTACCTACGTTTGTGTATACAAACGTAGGTACTTCAAGCAACGTTCTTGGGGTATCCCAAGAGCGTTCGCCAGTTAGTGAATGCAATTTATCGGTACTCTGAAATCTTTTTCTAAGCATCCTTATCCTGGCACTATGCTTATTTAACATTTCGTGTATCTGACATTCAGCGTCTATGGCGTTTTGCGTATTTGTCATGAAGAGTTTCTGACGATTTACGAATTGGACATTTTGCGACGAAGTCTGCCGATCTAGCAATGTGCGTGTCTGGCATTTTGTGTATCTGACATAGGGTGTATAAACCCCCCAGCTAAGGGTCGTGGGACCTTAAGTCAAAGTCGATGAATATACGTCTAAAACCGATAAAAAAAAACTGGCTAAGTGCGAGTCGGACTCGCGTGCAAAGGGTTCCGAACGAATTTCATTTTTTTTAATGTTATTTTAACACTACAGACATTTTATATAGGTTTTCCTGTAATTTCTAGGTAAAGATCCTTTTTTTTTTAATTTTAGGCTCAGTATTTTCGGAGATAAGGGGAATGGTCCCTTTTCGTCTAATTTCTTGAATAACTTCAAAATCATTTATTTTAAAATTACGAAAAAAAATATGATTAAAACCCTCACAGTAAGCCCTTTCATTTGATATATCACACGATATTGTTCAAAAAACTTTTTTTGAAATTTTCTAGTTTGACCCCCAAAAGTGACCGCCATACTAAAAATTTAATAATTTACCTAATGCGTCCGTATTTGAGTCACAGAATTCCATATGTGTATCAAATTTCAACAGAATCGGTCTAATGGATCTGGAGAAAACTGGCTGTGACAGACGGATAGACAGACACCCGAGTGATCCTATAAGGGTGCCGTTTTTTGTTCGGAACCCTAAAAATGATATTTCCGAAACCAATTTTTACTTTTAACATCAAACCTTTTTACAGAGTATCGGGGACGAAATCTGCGATGTGTGCAGCGTCCGTTTTCGCCACAAGCTTGCTTTGAACAACCATCGGATCAAGCATTATGTAGTGTACCGATGTCGGCTGTGTAGATATGAGATCCATGAGCAAATGTCAGTGGTGAACCACTGTAAGAGTAAGCATGTAGCTGATACGCCGGATAGAATTCATTGTTCGCAGTGTGATATTGTTGTCAAGTAAGTATACCTATCAATCAATATATAGAAAATTCTTCCGTTACTTAGTGACCGACAGGCAACGCACAGCCAAAACTACTGGTCGTATAAAGCTTAAATTTGGCATGTAGGTTCCTTGGGGAGTGTAGAGGAGCACGGTTTGGGTAGGTAGGCTACATCATCATCACCATCATATCAGCCGAAAGACGTCCACTGTTGGACATTGGCCTCCCCCAAAAGGGGGGGGGGTTTGCCATTATCGCCACGCTTGGCAGGCGGGTTGGCGATCGCAGTGTATGGTATTGATTTTTACAAAGAACGCTGCTGCCCATTCTCTGGTGAGTCCCTTAGTCGCCTCTTACGACACCCACGGGAAGTGATGGGATGGTATTATTCTTTTACGGCACCATACGGTACCCGCCGACACCATACGGCGGGAGTAGGTAGGGCTAGTCAGAAATTTTAAAACTTATTAATAATGAGAGCTTCAGAATTTGATCCTTATTAACTACATTTTTGGATGGTTTAATATACAGGTGTTTTTTTTTTAAACTTATGCAGTTCTTTTTTGTTTTCATCAAAATCGGGCTCGATTATTCTTTCAGTGTTTTCGGTATTCCTCATAGTTTCGGATTTGGCTATCCAGGCACACTTTAAAATTCACCCTGTGTACTAGCTAACCCGCGCAACTTCTTCTGCGTCACGTTTTTCATTACTGCTCCGCTCCTATTGGTGGTAGCGTGATGTTATATAGCCTATAGCCTTCCTCGATAAATGGGCTATCCAACACTAAAATATTTTATTCCATTCGAACCAGTAGTTCCTGAGATTAGCGCGTTCAGTCAAGCCTTGTTACTATTCCACCAATTCGCACTAAGCGTTTCCAAACGTCTTTTATAATGCGCACAGCAAAGGAGTGGAACTCTCTGCCTGCGTCTGTGTTTCCAAACGCTTACAACCCTAATCTCTTCAAAGTCAGAGTGAATAGGCTCCTTCTGGGTAAGCTCGCTCCATCGTAGACTTTGTCTCTGTCATCTCTGACCTAGACTAGAGTCAAGATCAAACCAATCACAAATAAAAAAAAAAAACAAAAAAGCAAACTAACTCTTCAACTGTATGATATTAGTATAGATAAGACAGTTATATTTTTGTCATTTGTAAGACAGTTATAAATTCACTGTCCATTTCGTTCTCAGAACTCCAGACGATTTAGAAGCGCACAAGAAGAGGGAACATAGCCTGTACTGTGAATGCGGCATCAAATTTAAAGACAAAAATAATCTTAGAAAACATATAAGGTGAGTTTATTACGAGTTTTCGTTAATTTCAGCTGATTAAAATATTTTTTCATAATTTAGCAGAATGAAAGCTGAACTGGAGTCATCTGTCAATCGATCATTTATTTGGCGTGCCCGAATTATTTTGTTGCGTGCCATCTATAGCATGCGTGTCGTTGGTTCGCCATCCCTGGACTATTGGGTTTGCAAGTTTCGTTCGGTCACCGTAGATTGGTGGGATCGCCCTGCTGCATTCATCTGTGCAGAAAAGTCTAACGACCCCATACACCCTAGTGCATCTATCTGTGCTCGCGACTCGTGCCGGCTACTATACAAGTCGTATCAAAATGTGAGATACAGACTGCTTCAGTGCAAGTTGCACACTGACTACAGTGTAATGAAGGATGCAAATATGCAATCTGTCGCTGTGTCAGCTCGACTGTAACGTTACGTCAGTCAGGAAGGCAATATTGTAACGCTCGAAATAGTACCTTTTAATAAGTCTTAATTACATTACAATTTCAATATATTATGAAAAAATCGTTTTATATATATTCCATCAAAATTCAATAGTTTCCAATACATCCGTGTCTTATTTAGAAAAAATAGTTTTCAATTTCACGCGATATTTTACAATCTTAGTGTTTGCCATTTTCCGATATATAATATGTATGTGGAATTCAAAATAGGCAAAAACACATTTTATGTACAGTGAAATGCATGTCGGATTACAGGGGTGCCGGATTAGACAGGGGCCGTATTTCTGGGGGTCCACTGTATTCTATTATATTCTTCCTAAATATTCTTTTTTTTTTACAGCCGGGCTCATTCCGGCCTACGCAACTTCATCTGTGATATATGCAAAAAGACTTTCAAAACTAAGACCCGGTTGGAAACCCATATGGTGACGCACAGCGGTAGCATCGCTCTGAAGCTCGCGTTCTGTCAACAGTGCAACGTGCAGTACAAAAACATACAGGTCTATAGGAGTCATTTGAAGAGTAGCGCTAATCATTCGGAAGGGTAAGTAAATTATGAACATTATCATAATTTCAGCCGAAATACGACACTTACTTTTTTTAGGGTTCCGAACAACCTTTAAGAAACGGAACCCTTATAGGATCACTCGGGTGTCTGTCTGTCTGTTCGTCTGTCACAGCCACTTTTCTCCGGATCTACTGGGCCGATTCTGTTGAAATTTTGTATACATATGGACTTCTGTGACCCAAACACGTACGCTTTAGGTAAATAAATAACTTTTTAGTATGTGGGTCACAAACTGTATCGTGTGACAATAAAATGAAATGGCTTACTGTGACGGTTTTTTTATTATTATTTTTTTCATATTTTTAAAATAAATAGTTTTGAAGTTATTCAAGAATTTAGACCAAAAATGACCATACCCTCTTATCTCCGAAACTAAGTCTAAAATTTTAAAAAAAAATGCAGGTAATGTAGTTCTATACCTAAAAATTACAGGAAAACCTATAAGAAGTATGTAGTGTTAAAATAACGTGTTACAAAAATGGAATTAGTTCAGAACCCTTTGCAGGCGGGCCAGTTTTTTTAAGATGTGAAATCATCAAATGACTCCTCCCGCTCTGGGTGAAGCAGAAGGGAGTGTCAGACTCTTACTGACTAAAACCCATCCGTGTTCCTCCTAATGCCCGCCGCGTTCCAGGGCCGCGGTGACTCTTTCGAATAAATTCCGCAACCCTGACAGGTCAGTACCTGGACGTCTCTGGGCCCGCTACGGCCCAGAGACGTCCACTGCTGAATTTATATCTAGGTTTGCCAACTATACTCTATTGTAGAGTAGGTATTAGCTTTTGTCCGTGATTTCGTACGCGCATAGTTCGTTTGAATTTCGAGAAATCATCTTTTTAGTGCTCCGTTACACTCCCCAAGGACATGCCAAATTTCAGCTTTCTACGACTGGTAGTTTCGGCTGTGCGTTGTCTGACAGTATCTCAGTCAGTCACCTGTAACGGAAGAATTTAATATACAGATTGAATTTTTAAATTACTATACAATTATTAACAACTAGTGGACGTTACGCGGTTTCACCCGCGTAGTTCCCGTTCCCGTGGGAGTACGGGGATAATATATAGCCTATGTTACTCCCTGATAATGTAGCTATCCAATGCTAAAAGAATTTTTCAAATCGGTCCAGTAGTTTCGGAGCCTATTCAATTCAAACAAACAAACAAATCTTTCTTCTTTATAATATTAGTGTAGACAACAGCGCTCATTTGTCAAATATGAGCGTTTTTCTTAAGTTTGCCATGTGTCATTCCATTACACTTTTGAATGGTGTAGTAAAACAGTTTTTGGAACGAAGTTCCTTATCGCGCGTTGTGAAAGGGGGCTAGACGGAAAAAATTCATACGAAAAGTTGTAACGACACTTTTTGCTATAGTTGTAAGCCGGGGGACGTGCGCGTGTTTCTCTGTCTGCCTCTCTCTCTCTCTCTCATAGAAAGCAAGCCAGTTATTTTCGTTTCGTCTTTCTATTTCTGTTTACATTATATTTGTTAATAATAAAAAAATATTATTATAAATTAAAAAAAAATTACAGTTCCTTCACTAATTAATCGAAAGGAGCTTCGTTCCATCCGGGTGTCCCTTGACACCTCTCAAGTTTTTTTTTTTTCTTAATACACTTATTTGATTCCTGGCTAAGAATACCGATTTTTTAAAATCCATTAATAGATTCATCAATATTGGACTCGAGACTTCTTTCAGTATGTTTCGATATTCTTCATAGTTCCAGATTTGAAAATTCAGGCTCACTTTTAAAATCCATCATCATGTATATTGATTGTGCTACGAGAGCAATAGAACACGCTCAGTGGAGTAACTAGCATGGGTGGCACCCGGTGCAGATATTGTGATTGCACTTCATAAAGATAACTTTATCAAAATTATTATCATACTGTAAGTATCGTTTTTTAACTCAATTTCTGCCACTGATGACGACATCCCATTATTTCGAGCTGTGTCCCCATTTGCGCTCCAGATTTTTTATTAAGAACTCACTGGTGTCACCTCACAAAGACAAAAATTTACACTCAAGGTGGGCCGCACCCCCCCTTAGCTACGCCACTGAGCACAAAAAATACCGTAATTTCACTAGCTTTACCATGGTTTAGCCGTTTATACAATACAAACTCACATCCATGTTATGACCGGAGTCCTATTCAAAAATACAACACGTTTTTAACCGACTCACAAAAAAAAGGAAGAAGTTCTCAATTCGATTGGTATTTTTTTTATGTATGTACACCGATTACTCCGAGGTTTCTGATGCGATTTCTGTGATTCTTTTTTAGTTTGATGCGGCATACTTGCCATTTAGTCCAGTAAAAATTGAATTCAGTTTGGCTCATGTTTTTTATTTTATAAGCATTTTTCCTTATCTCAATTTCTGCGTAGACGATGACGTCGTCCAACAACAACCACTTAAAAGTGAAAAATACATTTTTTTAAACAAAAAAAACATATAACCGACTTCCAAACATGACACGTATAAAATAACTTTAATTTCGGAAGTCGGGGTTAAAAAACAAAGAAACAAAACCAAAAACACCGACTTTCGAAATTAAAGTTATTTTATACTTTCTAGTCGTTTGTTTGGAAATCGGTTATATTTTTTTATCTCAATTTTCAGACACTCGTGTTCGGAATGCAACAAGAAATTTAAATCTAAAGGCTATCTGAGGCAACACTTCAACTTTTATCATTTACGGAAATCACAGTTTAGATGTGAAGTATGTAATAAGGTATGTTCATTTATATTAATTCTGTGTTTGGGGTTCCCAACATCCGTAAGAAACGGAACCTTTATAGGATCAATCGGGTGTCTGTATGTCCGTCTGTCACAGCCATTTTCCTCCGGATCTACTGGATTACTGTCTTTTTTTCTATTTAAAAACTGATTACCTTACGTGAAGTAGGTATTTTCGCCGTATATTTCACAAACTGAATAAGAAGGATATATACTGTGTCCCTATGTTTTGCTTTTTGATGATTTATTAACCGTAGAAGCACTACAACTCTCACAAAATGCTCAAAATTGTCCGATAAATCGCTGTCAACAGAGCCCTAGTGTACAAATTTGGCTACTATTAATCAAAAAAGGTATGTTCATTTATATTAATTCTGTTGTTTTTGGGGTTCCCAACATCCGTAAGAAACGGAACCTTTATAGGATCACTCGGGTGTCTGTATGTCCGTCTGTCACAGCCATTTTCCTCCGGATCTACTGGATTACTGTCTTTTTTTCTATTTAAATACTGATTACCTTCCGTGAAGTAGGTATTTTCGCCGTAATGAGGATTTATTTTGTGTTTTTAGAGATTAAATTGTTTTTTTTTTCAATTTTTTTTTTATGTGATGGTTTTGCTCTTGACTCTAGTCTAGGTCAGAGATGACCGAGACAAAGTCCACAAAGACAAAGTTTCTATCGAGGAAACTACAAGTAATCGTGTATAGTGATAGAGTGAATTCTTACATATCTTACATATTATTTATGTAACTAAAGGTTTAGTTATAACGATGCAGCACGGCATCAAACGAACGCCAGTAGGGAATATGCATGCGATTTTTTTATTTGCAATATGAAATACTTACTAGCTCTAGTAAACAATCATGAAATTATTTTTAATTTATACCTTCATCAGCGATGAAGTTATAAAGCTTCAAAGATTACAAATAGAGCGAGAAGTCCGATACGAACTCTGACGTCAAATTACATGACGCCTATACAGCTGCCATAGAAAATAGCGTTTTCGCGAGAAGGACAGATATGTTTGTTTAAAATAATTATGTCTCGTTTGTTTTTCGAGCAATTTTGATTCTATTTTCACTGTTAGTACTATGGGTGTGTTTCGAAATATTACCCAGTATACTGGCCTTTTCTCATGACGTCATGAATCCGACGCTACACTGTTGATTCGTTCCGAAATATACTGACCAGTGCGTTGACGTAATAAATTTAAAAAAAAATCCTCAAAGTCTGATGCACACACGCCCGTTTGATGTACTACTTTATACGTCACACTTGTCTTACCAGTACATTATGGTGGCACACCAGGACAATATGGCGTCGGATTCATGACGTCATGAGCACTAGCCAGTATACTGGGTTATATTTCGGAACGCACACAATATTTTTTGTATTTTTTAAGATAAACTATAGGAAGCGTGCAGAAACTATAGGTGGCAGCACAGAAGTGTCAAAGTCAAGTATTTATAAGGCAAAGTTCCGAATTCACAACACTAGATGGCACAGTCTACTATGTGAATGTTTCCCTAAAGAGACCGTGCAGAGCTTTAGGTGGCAGCACAGATGCGTCAAATTCAAGTTTTTGTTAGGAAAAAGTTTCGAATTCTTAACACTAGATGGCACAGTCTACTATGTGAATGTTTCCCTAAAGAGACCGTGCAGGAGCTTTAGCTGGAAGCACAGGAGCGTCAAATTCAAGTTTTTACAAGGAAAAAGTTTCGAATTCACAACACTAGATGGCACCGTCTTCGCCTTGCACGTTCCCTATAGATTGTTAATTTTTTATTCATGCATGTATTCCCCTATTACGTATCGTTTCCTCGGTGCCCACTTCAGGAACTAGCACAAATCAGCGTTTTTCTCATTCTCTCAATTGTATATTGTATGAACTTTAAAATAGGGTTTAATTCAGTTTCCACGGCCTCTGTTCCAGATCTTCATTTCAAACTGGCGCTTACGCAATCACAAACAGCAGTACCACGGCCTCAGCAGACCCAGGAACCATTGTTGTAACACTTGTGCCAAGACATTCTTTGTGAGTATCTCTGCTAAGAATACTACCCTTTGAAAATTGAAACTAGTCTTTCTGTATATTTGTTTTGGAATTTGTTTGTTATAAATCAGCGTTTCTTAACCTTTTGACCGCCAGAGCATAAACGCATCGGCGTCCCTCCCACACCAAGCCACAAATTCAACGCAAAGCCTTATTAATTATTAAACAAAATAGGGATTCCAACATTTTAATAATAACCAATTAATATTGGTTTTCATTCCATATTTTTTAATAAAATATTACTCGTAACGTAATCACAGAAAACTTGATTTAGTATATTTATTGTGTACTTAATAATGTCGTTTGCTTGTCGGCTAAAGCCGACGGTGGCGTGTAGGGCACTTTTTCATTTGTCGGCTATAGCCGACCGTGGCGGTCAAAAGGTTAACTTCGGGTCGCGCGATAAAAGTTTGAGCCCCGAAGAGATTGCCCTGTGCGATAAGACCGCCCATTGTACACTAGTTTTTATAAGCGATTTTCCTGTGCTTGTTATGAGGTGTACAATAAAGTATATAATAATAATAATAAATAAATAATAATAAAAGTTTGAGCCCCTTAGCCCAACCCGGATCTTAACGATTTGACGAACAATACCCTGAATAAACCTTTATTCCGCAACCCCGGCAGGATGAAATGTTCCCCTAACATAACGACCTACATATTCTTCACATTCTCATTTGTTTCCTTCCCCGACAGACGTTGGCAACTCTCCGGAGCCATCAACTCACTCATTCAGACCAGCGATCTTTTATGTGTGAAGATTGCGGCGATACATTCAAGCAAAGTGCGGCGCTGTACACACATACCAGGCTTGTGCACAAAGGCGGAGGAGCACGAAAGAAGCGCGACTTTTGAGATAATGTTCAGCAACTGTGGCGCGATAGTTGGGCAACAGTGGCGCAACAGTTGAGTGATTGTTCGGCAACAGTGGGGCGACAGTTTAGTAACAGTTAGCCCTCAGTAGCGGAACAGTTACGATATTGTTGGTCTACAGTGGTGCGACTGAAAAGCGATTGTTAGTCAATATTAGAGTGAAAGTGTTAACTTACTATAAGTAAGAAGCGTGCAAAAATTTGTATTTATTTCGTAAATAAATAATAAATTTAGATTGAATTCAATTGATTTTTATTAATATTAACCCAGATACTACTGAAACTATTTTTTTTTGTTTCGGATTGAGCTGAGTTTTAATTATATTGTACTATAGTAATGTAGTATAACTAAGTCAAGAGTGAATAGGTTACTTCTAGGCAAGCGTGCTCCATCTTCGACCACATCATCGCTTACCATCAGGTGAGATAGTGGTCAAACGCGCGCCTATAAATAGTAAAAAAAAGTATACTAGTAAAAATTCATAAAAAAAATTGCGGTCTGGGAAAGCCGGAAAACGAGTGGCGTTATAACGCCCGGTAGTAAGATCGGCTACCAAAACCAATGCTTTGTTTGCAAATATTTTTGGAATCCTTCATACTAATAAATGCGAAATTTCGTAAGGATGGATGGATGGATGTTTGTTACTCTTTCATGTCAGAACGCCTGAAAGGATCTTCATAAAATTTGGCACTGAGGTAAACTATAGTCTGCAATAACACATAGGCTACTTTTTATCCCGGGAGTGTGTCCACTAGGTATTGTAGATTCATTGGATTGTGCATGGTGCGCCACGTATACTGTTGGGGTTTGCTCACACTTAGAGTTACGGTAGGATTCCATAAAGAACAGCTAATTAATGGAGTGGAGCCAGAAGTAGAAGGTTTCTGTGGCTCCATATCTTCTTGCAAGCTCTCATCGGCAGTGCATTTTCTTTTAGCTAACACACAAAGATAAATCATCTTCAAAGCCCCCACAGTCTGAAAATGGATTATCATATGCAATCTCTGCTGGAATTCTTTGCTAGGATCCTGAAAGTAATAAATACATTGCAGTTCTTAGTAGTTAGTACAGTGACTAAAATGAATTACGTAATAACTATGCTAAATAGTATTACGCGCCGGAATTAATGCTGGGTACATAACGACATTTACGTGCAGCTAACGACATCTAGTATCAAGTAGCAGACATTCACGTGCTGCTAACGCCATCTAGTATCAAGTAGCAGACATTCAAGTGCTGCTAACGCCATCTAGTATCAAGTAGCAGACATTTACGTGCTAGAACATTCTCGATGTTTCGACACCTGGTCAGTCGGAACCAGTATGTACCCGAACTTTCTAGAAGTTTCCATATCTAGTATGGAAACTTACTAAACGTACTAAACATACTAAAGGTTCTAGAAATGACTGTCAGTATATAAAGGGCGGACATCCGGCGACTGCAGTCAGTATTGAATTGGCGATACAAATGATAACTTTGAGAGCGATCTTCAACTGCGAATTAGAGTGAAGTGAAGTGTTCAGTAGTGCGATTGTGTGTTATAATTAGTGTGTTTTAAAGTGCTAATTAGTGTTGTAAATTAAAGTGTCAGTTTTGGTTGTTTAATCGGCTGTTTTTATTGCAACGAACCCCAAGCTCGTAACAATAGCAATTATCAAACCTGGGAGAGTTTGTAATATTATAAAAAAGGGCTATAGGAGGAACACGGGTTGGTTTTAATCAGTAAGAGTCTGACACTCCCTTCCGCTCCGCCAAAGAGCGGAAGGGGTCATGATGATTTCTCATCCAAAAAAATGGTAGCTGACAACTTGAAGTTGGAATAAAGTTTAAAGTTAAAGTTAATTTCCTTTGGCATCCTAAGGATCTATCATGGCGCGTTTACATTAAGTCGGTCACCGAACACGAACTGAATATATTTATATGGGTCACGAAAGCAGCGGCGCGGCGGCGGTGGGCGTACGAGCGACTAGCGGGCGTCTAGCGGTGCCCGCGCGTCTGCATTGACGCACAACACTGTGCATATTATTTTTGCTTTTCATCGATCGACGTTTCAAAATGCTTTCCAATACTCGTTTGTCAGTCGTACCACTATAGAACAACAATCTCGCAACTGTTTCGCCACTGAGCGCTAACTGTTGCTGAACTGTCACCCCAATGTTGCCGAACAATCACTCAACTATCGCGCCACTGTTGCCCAACTATTTGGCGCAATAGTTGCCAGTTGCCAAACAATATCTCAAAAGCCACAATTCTTTCCTCCACCTATGTGCACGAGTCTGGTATGTGTGTACAGCGCCGAACTTTGCTTAAATGTATCACCGCAATCTTCACACATGAATAATGGCTGGTTTGAATGAGTGAATTGATGGCTTCGGAGTGTCGCCAATGTCTGTCGGGAAAGGAAACAAATGAAAATGTGAAGACTATGTCGTTCGTTACCTACATATGAGGGCCAATTTTACTCATTTTTAAGCAATTTTCGCATTCACATCTCAGTCGCGATCTGTCAAAAAAGCCTCAATTTCCATATATTTTTGAGTATTTATATTGCGAGTGACATGCGAAGGCGAAAGTTGCTTAAAAATTAGTAGAATTGCACTATCGGGTAGATTTTATCATCCTGCCACAATCAAAACACATGTCTACGGTTTGAAAGATATTTTTAATGTGATACCCTGTCTTTTTACGTGCTACACGTTTCTGGTGCGATTACAAAAACCGTAAAATTACTAAATCGTTGGTGGGATAACTCAGAATATAAGTGAAGTGTGAATTGACTTTAATTGCTATAGATTAGCTGGCAACATTCCAACATGACACTGACGGTCGTTTTTTTTGGCGGGAAGTCAAACGAGGCGGTAATTTTGATTTTGCCAAAAGTTTAAAATTAAATAAACGTACGGAAATATTACATAAATAAAAACGAATAAGGTCTCAAACAACCATGAGTGTCACCAGTGGCGGTGAGGAGCCGCCAGAGCCGGGGGAAAAGAAGAAACGCAAGTACAACAATACTCGAACAATCGGCCCTGATTCAAATAAGTATAAAATTTTTACGAAACCAAATTATAAAAGACTCTTTATAGAAAACACCAATTCTGAATACGTAGTATACGTCGAGTCAACAGAGCAGGAGAAGATAGGGAATAAAAATCCTATCACACTCACCAGCTTAATATCTGACAATGTTAAAGGAGTCTTAGGAGTTCATAGAATAAATGCACACAAAATAGGAATAACATTCAGAAAAGCGGCTGCAGCCAACAATTTTCTGAAGATGGAAGACTTCCTCTGGAAAAATAAGTTTAAAGCCTTTATACCATCGTATTTGACTGAAAGGATTGGTGTATTGAGGTTCGTGCCTAAAGAACTCTCCAATGAGGAAATATATAAAAATATAGTGTGCGACTCTGAAGTTATTTCTATTAAAAGATTCATGCGTAAAGAAGAGGGAAAATTAGTGCCCCTCAATACAGTTGCCGTCACCTTTGCATCAACATCTTTACCGCAATACGCCTATATAAAACTATTTAGATACGAAGTCAAAGCATACATACCACCATTATTGCAATGTTATAAGTGTCTTAAATTTAACCATTCTGCTAAGGCTTGCAGAGGCGAGCAACATTGCTCTTCTTGTGCTGGTCGTCACTCCTACAAAGAATGCGATGTCGAAGAGATCACATGCATCAACTGCGCAGGTAATCATCTTGCCATTTCACGAGACTGTCCCATTAAAAAACAAAAAATTGAAGAGAAAAAGGCCAAATTTCTTAAGCAGAAATCATATGCCACTGTTGTGAACTCACCCCCTACATTTAATGAGAAATCTTTCCCTGTTCTACCCAAAGTTACTGATAAACCTAAAAAAATCAATGATACTTTAGATCCTAAGCAAATAGCAAATAATGATATTATAATTAATGCAATTGTTAAATCGTTGGTCGCATTAGGAAACAAGAGTGACTCTGATGGGCCACTCACACATAAGAAAATAAAAGAAATATTTTTATCAAATTTAATTTAAACATGGATAGTTATCTAAATATTTTACAGTATAATATACAAAGTTTGCAGAGTAAAAAGACCCTATTACAAAATTTATTGTTTGAAAAAAACATAGATGTCTGTCTTCTTAATGAGACGTGGTTCAAATCTAATTCTATAATTCCACACTTTCCCACATATAATTTAATCCACAAAAATTCCATAAATTCTCATAATGGAGTAGCCATTTTGGTGAATCATCGTTTAAAGTACAAAGTAGTTAATACACACTTCTCAGAATCTATTCAAAATGTATGTATCACTATAGAAACACAATTTGGAGCAATGGCAATACTCTGTGTGTACAGCCCTCCCAGTATCAGGTTTGATTCAGCAAAGTTAAAGGACTTAATCAATAACATACCCAAACCTTGTATAGTTATGGGTGATTTTAACGCTCATAACATAGCCTTTGGATGCCACAGTGATAATAATAGAGGTAGATGTTTATATAATATAATTGATGAATTTGACTTATGTATTTTGAATGATGGATCACCAACAACTGTTCCTTATCCTAATAGACATGCTTCAGCGATAGATCTTGCCCTTGTTAGCTCCTCAATAGCTCATTTATGTAACTGGTATGTTCATGACGATCCCATGGGTAGCTATCATCTTCCAACTTTACTTGAGATCAACATTCAGCCATCTATGTATGGCATGTCACCTCCTGTGGATCAAGAGAAATATATTTATAGTAAGGCAGATTGGGATGAATATTATAGCCTATCTGAAACTTGTTTTTCCCACTTGGACTCAATAAATGATTCCCCTATCAATTCATATAACCATTTTATAGAAACATTAAACGATTTGAGGAATAAAACAATTCCAAAACGAAAATTATGTGCAAACACAGCTATTAAAAAACCAGTACCATGGTGGAATGCAAAATGTAGTGATGCTGTCGCAAAATCAAAAGATGCATTAAAGTATTATTTTTCTCAACCGAACATTCAAAACTGGATAGAGTATAAAAAATTAGATGCGAAAAAGAAAAGAATTCTGAAGGAAGAAAGTTCTTCTTCTTGGCGTAATTTATGTAGTAGCTTCAACAGGCTAACTCCAGTTTCTAGGATATGGGGATACATTAAAAAATTTAAAAAAATTGGATCAAATCGAAACAAAAACATAAATGATGAGTGGGTTCCACGTTTTTTAGATAACTTGGCAGATTCTACTGAAATAGATGGCAATAGGCTTGAGTATTTGTTCGAAAATGCTACAGAAAATGATGTAAATGTATTTCTCAAAAACAATTTCACTATAGAAGAGTTGAAAACATCTTTAAAGAGTAGGAAAGATACTACACCGGGATTGGATGACATACCTTATATGTTAATCAAAAAATTACATTTAAATGCACAAACAACATTACTTAATATTTATAATAAACTATGGAATGAATTAGTAATACCCGAGTCTTGGAAAACACAGTGTGTCATTCCAATTTTAAAACCCAATAAACCTATAAATAGTGCTTCTTCATACAGACCTATTTCTTTATCATCTTGTTTGGGTAAACTCTTTGAAAATATGTTGAAGTTAAGATTAGATTATTTTGTTGAATCACAAAGCTTAATTCCTTCTATGCAGTTTGGCTTCAGAAAAGGTAAAAGTTGCTCTGAAAGCTTTGTATCTTTATTATCAGATGTAAGACAGGTTAAATTAAGCCACTCTAATGCAATCTGCGTGTTTTTAGATGTAAAAGGTGCTTTTGACAATGTAAACATAGAAGAACTCATTCAAGTATGTCATGATATTAGTATACCTGGTCATACTCTAAAATGGCTCTATAATTTTTTAAACAATAGGACTGTATTTGTTAAATATAATAATAAATTACATGGACCCAGGACTGTTAACAAAGGCACAATGCAAGGGGCAACTTTGTCTCCTTTACTTTATAACTTGTATACTTCTGAAATATTAAAATATGTAGATACACCAGGCGTAAATATCCTGCAATTTGCAGATGACTTGCTTTTGTACAGCATAAATCAAAACATAGATATAGCAATGTCTAATATCAATAAGGCTTTGTCTCAATTATACAGCTATTACCATAATAAACTTAAATTAGAAATAAGTCCAGAAAAGAGTTCAGTTTTAATTGTCAGTAAAAATGTAAACACTCATAGCAATGTTAAAATTTTATACAATAATGTAGAAATTCCTGTTGTTAAGCAACATAAATTCCTAGGAGTCATTATTGATGATAGATTAAAATTTGAAGAACATATTAAAGATATAAGTAACAAAGCATTAAAAGGTATTAATCTATTGAGGCATTTAGCAGGCAGTTTTTGGGGCTCTGACCCCAAAGTTATGGATTTGCTGTACAAAAGTATAGTGAGAAGCCATTTTGATTACAGCAGTTTAGCTTACATGAATGCCAATAGCACCTTGTTACGAAAATTAGATGTAATTCAAAATATGGGACTGAGACTTATTTGTGGTGCTATGCGCTCCACACCTATTAATTCGTTAGAGGTTGAGACATGTATACCTCCCTTGACTTTACGAAGGTTGTTGTTGGCTGAGAGGTTTTTATTAAAAGTCATGACGTCAAATGATAATCCTTTACTTAAGAAACTAACAATACATCCTGAAATCTCACAGTCAATTGCTTCCAATGCCATCTCTGCCTCTTCTTTGGTTGGTGGAACTCTACCTGAAATGCCAACAATATTTGAACAAGTAAAAAATAATTCAAAAGATATTTTTCAAAATGATATTTGGCCTATATACAAAATACCTTATAATGGTATTATTAACAGCTTTTCAATCCATTTAGATGTGGTAAAAAATAAATTTGATTTTTTACTGTTTAAAGATAATAGACCAGAATATTATATTATATACACAGATGGATCTAAAACAGATCATAATGTAAATGCAGCTTTCTATGATCCACAATTAGATTTCAGTAAATGTATTAAATTAAACAGGGTGTGTAGCATTTTCACTGCAGAATGCTATGCAATTTATTGTGCACTGCAGCATGTAAATAGTCTTGTACATAATGTACATAATATTTTGATAGTTACAGACTCCAGAAGTGTTTTGTCTGCTCTACATAATGTAAATATTTCTTTTAAGTTAAATTATATTATTTGTAATATTAGACTTATAATCCTAAATCTGCTTGATAAGTATACAAAAGTAGAATTAGTATGGGTACCTTCACACAGTGGCATTCGTGGAAATGAAGTAGCTGACACTGCTGCCCGGTCAGACCATGACGAAGATCGATCCCAGTTAATCAAGGTTCCATTCACCGATTACTATAGCCTTTTTCAAGAACGTAATAGACAGTTATGGAAGGAGTATTGGGACATAACCGTGGAAACGAAAGGCAGATGGTATGCTGGAATACAAAAAGAATTACCGATTAAACCTTGGTACTATAACTTCAAATACATTACAAGAAGATTCATAACTATTTTATCACGCATGAGATTAGGACATTGCTTAACTCCAGCTCACCTGAACAGATTTCGCATAATTAACAATAGCCGATGTCATCATTGTGGAGCAGAGGATGCTGATTTGGATCATATTATCTTAAACTGTTCAAGTTTTAACATTCAACGTTTGATTTTGGTCAGTGAATTGAGCAAAGAGTATGAATTGAATGAATTAAATGACAATGACATTAGTGAACATACTGAACATCAAAGTGTTCCCCGCAGTGTTCAGGATTTATTAGTAAATAAGAAATATTTTAGTGTGTTGTTTAAATATATTTGTAATACAGTAGAGAAAATTTAATTCATGTTATAAATTTATATAAATTAATTCGTTGTAATATTACATTGTAAAAACCCATCAATGTATCCGACTGAAAGACTTGTATCTATGGTCATGAATAAAAAATATTAAAAAAAAAAAAAAAAAACACTGACGGTCAACAAAAAATAAACAGCTGTTTTCGTTGAACGATGTAAATAAAAGATTGTTATTTGTTTTTAATCATAAAAAATGGCAGAAAGTTGCACAAAAATGTGTCGCATTTGTTTATCAAATAACAGAGAAGATAATATGACTGATTCATCGTGTTACGCTAAGTTTTTCATTCAAGTTATTGGTTTGAAAGTAAGTCAAATTTTGTGAATTTGTTTTGTGTTTCCATTCACCGTACCTAAATATTGGATCGTTACCTTACGGCACAGGAACACACGTAGATGACGGTGCCTTCTTAAAATACTGACTTTTCATTTCCATTCCATTGAACGATATTTACACGTTCCAAAGCGTAGATCTCTATAGAGAAGAACATGCAAAGAACTCCATGGACACTCTTTTAAATCAATAAATTGTTACTAAGTTGTGATTACACTGTTCTAGTAGCCAGCCCTTGGGTAACTAACTTAAGGTAACTTTCTTGCTCAATTTGTATTTCATCTTAAAAATAATTTTTAATTTTTATTCACAATATCTGTTAAAAACCTCCCCCAAAATCTGCCAGTTACCTTTTCATTTTCTGTTTTTACCTACTAGCTGACCCTCGCAACTTCGCCTGCGTCTCATTTTTCATTATTGCTCCGCTCCAATTGGTTTTAGCGTGAAGTTATATAGCCTACTAGTTTCTGCCAGCGGCTTCGCCCGCGTGATCCCTAGGTTATAAGGGAACATACTCCCAAGATAAAAAGTAGCCTATGTGTTTTCTCAGGCTCTAAACTATCTTTGCATCAAATTTCATTTAAAGCGGTACAGTAGTATTGGCGTGAAAGCACGACAGACAGACAGACGGACAGACAGAGTTACTTTCGCATTTATAATATTAGTTAGGATAGCCTTCCTTGATAAATGGGCTCCAACACTAAAAGAATTTTTCAATTCAAACCAGTAGTTCCTGACATAAGCGCATTGAACCAAAAAAAAAACTCTTCAGCTTGATAGTATTAGTACAGATTATTCAACTTCATTATTTAACAGGACCTCAATGAACGATTATGGCTATGCATGTGCTGCAAGGCTGCCTTAAAACAAGCGATGGCCCTATTTAAATTAGCATTGGAATCTGAAAAAATCCTTCACAATAAGGTATGTCTGCAAAACTTAACATCTATGATTATGTAATTTTTTTTTTCTGTAGATAGGCATACGTTTGACCACTATCTCACCTGATGGTAAGCAATGATGCGGTCGAAGATGGAGCACGTTTGCCTAGAAGCAACCTATTCACTCTTGTCTTAAAGATTCCCAGGTTGTAGCTATCTGGAAACACAGACTCTGGCTAAATTATAGTAGCTGGCACGAGTCGTGAGCACAGATGAATGCAGCTGCAGGGTGATCTCCCCAACGTACGGTGGGCGAACGAAACTTGCAAGCGCAATAGCCGATGAACATTGACTGACGACCCAATAACGTGAAGCGTCAGAGCTGTCGTCGTCAAACCGACTAATGGAGAGTGTGCTCACAACTTGTGGCTTATTATAGCTGGTGTACCTACAATAAAACAGGCCAAGTGCGAGTCGGACTTGCGTGCAAAGGATTCTGAACGAATTTCACTTTTGTAACATGTTACTTTGACACTATATATGTAAATCGGGCTGGTTTCCGCAACTCCACGACTAAGCACGTATTTTGCGTGCTGGTGGGACAAATGTGTCATTCGATCCAGCCCAGCTCCCCAAGGAAGGCCAGCAACGCCTTGGTGTTACCAACTATCTGACAGAGGGTACCTGGGTTTCCCAAGTACTTAGCCCTGTAATCCGCGACTACAGGGCAGCTTAGAAGCAGGTGTGCTGTCTCATTCTCCTCCATGCAGGCTCTGCATAGCGGGCTGTCAGTGACTTCTATAGCATAGAGGTTTTTATTAAAAGACCCGTGGCCAGTTGTTTGACTTTGAACTATAGACTTCTTATAGGTTTTCCTATAATCTATAGGTAAAGAACTATTATCTGCATTTTTTCTTCAGTTAGATTTACAGGCTTCTGACAATCTGTAACAACTGCCAATGATCTAAAGTGACAGCCACTCCAATGGTTTAATGTGCTTTCTGAAGCACGGAGGAGTCTCCGTATGTTAAGATGGTCACCCAGCCACAGACAACCTCGGCAAGCATTGCTTAACCTTGAAGATCGACCCATGCAGCTGTTATTTCCAAAACTTGACTTTTAAGAATTATGTAAGACTCTTAACTTTGTTTTGTTTTCCAGATTCCTATGAACATTTGTACCAAACCGAAGACTTTACATTCACTGAACTACATCCACAATTCTCACATAGACATACCGCCTCTTATAATAGAATACCAAGATTATAAGACTGAAAATATTTTAGAAGACATAGAAGAAGCTACTAACCCATTATATGAAATACAAGATGATGAAATACCATTAAATAAAAAAAGAAAAACAATGCAATCAGTTGACAGTTTAAATGAAGAATCAATTTCAAATAAAGAATCGTTTTTAAATAAAGAATCAATTTCAAAAGAAGTATCATTTTCAAATACAGAATCAATTTTAAATAAAGAACATGAAACAACTGAAAATGAAACAGAAACTAAGAAAAAGAACAGAAAGGAAATTGATTTCAATGCACTAAACTTTCAAGTAGAGTATTTGAATTTAGAAGAGCAGTTGAAAGATGTTGAATTGAAAAAGTTAAAGTATCAAGATTTTAAGTTCCAGTGTGATGAGTGTGGTTTGGGCTTTCTTACCGATGATGTTTTTGAAGAACATAAAGTTAGACATTCAGAGGTAAGGGATTCTTATTTTGATAGTATAAGAGGCGTCCTACAAGGTGGACCGATGACCTGCTAAGGGTCGCAGGAAGCCGATGGATGCGAGACGCACAGGACCGGTTGTTGTGGCGACACTTGGGGGAGGCCTATGTCCAGCAGAGGACGTCTTTCAGCTGATATGATGATGATGAAAGAGTAAATGAAGTCTGGTACGAGGTGGCGCGAGAAGAGAATTCCTGGAAGGACTTGGGGGAAGCTTTTGACCAGTAGTGGGACAGTGCGACCGTTCCGTACCATAAACCTTAATTTTTTAGGGTTCCGAAAAAAAGGAACCCTTATAGGATCACTCGGGTGTCTGTCTGTCTGTCTGTCCGTCTGTCACAGCCAGTTTTCTCCGGATACACTGGACCGATTCTGTTGAAATTTGGTACACATACGGACTTCTGTGACCCAAACACGGACGCATTACGTAAATTATGAAATTTTTAGATTGGGGGTCACTTTTGGGGGTCAAACTAGAAAATTTAAAATAAAAGTTTTTTTAACAATATCGTGTGACATATCAAATGAAAGGGCTTATAGTGGCGGTTTTAATTATATTTTTTTCATAATTTTAAAATAAATGGTTTTGAAGTTATTCAAGAAATAAGACGAAAAATGACCATTCCCCCCCCGTTATCTCCGAAACTACTGAGCGTAAAATTTTGAAAAAAATGGAGATAATAGATCTTTACCTAGAGATTACAGGAAAACCCTGTTTTCAGCCCATTAGAAGCCTGTAGTGTTAAAATAACATGTTAAAAAAAATAATTTCGTTCGGAACCCTTTGCACGCGAGTCCGACTCGCACTTGGCCAGTTTTTTATTATGGCGACAATACAAATGTACAATCTGTGAAAATTTCAACTGTCTACCTATTACAGTTCTTGAGATACAACCCGCTGACAGACAGACGGACTGACTGACGGCTTAGTAATAGGGTTTTTCTTTGGGTACGGAACCCTAAAAAGAGTAAATACTGCCAGTGATGGCCTAATCCAGGATGTAGTCTACCTGTGTGCCATGTTTCAACCAAAAACGTTCAGCAATTGAGGTAACAAAGAGACAGACGGAGGAACCGGCACCCGGCAGCAATGTTCCTTTTCTTTCTTCTTATTTAATGTTTTCACCTCTTCACACAAATTCTTCTTTATGGATTTTGGTTCTGATTCTTCTGTAATGTTTGTTTTCTTCTTCGCTTTTTTCTTCCAATTTTTTGCCTTCACAAACTTCTATCAGTAAAAATCTTCATGATTTCTTCAAATGCAGGCTTACACGTAAGTTGCAAAATTTTAATTGCTGGCTAAGGGTCGCCATTTATTAGAGTGATGTAGGCAAAATAAAAGAGAACTGTTCAGTTCAACAATTCGTGTAATAATGTCCATAATTAGTGTGTGCAGTACAAATATAAGGTTAGGCGAGCTGCACACAACAAGACGTAGTTAGAAGACCTAGACGCCAATTTTGTCTCATCTCATTTCTATTCTAACTTCCAGCTCTCCGGTATACACAAATGCCCCATCTGCGCTCTCCACTTCAAATCTTCAGACGTTCTCTCTCAACACTCACTTGCTCACAAGAGGCAATTCAAATGCTTGCTTTGTAGCAGTAACTTCAAGAGGTGGTCGCACTGTAAAGCGCACAGGTACAAGTGTGGTGGAACAGTTGAACCCATCGCTTGTGGAGACTGTGCCAAGATATTTAGGTAAGTGGTGAATCTGTGGGGTAATTACGTGTCCCATCGTTAATTACTTGAGTAATTTTGAAACCTGATGTATCGAAGTGAGGTAATTTTGAACCCCATTATAACGAAGTGGGGTAATTTCGTACCTCAGCGTGAAATAATTAGAGTAAGATTAAGGGAACGTGAACCTATCAAATCTCCAGACGTTCTCTCTCAACACTCACATGCTCACAAGAGGCGATTCAAATGCTTGCTTTGTAGCAGTAACTTCAAGAGGTGGTCGCACTGTAAAGCGCACAGGTACAAGTGTGGTGGAACAGTTGAACCCATCGCTTGTGGAGACTGTGCCAAGATATTTAGGTAAGTGGTGAAATGTTGAGGTGATTGCGCACCTCTCTGTGTAGAAGTCGTATACAATTGGGGTCATTTTTAACCCCGTTATATTGAAGTGGGGTAATTTTGCACCCCATCGTAAATAATTTGTGAGATTTTGTATCCTGTGTTATAGATCTGGGGTAAGTTCGCACCCCATCATAAATAAGTGGGGTATTTCGCATCCTTATCAAAGATATATGGGGTTATTTTCCACCCCAGTCTGAGGTAGTTGGATTAAGAGTGAATGAAACGCGAGCCACACGACATACTCTCGCTCTCAAAAGACTGTTCAAACGCTTACTCTGTAGCAGTAACTTCAAGAGGTGGTCGCACTGTGTGACACATAGGTATATGTGTGGCAGAGCAGTAGAACCTATCGCTTGTGGGGACTGTGCTAAAATATTTAGGTACAGTGGTACCCAACTGAAAGGCGCGTCGTGAATCTTCGTTCGCACAGAAAAGAAAGTATGGCCCCGAAGATTAACGAAAGAAAGCAAACTTACAAATCAACCTTAGATCACTACTATAAGGTTCATAATACACTGCAGCTGTTAGTTCCGTCTCACTCACAAGTCACGTGCATGCCACGCGGCGCGCACTAACATGGCGGCAGCTGCCGACCAATAGTGGTACAGGAAAAAGAAGCGCGTTGCGTGGAGCGTGCCGATTGGTAAATAGCATTTCCCACGCTTTGAAAATTCATCTTCTGCGCAGGTACATCGGTAAGCCATATCAGTTGGGTACTACTGTAAGTGGTGCAATGGTGTAGTGATTGCGCACCTCCCTGTGTAGAAGTCGTATTTTCTTGTGTATCCCATAGTACAGTTAATGTGAATATTTTGACGGAAATCCTAGCCCCCATCGTGTAATCATTGGCTAGAAAAAAATATAAAAGAAATTTTAATTATTTCAGCAACGAATATTCCCTGAAAATTCATATGAAAGTCCACAATACTGAGAAGAAACACTTCTGTGATCAGTGCGATAGGAAGTTTAGCAACAAGCACCGATTGACTGTGCATAAGAGGTAAGGGTATTAAGTTGTTTTTAGTACTTTTTTGCCTTTTCTTTGAATATTTTGGTCAAACCATAAAAACCTCATAAGTTCGCTTAAGAGGACACATGGGCGACGAGACTATGTATGTAAAAAGTCATAATTCGAGATTTGGCTCTCGACTGTTTTCTCCTCCAATATTGGAACGATTTAAGAGATATTTCACAAACTGAAGAAGAAGGATGTATACTGTGTCCAAATTTGTACACTAGGGCTCTGTTGACAGCGATTTATCGGACAATTTTGAGCATTTTGTGAGGGTTCTAGTGCGTATACGGTTTATTAATCATAGGGAAACAGGGACACAGTATATATCCTTCTTATTCAGTTGGTGAAATATCTCTTAAATCGGTCCAATATTGGAGGAGAACACAGTCGAGAGCCAAACCTCGAATAATGACTTTTTACATACAAAGTCTCGCCGCCAGCATTTCCTTTTAACATGCAACCTAGCAAATACTGACTAGCAAAAATATCCTTTGATTTTAGGACTCTTTGTTAAGACGTCTCCACAAAAGTAACTTATCGTTTCATTTATCAAATAGATTTGAAGGAAGAAAAGGAATCCACGGACAGAATAACTCCCGTCTTAAGTGAATCTGGCCAAAATAACCCTATCAATTCTGACTCTGGCTAGAATGACCCCCGCCAAATATGTTTCCTACCAGAATTACACCGAAAATTACCCCTTCTTTGTTATAGTTCTAACTCCGGTATATAAAGCCATTCTTGTTCATCCGATACGCGTGCACCCTAACGACGCACTCTAACTAGCACGCGCATAATGCCGTGTACAATCATACCACCCAGTTCTAATGTGTCGAGTGCCCAACTAGCATAAATATCCTCTGATTTTAACAGTCTCTGTTAAGAGGACTCCACAAAAGATAAGGGATCAGTTAGTTAGCAAAAAGATTCAAGAAACAAGATGGACTCCCGCCTAAAGTGACCCCGGCCAGAATGACTATCAAGTCTAACCTTAAGCCAGAATGACCCGATCAAGTGTGCCTGGCGATAATGGCCCTATCAAGGGCTGATGACCGAACCCAAAAATGACCCAGGCTAGAATGACCCCCGCTAAAAGCGACCAAGGCCATTATGGCTTCCGCAAAGGAAATTTCCAGTCAGAATGACACCAAAAATGACCCCCTTTCCCTTGTTATAGATCTCATTCGGGTATAAAGCCATTCTCGTGCGCTCAATGCGCGTGCACGTTTACGACGCGCTCTAACTTGCACGCGCACAGTGCGGTACACGACCATAACACGCAGTTCTACTGCGTCGAGTGCCATACTTATTATAATACTGGACAACATGCAAACTATGCGAGCACACAAAATTGACCCTTGTTGTAGAGACTCTTCATCAAAACGACTCCCTTAAAAATACCCACGTATAGAATGACCCTATCAAGCGTTTAGCTGGATAGAATTCTTCCCGAAAAAAATAACAGCGTCAAGAATCACCTGGTCAAAAATTGCCCAGGCTAGAATGACTCCCACCAAAAAAGACTCAAGGCCAGAATAACCCCAGTATAAAGTAACTAAGGTCAGAATGTCTCCCGCCAATGTTTCTGACTAGTCTCTCTCTCTTTCTCTCTTTGTCTCTCTCTATTAATGTAAATATAACTCTTGTTACCTATTCTTATAGATCTCACTCCGGTATAAAGCCATTCTCGTGCGCTCAATGCGCGTGCACGTTCACGACGCGCTCTAACTTGCGCGCGCATAGTGCGGTACACGAAAATACCACGCAGTTCTACTGCGTCGAGTGCCATGCGTATTATAAGACTGCAAAGAGTCTGAAGAGGCATTTTAACGAATCGGTTAAGCATGTCGAGTTGAAGATTGATGATATGTGAGTACATATTTATATTTTAGTACTAGCTTCTGCCAGCGGTTCCCTAGGGAATATACTTCCGGGATAAAAATTAGCCTATGTGTTATTCCAGACTATAATCTACCTCTGTGCCTAATTTCATGAAGATCCTTTCAGGCGTTCTGACGTGAAAGAGTAACAAACAAACATCCATGCATCCTCATAAACTTTCGCATTTCTAATATTATTGTGTAGGATGGCTCAGTAATGCTAGCAAAGGAGGAGGCCGAACGCGTGAGAGAGGGAAACCTCACGCCCCAGCCGCTGTAACAGAAGAAGACACCCGGGCGTCGGGAGTAGCAGGGCGATTCCCGGCCACCGTAGGCGCGGGCCTATGGACGGCGAGCATTGGGTGCTCGCCGTCCGATCAGAACCAGGCCCGGGTCGACGGCGCGCTGTGTTCCACGCGCGCCTCAAAGAGCTGTCAGCATAAAAGACGGGGCACGCTAGGGGGTTGCGGGATTTATTCGAAAGAGTCACCGCGGCCCTGGAACGCAAAGAGTATTAGAAGGAACACGCATGGGTTTTAGTCAGTAAGAGTCTGACACTCCCTTCTGCTTCACCCAGAGCGGGAGGAGCCATTTGATGATTTTCCATCCAAAAAAAAAGGATGGCTCAGTATTAACTAGTCGCCAACGGGATCGACCGCAGCCAAGGCGAGATGATCTACAGTGCGATTGTCTGCCTACCTATTACCGGTTCTTGAGATACAGCCCGCTGTATCTCAAGAACCGGTAATAGGTAGGCAGTTGAAATTTTCACAGAGTGTGTATTTCTGTTGCCGCTGTAACCAATAATGAAAATTAAATTAAACTTAAAATTGAATTGAACTCCCATACAAGAAACGTGTTTTTCTCTTTCTGTTTATGGTACGGAACCCTTCGTGTGCGAGTCCAACTCTCACTTGGCTGCTTTTTTAGGGTTCCGAATAAAAAACGGAACCCTTATAGAATCACTCGGGTGTCCGTCTGTCCGTCTGTCACAGCCAGTTATCTCCGGATCCACAGGACCAATTCTGTTAAAATTTGGTACACATATGGACTTATGGACTTCTGTGACCCAAACACGGACGCGTTATGTAAATCATTAAATTTTTAGTATGGGGGTCACTTTTGGGGTTCAAACTAGAAAATAAAAAAAAATGATTTTTGAACAATATCGTGTGACATATCAAATGAAAGGGCTTACTGTGAGGGTTTTAATTATTTATTTTTTTCATAATTTTAAAATAAATGGTTTTGAAGTTATTAAAGAAATTAGACGAAAAATGACCATTCCCATTATCTCCGAAACTACGGAAACTAAAATTTTGAAAAAAAAAATGGAGATAATAAATCTTTACCAATAGATTACAGGAAAACCTATAAGAAGTCTATAGTGTTAAAATAACATGTTATAAAAAATCGTTCAGAAAACTCGCACGCGAGTCCGGCTCCCACTTAGCTGGTTTTTTTTTATGATCACTTAAAAGTCAAATGAAACCTTTTTAAAACATAATTTCCTTACAGGTACACATGTGAAGAGTGTACGAAACAGTTCTCTTCTGAGAAGTCGTTGAACCATCATATTAATACCAGACATGGTACGGAACACCGCTGTTCGCAGTGTGAGAAGGTTGGTACCACCATCTTTTTATTTATTTTTTCTAGAATGTGTCAGAATGATCCGTGGTTTAAGGTGCCTGTCCATTTGCCGGAGCGAGGCAGCTGTGTGGAGAGACGGAGAAATATTTATCAATCATGTCGGTGACTCACGTGGTGCGGAGATTTTGTGCAGTTCCATCTGTAATTTCTCCGTTTCTCCGCTCCGCTGAAATAGCCAGGCAGCCTTAAAAGTACCTCTTCTTAAGGCTTACTCACACCGGGACGGAATAGCAATGTATTTGTTACGGGTCAGCGCACACTAGCCACTTAGATCCCGCGGCGGGATGTCTCGGCACGTCGCGGGATGTCTTAAGGCCGCTCTCTCGAGAAAAGCTTAAAATAGCGTGCAGATGAAGCAGCTTTTTGTCGGCACTAACAGAGAAATTACGTCTGAAAAAAATAGTTAGTAATCCATATGATATGTTTGCACGATGGGTCGTACAATGTTGCTGGATTGGAGGGTTGAAAGGCGACAAGACACTGTCACTGTGAAGAAGGCGCTACCACGTTGGTAGTACTTAAATGAAAATACTTTTTCAACTGTAGATGGTAGCGAGTACGGTCCCTGCTGAGCCAAGCCCTCTGTCTCGTAGCAGATAGCAAGGACTCTATAAAGGCACTGAAGGGACTGCCTGTGACGAGGAACTGATTGGTTTTGGCCCGCGAGTCTCTTTTATAAGGGTCTTTGGCGTCAGTTTCACCCCGGCTAGTGGGGGTAGAACGGTACTCGCTACGGTTATTTATTAATAAAAGTAGAATCTATTTTCGGCGCAGGATTACAAAGAGACAAATACATCATTTGTTAATAGGTACAGACAAACTTTCACAAAACGATGCAAACAAGGGATTTTAACTATTGCCGGACGTTAATAAATATGAGAGAAATGCACCATTCTGTTAATGGGCAGACATAAAACTTTCACAAAACAAGGGATCTTTGACTATAGGGTTCGGTAATAACAAATGACAATGTGACCCTAACATTTTTAAAGCTTCGAACTATCCCTTGCATCTGTCTACTTTCTAAAGATATGCTGCTAACTAACGGTATTACTTAAAACATGTGCCTAACTATTAACTCTAAACCTAAGACTATGTATGCGGCTATCCTGCACAATATGATACGTAATTTGGTTTAGCCAGAATTTGTCTATCGGTATCACATAATAAGAAAAAAAACCACCAAACCATTTTAGTCCTTAATTTTTAATCAAGAGTATAAAAAAAATATTTACTGCTTTGCAATACAAAAGAAAATGATTTAGTTTTGTTACTTTTTAAAATCATGTATTATTTTTATTATAAAATATTTAAAATGCGGATAGCGGAGTGGCGTGTTGAGGGGTAGTTAGCTCCGTTTATATGCACAAGGTCATTGGCATGAATAGAAGCCTTAATATTCCGGCAGCCTACCAAAACATCCCGCGATGTGCAGCTGCATCCCGCCCCGGCATCCCTTAGCGCGCTCTCCAATGCCGTGTCAAGAAATCCCTTTCGAAGCCACGGAATCAAAAAAAAAAAAACTATTACATTAGCATTCATATTCGTATTCCTACTAGATATAGTAGCGGCACGAGTTATGAGCACAGATCATTGGCGTATGTAGGGCTTTTCCCCAGGGGGGGGGCCCCAACCTGAGATGTGACGCCCAATAAAGAGCAACGATTTTTCTTATAGGGCGTCGCATCCCAGGTTGGGGGCCAGGACCCCCCCCCTCGGGAGAAAAGAAAATATATTTTAATTAATTAAAAGCCTCATCTGTGCTCATGACTCGTGTCGGCTACTATAAGTTTGAATGTCCTTTGGTAATTTATTTATTTATTTATTTGGTAACTCAACAGCTTATAATATATTTTACATGAAATTATAAATATTCATCTCACTATTAATGAGCAGCCCAGTGCAGTTTCGTCAAAGTTACCACTGATACCAGCATCCTCCATAAAGTCCGCACACACTGCTCAGTGACAGCGAGATGATGACAACCATCTCTTAAGCCAATTACAGAGCTACACGGCACCGGCAAAACTAGGTTAGCTAAAAAGTGGCGAAACAAAAAAAAAAGAATAAAACAAAAATTATACAAGTGCACGTATCAGCAACAATGCGATTGTGGACACATTGCTCACATTAAATAGACATTAAAATAGACTTAAGCAAAAACAAATACAAATTGAATTTTGAAAGGTCTAACAGCGTGGTTTTCCGTGTGAATGAGTTGAGTTATGGCACAATACTAAACAAAATCTGCTTGATTTGTCTCCGGTATGATTGATTTACATCCTCTTTCGTTTTTGTGTGCGTATACTAAGTTGATTGGTAGAGAAGGCTAGGCATTGTTTGCCACGTTAGGTTTTCCATAACAAAAATTCAAATTATACAGCTAAAATTTTCCCTTCTCATAGAAAACTTGCTTTTCATGTAGATAATCAGTTTTTTGCTAATAAATCGTGTGTTCACGGTTTATTATGTACTTAAGTGCAATTAAGTAGTAACAACAATAGCAATAATTTGCAAACATGATGTTTTATTCCATGTAATGAGTTTTTATTCAAGAGCCTTGACCACGTTAGATTCATTACCTTACTATGCGACGCAAAAGAAGGTAATTTATTTGAATCCATCGCTACCAACTCAAACAGTGGCGTAGCTAGGTGGGGGCGTTTCTCGAAAGTCAGCGAAATGACTTCTATCCTTCCTCCTTATATATAAAATTCTTCCGTTACTGAGTGAGTGAGTGACTGACAGACAACGCACAGCCGAAACTACTGGTCGTGAGAGCTGAAATTTGGCATGTAGGTTCTTTGGGGAGTATAGGAGGGCAATAAGATTTTCCTAAATTCCTACGGGAACGGGAAAAACGGGATATGCGCGTATCAATTTGCGGGCAAAAGCTAGTTTACCTAAGTATAAAATATTCAAAAGAATATAAAACCGATTCGAGGTGGGTACATAGTTGCCAGCTAAAACACTAGGAAGTGGAGTCGGGCGGGGCAATTTGGGGAACAGTCTTCATGTAAATTTTTGACGTTTAAAAAGTACTGCTTTTCAGCATAATTTTAATGAATCCTTCTAATCCTTATCCTTACTTAATATTATAAATGCGAAAGTAACTCTGTCTGTCTATCTGTCTGTCTATCTGTCTGTCTATCTGTCTGTCTATCTGTCTGTCTATCTGTCTGTCTGTCTGTCTCGCTTTCACGTCAAAACTACTGAACCGATTTAAATGAAATTTGGTACAGAGATAGTCTAGAGCCTGAGAAAGGAGATAGGCTACTTTCTATTCCGGGAGTACGTTCCCTAGGGACCACGCGGGCGAAGCCGCTGGCAGAAGCTAGTGACTATATAAATTCGGTTTTTGGGGCAAACATTTCCGCTTTAGCGCGTGTTATTCTTGAGTTTTTATTCTTTCATATCTCTGTATTACGTGACCCAAAAGTTAGTGAACCCAAAAGTTAGTCAACCCAAAGGTTGACTAACCCACAGGTTAGTCAACCTTTGGGTTAAAAAGACTACACTGTGGTAGGACGAGATAATTCTCTACCAGTCGGTATTGAATGCCTTGTTGCATTAAGTCCGCCCATGTATCAATAGTGTACATAAAGTACATAAAAAAAAAAAACTACACTTATGTTATAAAGATTTGTTTGTTTGTTTTAATTGAATAGGCTCCGAAACAACTGGACGAATTTGAGAAATTCTTTCACCATTAGAATCCTTTTTTTTTTTTTTTTTGGCGAAGAAAATGCCTGTCGCATACCACGTCATCCGGGGAGACGACGTGGTTATGTGGGACTTGCACCCACTACAAACTTCGCCTGTGCACCTACTTTCGCCTTGATGGATGGGTGGCGAGAACTGCTATGCATGACATTCGCGACCCATCTAGCGTAGCCCACTTCTGGGCTCCCTCTTCTATGCCCGCCTCCGGGCTTCCTCTTCCTTCAGCGATGTCCAGATACACTGGGACATCACCACGACTCCAGGGACCTTACAGCGTGGACGATAGAGTCCCCGATCTATCGTCTGCAGGCCCCTCTTATGGCGGCATCAAGTCGGCATTCCGCCGCCTGCGCCGTCCTGTCCTTCTTCGACGAATCGGGTCAGCGAGAGAGTCTTCCTCCCTGGCCCGCTCCGCCGCTTCCTTCTGCGAGATCACGTCCTCGCAAAAAGACGCAACCGCCTCCCATACCGTTTCACTGCCGACCATACCCCTGACAACGACCGGCAGTGACAAATCTTCCCCAATTTCTGCCACCAGAACACGGCGCTGCGCTTCCCAGGCTGGGCACTCCACGAGAGTGTGAACAGCCGTGTCCTGGCTACAGCCGCACTGATGACACATGGGAGTCGCCTCCCGTCTTGCCACTGTATGCAAGTATTTGCCAAAACAGCCATGCGCCGACAAAACCTGCACTAAACGGAAGGACAACGTCCCGTGTCGCCTCCGTACCCACTCCTCTAGAATTGGCTGGATAGCCCCAACAGTCCAGTGTCCAGCACTAGGCGTCTCCAGCCTCTCCGCCCATTGCCTCACGATAGCAGCCTGCGCCTCTCTCCGCCACCTCATCATCACTTCAGGCAGCGGACCATTGCCGCTCTCCGCCCGAACTTCCACACTTTGTTGGTAAACTTCGGCAAGCACTCGCGCCTCCAGATCCCAGGGGGGTGTTCCTGCCAATGCAAACGCCGCTTCAGCTGAGATTGTGCGGTATCCGCGTATTACCCTGATTGCCATGACTCTTTGCGGTCGCCGCAGATGAGCCTTGTTCTGGGCAGTCAGTGAGTCCGCCCACACTGGGGCGCCATACAGTGCCATCGAACGAACCACCCCCGTGTAAAGCCGTCGACAGCTCACACTCGCTCCACCTAGATTCGGCAATAGCCGACTTAGGGCGGAAGCTGTGCCGATTAGCTTTGGGGCAAGTCGGCAGAAGTGCTCGCCGAAGTTCCACCTGCGATCTACGACGAGGCCCAGGTATTTCATGTGCGTGCGCACCATGATTTGCTCACTACCTATAGTAATGTGAGCACCCGCCGGTGGTCGACGTCGCGGCCCATAGAACACCAGGGACTCAGTCTTCTCGAGCGCCACCCTAACGGCCCATTCACGACTTTGGTCTTAGCGGCGAGCGGCGCGGCAGGCGGCGCGGCGGCGGCAAGCGGTTCGTTTTACACGCCACGTACCCTCAGTAGCGGCTAGCGGCAGCGGGCGAGGTGGACGTATTTAGGTGGAACGTGCTCAAAATTATGGCGTTATCAAAATTATCCCTTCTGTGTTTAGAAAGCAGTATATTTTTAAAACAAGATATTCTTAATATGGGAGAAGGAGTGCACGAACTGAATAAAGATCGATATTTAAATGGCGAATTTCGTGACCTATACGAAGATTACAGAAAATATCCGGACAAGTTTTATGAGTACACAAGAATGAGTGTGGAAACATGTGATTATATTCTGCAGCACATATACGTATATTTAAAACAGCACATCAGATCCAAAAGGGTCTAAATTTTTTTGTATAATAATATGAGTTCGCCGCCGAGTCCGTCACACCTACACCGCTATCCGCGCCGCTCTGTTTCATGGCGTCGCGCTCATTCGCTTGTACTGTTGATCTCGCCGCTCCCCGCACCGCGCGCCGCTGCTGCGATTCGCTCCGACAAAACCGCGCGCGTTTTCGCTATGAGCGGCGACTCGTGGCGTGCTTCAAACATTTTCATACATTTGTTCTTATCGCTCGCCGCCCCGCACGCCGCCGCCGCTCACCGCGGTAAGGTCGTGAATGGGCCGTAAGACCTAGCGCTTCGATGCGACTGATGACCAGAAACGCTCCTTCAGTAGCCAAGCGCGCCGCTTCCTCAAAATTTCCTCCCCGGGCTGTGATGAGAGTGTCGTCAGCATAACAAATGACGCCCAGCCCGGGTGAGAGAGCAACGCGAAGGACCCAGTCATAACCCACGTCCCACAGTAGTGGTCCTAGGACTGACCCCTGTGGGACACCACACGTGATAGGCCTCCGTACGATTTCGCCATTGCGTCCCTGGTAACTTATACATCGCCCCCTCAAATAGTCTGCCACCAGCTGCCTTAAGTACACGGGCACCCCATGAACCATTAGAATCCTACATTATCCTCGATGAACATAGGCTATAGAATATTTTCAAAAGTGGGGGATCCGTATGAAAACTTTGATAATGTAATCCAAGGTACGCTACGGAAACTATTGGCAATAGAGCAAAGTGATGTACTACAGTTTTATAGAGTACATCAGTATCCACAAAAACGTCCGCGAGGGTATATATCTAACTATTATGGTTAAGTCACAATAACCGCTTTTTATTCAAATTATTCTATCAAAACCCGGGTGGAATGGAATAGTGGTGATTTTTGTATCATGATATTAATCCTTATCCATTTAAATGGTTTGGTAATTTAGGTTGGTTTTGTATACGTAAATTACACTTTAAATTATGCAAATTGGACCTTTCTTTAAAAGTTACGACGGGTATAAAAATTCTCTAAGCAAGAAAAATGACGCGGTTTGAGCGAACTGCCCTACGTTTAGTCTATTAATAAGTAATTTACACGTTAGCCTTTATACAGGAAGGACATATAGGAGATGAAGTTCGTGGAGTACCTACAAAACCCGCACGAACGAAGTCGCGGGCGAAGTACTAGTCTGTTATAAAAGAAACCTGTTTGTTTTTGTTTCAGACGTTCTCCAACAACTCCAACCTGAAAAAACATATAAAGTGCATTCATACAACAAAATAATTGTTAATTTAATGTTAAATAAATATTTTGAATACATAATTACTGTTTCACTTAACCTCTGCACTGCGATATGACGTAAGTCTGTTTGTCCTTTGTTTTTGCCCTAGGTATGAAGTTCAAATGACTCTTGTACCCTTTATTTCACCTGCTATATTTAATTCTCTTCATCAGCAGACAGTGGCGTATTTAGTCGCAAAGGGTCCCAACCATTTTGGCGGAGTGAGCCGTTTTAAGGGTATTTGTAGATAGATAGATAGATAGATAAAACATTTATTCAGTACAACACAAAAAGACACAACACAAAAGCATGATTATATAAATTATAAAACAGAAAAAGAAACAAGTCGATTAGAACATAGGTAATACATTAAAAAAGAAAACGAGAACATTCGGTAGGATTTCCTAACTACCTACAGCCTTAAGAATTGTGACAAAGTAAAATCCTTGTGCGGTTCGTGACGTCAAGTTGTACCGAATGGGAGCCCAGCTCAGCATGTGTCAGGCAGTTTACCTGACGCTGATATTCTGCTGGATCCCTGTGGCGCTTACGGACGCCGAGCAGGTGCAGAAAAATTTAAAAAGTTAGAAAGTGCAATCTTGAATAATGGATTTGCACGGTGAGTTACCCATATTTATTTAAAAATTGATTATTAAATATTGTGTTTTGTTTATTTATGCGTTGGTGTGGGAATTTAACAACAGGCACAGGCATTCATAGATACGGGAATAGAAATTTATATGATTGTGTGTAGTGTTCAAACGATATGAAAAATAAATATGGCTGCGATCAATAATTACTACAATAGTGTGTAGTATTTGAAAACGATATTTTTAAAATAAATTAAATATACTGAAAGATTAGCTCCATCAACAGAATGTCCGAACGTCGTAAGCTGCACTTGGCTTGCCTACTATTTGGTGTTATAAAGTACAACCCACGCGGCGCGCGCTAACATGGCGGCAGCTGCCGACCAATAGCGTTACAGGAAAAAGAAGCGCGTTGCGTGGAGCGTGCCGATTGGTAAATAGCATTTCCCGCGCTTTGAAAATTCATCTTCTGCGCAGGTACATCGGTAAGCCATATCAGGTGGGTATTACTGTAAGTGGTGTAATGGTGTAGTGATTGCGCACCTCCCTGTGTAGAAGTCGTATTTTCTTGTGTATCCCATAGTACAGTTAATGTGAATATTTTGACGGAAATCCTAGCCCCCACCGTGTAATCATTGGCTAGAAAAAAATATAAAAGAAATTTTAATGATTTCAGCAACGAATATTCCCTGAAAATTCATATGAAAGTCCACAATACTGAGAAGAAACACTTCTGTGATCAGTGCGATAGGAAGTTTAGCAACAAGCACCGATTGACTGTGCATAAGAGGTAAGGGTATTAAGTTGTTTTTAGTACTTTTTTGCCTTTTCTTTGAATATTTTGGTCAAACCATAAAAACCTCATAAGTTCGCTTAAGAGGACACATGGGCGACGAGACTATGTATGTAAAAAGTCATAATTCGAGATTTGGCTCTCGACTGTTTTCTCCTCCAATATTGGAACGATTTAAGAGATATTTCACAAACTGAATAAGAAGGATGTATACTGTGTCCAAATTTGTACACTAGGGCTCTGTTGACAGCGATTTATCGGACAATTTTGAGCATTTTGTGAGGGTTCTAGTGCGTATACGGTTTATTAATCATAGGGAAACAGGGACACAGTATATATCCTTCTTATTCAGTTGGTGAAATATCTCTTAAATCGGTCCAATATTGGAGGAGAAAACAGTCGAGAGCCAAACCTCGAATTATGACTTTTTACATACAAAGTCTCGCCGCCAGCATTTCCTCTTAAATACTGACTAGCAAAAATATCCTTTGATTTTAGGACTCTTTGTTAAGACGTCTCCACAACAGTAACTTATCGTTTAATTTATCAAATAGATTTGAAGGAAGAAAAGGAATCCACGGACAGAATAACTCCCGTCTTAAGTGAACCTGGCCAAAATAACCCTATCAATTCTGACTTGGGCCAGAATGACTCTATCAAGTGTGACCCTGGCCAGAATGACCCCCGCCAAATATGTTTCCGACCAGAATTACACCGAAAATTACCCCTTCTTCTTTGTTATAGTTCTAACTCCGGTATATAAAGCCATTCTTGTTCATCCGATGCGCGTGCACCCTAACGACGCATTCTAACTTGCTCTCGCACAATGCCGTGCATAATCATACCACTGAGTTCTAATGTGTCGAGTGTCCACCTAGCATAAATATCCTCTGATTTTAACAGTCTCTGTTAAGAGGACTCCACAAAAGATAAGGGATCAGTTATTTAGCAAAAAGATTCAAGAAACAAGATGGACTCCCGCCTAAAGTGACCCCGGCCAGAATGACTCTATCAAGTCTAACCTTGGCCAGAATGACCCGATCAAGTCTGACCCTGGCGATAATGGCCCTATCAAGGGCTGATGGCCGCTCCCAAAAATGACCCAGGCCAGAATGACCCCCGTCAGAAGCGAACAAGGCCATTATGGCTACCTCAAAGGAAATTTCCAGTCAGAATGACACCAAAAATGACCCCCTTTCCCTTGTTATAGATCTCACTCCGGTATAAAGCCATTCTCGTGCGCTCAATGCGCGTGCACGTTCACGACGCGCTCTAACTTGCGCGCGCATAGTGCGGTACACGACCATACCACTCAGTTCTACAACGTCGAGTGCCATTCTTATTATAATACTGGACAACATGCAAACTATGCGAGCAAACAAAATTGACCCTTGTTGTAGACACTTCATCAAAACGACTCCCCTAAAAATACCCACGTATAAAATTACCCTATCAAACGTTAAGCTGGATAGAATAGTTCCCGAAAAAAATAACAGCGTCAAGAATCACCTGGTCAAAAATTGCCCAGGCTAGAATGACCCCCACCAAAAAAGACTCAAGGCCAGAATAACCCCAGTATAAAGTCACTAAGGTTAGAATGACCCCCGCCAAATATGTTTCTCTCTTTCTATTTTTTCGAATTCCGTAGAACTTTTAATTAGTTGACGTATTGGAAACCCATAAAAAATTCCAGCCTTTAATTTCTCAGTACTCAATCCAGGAAATTTTTGAGAAAGGAACTTGAAGCTTAAAATAAGAATTGTAGGTAAACCAGAGCTGTCAGCTGACATCTAGTAGCAGCAATGTACTTTACCGACTACAGATGCGAACAAACTGCACCAAAACATTTTTTTTTTGTAGGCCAGTGATATGTTTTTGACTAGAAATACACTATTTCTCTCTCTCTCTCTCTCCCTCTCTTTATCTCTCTCTCTCTCTCTCCCTCTCTTTATCTCTCTCTCTCTCTCTCCCTCTCTTTATCTCTCTCTCTCTCTCTCCCTCTCTTTATCTCTCTCTCTCTCTATTAATGTAAATATAACTCTTGTTACCTATTCTTATAGATCTCACTCCGGTATAACGCGCATAGTGCGGTACACGACAATACCACGCAGTTCTACTGCGTCGAGTACCATACTTATTATAATACTGGACAACATGCAAACTATGCGAGCAAACAAAATTGACCCTTGTTGTAGAGACTTCATCTAAACGACTCCCCCAAAAATACCCACGTATAGAATTATCCTATCAAGCGTTTAGCTGGATAGAATAGTTCCCGAAAAAAATAACAGCATCAAGAATCACCTGGTCAAAAATTGCCCAGGCTAGAATGACCCCCACCAAAAAAGACTCAAGGCCAGAATAACCCCAGTATAAAGTCACTAAGGTTAGAATGACCCCCGCCAAATATGTTTCTCTCTTTCTATTTTTTCGAATTCCGTAGAACTTTTAATTAGTTGACGTATTGGAAACCCATAAAAAATTCCAGCCTTTAATTTCTCAGTACTCAATCCAGGAAATTTTTGAGAAAGGAACTTGAAGCTTAAAATAAGAATTGTAGGTAAACCAGAGCAAGAATAACCCCAGTATAAAGTGACTAAGGTCAGAATGACTCCCGCCCAATATATATCACTGGCCTACACTCATTTTGGTGCCTAAGATTTTAGACCTGATTTTGGGTATATTTTGTGAGCTGACACGAGAAAACTAGTCACATGTTTCATATCGGCTCTAGTTGATGAGAAAGAAGAAAAATACATATTCCAAAAAAAAAAAAATTTGGAAATTATACATTAAGAATTTTTTTTTTGTGATTTTCTTGAGTGAGGTTGTCCTGGACAATCACGCATAATTCCCCAGCAATAATCAGCCATCATATGATTGTCCCATCTGCCTTGGTACCTGTGCTCCATTGTTTTTATATCCTGGTGAAAGTGTTCACCTTGTTTTTCGCTAAAATCTCCTAAATTATGTTCAAAATGATCGATATGATTACGCAGGTAGTGCACCTTCAAGCCTATTACAGCCTAAATTTTTGAAGTTCAGCAGCATTTATTCGACTAACTGTTCGTAGTTATCTGCTTTGAAGTTACCAAGAAAGGTTTGTGTAACAACGACAAAAGATTTCCACGCAAGTTTTTCTATTTCAGTCATAGAAGCTTCGAATTCCGTAGAACTTTTAATTAGTTGACGTATTGGAAACCCATAAAAAATTCCAGCCTTTAATTTCTCAGTACTCAATCCAGGAAATTTTTGAGAAAGGAACTTGAAGCTTAAAATAAGAATTGTAGGTAAACCAGAGCTGTCAGCTGACATCTAGTAGCAGCAATGTACTTTACCGACTACAGATGCGAACAAACTGCACCAAAACATTTTTTTTTTGTAGGCCAGTGATATGTTTTTGACTAGAAATACACTATTTCTCTCTCTCTCTCTCTCCCTCTCTTTATCTCTCTCTCTCTCTCTCCCTCTCTTTATCTCTCTCTCTCTCTCTCCCTCTCTTTATCTCTCTCTCTCTCTATTAATGTAAATATAACTCTTGTTACCTATTCTTATAGATCTCACTCCGGTATAAAGCCATTCTCGTGCACTCAATGCGCGCGCACGTTCACGACGCGCTCTAACTTGCGCGCGCATAGTGCGGTACACGAAAATACCACGCAGTTCTACTGCGTCGAGTGCCATGCGTATTATAAGACTGCAAAGAGTCTGAAGAGGCATTTTAACGAGTCGATTAAGCATGTCGAGTTGAAGATTGATGATATGTGAGTACTTTTTCATATTTTAGTACTAGCTTTTGATCCCTAGGGAATAAACTTCCGGGATAAAAATTTAGCCTATGTGTTATTCCAGACTATAATCTACCTCTGTGCCTAATTTCATGAAGATCCTTTCAGGCGTTCTGACGTGAAAGAGTAACAAACAAACATCTATGCATCCTCATAAACTTTCGCATTTCTAATATTATTATGTAGGATGGCTCAGTAATGCTAGCAAAAGAGGAGGCCGAACGCGTGAGAGAGAGGGAAACCTCACGCCCCAGCCGCTGTAACAGAAGAAGACGCCCCGGGCGTCGGGAGTCGCAGGGCGATTCCCGGGCACCGTAGGCGCACTCTGCGGACGGCGAGCATTGGGTGGCTCGCCGTCCGATCAGAACCAGGGGGGCTACTCTCTAACGAAATCCGTAGTTTCGGGCTTAGTTGCGGGCGGGCATATTCTACTCCGTATCACCTAACCACTGAGAACTAATGATAACACGATTTGACAGTTACTGTGAAATCGTGTTGTCATTCATTCTCAGTTCGGGTTCGGGACTAATCGTAAGTCTGTAGGTGATACGGAGTAGAATACGAACGCCCGTAACTAAGCCCGAAACTACGGATTTCGTTGGAGAGTAGCCCCCCAGGCCCGGGTCGACGGCGCGCTGTGTTCCACGCGCGCCTCAAAGAGCTGTCAGCATAAAAGACGGGGCACGCTAGGGCCAGTGCCTGCCGGGGTTGCGGGATTTATTCGAAAGAGTCACCGCGGCCCTGGAACGCAAAGGGCATTAGGAGGAACACGGATGGGTTTTAGTCAGTAAGAGTCTGACACTCCCTTCTGCTTCACCCAGAGCGAGAGGAGTTATTTGATGATTTCCCATCCATAAAAAAAGGATGGTTCAGTATTAACTAGTCGCCAACAGGATCGACCGCAGCCAAGGCGAGACGATCTACAGTGCGATTGTCTGTCTGTCAGCGGGCTGTATCTCAAGAACCGTAATAAGTAGACTGTTGAAATTTTCACAGATTGTGTATTTCTGTTGCCGTTATAACCAATAATCCTTACTAATATTATAAATGCAAAAGTGACTCTTTCTGTCTGTCTGCCTGTCGCGCTTTCACGCAAAAACTACTGAACCGATTTAAATGAAATTTAGTACACAGATAGTCTAGAGCCTGAGAAAGGACATAGGCTACTTTTTATCCCGGGAGTATTTTCCCTAGGGACCACGCGGGCGAAGCCGCTGGCAGAAGCTAGTGAATATTAAATTAAACTAAAAATTGATCAAACGTCTTTTTTTCTTTCTGTTTATGGTACGGAACCCTACGTGTGCGAGTCCGACTCCCACTTAGCTGGTTTTTTTTAATATGCTATCTATGGTCACTACAAAGTCAAATGAAACCTTTTTAAAACATAATTTCCTTACAGGTACACATGTGAAGAGTGTACGAAACAGTTCTCTTCTGAGAAGTCGTTGAACCATCATATTAGTACCAGACATGGTACGGAACACCGCTGTTCGCAGTGCGAGAAGGTTGGTACCACCATCTTTTTATTTATTTTTTCTAGAATGTGTCAGAATGATCCGGGGTTTAAGGTGCCTGTCCATTTGCCGGAGCGAGGCAGCTGTGTGGAGAGACGGATAAATATTTATCAATCATGTCAGTGACTCACGTGGTTCGGAGATTTTGTGCAATTCCATCTGTAATTTCTCCGTTTCTCCGCTCCGCTGAAATAGACAGGCAACCTTAAAAGTACCTCTTCTTAAGGCTTACTCACACCGGGACGGAATAGCAATGAATTTTGTTACGGGTCAGCGCACACTAGCCACTTAGATACCGCGCCGGGATGCCTCGGCACGTCGCGGGATGTCTTAAGGCCGCTCTCTCGAAAAAAGCTTAAAACAGCGTGCAGATGAAGCAGCTTTTCGTCGGCACTAACAGAATAAATTACGTCTGAAAAAAATAGTTAGTAATCTGTATGATATGATACGTAATTTGGTTTTTCAGAATTTGTCTATCGGTATCACATAATAAGAAAAAAAACCACCAAACCATTTTACTCCTTAATTTTTAATAAAAAGAGTATAAAAATATATTTAATGCTTTGCAATACAAACGAAAATGATTTAGTTTTGTTACTTTTTAAAATCATGTATTATTTTTATTATAAAATATTTAAAATGCGGATAGCGGAGTGGCGTGTTGAGGGGTAGTTAGCTCCGTTTATATGCACAAGGTCATTGGCATGAATAGAAGCCTTAATATTCCGGCAGCCTACCAAAACATCCCGCGATGTGCAGCTGCATCCCGCCCCCGGCATCCCTTAGCGCGCTCTCCAATGCCGTGTCAAGAAATCCCTTTCGAAGCCACGGAATCAAAAAAAAAAAAACTATTACATTAGCATTCATATTCGTATTCCTACTAGATATAGTAGCGGCACGAGTTATGAGCACAGATCATTGGCGTATGTAGGGCTTTTCTCCAGGGGGGGGGCCCCAACCTGAGATGTGACGCCCAATAAAGAGCAACGATTTTTCTTATAGGGCGTCGCATCCCAGGTTGGGGGCCAGGACCCCCCCCCTCGGGAGAAAAGAAAATATATTTTAATTAATTAAAAGCCTCATCTGTGCTCATGACTCGTGTCGGCTACTATAAGTTTGAATGTCCTTTGGTAATTTATTTATTTATTTATTTGGTAACTCAACAGCTTATAATATATTTTACATGAAATTATAAATATTCATCTCACTATTAATGAGCAGCCCAGTGCAGTTTCGTCAAAGTTACCACTGATACCAGCATCCTCCATAAAGTCCGCACACACTGCTCAGTGACAGCGAGATGATGACAACCATCTCTTAAGCCAATTACAGAGCTACACGGCACCGGCAAAACTAGGTTAGCTAAAAAGTGGCGAAACAAAAAAAAAAGAATAAAACAAAAATTATACAAGTGCACGTATCAGCAACAATGCGATTGTGGACACATTGCTCACATTAAATAGACATTAAAATAGACTTAAGCAAAAACAAATACAAATTGAATTTTGAAAGGTCTAACAGCGTGGTTTTCCGTGTGAATGAGTTGAGTTATGGCACAATACTAAACAAAATCTGCTTGATTTGTCTCCGGTATGATTGATTTACATCCTCTTTCGTTTTTGTGTGCGTATACTAAGTTGATTGGTAGAGAAGGCTAGGCATTGTTTGCCACGTTAGGTTTTCCATAGCAAAAATTCAAATTATACAGCTAAAATTTTCCCTTTTCATAGAAAACTTGCTTTTCATGTAGATAATCAGTTTTTTTGCTAATAAATCGTGTGTTCACGGTTTATTATGTACTTAAGTGCAATTAAGTAGTAACAACAATAGCAATAATTTGCAAACATGATGTTTTATTCCATGTAATGAGTTTTTATTCAAGAGCCTTGACCACGTTAGATTCATTACCCGACTATGCGACGCAAAAGAGGGTAATTTATTTGAATCCATCGCTACCAACTCAAGCAGTGGCGTAGCTAGGTGGGGGCGTGACTCTAAAGTCAGCGAAATGACTTCTATCCTTCCTCCTTATATATAAAATTCTTCCGTTACTGAGTGAGTGAGTGACTGATAGACAACGCACAGCCGAAACTACTGGTCGTGAGAGCTGAAATTTGGCATGTAGGTTCTTTGGGGAGTATAGGAGGGCAATAAGATTTTCCTAAATTCCTACGGGAACGGGAAAAACGGGATATGCGCGTATCAATTTGCGGGCAAAAGCTAGTTTACCTAAGTATAAAATATTCAAAGGAATATAAAACCGATTCGAGGTGGGGACACAGTTGCCAGCTAAAACACTAGGAAGTGGAGTCGGGCGGGGCAATTTGGGGAACAGTCTTCATGTAAATTTTTGACGTTTAAAAAGTACTGCTTTTCAGCATAATTTTAATGAATCCTTCTAATCCTTATCCTTACTTAATATTATAAATGCGAAAGTAACTCTGTCTGTCTATCTGTCTGTCTGTCTCGCTTTCACGTCAAAACTACTGAACCGATTTAAATGAAATTTGGTACAGAGATAGTCTAGAGCCTGAGAAAGGACATAGGCTACTTTCTATCCCGGGAGTACGTTCCCTAGGGACCACGCGGGCGAAGCCGCTGGCAGAAGCTAGTGACTATATAAATTCGGTTTTTGGGGCAAACATTTCCGCTTTAGCGCGTGTTATTCTTGAGTTTTTATTCTTTCATATCTCTGTATTACGTGACCCAAAAGTTAGTCAACCCAAAGGTTGACTAACCCACAGGTTAGTCAACCTTTGGGTTAAAAAGACTACACTGTGGTAGGACGTGATAATTCTCTACCAGTCGGTATTGAATGCCTCGTTGCATTAAGTCCGCCCATGTATCACTAGTGTACATATAAAAAAAAAATATTTTCTACACTAATATTATAAAGATTTGTTTGTTTGTTTGAATTGAATAGGCTCCGAAACACCTGGACGAATTTGAAAAATTCTTTCACCATTAGAATCCTACATTATCCCCGATGAACATAGGCTATAGAGTATTTTCAAAAAGTTAGGGATCCGTATGAAAACTTCGATAATGAAACCCAACGTGTGAAAAAAATACCAAAAAAAATCCTTATATCGCGTGCGCTGCGGAAACTATTGACAATAGAGCAAAGTGATGTACAACAGTTTTATAGAGGACATCAATATCCACAAAAACGTCCGCGAGGGTATATGTCTAACTGTTATGGTTAAGTCACAATAACCGCTTTTTATTCAAATTATTCGATCAAAACCCGGTTGAAATGGAATAGTAGTAATTTTGGTATCATGAATTAATCCTTATCCATTTAAATGGTTTGGTAATTTAGGTTGGTTTTGTATACGTAAATTACACTTTAAATTATGCAAATCGGACCTTTCTTTAAAAGTTACGACGGGTATAAAAATTCTCTAAGTAAGAAAAATGACGCGGTTTGAGCGAACTGCCCTACGTTTAGTCTATTAATAAGTAATTTACACGTTAGCCTTTATACAGGAAGAACATATAGGAGATGAAGTTCGTGGAGTACCTACAAAACCCGCGCAAACGAAGTCGCGGGCGAAGTGCTAGTCTGTTATAAAAGAAACCTGTTTGTTTTTGTTTCAGACGTTCTCCAACAACTCCAACCTGAAAAAACATATAAAGTGCATTCATACAACAAAATAATTGTTAATTTAATGTTAAATAAATATTTTTCATACATAATTACTGTTTCACTTAACCTCTGCACTGCGATATGACGTAAGTCTGTCTGTCCTTTGTTTTTGCCCTAGGTATGAAGTTCAAATGACTCTTGTACCCTTTATTTCACCTGCTATATTTAATTCTCTTCATCAGCAGACAGTGGCGTATTTAGTCGCAAAGGGTCCCAACCATTTTGGCGGAGGGAGCCGTTTTTAAGGGTATTTGTCTTCTACACTATTAATATTATAAAAAGGAAAGATTTGTTTGTTTGAAATGAATAGGCTCCGAAACTACAGGACTGATTTGAAAAATTCTTTCACCATTAGAATCCTACATTATCCCTGATGAACATAGGCTATAGAATATTTTCAAAAAGTTGGGGATCCGTATGAAAACTTCGATAATGTAATCCAAGGTGTGAAAAAAAAATACTAAAAAAAATCCTTGTATCGCATACGCTGCAGAAACTATTGGCAATAGAGCAAAGTGATGTACTACAGTTTTATAGAAGACATCAATATCTACAAAAAAGTCCGCGAGGGTATATATTTAACTATCATGGTTAAGTCACAATGACCGCTTTTTGTTCAAATTATTCAATAAAAACCCGGGTGGAATGGAATAGTGGTGATTATGGTATCATGATATTAATCCTTATCGACTTAAATTGTTTGATAATTAAGGTTGGTTGTGTACATGTGAATTACACTTTAAATTATTCAAATCGGACCTATCGTTTAAAAGTTACGACGGGTATAAAAATACTCTAAGTAAGAAAAATGTGGCAGTTTGAGGGAATTGCAACAACCCAATACAACCCTAATCTCTTCAAAGTTAGAGTGAACAGGCTCCTTCTGGGTAAGCTCGCTCCATCGTAGACTTTGTCTCTGTCATCTCTGACCTAGACTAGAGTCAAGAGCAAACCCACCACAAATTAAAAAAAAAAAAATTGCCCTTCGTTTAGTCTATTAATAAATAATTTACACATTACATTATCGGGGTAGAGGGGATATGAAGATCGTGGACTACCAACTAAATCTGCGCGAACAAAGTCGCGGGCGAAGTGCTATTCTTCTACACTAATATTATAAAGAGGAAAGATTTGTTTGTTTGTTTGTTTGAATTGTATAGGCTCCGAAACTACTGGACCGATTTGAAAAATTCTTTCAGCATTGGATAGCTACATTATCTGGGAGTAACATAGGGAATAGGTAGACAATTGAAATTTTCACAGAGTGTGTATCTCTGTTGTCGATGCTGCTTTAAAACAAAACTGATGGTCCCACAAATACAAGAAACATATTTTTTTTTGGTTTATGGTACGGAATCTTTCGTGCGAGTCCGACTTGGACTGGCAGCGGAAGGATTGACAGCTCAAGATTTATACAGAGGGCTTAGAACGAATATTCTTGACGTCAGTACGTCTACCATGAGTTTTATCAACCTATACTCGCTAGCGACTGTAGTTAAAAAAATGTATGAGAACGTTTTAAATAAAAGTTTATAATTTACTAGCTATTTATAGATGAAAATTGAAACGCAGACGAAGTTGCGCGGGTCAGCGCAACTTCGTCTGCGTCACAATTTTCATCTATAATATAACTCCTACCCTACTCCTACCCTACTCCTACCCTACTCCTACCCTACTCCTACCCTACCTACCCTACCTACTTCCTACCCTACCTACCTACCCTACCTACCTACCTACCTACCCTACCTACCTACCTACCTACCCTACCTACCTACCCTATCTACCTATCCATTTTTTTTCTTTTAAACCTTCCCTGTATTTTGGCGAATCCAACAAAAAAAGAATTATTAAAATCGGTCCAGCCGTTCTCGAGTTTTAGCGAGACTAACGAACAGCAATTCATCTATACTAATATATAAAGCTGAAGAGTTTGTTTGTTTGCTTGAACGCGCTAATCTCAGAAACTACTGGTCCGATTTGAAAAATTCTTTCAGTGTTAGATAGCCCACTTATCGAGGAAGGCTATAGGCTATATATCATCACGCTAAGACCAATAGGAGCGGAGCAGTAATGAAAATTGTGACGCAGACGAAGTTGCGCGGGTCAGCTAGTTTTTATATATATAGATTTGTTTCAGTTGTTAACTAATAAGCAAGCAAGTTGCAAGTAAAACTTTAGTTAACAACTAAATAAATAAATTAAAAACTTAGTTTTTTAAAGTTTTCATACATTTTTTCAACGACAGTCGCTAGCGATTATAGATTGATAAAACTCATGGTAGACGTACCTACTGGTAAAGTAACGTAAAATTGTACTACAACTAAAATACTCGTTTCGCGGATAATATTTACTTGAATTAGATTACTACTTAATTACATACTATATTCATATTTTTGAATGGTACAATTTGTGTATCATCATCTACCTAGCCTTTTCCCAACTATATTGGGGTCGGCTTCCAGTCAAACCGGATTTAATCAAATCAAATCGTATATTTCAAATAAACCATTTACAGGCACTTTTGAATTTTCAAGGTCGGTCAGTCCAAAAAGATGAAGCTATTTGCACGTTCCAAAGCGTAGATCTCTATGGAGAAGAACGTGCAAGAAACTCCACGGACACTCTTGTAAAAAATAATAAATTGTTACAAATTTTTGTTTACATCAAGTTGAAATTATACAAACATGTGAGAACGATGTAAAAGACGAGCAGGATAAAAGCGTCCGGGAAAAAAAGGAACAATTCAAAGAAATATTTAAAATAAACCACGGCAACTGAGAAATGACCAGTCCCAACTGACAGCGCCCGTTCACGAACATGACGCATGCGCTAGCACCATTCGGCTCAACCATTTTGAAGGGAATTTAATACATACAATTTGTGTATGTCGCATAAAATTAAACCAAAATACTAGGGGGTTGCAGTTTTTATATACTCAAAATTCACTTATATATATAAATACCTACGTCAAAATATTCGTGTTAGGCCTTCCGAAGTGATCGAAATCGTCAGGTTATTATTCACTTTTTGACAAATGGTACAATGGTACTAATGCAGTACCTAATATAACATTTTGATTCATTATCGATTATGACTTTTATAAAATGCCCGTCTCTGACACAGGCTGGCAGTGGTTTTACGGACGAATGTTTGTCTCTTATTTTGTTTTATAGCTGTTTTTATTATTTGTGTATTATTAATGTGCGTCTGTTTGGGCGGAATAAACAATTTTTCTTTCTTTCTTTTCTTTTTTATCTATGACATGCTTAATTTAATTACTTCATTTATCAATTTCGAACAACGATATAGCCCATTTTGTTAGCTTAGCTAGCTCAACACATGACAGTGGCTCCTCCGGTCCTTGAGAAAAGAAGCTCGCTAGCCGCATATTTAATTTGCTATAAAAAAAAATAACACATGATTTAAAAAAGTTACAAAAGCAAATTATTTTCGTTTGTATTGCAAAGCAGTAAATATTTCTTTTTTAAACTTAATAAAAAAATAAAGGAGTGAAATGGTTTCATCTCAACGATTTGGAGGTGATTTGGTGTTTTTTTTCTTATTATGTGATACCGATACATAAATTCTGGCTAAACCAAATTACGTATCATATCATGTAGATTACAACCTATTTTTTTCAGATGTAATTTCTCAGTAAATTCCGACGAAAAGTTGCTTCATCTGCACGCTTTTTAAAGCATTTTTCGAGAGAGCAGCCTTAAACTAAGAAGTCCTGTTGTAACTTCTAACTAATACAAATAGTAGTTTTATGTTTATTATTATGGCACTGATTTAAAGAGGCAGTTGTAAATAGCGGTTTTGGTAAGTTAAAAATTATAAATGGCACGTTTAATAACTAGTTCAGCAGTTAAAACTAAGCAGTAAAGTAAACAAAAATGAGTAATAAAAAATAATTAAATGGATCAGTGAATATACAGGGTTATTTGTAAAACACCAAAAACCTCTTAGGCAGTGAAAGCACACAAACAACTTTTACTTTGAGACCAAGCCCGAAAACTCGAAAAAAATATCAGCTGTTTCATACATTTTCATTGGCCTAATATGCATTTTGTATGAAACAGCTGATATTTTTTTTAACCCCGTATAATTGAGCAGGAAAATAATTAAATGGGCGGTGAAAATTATTGAACGAGCGGTTACGTGTGGGCAGTAATAAATCGGAATTTGGGCTCGACGGAGCCCAATTTCCGAGTTATCCCGCGAAGCAGGCTCCTATTTCTGTTTGCAAGGTTTAAAGTAACCTTACCTGTCTGAGTCGGGGAGCGCCAAGTCCCGAGCTCGCTTCGCTCGCTCTTGCATCCTTACTCAAATTGCTGATTACCACCTGCCAAGGTATGATCTGCCGAACTATTTATCGAACCGCTCATTCCATCATTTTTACCGCTCATTCAGTTATTGGACTGCTCAATTATTTTTAGAATTGACATTGTATGAATAAATAACCGACATTTTGTTTTTTTATTACTGTCCATGTTTTACTGTCGCTATAATTAATCAACCGCCATTAAATTAAATAACTCAAAAAATTAGTTCCCTGTTATTATTAGAAACATAAATGTCAGTTGAATTCTAAATGTGATGACCATACTTCTTAGACGTTTTTTTTTTCTCCAACATAAAACATGTGGCGATGATATCAAGATCTATTTTAGAATTGGGTAATAATGGAAGGTCTATAAATAAAACTAAGTATTACATCAACAGGAAAATAGATTAACATTACAATGAACTACTAAGCTAACTGTACGATATCGATTTCTTAGGAAAAACCGGCCAATTGCGTGGACTCGCGCGCAAAGAGTTCCGAACTAAAAGTTTGTGCTCATCATATTTTAAACATTTTACTTTAGAACCATAGACTACATAGAAGGAAAACGCAGGTGGCAGCTCGACGTGTCACTGTCAAGTAAGTACCTACATACCTATGTTTTACTTATAAAGTTAGAAGTTTCGAAATTTAAACGCTAGCACAGTGTACTTCGTACGAACACGTTCCCCTAAATGGAGCGTGCTGGAACTACCTATAGGTGGCAGCACAGAAGTATCATTGTCAAGAATTATTTACGATTTGCAACTCTAGACGGCATAGTCAACGCCGTCCAAGTTCCATAAAGGCTTTCCTGAGGATCTAGACAAGTGACATTGAGTCAGCAGTAGCGTGGCGAAGACTATTCTCAAAACGTCAAATGTATGGGGTTAACAAAGGTGACTAAATGTGATTACCTAACCTTATATTTTGGCATTTCGACAATTCGCCATCATGGCACTTTGTCTAGGCCTAGTTATGCATAAATACGAACTATCATCTGTTTTTTTTTTAGGTTTTTAATATTGATAGGCACACGTTTGACAACAATCTCACCTGATGGTAATCGATGATGTAATCGATGATGTGGTCGAAGATGGAGCAGCCTAGAAGTAACCTATTCACTCTTGACTTGAAAGACTCCCAGGTTGTAGTTATCAGGAAACACAGACTCTGGCAGGGAATTCCATTCCTTTGCTGCACGCACTATGAATGTGTTACTAAAACGTTTTGTGTGTGTGGGTGGGATGTCCACCATGTACCGGTGGCGCATCGCCGTTCGTCTTGTGGTCCGATGATGAAACGCTTGGCGGATTTAAATTATGCAATTCCGTCGAACATTCCCCACAATGCAACCGATAGAAAACCGACAGGCTAGCAACTCGGCGTCGATGCTCAAGACTTTGGAGCTTCGACTCGACGAGCCTATCATTACCGATGATCCTCTTGGCTCATTTCTCAATTGACTCAAGAGCATCAACCTGGTATTTGGCAGATCCGTCCCAAAGATGAGAGCAGCTAGTCTACTCTGTAAGTAACCATTTTGATATCGAGCTTCACCTGAGTGACAAAGCTCACAAAGTGAACTTTATAACACACAACATAAGGGTCTTATGTTAACACTCACCTCGGATCTCGCTTTCGAGACTCGAAAATGTTGTTACAGAATAGCACTACAGTACTCCATACACGATCGAACTTGCGTTTGATGGTGTTTGAGCAGCTGTACAGTAATATTTACTCCAAAGTCTCGTTTATTTGTAGGGTTATCTTTTTTAAAGAACTTCTTCAAGTCTTAAAAAGTTGTAATTTGGTAAGCAGGTTGGGATTTTGACGATCGAGAGATGATCTTTGGAAGGAGAAAGAAGAAATTACTTAATTCAAATAGCAGGGTAGGTATACCTGTGATCTGATATAGGTACCTAGATATAGGATGATCCTAGACAGGAGCTCGTGGCTAAAGAATTACAGCCGCGCGGGTCAATCTTCAAGGTTAAGCAACGCTTGCCAAGGTTGGTCTGTGGATGGGTGACCATCTTAACATACCGAGTTTCCTCCGTGCCTTGGAAAGCACGTTAAGCCGTTGGTCCCGGCTGTCACTTGTAGATCTTTGGCAGTCGTTACGGATTGTCAAAGCCAATAAATCTGACTCAAGTCTTGCCAAGGACTACCGTGTTACCCAGTTGATGGGTTGTGGTGGTCTGGTAGGCAGCCGCTCCACGTAAAATACTGATATTCAGCTGAATCCGGTTTGACTGGAAGCCGACCCCAATATAGTTGGAAAAAGGCTAGGCAGTTGATGACATAGGATGATCCGTGTAGGTATCCGCTTCCTTGGAAGGTGGCTGAGCCTTCCACTTGGTGTAACCAAGTCCAACGGGTCCTATATTTTTAAAAGGATGGGAAATCATCAAATGACTTCTCCCGCTCTGGGCGAAGCAGAAGGGAGTGTCAGACTCTTACTGACTAAAACCCATCCGTGTTCCTCCTAATGCCCTTTGCGTTCCAGGGCCACGGTGACTCTTTCGAACAAAGTCCGCAGCCCCAGCAGGCACTGGCCCTAGCGGGCCTCTTCTATGCTGACAGCTCTTTGAGGCGCGTATGGAACACAGTGCGCCGTCGACTCGGTCCTGGTTCTGATCGGACGGTGAGCCATCCAATGCTCATCGTCCGCAGGCCCGCGTCTACGGTGGCCGAGAATCGCCCTGCGACTCCCGACGCCCGGGGCGTCTTCTTCTGTTGCGGCGGCTGGGGCGTGTGGCTTTCCTCTCTCTCACGCGTTCAGCTTCCTCCTTCGCTAGCATTACTGCTTCACAGAAGGAGGTGACCGCTTCACATGCCTCCTCGCTTCCAACGGGCCCTGTCATCACATTTGATTGACGAACAAACTGTTAGTCGGAAGCCCTTTTCCGCTTATGCAGTTTTTAAAATGGATACGGATTTCCGACACTGTCTATTTTAAATATTTGATAACGGTTTCTTATTATAAGGCGTCATAGTTTGTGGCCCTTGATCCTGTGATGAAATTGTTCACTTATCCGCACTTATTATAAAAAAATAACCTTCGAAAAAACTAAAAAGCAAAAAATAATAAACCTCTTTACAAAAAATAACATTAACTTCGGAAGTCGGTGTTAAAAAAATACGAAGAAACAATAAAAAACACCGACTTTTTCGGAAGTAATTTTTTTTTTTTTTGTTAAAATGTTTTTATTTTATATTTTTTTGTGGCTATCTTTTACTAATTACTACATGCTTAACTTTTTATTACTTTTAAAATAGCTACCTACCTTACTTTAGCTATTAACTGTTATACAATCCTACTTTAACTATAATTTGTTGTATAATATAAATACTTAAAAAAAACAGGCTTTATATACCAACATGGGTAGGTCTACAAAAAAGATACACAACTCGGCATTAAAATCTGTGAGTGAACAATAAATCACCCTTAGGGTAGGATTTTTTCCCAAATTTATATGGGACCAACTTCGGGGTATACCTTTTATATACCTTTTTCAATAATTAAAGAATGAATCAAATCGGACTACTCTGTAAAAGGTTATGCGTGGTAATACATAAAAAAATAACAAAAAGAAATATACGCGTCGACTTGAGAACCTCCTCCGTGTTTTCGTCGGTTAAAAAAACAGAAATATTTGTTTTCACAACGGTTTTGTAAAAAACTTGGCACACGGGTCGACAAAAACCTATAAATAAGGTTTATTCGACTTATGTTAAGGCTTTTTTTATCCGGAACTTGATTGGTAGGCTTGGCATATTGAATATGCCAATCTAGTTGCGGAATTTGTTCGAAAGAGTCACCGCGGCCCTGGAACGCAAAGGGTATTAGGAGGAACTCGGATGGGTTTTAGTCAGTAACTTCGACAACCCAATAACTGGGTATCAAGATACTCGTTGGCAAGACTGGCGTCAATTTTTAGAGTTCCGTACCCGGAGTATAACCAGCGGAACCCTATTACAAAGCCTCCGCTGTCCTTCCATCCGTCTGTCAGTCATCGGGCTGTATCTCATGAATCGTTATACGTCATTGTAGACAGTTGAAATTGTTTCACAGTGTGTGTATTTTTGCCGCTATAAGAACAAATAATAGCACTTGGCCGCTTTTTTACACTTCTGGGTCTGACTGCCCGTAACAGCTGTCAAAAATCAACAAATGACAGCCGATTTACAGTGCAGGCGCAGATACGGCTCAGTGGGCTCAGTAGCTGATTTTAAAATGAGCATCACGTCTAATCGGTTTGACGTAATTTTTTGAAAAAAATATGTGTTAAATTAGACTATTTTCTTAATAATTTGGCATATCGTCGGTGCGCTTGCTAAATCTAATATGTTTTTCATCAAGTTGACAAGGGAGACAATAATCTGTTTTATTTAATGTTAATTGATGATTTTTTAATGATTAATTGACTAATTCATAATTTCAAAATGCCGTATGAACTGAGATACACGTGAAAATGATAAAATGTATTGTTAATATACTTGATTTTAAAGGATATTAAGTAACAAGAAAGTATCATAGAAATGCACATATCAGATTTGGCAAGCGCACCGACGATATGAAAATTTAGAGTTTTATTCGTTCAAGATAGTGTAATTAATTTGTGAAGTTATGTCGAATAAGGACATACACAACTCTATTATCTATTTTTTCTACACGGCTATTTTTTTTAAGGTTACCTATAGAATAATAAGGAAAGTACAAAAAAATACTGAATTTTGGGTCGCTCGGGTGTGAAACGACTTATCTTAACATTTTGTTTCTTTCGACGAAACAAAATGTTAAGATAAGGTAAGATATTTATTTTGCAAATATGGGTACAAAACACGGTGACATAGAAATATAATTAGCAACAGCCATGTTTTACCAGAAGGCATGCAAAAGTACAACATATATTAATAATAATAAAGATAACAATGTCAACATAAACATTAATTAATACAATTAAAATTTCATTACAATATAATTAAATTAAAATTAAATTAAATAAAAAAATTAATGTCATATTTTTCTAATTTCTAGTCAATATAAAAGTAATCAAGAGATTCCTTTCTCTATTAAAAATTCTGTCACGCTATAATACTCTTTGTCTACTAAAAAGATTCGTATTTTTTTTAAATAACGCCAAATTTTGTTCTTTCCAACTCCTCGGTAATTTACTATCTAGATGACTGGCGCCACGTAGCAGACACTTTTGCGCATTAAAGTAAAAAAAAACAAAAAAAAATGCAAAATATTGACTGTTTTCAATGCTGGATGTTTTAGATCTCACAGGGGTAGGGGGCAAACTTTGTAACTCTGTCCCATACAATTTTTCTTTCAACCGAATTCCATTATGTCTACGTACATAATTATGAAATATGCTTATTTGGTCACAAGTTTTTAGTTTTACATCTAAAGCTCGATGCAAAATTCTCCATTTATTAGTATGTATGGCAAATGTTAAATTAAAAACTTTCTGCTGTTCATTTTAAACGACCGTCTCCGCCGGGAACTGCATCGAATTGACAAAAATCGCACGAAATTTTATTCGCAGTGCAGACACAGTGTAACCCGATGACGGAATTTAATTCGCGCGAATAAAAATCGCAGTGCGGACAGGGCCTAAAGGTCGCTGGCGTATGTCGTATACCTTTAGGTACCTCAAACGTTAAATGTGCCTCTTTGTACTGTCTGTCCATATACTTCCCATCACTCAAAAGTCAATCCCCTTTTGTCCTACCTTGGCGTGGAAAATAAAAAAAGAAAGAGTAATAATTTACATGAAGACGCGACAAGGTTCACACACACACTCATGGAGTACGCACACAGATTTGACGTCACTACACGACAAGCCCCCGCGCACACCTCCTAGCGGATTTGAATTTTAAGCGGCTTCAGCGCTGTTGAATGTTCGAATTCGGTTTAAAACTGTGACCGAACTCGAGGTAGGTAAGTAGAGCCATGTCCGCTCTCTTCTTATGCATCGGGAATAAATTATAGAGTAGAGTAATGTAAATTGTATCGAAGAGCGGTGAAAAGAATTGATGTAGAGTGTAGCGGAGAGTCCAAGTCATGGTGGCTATCCCCCCCCTAACAAACGTTTTGAAAATACTTACACTGTGCGCACAGCTAGGGAGTAGAATTTCCTGCCGGAGTCTTTGTTCCCTGATAGCTACAACTGTGCAGTGTGCCCGTAGGGGTCAAAAGTAAATATGTTACTTCTAGGCAAGCGTGCTGCATTGTCGATTTAATTCATTGACTCCATCGTGGTTTTTGCCAGCGACTTGGCTCGTGATAAAGTAGATTATAATCGTATCCGGGGTCTCATCTATCTCTGTATCAAAATTCATAGAAATCGGTTCAGTGATTTAGAAGCGAAATTTTTACAAACAAACGCTCTTTCGCATTTATTAGATTAGCTAGGATTCTTTGTTTATCCTAGTTCTACGGACTATTCTACGCTTCAAAGAAAACGCAGTCTAAAGCCATCCAGCGCTTTGACCGCTTCGTTACAAAAACCCAACATTCTTCAACCGGTTTCATCCTGACGTCACACGCGAGACAAACACATTTCCTTCAGCGAGCCGCGTCGCGCGTCATTTCATTTGTTATGCGGAGCCTGATCGCGTCGCGCATGCGTTGTGCGTACCAAATTACCGCGAACGAAATTATTATACAATAAACAGGGAATTTGTTTAAAATATTGTTTGTACAAGTGATAAAACGTAAAACAGTGCTGTTGGTTAAAATTGTTAATTTTATTGAGTGTGTTAGTGATATTTTTAAGTGAAAGGAGCTGCATTGGATCTGAACTATGGCGGTAAAGTTTTGACGTTTGTTTTTGTTTCTTAAAATAAGTCGGGCTTGCGTGCTTTCTAGGAGGAACTGGCCAACCATAAATTAGGTTCCATAAATAAATATTTACGCGTTATGGTGAATTTTAATTTTATTGGTTTTGGCGCGTCGTTTTTAGCGGTTATTCGGTTCATTTGACAGAAAACAGCTCTCTCTAACGTAATAAAAAATATATATTCCGTTTTACATTATTTATAACTCGAGTTATTAGGTAAATTGAATTTGCTAGATTTTTTTAGGCGACTGGTTAATCGTTAATCCCCGGTAGGTAATAGGTATCCCCCATCGCACAGGGCTATGACAAGTCTCGCTACTTCCTTCTACTTCTTTCTGGATAGGTTCTTATTACATACGTTTTCAAGTAGAGCTCCTAAGGACCGGTGCACGGTGTAAGGGAACAGACTAAAAAAAATCAACCTTGAATTGTCGCAATATTTTGTAGAATTACACACCCGTTTTTCGATTTTAGCAACAAAAAGGATTTAAGTAGTTGTGACTTTTATGACGGACACATCAAGACAACGCCTGACGAATCAGCAATTGTAATTAACCCAAGCTAGGTATAACAGACAGCACAAAACGTAACTGTTTCGAATGCACTAGGTATCTGACGTGATATATGAACACCGTTAAATTCCTCCGTATACGCTGCGGCTGCCTCGGACACTGGACGCTGGAGTTTGTACCGAGTAGTAGGTACCGACACCGATTTATCGAAGCATGGCAAACGGTAACCGCTGTGTTTTATTAGCACTTTCCAATGGATATATTTGTGGAGATGATTTTAAGACCTATGTAAAAATTCCGCAAGTAATTCCAGACATGTGGGCTAGATCAAACGGACTTGGCGTTATGAGTCACGTACTGGGAGTGAACGTGACCTACACCTCGCATTTCTTATTGGACGAGATTACCGTTTTAAAGCTCCCGAAGACAGACTGCGACAATACGACAACGATGCGTCACGAGGCCCCATTTTTTGAGTTCCGTAGTCCTGAAAAGGAACCCTTATAATTTCGTCATGTCCGTCTGTCTGTCTGTCCATCTGTCCGAGGTTTTGCTAAGAAACCGTTAGTACTAGAAAGCTGTAATTTTGTAGGGATGTGTACATCAGTTACACCGACAAAGTCGTAAAATAAAATTTTGGAAAATATTGGTTTTAGGGTAGCATAAGGTAGGATGGGCAATTATTGTTAGTCTATTCAAAACAAAGCCGTACGGTTAAGCCGTATAGTGTCGGCCGGTGCCGTAAAAGAATAATACCACCCCATCACTTCTCGTGGGTGTCGTAAGAGGCGACTAAGGGACTCACCAGAGAATGGGCAGCAGCGTTCTCTGTGAAACTCAACACCATACACTGTGATCGCCAACCCGCCTGCCACGCGTGGCGATTATGGCAACCCCCCCCCCCCTCCTTTGGGGGAGGCCTATGTCCAGCAGTGGACGTCTTTTGGCTGACATGATGATGATGATCAAAAAAAACTTCTGTTTTGCTTGATATGGGTTTACTCTTGACTCTAGTCTAGGTCACAGGTGACAGACAAAGTCGACGATGGAGTGAGCTTACCCAGACAGAAGAAGCATCCGTAATAACAATTTCTATAAAAGTTGTCGCATACTCGCGTCGTGAGGACTGAGGGCTTGTCTTGATATTGAAGCAGGGAGGACTCACCTCTTTGTTGCGTCTCCTTTTTTCAATTTTTCCTTCATTTTCCAATCCTAAGTCTATAGCGTTGGACCAGGGGGACTACTATCTAATCCCGAACCCATAGAAATATAATTATATCTATGCCCGAACCTAAACTAACCACTAAGAATTAATGACAACACGATTTGACAGTTACTGTCAAATCGTGTAGTCATTCATTCTTTGTTCGGATTCTATTGTAAGTCCGAACGATACGGAGTAGAATACGCCCGCAACTAAGCCCGAAACTACGGACTTCGGACTAAAAGAGTCCTCCCCAGGCTAGGGTCGACGACACTTGTGTCTCAAAGAGATGTCAGCACAGTTGTCGGGCCCCGCTAGGCCCAGTGCCTGCCAGGTTTGCTAGATTGTTCGAAAGAGTAACCGCGGCTTTGGAACGCAAAAGGCAATTGAAGGAATACGGATGGGTTTTAGTCAGTAAGAGTCTGACACACCCTCTCACTCCCACAGTTTGGGGCCTACTTAAATGTCTACAATTTTGATATTGTTCAATTCCGCAGTTTACCGTGTGGTGCGCAGCGAGCACAAGTTTATCGCAGTTGCAAATTTGGATTCTCACTATTGTAACTGGTCCATACAACATACCAAAAAATCAGAACTCAAAGTCAAAGTCAAATGATTTATTTCAACTAGACCAATAAAGGCACTTTTTTTGAACGTCAAATGAAAATAAAATATAGTGACTCTAGTCGTCCGTTCGCAAAAGGTAGATTCCTATGGAGAAGAACGGACAAGAACTACATCCAGCTTTGCGAATTTCGCCTTTTGTAGCGTCGATTTCTACTGGGCTAAAAGGGGGCTCGGTACGGAACACTCCGTTTGGCCTGTTTTTTAATGGGAAATTAACAAAGGAGTTCTCCCGCTCTGGGCGGAGCGGGAGGGAGGGAGAGACTGATACACCCTCTCACTCCCACAGTTTGAGGCCTACCCAAATGTCTATATTTTGGTATTGTTCGTCGAGACGTTGAGCTCCTCAAAGTTCTGAGTTGACCTACTCGATAACTTACAAATGCTTGCACTGTCTGGACAGGTCCACTCAAATCTATACGGTGCATTCCTCAAAGATACCTTCCTCAGTACCTTAAGAGGGGACTCTAGTCCCGAGGAATTTGAAAAATAGGTATTTGAAGAAACTATTGCCGATGCCGTCACGCTGCGCCCTATCAAGTAAAGTCCGAAAGCGACAACTGCAGCAGACGCTGATTTTACCTATAAAAACCTTGATCAAAAGACGTTTTGTATTCCGCTGTCTTCTTCTTCAAAACTGGACTGATGTATAAAAATTGTATACCAAAATTTAGAGGAAGATTATATCTATGTTTCTATCATTATTTTCTATTTTGTTAAAAACTTACCTTTCTCTGATAGTCTGAACACAGCGGTAAAAACGGGCTTATTTTCGGGTTTTTGCATTGTCCTAATTCTAAATAATTATGTTTTGGAAAAAAAAACTTTTTACAAAAAATATAACCGACTTCGAAGTCGGTTATATTTTTTATAAAAAAGTTTTTTATTTTTCACTATTTAGTGGTACCTGCGTTCACAGCGTACCGACGTGATGTTATGTTATGAAAATAAAACTTACTAAGTGCTTTCGGTGTAAAGGTCTCGTCAATACGAATGAAATAAGCCCAAACACTTGGTAGTACCTACATACCGATGTGGAGTTCCCTTGACTCTCTGTCGTCTCCATCATCAGGTCTGATCCAAACCTTCATTCTTTTGTAGTATCACCCGATATACACACGAATATTAAGTTTTTACCAGATGCGTGCCTACAATTTTCGAGAGTTGCCGTCGATTTCTCAGGGTGTCCATCATCAGATCCTGACGTGGTTGCAATGGGACTATCTCGGAAGCATAACCTTTCATATAAAAAAAGATTCATCGAAATCGGATCATAAACGACCATGTTATCCGCGAACAAACTTTAAAAAAACATATATGTATACGCTGTCGAATTGAGAACCACCTTCTTTTTTAGAAGTCGGTTAAAAAGAAAACGATAGAGGCACGTATTAATGCGATCTAAATTTTTCGAAAAAAATCATTGCAATATTTTGTATGGAGAAAGACCCCAGAGTTACCGACCCGAGTCGCCTCGTGCCAAGTGCAAAAGTGTTTTTACATTTTTAGTGCCAAGCACTCAACACATGGGCCGAACAACAATTCGTTCGTGTGCCCACAACCCGCGCATGAACACAAGTCACATATAGCTACTTAAAACAACGACTCAGATACGGGTTGTGGGCACATAACAAATCACTGCTCGACCCATACGCTGAGTTCTTGGCACTAAATGTGTTAACTTACCCTCTGAGGTGCGGTGAAGTCTCGAATATAACGGTCACCTATCCAAGGATCGACTTTGGCAAGTGTTGCTTAACCTTGAAGACCGACCCGTGCAGCTATTATTACCCGTTATTTTCCACCTTCAAAGTCAAATCGTTCTCCATATTTTGTTCTTCATGAGTGAACGAACGAACTTGATTTTAATAAGTCACGGTCTATATAATTTGCATTTAATAAAAACCAGTTATTTGCAGAATATTTTTAGCTATTTAGCAATACTTATTTATAATCTTATTACAAAGTGGAATATCTATAGTTACTTATCTATACTTTTTAATATATAAAGCTGAAGAGTTTGTTTGTTTGTTGGTTTGCTTGAACGCGCTAATCTCAGGAACTACTGGTCCGATTTGAAAAATTCTTTCAGTGTTAGATAGCCCATTTATCGAGGAAGGCTATAGGCTGTATATCATCACGCTAAGACCAATAGGAGCGGAGCAGTAATGAAAATTGTGACGCGAACGAAGTTGCGCGGGTCAGCTAGTTAATATTATAAAGCTGAAGAGTTTGTTTGTTTGCTTGAACGCGCTAATCTTAGAAACTACAGGTCCGATTTGAAAAATTCTTTCACTGTTAGATAGCCCATTTATCGAGGAAGGCAATAGGCTATATATCACGCTACGACTAAAAGGAACGGAGCAATAATGAAAAATGAGACGCAGACAAAGTTGCGCGGGTCAGCTAGTATTATTATACTAGCTTTTGCCCGCGACTTCGTACGCGTATATCCCGTTTTTTCCCGTTCCCGTAGGAATTTCCCATTCCCGTATAGCCTATACCCTTCCTCGATAAATGGGCTATCCAACACTGAAAGAATTTTTCAAATCGGACCAGTAGTTCCTGAGATTAGCGCGTTCAAGCAAACAAACAAACAAACTCTTCAGCTTTATAAATTAGTATAGATTATACTCATACTCGGAGCGAAAGTAAACATTCTTATTCGTGTGGCCTTGTCGATCAAGCTGGTACATTGGTCATACTGATTTTGCTTTTTTTTAATTTCTAGTCTGGCTCGCCATTACTCGCCAGTGGCTTCGTTCGCGTAAGATATTTTAAAACTAGGCTTTTCCCAACTATATTGGGGTCGGCTTCCAGTCAAACCGGATTCAGCTGAATACCAGTATTTTAAGTCGAGCGGTTGCCTACCAGACCTTCACAACCCATTAACTGGGTTACACGGTACTTCTTGGCAAGACTGGAGTCAGATTTTTCTTGAACTACGCGTTACGTAACATTGTTTTTTTTTTTTTAACGGAACGGTCGCGTAGAGATTCTCTCACGCATTTTTAAAACGTTTTTTTTTTTCAAAACTTCAAATGGAATAACTTTCCGGTAGGTACTTTACGCCACATAATTGTGAGTTTTAAGTAAAAATGGTCAGTTGGTGGTTATGTAACGTTTTACTAGGGGGAGGGGGGTCCAGAAAAACGTTACAGCGCGTTACATAGGGAGGAGGGGGGTTCATAAATCTCCAAAAATTGCGTTACGTAATACTTGAACGCAGGGAGCGTTCAAGTATTACGTAACACAGTTTTTCCCTCTCCAACGCTCCCGCTCCCTAATCAACGGAACCATTACCCACTGTCCGTTCGTCTATCTAACAGCGGGCTGCATATTTCATCAGCCTGTTGCAGTCGCACTGCTGGACTAGTGCTAAACTAAATGGCGTGCACGTGGTGTAGGTGGTATAAGGCTGCTCTCTCCAGAAATCCTTAAAAACAGCGTGCAGATGAAGCAACTTTTCGTCGGCATTTACTGATAAATTACATCTGACAAAAATAGGTAGTAATCTACATGATATGATACGTAATTTGGTTTAGCCAGAATTTATTTTAAAGCCGTCTATATTTTCAGTGGTCAGGCAGGGGCCAATAGTTCTTTCATAGTATACGTTAATGAATCCACTAAACCACCCAAACCCATAGTCACCTTTTGTTTCCATATTATGCAATAGTTTTGCACCTACCGGGGATTGTCCTTGGGTATACTTTGATAGTGCATACAGGGATAATCGTCGGTTGGTGCCCCATTCCATTAGAAATGTCTAACGGGGCCTCTGCGAGTTGGCTTCGGCCCCTCGTACGCCTACCAAAGGACCGGGACCTCGGGGTCCCGAGATTGTTCAAGACATAGGTATAATAATAATAATCTTTATTTCGGATAAAAATATATTGTGTTAGTAAAAACATACAAAAAATATCTTATTTCCTAGTGTTAGTAATAATCAATCTCCGCACAAACTTCTGTACAATTGAAGAGCCGAAGCTCTCGGCTACAGTTTTCAGGATGCTGTTTCGACTATCCCTCACTCTCCTCAGTAGCGACGCCGTTTTTTTGCGTATAATGGCAAAGAAGCCGTCAGTACGGGCTTGCGCAAACATTTCTGACGCGCTACAGTAACGAGGTAGCCTCAACAACATCCTGAAAGCATTGTTATATTGGACGCGCAGGGCGTCCAGCGATCTCTTAGCATAATTGACCCATAGACTGCCCGTGTACAAACTTTGGCAATAAGCCTTGAAAAGTGTTACTTTTACTTGGTCTGTACACCGTGCAAATCTACGGGACAACATATTGCTACGGACCGCTAGAGCCCTGCGCTCCCTCTCAATGTATACATCGTCCCTGAGGTCAGCGGCAAGACAGTGCCCTAGGTATTTAAAAGTTGACACCCTGTTAATTGGTGACCCGTTCACCAGCAACTCAGGTCCTTCTCCACGGCGTTTGCCGCTGACCTCAAAGACCATGTATTCACATTTTTTGCCATTATATTTTAATCCATGTGCGGCAGCGTAGGCCTCACACGTTTTAAGCATCTCTCTGATTGCTCCCGCCGACGGACCCAGCAGCACCATGTCATCAGCATAGCTGATTTTGTTAATTCTAACCCCATCAACACTGCATCCGACACGCATGCTGCTGAGTGCGACTATCAGGTCATCCATGTACAGGTGTTTATGTATCGGTATCACATAATAAGAAAAAAAATGACCAAATCATTTAACTCCTTTATTTTTTAATAAAAGTCAAAAAAAAAAACTATCTGCTACTTTGCAATACAAACGAAAATAATTTAATTTTGTTACTTTTTTTAAAATATGTGTTATTTTTTTATAATAAATTAAAAATGCGGGTAGTGGAGTGGCGCGTAGAGGAGCAGTTAGCTCCGTTTATATGCACAAGGTCATTGGCATGTATACAAGCCTTAAGGTATATGGGTACTTGGGGCACTCCAACGTATGGCTCACGTTGGAGTGCGCTTCTGTAAACATCTCACTGTAAATCCTTAGGTGAAGTGAACATGAAGTGCCCCTGCTGCTACGCCCCTGGCTGATACGGCAGTAGCTACCAATTATGATTAGCTGTCAATCAGGGGCGTAGCTACGATAAGGGGCCTCCGGACTACAAAGGCCCCGACGTGTGGACGCTAAACTGTCTCATACGTGACCTGCCAAGACAGTCCTTAGCTAGTAAGGTCTATTTTGTTTAAAAAAACTAAACCCTTATAAAGGCCTCCCCAAAAATCCTTACTAATTCTTACTTCCTTACTAATATTATAAATGCGAAAGTAACTCTGTCTGTCTGTCTGTCTATCTGCCTGTCTGTCTATCTGCCTGTCTGTCTGTCTGTCGCGCTTTCACGCCAAAACTACTGAACCGATTTAAATGAAATTTGGTACAGAGATAGTGTAGAGTCTGAGAAAGGACATAGGCTACTTTTTATCCTGGGAGAATGTTCCCTAGGAACCACGAGGGTGAAGCCTCTGGCAGAAGCTAGTGTTTGATAAAGGGACCTTTGAGACTAGCTACGCCACTGTGTCAATCCATACAATCAAGATGGAGTGACATTCACTTCATGCTGCATTTAGAATACTTTTTTTTTTAAGGATGGTAATTCATGAAATGACTCCTCCCGCCCTGGGTGAAGCAGAAAGTAGTATCAGACTCTTACCGGCTAAAATCCGTTCGTGTTCCTCCTAATGCCCTTTGCGTTCCAGGGCCGCGGTGACTCTTTCGAACAAATTCCGCAACCCCGGCAGGCACTGGCCCTAGCGGGCCCCGTCTTCTATGCTGACAGCTCTTTGAGGCGAGCGTGGAACACAGCGCGCCGTCAACTCGGGCCTGGTTCTGATCGGACGGCGAGCCACCCAATGCTCGCCGTCCGCAGGTCCGCGCCTACGTTGGCCGGGAATCGTCCTGCGACTCCCGACGCCCGGGCCGTCTTCTTCTGTTGCGGTGGCTGGGGCATGAGGTTTCCCTCTCTCTTACGCGTTCCGCCTCTTCCTTCGCTAGCATTACTGCTTCGCAGAAAGAGGTGACCGCTTCCTATGGCTCCTCGCTCCGGACCATGGATTGAACCAGGGCCGGACGCGAGAGGTCGCCGCCGCCGATCACCTCGACGAAGACACGGCGGTGCTCCACCCAAGCAGGGCAGACCTCCACCGTATGCTCCACCGTGTCCTCCGGGCGATCCTCGCAGTGTTGACTCCTTGGCATATCGTAGGTATCTCCCGAAACAACCGTGTCCGGTAAGTACCTGTGTCAAGCGGAAGGTGAGGACGCCGTGGCGTCGCTCTAGCCACTCCTCAAAGAGGGGACTTATCGCCTGGTTTGTGGCGTGCCCAATGCATTTAGAATACCTACATATTAGCAGTGCCGGCGCGGGGCCTGTAGCAAATTTTACCAAGGGCCCCCCTAAACCTAAAACCTTTACAAAGTGAAAACGAAAATATCCAATTAAAACAATCATAGCCCTCCTCTATTATTTCTCACGGACCCCGGAGCCCATATGGTAGCGCTAGACCCCATATTTTTTTATTTTGCCTACATTGTCTGTATAGAACTATAGAACCTAATAACAACTTGTAAACTACATGATTATGACTGGAAGTATGGCCCATACAATAACAAAATTAACCAAATTAGTGACTTCATCCGTAGAAAACGGCTGTCGCAGTATAGTGGGAGTTATGAAGGAGGACTTGTGTGTGAGACAGACCCCGTGGTTTTCAGCGACATGTTTTTGTAAAGCCAATTGCGGGGCCCCCCAATGCGCGGGGCCCGAAGCACTTGCCACTCTTGCTACATGGTTAATCCGAGACTGCATATTAGTATGGATATCGTGTGTTGGTGTGAACTTCTGTCTGGCCTTTGCACCTCCTATTTGGGATGCAGATGATTTCACAAATGCACCTACCGCTATTTAATTTTGTCGCTGCTGGAAGGCTGTATAACATCACGCTGCGACCAACAGGAGCGGAGTATTAAGAGAAAATGCTGGCGGGGAGACTTTGTGTGTAAAAAGTCATAATTCGAAGTTTGTCTCTCGACATTTTTCTCCTCCAATCTTGGACCGATATAAGAGATATTTCACAATCTGTATAAGAAGGATGTATACTGTGTCTCTATGTTTTCCTTTTTTGATTCATAGTTGCCAAATTTGTACACTAGGGCTCTGTTGACAGACACATTTTGAGCATTTTGTGAGAGTTCTAGTGCTTATACGGTTAATAAATCATCAAAAAAGAAAACATAGGGACACAGAATATATCCTTTTCCTTCAGTTTGTGAAATATCTCTTTAAACGGATATTGGAGGAGAAAACAGTCGAGAGCCAAACCTCAAATTATGACTTTTTACATACAAAGTCTCGCCGCCAGCATGCGCGGGTCAGCTAGAATAACACCTAAGTACAAGGAAAGCTAACAACGGAAAGGTATCGTTTTATGTATTAAATATATTAACGTATGGTGTAGCCGCATGGTGTCGGCCGGTGCCGTATGATGCCATAAAAGAATAATACCATCCCATCACTTCCCGTGTTTGTCGTAAGAGGCGACTAAGGGACTCACCAGAGAATGGGCAGCAGCGTTCTCTGTAAAACGCAACACACTGCGCTCGCCAACCCGCCTGCCAAGCGTGGCGATTATGGCAAACCCTTCTTGGGGGAGGGCTATGTCCAGCATTGGACGTCTTTCGGCTGATATGATGATATTGACGTAAAAGTTGGTGGGCTCCGAATTAGAATATTTAAATTAGGGCATAAAAAAACCACCTTGAATTTCCTTTTTAATATTGTCCTCATTTGTACAATAGTACCAACCAAAGTAGTGGTGGTGTTAGTTCCTATATTAACGGCAGGTTTCCAAATAGGTTTCATAGTACGAACAGTTAAGGAGTGGAATTCCCTGCCAGAGTCTGTGTTGCCAGATAGCTACAACCTGGGGGTTTTTAAGGCTTGGATACATGCCAATGACCTAGTGCATATAAACGGAGCTAACTACTCCTCTACGCGACGCGCGTTGTATTTTTTTGTATTTCTCACTTTTTAGTGGTACCCCACACCTAATAAGAAGCCAGTCTTGCCAAGAAGTACCGTGTTACCCAGTTAATGGGTTGTGGAGGTCTGGTAGGCAGCCGCTCCATGTAAAATACTGGTATTCAGCTGAATCCGGTTTGACTGGAAGCCGACCTAAATGCACTTTTTAGTGGTACCCACACCTTATAACACCACTAAAAAGTCGCAGGAAAGCAAAATACACAATTTCGTTTACTTGGATGACAAACCAAATACGTCATCTAAGTAAACGAATTACTGTTATTTTGATTGGAAAGCCAAACTACCAAACCGATTTTGATGAAATTTAAATGGGAGCAATCGAGAAGTACATATATCCTTTCACATAAAACAAGAATTATTAACCTATGACTGAATGAATGAAATCCTTCATTAATTTTTAATGAGGTTGAGGGTGGTGGGCTGAGGATGCTGACCAGGAATGCGCGGTCGCTGCATGCTGGTGGTCAGGATATCCGTAGAAACCGTGGGTACTGGCTGGCTATATGACTCTCTGCTCGAGAGCTTGAAGTTACGATGAGGAGAAGTGATGGTGACGTCACGCTAAAGTAGTTGCACGAAGGCTGCGCTAACGTTCAATGTCGAGGGTCATCAGTTTGGAGGGAAATGGAACAGAGAGTAAAGTACCGCACACCTCCATTGAAAAGGGAAGATCCTCAAACCAGGCGGGTTGCTGTGCCTGGCGGGCAACTGCCTGATTGTTGATATTCGGGCTGATTTATATGTTCAAATCGCACGGTAAACTCTGCTTGCGCGTTGCAGGATTTCGACGTAGTAGTTCGCTGCTAGTTGGATAGATGGCGTCGCGGTTCTTTTTGTTGCGATGTAGATTTGCTCCGTTGGTTTTTCTTGCAGCAGCATTGATGCCGCTACAGTATATCCTTTCACATAAAACAAAAATTACTCAAATCGGTTCATAAATGACGGAGTTATGATATAACAGACATAAAAAAAGAAAATAATAATAATTATTATTATTATATCCGCAATGCAGTTTTGTGGCGAACTGTTGATTCTCACTCTCACTCACTCAAACTGGCCGATTAAGGCAAGAAAGAGGTGGGAGTTCTGTTACCTGTCAGTGTTTGAAGTCTTGTTCTTCATCTCCGGCTTACCTTTATTGGCTGGCCGGAGATGAAGAACAAGACTTCAAACACTGACAGGTAACAGAACTCCCACCTCTTTCTTGCCTTAATCGGCCAGTTTGAGTGGAGATTCGCAAGAGCAAACGTGCTCGGGAGAAGGGTGTTTATACACCCTGCATCCTGCATCTTACTGGATTATTCCAGTAAGATGCTGGTAGGGATCTTGACCGTACTTCCGGGATTGTCCTGATAGCCGTAGTATACCTCTCCACTCCTCTAGCACCTCAGGATATGTTGCCCCCTTGGCGCTACGTCACTTTGTGCTAGCGACCGTTTCCGGGAAGCCCATTTATTGAGTGTGCAAGTCACCCTCTGCCATTTTAAAGCCGTTATAGTTGTCAGTGGTCAGGCAGGGGCCAATAGTTCCTCCATAATAAACGATTATCAGTCCACTGAACCACCCAAACCCATAGCGTTTAAACTTTTGTTTCCATATTCTGCAATAGTTCTGCTCCAACCGGGGATTATCTTTAGGTTTACTTTCACAGTGCATACAGGGATAATCGTCGGTTGGTGCCCCATTCCATTTGAAATATCTAACGGGGCCTCTGCCAGCTGGCTTCGGCTCCTCGTACGCCTATCAAAGGACCGGGTCTCCAGGGACCCGAGAAAGTGAAAAACAAATAATAATAATAATAACCCCACCGCCGTATCTCCACGTTGACGTCGTGGTGGAGCTTGCGCGCCCCAATGAACCTTAGGGCATACCCAGGGTTGAGGGGCCAGACATAGAGAGATACAATCCGCAAGGCAGTTTTGTGGCGAACTGTTGGGCAGTATCGACCCCACGGACCTGATTTCATGGGAGAAGTCTTGTTCCTCATCTCCAGCTTGTCTTTATTGGCTGGCTGGGGTGAACACTGACGAGGAACAGAGCTCCTACCTCTTTCTTGCCTTAATCGGCCGGTTTGAGTGGAGATTCGCAAGAGCAAACGTGCTCGGGAGAAGGGTGTATAATCCAGTAAGATGCTGGTAGGGATCTTGACCGTACTTCCGGGATTGTCCTGATAGCCGTGGTATAACTCTCCACTCCTCTAGCACCTCAGGATATGTTGCCTCCTTGGTCACTTTGTGCTAGCGACCGTTTTCGGGGGCCCATTTATTGAGTGTGCAAGTCACCCTCTGCCATTTTAAAGCCGTTATAATTGTCAGTGGTCAGGCAGGGGCCAATAGTTCCTCCGATTATCAGTCCACTAAACCACCCAAACCCATAGCGTTTAATTATTTGTTTCCATATTCTGCAATAGTTCTGCTCCAACCGGGGATTATCCTTGGGTATGCTTTCACAGTGCATACAGGGATAATCGTCGGTTGGTGCCCCATTCCATTTGAAATGTTTAACGGGGCCTCTGCGAGTTGTCTTCGACTCCTCGTACGCCTATCAAAGGACCGGGATTCCAGGGACCCGGGAAGTCTGTTAAAAAATTCAAAATAATTTCTTGTTTTATTGGTAGGTTATTCCCTTTTCTACTTATCATCTGCCTAGCCTTTGCACAACTATATTGGGGTCGGCTTCCAGTCAAACCGGATTCAGCTGAACTTGACTATATTATTTGACGTGACTGACGGGTAACGAGACGTGTGCGTTACTGATTCAGAGAAAAGAAAAGACAAAAAACAAAAGCGGACATAAAGCCGTGAACATCAAGCCGCCTGTGTGACCTTGAATACGTAATTAATGACTTCCCATGAATGCACTATGATGCGTATAATATATTCTATGACTGCCTCACGCCTACTACCTCGCTAGATATAACTGTATAAAATTATAAATCCCAAAATGCGTGTTTCACATTTACGACTTCAGCATCATAGACAATAAGTATGTCATAACTAGACATTACTTGTTTGAAAAAGTTATGCGTGTTCATAAAAAAAATCTATAACTAATATATAAACCTGAAGAGTTTGTTTGCTTGAACGCGTTAATCTCAGAAACTACTGGTCCGATTTGAAAAAATCTTTCAGTCTTAGATAGCCCATTTATCAAGGAAGGCTATAGGCTATATTTCATCACGCTAAAACCAAAAGAAATAGTTTGTGACGCAGACGAAGTTGCGCTGGTCAGCTAGTATATACATACTAGCTGAGCCACGCAACTTCGTCTGCGTCACAAACTATTTCCTATACTTGTAGTATAAGACGGCACTAATTGCCAAATTTCATAGTTCTAGGTCAACGGGAAATACCCTATACATTGTCGAAATATACGTTTTTTGCGGCATAAACGGCCGTATCTATTTTTTACGTTAACTTTTCACAGCTTCAAGGGACCGTAGACCTGAGTATATAATTTAATTTCACTCGATACCTCCTCGCGTTCTCGAGATAAAGAGCCTTGACATACAGACGGATGGACAACAAAGTGATCCTATAAGGGTTCCGTTTTTACTTTTCAAGTACGGGACCCTAAAACAAACTACAAGTTCTATAGGTACAGACCAAATTCTGTATCGTGTAGCAGTGTGTAAAACAGTTATCGTTTTACAGACCACGTGTGTAGCTATTTTTATCCTTGTTACGTCATCACCGGAAACGCATGTGTTTTAGTAAAGTCGAGTTTGCGGTTACAGGCACGTTTGATAAACTAGGAACGGGTTCATTGGGGCAAGTATTTAGAGGAAAATCAAATCAGGAATAATCATCATGATATCCGCAAGAGAACCAAGGTTATCGACGTAAAGTAGCCCGTAGGATCGCTAAACTGAAGTGGCATGATAGGGTACATTGCTCGCAGAACAGATGGTCGATGAATTGGATGGTGATGGCCGAAAAGTTCTGGAGTGGCGACCGCGTACCGGAAGACGTAATGTTGAAAGACCCTAGTTCATCGGTCCACCTTGTGGGAGGGACCACAAGGTGAACCGATGACCTGGTGAGGGTCGCGGGTAGCAACACTCGGGACCAACGTCTTAACGTTATTTCCGAGGCACGGAGAAATGTCGGAACGTACTGGATGATCACCCATCCCTTTTACTGCCTCCGTGGTCGAGTGGTTTAGGCGTTTGTCTTGTGACCCGGTCGTGGGTTCGATTCCCACGGAAAGCATACTTTGTAAAGTTGTTTCCAGTTTGGCTAGGACATTGCAGGCTTGAATCACCTGATTATCTGGTAAAAGTTTAAATTATTTAGCCACGAGCTCTTCGGGTTCATTTGAGCCTAGTATTGTTTTACTGGAATTAAAGGAAAATGACGACATATTTAGTGAGAATTTGCTTTGAGTGACGCGTTCGAATCACTTCAAAGAAATCGCAGTGTATCGTTGTACTGAGTGCATTGACTATCTGTGGTACTAAATGACATTTCGTTTCGCTATAGACAAAGCGCTATTCTATTAACGAATACGATTGTCGAAATTCAAAAATATAAGGAATGGATCACGTGACATTTTTGACAGCGTTTGATAATCGCATACATTTTTGACGTTTCGACAATCGTCTTCGCCACGCTATCGCTACCGCTGACATAATTAATGTTGTGTAGAGCCTCTGATGTGCTTAGTCATGGTAGATTGCAATGATTGGGCATAAATGTTTGGGCATAACTTCGTCATTTATTCTTAGATAGATTTAAGTTCTCAAAACTAGTGACCTGCACCGGCTTCACATGTGCAAATGTTATTAACAAACCTTCCTTGTTTTATCGTTCTTTTTGCTGCATCTCTCAAAACCCGTTGTGTGGTTTAGAATTAAGGCGTAGATAGGTACGGCTCAGTAGCTAATTTTAAAATGAGAATCACGACTAAACGACTATTTTCTTAATAATTTAATGTAAGATTTTTTTTTGTTTTATTGATGTGTAACTTGTTTACGCACGCTTGACTTGGGGAGTAAGCTGGCGAACGCGTGACGTTAGCGTTGCGAAAAGTGTGATCGGGCGAGGCGAACAGGAGTTGAGTGGAGGATATAGAGAGACATCAGTGCACATTTTCTTTCTCTCTTCCTCTCATAGCCAAATGGAGCGAATCAGCGAAAGAAGTTTCACTTCAGTCGTGTGGTCATAAGCACACTCGTTTTTCGTTCTCACATTCCTCACCTTGTATTTCAGCTTTATAATAATATTAAAGATTTATTTCAGATAAAATCCATAGCTTGTTAGTAAAAGTCTTAACCTAATGTTAGTACAAAACATACAAAATTAAAACAACTGCCACTTAGGTGTGCAGCCGTATCCAGTGAGCCAGCATGGGGCTGTCCCACTTATCACACAATACACTCAGGATGCTGTGGGAGCTAGCACGTACTCTACTGAGAACAGAAGCGCACCTTTTCCGTATAATGGCATGAAAACCATCAACCCTGGCCTCGGTGAACATCCCAGAAGCGCTACAAAAACGTGGCAGACCCAACAGCATCCTGAATACATTGTTATACTGGACACGCAAGGCATTGTATGCCCTCTGCCCTCTCTTATGCCTAGGTAACTTCTCTCCATCCTTCTTTGCGTTGTCTGGATTCTGTTTCTGGTCTTACGGTCGAATGTCCAAGTCTGCCACCCGTAGGTTAGACATGGTAATATTTCCGAATCCATTACTATTTTTTGGCAGGTACTGGAAGCTTCCGTGTGGTACCAATACTTATTCCCGGTAATCGCAATTCTTCTGTCCACTCCTTCTAAATTTCGTTCTGATTTCCTGTGAATTTAACTATCTATTAATATTCATACAAATCAGTGCCCGCCTACGTGTTGTTGTTCGTGTGAAACAAGCCTTATATTCTTTTTTCTGTCCGTAGTGCGTAACCCAGGACACTAACGGACCCACAAGTGAGTACCGGTATATCGATTAACTCAAAGAATGGTTATTATTACCGTCCCGTTACATCAGTCTCGCTCCGTTGGGTATAACTAGGGCTGCCATCCGTCCGGGTTTCTCCGGATTTGTCCTAGTTTGGACGGCGTCCGGGGAGCGTCCGGGTGGGGTTTTCAAAAAGGGTCTTGATTGATTGAAAGGGTAGCAATTAATTAATCAATATCCTAATATATCAAATTCTTCCGTTACTGACTAATTGAGTGACTGACAGACAACGCACAGTCGAATCTACTGGGCGTAGGAAGCTGACATTTAGCATGTAGCTTCCCTGCACTCCGTAGGGGAGTACTAAGAGTGGATTTCCCGAAATACCCATGGAAACGCGAAAAAAAGCTAGTAAGTCTTAGTTAAAAATTAATTCGTAATTTTAAGCCGCGGTAACTGCGGCTCTTTCCCGTTCCTCAAACTCGGAGTTTTGATAACAGACTTCTAAAAAAGAAGGTGGTTCTCAATTCGACAGGGTATGTATGTTTTTTTTTTGTGTTCGCGGATAACTTCGTCGTTCATGAACCGATTTCGATAAATCTTTTTTTTTATATGAAGGGGTATGCTGCCGAGGTGGTCCCATTGCCACCACGTCAGGATCTGATGATGGAAGCCCTGAGAAATCGAGGGCAACTTTCGAAAATTGTTGGCACGCATCTAGTAAAAACTTGATATTCGTGCGTATATCGGGTGATACTACAAAACAATGAGAGTTTGGATCAGACCTGATGATGGAGACGACAGAGAGTCAAGGGAACTCCACATCGGTATGTGGAGCTACCAAGTGTTTGGGCTTATTTCATTCGTATTGACGAGACCTTTACACCGAAAGCACTTATTAAGTTTTATTAAATAGGCCCCAGTTCATAACATAACATCACGCCGGTACGCTGTGAATGGGTACGCAGGTACCACTAAAAAGTAAAAATAAAAAACTTTTTTACAAAAAATATAACCGATTTCCAGAAACAAAACACTACAAAGTATAAAATAACTTTAATTTCGGAAGCCGGTGTCAAAAAACGAAATAAACAAAAACTACACACACACAAACTACACTACTTTGTAGTGTTTTGTTTCTGGAAGTCGGTTAAGTATATTTTTTTGTAAAAGTTTTTTTGAAGTGAAAACTTTTTTAGCGGCGCTGAGCACTTTTTGTTGGATGGGTAAAAACTTCCAAACTCGCGTCAGGGTCACGTGATGCTGATCAAAAAAGCGTAAGATCGAGGGGAAGGGAGAGGAACTAGTATCTCCCACTCTTTCTACCGTGCCTGAGTGTGCTGCTCCGCTTAGGCGGCACAGGGCGCTTGCGCGAATGTCCGTCTGTGTTTATGTACAGCGTGCCACGCGTATCCAAGGATACGAAATTACGGAATTACGAAATTATGGATGAAAGTTGATTTTTCTAAGAGATAAAAATTAATGTAATATATAAATAAATAACGATATAATATTATGAATAATAACATGTAAATTGTCATATTTGTGTACGATAGCGCAATAAATAAACATTGTATTCTACCTCATAAATGATAGTATTTTTGTACTTATAATTAAACACAACGTTAATACTAAAGTTTTCACTTCTGCCGGCACTCCCGGAGTGCTACCGGTGTTTTTTTTTCTCAGGAATTATCCCTACTAGGTTATGGCAACCCTAGGTATAGCTGGTCAGTGTGTGGCCACCAACGTGTGTTTATGAAAGTGCAGCCGACTCGAGTAACACGAGAATACAGTTCCGGTGGTACTGAAGTGTGAAAGATTTGGCAGAGTCGAATTAATTTGCAAAACAAAGTATAAGTACGTAAGTTGGCAAAGATTTTAGTAGTAGGGAAAGTTCGTGCATGTAACAATGTATTAATTTGTGCGTGTGCGAACTTCCCCCACTACGAAAACCTGTGCCAACTTACTTGATTGTTATTATAATATGACACGAAATTTTCAGCGGTCAGACTGAACGAATTTTCTTCATTTAAGAGGGAACTCTAGTCGATAACTCTGGGGCCTTTCTCCATACAAACGTATTCCGCTGTTTTCTTAGTGGATAATGCTGCTATAGCAAGGATTTTTTTTTCCAAAAAATCTAGATCGAATTAATGCGTGCCTCTATTATTTTCTTTTTTCCAAAACATAATTACTTAAAGAATTATGACAATCCAAAAACCCGAAAAAACAGCCCGTTTTTACCGCCGTGTTCAGACGACTATCAGACAAATTTGATAAGTTTTTAACAAAAACCAAAATAATAGAAGCGTAGATATAGTCTTCCTCTAAATTTGAATGCATAATTTTTATAGATCAGTTTTGAAGAAGAAAACAGCGGAAAACAAAACGTCTTTCGTTCAAGGTTTTTTTTAGGTAAAATCAGCCTGAGCTGCAGTTGTCGCTTTCGCACTTTACTTGATAGGGCGCAGCGCGAAGGCATCGGCAATAGTTTCTTCAAATACCTATTTTTCAAATACCTCGAGTATATGAACTGGCAAGGACCTCGTCAGTCAGAAACATGCTAACTATCGTTCCGAGGCGTAAATAAATTAATGGAAAAAGACGTGCAAGCCTGCCCAAAAATGGAGTGTTATATTTTTTAACCGACTTCCAAAAAAGGAGGAGGTTCTCAATTCGGCGGGTATTTTTTTTTTATGTATGTACACCGATTAGTCAGAGGTTTCTGATCCGATTTCTGTGATTATTTTAGTTCGATGCAATATACTTGCTATTTGGTCCCATAAAAATTTGATTGGGTTTGGTTCAGCAGTTTTTATTTTATGAGCATTTTTGCTTATTTCAATTTCTGAGTTGACGAAGATTTCTAATATATCACCACTTAAAAGTGAAAAATAAAAAACTTTTGACAAAAAATATAACCGACTTCCAAACAAAACGCTACAAAGAAAGGTTATATTTTTTTTTGTTAAAAGTTTTTTTTGTTTTTTTGTAATGTTTTTTTATTACCTCACAGCCATCTAAATTTAACACTATGACATCCGAGACTGACATCACGTATTCAAAAAGTCACAATAAGTCACTACACAATTTATACATCAAGTAGGTACTTTGCCCCAGCTATTGCGTCATCAACAGAATACATAGATCATGTTTACGAGACGCATGTTGAAAAAAACAACTGAGCGTCGTCCTTTTTGACATCATCGCGCCTTTAACCGTCATGCTACGAGCATGATCTTGTAGTTTGTGGAGGACAACAGGGCAAGCACTTAAGCGCTGATTACACTACACGGTATTCAGGGCCCGGTGGCAAGGGTGGGCGTGGCCCCTAACTAGGGAGCCGCTTATTACACTACACGGTATTCAGGGCCCGGTGGCAAGGGTGGGCGTGGCCCCTAACTAGGGAGCCGCTTATTACACTAGCCAGTCGATTCGGCCCTAGCTCAGTTGTGAAGTGACCAGCGTTGTCAACGTATGGGGAATTTCCCAAACTGCGGGGAATATCAAGTTGATAAGGGATTTATTGGGGATGGGCAAGATGTGGGGAAAATGCGGGGATTCCAAATATTGATTTTATTCTTCTGATATTATTCTAAATATCGAAAATGTGGGGAATCAGTACATTTTTTGTCCCTAAATTGGGGAAATTGAGTTACCTTTTCGGGGAATTTATTAAATTGGTGTTGGCAACACTGCTCCCTAACTCCCTAAACGCTATTACACTGCCCGGTACCGGGCCGCTCCGGTCACCCTAATTAGGGTCCCTAACTCCCTAACTCTTATTACACCACACTAAATCGGGACTTAGGGCCCTGAATACCGTGTAGTGTAATAAGCGCTTTATGCGACTTATATTTTCAGAGTACCTACTTACTCCCTGAAAAATGTTAACTTAATATTGAGTAAAATTACCAAATATACAACATAAAAAAAAACCGCCCAAGTGCGACCCTCACACGAAGGTTTCGTTTTGGGTTGAAACTCTTGGACCGTGGGGTCCGAGTGCTCATGCGTTATTCAAGGAACTTGCTAAACAAGCGTTTAGCAAGCGCTGGCTTTAACTAGAGGATTAAGCATTGCCATACAACGTGGCAATGCCGCCAGTCTTTTGCGCTCACTTCCAGTCGACAGCGGTGCGGACGAATTTGTTTACGCCATATTTTAGTTTGAAGTTTTAACTTTTAGTGTATGTAGTCAGCATAGTATTTAAAATATAACTGCATGGTTTTTGTAAATAAACAAATAAACTAAACTAAAAATAACATCCAAAAATTCTTCCTCAACGCTGTCAGCAGGGCCCCAAGTCTGCTATTACAATAGTGTCAGAATGGTCTATCATTGATTTCATAATGGTTGATTTTGACAAGATTCTATACCATTTCTTTCAATGGAGTGTCAGTGGTTGACCATTGGATATAAAAGCGTCATTATGACTTTCCAGTGGTCAACCACTGGCACTCCATTGAGGGAAATGGCATAGAATCTTGTCAAAATCAACCATTATGAAATCAATGATAGACCATTTTGATACTATTGTAATAGCAGACTTGGGGCCCTGGTAATGTGCCCAAGAAACTTAATCATCCATCATCATCTGCCTAGCCTTATCCCAACTATATTGTGGCCGGCTTCCATTCAAACCAGATTCAGCTGAATACCAGTATTTTAGCGCGGCTGCCTACCAGACCTCCACAACCCATTAACTGGGTAACACGGTACTTCTTGGTAAGACTGGTGTCAGATTTTCTGGCTTCTAAAAATCCGTAACGACTACAAAAGATCTACAAATGACGCCTAAAAAGTAATTGAGCATCGTCCCTTTTGACGTCATCGTGACATATGGAACTAATGGAACCTTCATGGTATGATCTAGAGAAGGACAACAGGGCTTGGACTTATGTGAATTATTGTTCCAGTTAACGACTTGAATATCTGAATTATTGTGGATTGGTGACCTTTAAAATTATATTATAGGGCATTTTCAGTTTTAAGTGTACCCACCATTTTGAGCCTGTCCCACATATTCAAAATTTTACAGCGACATTAATAATGTCCATATTGTCTAATTTTTTTAATAAAAATGTAAAATATATACTAAATTAACGAATTAATCTGCAATTCTGGTAAAAAACGTTCAAATGTTATTAATTTATGAGTATTTTAAATATTTAGAGTAACTGTTTTTGTCATGTCCCACCCCTTATCGACATTGAATTGGATAAAATTACTAAAAAGTTTTGGTGTAAGAGATTGCCCTGTGCGATAAGACCGCCCATTGTACACTAGTTTTTATAAGCGATTTTCCTGTGCTTGTTATGAGGTGTACAATAAAGTATATAATAAATAAATAAATAGTGCGTTGTTTTTGTCGTCACATAAATTAAATTTAGACAAGAAACTAACAAAATAGGCAAAAAATACATTTAAAAAAAAATTAACTTAAACCGGTCGGACATGTCTAAGGACGTGTCAATTTAGTGACGGTTCCAGTTGTTCAAAATAATTACTAAATAAACCAATATTTTCTAAAATGACAACATTTGTGAAGAAATCACGGCCGACATTTAAAAACGTTGTTATAAAACAGTGTCTCGAGTAAAAGTGTGTTTTTGTTCGTCTTGGCAGTTAGTTCACTTTTGGTCAGCTTAGTGACGTTATTTCCTTGTTTAATATAGGCGTTTTACGTCCTTCAATGGGGTATTTTACTGAAAAAATCTAATTAGTCCGTCAGATAGATTTTCAAAAAATATTGGACACGTATTTTTTCTTTTTTCACGTAAACAAAAAATGAAGACGACATATGATGGTACAATTTTACCAAGCCACATGACGTCACACGTGTCTTCAACGCGCTGTTTCGTCTTCATTTTTTGTTTACGTAAAAAAAGAAAAAATACGTGTCCAATATTTTAAGGAAATCTATCTGACGGACTAATTAGATTTTTTTAGTAAAATACCCTATTGTTTCAAACGAATCAGATAGAAATATTTTTAAACTTTTTATTCTTACAAAATATCTAATAGTGATTAGAAAACTTTTATCTTTAAATATTCCCCAGAATGTGACGTCAGTTTGGTGACGGACAGTTCTTATCAGGGTACAGTTAAAAGTGAAAATGCCCTATAAAATTTTTCAACACACGTAGGTAACTCGACAAAATGTACTAAACAGCTGATTCTTTTTTCGCGATTTCAGGTTTGGTCCCAGAGTAAAAGTTGTTCACGTTACTTACACTTTGTATAAAAATTAATTTAAAGCTTGAAGAAAGGGTATGGTCACTAATTTTCTTGGTGTTAGGTGGTCAAACACGTGCCTATCAAAAGTAAAAAAAGACCTATTAAAAACCCTCGCCAACACGAAAATATCGACACTCTATTTTTAATCGTCCTTTCCTGTTCTTCAATGTTACAAAATCATGTTTTAAGGTAAAATCTACGAAATGAACGTCTAATAATACCGGTACGTGTGGGCGTGGTCCCGCTGATATACTTTTATTGTTCTTCAAACAAACTGGTTTTATCTGGTTATACCCGTTTCTGTTGAATGTCTCCTTACCGGAATAGAATGGTACAAATAGGTAGTTAAATAAGATACGGATGCGGTCAGCTTTTTCATCTGTATCGCTAACGCATTAGGTTCAAGGTTGATTGGGAAAATTTGACAGTGACAGGTAGCTTTCTGATTCTGCCAGAATACGATTTTTCCGAACCGGGGCAATAGCATGATAGTGGCGCCCCCCTCTCTTCCACGTTTGTGATAAATTTTATTATGTATCGGCGATTACGAAGATCCATTGTACCCATCATTGGTTTCAATTTCTTTTTAGGGTTCCGAAAAAAAAGGAACCCTTATAGGATAACTCGGGTGTCTGTCTGTCACAGCCAGTTTTCTCCGGAGCCACTTGACCGATTCTGTTAAAATTTGGTACACATATGGACTTCTGAACAATATCGTGTGATATATCTATCAAATGAAAGGGCTTACTATGAGGGTATTAATTATACATATATTTTTCATAATGTTAAAATAAATGGTTTTGAAGTTATTCAAGAAATTAGACGAAAAATGACCATTTAAAATTTTAGGCTCAGTAGTTTCGGAGATAAGGGGGGGGCCCTTATCTCCGAAACTACTGAGCCTAAAATTTTGAAAAATATGGTGATAATAGATCTTTACCTAAAGATTACAGGAAAACCTATTAGAAGTCTGTAGTGTTAAAATAACATGTAAAAGAAAATAAATTCGTACGGAACCCTTTGCACGCGAGTCCGACTCGTACTTGGCCAGTTTTTTAGAGCATACATGGGAACCATTGGTTCTGGAGAATATAAGAACCTTTCAATATTTGTTTTTAGAACGCTGATCAGGATTCACACCCAATCGATTTTAGGTCTTCGCCTCGAAACAGGAATGAAAAAACCTTACTAAGGTTTCCTTAGGAGTTACCTTTATACTTAAATGCTAAAAATAGAATTTCAAGGTAACGTAAAATTAATTATCGAGCGAAGCGAGCCCAAAAGTTTTAGCACTCGACAGCCACATCGAATATTTTTTTTGATAAACAATTGAATTTGGCGCCCCTTGAACTTGCCGCCCGAGGCACGAGCCCCGGTTTGCCCCCCCCCCCTCTAGATCCGGGGCTGGATTCTGCTAAAGGTCTTTTTTGACCTGCAGGTAGGCAGCCGCTCCGCATAAAATACGTATGCAGCTGATTCCGGCTTGACTGGAAGCCGACCCTGATATATTTGGGGTAAGGGTAGGCATGCAATATTTTAAGCGTATGATGAAAATAAACCAGATACATCATAATATTTGTCCTGCTACTGTAGGCTCTGCACGCAGTCTTAATAAAAATGCCGCAGTACACCGTCATTCAGAAGAAATTACTAAATATTTGTTTTAAATTAACCTGTCACTTTGAACAAACACTGGTTCATTGTGCAAACATTAACTGAATGCCTTACAGACTAGAGCTGCCACAGTATAGAAAGGTTCAGTAGAGTAGTTTAAATCCAGATCGGGCAGGTCGCTACATATAATTTAAATTCCCTGTTAATTATCTTGTACCTGTAATTAATGTACCTAATTTATCCATACACTAGTTTTAATTTAGGCACTAATTACACTAGTTTACAAAAAAAAATTAAAAAAATGTCCTTGCAGTAAATTACATATTTTTTTAATTAGCTGCAATAACTCAATGCAAACATGTACATTTTTAATTTTTATCACGTCACAGATGGAAGATATCGACCCCTTTTAGTTTCGACTACCCACAAGTTTGTTCCGAAATAGCTAGTCTTCATTTTGATAAATGTTTGTTTTCAAAAGGCCAAAAGGGTTGGTTAGAGTACATTCTGGCTGTTTTTGGTGAACTTATTGTATCTAAGAAAGAATATTCTATAAAGAAAACACTAAAATATGCCTATCTTTTATTACTTGAAAATTCCGGTCTCTCATCGGGATAAAAGTGGGTTTCTCAAGTGTTTATTGAAAAATGTAGAAGAACGCTAAGCTGCTGGAATGCAAGTTTAAATAGATTGTTGAAATTGCAAGCAAATGATAAAGACCCACCATGCAACCACGAAACTGATTGTTACTCCTATCGCTAAAAGCATTTGGCTTTAATCATAAAACCAAGGGTTAAATTACACGTGCGGATGTCCAAGCAGCTTTTTTAATATTTCAAAGGTGCTAAAAAAAGCATTTGGATTATTAAAAAATATCAAAAACGTCGACACTAATTCATGTTGAGTCTCGTTATCTTTGCAAAAATATATGGGGAGTATTTTCGAAATGTGACGTGTTGGAATTTTTTAATATTTTTTTCACTTGCAGCACCTCATTAAGAATAAACACTTTTCCGTTCCAGGACAAAAACCTTGTAAACTAGTGTTATTAAGCTGTTATATGTATAAGACTTATTCTATGTTTTTTAAATTGTATTATAACCACAACCGAGAATAGGCTTATGAGGCGTATGCACACATAGATGCGTTTTTGCGTAAGTACGTACATACATATGTCGGATTGTCAGGACTTCAAATTAGCCACAAACGCTTTTGTTTATTTACGTCGGGTGGAGTCTAGGTTAGTAGTGTCGAAATGGACCTCAGAAGGACAGTGTTCTTTCGGACGTTACGATACACATAATGGCCTTATTTTTATGGATGGGAAATCAGCAAATGACTCCTCCCGCTCTGGGTGAAGCAGAAGGGAGTGTCAGACTCTTACTGACTAAAACCCATCCGTGTTCCTCCTAATGCCCTTTGTGTTCCAGGGCCGCGGTGATTCTTTCGAACAGATTCCGCAACCCCGGCAGGCAATGGTCCTGGCGGACCCCGTCTACTTTGCTGGCATCTCTTTGAGGCGCGCGTAGAACACAGCACGCCGTCGACCCGGGCCTGACGGGCTACTCTCTAAGGCCGATGTCCGTAGTTTCGGGCTTAGTTGCGGGCGTATCCTACTCCGTATCACCTATGAACTTACGATTGGTCCCGAACTTGAACTAAGAATGAATCACAACACGATTTGACAGTAACTGTAAAATCGTGTTGTCATTAATTCTTAGCAGTAACGTGATACGGAGTAGAATACGCCCGCAACTAAGCCCGAAACTACGGACTTCAGGCTTAGAGAGTAGCCCCCCTGGTTCTGATCGGACGGCGAGCCACCCAACGCTCGCGGTCCGCAGACCCGCGCCTAATTTGGCGGGGAATCGCAGAGCGATGCGTGCGGTTTCCCTCTCTCGCACGCGTTCGGCCTCCTCCTTCGCTAGCATCACTGCTTCGCATTGACAAATATCGTGTGACATATCAAATGAAAGGGCTTATTGTTAGGGTCTTAATTATATTTTTTTCATAATTTTAAAATAAATGGTTTTGAAATTAGACGAAAAATAACCATTCCCCCCCTTGTCTCCGAAACTGCTGAGCCAAAGATTTTGGAAAAAATGCAGATAATAGTTTTATAACTAAATATTACAGGAAAAGTAATATAAGAATATTATAAGAAGTCTATAGTGTTAAAATAACATGTTAAAAAAATTAAATTCGTTCAGAACCCTTTGCACGCGAATCCGACTCGCACTTGGCCAGTTTATTCGCTTGATAAATGGAGTTAGACTTCTGTCGTCCTTATCTATATTGTGCTCAGTGCTTTAGTTTACACATTATATAAAGAAAATGTTTAGGAAAAGATAAGGGGAGCAGGTTTAAATGTGGAGTACGTGTTGTTTTGTGAGCTACTGGTGTTGATAAGGACTTCAAACAATGAATCAGGCGGTGGCCTTTCTGTTGGTTGGAGGGCCTGAGTCCTTAGTAGGTTTTTACCTTGGACTTTTGTTGAATGAAATTTAAAAATTCAAAATGGAATGGTTAGCTTCTTCTTATCGTGTGGGCAGTGTCTGAGTTTCTAAACCGCCTCAAGGGCCTCTGACATGGTTAATTTGACGACCACCATTTGGCGGCCGGGACCACCGGCTTATACGTGCCTTCCGAAGCACGGAATCATCTTTTTATCAGACAATCAGGTGATGAAGGGGGGTGATGTATGAAAGAGTTTACTTATTAATAATTTTGCTTTTGATTGAAAAAAAAAACTACATATTTTGAATACTTAAGATATTTTTGAATACTTCAGATTTTTAGGTTGTCGAATATCTTTGTAGTTATATCAAAACTAGCTGACCCGCGTAACGTCGTCTGCGTCACAATTTTCATCTCTGCTCCGCTCCTATTGGTCTCAGCGTGATGACATATAGCCTATAGCCTTCCTCGATAAATGGGCTATCTAACACTGAAAGAATTTTTCAAATTGGACCAGTAGTTCCTGAGATTAGCGCGTTCAAGCAAACAAACAAACTAACAAACTCTTCAGCTTTATATATTAGTACTAGCTGACCCGCGCAACTTCGTTTGCGTCACAATTTTCGTTACTGCTCCGCTCCTATTAGTCTTAGCGTGATGATATATAGCCTATAGCCTTCCTCGATAAATGGACTATCTAACACTGAAAGAATTTTTCAAATCGGACCAGTAGTTCCTGAGATTAGCGCGTTCAAGCAAACAAACAAACAAAAAAACAAACAAACAAACAAACTCTTCAGCTTTATATATTAGTATAGATAAGATATATACAAGAATTACATAGACTCTAATCCCTTCCACTCCGTCCAGAGCGGGAGAAGTCATTTGATGATTTCCCATCCATCCAACAAAGAATAAAATAACCTTCATTTCGAAAGTCGGTGTTAAAAAACAAACAAACTTAACCAAAACACCGACTTTCGAAATGAAGGTTATTTTATTCTTTGTAGTGTTTTGTTTGGAAGTCGGTTATATTTTTTTGTAAAAAGTTTTTTATTTTTCACTTTTTAGTGGTGATTCTTGGACGGCGTCTTCGTCAACGCAGAAATTGAAATAAGCAAAAATGCTCATAACATAAGTAAAAACTCCTGAACCAAATTGAATCAAATTTGTATGGGACCAAATGGCAAGTATACTGCATCAAACTAAAAAAGAATCACCGAAATCGGATCAGAAACCTCGGAGTAATCGGTGTACATACATAAAAAAAAGAAATACCCACCGAATTGAGAACCTCCTCCTTTTTTGGAAGTCGGTTAAAAGTAAGTTTCACTTCTACATTATAGCCACGAATATACAACACATTATAAATCCAAGAAATCGCAAGTCATATTTATTTATTTATTTATTAATAAGGCACACCAACAACTTATTTACAAAATAAATGTTATAAATTGTCACGTCAAAGGGCCTGTGTAAATAAGCCACTTACAGGCATGTACAACTTTCACAAAACCAGTTGACATTATTACTATACATAAAAAATACTAGACAAAAAATTGAGCAATAAAAGTAAAAATAACATTAACAGATTGAAAATTACTAAAGAGAATTATTGTAATTATAAGGATAAATTGATAGAAATTGAAATAGCTAAATTTTAAATAATTGAATTATAAAATTAATATTAAATTAAAAATTACAAAACATCAAATTAAATAATGCACAAAACAAAAGTTAAAATATTATAAATTGGAATCAATGATTGTTATGACATATTAAAGATTTACTACCAAACAGACACGATCATTTAACCAACGAACAAAGGATCCACTCAATCATAAACTAACCAACATGTAAAATTAAGGGTGGGCACACACGTATCCGATCGTCTGATCCGATTTTGGGTTGCATCTGGCAACCCTGCTGGATGTTATTAATTAAACCACATAAAAATAAAAATTCACAAAATCCGTACCTTTTTTTATTATTTTTCTAAAGATGGGAAATCATCAAATGATTCCTCCCGCTCTGGGCGGAGCAGAAGGGAGTGTCAGACTCTTACTGACTAAAACCCATCCGTGTTCCTACTAGTGCCCGCCGCGTTCCAGGGCCGCGGTGACCCTTTCGAACAAATTCCGCAACCCTGGCAAGCACTGACCCTAGCGGACCCCTTTTTCTATGCTGACATATCTATACTAATATTATAAATGCCGTATGCCGTATGGTGTCGGCCGGTGCCGTGTGGTGCCGTAAAAGAATAATACCATCCCATCACTTCTCGTGAGTGTAGTAAGAGGCGACTAAGGGACTCACCCGAGAATGGGTAGCAGCGTTCTCTGTAAAACGCAACACCATACACTGCGATCGCCAACCCGCCTGCCAAGCGTGACGATTATGGCAAAACCCCCCTTTTGGGGAAGCCCTATGTCCAGCAGTGGACGTCTTTCAGCTGATATGATGATGATGATGAATATTATAAAGAGTTAAGATTGGTATTTTTGTATTTAACGAATAAACTTAAAAATTATCGGACCGATTTGAAAAATTCTTTCAGCAATGGATAGCTACATTATCAGCGAGTAACATAGGTAATATTTTAACCCCGTACTCCCAAGGGAACGGGAACTACGCGAGTGAAACCGCGTGACGTCCGCTAGTAATCTATACTTCTATACTAATATATAAAGCTGAAGAGTTTGTTTGTTTGCTTGAACGCGCTAATCTCAGGAACTTCTGGTCCGATTTGAAAATTCTTTCAGTGTTAGATAGCCCATTTATCGAGGAAGGCTATAGGCTATATATCATCACGCTAAGACCAATAGGAGCGGAGCAGTAATGAAAATTGTGACGCAGACGACGTTGCGCGGGTCAGCTAGTAATATTATAAATACGAAAGTTTGTGAGGATGAATGGATGTATGTTTGTTACTCTTTCACGTCAGAACGCCTGAAACGATCTTTATATATATATACTTTTTATCCCGGGAGTATGTTCCCTAGGGATCACGCGGGCGAAGCCGCTCGTAGAAGCTAGTAACCGCATAAAAATAAAAATTCACAAAATCCGTATCTCACATTAAAATTTGAAAGACTTCAGCATCATATAAAATATGTATGTCATAATTTATATGTTTAGACATTATTTGTATGAATCATCCACATCTGACCTCATAAAGAAGCTGAGTTCAGATTTTCTCTCGATCTTTCAGAATCACATTATGCCAAGTACGTATATACATTTTTTTTAGGGTTCCGAACAAAAACCGGAACCATTATAGGATCACTCGGGTGTCTATCTGTCTGTCCGTCTGTCACAGCCAGTTTTCTCCGGATCTACTGGACCGATCCTGTTGAAATTTGGTACACATATGGACTTCTATGGCCCTAACATGGACGCGTTACGTAAATAATTTTTTTTTTAGTATGGGTGTCACTTTTGGGGGTCAAACTAGAAAATTAAAAAAAAAGATTGTCAAACTGTTTCGTGTGACATATCAAATGAAAGGGCTTGCTGTGGGGGTTCCAATAATATTTTTTTCATAATTTTAAAATAAGCAGTTTTGGAGAAATAACACCAAATTGACCATTCCCCTCTCTGAAACTACTGAGCCTAAAATAATGAAAAAATGGAGATAATAGATCTTTACCTGTAGATTAGAGGAAATGCTATAAGAAGTCTATAGTTTTAAAAACAAGTAAAAAAAAAACGTTCGGAACCCTTTGCACGCGAATCCGACTCGCACTTGTCAGTTTTTTTTTTTTGGTATGCGTCATGCTTGGCGCAAATAAACGCTTTTTCTTCATCTTTCACTAGATTTCTCGTATGTCTGACAGCCCTGCCGGTCACGATGATCACGAATTGAGCTGTCAACCCAAGTAATCAACATGGAATGACAGCTCACTTCGTGATCACTTCACGCAAGCCTTCACTTCGACATGTTTACAGAATAGTACTGCTGCTACTCTATTCTGTAAATAACTATTTCGATATCGAGCTTCACCTGAGTGACAAAGCTCACAAAGTGAACTTTATTACACACAACATGAAGGTCTTATGTTTATACGAATTTGATACTCACCTCGAATTGGTGGAATAGCAACAAGGTAGGGGTGTGTAAGATGCAGTGCGTCTGGATGTCCGATGGTAGAAGGGGGCCGGTCGGGTGAGGTCGTGGAATTCTAGGGGTCACTCACCGAAGTACAATCTGTAGAAGACCGACAAGCAGGCAAACTTACGGCGATGAGCCAAGCTATGTAGCTTGGCATCCACCAGTTTTAGGTCACCGATGAGCCTCTTAGCTCTGCTTTCCACCGAGTCAAGCGCGGCAAGTTGATACTTAGCTGAGCCATTCCAAAGGTGGCTACAATACTCCATGCAGAATCGGACTTGTGCTTTGTATAGGGTTAAAAGCTGTCCAGGCCTGAAGTATCGCTTCACCCTATTTAAGATGCCCAGCTTTTTGGCAGCGATTTGGGCTTTGTACTCGATGGTGGCGCCGAAGTTGAGATTGGATGTCAACTCCATGCCTAGGAGCTCGAGCCGATCAGTCACAGGAACAGATGCACCCCGAAAAGAGGAGTTTGGTCAAAACGACTCCTTTTAAACAGACTTCCAAAAAAGGAGGAGGTTCTCAATTCGGCGGGTATTTTTTTATGTATGTTCACCGATTACTCCGAGGTTTCTGATCTGATTTCTGTGATTCTTTTCTGTTCGATGTAGTATATTTGCCATTAAATTTGGTCCCATAAAAATTTGATTCGGTTTGGTTCAGTAGTTTTTATTTTATGAGCATTTTTGCTTATTTCAATTTCTGCGTTGACGAAGAGGTCCAAGTATCACCACTTAAAAGTGAAAAGTAAAAAACTTGAAAAAAATATATAACCGACTTCCAAACAAAACACGTAGTTAAAAAACAAAGAAACAAAACCAAAATCACCGACTTCCAAAATTAAGGTTATTTTATTCTTTGTAGTGTTTTGTTTGGAAGTCGGTTATATTTTTTGCGGTAAAAAGACAGGCCTGCGTTCCACCGAGTCAAGCGCGGCAAGCTGATACTTAGCTGAGCCATCCCAAATTCCACTGTCGAGACACGAAAATGTTGATCCGACTGTCGGATAAGAAAGTGGAGCGTCTGTTTGCAGCCTAAGTAAGCATATCATTTTAAATGGATTACCTAAAGCAAGATAAGTAGGTATATTTATAGCCTGGTGCTTTCGTAAATGATGTCAAAGTCTTAAAGACTTCAAGGTTAGGTAGTTACATAAAAACCAGTCAAGCAAGACCATACGAGATAATATTGTCTCGTACAGAGGTCATAATATGCTCAATGCATAATGCAAACCAGGAAATATTTTTGGTAAAACTACTGTGTTTTATAAAACTACTAACAGACCCAGCAAAAACGTTGTTTTGCCATCCTTACTAATCCTTACTTCCTTACTAATGTTATAAATGCGAAAGTAACTCTGTCTGTCTGTCGCGCTTTCACGCCAAAACTACTAAACCGATTTTAATGAAATTTGGTACACGAGACTAGAGCCTGAGAAAGGACATAGGCTACTTTTTATCCCGGGAGTATGTTTCCTAGGGACCACGCGGGCGAAGTCGCTGGCAGAAGCTAGTATATAAAATAAAACAAAAAAAAATAGCCTTAGATCTATTCTCAGACCTACCAAATATATTTGAAAAATTTATAAAAATCGGTCAAGCCGTTTCGGAGGAGTTCGATAACAAACACTGTGACACGAGATTTTTATATATTGGAAGATACAAGGTGTTTTTTTCAAGTGCACGTGGATGATCAAATCTGTAACTTTGAGGAATAGCGAAGAATAATTGTCAAAAGAGTTTCGTCTCGAGCACGGTGTTAATGACAACTTTTTTGAAAAATTTTAATCCAGAATTCGAACCCGTTGATTTTGGCAAAACAAAACACACTCTGTATTAATATTGTATCATCCGAAAGGGTCGCTAATAAGGATCTTATTCTGAATTAAGTAAGTAATACCTACCTACACAAAAATCTAAAGGAAAGAGCTAATAATTTTTAAACAAAGAAAATAAACAAGTATTTATCTTAGGGACCGTTCAAGTATTACGTAACGCAATTTTTGGAGAATTTTGACAGTAACTGTCAAATCTTGTTGTCATTCATTCTTAGTTCTTAGTTCGGGACTAATCGTAAGTACGTAGGTGATACGAAGTAGAAAGATCCCGTAACTAAGGCCGATACTACGGATTTGGGGCTTAAAGAGTAGACCCCTGGTCAGGTTAATCAGGTCAAAACCTGATTAATTTTTCAAAACTTGAAATATGTACCTATGTACTTAGCAGATTTGGCCATCCACGCCCACTTGAAAAAATCATCCTATACATTGAAAATCGTCGGTGCGCTTGCCAAATCTGATATGTGCATTTCGATGATACTTTCTTGTTACTTAATATCCTTTAAAATCAAGTATATTAACAATACATTTTATCATTTTCACGTGTATCTCAGTTAATACGGCATTTAGAAATTATGAATTAGTCAGTTAATCATTAAAAAATCATCAATTAATCATTAAATAAAACAGATTATTGTCTCCCTTGTCAACTTGATGAAAAACACATATCAGATTTGGCAAGCGCACCGACGAAATGAGGTCCTTGAAATATATCAAAATTATGTAAGTACCTACTGAGCAGGTTTTCAGAGGTCAGAGCAGGTTGACATTGACATTATCTATATACCTACCAGTTTTATGAAATATGTAAGGTTGTCTGTGATAGATTGTCCTGTACGATAAAACCGCCCATTGCACACTTGTTTGTTTTTGTGTTTTTTGCTTATTATAAAATATACGATAATAATAAACAATGATGTTATTTTTAGGGTTCCGTACCTGAAAGATAACCAGTTACCAAGCTTCCGAAATACGTCCGTCTGTCTATCAGCGGGCTGTCTCACGAAGCCACGAACCGTAACTGATAAGTACTTACACAGTCTATATAGAATACTAGCTGACCCGCGCAACTTCGTCTGCGTCACATTTTTCATTACTGCTCCGCTCCTGTTGGTCTTAGCGTGATGATATATAGCCTATAGTCTTCCTCGATAAATGGGCTATCTAACACTGAAATAATTTTTCAAATCGGACTAGCAGTTCCTGAGATTAGCGCGTTCAAGCAAACCAACAAACAAACAAACAAACTTTTCAGCTTTATATATTAGTATGTAGATATAGATTGTTTTCATGGAGTGTGTATTTCTATTCCCAATACAACAACACATAAGTAATAAAAATTAAATCGAATAAAAAACACATTATGTACTTGTACTTATAGGCCTATACAAGAAACGGGATGGTTTTCTGCGTTTCTCGCATTATTTCTGTTTTCACTCTACCGTGAAAACGGAAATAAATTGAAACATCAAACTTTGTATGCATAGAGTGCTACTTACCACTTAAAAACGGTCAAGTACAAATCGGAGTGGAGCACCAAGGTTTCCCGACACTCGTAAAATTAAGGCTCTTACCGTTGACCAAGACTCAAGAAATGTCGCAAGTCAAAACATCCCAATGCTACAAAACCCTTCGTACACGAGTCCGTCTCCCACTCTACCTGTTTTTACGCACGGTTTGACATAAGAGGTCATTCGACCGAGCACGTTTTGAAGGGAGCTCGATATAATATTCTTTTTTTAAAGTAGTTCAAGCTCTGACCATAGATTACATCAACATTCCGTCACGCCTGTTACAAAAAAGGTTTTATTGTAAACCAGTGAGTGGTCATGTTCACTGCGATGATTCACTAACCGGTTTGTGTTTGACCGTTGGAATGGGTATAAAAACTAGTATGGTTTTATAGGCTAGCTTTTTAGTTCAGCCGGTCTGGCGTGTGTGATTGAGTAACAAGCTTCCATCCATCCCTACTTTTGCATTTATAATACCTACTTAGTATGTAAGATCAGGGGGGCTACTCTCTAAGCCCGAAGTCCGTATTTTCGGGCTTAGTTGCGGGCGTATTCTACTTCGTATCACCGAAATACAGACTTACGATTAGTCCCGAACCCGAACTAAGATTGAATGACAACACGATTTAACAGTAGGTAACTGTCAAATCGTGTTGTCATAAATTTTTAGCGTGTTAACTACGAACGAAACTACGGACTTCGGGCTTAGAGAGTAGCCCCCCAGATTTGAGAGACCTTTCCGTTTTATCTGACGAGTTCTATTCCCTGCCGAAGAAATTCTGAGTATTCTACTTAGGTATTTCAGTGTCGTCACTTAGGCGATTAACAAACGGCACCGCGCACCGCCGCGGTAGGCGGTGAAGCGGATCTCATCTGCCCGACCGCGCGGTCGAGCGGTGCTCTCACCGCCACCGCCCCTCCGCGCTGCCGTCCGCGCGATGTAGCGGCGCCTCACACACGGAGCGCGCGGATCATCGTGGGTGCAGTGTCTGTATTGTCGGTGTTGCCAGTGTCTGTGATCAAACTGGTCAAAACCTCGTTAAATGCATCCGCGTGGCCAGGCGCGTAAACGCTACGAAATCCGCTTTACCGCCACCGCCATCCGCGGCGGTGCACGGTGCCGTGTGATAATCGCCTTGCAGGGGCGTAGCTGCCATGGCATTAGCTGTACAAACAAAAGGTTATGAAACAAAAAGAGATAACAAAGGAACAGTGGCGGTATGAAAATAAGGGCTAATTAGGATTTTTCAACAGTTGGGTTTTTAAAAACTGTGGAATAAATATAGCTGTTTGACACATTTTGATGATTTATTAGCCGTATAAACACTAGAACCTTCAATAAATCGCTGTCAACAGAGCCCTAGTGTACAAATTTGGCAACTATTAATCAAATAAAAGCGTGTTAAAAAGGCACTAACATTCTAGGACCGCATGCATCTAACATTCTCTTTGTAGTTGAATTACAATTAAAATGCACCCAACCTATCCAAATTCAAAATGGTCAACAAGCGAGTGTGCTTAGTTAGCCCACTCATCATTGAAGATTACTCCATCCTATTCAGGATGCTCAAAAATTCGGTATACTTACGTAACCTTTATACAAATTCATTAAAACAATGAACAAACATACGATTTGGCTCGAAAAGTACATAAAACAGAACTGCGAAACTTATTCGCGGTTTACATAAACAATAATGCTTTATTATATTTTAGCGCAAATCTGTTGAACGTAAACATGGATGCCAGAAAGTCGGGACTAAATATAAATATGTACTTACTACTTTAGGTACGAAAGCGCGCCAAAACCAAGTCTTTTAGTTTCACATAAAATTGTGTGTTCAAAGGAAATACTCGAGAAGAATCGAGTAATTCTAGTTTTTAGGGTTCCGAACAAAAAACGGAACCCTTATAGGATCACTCGGGTGTCTGTCTGTCTGTCCGTCTGTCACAGTCAGTTTTCTCCGGATCCACTGGACCGATTCTGTTGAAATTTGGTACACATATGGACTTTAGTGACCCAAACACGAACGCGCTACGTAAATTATTAATTTTTTAGTATGGGTGTCACTTTTAGGGGTCAAACTAGAAAACTAAAAAAAAAGGTTTTTGAACAATATTGTGTGACATATCAAATGAAAGTGATTACTGTGAGAGTTTTAATTATATTTTTTTCATAATTTTAAAATAAATGGTTTTGAAGTTATTCAAGTACTTACACGAAAAATAACAATTTTTTCCGAAACTACCGAGCCTAAAATTTTGAAAAAAAAATGCAGATAATAGATCTTTACCTATAGATTACAGGAATACCTATAAGAAGTCTATAGTATTAAATAACATGTAAAAAAAATTAAATTCGTTTGGAACCCTTTGCACGCGAGCCCGACTCGCACTTGGCCAGTTTTTATTAGGGTTCCGAATCCAAAGAGTAAGTAACCAACGGAACCCTATTACCACAGATAATATAATACTAGCGTTTAGTCTATTAATAAGTAATTTACACGTTAGCCTGTATAGAGGGAGGACTAATAGGAGATGAAGTTCGTGGAGTACCTACTAAACTAGCGCGAACGAAGTCGCGGGCGAAGTGCTAATAGAAAATAAAACTCCTAACTAAAATATGGCGTCAGAAAATTCGTCCGCATCGCTGTCGACTGGAAGTGAGCTAAGCCCAGAAGATTGGCGGCATTGCCACGTTGTATGGCAATGCTTATCCTCTGTCCGAGGTAACAGCCAGCCCTTGGGTCATGCGAAGTGTCACTGTCAACTAAGCTTGTTTGTAGCTAGTTCTTTAAATGTCACGTAAGCACTCAGAAACCGGGGGGGTTCAAGAGTTTCAACCCTAAACTGAAAAATATAATACTTACTTATTATATAATATCTTTTTATTTCTCCAACAGGGCATGAACCCTCGGCTCGCCTTCGCCATCATATCGTCAGCGTGCTGGTCAGCTTTCCAGCATGGGTACAACACTGGAGTCCTGAACGCGCCGCAAGCTGTAAGTACTCGCAAAGTCGCAACATCTTCTTAGCTTTCAGTGGCTTTAGTGCAAGTTTTTAAATGTACTCGATCGAGTTAATGTAAACATCATCATCATCTGCCTAGCCTTTTCCCAACTATATTGGGGTCGGCTTCCAGTCAAACCGGATTTAGCTGAATACCAGTATTTTACGTGGAGCGGCTGCCTACCAGACCTCCACAACCCATGAACTGGGTAACACGGTACTTCTTGGCAAGACTGGTGTCAGATACTGGCTTCTGATCGAGTTAATGTAAACATCAATTTTTATTGAAACAGCAATGCGATTTTTTAAACATCTCACCGTGTAAACTTAGGTGAAGTGAACGTGAAGTAAGCTAACAAGCAAGCAAGCAACACTTCTTGTTTCTATAGAATCCCTTGCGACACTCAGGTCTGCAGTCGCGGCGCGCCGCCTGCGGTCGGCGATACGCAGCGACCTGAGACTGCAGCACAAGTGGTGTCGCGACCGCAGAGTTCACAAATCCCCCAAAGTACAGGTCCACGGGCACTTGGGGCACTCTAATGTGTGGCTCATGTTCTGACGAGGAGCACCGCACTCACATTGAGTATCCGACGGGTCTATGAATCCCCATTTCGCCAGATTGTGTTTGCAGCGGCCTACCTGGATGCGCAATCGGTTCAGTGCCTTCCAAATAAGCCACTGCAGATCACGTCCAGGTGGCAGATATTCCTTGGGTTGCAAGTAGTCAGGTGTTGGGGGATGATGTACTTCCCACAGCATTAGGTGGGCGGTCTTGGATGGCCTCTGTGCGACGAAGAAAACTCCTCCGGCTCTTAAGCCTACCCGGGACTATTTTGTGATCATAAAGAGGATGTCGAGAGTAGGATTCTTGGTCCTTTTTTTCAAGCGCGCATGTGACATCCCTACGTACTACTGGTGGTGAAATACCAGCCAACGGTAGAGTTTATTGAGCGGAGTCGGTTTAAGGCAACCCGATATAATTCGACACGTTTCGTTCAGGGCAATGTCGACTTGCTTTGCATGAGCGGATCGGTGCCACACTGGACTCGCAAATTCGCCAGCAGAGAAGCATAAGGACAAGCCAGTGGTGCGAAGAACATCGGGTGCTGCTCCCCAGTTTGTAGGCATAAGTCGGCGCAATAAGTTGTTTCGGGACCCGACCTTCTGCATCGTATTAAAAGAAAACATAAGGACACAGTATACATCCATCTTATTCAGTTTGTGAAATATCTCTTAAATCGGTCCAATATTGGAGAAGGAAACAGTCGAGAGCCAAACCTCGAATTATAACTTTTTACATACTAAGTCTCGCTGCCAGAATTTCCTCTTAAGGCTCTATCCAATGCAACGCTATGACAACTATTAGGTGAAGTGAGTATAGAAAGAGCTGTCAATCCCTAGCATCAATTGTGATGCCAACTCAATTCGTGCTCGCTTCATCTACCTTGTCACGGTGTTTTTTACAGAATCAACCTGCTAAATAGAATAGAATAGAAAAAAAAATTCAGCACAGACACAAACGCACAGCGACAAAGTAAATAGAAGTAATATTAGGTACAGTTCCCGTCACGCAAGTTTACCTCCCCGAAGTACGTCGCAATCGACTGCGCAAGATGTCAATTTGACAAAAAAACATAGGACAGCGCATGCGCGGGTAGGTCACGCATGCGCGTGTTCACGCAAGATGGCGGGTGTAATGGCATCTCACTCGCTCGTATACGTTCGATGCATACGTGTGACCCGCTTGCTCAATGCAATACGCAAAATATTCTAGGAACGTAACACTTGTTTACGCGATTGCACCTGCGCGGTCGTCACTAAAACCTAACTTCGGAGGGGTAAACAACGGTGATGTGAACTGTACACAAATGAGCTGAGCGTGCCCATGCCGAAAGGGTGATCATCTCAGCAGCATTTGCTGGGCGTCAGAAACCCAGCGCTGGTTTTCAGTTGGCACTCCGTAGTAACACACCCGACGAAGGTAAATACATTAACAAAATACTTAATTAAATATCTATCTATACTAATACTAATATATAAAGCTGAAGAGTTTGTTTGTTTGTTTGCTTGAACGCGCTAATCTCAGGAACTACTGGTCCGATTTGAACAATTCTTTCAGTGTTGGATAGCCCATTTATCGAGGAAGGCTATAGGCTATATATCATCACGCTAAGACCAATAGGAGCGGAGCAGTATTGAAAATTGTGACGCAGGCGAAGTTGCGCGTGTCAGCTAGTATAATATAAAGCTGAAGAGTTTGTTTGTTTGTTTGCTTGAACACGCTAATCTCAGGAACTACTGGTACGATTTGAAAAATTCTTTCAGAGTTAGATAGCCCATTTATCGAGGAAGGCTATAGGCTATATATCATAGCGCTAAGACCAATAGGAGCGGAGCAGAAATGAAAATTGTGACGCATACGAAGTTGCGCGGGGCAGCTAGTTGATAAATAAAATAAAAATAAATCGTAAATAAATCCTTACTTAATATTATAAATACGAAAGTAACTCTGTCTGTCGGTCTGTCGCGCTTTCACGCCAAAACTACTGAACCAATTTAAATGAAATTTGGTACACAGGTAGTCTTTTTTTAAGGATGGGAAATCATCAAATGACTCCTCCCGCTCTGGGTGAAGCAGGAGGGAGTGTCAGACTCTTACTGACTAAAACCCATCCGTGTTCCTCCTAGTGCCCGACGCGTTCCAGGGCCACGGTTACTCTTTCGAATAAATTCCGCAACCCCGGCAGGCATTGGCCCTAGCGGGACCCGTCTTTAATGCTGACAGCTCTTTGAGGCGCGCGTGGAACACAGCGCGCCGTTGACCCGGGCCTGGTTCTGATCGGACGGCGAGTCACCCAATGCTCGCCGTCCGCAGAGTGCGCCTACGGTGGCCGAGAATCGCCCTGCGACTCCCGACGCCCGGGGCGTCTTCTGTTGCGGCGGCTGGGGCGTGAGGTTGAAATGAAATGAAGGAGGTCACCGCTTCCCATGTCTCCTCGCTCCGGACCATGGCTTGAAACAGGGCCGACCGCGAAAGGTCACTGCCGCCGATCGCCTCGACGAGGACACGGCGGTGCTCCGCCCAAGCAGGGCAGACCTCCACTGTATGCTCCACCGTGTCCTCCGGGACACAGATAGTCTAGAGCCTGAGAAAGGACCTAGGCTATTTTTTATCCCGGGAGTATGTTCCCTAGGGACCACGCGGGCGAAGCCGCTGGCAGAAGCTAGAAGCTAGTACAGTAATATAAAAACTATACTGTTAAAAGTAATATTTATTTATACGTGTAGTGTGTATCATTACGCCTAAGTTAACACGGTGAGGTGTTGACAGCATAGACAGGCTGGAAAAGCGCCTTCCTTTGACTTCCGGGACCGTTTATTTAAATGTGTTAATTCACTAAGTATAAGACGTTTAAGAATTAACAATACTATGCTAAATAAGTTCGCATCGTGTTAGGAAATCTGCAGTTGCATATGACTTAGCAGTTTTCTCAAAACAATTATTTTGATTTGACGCCGAAAAAAAATTTACAAGTCATTATGACAAAGCATAAAATACAACAACAAAAAAAAATAGTGAGGTTAAGTCGTTAGCTGTCAATCCAAATAATTTTAGGTACTGACAGCTCACTTGAAGCTCACGTGAGGTTTTTACAAAATATTGTTTTTTTAGGGTTCCGAACAAAAAACGGAACCCTTATAGGATCACTCGAGTGTCTGTCTGTCTGTCTATCATAGCCAGTGTCCCGAACACGGAAGCGTTACATTTTTAGTATGGGGTTCACTTTTGGGGGTCAAATTAGAAAATAAAATTTTTGAACAATATCGTGTGACATATCATATAAAAGGGCTTCCTGTGGGGGTTTTAATTATATTTTTTTAAAATTTTTAAAATAAATGGTTTTGAAGTTATTCAAGAAATTAGACGAAAAATGACTATTCCCCCCTTATCTTCGAAACTAACGAGCCTAAAATTTTGAAAAAAGTTGGAGATAATAGACCTATAGATTACAGGAAAACCTATAAGAAGTCTATAGTTTAAAATAACATGTTTAAAAAAAATTCGTTCGGAACCCTTTGCACGCGAGTCCGACTCGCACTTGGCCAGTTTTTTCTTTTAAGGAAACCCTATTACTGAGCTTCCACTGTCCGTCCGTCTGTCTGTCAGTGGGCTGTATCTCAAGAACCGTAATAGGTAGACAGTTGAAATTTTCACAGATTGTGTATTTCTATTGCTGCTATAACAACAAATAATATAAAATGTTTTAAATTACCATACCAGAAATGTGTCTTTTTATAGTACGGAACCCTCCGTGTGAGAGTCGACTCGCACTTTACCGGTTTTATTTTTTTACTAGCTGACCCGCGGAACTTCGTCTGCGTCACAATTTTCATTACTGATTCTCCTCCCTTTTGGTCTTAGCGTGATGATATACATATAGCCTATAGCCTTCCTCGATAAATGGGCTATCTAACAGTGAAAGAATTTTTCAAATCGGACCAGTAGTTCCCGAGATTAGCGCGTTCAAGCAAACAAACTCTTCAGCTTTATATATTAGTACTAGCTGACCCGTGCAACTTCGTCTGCGTCACATTTTTCATTACTGCTCCGCTCCTATTGGTCTTAGCGTGATGATATATAGCCTATAGCCTTCCTCGATAAATAGACTATCTAACACCGAAATAATTTTTCAAATCGGACCAGTAGTTCCTGAGATTAGTATAGATTTGAGATGGTTCTTGACTCTAGTCTAGGTCAGAGATGACAGAGACAAAGTCTACGATGGAGCGAGCTTACCCAGAAGGAGCCTGTTCACTCTAGCTTTGAAGAGATTAGGGTTGAACATGCCGTCGTCTGTTTTGATTGTACCAGTATGAGTGTAGGTGGAGAAGAAAGCTGGTTTCTTCCCACCTACACCTAAACTGGTACAGCCAGCTACATCTTCTAATATATAAAAATCTCGTGTCACGGTTTTTGTTACCGAACTCCTCCGAAAAGGCTTGACCGAGTTTCATGAAAATGTCTATCGGTATGAGAATAGGTGGTAGGGTATTTTTATTTGGCAAAACAACGTTTGCCAAGTCAGCTAGTAATCTATATAATTCTAAAATTCTTTCCAGGTAATGTCAGAATGGCTTCAAGAAGAAGTTCTGACGGGTACAAACATCACACTGGCGGCAAAGGATGACCCCATAGTGACGACAGTGATGTCTATAGCTGTTGCGATATACTGTGTGGGGGGCATGATCGGGGGCATCATTACTGGAGTTGTAGCTGACAGGTGAGCTAAAAACTGTATAAGAACCGATAGTCATTAGGATCACTGTACACTAAGACGACATTATATTCAAAAGACTTTAGAAGCAAGAGACACTACATTCAATAGACACTGGAACCAAAATACATAGGACCAAGAGACTAGGACCAAAAGACTCTAGAAACAAAAGACCCTTTTTTTAAGCATATTAAAATTAAAGAATTTACTAAGAACTAGTTTACAGACATAGTAAGCACAATATAAGTCTAAACGCACCAAAATATATTTGAAAAAAAAACTTTGAGTGCAATTGAGTAACCCTAGATCCCACACTAGGATACCGTGTCGTGGGATCTAGTATCCTCGTGAAAGTACCCAGAGCGGGAGGAGTCATTTGAAATCATCAAATGACTCCTCCCACTCTGGGCGGAGCAGAAGGGAGTGTCAGACTCTTACTGACTAAAACCCATCTATGTTCCGCCTTTGCGTTCCAGGGCCGCGGTGACTCTTTCGAACAAATTTCGCAAAATATAAGACCCTAGAACCAAAAGACACTTATCATAAAAAATCAGGACCAAGATACACTACGACCAAAAATCGCTAAGATCAAAACACAATAGGGCCAAAAGACACGATACCAGCAAAAACGCGACACTAGCAGCAAAAGACGACCCCATAGCGACGACAGTGATGTCTTTAGCTGTGGCGATATACTGCACGGGGGGCATCAATACTGGGGTTGTAGCTGACGGGAGAGGTGATTTAAAAAATCTACTAGAAGCAATAGACACTAGGACAAAAGACATTCGACTAGAGTTAACTCGGACGAAACACTCTATGACTACAAGAACCTAGGACTAAAATACACTAGGACTTTAGGACTAAAAGACACTACACTTAAAGACACTAGAGCCAAAATACTATCCCTAATAGACACTAAGGCCAAAATACACCAGGACCACAAGACACAAAAATCAAAAGACGGCGGTATCAATATAAACTAGAACCAAAAACGTAGACCAAGATACACTACGACCTAAAATAGCTAAGGTCAAAACACAATAGGGCTAAATGCAACACTAGCAGCAAAGACGACCGTTGCGATGTCTTTAGCTGTCGCGATTTACTGGGAAAGTGGTATGATCGCGGTGGTTTCATTACTGGGGTCGTGACTTATAGGTGAGCTAAGAAATTAAATTTACTAAAAGCAATTGACAATAGGAGCAAAAGATACTAGGACGAAATACACTTCTTCTTCTTCTTATCGTGAGGGCAGTAAGGTCTAACGACCCCACACACCCTAGTGTCACGAAATACACTGGAACTTCATTTACTAGAACTAAAAGACACTAAGTTCGAAAGACAGTCAGACGACACTCGACTGACTACAGTTAAGCAATAAGACACAAGGAAGAATATACACTAGTGAACCTAGTGTCCGAACAAGAGACACATGGTTCAAATACACTAGAACTAAAAACACTATGACAATAAGACACTAAGACACCAGGAGCAACATAAACTACGACCAAAAATCGCTAAGGTCAAAATACAATACGGCCAACACAAAAAAGTTCGAGTACAAAGCCCAAACCGCTGCCGAAAAGCTGGGCATCCTAAATAGGGTGAAGCGATACTTCAAGCCTGGACAGCTTTTAACTCTATATAAAGCGCAAGTCCGATCCTGCATGGAGTATTGTAGCCACCTTTGGGATGGCTCAGCTAAGTATCAGCTTGCCGCGCTTGACTCGGTGGAACGCAGAGCTAAGAGGCTCATCGGTGACGAAAAACTGGTGGATACCAAGCTGCATAGCTTGGCTCATCGCCGTAAGGTTGCCTGCTTGTCGGTCTTCTACAGATTGTACTTCGGTGAGTGTGCCCAAGAACTCCACGACCTCATTCCACCGGCCCCCTTCTACCATCGGACATCCAGACGCTCTGCATCTTACCATCCCTACCTTGTTACTATTCCACCAATTCGCACTAAGCGTTTCCAAACGTCTTTTATAATGCGCACAGCAAAGGAGTGGAACTCTCTGCCTGCGTCTGTGTTTCCAAACGCTTACAACCCTAATCTCTTCAAAGTTAGAGTGAACAGGCTCCTTCTGGGTAAGCTCGCTCCATCGTAGACTTTGTCTCGGTCATCTCTGATCTAGACTAGAGTCAAGAGCAAACCCATCACAAATAAAAAAATAAATAAATAAAAAAAAAGTTTTTTTCACTATTTCAGGTTTGGTCCCATTGTAATCCCTTTTTCAGGTATGTTTATTCTGTGACACGTCGGATAAAACTATATATAATCAAGCTTGTATTTTTTTCAGGTTCGGCAGAAAAGGTGGTCTGCTATGGAACAACGTGCTGGTGTTTGCAGCGGCGTTGCTGGAAGGACTTTCAAAAGTTTCCAACTCTGCTGAGATGCTGATTTTAGGAAGGTAAGCTGTACACCCTGGAGTAGTAATGGTAGCGAGGAAGCGGGTGGGCCGCGTGAGGGAGAGGCAAAACTCACAGCACAGCCACCGCAACAAAAGAAGACGCCCCGGTTGTCAGGTGACGCGATTTCCGACCACCGTGCGGACCGCGAGCGTTAGGTGGCTCACCGTCCAATCAGGACCAGTAGTGCTATTCTGTAACAACATTTTCGAGTCTCGACAGCGGAATCCGAGGTGAGTATAAGGATGGGTTTTAGTCAGTAAGAGTCTGACACTCCCTTCCGCTCCACGCAGAGCAGAAGGAGTCATTTGATGATTTTCCAACCTTAAGAAAAAAAAAGCTATAAGTACTCTCTCGACTACTATAGGGACCGTGCACGGCGTTGACTATGCCATCTAGCGTCGCATATTCGAAACTTTAAGGGTCAAAATACTTGCAATTGACGCTTTTGTGCTGCCACCTACGGTTCCTGCACGCTCAGTTTAGGGGAACGTGCGCGAAGTAGACTGTGCCATCTAGCGTAGCTATTTCAAATTTTATACTTGAAACATACTTGACAGTGACATTTCTGTGCTGCCACCTATAGTTTCTGCACGCGCCATATACTTAGAATCTACTATTTATTGATAGACTCGTATTTGATCACCATCTCACCTGATGGAAAACGACGATATGGTCGCCGATTGAGCACACTTGCCTACAGTTATCAGGAAACACAGACTTCGGCAGGTAATAGACTAGTTTCCACCATCAATAAATTGCAAATCTATTTAGTCCGTCAGTTAGAGTATTTTTCTAAATCAATTAATATTGACAAAGATAAAACGAATCAAAACTCGGGAGCGGGGGCTCGTGACGTCAGAGCGCACAAAAAATTATACCATGGCGTGACGTATTGAGAATTTTAAAAGCGTCGTGTCTTCGTTAATTTTGGTTTACGTAACAAAAGGAAATAAACGAGTCAAATATTGTTTGATAATCTAACTGCCGGACTAATTAGATTTTTTCAGTAAACAAGCCTATTCCACTCCTTAGAAGGACGCACAGTGAAAGTGTTCCAAAAATGTTTTCTATGGCTGGCTTAGGCTGCCTGTGTCTGTCCATTGATGCAGAGCGAGGCAGTACGGACCGGAGTTGCGGAATGAGAAGAGCTAGTTAGCGAATTCACGCGACCAATTAATTTGAGCGGACGACCGGGTTTTTTCCGCTTCATCGCTCCGCTTCCCCGCTCCGCTGCCTCGTAACGCTTCCCGGTTTTGTATGAATTTAAACTCGATACCTCCACGCATTCCCGAGATAAAGGGTCTTGACAGACAGACGGACGGACAACAAAATGATCTTAAATGGGTTCCGTTTTTTCCTTTTGATTTACAGAACCCTAAAAATGGACCACTGGCTGTTCTTACTTAACCATGAGCACTCTCATCAAATAATTTGCTCAAAAAATTACAGCCACATCAAAATCAAAATCAAAAGTCGTTTATTCAAATTAGGCTGAGAGCCAGCACTTTTTGAACGTCAAGTTTTACAAAAGACAGTCCCCCAAAACGCCCGCCCGTCACCACTTCCTAGTGTTTTAGCTGTGGAGAAGAAGTGGCCAACAAACTCCCCAGCAACACATCTGTCTGTTAAGTTTTAAGAACTTGAATCTATATAAAAGTATGCTAAGTAATTAATACATGACACGATTTATAACTTGTGAAATCATCGAAAATTAAAACTCCCATCCATCAGACCATCTCCTTACACACTGACTGACTCCTCTTACACACATACACTGTATTGTTTCAGGTTAATAATCGGCGTTAACAGCGGATTGAACGCCGGCTTAGCACCCATGTACCTCGCTGAAATATCGCCCGTATCTCTCAGGGGATCTGTAAGTGTATCTTGATTTAGATATATTCGATCCATGAATCTTTGGAAGGCATTTGGGAAATTAGGTTTATCGTGCCGTATGGTGTCGGCCGGTGCCGTATGGTGCCGTAAAAGAATAATACCATCCCATCACTTCCCGTGGGTGTCGTAAGAGGCGACTAAGGGACTCGCCAGAGAATGGGCAGCAGCGTTCTCTGTAAAACGCAACACTATACACTGCGATCACCAACCCGCCTGCCAAGCGTGGCGATTATGGCAAACCCTCCCCTTTTGGGGGAAGTGTATTTTGATTTAGATATCTTCGATACATGAATCTTTGGAAGGCAATTGGAAATTAGATTTATCGTGCCGTGTGGTGTCGGCCAGTGCCGTATGGTGCCGTAAAAGAATAATATCATCCCATCACTTCCCGTGGGTGTCGTAAGAGGCGACTAAGGGACTCGCCAGAGAATGGGCAGCAGCGTTCTCTGTAAAACGCAAAACCATACACTGCGATCGCCAACCCGCCTGCCTTTTGGGGGAGGCCTATGTCCAGCAGTGGACGTCTTTCGGCTATTATGAGTATGAGTGGTTTATCGGCCTAGGATGTTGATTCTGGCTCTCAGGAGTTGCAGTGGTTGGAAATAGTATGGTGGCTCAGTTCATCACGAAAATACACCCATACTAATCTGTCAGTCTGTCTGTTTGATAATTATTCAAGTATGCACGTCTTAACCTCTGATCGGATTTATATGAAACTTGGCTCAAGTCCTGTGTAGCGGCATCAATGCCGCCACTAGAAAAACTATCGTAGCAACATCTACATCGCAACAGAAGCAACCGCTACGCCATTTCTCCAACTAGCAGCGAACTACTACTACTACGAAATCCTGGATCGCGATATCAGAGTTTACCGTGCGATTTGTACATACATAACAGTCCGAATATCAACTATCGGGCAGTTGCCCGCCAGACACAAAAACCGTCAAATTGGGCCCTCCCTTTTCAATGGAGGTTTGCGGGACTTTACTCTCAGTTTCTTTACCCTCCAAACCTGCACTAAGACTTAGGATACTTTTTATCCCCGAAGTATGTTCTCTTGGTAAAATATTCGACTTTCCTGGGAACGAAGTGCTGTCAGAAGCTAATAATGTGTAGCGCCATCTATGTTGCATCATTCGAACTAAAGACCTGACGCCACACAAATCCTACATCGCGGTATCAAAGTTTTCCGTGCAATTTCTTATACCAATATTATAATGCTAAAGAGTTTGTTTGGTTGAACGCCCTAATCCCAGAAACTACTGGTTCGAATAAAAAAAATCTTTTATTGTTGGGTAGCCCGAGGCTATAGGCTATATAACATCATACGTGACCAATAAGAGCGGAGCAATAATGAAAAATGTGACGCAGACAAAGTTGCGCGGGTCAGCTAGTAAACGAATGAAACATCCCAAATATCAACCATTAAGCAGTTGCCCACCAGTCACCGCCTGTCAGGTCGGAGGATCCCTTTTCATTTCAATGGAGGTTTGCGGGACTGTACACCCTGTGCCACATACATTAATAATAAATACCTACTTTTCCTTGCAGATAGGCACAGTCTACCAACTAGTGATTACGATGACGATCCTCCTCTCACAAGTGCTAGGCCTGCAGTCGGTGCTAGGCACTCCGGAAGGCTGGCCCTACCTGTTGGCGGTGACCGCGATACCAGCAGTGCTACAGATATGCACCCTGCCGATATGTCCCGAGTCGCCCAAGTTCTTGCTGCTGAATAAGGGGCAGGAGTTGCACGCTCAAAGAGGTAAGTCGTAATAAAGTGCTTCATTGTATGACCGTCATTCAGTCTTTCCCCTGCCTTCCTAGGTACCGTGTTACTTTTTAATCTATACTAATCATTGATATATAAAAAACCCAAGATGCACAGTCTCGAACAAATGCAACTCTCGAAACTGTCATCAAAAACTGACACGTATCAAGTGTCATGTGTGAGTTGTGTGTAGTTATACTATAAACAAGTTTTTTTTGCAAATTCAATCTTACACGGATCGCTTAAAGTTGTTTTTACAAAGCAGTGCAGTATGGCGAGCAATGCGAGACTGTTTGAAACTTGCGCACAATTATGCATTGTGCCCTTGTTTTTTTGCGGACGTTTTTGAGATGCTGAGTGTGTATCTTGGGTTTTTTATATATCAATGATACTAATATATAAAGCTGAAGAGTTTGTTTACTTGAACGCGCTAATCTCAGGAACTACTGTTCTGATTTGAAAAGTTGTTTCAGTGTTAGATAGCCCATTTATTGAGGAAGGCTATATATATCATTACGCTAAGACCAATAAGAGCGGGGCAGTAATAAAAATTGTGACGCAGACGAAGTTGAGCGGGTCAGCTAGTAAATTAATATAGAAGAAAAAAACAGTTTTCGAACAAGAAAACATCGTGTTTTTAATGTTGGTAGTTGATAAATTCCTTCATCTGGATCTATGCCCAAATGGAGTTAAAAACTTTGTCGTCCATTTCGTGGAATTCGGGGAAGCTTTTAACGAATTTGGGGTCAAAATCAAAATCCATGATAAAATATCGTCGTGTCCACTGTTCCCATCGTTGTTATGAGTGACCCCGAAAACCATACCTTGAGAGTGTTCGCAGAAGTCAATTCACGCAAGCGTCCGTGCAAGTGTCTTCCGCGCAAACGTCCATTCGCGGAACTGGATTCGCGCAATTGTCTTTCGCGCAAGAGTAACAAATCTTTAAAGCCTTACCTTTTGGTTTCAGCTCTCAACTGGTTAAGAGGCGATGTGGCTGTTCACGGAGAGATGGAAGAAATGCACCAGGTGATATTTTTGTTTTAATAAGTTTTTTTTGTGTTCCTCAAAGAAAGTAGGGACTCTTTTCCTTAAGTAATGCTCTTTCTTCGAATATATGCCTACGGTTAGCCGTGGCTATAACGTACTCAACCCTAAATATATAAGACAGTCCCCCAAAACGCCCACCAGTCACCACTACCTAATATTGTATGTAGCCTTCCTATCCTATTATACATATTTCAAAAACATACTCGGACAAATTGCACTCGAACAAAAACTAACACAATTCTTCACATTCCAGGAAGCCGAAAAAAACAAAATCAGCAAGAAAGTGACCCTCCGCGAGCTCTTTAGCAACCGCCAGCTCCGGCAGCCACTCCTCATAGGCATGGTGGTGATGGTAGCGCAGCAGTTCTCCGGCATCAACGCCGTCATCTTCTTCTCCACTGACATATTCACCAGGGTGCAACTCACCACCAGTCAGTCGCAGTATGCTACGTTGGGTAAGTGAGGATGAGAAGATTGATTTGAGCGCTATCTCATCATCATAACAGCCGAAAGACGTCCACTGCTGGACATAGGCCTCCCCCAAAGGGGGGGGGGGGTTGCCATAATCGCCACGCTTGGCAGGCGGGTTGGCGATCGCAGTGTATGTGTGAACGCTGCTGCCCATTCTCTGGTGAGTTCCTTAGTCGCCTCTTACGGCACCCACGGGAAGTGATGGGATGGCACTATTCTTTTACGGCACCATACGGCACCGGCCGACACCTTACGGCATACCAGCCAGTGAGCGCCATCTGTGTTACGAAACTCAACTTACAACTTGACAACATAGATGTCGCTACTTTATTTATGGCAGTTTTAAAACACTGATTGTATTGGTAGCGCCATCTGTTTTAAAACATTTAAACTAAACAGTTACAAGGTAACAACATAGATGTCGCAGCTTCACACAAGCCGGTTTTTAACTTGACTGCGGCAAATCACAAATAGGGGGCATTATTTAAATGCTGGAAAGTTTCCTTATCCCCTTAATAAAAATTAAAGCCTAAAGTCATGCTCAAAATACCAAAAAACAATGTTGGATATATTTTATTTTATGTTATTTTTTCCTAGGAATGGGAGCCATGAACGTCGTAATGACTGTGATAAGTCTCCTACTAGTGGAGGTAGCGGGTCGCAAGACACTACTTCTGTCAGGCTTCGCTGGGATGTTCGTCTGTACTGTGGGCTTGGTCGTCGCTTATATGTATGTGAGTATCTTGCGACTAAATACTAACAGACGCAGGGATCGAACTTGCCTTCGGACGGCGAGAGTTGGGTGGATAAGGACCAGGCCCGGGGCCTGGCCCTAGTGGACTCCGTCTACATTATAGAACAAATTCCTGTCTCCTGGCAGACACTGGCCTGCCAGGGGGCAGGAATTTGTTCGAAAGAGTCACCGCGGCCCTGGGACGCGGCGGGTATTTGTAGGAATACGGGTGAGTTTTAGTCAGTAAGAGTCTGACACTCCCGTCCGGTCCGCCCAGAGCGGGAGGAGTCATTTGATAATTTACCATCCTAAAAATCAGCTAACTTGCTTGCCAATGTCGACCGAAGACCATCTTAACATCAGACTCATCAGACTCCTCCGTGCCTCAGAAAGCACGTCCGTTGGTCCCGGCTGTCATTTGAACATCTTTGACAGCCGTTAGGCGTAGTCAAAAGGCACAAAAATCTGAAACCAGTATTGCCAAGGGTTTCCACCCAGCAACAGGGATGTGGAGCCAGATATGCAGTCGTTCCTTGTAAAATAGGGACCGTGCACAGCGTTGATTATGCCATCTAGTGTCGCGAATTCGAAGTTTTAAGGGTCAGAATAAACCATGTCAGAGGCCCTTGAGGCGGTTTAGAAACTCTGACGCTGGGGTGTGTGGGGTCGTTAGACCTTACTGCCTACACGATAAGAAGAAGAAGAAGAAGAAGGGTCAGAATACTTGACATTGACGCTTCTGTGCTGCCACCTGCGGTTCCTGCACGTTCAGTTAAGGGGAACGTGCGCGAAGTAGACTGTGCCATCTAGCGTAGCTATTTGGAATTTTATACTTGTTATATACTTGACAGCGACATTTCTGTGCTGCCACCTATAGTTTCTGCACGCTCCCTATATTGGTACTCCGCTGTATCCGTTTAGACTGAATATAGTTGGGATAAGAAGGGATTCATTGACTGATGTTACTTTTTTCTCCCTCAGGCCCACATATCCTGGGTATCGTACCTGTGCATCGCGCTGGTGATTCTCTTCGTTGTCATGTTCGCGGTAGGACCGGGCTCCATTCCCTGGTTCTTGGTTACTGGTAAGTTGAATAGTTATGTTATTGACAAGATCGTAGGTTTTTTTTTTATTGGTTGAAAATGATTTGTTGTATTTATTGAGTCCGTACAACTTAAATAAATAATAATATATTAAAAAAAAAAACAAAAATCGTCCAAAAATCACATTGCAGAAATTCTGATAAAAATCATTACAACAAAAAACTGCCATCCAGGATTCGAATCATAGCTATACAGGGTGATTAGTAATTAAGTGCGTTCCTCAAAATGGGATGTTCTACAGCTAATTTGCAACGGTTTTAACGGATTTGGATGTTTACGATACCGGAGAAATTCCTAGTATTCCAAAGTTTCTTTAATAAAAAAAAAGTTTCTATGTACGAGAATGTAACCAAAGGGAACCTGCACGGCTTAGGACTGATTTTCAATAATCTGATAATTTTTAACTGAAGAATAAATATGTCTGTTTGACACATATTCAATGCAAAAGCTGTCAAACCGCCATTTTTATACCTCTGATATCATTTACCTGACTATTGAAAAATCGGCCCTTAGACTGGGCCATCTAGCGTTCCAAATTCGAAACTTGTGCGTTATCAATACTTGATATTGATGCTACTGTGCTGCCACCTATAGTTCCTTTAAACTCCCTATTATAATAATGATATCATTTGCTTACAGAGCTATTCAACCAATCGTCGCGGCCCGCGGCGACGTCGGTAGCAGTCACAGTGAACTGGACAGCCAACTTTATAGTCGGACTCAGCTTTTTACAGCTCTCTGTAAGTACCATTAATTACCATACTGCTGAAATTCAGTAAATAGGAAAGACAGGAGGTTTTTCTACGTTTGGGTGGACTACAGACGTCAGACGACCACCTAAAGCTTTGGTTTCCTAAAATAGCGGTGCCGTCATATAGCGGACGTAATACAGCGGTAAATGACGTCACTAAAACGTTTTCTATGTTAACAAAATGGTGCGATTTCCTAGAAGGCGGTGATTGACACCGTAACGTCAGTTTGTTTACATGGAGAACGTTCTAGTGACGTCATTCACCGCAGCATTACGGCCGCTGTATGACGGCACCGCTATCCTAGGAAACCAAAGCTTTAAGGGCTATTGTGTAGATGTAACCCTGACAGGGTTACACGATACCCCCTCACAACAGAATCACAGGGTTACCCTGTGATTCGGTTGGCATGGAGGTTGGGAAGGCAGCCGCTCCACGTAAAATACTGGTATTCAGCTAAATCCGGTACCTAATTTATTGTACCTAGTTGACATTTTAAAATTCTTTCTGACATGTAGTGTAGTTGACATTGAATAGTTTTTCTTTATTTTAATTTGACATTTACTTTTGACTTTTAAAATTAATTAGATTGTGATAATTGACAAATTTATAATTTTTTGTTACGCTATTAATTGAATTTCTATGGGTCTTTGCACGAAATATTTTTTTTTTTACTGGAAGCCAGCCCTCTAGTCTAGCCACTGAGATTGACCGCTATGAACGAATTCTATCAGGAACTTTCTTTTTACCATTTATAAACTCGCGTTAGACCTCTATCTCACCTGATGTGAAGCGATGGTGTAGGCGACGAAGGTGCACGCTGGCCTAGAAATAAGCTGTTCACTCTTAACTTAAATACTCCCAGGTTATACCTATCAGAAAACCTGGACTCCGGCAGGGATCCATTCTGTAGGCACAATTATCTTACTCCTGAAACGTTTTGTGGACTAATACTATTAAGCCGCGTTTGACTGGAAGCCGTGTGTGCCCTATGGTGCCGTAAAAGAATAATACCATCCCATCACTTCCCGTGGGGGTCGTAAGAGGCGACTAAGGGACTCACCGGAGAATGGGCAGCAGCGTTCTCGGTAGAACGCAACACTGCGATCGCCAACCCGCCTGCCAAGCGTGGCGATTATGTCGAACCCCCCCTTTTGGGGAGGTCTATGTCCAGCAGTAAACGTCTTTCGGCTGATATGGTGATGATGATGACTGGAGGCGGATCCAAATATAATTGGGATCTTTATTTCCTGATAGCTACAACCTGGGCGTCTTTAAGTCAAGAGTGAACAGGTTACTTCTAGACAAGCGTGCTGCATTGTCGACCGCTTCAACGCTTGCCATCGAGTGTACTACGTGAGCTCGACAAATGGATGTGCGATTAACGCTTATGCGACAAAACTGTACTGCGACTCACCATAGTTCGAATGCACGCTTGTGCGACACACTGAAGGCGGGAGGTCTGCTCCGCTTCGCTCCCGCCTTAGCCTTCTAACCTAACTTATCCGAGTCGGGGTGTTGTCGATCTTCAGTGTGTCGCACAAGCGTGCATTCGAACTATGGTGAGTCGCAGTACAGTTTTGTCGCATAAGCGTTAATCACACATCCATTTGTCGAGTCACGTAGTACACTTAGGTGAGATTGTGGTCAGACGCAACCTAGCCATAATGAAAAAAAATATTCCTAATAATGTTTTTCCCTCTTCACAGATTGCACTCGGAGCGAACGTGTTCATTATATTCGCAGTTCTCCAACTAATATTCATATTGTTCATCTTCTTCAAAGTGCCTGAAACGAAGAACAAGACCGTTGAAGAAATAACCGCGATGTTCAGACAGCAGATGTAAACGGTTAAATATGAGTTGTGTGTGAGTGCGACGGTGTATGTGTGTTTGTATTTTGAATACAGAATCTATCAACTTTATGGTAGACGCCAGATAAATGTGCAATAACGGTTATTGACCCACATACATTTAGTTACTTTCTTTATATCATAAACAGTTATAAAGACATAAAGCTATCCTAAATCGACTTCTATCGTGATCCTTTACATTCTCTAGTCGTAGCGGCATCAATGCCGCCAAGAAAAACCAACGGAGCAAATCTACATCGCAACAAAAAGAACCGCGACGCCATCTATCCAACTAGCAGCGAACTACTACGTCGAAATCCTGCATCGCGCAAGCAAAGTTTACCGTGCGATTTGAACATGTATATCAGCTCGAATATCAACTATCGGGCAGTTGCCCGCCAGACACAACAACCGTCTGGTCGGAGGATCCTCCCTTTTCAATGGAGGTTTGCGGGACTTAACTCTCTGTTCCACGTACCCTCTAAATAGTAATGAAAAACGGTTCATAATTTATTGTTCGGGTATCTAAGAAGGAATATTAGAGAAAAGTCAATGTACTTTATTTCAAGTTTATCTGGCACCTATCATAGGACATCAAATCATCAAAATCTATGCCATACAAGACAAAGTTTCATTACAATCCTTACTTTTTAGCGCTCCGTAACCAACGGGCAACCAACGCAACCTTATCAGTACTTAAGTCTCTGGGGGCTGGTGGGCTGAATCTTATGAACCATTTATTACCATAAAATCTCAAGATATTAAAATTGAATGTCACTCAAAAATTAACTTTAAACACACACTGTTAAAGTTGATACTTGAATGACGGGTGATGGATTTAAATTATCTCGAATAAACGATTCAAGTCGATACAGATGGATACGTGCAAATCATGTTTCTATCTATGTATCCCCCTCTCCGTATCTATCTACACTAATATTATAAAGAGGAAAGATTTGTTTGTTTGTTTGAAATGAATAGGCTCCGAAACTACTGGACCGATTTGAAAAATTCTTTCAGTAATGGATAGCTACATTATCAGGGAGCAACATAGGCTATATTTTATCCCCGTACTCCCACGGGAACAGGAACTACGCGGGTGAAACCGCGTGACGTCCACTAGTACTAACATATAAAGTTAAAGAGTTTGTTTGTTTGATTGATTGAACGCGCTAATCTCAAGAACTACTGGTCCGGAAGTCTGGTATATCATCACGCTAAGACCAATAGGAGCGGAGCAGACGAAGTTGCGCGGGTCAACTATTGTATGATATGAGAGTTTAAATGTATACGCGGCGACGAAATGATTAATTTATTTATTTCGCTATCAAATATATTTCTTATGCTGTATTTTATGTGTGATGTCTCATACAAAACTCGAATGCGAGAAAAAAATAAATGGTTGTGTAAAAGGTATGTACGAACCTATGTAAATAAAAACAAACGAACATTTTAAGAACAAACTGTTACTTACTGCTTTTATAAAACAAGATTAAGTCCTATTTAAAATATTAATTAGATCTTGACTGATACGTCTATGTTGTATCTTAATTTATATTTTCAAAAAAGGAAAAATATTATAAAAAAAAAAATCTTGACTGAGACGTCTATGTTGTATCTTAATTTATATTTTCAAAAAAGGAAAAATGTTATTAAAAAAAAACTGAAAACTAATTTTCTAGATAATGTTAATAAACAATCAAATCAAGATTAAATAAATAACAGAGGATTAAAATGTTTTTGAGTCTGTATTTATGCATGTTTTTTTACTTAACTGTAAAGGTTGTTCCATTATTTACATATATTAATCGTTACAAAATATAAACATATTTATAACGAATGCATCGTTGTTTGTAAGTAGTTAAAAAAATCGCGAATACTGATTTTGTAGTACTTAAGTAACTATTTTAAGATGACTTTTTGTATTAGAATAGTTTTAAGGAAATTAAAATACTCAGTTATTTTAAATTGTGTATTATTTTCTCTCATTTAGCAATAGGGAGTTACATCATCATTCACAACCTGACTTCACCCTCTGCTGAGCATAGGCCGCTATGTAGCTGTGCCAATCCACGCTCCTGAGGGCTTAGTGTAAGTTTTTTAACGCACTCGACCGCGTTAACGTAAACATTCGCTTATGTCAAAATGTATAGAAAAAAAAGGTTTTCCGTTATTGTCACCAGACGGCGCTTATTTTTTTTTTTTTTTCTATGGCTTCGCACGGTTTGTGCATTTAGCCAATGACACGTTTGGTTTACTTCATTTGAAGATAATAAAGTTAGGGAAACGAAATAATAAATAATACTAAATTATTTTATCGGAATTTGGAATAGGACGGATATATAGGATCAGGTGTTTTTTTTTTTAATGTATGATGAACAAAATACAATGACGAATAATTATAACTTAATATTATTGAAGGTGATGAATGAGACTATACATTTATATACAGGAAAACTATTTGTACAAAGTAAAGAAAGTATTGAGGTAGGAAAAGGAATATCAAGGAATAAGAGGTTACTGAAGAAGGAAGAACGGTCGTATAAGGGACAGGAGAAAAACATGTGATTTAAGTCGCCTACATCTGTGCAGACGGGACTTATTCAGTTTCAATACAAATTTGACGTTTACGCTAACGCGATCGAGAACGTTAAAAAAATCTCACTAAGGCCACTGTGCCAAAGTGTCACCTCCGTATAATAGAAGCTAGAATAGAATCCTCTTATGCCCAGACTTGATCACTTTAGCGCATATATTTTAAACTTTATCGTTGAAGCATTAGGTTCAAGGTTGATTGGGAGAATTTGACAGTTTCGAGCACCTTGATGTGCTGTCTGTACACCTTACAAGTTACAGAAAAATTGATCAAGAAAACATACAGTACTGTATCTCCTATTATTCTTTAGAATCCATCCAAAGGTTGTCTTGAAAAGATCGCTTTTAGCGATAAGGCCGCCCATTGTGTCACCCTATGTAATGTTTCTCATCTATCTTTTCTGTAACTTATATGGTGTACATAATAAAGAGTATTCTATTCTATTCTATTCATTACATAGGGTGACAGAATGGGTGCCCTTATCGCTAACAGCGATCTTGTAAAGACAACCATCCAGGTTCTACCCGTGATCCACAGAGTACATTATTATCCGTGATTGCAACAATTTTGTCTGCCCAACTGACTGTTGGACAACCCACATTCTTTCTACTAGTCCTTGAACCCCACTCATTACCTGTCTTACTCTACTATAGAGGTATGCGGAACAGGGTGGAAAGTCCCGCAATTTCCATAAAATAGGGAGACGGGTGTTGTGTGTGGTGGGCAACTGCCCGACGGTTGATATTTGAGCTGTTGTTTAATATATTCAAATCACTTGGAAAACTGACACCACGATATGCAGGATTTGTGTGACATCAGGTTTTTAGTTCGTATATAGCGGTATAGATGTCACTTCAACTTCAGTTGTTTAGTCAGAACGAAGCAGTATAGATGCCGCTACACCACTCGTCATCACTGCGCCTTGCCATTGTGTCCTGCCAAACTCCATATGATTCTGGTAATCTCTATAATTCTTTTTCCAATATCGAATACAATCGTACGTCTTTGGAGGAGGGAAGGAGTAAGCTTTCAAAAGTTAGTATCCTAAAACAAAACACAAATTACTTTTATTTCAGCGTAGATATCGAGATATTGTATAGTTCATTACTTTCAGCAATCCTTTTGCCACCTTTGCCACTATCACTTTGCAAACCTACTCATATTTTACTCTGACTATTGCATGAGATATTGTTTTACAATAAATCAATGAGTTTAGTTTTTTCTTGGATCTTAACAAAATACTGGTCTCACTGTACCTACTAAACTCATTCCTTTAAAAAATAAACAATAGTCTTTGGATTTGTAGGCTTGAACTGTCAAAAAGTGTCAATGTCAAATTTGATTCAACACAATACAAACGCGATTTTCGTCAAAAACAAAATGTGAAAATGACTGAATTATTAGTTAGAATGGATGTAAAAGATGAATCTAATCGTATATTTACGATATGTCAAGGCTGTTTGAGCGCTGATAGAAAACTTAAATGCATAAATGGTCAGAATAAAGCGCTATTCATAAAATTGAGAGAGGACGTCGTACAAAATGAAAATGTGAGTGTGGTTTGTTATTGTCTGCCTTATCTAATAACATTATATTAGTTTATAAACATCTGTTTCTAGCATAAGGAATTTATTCACTGTTAGTAGTGATGAAAAAAAAATCACAAAGATCCTTATTAATGAAAAAATTATTAATAAAATTAATTAATCTTTGATTAATTCAAAATCGTATATCAACGAGGTGTGACAGCAGAATTTTAAACAGTGGCATACTAAGTTAACGCTAAGAATGATAACTTTTCATACTATGTTTAGATTAAAGTCACTGTTTATGTAATAACACTAACTTTTCCCGCGACTTCATATGCGCATATTCCATTTTTTCCCGTTCCCGTAGGAATTTCGGGAAATCCTCTCTTAATGCTCCCCTAAACTCCTCAAGGAAACAACATACCAATTTTCAGCTTTCTATGACCAGTACCTTCGGCTGTGCGTTGTCTGTTGGTCACTCAGTCAGTCACCAGTAATGTAAGAATTTTTTATTTTTTATGGGTTTTCTCTTGACTCTAGTCTAGGTCAGAGATGACCGAGACAAAGTCTACGATGGAGCGAGCTTACCCAGAAAGAGCCTGTTCACTCTAACTTTGAAGAGATTAGGGTTGTAAGCGTTTGGAAACACAGACGCAGGCAGAGAGTTCCACTCCTTATAATAACTAACTGACTCAGCAAATTTTGTTTAGCAAAAAAAAAAATAGGCTACCACCTGTTCTCATACCTACCAAATACACACAAAATTTCATGAAAATCGGTCAACCCATTTCAGAGGTGCTTGGTAACAAACACCGTGACACGAGATTTTTATATATTAGATATTGATTGATTACAGTTGTCTTTGTTGGTACCAACTATATTGACTTCTTATTGTGTGGGCTGTAAGGTCTAACGACCCCACACAGCCTTGTGTCAGAGTTTCTAAACCGCCTTAAGGGCCTCTGATGTGGTTTATACTTTATTGACAGTACCTTATGTTTTATTTTAGGACACAAGAGGCCTGCTTCTGTGTTGGGAATGTGTAGCGTTACTAAACAAGATGAAATACTTTCAAGCTCGCATCAAAACAGCTCAGTACAGACTGGTTCAGTTTCTTCAAAATTTCTATGATAACAAGGTAAGTGAGCAAATTCAAATATTTTATTTCGACCTGCTGACCGATGTCCACTTCATTGGGCAGTATTTTTCGGATTAATAAATAGCCTATGACACTAAGGCTCAAGTCACACCGAGATGGCAGCGAAGCGGCGAGCAGTTTCAGTGTGACATAATTTTAAACTTTATCTTCATTACTATAATACATATTATCGCGGGAGTCGTCGGAGCGCTCGCGGCGCCGCGGGCGGCCGCGCGGCTTTTTCAAGTTTCTCAAGCGATCAAGCGATACTATGTGTTTTAGTAATGAGGATTAAGTTTAAAATTATATGACACTAAACCTGCTCGCCGCTTCGCTGCCATCTCGGTGTGACTTGAGCCTTACAAATAACGTGGCTTTCTATTGGTAAAAGAATTTTCAAATTCGGTTCAATAGTTCGAGAGATTACCCCCTACATCCTCACAAACACACAAACTTTACCTCTTTATAATATTAATATAGATAACAATCCATATAATGTTAGTAGTACTGTAACTTGTATAGCTACAGCCTCTTGCTTTATCCATGTTCAATCGGTAATAAGCACTATTAAAAAAAAAAAAACAGTTTTTTTTTCAACATTTTGTCTTCCGTCTTCAATTTATATATTTCTCTGTTATGACTGTCTTCAAGGGTCTTATAACGGATCCAGCAAATTGTAGCTAGTGTTTAGTATAAACTAGGCACAAAAAATAGCTTTTTAGCAAAAATCTATCCACTGATAAAAGCAAGGAACGGGAAAGTGCAAAAAAAATACAGTGAGCTTTTAATTTTAAGTCAGTGCCTATGTCTTGATACACATATTTCTTTATCTACGCTAATATTATAAAGAAGAAAGATTTGTTTGTTTGAATTGAATAGGCTCCGAAACTACTGGACCGATTTGAAAAATTCTTTTAGCATTGGATAGCTACATTATCAGGGAGTAACATAGGCTATATATTATCCCCGTACTCCCACGGGAACGGGAACTACGCGGGTGAAACCGCGTGACGTCCACTAGTTTTATTATATACTAGCACTTCGCCTGCGACTTAGTCCGCGCTTAAATTTTCTAAAGGATCCCTAATTTTTTTCTAGACAATTTGTGTACTAAAACCTTCCTCGAGAATCACTCTATTGATTGGTGAAAACAGCATGAAAATCATGCAATAGTTTTTGGGTTTATCGCGAACAGATAGACAGACAGACGCGGGGGAGGACTTTGTTTTATAATATGTTTTTTTTTCTAGACAAGTTATATACTAGAACCTTCCTCGAGAACCACTCTATCCATAGGTGAAAATAGGTGCAGTAGTTTTTGATTGAGTTTATCTCGAACAGACAGACTTACAGACGCGGTGGAGGACTTTGTTTTATAATATGTAGTGATTACCTTTATCTGGATGTTTTAAAGAAATTTAATTAATATCCTGTTCTATTTTTAGAGTTTTAGCTTTTTTTGCTAAAAAAAAACTTATTTTTATTTGTGGGGAAGCTTGCATAATTCTCGTCCTAGGGAACAAGGGTTGGCATAGAGATAAATTTGTTTAAAAAAAAAACAATTTACAAGTCTCAATCAATATTACCATCCCAGCATATTTTAAAGACTACATTTGCTTGTATTATTTCAGAACTACATACCACACACTTTATCGCTACTAATAAAAACCAAACACAAAGAATTTGACTACAACTATACCTTCGAAGAAGAGAAGAAAGAACTAATATTTGAACAAAACAACCTTCTTCATGAACAAAAAGACCTAATTCTCGACCAAAAAGACCTCATATTTGAACAAAAAGAAGAAATTGAAGCGGAAAGCCTGCTCACGGACATAAAAATTGAAAACAATGGACTAATTAAAGAAGAATATGATGATAATATTAGTTTAGATAATGACCCGGATTACTATGAACCAGATTTGAAACAGGAAACCGTAGAAGACTTTCCGTATTACCAAAAACAAAAAAAAAGAGTCCGCAAGTTACAAAGCATAAAAAAGTATGAAGAATTTACAACAATAACTAAAATTAAGGGTAAATTCTCTAAAGATATTTTTCAGTATTATGATATAGTGTATGTGAGTCCGAGGATAGTGGAAAATGATTATAAAGAGAAAGGAACCCATCGGACGGGTAAAAATCTGGCATATCGGTGCAAAACGTGTAGTTCTGCATATGTCAGGCGTGTGGACTATCTTAGGCATGTCACTTTTAGTCATAGCCAGGTACGTGGTGTTTCCTGAACTTATATTTAAAATAGGTAATTTTTTTATTAAGTTTTTTTTTTATATTATATATATATATATATTATAATTGCTAATAATTAGCCTAACTAAATGAGTTAGAGGTAGAGGCTCGTCGAGTCGAAGCTCCAAAGTCTTGAGCATCGACGCCGAGTTGCTGGCCTGTCGGTTTTCTATCGGTTGCATTTTGGGGAGTGTGCGACGGAATTGCATAATTTAATTCCGCCAAGCCCGTTCCATCATAGTACCACAAGACGTACAGCGATCCGCCACCGGTACATGGTGGACATCCCACCCACATGCACAAAACGTTTTGGGAACACATTCATAGTGCGTACAGCTAAGGAGTGGAATTCCCTGCCGGAGTCTGTGTTTCCTGATAGCTACAACCTGGGAGTCTTTAAGTCAAGAGTGAATAGGTTACTTCTAGGCAAGCGTGCTCCATCTTCGACCACATCATCGCTTACCATCAGGTGAGATAGTGGTCAAACGCGTGCCTATCAATAGTAAAAAAAAGAAAAAGTTGCTTTCGTATTTATACCTATGGACTGATTGCAATACTGGACCTTTTTTATGTATTTTATTAGTGGATATATCTTTGAATAACGAGTAAAAAGCTTCTAAAAACTCCACAAAAAATATGACTGGGCACGCGCCGTTACGCTCTGGAACGCGCCTTAGAAGTAATTTCAGCTAAATATCTTTTTTAATAAGACTCACTTTCCCCAGCTACAATACCCAACGAACTGCACATTCTGCAAAAAAGAGATATCCTCAGAATCTGATCTCGAGGAACATTGGAAGACCCACAGTCCAATGTTACGATGTTCCATCTGCGGAGATCTGTTGCGAACTAAAGGAGAGCTGACGAAACACCTGAATAGAACGCATACTAAGACGTTTGCTTGTAATAGTTGTTCGGAGGAGTTTAGGTGAGTAATATCACAGTATAAATATCTACAGTATTGTGTCTTCAGCCCTCACTTTGAAATAATTACCTACAGCCGCGCAGTACGTAAGCACGCGCTAGGGCTGCCTGTCTACATTATTATTGTCGCGTGCGAGTAAAACCAATTAAGTAGCTATAATTTTGTCAAATCTAAATATTATACTAAGATTTGCAAACAAAAAAAGTAAGTGTATATTGCTAACGTAATCACCATTTAAGTCCCCCCGTCCCCCATGTCATCAAAAATAAGCATAGTAAAGGCCCTCCACTCCCCAATTCCTCATTAGTGCTTATATAATACTTGAACCCCCCCCCCCCTTTCGCAAAAGATTACCAAATTCCAATTCTTACAAACTTCGACACCTACCTACTCAAACAAAATGCAAGAAACAGCTGACGTATAATTCCCCATTACCTACAGCACGGAGCAACTTGAAATAATAATATTTTTGGTCACCCATCCGATGCCAAACCTCTGCAAATTCTGCTTAATATAAACCGTCTCATCGCGTGTGCGCTACCTACTATCTTCTACAAAATCTTACTTAAAAAGCAAATTATACTGTTAATCTTACCAAGTAATATTTTATTTCTCTCATAATCATTTCATAGTGATATTTCATCTAATTCAATGATATAAATGTTAGTAGTTTAGTACGTAAATAAGTCGATAGCCTAGCCTATGAAACTACCTACATTTTTCTAACGCGAGCGTATGTAGTTAACTCGTGAGTCACTTTTTTCACCCTATCCAATTATTTATTCATTTATGCATCCAGGTAGGTATTTCAATAGGTGGAAAAAACGAAATGCTTAACTATTAACAAAAGAACCAAATCACGTACTTGTATAAATTAGGGTTCCGAAAAAAAGGAACCCTTATAGGATCACTCGGGTGTCTGTCTGTCTGTCTGTCCGTCTGTCACAGCCAGTTTTCTCCGGATCCACTGGACCGATTCTGTTGTTTGGTACACATATGGACTTCTATGACCCAAACACGGACGCGTCACGTAAATTATTATTTTTTTAGTATGGGGGTCAAACTCGAAAATTTAAAAAAAAGTTTTTTGAATTATATCGTGTGACATATCAAATGAAAGGGCTTACTGTGAGGGTCTCAATTATATTTTTTTCATAATTTTAAAATAAATAAATTAGAAGTTATTTTCCTGTAAACTTTAGGTAAAGATCTATTATCTCCATTTTTTTTCAAAATTTTAGGCTCAGTAGTTTCGGAGATAAGGGGGGGGGGAATGGTCATTTTTCGTCTAATTTCTTGAATAACTTCAAAACCATTTATTTTAAAATTACGAAAAAAATATAATTAAAACCCTAACAGTAAGTCCTTTCATTTCATATATCACACGATATTGTTCAAAATACTTTTTTTTTTAATTTTCTAGTTTGACCCCCAAAAGTGACCCCCTTACTAAAAAAATAATAGTTTACGTAACGCGTTCCTATTTGGGTCACAGAAGTCCATATGTGTACCAAATTTCAACAGAATCGTTCCAGTGGATCCGGAGAAAACTGGCTGTGACAGACGGACAGACAGACAGACAGACACCCGAGTGATCCTATAAGGGTTCCTTTTTTTTCGGAACCCTAAAAATAGTCGCAAATCACCAGCTTACTGCTTAGAAACAATCACACCGTTCGTTCGTCTCTGCGGCGCATTCGCGACTGCTTGCAGTTGGAGAGCAGTTTGAACTCGAGGCGCGTAGGTATGACTCGCGTTCCGACCGTTTGTATGAAGATAGAGTACTGTAGACATTTTACCGTGATAATATTCTGTTCATAATTATAATAGTTTCTAGTATTTTGTAGTTCGCGAACGAATTAGGTCGTTAGAGCACTCCCATAGGCGAACGTGAAGGTATAGATAAACGTGGAGTCAGCACTCTAAATACCTAACTGAAGACCAGTAGCGTAGCTTGCATGGGTGACACCCGGAGCGGATAATGTGGTGTCACCCCACAAATCCACCCCCCCTCCAAATAATTATGAGTTGCGCCTTTGGCCTTTCGTTCTGATGACGACAATTGCAAGCCGTTTTTCGGAAGGAAGGGGGGAAGGTGTGCCATTTGCGCTGCAGGTTTTTAATTTCAGGAATGTTCTTACATCATACTTACAAACAAAATCTCGAAAATTAGATTATTTTGATTTTGTTTTCATCATTATCTAAACCCAACTTTGTTGAGTAACACAAATAAACTCTAGAACTAAAAGAGGGCAGAACACAAGAGCGAGCGAAGCGAGATCAAAAATTTTCGCATCCCACCTCGGATAGGTAAGATACCTCATTAACTGAGAGAGGGCAGAACACAGCGATCGAAAATTGATGCACCCCAACTCGGAAAGGTTTTATTTTCTTTTGATCATTTCATACACAAAAATAATCATTTTATTGAGTCATACAGAAACGCTCGAGAAAAAACAGAGTGCAGAAAGTAAGCGCGAGCGAAGCGAGCTCGAAAATTTTTACACCCCATCATGGACGGCTTTCATTACGTCACCCGTTAAGGGGTGACACCCGACCGGGACAAAAAGTCAACGAACGAGTGTCACCCCTAAATGCAGAAAACCTGAAGGACTAAAGTTTTTGCACCTCATCTCGGAAGGGTTTTATTGAATTTTGAACATTCATACTGAAATTTAAGATTTTTGTTGATTTATATACAACCTGTAACAGAATAAACGCAGTACCTCTTAAAGGGTCATTGAACTCATCATTATGAACAACTTTCACTATGGGACCGACACTGAAATCGCGAAAAAAAAATCGACTTCCCCATACATTTATGTGCGTATAACTCGACAAAATGTACTGAACAGCTGATGTTTTCTTTCGCGATTTGGGGATTGGTCCCATGTAAAAGTCGTTCATAATGATGAGTACAATGACCCCTTAAGAGGTATTGCGTGTATTCTGTTACTCGTTGTAGATAAACTCAGGAAGCCAGAGAGCGCAAAATGCAAGAGCGAGCGAAGCGAGCTCAAAATTTTTTGCACCCTGCTCCCGACAGGTTTCATTGCGTCAAACGTTTAGTGGTGCCAACCGATAGTGACAAAAACCAGTCAACGAGCGGTCGGGTTTTACCCCTAAGCGGGTGTCACCCGCTGCGCGCCGGGCAGGGCAGGGCAGGCGAGGCAAACATAGGCGTCTGCGTCACACTTGCCTGCGCCGCAGCGTACGCAGCTTTTAGTACGTTCATGCATTACAAAATCTGCGTTAATTTGAGGTACTTAATTTAAAAAAAAAGATCCTGTTTTCGTGAGCTTTTGTTAGAAAAAAATATATTGTGTAATAAAATATATATTGTTAGAAAAAAATATACATTATATTATTCGTCTTCTCAAGCCCGTTATTTTGATATCCCACATGTTCGTATAACAACAAAAAAACTTTTTGCAAAAATTATAACCGACGTTTTTTATTTTTCACCTTTTGTGTGAGGTTAGTTGGACGACGTTTTCGTCAACGCAGAAATTGAAATAAGCAAAATTGATCATAAAATAAAAACTACTGAACCAAACCAAACTGAATCAAATTTTTATGGGATCAAATGGCAAGTATACTGCATCGAACTAAAAAAGAATCACAGAAATCGGACCAGAAACTTCGGAGTAATCGGTGTACATACATAAAAATACCCACCGAATTGAGAACCTCCTCCTTTTTTGGAAGTCGGTTAAATACGACTGTTTCACATATTTTTCTAATTTAAAAAATAATATTTTTATATTTTGTTTACAGAACTCTTCGAGAATTCAGCAAGCATTACATTAAGACTCACGAGAGGGCCACCTGTGATTACTGCAATGCAAACGTATGTTCAAAGCGGAAACTCGAGGGACACATCAAGTGGGTTCATCATTTCATTTCATTTCATCATCAGTAGAGATATTTTTTATTTTTACCATTAATAGGCATACGTTTGACCACTATCTCACCTGATGGTAAGCGATGATGTGGTCGAAGATGGAGCACGCTTGCCTAGAAGTAACCTATTCACTCTTGACTTAAAGACTCCCAGGTTGTAGCTATCTGGAAACCATGTATTTATCTATTTTATTTTATATTTGAGATGGGTTTGCTCTTGACTCTAGTCTAGGTCAGAGGTGACAAAGACAAAGTCTACGATGGAGTGAGCTTACCCCGAATGTGCCTGTTCACTCTAACTTTGAAGAGATTAGGATCTATCTAGCCTTATTTGTTCCACATCTGGCCTTATTTTTAGGGTTCCGAACATCTGTAGAAAAGGAACCCTTATAGGATCACTCGGGATCTCGTTTTTTTTTTTTTTAATTTTATGGTCATTAGTTTCGGAGATAAGGGGGGGAAATGGACATTATTCGTCTAATTTCTTGAATAACTACAAAAACCATTTATTTTAAAATTATGAAAAAAATATAACTAAAACCCTCACAGTAAACCTTTTCATTTGATATATTACATGATATTGTTTAAAAAACTTTTTTTACATTTTCTAGTTTGACCCCAAAAGTGACCCCTATAATTTTATAATTGTCGTAACGCGTCCGTGTTTGGGGCACAAAAGTCCATATGTATACCAAATTTCAACAGAATCGGTCCAGTGGATCCGGAGAAAACTGGCTGTGACAGACGGACAAACAGACAGACACCCGAGTGATCCTATAAGGGTTCCGTTTTTGTTCGGAACCCTAAAAATAGATATGTAGATAGAAAATATTTAACTACCTACGTAGGTAACTATCTTTACGCACAGTAAAAGTATTCTCTAAACGTTTTGTGTGTATGGGTGGGACGTCAACCATGTACCGATGACGTATCGCCGCACAAATTTGAGTCCGATGATGGAACTAGCTAGGCAGAATAAATTAAAAACAAAACTCCTATCCATTTACAGAAGAAACCACATCCCAGGCCACTGTTCCATCTGCAACAAAGATTACCCAACGTACTATTTGCTAGAGAAACACATGCGGGGAGTCCATCCTACGCTAGTTCCTCACTTGTTAAAGAACGAAGAGAACGAGGAGACGCGCTACTGTGTAGAATGCGACAAGCAGTATCCTACTGTGGACAAGTACAAGAAACACTTGCAGCAGTCGGTGGTGCATACACCGAGGAAGAAAGTTAGGTATGTGTGTAGAAAGTGTCCGAGTGACTTAACACGAACGAGGAGACGCGCTACTGTGTAGAATGCGACAAGCAGTATCCTACTGTGGACAAGTACAAGAAACACTTGCAGCAGTCGGTGGTGCATACGCCGAGGAAGAAAGTTAGGTATGTATGTAGGAAGTGTCCGACTGACTTAACGAACGAGGAGAAGCGCTTCTGTGTGGAGTGCGACAAGCAGTATCCTACTGTGGACAAGTACCAGAGACACTTGCAGCAGTCGGTGGTGCATACGCCGAGGAAGAAAGTTAGGTATGTATGTAGAAAGTGTCTGACTGACTTAACGAACGAGGAGACGCGCTACTGTGTAGAGTGCGACAAGCAGTATCCTACTGTGGACAAGTACAAGAAACACTTGCAGCAGTCGGTGGTGCATACGCCGAGGTAGAGAGTTAGGTATGTATGTAGAAAGTGTCTGACTGACTTAACGAACGAGGAGACGCGCTACTGTGTAGAGTGCGACAAGCAGTATCCTACTGTAGACAAGTACAAGAAACACTTGCAGCAGTCGGTGGTGCATACGCCAAGGAAGAAAGTTCGGTATGTATGTATGTAGAAAGTGTCTGACTGACTTAACGAACGAGGAGACGCACTACTGTGTAGAATGCGAAAAGCTGTATCCTACTGTGGACAAGTAGAAGAGACACTTACAGCAGTCCGTGGTGCATACAGCGAGGAAGAAAGTTAGGTATGTATGTAGAAAGTGTCTGACTGACTTAACGAACGAGGAGACGCGCTACTGTGTAGAGTGCGACAAGCAGTATCCTACTGTGGACAAGTACAAGAAACACTTGCAGCAGTCGGTGGTGCATACGTCGGGGAAAAAAGTAAGGTATGTATGTAGAAAGTGTCCGACTGACTTAACGAACGAGGAGACGCGCTACTGTGTAGAGTGCGACAAGCAGTGTCCTACTGTGGACAAGTACAAGAAACACTTGCAGCAGTCGGTGGTGCATACGCCGAGGTAGAGAGTTAGGTATGTATGTAGAAAGTGTCTGACTGACTTAACGAACGAAGCGAACGAGGAGACGCGCTGCTGTGTAGAGTGCGACAAGCAGTATCCTACTGTGGACAAGTAGAAGAGACACTTACAGCAGTCCGTGGTGCATACAGCGAGGCAGAAAGTTAGGTGTGTATGTAGAAAGTGTCTGACTGACTTAACGAACGAGGCGACGCGCTACTGTGTAGAGTGCGACAAGCAGTATCCTACTGTAGACAAGTACAAGAAACACTTGCAGCAGTCGGTGGTGCATACGCCAAGGAAGAAAGTTCGGTATGTATGTATGTAGAAAGTGTCTGACTGACTTAACGAACGAGGAGACGCACTACTGTGTAGAATGCGAAAAGCTGTATCCTACTGTGGACAAGTAGAAGAGACACTTACAGCAGTCCGTGGTGCATACAGCGAGGAAGAAAGTTAGGTATGTATGTAGAAAGTGTCTGACTGACTTAACGAACGAGGAGACGCGCTACTGTGTAGAGTGCGACAAGCAGTATCCTACTGTGGACAAGTACAAGAAACACTTGCAGCAGTCGGTGGTGCATACGTCGGGGAAAAAAGTAAGGTATGTATGTAGAAAGTGTCCGACTGACTTAACGAACGAGGAGACGCGCTACTGTGTAGAGTGCGACAAGCAGTGTCCTACTGTGGACAAGTACAAGAAACACTTGCAGCAGTCGGTGGTGCATACGCCGAGGTAGAGAGTTAGGTATGTATGTAGAAAGTGTCTGACTGACTTAACGAACGAAGCGAACGAGGAGACGCGCTGCTGTGTAGAGTGCGACAAGCAGTATCCTACTGTGGACAAGTAGAAGAGACACTTACAGCAGTCCGTGGTGCATACAGCGAGGCAGAAAGTTAGGTGTGTATGTAGAAAGTGTCTGACTGACTTAACGAACGAGGCGACGCGCTACTGTGTAGAGTGCGACAAGCAGTATCCTACTGTGGACAAGTACAAGAAACACTTGCAGCAGTCGGTGGTGCATACGTCGGAGAAAAAAGTAAGGTATGTATGTAGAAAGTGTCCGACTGACTTAACGAACGAGGAGACGCGCTACTGTGTGGACTGCGACTAGCAGTATCCTACTGTGGACAAGTAGAAGAGACACTTACAGCAGTCCGTGGTGCATACAGCGAGGCAGAAAGTTAGGTATGTATGTAGAAAGTGTCTGACTGACTTAACGAACGAGGAGACGCGCTACTGTGTAGAGTGCGACAAGCAGTATCCTACTGTGGACAAGTAGAAGAGACACTTGCAGCAGTCGGTGGTGCATACGCCGAGGTAGAGAGTTAGGTATGTATGTAGAAAGTGTCTGACTGACTTAACGAACGAGGAGACGCGCTATTGTGTAGAATGCGACAAGCAGTGTCCTACTGTGGACAAGTACAAGAAACACTTGCAGCAGTCGGTGGTGCACACGCCGAGGCAGAAAGTTAGGTATGTATGTAGAAAGTGTCTGACTGACTTAACGAACGAGGAAACGCGCTACTGTGTAGAGTGCGACAAGCAGTGTCCTACTGTGGACAAGTACAAGAAACACTTGCAGCAGTCGGTGGTGCATACGCCGAGGCAGAAAGTTAGGTATGTATGTAGAAAGTGTCTGACTGACTTAACGAACGAGGAAACGCGCTACTGTGTAGAGTGCGACAAGCAGTGTCCTACTGTGGACAAGTACAAGAAACACTTGCAGCAGTCGGTGGTGCACACGCCGAGGCAGAAAGTTAGGTGTGTATGTAGAAAGTGTCTGACTGACTTAACGAACGAGGAGACGCGCTACTGTGTAGAATGCGACAAGTAGTATCCTACTGTGGACAAGTACAAGAAACACTTGCAGCAGTCGGTGGTGCATACGCCGAGGAAGAAAGTTAGGTATGTATGTATGTATGTATGTATGTATGTATGTAGAAAGTGTCTGACTGACTTAACGAACGATCGAAGCGAAAGAGGAGACGCGCTACTGTGTCGAGTCCGTGATATAGATGTCAGACTGAAAGGCAACAAACTGTAAACTATCAGATATTAAAGTTGTTAGACTAAAACGAGACAGAATTTTTGGACCGGACAAAAAAATTACAGACTAATGGAGCCTCACATATTAGGGACGTCGACGGCTTTGGTCGTCACAACGTAACCTGAAAGTCCCGGATACGGACGCGTGTGAACAAGTTCATAGACAATGTATGCACTGATATTTTTTTGGGCTGGATATATATATAGAGTAACCGTAGACTCTCACCCGCGACGCGCATATCCCGTTTTTTCCGTTTTCCATAAGAATTTCGGGAAACTCTCTATTAGTGCTCCCCTGCAGAGTGTAGGGAACCTACATGCCAAATTTCAGCTTTCTACGACCAGTAGTTTCGGCTGTGCGTTGTCTGTCAGTCACTCAGTATCGGTAAATTTTTATATATTAGGATTTTATTCAGCCTATATATAGCCCACTGCTGGACAAACGCTGCCTCCAAATTTTTTCGGATATTTTTTGTCCCGAGCCACTTCGAAACAGCCCTTCCAGTAGGCGTCTAGGCCATCTGACTACCTCTTCTTAGTAGAGTAGTAGGGACTCCATTTTCCGCACTTAGCGCTCCTACGCACTAGCGGTCAGCCGCGGGAGCGGCCAACCGCGCTGCCAGCCGCCCCTCCAGTTTAATATGCAATTGCTTCTCATTTAATGGCGGTTAAGTGCGTACAATCCCTAGCGGTTGCATATTAAACTGGAAAAGCGGCCAGCCGCGCGGTCACCCGCCCCTGCGGCTAACCGCTAGTGCGTAGGAGCGCTTAGAGTCCTATTCCAGTAGTAGTAGGTAGCTTCTCCTGTTACTAGTAATAATTATAAAATATTTTATTCCAGAATACCATGCCCGGCTTGCGACAAGATATTCTCGCGCGTGTCATACAAAAATAACCACTACAGATTGTACCACATCAAGGAAAGCAAACACTACTGTGAATTATGTAATAAGGTATGTAGCTATTTATATATTACCAGCTGACCCGTGCCTACTTCGTTGGGCGGTATTTTTGGGTTAATATAAAGCCACTCACAAATAACGTGGCTTTCTATTGGAAAAGAATTTTCAAAATCGGTTCAGAAGTTCCAGAGATTACCCCCTACAACCACACAAACTCACAAACTTAGGTAAAGTTTAAAGTTTTCTTTATAATAGTTTACAACTTTATAATCTATACTAATATATAAAGCTGAAGAGTTTGTTTGTTTGCTTGAACGCGCTAATCTCAGGAACTACTGGTTCGATTTGAAAAATTCTTTCAGTGTTAGATAGCCCATTTATCGAGGAAGGCTATAGGCTATAAATCATCACGCTAAGACCATTAGGAGCGGAGCAGTAATGACAATTGTGACGCAGACTACGTTGCGCGGGTCAGCTAGTATAAGTATAGAAATTTGTAGGCTATTTTGTTTTATTTTATTTGTGATGGGTTTGCTCTTGACTCTAGTCTAGGTCAGAGATGACAGAGACAAAGTCAGTAAGTTAAGCAACGCTTGCCGAGGTTTGTCTGTGGGTGGGTGACCATCTTAGCATACCGAGACTCCTCCGTACCTCAGAAAGCACTTTAAGCCGTTGGTCCAGCTTGTCATTTGAAAATCTTTGCTAGTCGTTACGGATCTTCAGAAGCCAGAATATCTGACACCAGACTTACCAAGAAGTACCGTGTTACCCAGTCCCAGAAGCCAGAATATCTGAAACCTGTTTAAGTACCGTGTTACCTAGTACCTGAGTTGTGGAGATCAGAGCAGTCGCTCCACGTAAAGTACTGGTATTCAGCTGAATCCGGTTTGACTGGAAGCCGACCCCAATGTATTTTGGATAAGGCTCAGCAGATGAGATTACTATGTTTCTTTACCGTACCTAATCAGGGATATGAGGTGGACTTCCGTTCCGTTCTTTCCGTTCATTAATATGTATTGTCAGTACAATGTACAGACGCCAGCACATCAAGCTACAACAATCTCTCAAATTTCTTTTTTTAGATTTTCAACTTTATCGCTTAAGTATTAAGTTCCAAGTTGATTGGGAAAATTTGACACTTTCGGGTAGCTTAATGTGCTGGCGTCTAAACTCTGTTTTTCAGAATGTAATGTGTGGAAACGAATTTGTTATTGTTTTAATTATTATCTTTATTTCAGTACTTTGCGAACGGGTTTGGGCTCCGCCAGCACATTCAGTTCGTCCATCAAAAGATACAGAAGCCCAAAGATAAGATCTGTGATCTATGCGGAAGAGGATTTAGTGTGAGTATCGTTTTTGATGCCCTGGAGTATGATAATCGGCATCTTCTCGCCTCTATCACAATTTCTATCAGGTCGGTGGTCCAAACCAGGCTTTGTATGACTTGACGTTATTCAAGTTAGAACGGGGCTTGACTTACTTAATATTCTATGTCCCCTAGCTGGGGCAGAGCGCATCCACAGTAGTCTTCCATCGCGAACGGTCTTGAGCTTCACGCTTCACCACGCTCCACGTCACTCCGATGCTCGTCGTTTCTGCCAACACGGTGCATCGCCAGGTTTGACGAGGACGGCCACACTTCTTTTTCCCTTGCGGATTCCAGTCCATAGCCTGTTTGGGAATGTGATCGGGATCCCTCCGGAGCGTGTGACCAATCCACCTCCACTTACGCTCGATCTAGTGGTCGATCGGGTCTCGTGGCATGGCTCAAACAGGTCTACGTTAGAGATATTCTCGGGCCAGTAAATTCTGAACGAGGCTTGAAGCAAGATCCTACTACCGTCTTTTTCTGGGGAGTTTGTTGCGCTACTCCTTCCCAGCCAAACACTTGTAAGCGGTGACGGGTGGGCGTTTTGGGGCAATGACTTTATGTATAACCGACGTTCAAAAAGTGCTGGCGTCATGGTTTGAATAAATTAATTTTATTTATTAATATTTCGTATCAAAACCACACTTGTTACCGAGCCCCATTTGGGCGCCAATAACTTTTGCGGAAAATTATTGGCGCCCGACTGGGACTAAATAAAATTCAAAGTATCAGAAACTCAATTATCAGTAACTGTAAGTCTCACTGCAACTTGAATACCTGTCCTAAAGAATTTGACGCTTCGCTGGAACTCGACTCTGTGTCAGTTCGTGTACCTTTAGTTCTCTATTTACTCCTTACGTTTCTGTTTTTAATTTATTATTTGATTAATACGTGGACAATAGAGTTTATATGTTTACATAAATACATATACATAAAGTCTTAACATATAAATGGTTCTTGTCCTCAATAAAAAAAAATAGCAGTAGGGTAGAGCACATTGCTCGCAGAACAGATAGTCGATGGGGCTGAATGGTTCTGGATCGGTGACCGCGTACCGAAAGGCGCAGCGAAAGCAGGCCTCCCACAAGGTGGTCTGATGACCTGGTAAAGGCCGTAGGAATCCACTGGATGCGAGACGCACAGGACCGGTCGTTGTGGCGACACTTAGTGGAGGCCTATATCCAGTAGTGAACATCTTTATTCGACGATTTTTATTATTAGTACTATATTTGAGGAGCTCGTGGCTAAATAATAATAAGCGCATGGTTCGATCTCCACGGTTAAGCAATGCTTGCCGAGGTCAGTCTGTGGATGGGTGACCATCTTTAGATACCGAGACTCCCGAGCCTCCGAAAGTACGTTAAGCCGTTGGTCCCGGCTGTCATTTGTAGATATTTGGCAGTCGTTAAGGATTGTCAGAAGCCAGCAAATCTGAATCCAGTTTTGCCAAGAAGCACTGATTACCCAATTAATGCGTTTTGGAGGTCTGGTAGGCAGCCGCTCCACGTAAAATATTGATATTAAGCTGAATCCGGTTTGGCTGGAACCTGACCCCAATATAGTTGGGAAAGTCTAGGCAGATGATTGATTAATACAATATTTTCTCTCTCTTACAGTCAAACAGGATCTTAGCGAACCACCGCCGTACGCACACAGGGGAGCGCCCCTTCAAGTGTGAGCACTGTCACGCGGCGTTCGCGCAGGTATCCGCCATGAAGACGCATCAGAAGACTCAGCACAAGAGTGTCTTGATGTCTGGGTAGATATCAACTGAACAGGATCGTAGTTAACACCGCCGTACGCAGACAGGAGAGCGCACCTTCAAGTGTGAGCACTGTAACGCGGCGTTTGCGTAGGTATTCGCTATAAAGACTCAGCACAAGAATGTCTTGATGTCTGGGTAGATATCAACTGAACAGGATCGTAGTTAACACCGCCGTACGCAGACGGAGGAGCGCACCTTCAAGTGTGAGCACTGTAACGCGGCGTTCGCGTAGGTATTCGCTATAAAGACTCAGCACAAGAATGTCTTCATGTCTGGGTAGATATCAACTGAACAGGAACGTAGTTAACCACCGCCGTACGCAGACGGGGGAGCGCCCCTTCAAGTGTGAGCACTGTCACATTTTGTTGAATATATTTTTCTAAATTTGTATTATCTTTACATTTCGGCGATATTTCGTTTTTTTTTTTTCATTTGAAGGGGTACAACCCCGGATACAATTTAACATTCACAGCGTATTTATGTCGTAGCAGTAAGGTTGATTTTGGTAGCGTAAAGTTAAAATTGGTGTGCAGCTGCTCGATACAGCAATCAAGTATTATGTATCATCATCATCATATCAGCCGAAAGACATCCACTGCTGGACATAGGCCTCCGCCAAAGGGAGGGGTTTGGCATAATCGCCACGCTTGGCAGGCGGGTTGGCAAGCGTAGCAGTATTATGTATATTGGGTATTGTTTTTTTTTTATACATTTCTTAAAACTACAGTATTCTGTCATTCGCAAGCCATAGTGAATTTGCGCGATCTAGTATTAACGACGTATTGCATTACAATTTAAAATGATAGAAGAATAACTACAATAATTTGTAGCTTTTCTATTTTCCCACGGATCTTTTTATTTTAGTTATAACTTGGTTATGTATTTTTTATAGTATTCAAATTCTACAAAAGATTATATTATTATTTTTAATTTTACCAGCAAATGAGGGTACTTCTGTTTTAACAAACATTCTGCAAGAAACGTATTAATAATATGTATTATTTCTAATCTGTGCGTTACTTTAATTGTATTTAATTGACGTCCAAAACATTATATTTATTGTAAATACTATTTATTCGTGTTTTAATAAAAACATGCTCAAAGATTACAAGAATTGTTTTATTTTACTTCCCAACACACGATGGCTGGTTGCTTGGACACAAAAGCATTTATAGATGACCGCATAGAAAAATCGACCTATCTATCAAGCATATTTTTTCCCACTGCTGGACAAAATCCTTTCTTTCTCCTTGTTCACAAGTGTCCCTTGCTAGTTCGGGCCAGTCCTTTCGGTAGGAGTCGAGCGCGCCCCGCCATCTAGCCTTGGTCTGCCACGATGTGACCGAGTCTCCCAAGAAAGAGGGTAGTAGAGATGGGTAACTCAGGAGAGAGAGATAAAAAAGATATGAATCAGTCCTTTTCCATCAATCACCCTTTGTATCCGTTTACATGCGAATGTATCATGTATCAGTTTATCTTTACGTATCTTTACAATTCATTCACTCACGGCATCTTTTTATATCTGTCTCGCTACCGTATACGAACGAGTGCAGTGCTTTTAGACCTCCAAGGTCAAATTCAAGCGTCTCTTTCGCACTGCCGTATTTGAAATGTTCTGTCGCGCTTTAACATTATCTATCGCTCTCACTGATATAGTGGATTGAGTTGAGCGAAGCGACAGTGATCCATGCTGAACAGCGTAAGCTGCTGATACATAAGGATATAAAGATACAAAAGAGTCATACCACCACATACCTACATCACCACTACATACCTACACTTTGCCCATGTCTATAGCACAGTGATCACGTGCTGCCGTGCACAGCGAGGCTCAGGAGACCCCTTTAGGCTGTTGTTGTCATTGTTAAGAACCAATAGAATTGCTTCATTTACCTAGTCTCGCTCAGCGCAGCCTTACAGACCTCAGGGTTGAAAAGACATCGCACAGCGATGGTCCGGAGTCGTCTTTAGGTTCAGATCACACCGAGATGGCAGCGGCCGGCAGCGAAGCGGCGAGTAGTTTCAGTGTCATATAATTTTAAACTTTATCATCATTACTATAATACATAGTATCGTATGAGAAACTTGAAAAGGTCGCGCAGCGCCGCGGGCACTCCGACGACTCCCGCGCAGCGTCAGCGCATGACTATTCTTGAAGTCGCGAGCGGCCGCTGGCACCCTGTACTTGTACCCAAAAATTTATTTTTCTTCATCTTTTCCGCCTGTCCTCTGGTTCAAATATACGTGCAATAATAATTAAATCCAAAATACTCATTTTCAAAGCCACACACGAGTTTCCTTGTTAAATGTACAATATAAACTGCACATAGGAATAATGCGATCCGTGACCTCGCACAGTCGCGAGTGGCCCCGAGCGACCGCGTGCCTTCTCTACCGAGCCGGCCGCTATCGTTCGTTGCCATTTCGGTGTGAATTGAGCCTAAGAGGTACTTGAGCCCCTTCCACGTGCTGATGGTGATGATGATCGCCGGGGTAATTTTGGTGTGAGATAAAAATCCCACACTACCTGGTTTTTTCCCCAAAAGTCCAGGCGCCTTTTGCAGGTTTTTCCTAAAATAAAGTGGAGAAACAATCGAAGATAGATTCGATGCAAAATTGGAATGGAGTTCAAGAAAAATACATAAAGTAATAATAATAAAAATACATAAATCAATAAAAGATACCCAAAAAAACTTAATTCATTTTATTCGATTAAAAATACATAAAGTAATACTCAGCCTTATGATACAAATACCTTAGTACTAGAAATTATAATATATCATTAATATAATGAAGTAATGTACTGTACAAAATATTAACATTAGCGCTGATTCTGATGTTCACCAACTAAACTGAACTAAAATTTTCCCATTCTCTCGGGTACTTTTCGTAAGGTGTTACATTTAAAGGGATTGGCAAAATAAAACTAATTTGCAACCTGCGCAGATTTGCCAATCGTTAACAATTTTATGATTAGGATAGTTACTGATATTACAACAAAAAAAAAAATGAATACCTAAATTCGTTTCTTTACCATTTTAATTAACACCTACCCTCATATCTAAGAAAGTCGAGTTAAGCTTCAACAAAAACCAACTAATGTGGAACTAAAGTAAAATGATAACATTCGAATATTAAAAAACCTAATTTTAGGTTAAAAAACTAAAATCTTACATACTTTACAAATTGTCAATCATAGACTTTGTCTTGCCACAGGCCATTTCTATGGGCACAAACTAAAATTTCAGCCAACTTTAAAGAAAGAAATGAGATAAAAGTTGTGTTGAATTAAATATTTACACTCTTATAACATCAAGTGGGCAGTGCAGGACAGCGAGTGAAGACACTGACGGTATATATAACTTTAGCGTCTCGTTAAGGAGTTGGGGATGACCAAAGAAACAATGCCTGAATTGTGGGAACTAAGAGGGTCAATTACAATTATTTTTAAGCAACATTCGCACATCTCGAGCCTCAATTTTCATACATTTTCGACAGATTGCAACTGAGATGCGAAAGCGCACTTTGCTTAAAAATTTGTAGATTTGGCCCTCCTGATGACAACTGATAGAGATGTATGGAAGCAGACATGCTGAGCAGACTTGGAATAAGGGCAGGGATATGATGTCCTGCTTACATTATGTAAATGCCATCCTTAATTGAATCATGTACCCTCAGGTACGACTGCCTCCGTGGTTGAGTGGTTTAGGCATTTGCCTTGTGACCTGGTGGTCGTGGGTTCGATTTTCACAGGAAAGTATATTTTGTAAAGTTGTTTTCCAGTTTGCTTAGGACATTGCAGGTTTGAATCACCTGTTTGTCTGATAAAAAAGATGATTCCGTGCTTCGGAAGGCACCTATAAGCCAGTGGTCCCGGCCGCCAAATGGCGGTCGTCAAAAAACCCATGTCAGGGGCCCTTGAGGCGGTTTAGTAACTCTGACACTAGGGTGTGTGGGGTCGTTAGACCTTACTGCCCACATGATAAGAAAAGAAGGTACCCACAACTAAATAATTTATAGCTTGATATTTATTGACATTATGATTTTTTTTTTCGTTGTTATGGCAACAAACTAGATGGGTACAAGAAATTTCCTTCAAAAGGACTTTGAATATAGATTATAGGATTTTTTACCATCTGAATGTATTTCTACCCTCAAATAACATAACTTTTCACACTTACTAAAATTAATAAATAAAACCTATTCAAAATATTAATTCAAGAAGGGGTCATTTTGGCATACCTAATTCATTTTGTTGTAGTTGGAAAAAGAATCGACATATTGATTTTAAATGGTAAATTAAAATATTATAGAGCCTGACAAACTGAATCGTAGCTGTGAAGCGCTATTCGGTGCAAAGTAGCCCTCATGCTATTGTCACATAAATCTGAAGCTTGCATGTAATATTTATTACAAAATAACATAGTTTGAAATTATATGTACATGAATAAAGCTCTTGCTCAATATATGAATGCACGATGCAAAATTTATGCAGTTAAATCTTTCTTGCTCTTCTTCTTCCTTGTGTCGATTGACTCATACCAAATTTTGTCTGACCAGTATTGAGCAACCGGTACAGCTCTATCATCTATCTTATACAAATATTGGATGGTGCAGGTGGTTGTGCATAACGGGCAATAAAGAACATCTTTATAAATTATCTATAGATTTAAAAATTGTTGTAAAATGTTTATATTATTATGCTTTTCTAGGAACCTAAACCAACAAAGTTATGTGGATTGATGAATATTCTCTGTTTTTAACTCAATTATCCTTTTCTTCTAATATAACAATGTACATATTAATATATCTATAGTCGGAACTAGACTAGTATGGCAGATCATTTTGCAGATCTAATTTTTAAAATTATCTACAGGTGAATTTTTCAAGCAGGTGTGGATGGTCAAATCTTAAAGTATGAGAAATACCTCAAATACTCTTATATAGTAATTTTCGGTTTCAAAAGTCCCCCACTATAGCTTAAATAATAAAAAAACGTATTACAACTTAGTTTCAACAACTTGATGTAAGAATGAATTTCAGACCAATATGTGAAAAGGAGTGACAGAACTGCCAAAATTCGACATTTAGAAATGTACTTCTATACTCACTCCAGTTAAACTCAGAAAAGGTACCTATTTATCTGGTCTTATCCTGCTGACTTGATTGCGTTATGAAGGCACCGTAAAAAGATCTACATACCCATTCTCGTTCCAACATAAATATAATACCAAATCTTTGATACATCAGTTCCTAATCTACTTTAATACGACACCGGCGGTACATGCTGCGGCATCATCGTAGTATAGACGCACTGGTTTTCATTCATTGTCGGCTTCATTACTTGGTGCATCTGCGGATGTTGCATAATGTTCTGCAGCTGAGGAGGCTGCGGCGCAGGCGGGGGCATCGGAGGCTGCTCCGTTTCTTCTTTAGGCTTTTTATTCTTCTTCTCACATTTCTTAAACTTTATACCAAGCTTATTCAGCAAAATTAGTCTTAGAGATTCCTTACCTCCACGGTAGTTCAATTCATGTTTCGCTGCAGTTAAAATTTTCCCAAGCGTTGGAACCTCTTTTCTGACTGAGTAACTGTTCACAATGCCTCTTAGAGCACACAATTGGAAATAGTCTAGCTGTACCTTCGTTTTTCTAACTCGTTTCTTCTTTGGTCCAGCGATTTTTGTTTGCGTTGCTTCAGCGCGTAAACCGTCTCGCTTTATTCTTTTAATCGTGCTTTCCGACAGGCCTGTGGCCGCACACGCTCTTTTGACAACGTTTTCTACGGGGTACGCGTAGCCTCTGTTCTGTTTTTCGCTCTCAAAGAACTTTATTACCTTAAAAATAATCTCTCGGGCTTGGCCCTCAATCGCTTCCTTTTTCTTCTTTTCCATTTTCTCGAGCTTAGGTTTCCGATCGTTTATCGCTGGCAAGGTTGGTACAGGCTCCTGCTGGTGTGTGTTCACCTGCTGTTGAGGCTGCTGCTGCTGTTGGACATGGTTCTGCAGCTCTGGAGGCCCAGGCTGATGCATAATAACAGCGCTCACTACAGGCACTTCGTAAACATTGACATTTATATTCATTTTTGTTATAAGCAATTTAGAATTTGCGCAAGATGTGCGACCTTCATGAATGTATCGCTTAGTTATGTTGTAGGCTGTCAGTTGAGGTACATTATTTTGTGTTTATTAGCGATTAATACACAATTGAAACAATAAATTATCAGATACGGTAGCCATAGGCCATTATTTACCATAGACAAATTTGTTTTGCTTTCAATTTGTCGTTATGACAGCATTAATGATAATTATTCATTATGTACCATGAATCTTTGCCAATGATTCAATATTGTTGATGAATTTCACGAAAAATTTACCCTTTTTATGAGTGTAAAATAAAATGAGCGAGTAAAGTTCTATAGACAAAGAGTTCAACGCTTCAGAATAAGTCCGGTTTTTCGGTTTATTAGATTAGAGTATCCGAGTGTCCCTTTGACAGGTACGGTAATGTCGCCAGATCTTATTTTTTACACAAATGAGGGGACTTTCAAGCTCGCTAGAGTACATTATGTTCAGTGCTTCAAATCAGTGGAAGGTCGTTAATCTTGCAAAATATACTAAAAGTAATTAAAATAAAATGATGGTATACGGGCAGGAATTTTTCATATGTTACATGCTATAATTTTTTTTTTTTTTTTGTATTTTGGCAGGCTTATGGTTTGCTAAATTTTAAAATAGTGGCGGCAATACTTTTCTGTCACGTCCATGTCTATGGTCACGTCTCGTCTGTCAGTCAGTGGCCGCTAGGTAATATGTGTTCTGTGGTCAGTGGAGTGGTCAGTACCTACTCAGTTCCTTCCTTTTCCTTTTTAGTTACTATAATACATAATACTCTACTATGGTCAGTTCTGTTTTAGGCATGGTAATATCGCTTTTACACTATATCAAATCGTATAAATGTATCGGTTTAGAATATCGGATATCGTATCTATATACTTCAATACCTATATATTGGCTGAATTAGTGAGGAACTCGGAATCGAAACTGGTACTGTGATATTTAGGTTTCGGTTTTGTTCGGTTCATGTACATCATTGTATTTTATTTGTAACTGTATACTCGAAATCAGTGAATGTATTGTTTGGTATTGTTGATAATTTGGCACTCTGAAATGAAACTAGTACAGCCGTTTCGGTGTTTTAGATTTATATTTTTATAAATTATTTAAATAGGTCAAGTATACATTAGTCATGAGTGAATTGAACTTTCCTTCATAATTTTCTTAAGCTTAGGACTGACCGCGTTACTAAATACCTTACCATTACTAACTAATTCTTTATTCGCGTTACTAAGCGCATAAAGAAATTTACTGTTAATCAATAAAGGTAATGCAGGCGTGTTTAAAAGTTCATAATATATACATTTTGTTTTAAAGTTTAAAATTAGTATTAGACGTTAGCTTAACGCGCTTTCTCGCTCGTTTATCACTAGCTACATCACTCTCGCCCGCGCGCATCGCTAGGATACGGTAACTACAACCGTATAACTATTACTGTACTCGAATCAGTTTGAACCGAATATCATAGATCATGTGATACGATATCGGTATAGTATCTCGTTCTGTCACTCGTCGCCCTTTATTCGCTATATGTACGCAGATACCTGATATATAGATTCAGTGCCGTCCGATATATAGGTATTGGATATTGTACCGATACATGGATATTGTATCTATATACGATTTGTATCGCCCACTCCTAGGTATGTCCACAGAACACATATTACCTAGCGGGTTCTGTCACTTCAAAGCGTCGTTCGCGACTTCGCGTCCAAAGACAAAAATTGTTTCGCGTCTGTGGTTCGCGTTGAAGCGTATCGGAACTGGCGGAGGGTGAGCCATCTGCCAGACTGCCGCGCTTACAAACAAATTAGTATTATTATCAATAAATTCATTGTTTTATACTTAAAAGTTTTGTTATAATGGACGATTGTCCAGAATTTGAGTTAAAGAAGCTGTGTTGTACATGTTTAAGTCGGGATCGGAAGTTGTTTCAACTCTGCAGACTTCCGGACGGCGTTAATAATTTATATTTGCTGTTATCCTTTGATTCAGAGGCTTATAGGGTAATTATCATTATTTATTACTTTCATTTAACTGTTATATGTTAAACAAACTATTAAAATAGCCATATTATGCAAGTTACCAGTAAGTTTTACAGTTGTTAGCATACAAATTAATGTTACTTAAAAGGTTACCTAACAGAAAAAGAAGCTGTCGGCGACCACTAATAATTTATTAAATTACTAAGCACTATCATGATGACGTACCTGGTAATTAATCAAAAGGATAATGTATGTTATGCTTAGATTAGAAACTTGTATTTAAATTGCACTAGACCCCACTAACAAATACTTTTATTATGTAGCTTCAAAAGGATACAAAATTCATTTAGAAGTTAATTATTAAGTAGTTATAGTTTTTTTATAATTTTAGATTTTTTGGTTATTTTTGTCATATTATTTGAAGGTTATTTTTATCTAGGCAAAATCTTCCCCTTTTTCTTTCCTAGTTTTTCTGTGATCTAGTTTTGTCACTTATATAAGGCTCTTAGACATATTCAAGTTAATCTGAACTTAAGTTCTGCATAAATACATCATTGCCCATTCAACATCTACACTACACTAAATGATTTTTCGAAATTGTTACCTAAACTGAATAAAAATTGATTTAAATAATAGATTTTTAAGCTGAGAGTCACCACTTTGTATTACTAAACATCAGATTTTGCATAATAGTCATCTAAGTAAGTTCACCTCAGAATTTAAGATACCCAGCTATAACCTCGTATAAACTTGTATTTTGACATCCTAAAAGTTGTCTCAAAACCTACATTACGGTGTACACGACTATTAAAATCTAAGGTAAAAGGTCACAGGAATCAATTTTTTGCAAATATCTTGTTTCCTTTGGGTCTTTCGCTATTTGTATTTATTATCAATATTGTAAAGCTCTAAATTCCCTACAACTTTTGATTAATTTTTTTTACATGTTTAATCATTTTCGAGATAGAGTGCAGAGAACACGTGGTTAGAGCATCATTTGCAACTATCAAAAATTTTATGTATTGGTAACCTCTGTGATTTATCCCATCTCATACATAATATTTACATGACATCTGCTGACTAATAGTTGAAATTCATTTATCTTAGACAACCTACGTGGTCAGTTATAATAAGGACCTAACTTGTAAATAGTACTAAAATTTTTCTTAACTTTTTAACATGCTTAAAGTTTTCTGATAATTTTCTATCTGCCAAATCAGTGCAAATTTCCAGTTATCCCAGAAAGGGAAAGGATTTTTTTGATGTCCAACCATTCAGAGCTGCTACAGCCCCGGCTCATGAAAAATATTGAAGACCGAAATCAACGTGGTGACTTCATTATCGGAATCCAGTAAACTGCTGGACTACTTGAGTGAAGAAATGATTACATTCAGCTTTGAAAAACCTTATCTTGGCCACCCTGGTGAGATCTCATCTGCCTGTAGACAGAATCTCTACTTCAATCACCATCATCCATGATTTTGCCTCGCAAAGAAGGTAAATCTACCGATCCTGCTTGGGTCATATTGTCATCATCAAACGCAACATTCAGGTGTTGCGTCACACCCAGCGTCCTGCCAGAAGAATACCCTGAAGAGACTAAACTGTGTTAGTAGTGATTTTCCCACAGTGATATTTGACATGTAACAAATTAGTTGTGTGTTCATGTAGTGTGTGTGTGTGTGTTTAAGTTAGGAATTTTATTTTACACTATTATATATGTTCAGTCATATTTCGTGCTTCGTGCTAATGGGTGCTTCACAGTTCCTGTACATATATGCTAAACACCGGAGCAGAACCCAATATTACAATATATGTATAACATAGACTTGTTTACGTGCACTAACTTGATAAAATTTGACTTGATTTCGTAGACGTTGTTTTATTCAAGATTTAATTGAATCAATCGAAATGATGAATTATATTTTGTTGTCTGCATTTTTTTCTTAAATGTGATGTCAACCGGTGTTTTCCTTGTATATGCCTTGCATTTCTTTATACACTCTTATTTCATTTTAATATGTATTAAATATAGATTTAATTAATGTGTAGCAATTGGTCTCGGTGTTCTTGTTGTTTCAACTGTCTGTAATTATGGCTGTTCTTACCAATGTTTTGATGGAAATAATGATTTTTTGCGTGAATGCTCAGATTTTAATAAATGAAATGTAATTAATAATTTTTTTTACTCAAATTGTACCTACAATTTGAGTAAAAAAACATAATTAACACTCGTATTTAATATACATATTAAATATTGTTTTACCGAATGTGTAGCAATTGATCTCGGTGTCCTTGTTGTTTCAACTGTCTTTATAATTATCGCTGTTCTAACCAATGTTTTGACGGAAACAATGATGTTTTGCGTGAATGCTTTATAGGTTTTAATAAATGATATGTAATTAATCATTTTTTTTACTCAGATTGTTCCTACCTAACTAAATCTGGTTTATACTGACTGTGATCTGTTATTATTCGTAAAAATTCATCACTAAAGTTTATGTCAGACACTTTAAAATTCACTAAGGGCGCCTTCAAATTTGTCGCACTGTGCGACTTTGAATATAGTCCAGTCATCTTAGTAAGTTCATCTCAGAGGCTGGCTATAAATTAAACTTGTATTTTGACATCCTAAAAGTTGTCTCAAAACCTACATATGGTAGGGTGCACGCGACTATTAAAATCTAAGGTCAAAGGTCACAAAATTTATTTTTAGAGTTCCGAACAAAACACGGAACCCTTATAGATCATTCGGGCGTCGGTCTGTCTGTCTGTCCGTCCCTCTATCCATCCATCTGTTACAGCCAATTTTCTCCGGATCTACTGGACCGATTCTGTTGAAGTTTGGTACCCAGTGGACTTCTGTGACCCAAATACGGACGCATTACGTAAATCATTAAAGTTTTAGTATGGGGGTCACTTTTGTCGTCAATCAAAAAAATAAAAAATAAAGTTTTTTTGACAATATTGAGTGACATAAATTTTAAAATAAATGGTTTTGAAGATATTCAAGAAATTAGACGAAAAATGATCATTCCCCCCGCTTATCTCCGTAACTACCTAGCCTAAAATTTTGAAAAAAATGGAGAAAATAGATCTTTACCTATAGATTACAGGAAAACCTATAAGAAGTTATAGTGTTAAAATATCATGTTAAATAAAATGAAATTAGTTCGGAACACTTTGCACGCGAGTCCGACTCGCACTTGGCCAGTTTTTTGCAAATATCTCGGTTCCTTTGGGTTAGTCGCTATTTGTATTTATTATCAATATTTAGAGGGTTAAATTCCCAATATTTTTTTTTATACGTTGAGTCGTTTTCGAGATAGAGGGCGGAGAGCGCGCGGTTAAACTGGACTTAAAAATTGAAGCTATCAGGAAGTCTGATAGTTACAGTCTGGGAATTCTTCTCCTTAGCTGTACGCACTATGAATGCGTTCCCAAGTATTATTGTGTGTGTTCCCAAGTATTATTGTGTGTGTTCCCAAGTATTATTGTGTGTGTTCCCAAGTATTATTGTGTGTGTTCCCAAGTATTATTGTGTGTGTTCCCAAGTATTATTGTGTGTGTTCCCAAGTATTATTGTGTGTGTTCCCAAGTATTATTGTGTGTGTTCCCAAGTATTATTGTGTGTGTTCTCAAGTATTATTGTGTGTGTTCCCAAGTATTATTGTGTGTGTTCCCAAGTATTATTGTGTGTGTTCCCAAGTATTATTGTGTGTGTTCCCAAGTATTGTTGTGTGTGTTCCCAAGTATTATTGTGTGTGTTCCCAAGTATTATTGTGTGTGTTCCCAAGTATTATTGTGTGTGTTCCCAAGTATTATTGTGTGTGTTCCCAAGTATTGTTGGTACCATAGGTGTCCAACATATTATTCTACCGTGGTATAACTAAAATGCCGTTCTGGTCGATTTCTTACTTTTGATGATATATTAATGAGAAATAATATCTATCGATCTGTTTGCGAATCTTCAACACCTTGAATAGCTTTGGAAATTCGCAAATACAGATCAATAGATATATTTTTTCTCATTAATTATATCGTTTATTTCGACCAAGAAAGGATCATAGCACACACATTACACATAATCAAATAATAAAAAATACACAAACAATCAAAAATACCACATACACATAGTAAAATCAATTTCATAACGTTATTAAAATTAAAATTTCTAAGATTAAAATCAAATATAGTAATATATAATTAATATGTCATCAAAAGTAAAAAATCGATCAGATTTCCCATAACAGCATTTTACTTATACCACGGCAGTATTATACCTGTACTGTCAACATAAAGCTATTTGCTAAGGTCTCAGACACCAAGAAAGGTCCCGTTAGAAGTCAATACAAAAATCTTTTAACTGTCAGCAGCTATAAAACTGCACTACTTAGAAAAAGTTTTCTTTGCATGGGTCCAATTATATTTAATAAACTACCGGACAACATAAAAAATGACACCCTTCAACAATTTAAAAACAAACTCAAGGAATATTTGACTCAAAAATGTTACTATACAATAAGTGATTTTTTGAATGACCCTTGAACCATGACCATGAACATTGTATATTGACATGAAGTATTATTGACATTAATTATAATTGACATTAAGTAGCTATTATTGACATTTTAATTTGAAATTATTATATTAATTATTTTATTAGTTTTCCTTTAATGTATTGAAGTTTAAAATTTAATTTTGAAATTATTAATTATTTTATTAGTGTTCCAACTGTATTTAAATTTGTAACTTATCTTTGAAATTATGAAATCTATTTGGTGTTCCTTGGTATTTAAATTTGAAACTCAATTTGTTAAACTTTGCATGCCAATACTCAGGCAGAATGTGCACGGGCCAATATATATTTTTCTTTTACCAACTTTTCTTAAATACCCACATTCTATGCGAATAAATGATTTGATTTGATTTGTCACAACTGTATACGTCTTGCGGCCGGCGCACATATGGCGGAGCGTAGCGCAAAGCATTTTTCACCGTCAAACTATTTTCGACATTGTCCTCATTGAATTATTGTCTAATATCAATTAACACAACACTGGTATTCAGCTGAATCCAGTTTGACTGGGAGCCGACCCCAATATAGTTGGGAAAAGGCTAGGCAGATGATGATTAATTAACACGACAATTAATTCTTGAAGAGCATCAGCGACTACATGCGAAAGGTAGCGCGCAGGGACGCGACTGCGCGAGCATGCGCGCTACTCCGCGTGCATCCGCTTCCTGTCATACACGTTTGGATAATTGCAAAAAGATTGACGACGGTGTGTCGAGTATGCGCGAATGTGTCACGCGCGTAAAGGGGTATTACATTACACGGTATTCAGGGCCCTGTGCCAAGGGCGGGCGTGGCCCTCGACTTGGGAGCCGTTTATTTTACTAGCCGGTCGATTCGGCCCTAACTCGCTTGAAATCACCAAATGATTCCTGTCACTCTGGGCTAAGCAGAAGGGAGTCATACTCTTACTGATTAAAACCCATCCGTGTTCCTCCTAATGCACTTTGCGTTCCTGGGCCGCGGTGACTCTTTCGAACAAATCCCGCAGCCCCGGCAGGCACTGGCCCTAGCGGGCCCCGTCTTCTATGCTGAAAGCTCTTTGAGGCGCGCGTGGAACACAGCTCGCCGTCAACCCGGGCCTGGGTCTGATCGGACGGCGAGTCACCCAATGCTCGCCGTCCGCAGAGTGCGCCTACGGTGGCCGAGAATCGCCCTGCGACTCCCGACGCCCGGGGCGTCTTCTTCTGTTGCGGCGGCTGGGGTGTGAGGCTTTCCTCTCTCTCACGCGTTCTGCCTCCTCCTTCGCTAACATTACTGCTTCGCAGAAGGAGGTGACCGCGTCCCATGCCTCTTCGCTCCGGACCATGGATTGAACCCTAAATCCTGAACACCGTGTAGCGATAAGCCGGCACTTGTAGTCCAATGATCACTCACAAATTTCCCCTTCTGGTTACAGGAAGGCTTCTACAAGGATACAGCAAGCTTGTACATATGCTGGGAATGTAGAGCCGTCATGTGCAGGATCACACGGTTCCGGAGACAGGCCTGCGCTGCACAGAAAGAGCTCACAAGCATTGCTGATGGGAGGACTCAAGTTAGTATATTGTATTTTAATACTTGTTTTACAGGTATCTAGTTTATTACCGTGGCTGAGTGTTTTAGCGCAATAGAATAAATACAGGGTTAATTAAATTATATAAAACGTGTAACAGAATAAACGCAACACTTCTTAGAGGATCATTAAACTCATCACTATGATTTTTTTAAACCCGAATTCGCGAAAAAAAAGTCGAAGTACATTTTGTCGAGTTAGGCGCTCGTAATTGTATGGGGGAGTCGATTTATTTTTCGCGATTTCAGTGTTAGTCCCTTTGTAAGAGTTGTTTACAAAGACTTAGTGTAACTAAGTGATACTAACATAGTTTTAAGTATTTATATTTATCTATGGGCCTTTGTAACCTGAAAATAAATGGTTTATTATTATTATTCCATTTATACATACCATTTACATTTTTAAATATTTCTATAAAAAATACAAAAAAAAAAACAATAAAAATAAATATTAGGCCACCAGTGTCGGAACAGGGTCCAAGTTACCGGTGGTCAGGGCTTCCGAGAGAGGAACCTCCTCACTATACGCGCCGTGTCTAGGAGTACTGCTTTCTGGATCAAGCCCTTGATCCAGCTGCCCAACGAATGATTACAATGATCCCTTGAGACGTATTGCGTGTATTCTGTAACTCGATGTATACTGGGTGTAAGTGACATAGTAGTAACAGATATCATGTAGTCATCACATAATTCTGAACTCCCTGGAAAGGCTCGAAACCACCGCAACACACGGCGAGGCTACGCATGTGTGTTAAGCTTCGCCTTGCATGAAAATGTATGAGATTGTTTCCACTGCCACCCACGGACACGCTACGCATCAAGTGACGTCATTGGCACACGCGTGGCCTGCTCAATATGGCGCCCACATAGCTCGACTATGTCAAAATCATATTTTTGCAAAAAAACGTGCGTAGCCTCTCCGTGTGCCACGGTGGGCCACGCTACAGTTGTACGTAGTCGTGGGCGTGTAGCTTGTACTTCAGTGGAAACGTAGACCCACGTTGTCATATAAATGAATCCACCAAGCTAAAATGCGTCGCGTGGCCGTGGATAGCGTGCACCGCGGTGGGTTCGCGGCAATTTTCGTTGGAATTTTTCGTCAGTTTTTTTTCCTTTGTTTTTTGTGGTTGTTATTTCTCTCTTTCATTAATTTTGTACATCTTTTCCAAACCAAAGGAATGTCGGTACAGTATAAGACTTGCATTATGGCCTATTTTAATAGATTTTGGTCAGTTTGTTAACGTTGGTCGCTAACGAGTCTGTGAAGTTGGATTATTAACGAAAGTTTAACAAAAACGAAAAGTAAGTGTGTGTGAGTGTGTATGTGTGTGTATGGTGTGTATGTGTGTATGTGTGTGTGTGTGTGTGTGTGTGTGTGTGATTTAAAGATGTCTTATGGAGCTATCAAATTATTACAGTGTCCAAGAATACGGGAACATGCTAATGCGCTATGGCGAATCACGCGGGAACGCAGAACAGGCACTGCGTATCTATATATAAAAGAAAGATATCCAGGAGGTTGCCACTCACGAGATTCTTCACTCATGATCCGGGGCACCAAATTCCATGGCCAGGTATCTGTAAAGACCTTACGATTGGACCCATATTTCGTCCGGAATGTTTAAACGGGACCTGGTATGTCGACTGCCTGAGTAAAACTCACCGGGAAATAATCGACGAGATACCTCTAGCCCTGTACAGACTATCGACGTGGTTCCAAACTTCCAATACGACGGCCGAACTGTACTTGACACATTATTACGAGTTCCTGAGTATAACCAACCGGGAAATAATCGACGAGATTCCTCTAGCCCTGTACAGACTATCGACATGGTTCTTAACTTCCAATACGTCGCGCGAACTATACGGGACACATTATTATGAGTTCCTGAGTACAACCAACAAACCGGGAAATAGTCGACGAGATTCCTCTAGCCTTGTACAGACTATCGACGTGGTTCCAAACTTCCAATACGACGGCCGAACTGTACTTGACACATTATTACGAGTTCCTGAGTATAACCAACCGGGAAATAATCGACGAGATTCCTCTAGCCCTGTACAGACTATCGACATGGTTCTTAACTTCCAATACGTCGCGCGAACTATACGGGACACATTATTATGAGTTCCTGAGTACAACCAACAAACCGGGAAATAATCGACGAGATTCCTCAAGCCCTGTACAGACTATCGACATGGTTCTTAACTTCCAATACCACGCGCGAACTATACGGGACACATTATTACGAGTTCCTGAGTATAACCAACCGGGAAATAATCGACGAGATTCCTCTAGCCCTGTACAGACTATCGACATGCTTCCAAACTTCCAATACGAAGGCCGAACTATACGGGACACATTATTACGACTTCCTGAGTATAACCAACCGGGAAATAATCGACGAGATACCTCTAGCCCTGTACAGACTATCGACATGGTTCCAAACTTCCAATACGAAGGCCGAACTATACGGGACACATTGTTACGACTTCCTGAGTATAACCAACTGGGAAATAATCGACGAGATACCTCTAGCCCTGTTAAGAGTGACATTATCAAGACCCTTTGGCAGACGCTGCCTCACCGAATCTTTTGGGAACTGGTGGATTGGAAGATTCAGTCTGGAGCCATGGCTAGATTGCTCAACGGACTTGAACCCTTTAGTCTTTGTTCTTTGAGGTAACTTCAAGGATAATATAGATGGAATATACTTTAAGGATCACGAAGAAAGGATGAGAAAAGAGGAGGGATAAGGTGTTTGTGTCCGAGTGCGATTCCGCAGCAGTTAAGGAATCGCATCGTGCAAGTATTTGCGACGCTGTATGAGAAGTGTGTTCAGGATTCAACCTTTTTACCCCGTGTCCTCGCTGAAAGTCTGCGCCGTCATTAGACCTGCGAGTGAGTTGGTGGTGGCCACTTTGAATCCTATATGGTTGGAGTGAGCATGCTTGAGGTGAGTAAGTTCTTTGATTCATAGCAACATTATCTACTGAATCTCAATGTAAATTTAAGCTTCTTCTTGTGTATCGTGTATGTATCGGATGTAAAAAGACACTTAACGATAACGACGAAGATCAACCAACAACCAATCATTAGCATCAATTTTTTTTCTAGAATATTCTTGGAAAATTTAATGGTTCTGGAGAGATAAAAGAAAACCTTACCAAGGAGGAGTTAGTTTTATGCTTTAATGCAAAAAATAGAGATAAGTTTTTGACGTGATAACGTCTTATAAATATCGATAAACACCGGCACGTACGAAAAAGTGTCACATTCCGCCTGAGCCGACCGTGCAAGCGAGAGCGCGGAACAAGCGATAGAGCGGCACGATCGGCCTAAGCGTTCGGCTTGTTTGTTAAGAATTCAGTTGTATTCTTATGACGTTATCACGTAAATTTATCGTCCGTAAACCTATTTTACAGACAACCAATTTCTTTTTCAAACATTTGAATTTGGCGCCTCTTGAAATTGCCACCCCTAGATCTGGGGCTGTTTTTGAATGCTCCGCTGGCTTCATGCTTTTCATTAGGAATTTCTCTGCGACAGCCCGGAGTTTAAAAGTAGACGGCCCTGTACGTCAGTCGTTAGGCCGTTGGTCATTCCCCTGATATTTTCGCGGTCGGATCGTTGTCCCACCAGACTAAGAGTAAAGGAACAGAGCATGCACCTGTGTTTGCGCACACACATGTACATGTGGGCACTATGTGTCCCGTGCCAATGGGTAGTCTTCGTTAGCCTCATTATGTCCGTTTTTGACTATTTCTGTATGCGATCATTGATGACTTTTATATTTTCATCATCATCATATCAGCCGAAAGACGTCCACTGGACATAGGCCTCCCCCAAGGGTGTTTGCCATAATCGCCACGCTTGGCAGGCGGGTTGGCGATCGCAGTGTATGGTGTTGATTTTTACAGAGAAAGCTGCTGCCCATACTCTGGTGAGTCCCTTAGTCGCCTCTTACGACAGCCACGGGAAGTGATGGGGTGGTATTATTCTTTTACGGCACCAAACGGCACCATCCGATACCATACGGCACCATTTTTATAATTTAGTTGATGGCATTAGATGTAGCCTTTTCGCGAATTTTGCGTTACTTTGTCACTTACACCCTGTAGTGAAAACGATTTCTATAAAAATGCTCGTTAAAGGCATCCAGATGTTGGGTCATAGAAGTTCTTGTGATGATGCTGGTTCAGCTTTTTGACAAAACATGCTCTTGATTTTTATTCCTCACTAAAATTTTACTTATTCTATTTCAGATACAAAATACCAGTCTATCCCGCTTAACAATACACCATGAGACTACCTACCAGAAAATAATATCAGACTCAAATATAAATTCAACAGACAATTTCATAGACTGTGGTCTCACCACTGAAATAAAAAGTGAAAGCGAAGAGGACATTCCTCTATCAGAACTTCACAGCAACTGGCTTTCAGACAACGACACGGAGGTGGTCATACCGACCATAGACTATAAAGAGGAACTGTCAAATGCGAAAGAATCCATAGATAATAAAGATGAGCTGTCAAATTCTAAACAAACCATAGATTATAAAGAGGATTTGTTTACAAAAAAGAAAAGAAAGAAAAAGAAGAGTGGTTTTTCTACGGTTTTGGTTAATGAGAGCGAGTTGGAAGAAATTAGGAGTAATAAGAAAATGGAAGGATCCTTTGTAGATTCGCAGTTTAAATGTGATAGTTGTATTGAAGGGTTTCTAAGTCAAGAGAAATTGGATGAGCATAATTCTTCATTACATGTTGAGGTGAGTCACTTTATCATATCACAAAAGTTATTTGGTTCACACAGAAGATAACTTTCTTCTTCCTCCCTAATTGCTACATCTACAGGGAACGTGCACGGCGTTGGCTATACCATCTAGTGTTTAAACTTTTAAGTAGAATATACTTGATAATGACACTTCTGTGCTGTTCATGCACACGCATCGATCGGAGTGGGGGCTTTTCAAAAAGACTTATGAGAACAATAGGCTCGTTTCCACCATCAATAAATTACAAATCTATTTCGTCCGTCAGTTAGAGTATTGAAAAGTAATGGACACCCATTTTTTGTTTTTGTAAATCAATGAATATTGACAAAGATAAAATGCATCAAACATCGGGAGAGGGGGCTGGTGTACTATCGTAGTGACGTCACGCGAATTTTCAACGTACTGTATCTACGGCATTTTTTGTTTACGTGAAAAATGAAAAAATACGTGTTCAATATTTTTTGGAAATCTATCTGACGGACTAATTCTTTTTTTTTCAGTAAAATACCCTATTTTTATTTTCCATTGAAAGTGAAAAATCACTCGAAAACATTCTCAACTATACTCACAATTTACAATACCGAATGAGGAGCAACACTTAACCTGACGTTTTTTATTAATTTCTAGAAACCAGACCACCTCCAATGCGACGTATGCCTAGCCTACATCCCCATAACGTCATACCACGACCATAGAGAATATCACTACCATAGACATCTCTGTCAGCTCTGTGTGTATACAGCCTATAATGTCAATGATATGCTAACACATTTGGGGAGTGCACATGCTGTGAAGAATGTGCCTTTACCTGGTAAGAGGAAAAAGGTGGGTAGTTTTGAAAAAGGTTGATATTTTCTGTTGGATGAAAATAGCTTGTGGTTGGAGAGCTCAGTTCAAATATTTATCTGTAAAAGTAGGATTTAATAACATATTTATTTACTAGCTGACCCGTGCAACTTTGTCTACGTCAACTTTTTGGGGTTCCGAAAAAAAAACGAGCCCTTATAGGATCACTCGGGTGTCTGTCTGTCGGTCTGTCTGTCTGTCCGTCTGTCACAGCCAGTTTTCTCCGGATCCACTGGACCGATTCTGTTGAAATTTAGTACACATATGGACTTCTATGACCCAAACACGGACGCGTTACGTAAATTATTAAATTTTTAGTATGGGGGTCACTTTTGGGGGTCAAACTATAAAATTTAAAAAAAAAAGATTTTTGAACAATATCGTGTGACATATCAAATGAAAGGGCTTACTGTGAGGGTTTTAATTATATTTTTTTCATAATTTTAAAATAAATGATTTAGAAGTTATTCAAGAAATTAGACGAAAAATGACCATTCCCCCCCCTTATCTCCGAAACTACTGAACCTAAAATTTTCAAAAAAAAAAATGGAGATAATAGATCTTTACCTAAAGATTACAGGAAAACCTATTAGAAGTCTGTAGTGTTAAAATAACATGTTAAAAAAATTAAATTCGTTCGGAACCCTTTGCACACGAGTCCGACTCGCACTTGGCCAGTTTTTTCATTGATGCTCCGCTCCTATTGGTCGTAGCGTGATGATATAAAACGTGTAACAGAATAAACGCAATACCTCTTAAGGGGTAATTTAACTCATCATTATAAACAACTTTCATTATGGAACCAATCCTGAAATCGCGACTAAAAAAATCAGATGTTCAGTACATTTTGTGAAGTTATGCGCACATAAATGTATGGGGGAGTCGATATTTGTTTTACGATTTCAGTGTTGATCCCATAGTGAAAGTTGTTCATAATGAAGAGTTCAATGACCCCTTAAGAGGTATTGCGTTTATTCCGTTACAGGTTGTAAAGCTTATAGCCTTCCTTGATAAATGGGCTATCCAACACTAAAAGAATTTTGAAATTCGAACCAGTAGTTCCTGAGATTACCGATTACCATACAAACAAACTCTTCAGCTTTTTATTTATAGAGTAGATTCCTACTTTATTTCAACAAATAACGTATTTTTCTTACAGACTCGCCACAAAACTGCAACAAATGACCATGGTTCGAAACCTCGTCGAAAAGCTTCAATGTTGGATAAGAGAACGCCTTACGGATACCTCTGCACTGAATGTAACAAATATTTTGAGTGAGTACCTATTAATAAAGTTATCATTAGGTACCAATGCTATCTGCCAGTGTTGCGGAGTTTGGAAGAGTCACCGCGTTCCAGGAGGGCTACTCTCTAAGCCCGAAATCCGTAGTTTCGGGCTTAGTTGCGGGCGTATTCTACTCCGTATCACCTAACCACTAAGAATGAATGACAACACGATTTGTCAGTTACTGTCAGATCGTGTTGTCATTAATTCTTACTTAGGGTATGGGACTAATCGTAAGTACGTTGGTGATACGGAGTAGAATACGTCTGCAACTAAGCCCGAAACTACGGATTTCGGGCTTAGATAGTAGCCCTCCAGGAACGCGGTGACTCTTCTAAACTCCGCAACACTGGCAGATAGCATTGATATTTTGTTGGTTGACCACTGGAAAATCATAATGACGCTTTTATATCCAGGGCCCAGGTTTTACGTACAAATGAACGCGACGACAGCGAACTCGCGCAATGATCACTTTGTATTGGTGTAGCAGCATTATGAATATTTACCCCCTTACTTTACGTGAGTGTAAATCAATTACACATAAGTGGCTCGGTTCTCTGACTTATGAAGAGATTGAAGATCTTGTAAAAATATAAAAAAAAAACGAATAATAATAAATATTGTAAATAAGCCTGATATAGTGGTGGTGGACCGAATAGTGAGGCGTGCAAAGATTGTAGACATAACCGTTCCGCATGACGACAACCTCGTGAAAGCCGAGAAAGATAAACAAATCAAGTATATTGACTTGGCTCGCGAGGTTGTCGACATGTGGGATGTGGATTCCGCAATCATTGTACCGATAGTCATGTCAGCCAATGGCTTAATAGCCACAAGCCTCGACCAACACCTCAGGAGGCTCTTGTTAGGCAGCTGGATCAAGGGCTTGATTCAGAAAGCGGTACTTCTGGACACGGCCCATATTGTGAGGTTCCTCTCTCTGGAGCCCTGACCGCCGGTACCGGTGGGCTACTATTTTTATATTTTTAAATGTTTTAATTGAAATATTTAAAAATATAATTTATATGAAAAAGAAATAAATAAACGAAATAATATTGTAATAAATATGTTCCATGCCTTCCCAATACCATCCAAATTACATAAACTGACAAACTCAAGTGCATACACACTCACATGCATAAATAATATATTATTAGTGCTTCAGATTTTATTACTTTATTAAATATTTTGCTCTCTAAAATCTAAAACTGTTTATTTTTCTTTCTTGTTCATACATATGAATGCTTGGAACGCTGTCGTCTCCCCTCTTGGAGGTGGACTCTAATGACCGCGACATAGTATTCCTATACTAATGCGGTTGTTAACGAACACAATCTTTTGTAAAATTGTTTCTTGTTCCAATAAAATATTTTGTATTATTGCCGCCACAAGAAAACCATCTTAGCAAAAACTACATCGCGACAAAAATAATCGCAACGCCATCTATTTCATCAGCAGCGAACTACTCACGAAATCCTGTATCGCGTTATCAGAATTCTTGCGATTTGAACATATACAACAGTCCGAATATCTATTACTAGTTGACCCGCGCAACTTCGTTTCCTCTGCTCCTATTGGTCTTAGTGTGATGATATATAGTCTATAGCCTTCCTCGATAAATGGGCTATCTAACACTGAAAGAAATTTTCAAATCGGACCAATAGTTCCCGAGATTAGCGCGTTCAAGCAAACAAACAAACCAACTCTTCAGCTTTAAATATTAGTATAGATGGGTAGTTGCCCAGCAGACACAGCAACCGCCTAGTCGGAGGATCCTCCCTTTTCTATAGAGGCTTGCTGAACTTTACTCTCTGTTCCGCAGCCCTCTAAATTCGGATGAAGTTTTAATGTTATGCTTAATCCTTTAAATTGGGACGAATTCTTAATGTTATGCTTTATTCTATAATCTTTTGTTTGCAGCAACAAGAATCAAAGATGGAAACACGTCCAACGCCACCACAGAGAGGGGTACAAGTGTGCGACATGTGGCAAGAGATTCGCCTTCAAGAATAACCTCACCAGACATGAGCAGTGAGTATGTATAATATATACAACGTGTTGATTTGCATCCTAGTCAAATTCAAGGACGTAATTATGCTAATGATTCTCGACCCAAATCGACAATAAAATGGGTAGGTATTTTTTAATTTAATTTTTTGATTTACGGAAATCCGTAAGTGTAAACCAGCCGCGGCCCGTCTGTTACTAGCCTTATAACCGCGCTTTCACACACAAACAAACCCAAACAATACATACACGCGCAACGATCATTCGATAAATTCGTAGGTAATCAATCGCACCCCAATCACGGTACGGGGATTCTCCCGCGCAAGCTCCTAGCCACGCCCCCGGCCCCCGCGGCCCCGGAACTAAACAGTGTGTTTGATGTCGCCGAAGCGCACGCACGCTTTGCGAATTCCGTTTCTCCGTACATCGTTGAGACGTAGGTACAAGATGGTGGAGATGGTCCGCCTGTATGCCATCAGTCACGTCGAGACAGCCTACGTCGAGCCAACCGGATATTCACGGAAATGTTTCCCGATCGGGAACCCCCATCACAGAGCGTCATGCTGGCTGCTACGCAGGGACTGTGGGATCATCGGCAGTTTGACGTTCCCCGGCATGCTCATGCTCGCGGCAGCGTAGGCCTGCCTGTCGCCTTGCAGGAAGACATCCTGGAATACTTCCAGCGAGACCCACGGGCAAGCACGCGGGAGGCTGGTCAACACTTAGGAGTGCACCACACCACAGTGTGGCGTCTACTGAAACGTGAACTTCAACACCCGTTCCACTACCGCAAGGCACAACCTCTACTTCCAGCAGGATGGCGCTCCCTCTCACTATGGTCGGCAAGTACGCGAGTACTTGACCGAAAAGTTGATGACCACTCGATCGGTCGCGGAGGACCTGTGGCCTGGCCTCCGCGTTCTCCAGACCTGACGCCTGTAGACTTTTATTTGTGGGGAGACGTTAAAAGGTTAATTTACACGGAGGAAGTGACAAGTGTAACAGAATTACATGCAAGGATCATTAGTGCTTTCGACACTTTAAAAACGAATGTGTTAGTGTTACGTAAGCTGAAGGAAAACCAGCTACGTTGTGCTCGATTGTGCGAAGAGTGTGATGGTGGCAACTTTGAACAATACCTCCGGGTAACTTAAGTAGGTAATTTATTTATTTGTACATTTTGTAAATACGTTGTAAGCTTAATCAATTTTATTAGTGTAAATAAGTTGATTTCAAATTTTATTTTTAACTACGCCAATAATACCTAAGAGTCGAAAATATCACCACGTACTTTCACTTAACTAGCACGTCTTCGTCCATTTCCATCAAACGTAGAAAACATTTTTAGACTTAGTAGATCGCTACACTAACTAAGGCATTCTTGCCGGTCCTAAGCCCGTTAAGTAGGAAGGAAATCCACCAATAAAAACAAAATCACTACGAAAAACAAAACTAACATTTTATTAATCATCTGATAACAGGTCAGTGAACTTTTCTTTGGCGCACTAGTATTATTGTCATTAGTAAGATTTCCGTATTCCAATGATGCTCAAAGATGAGTTAATTATCAAGCGAAATTTATGACAATAATGTAAGTGATTTTCGAAATAAAATTAGGTAAAATTATTGCTACCGGTCATTGATCGGTCGCACTCGCGCGCGCTAGCATTTCGTAGGTAAGAAGTCGACACTCACGCATACAGCTGCTTGTCGCTGTGTGCGTAGTCGGTGATTCTGTTTTATTTGTATTGAGGGCTTAATTCTGAAATACTGTTAAATTTCAACAACAAAAAAAAGCAGCGCTTATTAGTTATTTTTATGTCTTTTATGACAACCTCCTGAAATTTGACGAGGATGCAAAACAACACGTTGTATATTTTACTAGCTGACCCGTGCGGCTTCGCTCCCGTCAACTACCTACCCTACCTATTCTACCTACCCTACCTACTCTACCTACCCTACCTACTCTACCTACCCTACCTACCTACCCTACCTACTTACCTACCGTACCTACCTACCTACTCTACCTACTTACCTACCGTACCTACCTACTCTACCTACCCTATCTACCTACTATTTTTTTTATTGTATATATATTTTAATACTTATCATGCTATTCCAGACGAAGACTAATCCAAAAACACAAAAAACATGAAAATCGTTCCAGCTGTTCTCGAGTTATAAGTGTTCGAACAAACCCGACTTTGTTTTATATCATCATCTGCCTAAGCCTTTTCCCAACTACATTGGGGTCGGCTTCCAGTCAAGCCAGATTTAGCTGAATACCAGTATTTTACATGGAGCGGCTGCCTACCAGACCTCCACAACCCATTAACTGGGTAACACGGTACTTCATGGCAAGACTGGAGTCAGATATGTTTCATATATTTAAATTAATTTGAAAACCCGAATATTCCCGCCACTGATGTCCCTTTTTATGGCGAATATTTTATGTTTTCTGTGTTGTATTTTCTGTTTGATGTATCTTATGTGTGTTGTATGTTTATAAATGAGGCTTGTTACTTGAAATAAATTAATTTTAATTTAATATATCCACCCGTATCCCTTCAAAGCCCTTTTTTGTTCAAGGCCACGGTAACCCCTTCAAAAAAATCCGCAGTATTGGCCTCTTCTTCTCTTCTTATAATGTGAGCAGTAAGGTCTAATGACCCCACACACCCTAGTGTGAGAGTTTCTAAACCGCCTCTTTTTAGTATCATTACCTATATTTTATTTCTTCCAGACTCCACCAAGGCCCGCCTCCTAGGGAAGAATGCCCCGTCTGCCACAAGATGATCCGCTGCGACCTTGTCAAGGTCCACGCGCGAATACACACAGACAGACAGACATTCAGCTGTGCTGCTTGCGCCAAGTGCTTCGTGAGCCGAGCGTCCTACGAACACCACTTGAAGTATACCCTGCAGCATGCACAGACTGATTTGCTCAAGTAAGAAAATACACTAACTTGCACAAGATGACCCGCTGCGACCTTGTCAAGGTGCACGCGCGCATACACACAGACAGACAGACATTCAGCTGTGCTGCTTGCGCCAAGTGCTTCGTGAGCCGAGCGTCCTACGAACACCACTTGAAGTATACCCTGCAGCATGCACAGACTGACTTGCTCAAGTAAGAAAATACACTAACTTGCACAAGATGATGCGCTGCGACCTTGTCAAGGTGCACGCGCGCATACACACAGACAGACAGACATTCAGCTGTGCTGCTTGCGCCAAGTGCTTCGTGAGCCGAGCGTCCTACGAACACCACTTGAAGTATACCCTGCAGCATGCACAGACTGACTTTCTCAAGTAAGAACAAAACACTAACTTGCAAAAGATGATGCGCTGCGACCTTGTCAAGGTGCACACGCGCATACACACAGACAGACATTCAGCTGTGCTGCTTGCGCCAAGTGCTTCGTGAGCCGAGCGTCCTACGAACACCACTTGAAGTATACCCTGCAGCATGCACAGACTGACTTGCTCAAGTAAGAAAATACACTAACTTCCACACGGCAAAAAAATACACTAACTAGCACAAGTAAGAAAAAACACTAACTTACACAAGATAAAAACACTAATTTGCACAAGATAAACACACTAACTTGCAGAAGTTAGCACAAGATAAAAACACTAACTTGCAGAAGTTAGCACAAAATAAACACACTAAATTGCAGAAGAATAAACAACACACTAACTTGCACAAGATGATCTGCTGCGATCTCGTTCGTGGCGGTCTCAGGTCTTTTACACGACTGCCTAAAAAAAGGAGTGTTATGTTTTCAGGGTTCATGTATGTATGTATGTATGTTTGTGAGTTTCTTTATTCCATCGTAACTCCTAAACGCCTTAACCGATTTCGATGTATGTGGTATCGTTAGAAGCGTTATCCGGGGTAACATAGGCTAGTCAAAACTAAAAAAAATGTAATGGGGTAGCCATGGATCATAAAAAATATGGAAATATTTTTTTATTTTCATGAAAATTTGCTGACCTATACTATCATCATCTAGAGCTTGCTTAGTACATAACAAAAATATATAACAGTAGTATTCAATATGCACTCGTTCGCTAATAATGAAAATTTTAAAAATAATTTTAGGACACCCAAGAAATTTTAGTATCACTGTGGTACCAATCAAAAATCGATTTAGTTTCGCATTACTTATTCAATCAAAATATCGTTTTATCACTAAAAGGTATGAAATAAAAAATAAATAATTAAAAAATTAAAAAACACGCCTGCCATGACCAAAAATGAACTAAAAAATTAAAAACAAGCATTGGCCCAAAAAATTAAAAACTGAAAAACAACTTTTTTATTGCAGTCGGGGGACAGTAGGTACTCTGTAACATTTCTTTAATGGTCCCCCGACTGCAATAAAAAAATTGCTTTTCAGTTTTTAATTTTTTGGGCCAATGCTTGTTTTTAATTTATTAGTTCATTTTTGGACATGGCAGGCGTGTTTTTTAATTATTTATTTTTTTGTTATTTCGGTCTACAATCAAGTCATCGTCTGACTAGCCTTCTCCCAGTCGGATCTTGATTAACCAGATACAGATGAAGCGAAAAACTGTTTGATGCATCTATATGGCACGTGTGTTACTAAAGAACTGACGTCATACAAAACCTACATCGCGCTATCTCCGCTACTCCGGAAAACTTGAGACTAGAGATGCTGATGCATTCCACAAGCTTCTATAACAAATCTTTTACGTTTCAATCGGTGCGGTTATGGAATGCCTTGCCGGTGTCGGTAAGGCATGCTCAATCTTTGTCTACTTTTCAAATGGTTAAAAATCACTATCTCTCGCCTTAATCGTCTTAACTTGGGTTCTCTGCTATTATTGTTTATATTATGTATTTATCTATTATGTAATTATTGTATATCGTCAAAAAATTCGTCCGCATCGCTGTCCACCGGAAGTGAGCCCAAAAGACTGGCGGCATTGCCACGTTGTATGGCAATGCTTATCCTCTGTCCGAGGTAAAAGCCAGCCCTTGGGTCACGCGAAGTGTCAACTAAGCGTTTAGAAAGATCTTTAAATAAGACATGAGCACTCGGACCCCACGGTCCAAGAGTTTCAACCCCAAACGGCTCAAAAATATAATTGCCAACAAGGTTATTATATTTCCGCCGCTTGAGGTTCTCAGCAGCCGCAGCGGCAGTACCAGCACAGCACGACGAGCTAGGAAGATGGGATGGCGCAAGAGTATCGACACAAGTAGCGTCCCACACTAAAGGCCTACCCATCTTCCATGGAAACAAAGACATACCGTCCGGTCGCTTGCCGTCGTCGCGTGCCAGGCCATTGGGTTCTAGTACGGCTGGAACGCCGAAGGCGACAAGAGCGCGTCGGATAATGTCGTTGATGTTTGCGTATTAGTCAGTACTAGTCACAAAAATTAAGGGATATGAAAAAAATTCCAAATTTTTGGGTGATTTTCAACAAGCTGTAACTCCGAGGAAAATGGTCGTACAGAAAAAAATAAAAAAAGCAAATTGTAGCTCCAAGTGTCTAGTTTTCAGATATTTTTGTTTTTGTGACTAGTGTATAAATAGTACATCTAAGAATACCCGCAGTACTGTCAGTTGTCTTTAAAAGATCGCTTTCAGCGATAAGGCCGCCCATTGTGTCACCCTATGTAATGTTTTCTTCATCTAATTTTTCTGTAACTTAAATGGTGTACATAAAGAGTATTCTATTCTATTATATTCTATCAAAGTTTTCCGCGCGATCTGAACATATGCAACGGCCCGACAGCAACCATCGGCAGTTAGCCACTAGACACAACCTTTTTTTTTAGTCGGTCTGTGGATGGCTGACCATCTTAATATACCGAGATTCCTCCGTGCCTCGGAAAGCACGTTAAGCCGTTGCTCCCGGCTGTCAGAGAGAGAAGCGAGAAAAGCTGACACCAGTCTTGCCAAGAAGTACCGTGTTACCCAGTTACTGGTTGTGGAGGTCTGGTAGGCAGCCGCTCCACGTAAAATACTGGTATTCAGCTGAATCTGGTTTGACTGGAAGCCGACCGGTTTGGCTAGGCAGATGATGATCACCCTATGTAATGTTTTTTTCTTTTATCTTTTCTGTATTATTTGGTGTACATTATAAAGAGTATTCTATTCTATTCATCGACATTGGAACTACAAATGAATTATTTCTCGTTTCAGATACAAGTGCACGATGTGTGACAAGGGGTACCGGTCGCGGGGGGAATTGAGGGACCACGTCAACTATCAACATATGGGCAAGACGCAGCACAAGTGTCCAGTCTGTGGGAAGGTGAGATGACATTCATTCATTCATCATGTATTTCAATCAAAACCTTTGCAGGCACATTTGACAGTTCCAGGAGTCGACCAGTTGGAAACGGGAAGATATCCTTTTTAGAGGTATGCGGAACAGGGTGTAAAGTCCCGCAAACCTCCATTGAAAGGGAGGATCCTCCGAGTAGATGAGTGTTATGTCCGGTGGGCAACTGGTCGATAGTGGATATTCGGACTGTTGTATATATTCAAATCGCACGGTATACTCTGATACCGTGATACAAGATTTTGTTGGTAGTTCTCTGCTAGCGGGATAGATGGCGTTGCGGTTTATTTTCGTTGCCGTTCAAATTTTGCTTTGCTAGTTTTTCTGGTGGCGGCATTGATGAAGCTCCACCTTTGTGTGGGGTTTGTGTGAGGTCAGTCTTTCATTCGTATCTGGTGGTATAGGGAACGTGCAGAAACTATAGGTGGCATCACAGAAATATCACTGTCAAGTATATTTCAAGTATAAAATTCGAAATGGCAACGCTAGATGGCACAGTCTACTTCGTGCACGTTCCCCTAATCCGAGCGTGCAGGAGCCGCAGGTGGCAACACAGAAGCTTCAATGTCAAGTATTCTGATCCTTAAAGTTTCGAATATGCGACACTAGATGGCATAGTCTACGCTGTGCACGTTCCCTATAGACGAGCAACAACAGCATGATTTTGTGTTTATAAAAAACGTTACTCGTTTTGTTTTGCTAGCACACATTAAAACGCTAGGTTTGCAGAATTTGTTCGAAAGAGTCACCGCGGCCCAGGAACGCGGCGGGCATTAGGAGGAACACGGATGGGTTTTAGTCAGTAAGAGTCTGACACTCCCTTCTGCTTCACCCAGGGCTGGAGGAGTCGTTTGATGATTTACCCATCCTTAAAACACAATTTTAATTTTCTAGGTAATACCTGAAAAAAGTTAATTGTACAGTAGTACCCAACTGATATGGCTTACCGATGTACCTGCGCAGAAGATGAATTTTCAAAGCGCGGGGAATGCTATTGACCAATCGGCACGCTCCGCGTAACGCGCTGTTTTTTCCTGTACCGCTATTGGTCGGCAGCTGCCGCCATGTTAGCGCGCGCCGCGTGGCATGCACGTGATGCGCGACTGAGACTGAACTAACAACTGCAGTGTATTATAAACCTTATAATAGTGAATTAAGGTTGATTGTAAGTTTGCTTTCTTTCGTTAATCTTCGGGGCCATACTTTCTTTTCTGTGCAAACGAAGATTCACGATGCGCCTTATCAGTTGGTTACCACTGTACTCATTATTATGAACAACTTGACAAACACTGAAATCGCGAAAACAAATCGACAGCCCCATACATTTATGTGCGCATAACTCGACAAAATGAACTGAACAGCTGATTTTTTTTCGCGATTTCTGGTTTGGTCCCATAGTAAAAGTTGTTCATAATGAGTTCTTTATTGTATTCTAACATAGTTGGTTAATATATTCTCTCTTTCCTAGGCACTAGCAACTCGCCGCTGCGTCACCAGACACATGCGTCGCGCGCACGACGGTGTCAAGGAGAGCGCCAGAGACAAGATATGCCAACAGTGTGGCAAAGCGTTCAGGGTAAGGATCATTTTTCTCGGTCTAGCGTATCATTTTCCTGCCAGGCTCACTGAATTGTTCGAAACAGTCACCGCGGCCCTGGAACGCGGCGGGCACTAGGAGGAACACGGATGGGTTTTAGTCAGTAAGAGTCTGACACTCCCTTCTGCTCCGCCCAGAGCGGGAGGCGTCATTTGATGATTTTCCATCCAAAAAAAGCATATAGGGAGCGTGCAGAAACTATAGGTGGCAGCACAGAAATGTCACTGTCAAGTATAATCTATATACTAATATATAAAGCTGAAGAGTTTGTTTGTTTGCTTGAACGCGCTAATCTGAGAAACTACTGGTCCGATTTGAAAAATTCTTTCAGTGTTAGATAGCCCATTTATCGAGGAAGGCTATAGGCTATATATCATCACGCTAAGACCAATAGGAGCGGAGCAGACGAAGTTGCGCGGGTCAACTAGTTCATGTATAAAATTCGAAATAGCTACGCTAGATGGCACAGTCTACTTCGCACACGTTCCCCTAAACTGAGCATGCAGGAATCGCAGGTGGCAGCAAAGAAGCGTAAATATCAAGTATTGTTACCCTTAAAGTTTCGCATATGCGACACTAGATGGCATAGTCAACGCCGTGCACGGACCCTATACCGATATCTCAATAGACCCTCAATCTGCCTATCAGTCTGCCGGTCAGCTTCCAGTCTTAGTCTGTGCAGCGGAGTACCAGTATTTTTTTAACAACCCAGTATACGGGTGTAGCTGCAATACATTAAGACAGATACATTCGTCGCCGAGTCCGTCGAAACACTAGCGCAATATTTATATGCGGTGAAAATTCATCGTGCCTGCGTGCTGCTTTGAGCCATCGACGCGGTCTCCGCGACCGGCCAACCAGAGGACGGCGAGCTGCGCGCCCCCGCACGGATTTCTGTAGGAACTACACTGTAATACCGACTAGATTCGTATTGGTTGATTGGCATTACAAATAGACCACCACTTGTACCTTAAGTTTAGATTTAAGACACGTATCATTTTGTTAATAGAATAGAATAGAATAGCATTTATTTGCAAATATGGGTAATACATAATAGGTAGGGGGGTAGGGGGGTGGGGGGGGGTATGGGTAATATTTATTCCATTCGTAACCGTTCAATATACCACATCGTTACTATCTGGAGTATTATTTCCGCGCACCACCTCAGCGCTACACGGGTAACGCGATACCGATACCTACTCTTTGCCAAGACTGGTGTCAGAGTTTCTGACATCTGACTACCTGTAACGACTGTCAAAGTTCTACGAATGACAGCAGCAGCAACTGCTTAACCAGCTTGCAGCACAGAAAAGTCTCGGTATATAATGTATGGAGGGATGCGGAACAGGGTGTAAAGTCCTGCAAACCTCCATAGAAAAGGGAGGATCCCCCGACTGGACGGTTGTGTCAGGTGGGCAACTGCCCGATAGTTGATATTCGGACTGTTGCACAAGTTCAAGTCGCACGGAAAACTATGATACGGAGATGCAGAATTTCGTTAGTAGTTCGCTGCTGGTGAGATAGAAGGCGTTGAAGTTATTTTTGTTGCCATACAAATTTCGCTTCGTTAGTTTTTCTTGTGGCGGCATTGATGCCGCTACGCCGGATTTGGCTGAATACCAGTATTTTACATGAAGCTCCTCCAATACTAGCTTAATCATCATCTGCCTAGCCTTTTCCCAACTATATTGGGGTCGGCTTCCAGTCAAACCGGATTCAGCTGAATACCAGTGTTTTACGTGAAGCGGCTGCCTACCAGACCTCCACAACCCATTAACTGGGTAACACGGTACTTCTTGGTAAGACTGGAGTCAGATTTACTGGCTTCTGACGATCCGTAACGACTGCCAAAGATCTACAAAAGACAGCCGGGACCAACGGATTAACGTGCTTTCCAAGGCACGGAGGAAACTCGGTATGTTAAGATGGTCACCCATCCACAGACCAACCTTGGCAAGCGTTGCTTAACCTTAAAGATTGACCCGTGTGGCTGTTATTATTTAGCCACGAGGTCCTTCCAATACAAGCGTAATATTATATTTATTAAATTACTAGCTGACCCGCACAACTTCGTCTGCGTCACAATTTTCATCTATAATATAACTCCTACCCTACTCCAACCCTACTCCTACCCTACTCCAACCCTACTCCTACCCTACTCCTACACTACTCCTACACTACTCCTACCCTACTCCTACCCTACTCCTACCCTACTCCTACCCTACTCCTACCCTACTCCTACCCTACTCCTACCCTACTCCTACCCTACTCCTACCCTACTCCTACCCTACTCCAACCCTACTCCTACCCTACTCCTACCCTACTCCTACACTACTCCTACACTACTCCTACCCTACTCATACCCTACTCCTACCCTACTCCTACCCTACTCCTACCCTACTCCTACCCTACTCCTACCCTACTCCTATCCTACCTACCCTACCTACCTACCTACCTACCTACCTACCTACCTACCCTACCTACCTACCTACCCTACCTACTTACCTACCCTACCTACCCTACCTACCTATCTACCTACCCATTTTTTTTTACTTTTAAACCTTCCCTGTATTTTGGCGAATCCAACAAAAAAAGAATTATTAAAATCGGAGAGTTTTAGCGAGACTAACGAACAGCAATTCATTTTTATATATATAGATTTTCTCTTTCTTTTCAGGACAAGAAAGGTCTACGTGAACACGAACTAATCCACACAGGCGAGCGTCCACTATCGTGCGAGATATGTGGCTGTACCTTCAGACAGAGCGCGTCATTGTACACGCACAGGAAGCGAGTGCACAACATATACACGAGCGCTAAGAAGATAACGTTGTTAGAACAAGGCTGAGCAAACAAGCGTTTGAAGTTGAGTATTTCTCAAACTCTAGCCTGGAAACCTGTGAAATCCTGTCAACTTGACATTCAAGAAGGATTCGAATACTGTATGGCTCTCATAAATACTTGGTACATTGTTATTTTCCGAATTCAGTGGGACTTGTGTATTCCTAATGTGACTTCCAACAAGTGATTTCGACTACAGTGACTATGTATGTATGTATGTCTGGTTTCCGCAACTCCACGACTAAGCGCGTATTTTGCGTGCAGGTGGGACAAATGTGTCATTCGATCCACCCCAGCTCCCCAAGGAAGGCCAGCAACGCCTTGGTGTTACCAACTATCTCAGAGGGTACCTGGGTTTCCGAAGTACTTAGCCCTGTAATCCGCGACTACAGGGCAGCTTAGAAGCAGGTGTGCTGCTGTCTCATTCTCCTCAATGCAAGCTCTGCATAGCGGGCTGTCAGTGAGTCCTATAGCATAGAGGTGTTTATTAGATTGCCCATTGCCCAATTTTTCACAGGTCATGGCAACTTTAAGAGTAAATTATTTTCCTTTAGGCTTGTGGCCTCGCCTTTATGTCAATATTCTACAGCCGACTATGAATACGAACAATCCGCACACCACATCTTATGGGAGTGGATTCTTTGGCAAACTGAACGCAATATGTTAGATAGTATTCAGGTTACATCTGGAGTAGTTTACTACACGGACCTTGTAGAAACCAGAACAAATTTCCGTGCTTTCAGGCGATTTTGCCATACCTATTACTGGAATCAAAAGTAGCTCACAATTTAGGACCCATTAGTTTTTAATTAATATATAATCCGTGGTGCTTGACAACTGGGCTTAACCCAGTTGTATATGTCCCTTGGTGCCTATTGGCCTAGCTCTTTTCTGTCTCCTGCTTGATAAGGAGGGAAGTGGAAATTATGTTTTTTTTTTCCTACTCCTGTAGTTTTCTGATTAAATTCGTTGCAGGATCCAAGACAGTTAAATCGTTTCTCCGGGACTCGTCGGGCTTCATTGGCTCGGCGTTTTTCTGGTGGTCGCCACTGTTGATTCTGGCTTTCAGGAGTTGCTGTGGTTGGGAATGTGTGGCGGGCTTGTCCCAATCAAATAAAAAAAAGCGTTAATTAGACTACAGTGACTAAACCTAGCAGTGAGTCGAGTTAGTTTGCCGCATATCCGTCATATACGAGTTTCGTGGTGATCAGTTGAAACTAACACACCGTTTCGTGTGAGATATGCGGCTGTACAGAAAGCGAGCGCACAACATATACACTAGGGATATTACGAATATTTGATTGAAACGTTGATAATGTTTTCCCAATGTGGTTTTGCGAATACAAACGGTCTTAAAAGGCCACTTTAGCAGAATCAGAAAGCACATCACGCTACCAGTCACTGTCAAATTTTCCCAATCAGCCTTGAACCTAATGCGTTAGCGATAAACATGGAAATTAAATTTGACAGATTGTTGTGTGGATTCTGCTAAAGTGGCCGTTTTAGACACGCGGTCGTGTCGGCCGGCGGCCGCGCGGTTGGTCGTTCCGCGCACGCGCAGAAGGCGCAGGCACACATCACGTGATTCAATCGACCAATAGTAAGCGTTTATTTCTCGCTGCTTGCTTGGTTATGAGTGTCTTGTTTCAGTAAATCAACAAGTAATTTATAAGTTTAGAATTGTGTTGAGCTATTTTGTCATTTTTCCCATGGCGCCGGGAAAGAAAAGTGAAATATGGCAAGTTTTAAGCCTATCTATCGAAAGGGGCCGTTTAAGTGTTACGTAAGCAGAATTAAAGTCATTTTTAACCCCCCCCCCTCCCCTTGTCAGCGATAGTAATCAAACTTCTTACCCCTCCCTCCTATGCTTACGTAAGCATTGGTATAGTTTTTACTCGCGCGAGACCTATTTCCCCCACTTCTGTTATTTATTACTAGTGGACGTCACGCGGTTTTACCCGCGTAGTTCCCGTTCCCGTGGGAGTACGGGGATAAAATATAGCCTATGTTACTCCCTGATAATGTAGCTATCCATTGCTGAAAGAATTTTTCAAATCGGTCCAGTAATTTCGGAGCCTATTCAATTCAAACAAACAAACAAACAAATCTTTCCTCTTTATAATATTAGTGTAGACTAAACGTCGCGTGAGAGTAAAAAGAACTAACTAGCCATAATTGTGTCAAATTAAAATCAACTAAGATTTGCAAACAAAAAACTGGCTAAGTGCGAGTCGGACTCGCGTGCAAAGGGTTCCGAACGAATTTAGTTTTTTTAACATGTTATTTTAACACTACAGACTTCTAATAGGTTTTCCTGTAATCTTTAGGTAAAGATCTATTATTTCCATTTTTTTTTTTAAATTTTAGGCTCAGTTGTTTCGGAGATAAGTGGGGAGGATGGTCATTTTTCGTCTAATTTCTTGAATAACTTCAAAACCATTTATTTTAAAATTATGAAAAAAATATAATTAAAACCTTCACAGTAAGCCCTTTCATTTGATATGTCACACGATATTGTTCAAAAATCTTTTTTTATAATTTTCTAGTTTGACCCCCAAAAGTGACACCCTTACTAAAAATTTAATGATTTACGTAACGCGTCCATGTTTGGGTCATAAAAGTCCATATGTGTACCAAATTTCAACAGAATCGGTCCAGAGGATCCGGAGAAAACTGGCTGTGACAGACGGACAGACAGACAGACACCCGAGTGATCCTATAAGGGTTCCTTTTTTTTTCGGAACCCTAATTAAGGTAGTTAATATTGCTGACGTAATCACCAATTTACCCCGCCCCCCCGTCCTCCATGTCATCAAAAATAAGCATAGTAAGGACCCCCCACCCCCTATTGGTGCTTACGTAAAACTTGAACGGCCCCAAATCACGCGAAATGCAATGTTATTATGTGAAAAGTTATTCCACAAATGGCTGTATTACCTCGTAAAAATAATGTAGTCTAGTTTTTTTTTGTGATGGGTTTGCTCTTGACTCTAATCTAGGTCAGAGATGACAGAGACAAAGTCTACGATGGAGCGAGCTTACCCAGAAGGAGCCTGTTCACTCTAACTTTGAAGAGATTAGGGTTGTAAGCGTTTGGAAACACTGACGCAGGCAGAGTTAGTTTAGCTAGTTTTGTTACTTTTCCGAATACGGTGAATTTTTCTACTAAAGTGACTACTATGACTTTCCCCACTGGGATGACTATCGACTAAAGTGACTTTTATGACTTCCGACTAAGATGACTTTCGATAATGTCACTTTGTGACTTTTTCCGTAGCGACTAATATGACTTTTCTGACTAGAGCTACTTTCGACGACTTATTCTTGCAAAACTGTTGAATAGGACACATTATCTTGAAGGTCAGGTTTTAATCTAAATCGCATATTTCTCGCGGATCGACAACCACAAAAATATTCTTTGTTCTATTGGCGGTTACGGTTCGAAATATTAGGTCATTACATACAAAAATCTGTCTCCCCGACCTTCCATCAATGTTGTTGCTATGTAGACAGGAATAATATAATTTCCAGGATAGTATGCTCTACAGGCAAAATTTCTTTTCCTTCATGGTGGGAAAAGGAATGCATTGCCGTTCGATGTTACCACGACGTAAACAAAAAATGCTTTGGCTGTTGTGTAAATATGTTTTATAGTGTAGTTTTACTTCTTAATATTTTTGTATAATATATTTTCAGTACCTAATATTTACTTTTTGTATAGTTTAGATTTAAGCGGTTTGTCACCATATATTACATTTGAAAGGTTTTTCATCAGTGTTTTTACGACTGTCACTAAATATTGTAGTATTGTTATACCTGGAGAAGTTCACGAGTGGGGGAAAGACGCTCCAGCATTCAAAACACCAGCCTTTGCGGCGCTGATGATTATGCTTGAAGAGTGGAATATAAACCAAACCGATTCTATCAAAGGAGCAGACGGAGGGTGTCCGTACCCGAAGTAAGGTATGGAACCTCATTTCACTTGCTTCTCCTCACACCATGACCCAAAGGAACAAAAAGAAAAAAGCTGTACAGCGGCAGCACTCCCTCTCTCATAAAATGCACCTCTGCAATATAATGGTAACATTAGCACTACGTTTTTGTATGGCAACTGTGCCGGTTCAAACCAGCAGCGACTATTAACACGTTTATGACTAGTGTGACTAATATGAAAGTCAACTTCACTACTGGCTTGACTAATGTATTACCTACGACTGAGGTATGAAACAAGACATTGATAAGTACAAAGATTTATATAAATCAACACTGAGAAGAGATCTGCGATACGCTTGTATCCCACCACCTCGAGTTTAAAAAGTGCACTGCAACTGCCATTGGGACATTAAAATAACGCGCCGACATTAAAATTTTATGAAAATCTACTTTCCTAGCCGCTATCATGAAAGCATTCGTGGAAGTCTCAAATAAAACAGAATCTGCGGAACCTGGTCTTCGTCAAAAAATATAATCTACACCAAAACCTGAGTAAAATACACTCAAAAAGATTCATAGATATACATAGGAGATACTGAGCTACGACTAACCCCTCTGATATGAAATATTTGGAAGGATTAAAGTTCTGGGAACAGAAATGAAACAAAATTCACTTAGCTTGCAGGATTGGCACGATCCTTTATTTGTATCCCAGCTACTAAGAATGGTACAACTGGTAGTTTTTTCGATAGCTATGCTTGTAGAGTATGCGGGTAGGCAGTGACGAGACTGACTCACAGACTACAACATAATATATGGTGCATAGCATGGCCTTGGTCAGTCTCTCACAAGTCGCAGCCGGGGGCGCACGTGTTCAGTGTTTCGCATACCGTGTATTCATCGGAGTGTATTATAATGTAGTTTTAGCTCTTATTTTTTTTATATATATGTCGGAGTTGGTTATCAATTTAAAATGTGGGTACTTTAAAAAAATGTTATACTCTGCAAACAGAATTGTTTTGATTATCTTAATGTTAATTTAAGTGATTTGAATTATCAGTTATTGTCTAATAAATCAAAACATGATTTTTTGAGTACTCTGTGTACACAAGAATTGGTTTTTAGCAACTTAATGCAATAATAATAACCGTTTGTTTTCTTGGATTACGAATGATGACATGTTGCTTTAATTTTAAAAAGATTTACTTTGTGATTTCATTATTGTTAATTTACGACAATTATTCTTGTATTATTTGATTACTTTCTAATGTGATTATTAGATTTAGTACACTTTGTATCAAATAAACGCGTGACGTACTTCCGTGCGTCAATGGACAGAGTTGTTGTGGAGGGATTACAAAGTGGGGTCATCGTCCTATAAAACAGCTTGCACTCGGTAAGCTCGTCAGTCGGTCTTCGGATTCGACTCAATACAGAGCTCCCCTGCTCCCGACAAAACTGTCGGTTTACTTGGTACAGCGCTGCTGTATATTGACATAGCTGTATTTGGCTTGCCGATACACTCTGTAATTGGGTGGCTTGGCCACTGTACGAACTGTGACCTTAAAAAGTCTGTTCGCCTAACTTTTTACCTGCTTTATCTTTTTCTAACTATCATTTTTGACTGTGTATTGTGTACCTTTTTGTATTGTGTACCTACCTGCATTAAATACAAACTCTGTAATTGGTTATACAGTCTTGTTTATCCCAATAAAATGGGAACTCCAAACCCTGACGATATACCCCTCGGCACTCCTGATCCTACATCAGAAGTGGGATTAGGTTTAGCCCAGGAATCGGAAGGTATTGGTGATCCATGGCGAGTAATGTTAGAGCTTCAGAATCAAATTATGACTCAGTTAATTGAAGCGATTAAGTCTAACTCCGCTTCGTCTACTGTAATTCCTTTGCCCGATTTTAAACCAGACCTACCCGATTCCGATGCTCAATCATCTGAAAATCCTCTTCAAGGTGGTACTCTTATCTAAAGCCTTAAAGGGCCTTAAGGCTAACGTGTGGCTTTCCCAAGTACCTATCGTATGCAGGGAGTCTCTTCCTCTCTCGTTATGCCGTTTCGGAAACTGTTGCCGCTATCCTCATTAACCTTCATAATAGTCAACCAAAAGAAGGAGAATCTTTAGCCACATATGCTAGTCGACAGGTCACTTCACTGACATCTAAATGGAATAGCCTGAGTGTAGAAAACATTGCTGTTTCTACTGTACTGGCTCATGTCTCCAAATTTGATTCCCGTGCTCATCGACTGGCATTCACTACCGAAGTTCATACTAGGCATAAACTTCAACAAGAACTGAGTGTCTTGTCCCACCTTAAAAGAAAGTCTCAGATTTCCTCTGACCAGCAAGATTGTTCTCTGCCTAAAAATTTCAAACCAGATAAAGTAGTATTCCACTTTTGTGGTATAGTGGGGCATAAATCTACTGTCGCAAGAAGGCCGAGAAAACGAACAAACATCCTGGACCAGCTACCTCGTCACATAAAGCGACACCAAAGGAAAGTGTCTGTGGGGAGTCGGGACACGTCGCTCCTCGCTGCCCAAAGGCGACCGGGAGGTTCAAGTGAAGATACCGGGAGTCAGCCTTCGAGCAGCCAACAATCCGTGAAGCGAGTTGAAGCTTGTGATGTACGACTTATCACTGGTGTTCTACAGCAATCTGGTGAGTTATTTTCATTTTGTAACTGCTGTGGCGCTGAGGCATTCATTAATTAAAACAGTTTTATACTGTGGAGACTGACTCACAAAGAGCTACAGTTTCATGATTGACAATTATCGATGTTTGATAATTGACTTGTCACTTTATGGCTCCTTAGTGTAGTAGTAGTTTAGGCGCTATAGCTTTGGTGTTGCCGGTTATGGCGTTTGAAATAATGCTGATGAAGCGATATTATTCTGCTATCGCTAGAAGAGAAATAAGACTAAAGAGCTTAGTGCTATTTTTGTTGGGACATTATAGAGATATGGTCACAATACCAACATCATCACAATACCCTACCTTACACTTAATTGCGGAAAGTGTGATAATTGCAAAAGCAATGTTTTGACTTATTATCACCATCCATAACTTGACTTGGTCCACTGCTGGAAATAGGCCTCTTTGTTGCGCTAATGTTCTAATTAGGTTTAGATTTTGATTGACTTTCATACTGGGCTACTATTCTAAACAGGAACCTTTATTTCCATCACTACTTTGATTGGACTTGTACTCTCGTAGTTTTTCTCAGTTTCAGATATCGTATCACGGTGGATGAGACCAGCAGGAGGCTAGCGTTTCGCATGCTGCTGTAACTGCTGAGCAGCTGCAACTTCTGAGCAGTTCTGAGCAGTTGACAGTCGCCAAACAGTTGACAGGCTGCAGTAGCTGATTATCATGTCAACATTTATGGGGTGAAGAGCGCTCATAGCAAGATGCCATTGAAGACGTTCAAATTGCTCTAAATTGCACAGTTAATAGTTACTAAATCTAGTCCTTTAGACTTATTGATTGGACGAGTTGCTAGACCTTTAGGTTTGATGACTGTTGATAATGAGGAGATAGAAATAAATCTGTCTCGTATGGTGATAGATATTTGTTAAAAGCTTTGAATACCAATAGAATTTACAAATATGCCCATGATCGTGTACGAAAAATGCCTGAATGTCCAGTTACTGTTAGTGATGATGTCAATTCTGACACTGATGATGATTCATCTGCTACTGACATATAGCTGAATTGACAAGATGTCTATGATGACACTTGTTTAGCTTGATGCTTAATCGTATGTCTATGTTGACTCCTGGATTTGGATGTTGATCTTGACGCTTATGCGGGTTGTCTATGTTGACGCCTATGCGGGTTGTCTAATCGACTCCAAGTTACTTGTCGAATCCCATGGTGTGATTTCGGCTGGGAGACTATGTCTCTACTTTAATTGAGCTATGTATTGTCAGTAACAGAATGGTTATTTTGAGTGATTACGACTCAATTGATTATTTTGAGAATAATTTTATTTGACTAATTCAGAATTTTTCTTATCATCATACTTTGAGTTATGGCTTTTGTTGTTCAGAAATGCCGATCGATCCACCTAGAAATTTGTTTTGTTACAGTACCACACGAGGTCGTGTAGAACGTCAGTTCTGGCCGTGTCGGAGTTGGTTATCAATTTAAAATGTGGGTACTTTAAAAAAATGTTATACTCTGCAAACAGAATTGTTTTGATTATCTTAATGTTAATTTAAGTGATTTGAATTATCAGTTATTGTCTAATAAATCAAAACATGATTTTTTGAGTACTCTGTGTACACAAGAATTGGTTTTTAGCAACTTAATGCAATAATAATAACCGTTTGTTTTCTTGGATTACGAATGATGACATGTTGCTTTAATTTTAAAAAGATTTACTTTGTGATTTCATTATTGTTAATTTACGACAATTATTCTTGTATTATTTGATTACTTTCTAATGTGATTATTAGATTTAGTACACTTTGTATCAAATAAACGCGTGACGTACTTCCGTGCGTCAATGGACAGAGTTGTTGTGGAGGGATTACAAAGTGGGGTCATCGTCCTATAAAACAGCTTGCACTCGGTAAGCTCGTCAGTCGGTCTTCGGATTCGACTCAATACAGAGCTCCCCTGCTCCCGACAAAACTGTCGGTTTACTTGGTACAGCGCTGCTGTATATTGACATAGCTGTATTTGGCTTGCCGATACACTCTGTAATTGGGTGGCTTGGCCACTGTACGAACTGTGACCTTAAAAAGTCTGTTCGCCTAACTTTTTACCTGCTTTATCTTTTTCTAACTATCATTTTTGACTGTGTATTGTGTACCTTTTTGTATTGTGTACCTACCTGCATTAAATACAAACTCTGTAATTGGTTATACAGTCTTGTTTATCCCAATAAAATGGGAACTCCAAACCCTGACGATATACCCCTCGGCACTCCTGATCCTACATATATATTTTCAGTATCTAATATTTACTTTTTGTATAGTTTACTTTCATTAGATTTAAAGCGGTTTGTAACCATATATTACATTTGAAAGGTTTTTCATCAGTGTTTTTACGACTGTGACTAAATGTTGTGGTATTATCATACCTGGGGAAGTTCACAAGTGGGGGAAAGACGCTCCAGCATTCAAAACACCAGCCTTTGCGGCGCTGATGATTATGCTTGAAGAGTGGAATATAAACCATACCGATTCTATCAAAGGAGCAGACGGAGGGTGTCCGTACCCGAAGTAAGGTATGGAACCTCATTTCACTTGGTTCTCCTCACACCATGACCCAAAGGAACAAAAAGAAAAAAGATGTACAGCGGCAGCACTCCCTCTCTCATAAAGTGCACCTCTGCAATATACGAGGTCTGCACTCGAATCTCGCCGCAGTCCATCACCACCTGGAGACTGAGAAACCAGCGCTCTTTTTCCTTTCCGAGACGTAGATTGGGTGTCTGTCAGACGTGTCGTACCTTTCATACCCAGGATTCACCCTGGAGCACCATTTCAAACCACGCGCGGGCGTATGTATGTACACCCGTGACAACATCTGCTGCGTCTCCGCAACCTGGAGGACTCCAGGTTCTCAACGCTATGGGTTATAGTGGTATCAAAGAAGCAGACGGAGGGTGTCCGTACCCGAAGCTAACCCCGTCAGAAGATGGACCAGAGGTGTTATTGAAAGAGAGAAGGCCAGCCGCCAGCATTCAGCATTCACTGCACCAGCCTTTGCGGCGCTGATGATCATGCTTCAGGAGCAGACCCGCTGACAGGAGGACCGGGCTCGATGGTTGGTAGCCAGCTTCGTGACAAGGAGGAGCAGGCGTGCTACCAGGATAACAGGCAGAACTTCTCATAACGGATCTTCACGCCACTTTCAGAAACTAAATATAAAGTGTGAAAGATGTGGTTGCTCAGCGTAAGGACCGCCTGACAGAAGTTGAAACCCAAGCTCCAGGTTAATACCGTAATTGCTGATCTTAAGGCAGCTGGGCAACCCTAAAGTTTGGAATGGAGTGACAATTTCCGTAGCTACTACACCTCGAGTTCCAAGTGCTGCTGTTCGTTGGAACATTTTCCTGGTCGGCCTACAAAATACAATTTGAGGCTGTAATGATGGCGAACGAGAAAAAAGACTGGGCCATGACTGTACTAACCCTAGGCCTCCACGAACAGGCCAAACCAGGTAAGGATTTGCCTTACGAGAATCTCCTTGAGGTGCCAGAAGCTAGATACGGCGTCCGACGATGCCAATTTAGAACGTGTTTCGTGCACAGCTCAAGGAGCGGGTGCAACGTTTCAGTAAAAATCTGCAAAGGTGGGCCCTTGAACTGGAGAACACTAGTAATCATTAGTGTACTATCAGTTCATAGAAACTTTCTTTAAAAGCAGAATTTAAGTTGCCCGTAACGCCGCCGCGTCGATAAAAATGTTCCGGGACAATTCGCGCAGGTGAGGGGCGCGCGGTTGGTTAACTACATGCCGCTCGGATCAAAGAAGAGCGAGCTAAAGATAGAAATACATGTCTAGATATTTCTATATTTTAAAGATTTAAAAGAAATAAAAAAAAGAAAGAAAAATAAATGTAATGAGTAAATGGTATAGTTTTAAAGAATTCTATTGAAAAAAATCGTATGTTTTATCGTGTAAATATCAGTGTTCTTATGTATCTTTTTTATGATTATAAGATTGATCATTGTCACCGGAAAATTGCAAACGCTCCGTAAGATTGTAAAATATCCCGTGTAATTGTAAACTATTTTTTCTACACGGATATATTGGAAACTATTAAATTTAGGTGGAATTTATTTTATTTAAAACGATTTTTTCATAATATGTCGAGAGATTATAATTAATAAAACATTTATTATAATCTTACGGAGTCTGCAATTATCCGGTGACAATTATATTGCATTTGAAAGGTTTCTCATTAGTGTTCTTACGACTGTGACTAAATGTTGTGGTATAATACCTGGGGGAGTTCACGTCTCCCGAAAGACTGCGAAAACTTATCGACTGGAATTTTCGCGAATACAGTCAAGTTTACCACAACCAGCACATTAACACTACGGTTTTCTATGGCAACTGTGCCGATTTCGACTATTCTGCCAAAATCACGTCGTGACGGCAGCACAGAGAGTCGGGCCGTCGAACTTTGTACTTCGAGGTACAGTGGTACCCAACTGATAAGGCGCGTCGTGAATCTACGTTCGCGCAGAAAAGAAAGTATGGTTCTGAAGATTAACGAAAGAAAGCAAACTTAAAATCAACCTTATATCACTACTACAATACGCAGGAGCAGCTGACAGCTATCAACACGGTGCTGTTGTTTATTGGTGTGTGTTTGGCGGTTGTCATCGTTGGTGTGGCAGTCCGGATGTATAGAAGGTGTCACCAGAATTGGATCGAAGAGAAGATCAATCAGCGGAAGGTTCGTAAAGCTGTGCAGACGGCCTGACCAGGGACGGACGGAGTGTCGAAGGAAGGAAGTGATTCGAATGTGAGCTTAGTGTTGTGGCGAGTGCTTGCGGTCATTGGTAAATTTAGAGACAATAGTTTTAAATGGAAGTGGAGTTGACGTCACTGTTTATACAACTTAAATTGTTAAGGGAATCTATTGTTAAGTTAGGTCCTAGTAGGCGGAAAGGCACCCGGTCCTCCGGCCACTGCTGGCGGCGGATAAACGGAGGATGGAGGAGGCCGTAAAGCCAGGGCCAACGACTTTGCCGGCCAAAGCTGCAGAGGGCAGAGCCCGCAGAGGGGCCCAAGAAGCCCGCGGAGATGGTCGCGCAGTGGTGGGCGGAGCAGCCACTCGGCTGCCGTAGCACAATCAAGAGGGTCTGTTCTTGCGGCCTGCTACGCCGATTCTAGCGGTCCGCCTGGATCGGCTCGAAGTCGAGAGCGACGAGACCACGCTCATTGACCTGAGTTTCCGCTGCGTCCCTGCTATTACTAGACAGCAATAAAGCGGAGGCTAACACTGCAAAGTGGGTGCAGCGGAAGGCGGCCGCGGCTTACGAGGTCGGAGAGTTGGCTCGACAGACTCGAAAGAGGCGGGCTGCTCAGGCGGCCTCCGGGGAGGGCTTAACGGCGGTAGCGCTCAGCCGCTGAGTTCTGGACGGCGTGGACGTTGTCCTGAAAGTTACCACAAAATCGGGTAACTGCAGCTCCCAGCTGAACTGCGACTGCGACCGCGTCCGACCTCACCACAGAGACTTGGACGACGGTCGTCAAAAAGGACCGCAAGAAGAAGGTGGCGCAGCCAGCACCTGCTCAGTCCAAGCCCGCGCCCAAGAAAAAGCGGAGATCCCGGAAGAGTAGGCGGCGGCGGTGGGCGGTTATTTTTTTTTTATTGCAGCCGATTTTTGGGGCCGAGTCACCCGCGTCCGTAGGAGAATACCCATAACATACCCCGCAGTCTCCAAACTAGAACCCCAATGGTTTAGTCAAAAAAAAAAAATAGCCCGTAGCCATCGAGAGGAGCCTTACCTACAAAGAGGTCCTCGCGCAGGCGAAGGCCAAGGTCGCGTTCCCCGACCGGCTTCAAAACGAATTCGGCGGATACGGAGACGCGGCTGTTCGAGGTTACGGGTCCCTCGGGCAGCGGGAAGGTGGACATCCTGGCGCCAAATTGAGGGAGGTCCTCAAATAAAAGGTCATTCGAGTGTCCAGGCGTGTATAGAACGCTGATTTGCTCGTCAATGTCCTGGATGACTCGATGACCCCGGCGGAGGCCGTGGCGGTCGTCAATACACTTCACTTCTTAAGATGTTTTACTCCCAATTCTTGCAGCCACCCTTATTTAAGCCAGCCATGTTTTCAAATTAGCACTTCAAATATTTCTGCTGCTGACAAAATCTAGAAATAATCGTTCAAAAAGCACTTTGAAGCCAATGATTAGCTTGTTTTTTTGTGTATAAATGAACCTCGGATATGTATAAAACTGTAAATAGTAGCCTTATATAAGTACATATGTTTAATGATGGTTTAATTGGATTTGTAAGATTTTAAAATATATTTAAGTAAGGTATTTCTATATTTGTATGTTTTTAGTTTAAATATCAGTGTTTTTATGTTTTTTTTTTACGATTATTAGATTAATTATATTACATTTGAAAGGTTTCTCACTAGAGTTTGTACGAGTTGTATATAGGTTTTAAAATATACTTAAGGTATTTCTATATTTGTAGGTTTTATTGTGTAAATAAATATCAGTGTTTTATGTATTTTTTAATGATTATTAGAATAATTACATTTCAAAGGTTTGTCACCAGTCTTTGTATGGCTATGATTTTTAAAAATTGAAATAAGAGCACGATTGGGGCAAAAATAGCGATAACTGATAAACCATAACGTTCGCTGGTACAATCATCACTCACCCTTACTGCTACGACTAACTTTGTTAACACTATCAACCTACGTCAATTATTTGAAGCCTTACGATACACAGCGTCGTAGCCGCTACAATGACTTTCGTGACTATGCTACGACTGGCATGACTATATTGACCTTTACAACTGACATGACAGATAGATACCTAAGTAATTTGTTCTCTATCGGTGTAATGGCTGCTAGGCGTTCCGATGCAAGGATGAATAAATAAATTAATAAATGACTATTTTGACTTTACGACTTTACTATGGTGACTTTTTTTTGAACCTTGAGCCGGTTTCGAATATTCTGGCATTGTTTCGTGAGGGCTTGATCTTACTTAACTGCCATTATCTGTTTTAAAACTGTAGATACTTAGCTCAAATAAATAAAAATTGTACTGAAATGTTTTGTCGTGATGAAATGAATAAAAATAGCTGTTTTAACAATATGTTGTGTTGAAAGATCCTCATTAATTTGTATTTTATGTAATTGATGCTTTATTATGTATTAATATTAAATAAAAGATATTTTTTAAAATTTTTGTTTTATTTATGTAGCGTTATTTAAATAAAACTTGAGTTGTAAATAAAAAAAATAATCAAGATGAAAATCATATTTACTGTTGAATCATAATTTCATAAGAATTCACTAATAGTTCATTTTAAACTCCCAACAAACGTTCTGCACGAAAGTTGGCGAATCATAAAAAATTGTAGTTTTTTATCGCTGGAGATTCCAGGCTCGGAAATACTTGTGAGTATTAATTGCTCATAATTTTAACCTAGGAAATACTTCGACATGTTTCTGGAGTCCTGTTACTTGTGAATATTTGCCAACCCGGCTTTGAATTTCCGGTTCCTCTTCAATATCCCTTAAGCTGGTATGTAATTTACACCGGAATAAAAAGTAGCCTGTCTGTCAATCCAGTTGCAGATCTATACAACCTGTACAGAATAAACGCAATACCTCTTAAGGGGTCATTGAACTCATCATTATGAACAGCTTTCACTTTGGGACAACACTGAAATCGCGAAAAAAAAAATCGACTCCCCCATACATTTATGTGCGCATAACTCGACAAAATATACCGAACAGCTGATATTTTTTTCGCGATTTCGGGATTGGTGAACAATGACCCCTTCAGAGGTATTGCGTTTATTCTGATACACGTTGTATCTATACTAATATATAAAGCTGAAGAGTTTGTTTGTTTGCTTGAACGCGCTAATCTCAGGAACTGCTGGTCCGAGTTGAAAAATTCTTTCAGTGTTAGATAGCCCATTTATCGAGGAAGGCTATAGGCTATATATATATCATCACGCTAAGACCAAAAGCAGCGGAGCCGACGAGTTTCGCGGGTCAACTAGTTTATTATACAGGGTCTTCCAAAAATGTGTGCTCATTGAGGGTGGGGTTCCTTAGCTACTCTGTTATTGAACTAAAATAAAACCACTTACCACAACAGCTTGAGTTACACTTACAACAAGTAATGTTTTCTTAAATTTTTAGTCGTTTTTGCGGCCTAGTTTTTTGAAAAAAAAAAACGTGAATATTTTTTTATTCGGATCATCATCATTCCAGCTGAAAGACGTCCACTACTGGACATAGGCTTCCTCCAAGATGGGGGGGGGGGGGGTTTGCCATAATCGCCACGCTTGGCAGGCGGGTTTGCGATCGCAGTGTATGGTGTTGAGTTTTGCAGAGAACGCTGCTGCCCATTCTCTGGCGAGTCCCTTAGTCGCCTCTTATGACACCCACGGGAAGTGATGGGATGGTACTTTTTACGGCACCGGCCGACACCATACGGCAAATTTTTAATTTTTATTCGGATTTTTTTTCCTAATTGTACAGCAGATACAGAACATCACCTGACTAGGCACTTCTGGAACAGCCCGTATGTATAGATCAGTAGGATTGTGTTAGTGTCACCTTATTAAGTACAGACGCCAGCACCAAGCTACAACAATCTGTCCAATAATAGATTTTCAACTTTATCGCTTGAGCTTTAGGTTCAAGGTTGATTGGGAAAATTTTACAATTTCGGGTAGCGTGAAGTGCTGACGTCTGTAATGAACAGTTAGAATAGAATAGAATAGAATAGAAAACATTTATTCAGCATGGACACAAACTCACAGCAACATAGACAAAATGAACAGAAATAATAGTAGGTACGAGTACACAATAATTGCGCTGAGCGTGCCCATACCGAAAGGGTAGCCATCTCAGCATTTGCTGAGCGTTAGACACCCAGCGCTGGTTTTCAGTTGGCACCCCGCGGTGACACACGGACGGAGGTAGACACAATAAACAGAATACTTAATTAAATATTGATAACATAAACATAAATCGTAAATAAATACAGTTATATAAAAAACTATGCCTACAGTAAGAAGGGATATTTAAAATATATGTGTAGTGTGAGTTATAAATATGGCAACCAATCAGTCGACCGATAGCAAGCCACTGAGCCGGTTGACGTGGCGGCGGATTTTTGACGTAGGTAAATTTGTCTCCTTCGGCACGGCAATTATCATTAAAACCGGAAGTAAAAGTTGTAGTAGCAACTACTGTTTTGTACTGTGTGTTTAATACTCGTGGATCCTGGATAGGCGCAACGGACTCATCAATCCAGTCTACCGACTACCCCCATATTACTCGGAATTAGGTACATAACTACCTGGTGAGTTATTATTATAGTAAAACTATTAAATATAGGTGATTAAATAACTGATTAAGATTAAATGTCAAAGGAATGATTAAAAAATGAGATTGTACATGATAAGATGAATATTAAATTAAATATCAATTTTTTATTGAATTAAATAAATGATTTATCAATATTGACATTATTAAATTCGATTTGTGAAAATAAAATGAAATTCTTAAGCTTCGCCTTAAAAGTGCTTATATTTGTCAGGTCCCTAATGGGTGGGGGGATGTTATTCCAACATTTGGAGGCCGCATAACGAAAGCTTCCTCGGAAGGCTGCAGTACGATGATGCGGTAGCCAGCTGCTGAGCACAACGCCTGGCCTTGCGTTGCCGGTGACTATTTACCCACACAAGCTTCGAGTACAGGTATGACGGACATTTATGCTTAATGACGCCGAAAAGAAGACAGGCTAAATGTAACTTCCAACTTGATTTCATTTTTAAAATATTATGCTTGCTTAGAATTTTTTTTTTCGCGATTTTGGAGTTGGTCCTATAGAAAAAGTTGTTCATAATTTATGAGTACAATGGCGGATGACCCCTAAGAGACTACTCACACTTATTCAGCTCCATTCGCGACAACGATTTTGGTCACACTTATACAATCTGCAACAGAATAAACGCAAAACCTATTAAGGGGTCATTGTACTCATCATTATGAAAAACTTTCCCTATGGGACCAACACTGAAATCGCAAAAAAATAAAAGACCCCATACATTTATGTGCGCATAACTCGACAAAATGTACTGAACAACTGCTTTTTTTGCGATTTTGTGATTGGTCCTACAGTAAAAGTTGTTCATAATTATGAGTACAATGACCCCTTAAGAGGTATTGCGTTTGTTCTGTTACACGTTGTATAGTTCAGCTTCTATCAGCCGCGTACAGCGTTCTAAGAATGAGAAGGCGGCAGCGGCAGAACAGCGCTGAACTCTAGCACTCACATGATAATAACACATTTGTCCTCATTTTATACTTGTTTGCCTAGAAAGCTGAACAGATGCGGAAAGCTGAACGGATGCGTACGCTTCTCCATACAAAATCGTTGTTTTCTATGGGCATAAGCTGAATAAGTGTGAGTAGTCCTTTAAGAGGTATTGCGTTTATTATACACTTCTGGACACATCTATTGGCCCACCTTGTATTTTCAGTTTCGTTTGGTCCTAGCTAAAATTTTATATTAGGTCGAGCAAAAAGTTTTTATGCAGTTTTGAACCTGGCACATTCACAATTTCATTCAATAGTCTTTTTTTGAATTTCGAACACAGAATTTAAAGAAACAAAAGACAATTTGGCGCCTGTTTGTTGATATCAAACAATCGAATACTAAGAAAACTTGGTTTTATTGGTTTACTCGGATTTAATTCATTACTTATTCTTAACATTAAGGTGAGGTTCTATCAATAATCTATGGATACTTCACCTGAAGTCGCCGCCCAAGCTGTGGCACTTATTCAGGCCGGACACAGCCAAAGAAACGTGAGTGCTCAACTTAATTTAAGTCGATCTGCGGTCCGAAATGTTTATCGGAGGTACCTAGAGACTGGCGGCTTTGTTCGTCGCCAAGGAAGGCCACGATCTCGGGTCACAACTGAAAGGCAGGATCGATTCATCGTGACGACCAGCTTGAGAAATCGTCACCTTACCTCCATTGAGATACAAAACCTGAGAGCTGTGGTAGATGCCCATGGAGGCAACACGCGTTATTAAATTAAACCTTTATTTGATAAAACATGTTTTTTATTCAAAAATCAATTGCCTTTAACAAGGCGCATATCAGACTTCTTAGGCGTAGCTCCATGTCGTATGGTATTCTGAATTCAAATTTAAAACAATACGATCGAAAAAGATGGTAAAATGTATAAGGTTTAAAACTGCATCAACAGTTTTTGTTCAATCTAGCAATCATATTTCGGTAGGGGCCATCGAAACCTAAACTCTAAGGTTGGCCAATAGATGTGTCCAGAAGTGTATTACACACTAGTTGATCCGCGCAACTTCGTCTGCTCCGCTCATATTGGTGTTAGCGTGATGATATATAGCGGATAGCCTTCCTCGATAAATGGGTTATTCAACATTGAAAGAATTTTTCAAATCAGACCAGTATTTCCTGATATTAGCGCGTTCAAGAAAACAAACAAACTCTTCAGCTTTATATATTAGTATAGATTGTAGATTAGTAGGATTTTGCTAGTGTCATCTTGATAACATGTACCACTATGAAAAAAAAAGTTACTTTTTGTACATTTATTTGGGAGTATGCAACAGTTTATTGTGAGTATAGAGTGCCGCTGAGTGCGCGAACGTCGCGGGACAGTGAGTGCAGTGCAGCGGACGCTCTCCTGTGTGAGTCCTGATGTGAGACTGGAGTATTGTTTGAGTCTGAAAATTACGAGAAAATTGGTTTAATTTATTATCATATGGTGTAACATACATTTTCCTAGTTTAAAGGTTTACGATAATATATTCATACGTTCATGAACGCTAATTACAGACAAGTGCGAGTCGGACTCGCGTGCAAAGGGTTCCGAACAAATTTCTTTTTTACATGTTATTTTAACACTATATAGACTTCTTATAGTTGTAGCTGTAATCTATAGGTATTTTTTATCAAAATTTTAAGTTCAGTAGTTTCGGAGATAAGGGGTATGGTAATTTTTCATCTAATTTCTTGAATAACTTCTAAACCATTTATTTTTCAAATTATGAAAAAAGTAATTAAAACCCTCACAGTAAACCCTTTTATTTGATATGTCACACGATATTGTTCAAAAACCTTTTTTTTTTAATTTTCTAATTTGATCCCCAAAATGGGGTCACCCCCATACTAAAAATTTAATGATTTACGTAACACGTCCGTGTTTGGGTCACAGAAGTCCATATGTGTATGAAATTTCAATAGAACCGGTCCTGTGGATTCGGAGAAAACTGTCTGTGACAGACTGACAACCAAGTGATCCTAAAAGGGTTCCGTTTTTTGTTCGGAACTCTAAAAATAAACATTTACGTGATAGATATGAGCGATCATCGGAAAACTCGAGACTTGAGTTGCCAATGCATTCCACCAGCTTCTATGACAAGTCGTAGGTACAGTGGTACCCAACCGATAAGGCGTCGTGAATCTTCGTTCGCGCAGAAAAGAAAGTATGGCCCCGAATATTAACGAAAGAAAGCAAATTTACAATCAACCTTAGATCACTACTATAAGGTTCATAATACACTGCAGCTGTTAGTTCCGTTTCACTCGCGCGTCACGTGCATGCCACGCGGCGCGCGCTAACATGGCGGCAGCTGCCGACCAATAGCGGTACAGGAAAAAGAAGCGCGTTGCGTGGAGCGTGCCGATTGGTCAATAGCATTTCCCGCGCTTTGAAAATTCATCTTCTGCGCAGGTACATCGGTAAGCCATATCAGTTGGGTACTACTGTACCTACACGATTCAAGTGGCGGCGTATGACGTTGGCGACAACTGAAGGTCTCGCGTCTAAGGGGGCCTCGCAAGAAATTTGTTCAAGTCCTTATGGACTTTTTTAATAAACACAGAACTATTTAGAAGAAATATACTATCAGAATCATAACTTTTTAACTGCCTCCGTGGTCGAGTGGTTTAGGCGTTTGCCTTGTAACTCGGTGGTCGTGGGTTCGATTCCCACGGGACGCATACTTTGTAAAGTTGTTTCCAGTTTGGCTAGGACATTGCAGGCTTGAATCACCTGATTGTCTGATAAAAAGATGATTCCGTGCTTCGGAAGGCACGTATAAGCCGGTGGTCCCGGCCGCCAAATGGCGGTCGTCAAATAAACCATGTCAGAGGGCCTTGAGGCGGTTTCGAAACTCTGACACTAGGGTGTGTGGGTCCCCCACCGCCGTATCTCCACGTTGTCGTCGTGGTGGGGCTTGTGTGTCTCAATGATCTTGGAGCTTTGCCGGTAGAGTTACCTGCTCATGCCGGAGAGGTCCAAGTGAGAGACCAGACCAAGAGAGATACCGGGAAGGGGTTGCTCCCGATCGATCGATGGCAGTCGATTGGCAGAGGACGTGACCATGCCGCTGCGGTGCAGGCGCACCAAAGCGGCGCATGTTTCTCTCCTTGAGGAGAGAACTTCCGGCGGGTTCACTGAGTCGGGTTGTCCGGACAGCGAACGGAGGCATGTTTAATGCCGCCGCCGGGGGCTTGGCTTAATCGCCTGGCCCAGAGGAAGGCTACCTCTAAGATAAAAAACCACCTAATCCTAAGCTTTGAAGCGCGGTGAGAGGATGAATGGCTGGAGTCCAGTCGCGAGCGCTTCCCCTGTAGAGCACCTGCCGCACTCTGCAGTATGTAGGCTTACCCAGGTAAATAGGCTCTGCCTGGGTGGACATTCTTTCCTTACTACTCGTGGGAACTACATGGATAACACACAAAAAACACAAGGAAGTAATGTTGCGGAGATACCGCTTGCCGGCGACGGCAACAAGAGCCGAGGAGGCTCCCGATCCTCGATAGAGGATCCAAATATGTCCGACCAGAACTTGCGCGGTCGCTCCAAATTTTGGAGAAAACGATCGCGCAACGAAATTTCTTCGGACCGGGTGGGGTCGGTGGTTCTCTCCTCAAGCGAGGAGAACCTGCCAGCTGCGAAAGTGGCGACAGCGAGGAGAGGCCGGGGTCGTGCGTTGGCGAGCGGATCTTCCGCTCCTCTGCCAGGGCGCGACGTTCGGGGTCGTTTCAAGCGGCCCGATATACCGGGAATCGACGGGGAGAGCGATCCTGGAGTCTCATCCGGGGTCTCCACTGAGGAGCCGGGAGGACTCTCCGTCTCTCTCGTAGACACAAGGGTGGGTGGCGCCTCCGATCAGGATCTGGAGCGTAAGGCCAGGTTTGCGGAGGTCGTTAAGGCCGCGATCCGCGATGTGGCCTTGAAGAGGACGCAGTCCTCCAAAAACACGGCCATAAGTGCGGCCTCGGCCTCCATTTTAGCGGCAGCGGAGGCTAACTGTTGCGGGCCTCCGTCGGACGAAATGTCCAAGCTGCGAGCGGAGGTCGTTCGCCTGGCGGCCACCACGGAACTTCTCCAAAAGGAGAATGAGAAGCTCCGAGCAGACCTGGCCGGGCTCCGAGGAGCCAGCTCAAAGGAGGCGCCTCAAGGGGGGCACAAGCACGGGCAGCCCGTGTCGGCGGAGGAAAAGGTCCTTAACCTAGTGCGGCAGGAGATGGCTGCATTCGCACATAGGTTCTCGGTCCTGGAGAGCATCGTCCTGCGCCCCCCGCTAGCGGCAAGCCAAAAGGCATCGGGCCAGCCTAAGGCGGCCTCATACGCGGCCGCCGTGGTTGCCAAACCGGGGTCGTCCGGTCAGGCCAACCGAGGGGCCGGGCCGGCAACCGCGAAACAAGCCAAGCCGAAGAAGAAAGGTGGGCCGGATTCACAGGCGGCGAGGGCTCAAGCGCCAGCACCGCAACCGGCACCCCCGCCTCCCAACTCTCTTGCGACCGAAGCCGGATGGCAAGTGGCCGGGGAGAAGAAGAAGGCGGGCAAGGCAGCCAGAGCGGCTAAAAAACGCCAGAGGAGGCGGCAGAGAAAAGCGCGAAGCGTCGCGGCTATGCTCCGCGCCCCGAAGACCGCAGCTGTAGTGATCACGCTACAGCCGGACGCGGAGAAGAGGGGCGTGACGTACGGCCACGTGCTCGCGAAGGCGAAGGAGGCGGTGAACCTCCAGGAGATCGGCATCACTGGGGGCATCCGGCTCAGAATGACTATGACTGGGGCCCGGATGCTGGAGATCCCCGGTGCAGCTAGTGGCCCGACCGCTGACGCTCTGGCCGAAAGGCTCAGAGCGTCCTTAAATGCGGACGAGGCCCGAGTGTCCAGGCCCACCAAGTGCGTCAACATGCGCATTCTAGGCCTGGACGACTCCGTCATGGAGGAGGAGGTGGTGGCCGCCGTTGTCAGGACTGGGGGGTGCCCTGCCGAGCAGGTGAAGGCAGGCACCATACGTCCTGACCACACGGGCATGCGAACCGTCGTGGTGAGCTGCCCCGTGACGGCGGCCAAGAAAATATCGGAGGGCCGAAGACTCCTGGTGGGCTGGGTATCTGCGCAGGTCAAACTGCTGGAACCCAGACCTCTGAGGTGCTTCCGCTGCCAAGTGGGCAACCACGTGGGAGTCCAGTGCACCTCGGAGGTGGACCGCAGCGATCTCTGTTTCCGCTGTGGTCAGCCCGGACACAAGGCCGGCTCGTGTAACGCCACGCCGCACTGCGTTGTATGTGCGGTAGCTGGCAAGCCGGCCGATCACTGGGCTGGGAGCAAAGCCTGCGCCCCACCCGCCAAGGCCGGGGGCAAAAAGAAGCCCTCCACCACCGCCGTCCCTACCGCCGCCGCCGCCACTGTTGTCGCCGCTGCCGCCATCACCACAGCCGTTACTGCCGCCGCCGTCGCTTCGGTAGCCGTGAATGAGCCCTCACAAGGGACTCAGGAGGAGGCTGAAATGGAGTGCCAATAACGGCTCCATTACGCCTCCTCCAGGCGAACATCAACCACTGCGCCGCCGCTCAGGACCTGTTGGTCCAGAGCATGGCACAGTGGTTGATTAACATTGCCGTGGTCGCTGAGCCCTACTTGGTGCCGCCCAGGGAGGACTGGGTGGAGGACCTGAATGGCTCAGTGGCCCTAATTTCGTCGGCCGCTGCCGGTACCCCATCCCTCGAAAACGTTAGGAGAGGACAGGGGTGCGTAGCAGCACGGTTCGGGGAGATTGTCGTGGTAGGAGTGTACTTCTCCCCGAACCGAACTCTCGCCGAGTTCCAAAACTCCCTTACGGAGTTGGGCGTCGTCGTCACCGGGTATCGTTCCCTCCCCGTGCTCGTTCTCGGGGACTTCAATGCCAAGCATTTGGCTTGGGGTTCCCGGTATACGGACACGCGGGGCAGGATGGTGGAGGACTGGGCTCTGGAGACAGGCCTAGTCGTCCTAAACCGGGGTTCTGTCCCCACGTGTGTGCGGATGCAGGGGGAGTCCGTGGTGGACATCTCGTTTGCCAGCCCTGCTCTGTCACCGCGTGTCATTGACTGGCGCGTATTAGAGGAGGTGGAGACCTATTCCGATCACCGGTATATCCGGTTTGACGTCTCCGCCCAGACCTCAACCGCGCCAGTCCGGCAGGCCCCGAGTGGTCCGCGGTGGGCGCTGAAGCAGCTAGACCGGGAGCTCCTCCTGGAAGCTTCGATCGTGCAGGCCTGGATGTCACCTCCGGACAGGCCTGCTGACATCAACGACGAGGCAGAGTGGTTCCGGGAGGCCATGTCCGATATTTGTGACGTGGCAATGCCCCGGGTTAAGCCGGGACGCGCCCGCCGCCAGGTGTACTGGTGGTCGCAAGAGCTGGCGACACTGCGTCAGGCATGCGTTGCTGCACGGCGCCGGTACACCAGGCACCGCAGGCTCCGCATCCGCCCTCCGGATGCGCAGGTCAGAGAGGCGGAGCTGTACGAGGAGTACAGAGTGGCGAAAACTGCCCTCCGAGCGGGGATCCTGCAGGCCAAAGATCTGGCTCGCAAGGAGATGCTGGAGTCTCTGAACGGGGACCCGTGGGGAAGACCTTACAAAATGGTGCGGAATAAGCTCCGCACCTGGGCCCCCCCATTGACGCAGAGTCTCCGGCCCCAGCTGGTGGAGGACGTGGTGAGCGCTCTGTTCCCCTCGCGAGGGGAGCATACTCCCCCGCCTATGGCTCCGCCGCCTGCGATGCCCGATGCGGACTACACCGATGACGACGATGACGATGCTCCTGAGGTGACTGAGGTAGACCTGAGAGTGGCGGTTAACAGGCTGAAGGCCAAAAATACCGCCCCAGGACCCGACGGCTTACCTGGAAAAGCCTGGGTCCTGGCCTTGGAGGCTCTTGAGCCTCGACTTAGAGGGCTCCTAAGCGCATGCATGGAGAGGGGCCAGTTCCCACTTCGTTGGAAGACGGGGAAACTGGTCCTCATCAAGAAGCCAGGGCGCCCTGCGGACTCTCCGTCCGCATATCGGCCCATCGTGCTGCTCGATGAGGTGGGCAAGCTCTTTGAAAGAGTAATTGCAAACCGCCTCGTCGAGCACCTAGTGAGGGTGGGGCCGGATCTGGCGGAGAACCAGTTCGGTTTCCGCACGGGCCGCTCGACGGTGGACGCCATCATGCGCGTGAGAGCCCTCTCGACGGGGGACGCGGTTTCTCGGGGCGGGGTCGTCTTGGCGGTGTCTCTAGACATTGCCAATGCCTTCAACACCCTGCCCTGGAGTTGCATCAGGGAGGCACTTCGGTATCACCGGATGCCGACCTACCTCCGTCGCGTAGTCGAGGCTTACTTGACGGACAGAGCCGTCATCTACCCCGGTCACCTGGGAGAGTGGAACCGGCGAGAGATGTCGTGCGGTGTTCCACAGGGTTCGGTTCTGGGGCCGCTCCTGTGGGACATCGGCTACGACTGGGTGCTGCGCGCCGACCTCCCTAGCGGCGTCAGCGTGGTCTGCTACGCTGACGACACGCTGGTCCTGGCGCAAGGGGGATCGCACCAGGCGGCGGCCGACGCTATGATACGCGGGGTTGCGATAGTCGTTGAGAGGATCCGGCAGCTGGGTCTCGAGGTGGCCCTGCACAAATCCGAAGCCATGTGTTTTCATGGTTCTCGGAACAGGCCACCATTGGGATCCCAAATAACGGTAGGAGGGGTTCACATCGGCGTCGGATCGACGATGACGTACCTGGGTCTCGTCCTTGACAGCCGGTGGAACTTCGTCGAGCATTTCCGACGTTTGGCTCCCAGACTGGGGCGAGCCGGGGCTGCCTTCAAGCGGCTTCTGCCTAATCTAGGGGGTCCAAACGCCTCCTGCCGGAGGCTTTATGCGGGGGTCGTGCGGTCCATGGCCCTTTATGGGGCACCGGTGTGGGCGCCTACTTTGAGGAAGCGACCTGCCCGTTACCTCAATGCGTCCCAGAGGGTCATGGCCATCCGGCTGGCCCGGGGATACCGCACGGTCTCTGGCGAGGCGGCGAGCCTCCTTGCCGGACTGCCGCCATGGGATCTAGAGGCGAGAGCCCTCGCGCTCATTTACGAATGGCGCGTGGAGGCGCTACGCCGGGGCGAGACTCCTCTGCCGCGGCAAATCGCAACACGGCGGACGGAGCTCCGGCGGGATCTCATGGCGGTATGGAGACAACGACTGTCGCAACCCAGCGCTGGGCACGCCACAATTGCGGCGATAAGTCCCCTCTTTGAGGAGTGGCTAGAGCGGCGCCACGGCGTCCTTACCTTCCGTTTGACGCAGGTACTCACCGGACACGGTTGTTTCGGGAGGTACCTGTTTCGAATACGGCGGGAGGATACGCCCGGATGTCAACACTGCGAGGATCGCCCGGAGGACACGGTGGAGCATACGGTGGAGGTCTGCCCTGCTTGGGCGGAACACCGCCGTGTCCTTGTCGAGGCGATCGGCGGTGGCGACCTGTCGCGGTCGGCCCTGTTTCAAGCCATGGTCCGGAGCGAGGAGACTTGGGAAGCGGTCACCTCCTTCTGCGAAGCAGTAATGCTTGCGAAGGAGGAAGCCGAACGCGTGAGGGAGAGGGAAGCCTCACGCCCCAGCCGCCGCAACAGAAGAAGACTCCCCGGGCGTCGGGAGTCGCAGGGCGATTCTCGGCCACCGTAGGCGCGGGCCTGCGGACGGCGAGCATTGGGTGACTCGCCGTCTGGTCATAACCAGGCCCGGGTCGACGGCGCGCTGTGTTCCACGCGCGCCTCAAAGAGCTGTCAGCATTAAAGACGGGGCCCGCTAGGGCCCAATGCCTGCCGGGGTTGCGGGATTTATTCGAAAGAGTCACCGCGGCCCTGGAACGCAAAGGGCATTAGGAGGAACACGGATGGGTTTTAGTCAGTAAGAGTCTGACACTCCCTTCTACTTCACCCAGAGCGGAAGGAGTCATTTGATGATTTCCCATCCTTAAAAAAAAAAAAAAAAAAAAGGGTGTGTGGGTCGTTAGACCTTACTGCCCACACGATAAGAAGAAGATCAGAATCATGCTCAGTTTCAATTAACACGGCATCTTCAGAGATAAATTACTCAAAGTTAAAACAGACTTACTTGAGAAGCACGACAAAATGAACTATAAACCTACTAGACTAGTACATAAAGATCAACTTACAGTGAAAGCTCTTCCGCAATAATCACAGATCTTGTTGCGAGGCGGTCTCTTCTTGTTGTGAACGTACGTAACGTGGCGATTCAGCGCGTTACGACTCTTGAACACCTGAAACGATAAAATAATCTTAGTACAAATATAAATGCGGAAGTTTGTATGTACGTTTGTTATGTAGCAGCATCAATGCCGTGCCGCCGCAAGAAACCCCAACTTAGCAAAATCTAGATCGCATCAAAAATAACCGCAACGCCAGCAGCGAACTACTAACGAAATCCTGCATCGCGGTACCAGAGTTTTCCGTGCGATTTGAACATATATACAACAGTCCGAATATCAACTATCGGGCAGTTGCCCACCGGACACAGCAGCTATCCAGTCGGTGGATCCTCCCTTTTCAATGGGAGTGTGCGGGACTTTACTCTCTGTACCGCATACCATCGAAGAACTGTCTGCCTGCATCTGTGTTTGCAAACGCTTACTAACCTTAATCGCTTCAAAGTTAGAGTGAACAGGCTCCTTCTGGGTAAGCTCGCTCCATCGTAGACTTTGTGCCTGTCATCTCTAACCTAGACTAGAGTCAAGAGCAAACCCATCACAAATAACAAATAATAATAATAATCTTACTAAATTATAAGTGCGAAAGTTCGGATGTATTTTTGTTATCTAGCAGCATCAATGCCATGCCGCCGCAAGAAACCCCAACGTAGCTAAATCTACATCGCAACAAAAATAACCGCAACGCCATCTATACAGCCAGCAGCGAACTACTAACGAAATCCTGCATCGCGGTATCAGAGTTTTCCGTGCGATTTGAACATATACGACAGTCCGAATATCAACAATCGGGCAGTTGCCCACCGGACAAAACAACCGTCCAGTCGGTGGATCCTCCCTTTTCAATGGAGGTTTGCCGGCCTTAATAACACCCTGTTCCGCATATACCTCTATAGTAGGGATATTACGGAGGTGGTTTTAACGGAACCGAAGTCGGAGTCGGAGTTTTTAAATTTGGTTTTTCGGAGTCTGAATCGGAGTCGGAGCCGGAGATGGTGGCATAAGAAAGATGTGTTAAGGGCAGGCAATAAAATAAAATAGTACAAAAATTAATCAGTCAGCGTCTTTAATTTCAATTTCAATTAAAAAATAATAAACCTATATAACAAAGGTGTCCCAAACAAAAATAATCACCTTTTTAAAACAGTTAGATAATTAAATCAAATAAATTGAGTCCAGAAGTAGCAACCTCCGATTTAAAAGTATCGGAACCGAAGTCAGGGGGGTTACTCTCTAACGAAATCCGTAGTTTCGGGCTTAGTTGCGGGCGGGCATTTTCTACTCCGTATCACCTAACCACTGACAAGTAATGATAACACGATTTGACAGTTACTGTGAAATCGTGTTGTCATTCATTCTCAGTTCGGGTTCGGGACTAATCGTAAGTCTGTAGGTGATACGGAGTAGAATACGGGCGTATTCTACTCCGTATCACCTACAGACTTACGATTAACCCGCCCCGATAAACCCGCAACTAAGCCCGAAACTACGGATTTCGTTAGAGAGTAGCCCCCCAGAACCGGAGGTGTAAGATCAATCGGAAGTTCCGACGTATCGAAGTCGGAGTCGAAGCTCCGTAACATCCCTGCTCTATAGTTACTCAATCACGCCAGCACGGCTGAACGGATCTAGATAGAACTTTGCAGAGAGATTATAGTCTGGAATAGCGCATAGGCTACTTTTTATCCCGGGAGTAGGTATGCTCCTTTTGGAGAATTCCCGACATTCTAGTGAAACCGGTTTGCTTCCAGTCAAACCGAATTCGGCTGAATACCAGTATTTTACGAGGACTGCCTGTCTGACCACATCCCAGTAACTGGATGACACACAGAAATCGTGAAAAAAATGGACTCCCCCATACATTTGTGAGCATAACTCGACAAAATGTACTGAATAGCTGATTTTTTTTTCGCGATTTTGGGGTTGGTCCCATAGTTAAAGTTGTTCGTAATGATGAGTACAATGACCCCTTAAGAGGCATTGCGTTTATTCTGTAACAGGTTGTATAGGCAGTATCTAACCAGTATTCGAGATGTTTTATTGTATTTAAATCCCGTCTTTATATGGCGACCCTGCCATTCAAGCGGGGAATATATCATGTTCGCATTAAGTTTGGACTGTGCTCTGCGTGATACTCACTATTTCAGAAAGCTTTGGAGCAGATATTACTGTTACGAGCTTGGAGTTCGTGACAATAAAAATAGCCGAAAAATTAACCAAAAATGACACTTTACAACACTAATTAGCACTTTAAAGCACACTAATTATAACACACAATCGCACTACTGAACACTTCACTATAATTCGCAGTTGAATAACGCTCTCGAAGTTATCGCCTGTATCGCCAATTCAATACGGACTCCAGTCGCCGGATGTCCGCCCTTTATATACCGACAGTTATTTCTAAAACCTTCTAGTATGGAAACATCTGGAAAGTTCGGAATACATTCCGGCCCCGTCTGACCAGGTGTCGAAACATCGAGAATATTCTAGCATAGAAAAGTCTAGAAACATCTAGACTCCACTAATTCCGCTACTCGATACTAGATGGCACCACTAATACGGAAATGTCGTTATGTACCCAGCATTAATTCTGGTGCGTAACATTACTATGATGCTTACCTTGGTACACTTAGTACATCGATGCGTATTGATCTTGAAATGCTCCCAGTTGATATGCACTTGCAGGTTGCTCTTCGTCACAAACTTGGCGCCACATTCGTCACAGATGAATCTGGGACAAATTAAAGTTTATAAACGCAGCTATTAACATACAAGGTTCATCTATTTTCTATGGAAGGAAACAGAACCCATCAAAAACATAAATATATGTGAAAATGGAAGCCAAGTTCAAAATGAAAAAATTGATGAAGAAATTGTATGTTTGTTTGGTTGAACGCGCTAATTGCAGGAACTATTGGTTCGAATTAAATAATTCTTTTAGTGTTAGATAGCCAATTTATCGAGGAAGGCTATAGGCTATATAACATCACGCTGCGACTAATAGGAGCGGAGCATTCATGAAAGTTCCAGGGCCGCGTAAACTATTTCGTACAATTCCCCAACCCTGAATGAAAGAACCCCAAGATGAGGTGCTATTGGAGAGTCCTGTGTCCTCACCTCTTATCGCTCTCGCTGACATGTCTGGAGTGCGTGCTCAAGTGATGCTGTAGACCCTGCGCAGTGCTGTACTGCGTCTTACAGTCCACACAGAAGGCGCGGGTGTCTGATGTGCCGTGTGCGGAGCGTTGATGCGCTTCCAGACCTGAGCGGGAGCGGTATGACTTGTTGCATTGTTCGCATTTGTAGACGCGGGAGGATTGTTTGTGGACCGTGCTGTGGGCGGAAAATTAGCATCTTGATAAATCTCAATACCTAAACCAGAGCTAATAATTATTTTATAGAGGTAAGAGGTAAGCGGAACAGGGTGTAAAGTTCCGAAAAATTCCGTTGAAAAGGGAAGATCCTCCGACCAGACAGGAGTTGTGTCCTGGTGGGCAACTGCCTAATGGTTATTGTCGAGCGGTTATGTATGTTGATATCGCGTGGAGAATGTTGATTCCTCGATGTACGATTTGTTTGACGTCAGGTATTTAGTTCGTATAGGTGCCGCTACAAAATGGGGTAAAATTTCTTGTTTGGATGAAAAATCTCTGGAACTACTAGACAGAGCCTTGTTAGGTTACAGACTATTCAGAAACATTTAAAAAAACTTTTTACAAAACAATACAACGGACTTCCAAATAAAAAAATAACTACCAAAGTAAAGATTAAAAAAGTTTTTTAATTTTCACTTTTTAGTGGTACCCCACACCTAACAACACCACTGAAAAATCGCAGGAAAACAAAATACGCAATTTCGTTTGCTTGAATGACAAAAAACCGTCATCCAAGTAAACGAATTCCAGCTATTTTGATTTAAAAGCCAAACTTCCAAACCGATTTTGATAAAATTTCTATGGGACCAATCGGGAATTATATCCTTTCAAATAAAATAAAAAAAATTCAAATCGGTTCATAAATGACGGAGTTATGAGTTCGTTTGTACTTTTCGGTTGTATTTTTTCGGTTATATATTTCGGTTGTATTTTTTTTTGTTTTTTTTTATTATGTTTGTTACAAACAATAAAAAAAAAAACAAAAAAAATCCTCATTTTTTTGAAGTCGGTTAAAAATAATTTATGAGAGACTAGCTTCTGCCAGCGGCTTCGCCCGCGTGGTACCTAGGGAACATACTCCCGGGATAAAAGTAGCCTATGTCCTTTCTCAGGCTCTAGACTATCTATGTACCAAATTTCATTTAAATCGGTTCAGTAGTTTTGGCTTGAAACTGCGACAGACAGACAAAGTTACTTTCGCATTTATAATATTAGTAAGGATATAATAAGTCCATGCGAACTTGGCGGGACCACTCTACCATGCACCCCTATTTTGTAAAATACGACAGAAAGACCTGCGGGTCTAAAAAGGCCACTATAGCAGAATCAGTCAGCACATCAAGCTACCCGAAACTGTCAATTTTTCCCAATCGACCTTGAACCTAATGCTTTAGCCGTAAAGATGAAAATTGACAGATTGTTCTATGATTAATATTATGAACTTAATATGATTCTACTAAAGTGGCTTTTTTAGACCCGCTGACTTTTCATTTCACTTTTCATCTTTAATCGAATCCTAGGTACAGTCAACAAAGTTATTCGGTATACAGGCAAAAATATTATTTTTTCCACAGCACTGCCAATGTGTATTTTTAATGTATGCATTATAATTTTTTAAGCTTTTGACATACTTACGAGTGTGTTGTACAATAATAGGGAATATGCATGAAAAAATATTTATTATGCACAGTTTATCTAAAAATAGACAATAATATAATACCTACAGGGAAAATAGAATCAAAATTACTCGAAAAACAAACGAGATATAATTATTTTAAACAAATATATCTGTCCCTCTCTCGCAAACGCTGTTTTCTATGGCAGCTGTATAGGCGCCAAGTACTTTGACGTCACAATTCATATTGGACTTCTCTTTCTCACTGTAAACTTTGAAGCTTTGTAACTTCATAGCTGATGAAGGTATTTAAAAAATAATTTCATGATTGTTTACTAGAGCTAATAAGTATTTCACTTTGCAAATAAAAAAATTGCATGCATTTTCCCTAACTCACAACATTGTTTATAAAAGTGTTTGCAAGTTAGCTGCCTGCATACCCAATAGCTTGGGGGAGGCCTATGTCCAGCAGTGGACGTCTTTCGGGTGATATGATGATGATGATACCCAATAGCTTTGTTGACTGTACCTTGTAGGTTTAGGAAAAAAATGTATAACAATCTTAATCAGCTTTAGGCGGTACGAAGTTCACCGGGTCATCTAGTAAAAAAACCGGCCTAGTGCGAGCCGGACTCGCCCACCAAGGGTTCCGTACAATTTTTTTTGGTACATATTACTTTAAATTAAGACTACATTTTTTTCGTCGCGTGGCAGTTGAGAGCTTGTCATGCTCACACAAATGTTTTGCTGATGGTGGCGCGTGTTTTGGATCATTTGATTCCCTTCAAAATGGTTGAGTTAGATGGTGCTGATGCACGCGTCATGTTCGTGAACGGGCGCCGTCAGTTGAAACTGGTCATCTCTTACCTGCCACTGGCTTATTTTAATCTGTACCTGCATTTTGAATTGTTTATATGTTTTCTTGTTCTTTGCATTGTCCTCACATATAGAAGCAATCAATGTTAATGTTAACAAGATTTTTGTAACACATCACATGTTTTAAAAGAGTGTCCGTGGAGTTTCTTGCACGTTCTTCTCCATAGAGATCTACGCTTTGGAACGTGCAAATAGCTTCATGTTTTTGACTGACCGACGTTGACAATTCAAAAGTGCCTGTAAATGGTTTATTTGAAATATACGATTTGATTGATTGATTGATTGATTGATATGATTTAATTACAAATGTATTGTTTTCAGACTTTTTCCTATACTTGTAGTATGTATCAATTGCCAAATTTCATAGTTCTAAGTCAACGGGAAATACCCTTTACATTTTGATTCCCTTGAGAGTGTCGAAATATACGTTTTTTTGCGGCATAAACGGCCGTATCTTTTTTAAGTTAACTTAGAACTTTAATTTTTTTCACAGCTTCAAGGGACCGTAGCTCTGAGTACCTATATGGTTTTAATTTAAACTCGATACCTCCACCCGTTCCCGAGATAAAGGGTCTTGACAGACAGACGGACGGACAACAAAGTGATCTTATAAGGGTTCCGTTTTTTTCCTTTTGAGGTACGGAACCATAAAAATAAATAAACTTACTACATGTGAACTTTGAGTCCGTTACTGTTGACGAACATATTCCCGCAGATGTTACAACTCTGCTTCTTCTTGTGTTTGTCCATGTGGTAGCGATACGCTCGGTTTGACCTGCCACAAAAAAAAATGTATTGAAGTTGAATAATTCAACACAGGGGCGGATTATCCTTAAGGCAAAGTAGGCACGTGCCTAGGGGCGCCAGATTACACAGGGGCACGAGGAAAATTAACAAGAAAAAAAGTACCTATACTGGAATGTCCAGGTAGGTAGTGAAATGAAGGTAAATAATTTTGATGCCTTTTTGTTTTTTTTTTAAACTCAATTTAAAAATATAATGCAACTAAATCCTATGTAAATACAAAAATAATGATTAATAAATAAATTAGTTCACGCAGTAGTTTATTTGGGTGATGTGTTTGTGTAAAAAGTCATATCAAGATAGATAGAAAGAATAGACATAAAAGATCAAGTTAACCTTCAACGGATTGGGCAACGTGTCATTCTGTTTTTCTATTAGTAATTTTTCGTGCTCGCTTCGCGCACTGTAATTTTCTTATGTATAAATAGTCCAGGCGTATTTTTTTTTTCAATAACTGGTCCTTCTCCACACATAGACACATGTTTCCCCAACCCCCTGAGCGAAATTTTGGACCCGCGCCTGCTCGTGCCTTACTTTAGAGGCGCCGATGGGGTTTGCTTAGGGCGCTGGCAACTTTTAATCCGCCTCTGATTTAACATCACAAAGTGATCCAGAGTTATAAGGGTGCTGCCACATCCACTCTTTACGACTTCTATTGACGTCTTTGACGACGAAACGTGGCCTTAGTTAGTGTGAGTTTTTGAACGTAAACTTCAATATACCTACACAAATAAATGAAATTGGAGTGTCCGTTTGTAATATCAAAATTACAGCTTTGGACTATATATGCCCGAGCCGAAGGCGAGCTGCCAATATGGAGCTGAGAAACTGCAATGACAAATACCTACGTGCATCAACGACGTTTTTCAAAACAATTACTTGAAAAATAAAATAAAATTTCAATACTATTACATTACAAATTATTGTGAAAATGGCTCGCGGATTTTTTTCATTCGTCGATGTCGATTTTCGTGGGTGTTGACGGGCTCGCAATAAGGGCTGCCCGGCAACCAGCTTGCTGTGATAAATACAATCAATTGAATACGCAGGGTCAGATTAGCGGCTTTTCCGCACTAGTGCAAAATATATTATGCTTCATTTCGTGCCTGAAACAGTGGAGGTAGGAGCCAGTTCTCGAGTAAGTGTGTTGAAAAACCGTTTATATGCTCTCCTGAAAAGTTGTCGATTGACATCCGCGGAGTTAGAACTTACGAGGAAATGCTGGCGACGAGACTTAGTTAAAAATCTCTTAAATCGGTCCAATATTGGAGGAGAAAACAGTCGAGAGCCAAACCTAGAATTATGACTTTTTACATACAAAGTCTCGTCACCAGTATTTCCTCTTAAGCGATGTTATGTAATTTTCCATTTTAAAACAATGCTGATTGAAAATTATCGTTTTTAGGGTTCCGTATGTGAAGGGTAGCCACCAGAACCCTATTACTAAGCCTCCGCCGTCCGTCCGTCCGTCTGTCAGCGGACTGTATCTCAAGAACCGTAATAGGTAGACAGTTGAAGTTTTCACAGAATGTGTATTTTTATTGCCGCTAAAGCAACAACTAATAAAAATAACAAATTAAAGGGAGCTCCCACTTGTATAGGAAGTCCCCTTTAATTTTTAATTTACTGAAAATAAAACACATTTCTTGTGAAATGTTTTTTTTTTTGTTTACGGTACGGAACCCTTCGTGTGAGAGTCCGATTGCCGCTAAAGCAACACTTAATAAAAAAATAAATTAAACAACCCTTCGTGTGAGAGTCCGATTGCCGCTAAAGCAACACTTAATAAAAAAATAAATTAAACAACCCTTCGTGTGAGAGTCCGATTGCCGCTAAAGCAACACTTAATAAAAAAATAAATTAAACAAAAAATTTAAGTAGGCTCCCATTTTTTATAGGAAGTCCCCTTTAATTTTTAATTGACCGAAATAAAACACATTTCTTTTTTTATTTTTTATTGCGATGGGTTTGCTCTTGACTCTAGTCTAGGTCAGAGATGACAGAGACAAAGTCTACGATGGAGCGAGCTTACCCAGAAGGTGAACTCTAACTTTGAAGAGATTAGGGTTGTAAGCGTTTGGAAACACAGACGCAGGCAGAGAGTTCCACTCCTTTGCTGTGCGCATTATAAAAGACGTTTGGAAGCGCTTAGTGCGAATTGGTGGAATAGCAACAAGGTAGGGATGGTAAGATGCAGTGCGTCTAGATGCCCGATGGTAGAAGGGGGTCGATGGAATGAGGTCGTGGAGTTCTTGGGCACACTCACCGAAATACAATCTGTAGAAAACCGACAAACAGGCAACCTTACGGCGATGAGCTAAGCTATGTAGCTTGGCATCCACCAGTTTTACGTCAACGATGAGCCTCTTAGCTCTGCGTTCTACCGAGTCAAGTTTATTATTTTGGTTTATGGTACGTGTGAGAGTCCGACTCGCACTTGGTCGCTTTTTTTTTAAATAAATATCGTTTGATTTGAAGTTTTAACTGATACTTTTAGTGAGAAATTGAAGGGATGGAGGGAGACCTTTTCCCAAGACTGGGACAGTTCAGGCTGACAAAAAAAAAAACTCGCGTGCAAAGGGTTCCGAACGAATTTAATTTTTTTAACATGTTATTTTAGCACTAAAGACTTCAAATAGGTTTTCCTGTAATCTTTAGGTAAAGATCTATTATCTCCATTTTTTTTTCAAAATTTTAGGCTCAGTAGTTTCATTCATTTTTCGTCTAATTTCTTGAATAATTTCGAAACCATTTATTTTAAAATTATGAAAAAAATAATAACTAAGACCCGCACAGTAAGCCCTTTCATTTGATATGTCACACGATATTGTACAAAAAACTTAAGTTTTTAATTTTCTAGTTTGACCCCCAAAAGTGATCCCCATACTAAAAATTTAATGATTTACGTAACGCGTCCGTGTTTGGGTCACAGAAGTCCATATGTGTACCAAATTTCAACAGAATCGGTCCAGTGGATCCGGAGAAAACTGGCCGTGACAGACAGACACCCGAGAGATCCTAAAGGGTTCCGTGTTTTTTTTCAGAACCCTAAAAATTGTTTTTTTTTTTTCAAAATCAAAAGGCATTTATTCAAACTAGGCTAAAAATCAGCACTTTTTGAACGTCAAAATGTACATGAAGACAGTCCCCCAAATCGCGCAGCCCGTCACCACTTCCTAGTGTTTTAGCTGGGAAGAAGAAGTGGCCAACAACCTCCCCAGCAACACAACTGTCTGTTAAGTTTAAAGAACTTGGTTGTCTGTAAAGTCGGTTTACGCAGGATAATTTTATGTGATAACGTCATAAGAAAACAATTGAATTCTTAACAAACAAGCATTGATATATAAAAAAGATCCGCACAGTCTCGAACAAAAATGCAACACTCGAAACTGTCGTCAAAAACTGACATGTATCAAGTGTCATGTGTGAGTTGTGTGTACTTATACTATAAACAAGTTTTTTTTGCAAAGGAGATTGCTCTGCGCCCATACATTGTTCGCCCTGGAGCCAGGAGCATCGGAAAATTATGCGTTGTATTGTTGATCATTAGTATACCTATATGATCTTATTTTTATAGCGGACTAGCTGCAGAAAAGATATATGTCCAAAAAAGTATCAGATTTTGAGGTTATAATCTAACCATAACAACGAATATTAGATATAGTTTTTCCTTAGTTTTTCATAGCTCCGAGTGATCTTTAAGAAACTGATTAACAAAATCATAATACATTTAGCTATTTTCCATACCTACCTAAATAATTAGGTACCTTTGCAGCTTTTTTTTCTAAAGCCTAAGTGTAAGTAAATAGGTACCTAAGTGCAACGTTTAAATGCATAGAATCTAATTGACATAGGTAGATAGTGGATACCTGTATTCTTAGCATTGGATTTGGAGTGAGATTAAATGTTTGTGTATTGTTTGTTTGTGTTAAGTATATAAAACATTGCGCACTGTTCAAACGCGTGACTATGAAACCAGCCTTACCAATTAGGTAGCCGATAAGTTGTAAACCTACAGTCCTACTTTAACTTACTCATTATGTTTGAATAAGAAATAAAACACAGATTTTAATTTCATGTTTATTGTTCATCTAAATTGGCAATTAAAATATTGTCTAAAAACTGTGCAGGGAGTCGATATTATTTTGATGTCTCGCATAGCTTTAATACAAAATAATGGTCACAACATGGGCGCAGCACCCGATAGGTCTGCGCCCAACGATGCCATTACAGCAATATTGTACGATTGCTTGTCGACCAATTTGAGCTGAATCAATTACTATGTAAACAAAAATGTTTTATTTCTGATATGGCGGCTGTGAATTTTGCCTCGTAATATCCATATGGTTTCGGAATTATTTAATTGTAGTTCATTCAAATCCGATGGCTGAATCTACAACAAAAAAAAAAAAAATTGTTGATTACACATTGCATTTATAGTACAATAAATAAAACAATTTACACTACAAATGTTGCATGACTATAACTGACCAGAAAAGATCTATTAGCTAAACAAAATAGCACATCAGGCAAGTTTAAGCATACTATGGTCGGCACCAGATAAACATGCTATAAAGTACATAGATTTTTCCCTAATATCCCTTCGTGGATACTCAAACAATAAATTATGAACCGTTTTTCATTAGTAGAAAACCTAAAGGATCACAATAGAAGTTGATTCAGGACAGCTTTATATCATTATTTCTGTTTTTGTTATTTGGAAAGCCAATAAATGTATGAGGGTCAATGACGGTTATTGCATAGGTATCTGATGTTTACCATAGCCTAATTTCTTGCAACAGTTAACCAATCAAAAACGTCTCTCACCTCTCAGAGTTGAACTCAATTTCGCACAATATCTAAAATGTGGCTGATACTTTCTGCTTGTACGGAGTGACATTGGATTTGTGCCAGTGAACAACCACATATCACACTTTGATCATGTTGATGACCAACCATTGGTACTTCTTGCAAATCTTGTGATGTTGTGGTAACTCTATTAACAAATAATGTATGACAAGCATCACATATGTAATCATTTGCAGTCACCTGTAATATAAAAACATATTATAAGTATAAAATAAACATTTTTATTTTATATTTTCTCTTCTATACAGAGCCATTATAAATATAAATAGTTACAAATGGAGGTTAAAGCTTACTATTTGTGGTGCAACTAATTGCTGTATTTGCACAAAAATGCCATCATTATGGAGAATATGCCGTCTTCAGATGAATGAATCAGATGATGTGAGCGTGCGTGCCCGAGGTGCCAATATTCTATTGCAGAGTGCACAGTTTCTACCAACATTACTTGTTACTGAAGTGTTAGTCATCTCTTGTCCAACAAGTGGTGCATTTGAGATCATGAGCTTGAACCTAAAAAAAAACATACTTAGTTCAATTGTACTTTTATAGAGTATTTACCTATCAGATTGTTTCTATTATAATGAATATACCGAATGTAATGTACCAAAATACTTTATAAATTGTTTCTTTTTTTTTGTGAAAAAGATGATTGCAAACATAATGTGTAAGGTCAAGTATAGAAACTTTTTAGTTAAAAAAAAAGTCTGAGAGATCGCAAACAGAATAATATAGGCACAACAAAAAATAATATAGGTGCAAACAAAGTAAAAATGTAATTACCAAAAGAAGTGCAGTCCATTGTTGTACTCAATGACGAATCTGTTCATCTTCCAACAACATGGAACCACCAGCAGAGCCGCAATTCACACAAAATACACTTGCCAAGTTATCGTTTGAGCGGTACTCCGAAAATCACAACCAGGTAAGTCGTTTTTGAAAGCAATCAGAGTCCATTATAATAGCCAAGTCGTAATATTAGTAGTCCCGAAAGTCACCAAAACACACCGACACAAATTACAAAGAGCAAGCGACGCTAACGTATTGTAAACATAAACAGTGAAAGCACAGGTGACAGACAGACAAGTGACAATTTAGTGACGTCAAAAATAGGAGTGTGTGTAAAAATACGATACAACTTATCGATATTTCCTAAGATTTTGTTACTAGGATGACAATGTCCTACTTTACTTATAAAAACACTCTTCGATATTTTTTATAATATTAATACTTAATAACATTTGTATAACATAACAAAAACATTTATAGTACCTACCTACTTAATGTATTCAGTAACGATAAGTATTTTTACCCGATTGCGGCGAAGCCCAAAAGGAGAGTTATTTTTATACTAGTAGTTCCTGAGATTAGCGCGTTCAAGCAAACAAACAAACAAACTCTTCAGCTTTATTTATTAGTATAGATAATCGTCGTAAATACCTAATCGTTTAGTTAGAAGTAAATCACACACTTTCTTAAACGATCATAAGAAAACACTGAATAATGATCATGGCGAAATACGAAGGTTTTGATCACTTCAGCATTATTCTTACTATCTATTTAAAATCGAGTATGACCTCATGCACAAAGTACTCAGTAGGATTTTTTGAATTAAGTAAACATTTAGGGAATAATATATGGAATGGTAATTGAATGCTTTTAATGTATCTTCTGTTTGCTCTTTTTTCGAAATAAATTCAAAATATGAATAATATTAAAAATACACTACAGTTCTTTAAAATTAAATCGATTGATTACAATCGATTGGGCATCCCTAATCTTTTTTGACATGACATGACGTTTGGTGAAGATGGCGGCGATTCATGTTATTATTCGCGAAAATACTTTTTAATGTTCATTTTGGCATGCAGCTAGTCCGTGTTACAAAAGTATTGGCAACTAATATAATAAAATAGAACATGAATTATCGTATATGTCCGATACTTTTGTTGCACAGGGCGAATTTGGACATTGTCTTTTACCTTACACGGATCGCTTAAAGTTGTTTTTACGCAGTTTTTAAGCAGTGCAGTATGGCGAGCGATGCGAGACTGTTTGAAACTAGCGCACAATTATGCGGACGTTTTTGAGATGCTGGGTTTTTATATATCAATGCAATCAAGCCAAACGCTTAGGCCGATCGTGCCTCTCTATCGCTTGTATCGCGCTCTCGCTTGCGGAACGTGACACATTATCGTGCGCGCAGCCGGCGTTCATCGATTTGTAAGATGTTATCACGTCAAAAATACTCACGTGGTGGTAAAACCGCACTCCTTGCAAGTATACCCTTGTTGTATACCCTCGCCTGCTGGAGCGTGCTGTTCGTCATAATGCTGGACTGCCGACTGCATGTGATTGTACCTTTTGCGACATATCATGCACTCTAACCTGGAACACAATAAAGGATGGAGAAACGGATCCCTTAGAGAATCACTCGTGTCTGTCTATTTAGTTTGGCTGGCTGTCTGTCTGTCCGTCTTGGCATGCCTAGAAGTAACCTATTCACTCTTGTCTTATAGACTCCCAGGTTGTAGCTATCTATTCACGAATTACTGTGCTTATTTCTTATTAAACGTTGCCCCACACTATGAATTCCTTCTGCATCGTTGGTGCGTTCGCAAACATACAATCTCCTAAACACAGACAGCCAGACCCGGAACAACTATCTGTACGCCATACATACTTGTTCCGTGCGGGACTCACATAGAATATTCTTATAAACTTATTACACAACTTAAATGCGCAAATCTTTCACGGTGCAACACAATAGAGATGTTATCACAAAACAATACCACGACTTCTATCTGTCAATGGCTCAACCACTGCCCCAACCGTGCCATTGCGTTGCAAACATGCAGGCGACTTACTTTATGTTTGGTCATCAGTTCATCACCGCCGCCTATTGACATCTGCAATACCTTCTTTGATATCTAGCAACGCGAGGGTCGCCATCAGCTGGAATCTTTACGTATAAACAACTACCTGACCCGCGCTACTTTGTTTGCGTCACAATTTTCATTACTGCTCCGCTCCTATTGGTCTTAGCGTGATGATATATAGCCTATAGCCTTCCTCGATAAATGGGCTATCTAACATTGAAAGAATTTTTCAAATCGGACCAGTAGTTCCTGAGATTAGCGCGTTCAAGCAAACAAACAAACAAACTCTTCAGCTTTATATATTAACTAGCTGTCCCGCGCAACTTCGTCTGCTCCGCTCCTATTGGTCTTAGCGTGATGATATATAGCCTATAGCCTTCCGCGATAAATGGGTTATCTAACACTGAAAGAATTTGTCAAATCGGACCAGTAGTTCCTGAGATTAGCGCGTTCGAGCAAACAAACAAACAAACTCTTCAGCTTTATATATTAGTAGTAGTTGGCCCGCGCAACTTCGTCTGCTCCTATTGGTCTTAGCGTAATGATACATAGCCTATAGCCTTCCTCGATAAATGGGCTATCTAACACTGAAAGAATTTATCAAATTGGACCAGTAGTTCCTGAGATTAGCGCGTTCAAGCTAACAAACAAACAAACTCTTCAGCTTTATATATTAGTAAGTATAGATGACTAGAAGTTCTTACCTCCTGATGTGTCTTTTTGTGTGTTCGTTGTAAGAAAACTTGGTGCTTAATACTGACTTGCAAACGTTACATTGGAAACCATTCTTCATCTAGAACCAGAACATAAACAACATGGGATCACTTAAGTACACGGTGCTAGTTAACTGGTCTTACAACAGCAGTCCACTTCATCTATCCAATGACTAAGTACTATACATTCATTAAAAAAAAAAACTGGCCAAGTGCGAGTCGGACTCGCGTGCGGAATTAAAGTAACTTGAAACGGAACATATCTAAAAACAACACTCAGAGTTTAGTGACGTCACTGCTGTTATGACAGCAAAAAGTCAACCTTATGTCTTTAAGCTAGGACAGTTCTTAACCAGAGACAGACAGGAGTGACGTCATCATCCGTTTTCGTGCGAAAATTTGAACTGTCGTTTAACAAACTCAATTTTGACAATAAATTAAATTGTTTTCATTTCTTATTTATGTCATGGTCTATTCTATTTTAGATGGAGTTCTTTAAAATTAAAGCAAAGATGGGAATATTGCATCTTCCCTATTGCAAGCTTTTAGGCACATTAAGCCGTTGGTCAGATCTTTGGCAGTTATAGATTTTTATAAGCCAGTAAATCTGACTCCAGTCTTACCAAGAAGTACCGTGTTACCCAGTTAATGGGTCAGGTCTGGTAGGCAGCCGCTCCAGTCCGCTCCACGTAGCATACTGATTATAAGCTGAATTCGGTTTGGCTGGAATCTGACTCCAATATAGTTGGGAAGAGGCGAGGCAGATGATGAATAGCTTTTGTACTTTTATTGAAATGCAATGCGCTGCGGTCTAATGTGTCTATAATGTACGCTAGCACTCAGCAGCTGGTGTTCCACTTCTAAGAATACAGTAGAATCCGTTTACAATGACTCCGCATATTCTGACCAACCGCTTAATATGAAGTTAATACAGAGCGAAGTTTGGTTTCCATATAAAACCATTAATAAAAGGTTCGGGTATAACGACTTTGTTTATTGACATGTCACTTATTATGACGTATTTTTTTAACCGACGGTTTAAAAAGAAGGTGGTTTTCAATTCGACAGCATATATATATATATATATATATAATATTACTTATTCATTACTGTCCAGAAGGAATGCGTGTCCATGAGTCAATATATCCAAGTATAAAAGTTGTTATACTTGGATATATTATTAAATGTCTCCACTCGACAGTTGAATAAACTAATGTCAAATGGATACTTATATGTTGGCATACAAATAATGATGTTAAGATAAGGATAAAGATAAGGACAAAGATAAGGACAAAGATAAGGACTAAGATAAGGACTAAGATAAGGACAAAGATAAGGACAAAGATAAGGACAAAGATAAGGACAAAGATAAGGACAAATATAAGGACAAAGATAAGGACAAAGATAAGGATAAAGATAAGGACAAAGATAAGGATAAAGATAAGGATAAAGATAAGGATAAAGATAAGGATAAAGACAGGATAAAGATAAGGATAAAGATAAGGATAAAGTTAAGGATAAAGATAAGGATAAAGATAAGGATAAAGATAAGGATTAAGATAAGGATAAAGATAAGACAATTTCTTTATTAGTTGAGTTACCCCAAAAGATTACCCCATATCTGAGAACAGATTCAGTTAGCCCGTAGTAAGCGGTTAATAACGCATCTACGTTAACCGTTCGTGAAAGCATATGCAAGGCGTACGCACTACTGCTTATTCTTTTAGTCAGGGTCTCAATGTGCGCCTTCCAATTTAAATTCCGATCGATTGTCAGTCCTAGAAACTTAGTTGTATTAACTGTGTCAGTCGTAATGTCATTGTACTTTATGTCAAGATTAGGAAGAGTCAGTGAGCGTTGGCTAAAATGCATCATAACTGTCTTATTTAAATTTATTTTTAAATGGTTATTATCCACCCATTCTATAATTTTTAGCAAAGTATTATTTATTTCCTCTTTATAGAAATCTATTTGATTGCACGGTATTGTTATTGTAGGTACTGTCATCTGCGAATAATGTCACCGGATGTTTGATTGCCATTGGAAAGTCATTTATATAGATAGTAAAAAGCGGTGGTCCCAGTATACTTCCTTGTGGAACTCCGTAGACAACGTCGCGTTCATCCGATACGAATATATCTTCTCTTTTGGTACTAGTATTTAGTCTGCTTATTTCAGTCATTTGTTTTCTGTAAGTTAGGTACGATTTTAAGAGCTCAAGAACGTTTCCTCTTACCCCGTAAGCTTCAAGCTTTTTCAATAAAATATCATGTTGCACGTAGTCGAATGCCTGGGTCATGTCACAAAATATCGCACATACTGGTTTATTTATATCCATATTTGTCATAATAGTATGCAAAAAGTCATAAATTGCCATGTTAATTGTCTTGTTTTTCCTAAATCCTTTTTGTTCGTTGCAAAGAATATTACTTTTCTCTAAATAAAAATTAAGTTCCATATAAATGTACTCTTCAATTATTTTCGAGAATATCGGAATCAACGAAATCGGTCTGTAGTTTTCCATAAACTCTCTATCTTGTTTTTTGAATAGTGGCTTTATTATAGATTTTTGAAGTGAAAACTTCTTTAGCGGCGTTGAGCACTTTTCTGTAATGGGTATAAAATCTTAAACTCGCGTCAGGGTCACGTGACCTAATCGCAAAAAGCGTAAGACGGACTCGCGTCAGGGTCACGTGATGCGAAAAAGCGTAAGATCGAGGGGAAGGGAGAGGAACTAGTATCTCCCACTCTTTCTACCGTGCCTGAGTGTGCTGCTACGCTTAGGCGGCACAGGGCGCTTGCGCGAATGTCCGTCTGTGTTTATGTACAGCGTGCCACGCGTATCCAAGGATACGAAATTACGGAATTACGAAATTATGGATGAAAGTTGATTTTTCTAAGAGATAAAAATTAATGTAATATATAAATAAATAACGATATAATATTATGAATAATAACATGTAAATTGTCATATTTGTGTACGATAGCGCAATAAATAAACATTGTATTCTACCTCATAAATGATAGTATTTTTGTACTTATAATTAAACACAACGTTATTTTTTGTTGTTTTTATGGTTCGTTTTGTTTATGTCAGGAACTGTGTCAAGATTGACATGTCACTGACAGTCGCTGTCGCGGCCACACGTCAGTGTCTTTTTGTTTATTTTGTTGTCGGTGGTTTGTCTATGATGTGACCGCGACAGTAAGGATGTATTATTTACATGTTTTCACTTCTGCCGGCACTCCCGGAGTGCTACCGGTGTTTTTTTTTAAGGAATTTGGGAAAGTACCTTCGCTAATACACAAATTTATAATGTAGCTCAACGGGCAACAAATTTCTTCAGCAACTGCTTTGATTATTTTTGTGCAGATGCCATCGTAACCGACGCTGTTTGTGTTCTTAAGGGCTCGAATGATTCTTAACACAACGTTTGGTAAACATGGAGCCATAAACAGAGTCTTTCCTATTTATAACATACTTAGTGACTCTGTCTCCTGAATTAATAATGGGCTGAATTTTGTCAGCAAAATAATTATTAAATACATTACAAATGCACTTTGGATCAGAGATGACTTTGTTATTATTAAGTATAAGTTTATTAATGCTATTCTTTGGAATATTTAACTTTGACTGGTTTATAATTTGCCATGTAGTTTTCGATTTATTATATGATGTCTTTATTTTATGGGTATTTTGAGCTCGTTGACTTAAATTAATAATCTTTTTAAAGAGCTTCGTATAATTTTTAAATATTATTTTATTCTGGAGAGTAGGTTTTAATCGGAACTGCCAAAGTAATTGCCGTTTTTTCACACTGCATCTTTTAATTCATTTTTGTTTTTTATGGACATTAATCGAAATCATAGTTTCGGGGAAGCACTGTTAATATAGCAATGAGAAGATATCTGAAAACGAATTAAACGCTACATTTGGGTCATTTGCTTCATATACTTCTGAAAACGACAGACTCCGCAGATAGGCTTTAAATTTATTAATGTTATCGTTACTATAATCACGTTTTCTCCTACTCCACCAACTAAAAGTACATATCGTGCTTATTGGGCATTTCAGTAGTTGGGCTGTGTGATCCGATAACGCTAATTCTAATACCGACGATTGACAGCGCCTGTTAAAGTTATGCGCAAAATTGTCAATGCATGTTTTGCTGTTAATACGAGTTGGTTGATAAAGCTCCAGTTTCAAGTTAAAACTTACTAACATATTTTCGAATTCTATTGACTGATTAGTTCTTTTAAGTACATCTATATTAAAGTCTCCCACTAATACAATATTTTTACAATCTGTTTTTATTAAAAATTGTAATATGTGTTCTAATTTATTAATACATTCATTGAAATTATTAGAATTTGGTACTCTGTAAATACAAACACATACAATTTTATGGATAGTCAATTCAATGGCACAACATTCAAAAACACCACTTGCAGATATTTTTGCTATTTTTGGCAGTTCTCTCCATTGGTGATCGGATCTCACTCGTATGCAAGCTCCACCTCTTTTGGTTTCATTTCGATTGAAACAGGCTGCTAGGCAGTAATTGTACAGATTCAGATGTTTTTCATACGTTTCCATCATAAAATGCTCCGTAATACATAAGACATCTACGACTATGTTTCTATCAATTAATTCATTTAAACAAACTGCAAGAGAATCGCATTTGGATAGCAGTCCTGCAATAGTTTGGTGCATGATGTAAATATGTTTAGTCAAGAAAAAAAAGTTCCCCTGTTTTATTAGCGTCAATCAAACTTTGATATATGTCATCATGTTTCATAATGTCAATCATTAAGTCCAGCAGATCCTTAAATATAGTACATAGTCCAAGTTTATTTATTTTACCAGAATATTTGTTAAACACACTACAGTCATATTCCAGGACAAAGATAAGGACAAAGATAACGACAAAGATAAGGACAAAGATAACGACAAAGATAAGGACAAAGATAAGGACAAAGATAAGGACAAAGATAAGGACAAAGATAAGGACAAAGATAAGGACAAAGATAAGGACAAAGATAAGGACAAAGATAAGGACAAAGATAAGGACAAAGATAAGGACAAAGATAAGGACAAAGATAAGGATAAAGATAAGGATAAAGACCGGATAAGGATAAAGATAAGACAATTTCTTTATTAGTTGAGTTACCCCATATCTGAGATCAGATTCAGTTAGCCCGTAGTAAGCGGTTAATAACGCATCTACGTTAACCGTTCGTGAAAGCATATGCAAGGCGTACGCACTACTGCTTATTCTTTTAGTCAGGGTCTCAATGTGCGCCTTCCAATTTAAATTCCGATCGATTGTCAGTCCTAGAAACTTAGTTGTATTAACTGTGTCAATCGTAATGTCATTGTACTTTATGTCAAGATTAGGAAGAGTCAGTGAGCGTTGGCTAAAATGCATCACAACTGTCTTATTTAAATTTATTTTTAAATGGTTATTATCCACCCATTCTATAATTTTTAGCAAAGTATTACTTATTTCCTCTTTATATAAATCTATTTGAATGCACGGTATTGTTATTGTAGGTACTGTCATCTGCGAATAATGTCACCGGATGTTTGATTGCCATTGGAAAGTCATTTATATAGATAGTAAAAAGCGGTGGTCCCAGTATACTTCCTTGTGGAACTCCGTAGACAACGTCGCGTTCATCCGATACAAATATTTCGTCTCTTTTGGTACTAGTATTTAGTCTGCTTATTTCAGTCATTTGTTTTCTGTAAGTTAGGTACGATTTTAAGAGCTCAAGAACGTTTCCTCTTACCCCGTAAGCTTCAAGCTTTTTCAATAAAATATCATGTTGCACGTAGTCGAATGCTTGGGTCATGTCACAAAATATCGCACATACTGGTTTATTTATATCCATATTTGTCATAATAGTATGCAAAAAGTCATAAATTGCCATGTTAATTGTCTTGTTTTTCCTAAATCCTTTTTGTTCGTTGCAAAGAATATTACTTTTCTCTAAATAAAAATTAAGTTCCATATAAATGTACTCTTCAATTATTTTCGAGAATATCGGAATCAACGAAATCGGTCTGTAGTTTTCCATAAACTCTCTATCTTGTTTTTTGAATAGTGGCTTTATTATAGAATTTTTTAAGGAATTTGGGAAAGTACCTTCGCTAATACACAAATTTATAATGTAGCTCAACGGGCAACAAATTTCTTCAGCAACTGCTTTGATTATTTTTGTGCAGATGCCATCGTAACCGACACTGTTTGTGTTCTTAAGGGCTCGAATGATTCTTAACACAACGTTTGGTAAACATGGAGCCATAAACAGAGTCTTTCCTATTTATAATATTCTTAGTGACTCTGTCTCCTGAATTAATAATGGGCTGAATTTTGTCAGCAAAATAATTATTAAATACATTACAAATGCACTTTGGATCAGAGATGAATTTGTTATTATTAATTATAAGTTTATTAATGTTATTCTTTGGAATATTTAACTTTGACTGGTTTATAATTTGCCATGTAGTTTTCGATTTATTATATGATGTCTTTATTTTATGGGTATTTTGAGCTCGTTGACTTAAATTAATAATCTTTTTAAAGAGCTTCGTATAATTTTTAAATATTATTTTATTCTGGAGAGTAGGTTTTAATCGGAACTGCCAAAGTAATTGCCGTTTTTTCACACTGCATCTTTTAATTCTTTTTTGTTTTTTATGGACATTAATCGAAATCATAGTTTCGGGGAAGCACTGTTTGTATAGCAATGAGAAGATATCTGAAAACGAATTAAACGCTACATTTGGGTCATTTGCTTCATATACTTCTGAAAACGACAGACTCCGCAGATAGGCTTTAAATTTATTAATGTTATCGTTACTATAATCACGTTTTCTCCTACTCCACCGACTAAAAGTACATATCGTGCTTATTGGGCATTTCAGTAGTTGGGCTGTGTGATCCGATAACGCTAATTCTAATACCGACGATTGACAGCGCCTGTTAAAGTTATGCGCAAAATTGTCAATGCATGTTTTGCTGTTAATACGAGTTGGTTGATAAAGCTCCAGTTTCAAGTTAAAACTTACTAACATATTTTCGAATTCTATTGACTGATTAGTTCTTTTAAGTACATCTATATTAAAGTCTCCCACTAATACAATATTTTTACAATCAATTTTTATTAAAAATTGTAATATGTGTTCTAATTTATTAATACATTCATTGAAATTATTAGAATTTGGTACTCTGTAAATACAAGCACATACAATTTTATGGATAGTCAATTCAATGGCACAACATTCAAAGACACCACTTGCAGATATTTTTGCTATTTTTGGCAGTTCTCTCCATTGGTGATCGGATCTCACTAGTATGCAAGCTCCACCTCTTTTGGTTTCATTTCGATTGAAACAGGCTGCTAGGCAGTAATTGTACAGATTCAGATGTTTTTCATACGTTTCCATCATAAAATGCTCCGTAATACATAAGACATCTACGACTATGTTTCTATCAATTAATTCATTTAAACAAACTGCAAGAGAATCGCATTTGGATAGCAGTCCTGCAATATTTTGGTGCATGATGTAAATATGTTTAGTCAAGAAAAAAAAATTCCCCTGTTTTATTAGCGTCAATCAAACTTTGATATATGTCATCATGTTTCATAATGTCAATCATTAAGTCCAGCAGATCCTTAAATATAGTACATAGTCCAAGTTTATTTATTTTACCAGAATATTTGTTAAACATACTACAGTCATATTCCAGGACAAAGATAAGGACAAAGATAAGGACAAAGATAACGACAAAGACAAGGACAAAGATAACGACAAAGATAACGACAAAGATAGCGACAAAGATAACGACAAAGATAACGACAAAGATAACGACAAAGATAAGGACAAAGATAACGACAAAGATAAGGACAAAGATAAGGACAAAGATAAGGACAAAGATAACGACAAAGTTAACGACAAAGACAAGGACAAAGATAAGGACTAAGATAACGACAAAGATAAGGACAAAGATAAGGACAAAGATAACGACAAAGATAACGACAAAGATAACGACAAAGATAAGGACAAAGATAACGACAAAGATAACGAGAAAGATAACGACAAAGATAAGGACAAAGATAAGGACAAAGATTAGGACAAAGATAAGGACAAAGATAACGACAAAGATAATGACAAAGATAACGACAAAGATAAGGACAAAGATAACGACAAAGATAAGGACAAAGATAAGGACAAAGATAAGGACAAAGATAAGGACAAAGATAACGCCAAAGATAACGACAAAGATAACGATAAAGATAAGGACAAAGATAACGACAAAGATAAGGACAAAGATAAGGACAAAGATAAGGACAAAGATAAGGATAAAGATAAGGATAAGGATTAAGATAAGGATAAAGATAAGACAATTTCTTTATTAGTTGAGTTACCCCAAAAGATAACCCCATATCTGAGAACAGATTCAGTTAGCCCGTAAGACTTAGTAAGCGGTTAATAACGCATCTACGTTAACCGTTCGTGAAAGCATATGCAAGGCGTACGCACTACTGCTTATTCTTTTAGTCAGGGTCTCAATGTGCGCCTTCCAATTTAAATTCCGATCGATTGTCAGTCCTAGAAACTTAGTTGTATTAACTGTGTCAATCGTAATGTCATTGTACTTTATGTCAAGATTAGGAAGAGTCAGTGAGCGTTGGCTAAAATGCATCATAACTGTCTTATTTAAATTTATTTTTAAATGGTTATTATCCACCCATTTTATAATTTTTAGCAAAGTATTACTTATTTCCTCTTTATAGAAATCTATTTGATTGCACGGTATTGTTATTGTAGGTACTGTCATCTGCGAATAATGTCACCGGATGTTTGATTGCCATTGGAAAGTCATTTATATAGATAGTAAAAAGCGGTGGTCCCAGTATACTTCCTTGTGGAACTCCGTAGACAACGTCGCGTTCATCCGATACGAATATATCTTCTCTTTTGGTACTAGTATTTAGTCTGCTTATTTCAGTCATTTGTTTTCTGTAAGTTAGGTACGATTTTAAGAGCTCAAGAACGTTTCCTCTTACCCCGTAAGCTTCAAGCTTTTTCAATAAAATATCATGTTGCACGTAGTCGAATGCCTGGGTCATGTCACAAAATATCGCACATACTGGTTTATTTATATCCATATTTGTCATAATAGTATGCAAAAAGTCATAAATTGCCATGTTAATTGTCTTGTTTTTCCTAAATCCTTTTTGTTCGTTGCAAAGAATATTACTTTTCTCTAAATAAAAATTAAGTTCCATATAAATGTACTCTTCAATTATTTTCGAGAATATCGGAATCAACGAAATCGGTCTGTAGTTTTCCATAAACTCTCTATCTTGTTTTTTGAATAGTGGCTTTATTATAGAATTTTTTAAGGAATTTGGGAAAGTACCTTCGCTAATACACAAATTTATAATGTAGCTCAACGGGCAACAAATTTCTTCAGCAACTGCTTTGATTATTTTTGTGCAGATGCCATCGTAACCGACACTGTTTGTGTTCTTAAGGGCTCGAATGATTCTTAACACAACGTTTGGTAAACATGGAGCCATAAACAGAGTCTTTCCTATTTATAATATTCTTAGTGACTCTGTCTCCTGAATTAATAATGGGCTGAATTTTGTCAGCAAAATAATTATTAAATACATTACAAATGCACTTTGGATCAGAGATGAATTTGTTATTATTAATTATAAGTTTATTAATGTTATTCTTTGGAATATTTAACTTTGACTGGTTTATAATTTGCCATGTAGTTTTCGATTTATTATATGATGTCTTTATTTTATGGGTATTTTGAGCTCGTTGACTTAAATTAATAATCTTTTTAAAGAGCTTCGTATAATTTTTAAATATTATTTTATTCTGGAGAGTAGGTTTTAATCGGAACTGCCAAAGTAATTGCCGTTTTTTCACACTGCATCTTTTAATTCTTTTTTGTTTTTTATGGACATTAATCGAAATCATAGTTTCGGGGAAGCACTGTTTGTATAGCAATGAGAAGATATCTGAAAACGAATTAAACGCTACATTTGGGTCATTTGCTTCATATACTTCTGAAAACGACAGACTCCGCAGATAGGCTTTAAATTTATTAATGTTATCGTTACTATAATCACGTTTTCTCCTACTCCACCGACTAAAAGTACATATCGTGCTTATTGGGCATTTCAGTAGTTGGGCTGTGTGATCCGATAACGCTAATTCTAATACCGACGATTGACAGCGCCTGTTAAAGTTATGCGCAAAATTGTCAATGCATGTTTTGCTGTTAATACGAGTTGGTTGATAAAGCTCCAGTTTCAAGTTAAAACTTACTAACATATTTTCGAATTCTATTGACTGATTAGTTCTTTTAAGTACATCTATATTAAAGTCTCCCACTAATACAATATTTTTACAATCAATTTTTATTAAAAATTGTAATATGTGTTCTAATTTATTAATACATTCATTGAAATTATTAGAATTTGGTACTCTGTAAATACAAGCACATACAATTTTATGGATAGTCAATTCAATGGCACAACATTCAAAGACACCACTTGCAGATATTTTTGCTATTTTTGGCAGTTCTCTCCATTGGTGATCGGATCTCACTAGTATGCAAGCTCCACCTCTTTTGGTTTCATTTCGATTGAAACAGGCTGCTAGGCAGTAATTGTACAGATTCAGATGTTTTTCATACGTTTCCATCATAAAATGCTCCGTAATACATAAGACATCTACGACTATGTTTCTATCAATTAATTCATTTAAACAAACTGCAAGAGAATCGCATTTGGATAGCAGTCCTGCAATATTTTGGTGCATGATGTAAATATGTTTAGTCAAGAAAAAAAAATTCCCCTGTTTTATTAGCGTCAATCAAACTTTGATATATGTCATCATGTTTCATAATGTCAATCATTAAGTCCAGCAGATCCTTAAATATAGTACATAGTCCAAGTTTATTTATTTTACCAGAATATTTGTTAAACATACTACAGTCATATTCCAGGACAAAGATAAGGACAAAGATAAGGACAAAGATAACGACAAAGACAAGGACAAAGATAACGACAAAGATAACGACAAAGATAGCGACAAAGATAACGACAAAGATAACGACAAAGATAACGACAAAGATAAGGACAAAGATAACGACAAAGATAAGGACAAAGATAAGGACAAAGATAAGGACAAAGATAACGACAAAGTTAACGACAAAGACAAGGACAAAGATAAGGACTAAGATAACGACAAAGATAAGGACAAAGATAAGGACAAAGATAACGACAAAGATAAGGACAAAGATAACGACAAAGATAACGACAAAGATAAGGACAAAGATAAGGACAAAGATTAGGACAAAGATAAGGACAAAGATAACGACAAAGATAATGACAAAGATAACGACAAAGATAAGGACAAAGATAACGACAAAGATAAGGACAAAGATAAGGACAAAGATAAGGACAAAGATAAGGACAAAGATAACGCCAAAGATAACGACAAAGATAACGATAAAGATAAGGACAAAGATAACGACAAAGATAAGGACAAAGATAAGGACAAAGATAAGGACAAAGATAAGGATAAAGATAAGGATAAGGATTAAGATAAGGATAAAGATAAGACAATTTCTTTATTAGTTGAGTTACCCCAAAAGATAACCCCATATCTGAGAACAGATTCAGTTAGCCCGTAAGACTTAGTAAGCGGTTAATAACGCATCTACGTTAACCGTTCGTGAAAGCATATGCAAGGCGTACGCACTACTGCTTATTCTTTTAGTCAGGGTCTCAATGTGCGCCTTCCAATTTAAATTCCGATCGATTGTCAGTCCTAGAAACTTAGTTGTATTAACTGTGTCAATCGTAATGTCATTGTACTTTATGTCAAGATTAGGAAGAGTCAGTGAGCGTTGGCTAAAATGCATCATAACTGTCTTATTTAAATTTATTTTTAAATGGTTATTATCCACCCATTTTATAATTTTTAGCAAAGTATTACTTATTTCCTCTTTATAGAAATCTATTTGATTGCACGGTATTGTTATTGTAGGTACTGTCATCTGCGAATAATGTCACCGGATGTTTGATTGCCATTGGAAAGTCATTTATATAGATAGTAAAAAGCGGTGGTCCCAGTATACTTCCTTGTGGAACTCCGTAGACAACGTCGCGTTCATCCGATACGAATATTTCGTCTCTTTTGGTACTAGTATTTAGTCTGCTTATTTCAGTCATTTGTTTTCTGTAAGTTAGGTACGATTTTAAGAGCTCAAGAACGTTTCCTCTTACCCCGTAAGCTTCAAGCTTTTTCAATAAAATATCATGTTGCACGTAGTCGAATGCTTGGGTCATGTCACAAAATATCGCACATACTGGTTTATTTATATCCATATTTGTCATAATAGTATGCAAAAAGTAATAAATTGCCATGTTAATTGTCTTGTTTTTCCTAAATCCTTTTTGTTCGTTGCAAAGAATATTATTTTTCTCTAAATAAAAATTAAGTTCCATATAAATGTACTCTTCAATTATTTTCGAGAATATCGGAATCAAGAGAGCTTCGTATAATTTTTAAATATTATTTTATTCTGGAGAGTAGGTTTTAATCGGAACTGCCAAAGTAATTGCCGTTTTTTCACACTGCATCTTTTAATTCATTTTTGTTTTTTATGGACATTAATCGAAATCATAGTTTCGGGGAAGCACTGTTTGTATAGCAATGAGAAGATATCTGAAAACAAATTAAACGCTACATTTGGGTCATTTGCTTCATATACTTCTTAAAACGACAGACTCCGCAGATAGGCTTTAAATTTATTAATGTTATCGTTACTATAATCACGTTTTCTCCTACTCCACCGACTAAAAGTACATATCGTGCTTATTGGGCATTTCAGTAGTTGGGCTGTGTGATCCGATAACGCTAATTCTAATACCGACGATTGACAGCGCCTGTTAAAGTTATGCGCAAAATTGTCAATGCATGTTTTGCTGTTAATACGAGTTGGTTGATAAAGCTCCAGTTTCAAGTTAAAACTTACTAACATATTTTCGAATTCTATTGACTGATTAGTTCTTTTAAGTACATCTATATTAAAGTCTCCCACTAATACAATATTTTTACAATCAATTTTTATTAAAAATTGTAATATGTGTTCTAATTTATTAATACATTCATTGAAATTATTAGAATTTGGTACTCTGTAAATACAAACACATACAATTTTATGGATAGTCAGTTCAATGGCACAACATTCAAAGACACCACTTGCAGATATTTTTGCTATTTTTGGCAGTTCTCTCCATTGGTGATCGGATCTCACTAGTATGCAAGCTCCACCTCTTTTGGTTTCATTTCGATTGAAACAGGCTGCTAGGCAGTAATTGTACAGATTCAGATGTTTTTCATACGTTTCCATCATAAAATGCTCCGTAATACATAAGACATCTACGACTATTTTTCTATCAATTAATTCATTTAAACAAACTGCAAGAGAATCGCATTTGGATAGCAGTCCTGCAATATTTTGGTGCATGATGTAAATATGTTTAGTCAAGAAAAAAAATTTCCCCTGTTTTATTAGCGTCAATCAAACTTTGATATATGTCGTCATGTTTCATAATGTCAATCATTAAGTCCAGCAGATCCTTAAATATAGTACATAGTCCAAGTTTATTTATTTTACCAGAATATTTGTTAAACATACTACAGTCATATTCCAGGACAAAGATAAGGAAAAAGATAAGGACAAAGACAACGAAAAAGACAAGGACAAAGATAACGACAAAGATAACGACAAAGATAGCGACAAAGATAACGACAAAGATAACGACAAAGATGAGGACAAAGATAACGACAACGATAAGGACAAAGATAACGACAACGATAAGGACAAAGATAAGGACAAAGATAACGACAAAGATAAGGACAAAGATAACGACACAGATAAGGACAAAGATAACGACAAAGAGAAGGGCAAAGATAACGACAAAGATAAGGACAAAGGTAACGACAAAGATAAGGACAAAGATAAGGACAAAGATAAGGACTAAGATAAGGACAAAGATAACGACAAAGATAAGGACAAAGATAAGGACAAAGATAAGGACAAAGATAACGCCAAAGATAACGACAAAGATAACGATAAAGATAAGGACAAAGATAACGACAAAGATAAGGACAAAGATAAGGACAAAGATAAGGACAAAGATAAGGATAAAGATAAGGATAAGGATTAAGATAAGGATAAAGATAAGACAATTTCTTTATTAGTTGAGTTACCCCAAAAGATAACCCCATATCTGAGAACAGATTCAGTTAGCCCGTAAGACTTAGTAAGCGGTTAATAACGCATCTACGTTAACCGTTCGTGAAAGCATATGCAAGGCGTACGCACTACTGCTTATTCTTTTAGTCAGGGTCTCAATGTGCGCCTTCCAATTTAAATTCCGATCGATTGTCAGTCCTAGAAACTTAGTTGTATTAACTGTGTCAATCGTAATGTCATTGTACTTTATGTCAAGATTAGGAAGAGTCAGTGAGCGTTGGCTAAAATGCATCATAACTGTCTTATTTAAATTTATTTTTAAATGGTTATTATCCACCCATTTTATAATTTTTAGCAAAGTATTACTTATTTCCTCTTTATAGAAATCTATTTGATTGCACGGTATTGTTATTGTAGGTACTGTCATCTGCGAATAATGTCACCGGATGTTTGATTGCCATTGGAAAGTCATTTATATAGATAGTAAAAAGCGGTGGTCCCAGTATACTTCCTTGTGGAACTCCGTAGACAACGTCGCGTTCATCCGATACGAATATTTCGTCTCTTTTGGTACTAGTATTTAGTCTGCTTATTTCAGTCATTTGTTTTCTGTAAGTTAGGTACGATTTTAAGAGCTCAAGAACGTTTCCTCTTACCCCGTAAGCTTCAAGCTTTTTCAATAAAATATCATGTTGCACGTAGTCGAATGCTTGGGTCATGTCACAAAATATCGCACATACTGGTTTATTTATATCCATATTTGTCATAATAGTATGCAAAAAGTAATAAATTGCCATGTTAATTGTCTTGTTTTTCCTAAATCCTTTTTGTTCGTTGCAAAGAATATTATTTTTCTCTAAATAAAAATTAAGTTCCATATAAATGTACTCTTCAATTATTTTCGAGAATATCGGAATCAAGAGAGCTTCGTATAATTTTTAAATATTATTTTATTCTGGAGAGTAGGTTTTAATCGGAACTGCCAAAGTAATTGCCGTTTTTTCACACTGCATCTTTTAATTCATTTTTGTTTTTTTATGGACATTAATCGAAATCATAGTTTCGGGGAAGCACTGTTTGTATAGCAATGAGAAGATATCTGAAAACAAATTAAACGCTACATTTGGGTCATTTGCTTCATATACTTCTTAAAACGACAGACTCCGCAGATAGGCTTTAAATTTATTAATGTTATCGTTACTATAATCACGTTTTCTCCTACTCCACCGACTAAAAGTACATATCGTGCTTATTGGGCATTTCAGTAGTTGGGCTGTGTGATCCGATAACGCTAATTCTAATACCGACGATTGACAGCGCCTGTTAAAGTTATGCGCAAAATTGTCAATGCATGTTTTGCTGTTAATACGAGTTGGTTGATAAAGCTCCAGTTTCAAGTTAAAACTTACTAACATATTTTCGAATTCTATTGACTGATTAGTTCTTTTAAGTACATCTATATTAAAGTCTCCCACTAATACAATATTTTTACAATCAATTTTTATTAAAAATTGTAATATGTGTTCTAATTTATTAATACATTCATTGAAATTATTAGAATTTGGTACTCTGTAAATACAAACACATACAATTTTATGGATAGTCAGTTCAATGGCACAACATTCAAAGACACCACTTGCAGATATTTTTGCTATTTTTGGCAGTTCTCTCCATTGGTGATCGGATCTCACTAGTATGCAAGCTCCACCTCTTTTGGTTTCATTTCGATTGAAACAGGCTGCTAGGCAGTAATTGTACAGATTCAGATGTTTTTCATACGTTTCCATCATAAAATGCTCCGTAATACATAAGACATCTACGACTATTTTTCTATCAATTAATTCATTTAAACAAACTGCAAGAGAATCGCATTTGGATAGCAGTCCTGCAATATTTTGGTGCATGATGTAAATATGTTTAGTCAAGAAAAAAAATTTCCCCTGTTTTATTAGCGTCAATCAAACTTTGATATATGTCATCATGTTTCATAATGTCAATCATTAAGTCCAGCAGATCCTTAAATATAGTACATAGTCCAAGTTTATTTATTTTACCAGAATATTTGTTAAACATACTACAGTCATATTCCAGGACAAAGATAAGGAAAAAGATAAGGACAAAGTCAACGAAAAAGACAAGGACAAAGATAACGACAAAGATAACGACAAAGATAGCGACAAAGATAACGACAAAGATAACGACAAAGATGAGGACAAAGATAACGACAACGATAAGGACAAAGATAACGACAACGATAAGGACAAAGATAAGGACAAAGATAACGACAAAGATAAGGACAAAGATAACGACACAGATAAGGACAAAGATAACGACAAAGAGAAGGGCAAAGATAACGACAAAGATAACGACAAAGATAACGACAAAGATAAGGACAAAGATAAGGACAAAGATAAGGACTAAGATAAGGACAAAGATAACGACAAAGATAAGGACAAAGATAACGACAAAGATAACGACAAAGATATGGACAAAGATAAGGACAAAGATAAGGACTAAGATAACGACAAAGATAAGGACAAAGATAAGGACAAAGATAACGACAAAGATAAGGACAAAGATAAGGACAAAGATAAGGACAAAGATAAGGATTAAGATAAGGATAAAGATAAGACAATTTCTTTATTAGTTGAGTTACCCCAAAAGATAACCCCATATCTGAGAACAGATTCAGTTAGCCCGTAAGACTTAGTAAGCGGTTAATAACGCATCTACGTTAACCGTTCGTGAAAGCATATGCAAGGCGTACGCACTACTGCTTATTCTTTTAGTCAGGGTCTCAATGTGCGCCTTCCAATTTAAATTCCGATCGATTGTCAGTCCTAGAAACTTAGTTGTATTAACTGTGTCAATCGTAATGTCATTGTACTTTATGTCAAGATTAGGAAGAGTCAGTGAGCGTTGGCTAAAATGCATCATAACTGTCTTATTTAAATTTATTTTTAAATGGTTATTATCCACCCATTTTATAATTTTTAGCAAAGTATTACTTATTTCCTCTTTATAGAAATCTATTTGATTGCACGGTATTGTTATTGTAGGTACTGTCATCTGCGAATAATGTCACCGGATGTTTGATTGCCATTGGAAAGTCATTTATATAGATAGTAAAAAGCGGTGGTCCCAGTATACTTCCTTGTGGAACTCCGTAGACAACGTCGCGTTCATCCGATACGAATATTTCGTCTCTTTTGGTACTAGTATTTAGTCTGCTTATTTCAGTCATTTGTTTTCTGTAAGTTAGGTACGATTTTAAGAGCTCAAGAACGTTTCCTCTTACCCCGTAAGCTTCAAGCTTTTTCAATAAAATATCATGTTGCACGTAGTCGAATGCTTGGGTCATGTCACAAAATATCGCACATACTGGTTTATTTATATCCATATTTGTCATAATAGTATGCAAAAAGTAATAAATTGCCATGTTAATTGTCTTGTTTTTCCTAAATCCTTTTTGTTCGTTGCAAAGAATATTATTTTTCTCTAAATAAAAATTAAGTTCCATATAAATGTACTCTTCAATTATTTTCGAGAATATCGGAATCAAGAGAGCTTCGTATAATTTTTAAATATTATTTTATTCTGGAGAGTAGGTTTTAATCGGAACTGCCAAAGTAATTGCCGTTTTTTCACACTGCATCTTTTAATTCATTTTTGTTTTTTATGGACATTAATCGAAATCATAGTTTCGGGGAAGCACTGTTTGTATAGCAATGAGAAGATATCTGAAAACAAATTAAACGCTACATTTGGGTCATTTGCTTCATATACTTCTTAAAACGACAGACTCCGCAGATAGGCTTTAAATTTATTAATGTTATCGTTACTATAATCACGTTTTCTCCTACTCCACCGACTAAAAGTACATATCGTGCTTATTGGGCATTTCAGTAGTTGGGCTGTGTGATCCGATAACGCTAATTCTAATACCGACGATTGACAGCGCCTGTTAAAGTTATGCGCAAAATTGTCAATGCATGTTTTGCTGTTAATACGAGTTGGTTGATAAAGCTCCAGTTTCAAGTTAAAACTTACTAACATATTTTCGAATTGTATTGACTGATTAGTTCTTTTAAGTACATCTATATTAAAGTCTCCCACTAATACAATATTTTTACAATCAATTTTTATTAAAAATTGTAATATGTGTTCTAATTTATTAATACATTCATTGAAATTATTAGAATTTGGTACTCTGTAAATACAAACACATACAATTTTATGGATAGTCAGTTCAATGGCACAACATTCAAAGACACCACTTGCAGATATTTTTGCTATTTTTGGCAGTTCTCTCCATTGGTGATCGGATCTCACTAGTATGCAAGCTCCACCTCTTTTGGTTTCATTTCGATTGAAACAGGCTGCTAGGCAGTAATTGTACAGATTCAGATGTTTTTCATACGTTTCCATCATAAAATGCTCCGTAATACATAAGACATCTACGACTATTTTTCTATCAATTAATTCATTTAAACAAACTGCAAGAGAATCGCATTTGGATAGCAGTCCTGCAATATTTTGGTGCATGATGTAAATATGTTTAGTCAAGAAAAAAAATTTCCCCTGTTTTATTAGCGTCAATCAAACTTTGATATATGTCATCATGTTTCATAATGTCAATCATTAAGTCCAGCAGATCCTTAAATATAGTACATAGTCCAAGTTTATTTATTTTACCAGAATATTTGTTAAACATACTACAGTCATATTCCAGGACAAAGATAAGGACAAAGATAAGGACAAAGATAAGGACAAAGATAACGACAAAGACAAGGACAAAGGTAACGACAAAGATAACGACAAAGATAGCGACAAAGATAACGACAAAGATAACGACAAAGATAACGACAAAGATAAGGACAAAGATAACGACAACGATAAGGACAAAGATAACGACAACGATAAGGACAAAGATAAGGACAAAGATAACGACAAAGATAACGACAAAGATAACGACAAAGATAACGACAGAGATAAGGACAAAAATAACGACACAGATAAGGACAAAGATAACGACAAAGAGAAGGGCAAAAATAACGACAAAGATAACGTCAAAGATAAGGACAAAGATAAGGACAAAGATAAGGACAAAGATAAGGACAAAGATAAGGACTAAGATAAGGACAAAGATAACGACAAAGATAAGGACAAAGATAACGACAAAGATAACGACAAAGATATGGACAAAGATAAGGACAAAGATAAGGACTAAGATAAGGACAAAGATAACGACAAAGATAAGGACAAAGATAACGACAAAGATAAGGACAAAGATAAGGACAAAGATAAGGACAAAGATAAGGACAAAGATAAGGACAAAGATAAGGACAAAGATAAGGACAAAGATAACGACAAAGATAACGACAAAGATAACGACAATGATAAGGACAAAGATAACGACAAAGATAAGGACAAAGATAACGACAAAGATAACGACAAAGATAACGACAAAGATAACGACAAAGATAACGACAAAGATAACGACAAAGATAACGACAAAGATAAGGACAAAGATAACGACAAAGATAACGACAAAGATAACGACAAAGATAACGACAAAGATAACGACAAAGATAAGGACAAAGATAAGGACAAAGATAAGGACAAAGATAACAACAAAGATAAGGATAAAGATAAGGATAAAGACAGGATAAAGATAAGGATAAAGATAAGGATTAAGATAAGGATAAAGATAAGACAATTTCTTTATTAGTTGAGTTACCCCAAAAGATAACCCCATATCTGAGAACAGATTCAGTTAGCCCGTAGTAAGCGGTTAATAACGCATCTACGTTAACCGTTCGTGAAAGCATATGCAAGGCGTACGCACTACTGCTTATTCTTTTAGTCAGGGTCTCAATGTGCGCCTTCCAATTTAAATTCCGATCGATTGTCAGTCCTAGAAACTTAGTTGTATTAACTGTGTCAATCGTAATGTCATTGTACTTTATGTCAAGATTAGGAAGAGTCAGTGAGCGTTGGCTAAAATGCATCACAACTGTCTTATTTAAATTTAGTTTTAAATGGTTATTATCCACCCATTCTATAATTTTTAGCAAAGTATTACTTATTTCCTCTTTATAGAAATCTATTTGATTGCACGGTATTGTTATTGTAGGTACTGTCATCTGCGAATAATGTCACCGGATGTTTGATTGCCATTGGAAAGTCATTTATATAGATAGTAAAAAGCGGTGGTCCCAGTATACTTCCTTGTGGAACTCCGTAGACAACGTCGCGTTCATCCGATACGAATATATCTTCTCTTTTGGTACTAGTATTTAGTCTGCTTATTTCAGTCATTTGTTTTCTGTAAGTTAGGTACGATTTTAAGAGCTCAAGAACGTTTCCTCTTACCCCGTAAGCTTCAAGCTTTTTCAATAAAATATCATGTTGCACGTAGTCGAATGCTTGGGTCATGTCACAAAATATCGCACATACTGGTTTATTTATATCCATATTTGTCATAATAGTATGTAAAAAGTCATAAATTGCCATGTTAATTGTCTTGTTTTCCTAAATCCTTTTTGTTCTTTGCAAAGAATATTATTTTTCTCTAAACAAAAATTATGTTCCATATAAATGTACTCTTCAATTATTTTCGAGAATATCGGAATCAAGAGAGCTTCGTATAATTTTTAAATATTATTTTATTCTGGAGAGTAGGTTTTAATCGGAACTGCCAAAGTAATTGCCGTTTTTTCACACTGCATCTTTTAATTCATTTTTGTTTTTTATGGACATTAATCGAAATCATAGTTTCGGGGAAGCACTGTTTGTATAGCAATGAGAAGATATCTGAAAACGAATTAAACGCTACATTTGGGTCATTTGCTTCATATACTTCTGAAAACGACAGACTCCGCAGATAGGCTTTAAATTTATTAATGTTATCGTTACTATAATCACGTTTTCTCCTACTCCACCGACTAAAAGTACATATCGTGCTTATTGGGCATTTCAGTAGTTGGGCTGTGTGATCCGATAACGCTAATTCTAATACCGACGATTGACAGCGCCTGTTAAAGTTATGCGCAAAATTGTCAATGCATGTTTTGCTGTTAATACGAGTTGGTTGATAAAGCTCCAGTTTCAAGTTAAAACTTACTAACATATTTTCGAATTCTATTGACTGATTAGTTCTTTTAAGTACATCTATATTAAAGTCTCCCACTAATACAATATTTTTACAATCAATTTTTATTAAAAATTGTAATATGTGTTCTAATTTATTAATACATTCATTGAAATTATTAGAATTTGGTACTCTGTAAATACAAACACATACAATTTTATGGATAGTCAATTCAATGGCACAACATTTAAAGACACCACTTGCAGATATTTTTGCTATTTTTGGCAGTTCTCTCCATTGGTGATCGGATCTCACTAGTATGCAAGCTCCACCTCTTTTGGTTTCATTTCGATTGAAACAGGCTGCTAGGCAGTAATTGTACAGATTCAGATGTTTTTCATACGTTTCCATCATAAAATGCTCCGTAATACATAAGACATCTACGACTATTTTTCTATCAATTAATTCATTTAAACAAACTGCAAGAGAATCGCATTTGGATAGCAGTCCTGCAATATTTTGGTGCATGATGTAAATATGTTTAGTCAAGAAAAAAAAAATCCCCTGTTTTATTAGCGTCAATCAAACTTTGATATATGTCATCATGTTTCATAATGTCAATCATTAAGTCCAGCAGATCCTTAAATATAGTACATAGTCCAAGTTTATTTATTTTACCAGAATATTTGTTAAACATACTACAGTCATATTCCAGGACAAAGATAAGGACAAAGATAAGGACAAAGATAAGGACAAAGATAAGGACAAAGATAACGACAAAGACAAGGACAAAGGTAACGACAAAGATAACGACAAAGATAGCGACAAAGATAACGACAAAGATAACGACAAAGATAACGACAAAGATAAGGACAAAGATAACGACAACGATAAGGACAAAGATAACGACAACGATAAGGACAAAGATAAGGACAAAGATAACGACAAAGATAACGACAAAGATAACGACAAAGATAACGACAGAGATAAGGACAAAAATAACGACACAGATAAGGACAAAGATAACGACAAAGAGAAGGGCAAAAATAACGACAAAGATAACGTCAAAGATAAGGACAAAGATAAGGACAAAGATAAGGACTAAGATAAGGACAAAGATAACGACAAAGATAAGGACAAAGATAACGACAAAGATATGGACAAAGATAAGGACAAAGATAAGGACAAAGATAAGGACTAAGATAAGGACAAAGATAACGACAAAGATAAGGACAAAGATAACGACAAAGATAAGGACAAAGATAAGGACAAAGATAAGGACAAAGATAAGGACAAAGATAAGGACAAAGATAAGGACAAAGATAACGACAAAGATAACGACAAAGATAACGACAATGATAAGGACAAAGATAACGACAAAGATAAGGACAAAGATAACGACAAAGATAACGACAAAGATAACGACAAAGATAACGACAAAGATAACGACAAAGATAACGACAAAGATAACGACAAAGATAACGACAAAGATAACGACAAAGATAACGACAAAGATAAGGACAAAGATAAGGACAAAGATAAGGACAAAGATAACAACAAAGATAAGGATAAAGATAAGGATAAAGACAGGATAAAGATAAGGATAAAGATAAGGATTAAGATAAGGATAAAGATAAGACAATTTCTTTATTAGTTGAGTTACCCCAAAAGATAACCCCATATCTGAGAACAGATTCAGTTAGCCCGTAGTAAGCGGTTAATAACGCATCTACGTTAACCGTTCGTGAAAGCATATGCAAGGCGTACGCACTACTGCTTATTCTTTTAGTCAGGGTCTCAATGTGCGCCTTCCAATTTAAATTCCGATCGATTGTCAGTCCTAGAAACTTAGTTGTATTAACTGTGTCAATCGTAATGTCATTGTACTTTATGTCAAGATTAGGAAGAGTCAGTGAGCGTTGGCTAAAATGCATCACAACTGTCTTATTTAAATTTAGTTTTAAATGGTTATTATCCACCCATTCTATAATTTTTAGCAAAGTATTACTTATTTCCTCTTTATAGAAATCTATTTGATTGCACGGTATTGTTATTGTAGGTACTGTCATCTGCGAATAATGTCACCGGATGTTTGATTGCCATTGGAAAGTCATTTATATAGATAGTAAAAAGCGGTGGTCCCAGTATACTTCCTTGTGGAACTCCGTAGACAACGTCGCGTTCATCCGATACGAATATATCTTCTCTTTTGGTACTAGTATTTAGTCTGCTTATTTCAGTCATTTGTTTTCTGTAAGTTAGGTACGATTTTAAGAGCTCAAGAACGTTTCCTCTTACCCCGTAAGCTTCAAGCTTTTTCAATAAAATATCATGTTGCACGTAGTCGAATGCTTGGGTCATGTCACAAAATATCGCACATACTGGTTTATTTATATCCATATTTGTCATAATAGTATGTAAAAAGTCATAAATTGCCATGTTAATTGTCTTGTTTTCCTAAATCCTTTTTGTTCTTTGCAAAGAATATTATTTTTCTCTAAATAAAAATTATGTTCCATATAAATGTACTCTTCAATTATTTTCGAGAATATCGGAATCAAGAGAGCTTCGTATAATTTTTAAATATTATTTTATTCTGGAGAGTAGGTTTTAATCGGAACTGCCAAAGTAATTGCCGTTTTTTCACACTGCATCTTTTAATTCATTTTTGTTTTTTATGGACATTAATCGAAATCATAGTTTCGGGGAAGCACTGTTTGTATAGCAATGAGAAGATATCTGAAAACGAATTAAACGCTACATTTGGGTCATTTGCTTCATATACTTCTGAAAACGACAGACTCCGCAGATAGGCTTTAAATTTATTAATGTTATCGTTACTATAATCACGTTTTCTCCTACTCCACCGACTAAAAGTACATATCGTGCTTATTGGGCATTTCAGTAGTTGGGCTGTGTGATCCGATAACGCTAATTCTAATACCGACGATTGACAGCGCCTGTTAAAGTTATGCGCAAAATTGTCAATGCATGTTTTGCTGTTAATACGAGTTGGTTGATAAAGCTCCAGTTTCAAGTTAAAACTTACTAACATATTTTCGAATTCTATTGACTGATTAGTTCTTTTAAGTACATCTATATTAAAGTCTCCCACTAATACAATATTTTTACAATCTGTTTTTATTAAAAATTGTAATATGTGTTCTAATTTATTAATACATTCATTGAAATTATTAGAATTTGGTACTCTGTAAATACAAACACATACAATTTTATGGATAGTCAGTTCAATGGCACAACATTCAAAGACACCACTTGCAGATATTTTTGCTATTTTTGGCAGTTCTCTCCATTGGTGATCGGATCTCACTAGTATGCAAGCTCCACCTCTTTTGGTTTCATTTCGATTGAAACAGGCTGCTAGGCAGTAATTGTATAGATTCAGATGTTTTTCATACGTTTCCATCATAAAATGCTCCGTAATACATAAGACATCTACGACTATGTTTCTATCAATTAATTCATTTAAACAAACTGCAAGAGAATCGCATTTGGATAGCAGTCCTGCAATATTTTGGTGCATGATGTAAATATGTTTAGTCAAGAAAAAAAAATTCCCCTGTTTTATTAGCGTCAATCAAACTTTGATATATGTCATCATGTTTCATAATGTCAATCATTAAGTCCAGCAGATCCTTAAATATAGTACATAGTCCAAGTTTATTTATTTTACCAGAATATTTGTTAAACATACTACAGTCATATTCCAGGACTTCGATTATAGATTTCGTTATTAAATTAGTTTGACATGAACGAGCGTGGCAGTTGAGAGCTTGTCATGCTCACACAAATGTTTTGCTGATGGTGGCGCGTGTTTTGGATCATTTGATTCCCTTCAAAATGGTTGAGTTAGATGGTGCTGATGCACGCGTCATGTTCGTGAACGGGCGCCGTCAGTTGAAACTGGTCATCTCTTACCTGCCACTGGCTTATTTTAATCTGTACCTGCATTTTGAATTGTTTATATGTTTTTCTTGTTCTTTGCATTGTCCTCACATATAGAAGCAATCAATGTTAATGTTAACAAGATTTTTGTAACACATCACATGGTTTAAAAGAGTGTCCGTGGAGTTTCTTGCACGTTCTTCTCCATAGAGATCTACGCTTTGGAACGTGCAAATAGCTTCATGTTTTTGACTGACCGACTTTGACAATTCAAAAGTGCCTGTAAATGGTTTATTTGAAATATACGATTTGATTTGATTTGATTTGGACAAAGATAAGGACAAAGATAACGACAAAGATAAGGACAAAAATAACGACAAAGATAACGACAAAGATAACGACAAAGATAAGAACAAAGATAACGACAAAGATAAGGACAAAGATAAGGACAAAGATAACGACAAAGATAACGACAAAGATAAAGACAAAGATAACGACAAAGATAACGACAAAGATAAGGACAAAGATAAGGACAAAGATAAGGACAAAGATAAGGACAAAGATAAGGACAAAGATAAGGACAAAGATAAGGGCAAAGATAAGGCGAAATTTTAGAAATTTCTGAAAAAGGTACCTAACATCCACCTCCGCCTCCACCATAAACTCCACTTCCGGCATAAGTCGTGGCGTTGTCGAGTTGTTGAGTTATCCGTTTAATCTGTAGCTTGTACGGCCAAAGATACGAAACGGCAACGTCCCGGCTGCTTTCAGCCAATCCGATCGTTTGCTGTGCTCTGATTGGCTCATTTAAATCGGATCAACATTAGCAAGGTGGATTTGTATATTGGATCAACTTCGGCGAACGCTAGTAAGCAGTCCCGTGAGTGTAGATGTTGATCCGGTCGGAGCCACATTAGTTACCAGAAATGCATATTGGATCAACAAAAGGCGGCCGGATCAACATGCATTTTCGGATCAACAAAGTGCTCGCGTGAAGTCGCGTCAGATCAACATTTACCGTAAAGGGATATCTATCTATATATATATATATATATATATATATATATATATGTCGGAGTTGGTTATCAATTTAAGATGTGGGTACTTTAAAAAAAATGCTATATTCTGCAAACAGAATTGGTTTGATTATCTTAATGTTAATTTAAGTGATTTGAATTATCAGTTATTGTCTAATAAATCAAAACATGATTTTTTGAGTACTCTGTGTACACAAGAATTGGTTTTTAGCAACTTAATGCAATTATAGTAACCTTTTGTTTTCTTGGATTACGAATGATGACATGTTGCTTTAATTTTAAAAAGATTTACTTTGTGATTTCATTATTGTTTATTTACGACAATTATTCTTGTATTATTTGATTACTTTCTAATGTGATTCTTATTAGATTTAGTACATTTTGTATCAAATAAACGCGTGACGTACTTCCGTGCGTCAACGGACAGAGTTGTCGTGGAGGGATTACAAAGTGGGGGCATCGTCCTATAAAACAGCTTGCACTCGGTAAGCTCGTCAGTCAACACACATAACGGTCCCCTCTGCCTGAAGCGTGACCGGCTCGCTCTGGAAGCGTGACAGGCGGGGGATCAGCACCCTCGGCAGGGAGCGTCCCAAAAGTCGGCGCCTACGTCGCTGGTCGTCTCTCGCCGGGCCTCCTCCGGGCAACCAGAGGTCTCACCTGGTGGGGACTGACCGCCGTAGGGTCGTGAAGAAACGGCACTGCGAGACAGTGCCGTGGCGCCCTCTGCTGACACAATGACAGAAACACACAGGCATCGCAGCGACAAGTCGCGCATGCCATCAGGCCATGCCTATATTGGCCACCCAACGACGTGCCCGTGTTCACGGGCACGCACAACCTGCTGCCGCGGGCAAAAGGCATAGCCTATACCCGCTCGCCGCGCCCCCTTGCCGGGGCGCCGCGACTACTCTACGGGGAGCTCGTCAGTCGGTCTTCGGATTCGACTCGATACAGAGCTCCCCTGCTCCCGACAAAACTGTCGGTTTACTTGGTACAGCGCTGCTGTATATTGACATAGCTGTATTTGGCTTGCCGATAGTGAGCGATACACTGTGTAATTGGGTGGCTTGGCCACGAACTGTGACCTTAAAAAGCCTGTTCGCCTAACTTTTTACCTGCTTTATCTTTTTCTAATTATCATTTTTGACTGTGTATTGTGTACCTTTTTGTATTGTGTATTGTGTGTGTACCCAGTGGCGTGCCTAGGGTTTCAAAATAAGGCAAGCCCAATAAAATTTTAACCGATTTCAAAAAAAGAAAGTTCAGTTTTCGACTGAGTATATAGGTACCTTCGTATGTATCATCGCAATTTTCTCATAAACTGATATAGATGTCTCAATTCGTTGTTTACCAAAATTACCGAAAGAAACCATTGCACACAGGTGTTTATGGGAATTTGCGTGCCTTTTAATGGCGCCAGATATGTTATTTAAATCATTATAACCAGATGTATTCCAAACGGAATCCTCATTCGAAAAAAATAGGCACCACCACGAACACAACTTATTAGTGTGCGAACAGCCAACAATCCAACTAGTTTTATACACTGATCTATTAAATTTTCGTTTATGCGATTTACTAGTCTGAGAAAAACACAGATTAGGCGTCGGTTTTAATGAAGAAATTAACTGTTTTTTCTGAGCAAAGTTTAAAGATTTTACCTTATCTTCGCCAATCAAAACTTGAACGCATTTTAAATCCTCACAAGGTACAATTACCTCCATTGTTGTAGGTAAGTCACCAAAACAATTGTATCACTGAGAAAATCTAAGAAAACACACAAAAAACTTTGACAACATAACTTTTCAACTCTCAAGCAAATAAAACTGGAGTGAGTTGCACTCCGGTGTCAAGAACTACTTACGCAGAGTTGCAGTGTTATCATTTAGGCAAAAAAAGTAGCCAGGTATATGAAAAATCTAGCTAGATGTCGCAAATTTTTTATTTTTAAGATATTGCTTGAATATTTAATTTCGTTATTTTAAAAAGTCGCTAGTTTTTATTGTTGTTAAATCTTAAAAAAGTCCCCAAACTCGTTAAAAATCTCCAAGATCTCACAACGTCGCTAAAACGGCAACACTGCAGAGTTGGCAAGGTGACAAGGTCACGCATACGCGTGCAACTTCATACGCATGCACGGCTTAATCTTGCATACTGATCGATTTGTAGACGCACAAGGTTTAGAACTCGTTATACGGCACATCGTTATAAGTGCGAAAGTGACGGAGATAGTATTTGAAAGCCCGGTAAAAGCCGGTACGTGTAAGCGAGATAGCTATATGTAGATGCTGCAAATGCGACACTCTGCGCGCGAACAATCGCGATGTGTAGTTATGTAGTAATGTGGCATAGGTAGATACTTTGTGTTATTTTGATAAGAATTAAGCGCGCGAACTTTTAAATAGTTCGGGTTTGATATTGATTCTCTATCGAGCATTTTAGTTGGCTTTTGGGCTTATATGAAGGTACCGCCACTGTGTGTACCTACCTGCATTAAATAAAAACTCTGTAATTGGTTATACAGTCTTGTTTATCCCAATAAAATGGGAACTCCAAACCCTGACGATATACCCCTCGGCACTCCTGATCCTACATATATATATATATATTTTATGTGTGTTCGCGGATAACTTCGTCGTATATGATTTCGATGAATCTTTTTTTATATGAAAGGGTATGCTTCCGATATGGTCCCATTGCCACCACGTCAGGATCTGATGATGGAAACCCTGAGAAATTGAGGGCAACTCTCGAAAATTGTAGGCACGCATCTGGTAAAAACTTGATATTCGTGTGTATATCGGGTGATACTACAAAAGAATGAAGGTTTGGATCAAACCTGATGATGGAGACGACAGAAAGTCAAGGGAACTCCACATCGGTATGTAGGAACTACCAAGTGTTTGGGCTTATTTTATTCGTATTGACGAGAACTTTACACCGAAAGCACTTAGTAATTTTATTTTCATTACATAACATCACGTCGGTACGCTGTGAATGGATATGCAACATCACGCCGGTACGCTGTGAATGGGTACGCAGGTACCACGAAAAAGTGAAAAATAAAAAACTTTTTTACAAAAAATGTAACCGACTTCCAAAACAAAACACTACAAAGTATAAAATAACTTTAATTTCGGAAGTCGGTGTTTTTGGTTATTTCGGTTTTTGACACCGACTTCCGAAATATGTTCGGTTACATGGAGTGACATGTCGTTTGGGCTTCTTATTTTGATAGATCTCTCACTTTTGGTTGGATTTATTTAAAGATACAAACCACTTGTAGTATTTATCTCTATTACACCAAATTCTTTAAAAAAATAGGAAGTTATTTATTTTCTAAGACTATGCTTTGTATGACGTCGGCTTAGTATGCCGTCTTTGTCACTTCCCTTCGATGTCATTGTAAGCGGATTCTACTGTACCTGTAATAATACTGGGAAGGTCTAAATAAGAGTATCTTACCTTCCGATGTCTCTTCTCAATATGGCTGACCAGCGTCAACTCGTGATCAAACCCAACGATGCAGTCTTCACACTTGTAAGGCAGCTTCAAGTATCCTTCGTTTTTGGCCATGCGCTCCCTTTCTTCCTTCAGTTCCTTTTCCGTTAATATCACTATTCCGATCTTTCCTTCGTACCTGAAGACAAGCAATGGAAAAGGCGTTAATTTGAAAAAATCTATGTCGTACCGTCCGACGCTGATCCACAAGAGCTGACATAGCCCGAAGGATCGCCGAACTGAAGTGGCAGAGGGCAGGCTCATTGCTCGCAGAACAGATGATTGATGGGGCTGAAAAGTTCTGGAGTGGCGACCGCGTACCGGAAGACGCAGCGTTGGAAGACCTCCACAAGGTAGACCGATGACCTGGTGAGGGTCGCGGGTAGCCGATGGATGCGAGACGCGCAGGACCAGATATCGTGGCGACACTTGGGGGAGGCCTATGTCCAGCAGTAGTCGTCTTTCAGCTGATATGTTGATGATGAAGTATGTAGGTATAATACGGTGTATTTTACTAAAGCATTTCATGGGGGGTAGATCACTCAAACCCTGCCTACAGCCTTGGCCAGACCGTTCGATCAATCTGAGTTCGGCGGAAGCCTATGACAACTATAGGGGACATGCACGGCGTTGACTATACCATCTAGTATAGCATATTCGAAACTTTAACGTAAGGATACTTGACATTGACGCTTCTGTGCTGCCACCTATAGTCCCTGTACGTTCTGTTTAGGAACACGTGCACGAAGAAGACTGCGCCATCTAGCGTAGCAATTTCGACACTTATAGGTAGGCTCAGCTAAGTATCAGCTTGCCGCGCTTGACTCGGTAGAACGCAGAGCTAAGAGGCTCATCGGTGACGAAAAACTGGTGGATGCCAAGCTACATAGCTTGGCTCATCGCCGTAAGGTTGCCTGCTTGTCGTTCTTCTACAGATTGTACTTCGGTGAGTGTGCCCAAGAACTCCACAACCTCATCCCACCGGCCCCCTTCTACCATCGGACATCCAGACGCACTGCATCTTACCATACCTACCTTGTTACTGTTCCACCAATTCACACTAAGCGTTTCCAAACGTCTTTTATAATGCGCACAGCAAAGGAGTGGAAGTCTCTGCCTGCGTCTGTGTTTTCAAACGCTTACAACCCTAATCTCTTCAAAGTTAGAGTGAACAGGCTCCTTCTGGGTAAGCTCGCTCCATAGTAGACTTTGGGTCTGACATCTCTGACCTAGACTAGAGTCAAGAGCAAACCCATCACAAATAAAAAAATAAAAAAAACATATACTTGACAATGTCTGTTCTGTGCTACCACCTATAGTTCCTTGACTTTCTTAAGTTTCTGTGTCCCCTAGATAGGACAGAGGGCGTCCACAGTGCGCCGCCATCCCGAACGGTCTTGAGCTTCGCGCTTCATTTTGCTCCAGGTCTTTCCTAAACCTATAGTTCCTGCACGTTCCCTATTACAAGAACTGTAGTGCTATTCTCTAACAACATTTTCGTATCTCGACAGTAGAATTCGAAGTGAGTTTCAAATGAAGATCTTTATGTTGTGTGCAATAAAGCTCACTTTGTGAGTTTTATCACTCAGGTGAAGCTCGATATCGAAATAGTTTCTTACAGAATAGACTAGCTGGAAGTTTTTCGCCAAAAGGTAAAAGGCATATTAGTGATCGATGTTAAAAGGTAACTAATTTCAAACCTCAACTCATTCTTAGTCTTCTTTTTCTTCTTCCTTTTCAATTCCGCTAGAGGTTCAGTCTCATTGTCCGAAGAATCGTGTTCGACTTTGACGTCGGTTTCGACTTCCATACATTCTAACTCTGTCGGTTCCGGTTTGACTTCTATGGCGATATCTGACTTCTTGACGCCGTCAATTTCCATAGGCGAGCGATGGAAGTTGTGTAGTTTGTTTATTTTTAAGATTGGTACCTGTGGAAGATAAAGAGATGGATTAGAGGAGCTCGTAGCTAAATAGCAGCAGCCGCACGGGTCGATCTTCAAGTTTGAGCAAGGCTTGCCGAGGTCTGTTTGTGGATAGAAAACCATCTTAACCTGTAATATACGTTGGGCACGAGATCGTGCCATGGGGCGTCAACTGTAATTGACGCAAAATGTCATGGCGCATGCCATACCATATCACGCGGTTTAAATTTCTTTTTAGGGTTCCGAACAAAAACGGAACCCTTATAGGATCACTCGGGTGTCTGTCTGTCTGTCCGTCTGTCACAGCCAGTTTTCTCCGGATCCACTGGACCGATTCTGTAGAAATTTTGTACAATTTTGTATGGACTTCTGTGACCCAAACACGGACGTGTTACGTATATTATAATCGTAAAAATTTAGTATGGGGTCACTTTTGGGGGTCAAACTAGAAAATTAAAAAAAAAGTATTTTGTATAAGTGTCTTAAGGGGTTTAATTATATTTTTTTCATAATTTTAAAATAAATAGTTTTGAAGTTATACGAAGTTAGACGAAAAATGACCATTCCCCCCCCACTTATCTCCGAAACTACTGAGCCTAAAATTTTGAAAAAAAAAATGGAGATAATAGATCTTTACCTATAGATTATAGGAAAACCTATAAGAAGTCAACAGTGTTAAAATAACTTGTAAAAAATTCGTTCGGAATCCTTTGCACGAGAGTCCGACTCGCTCTTGACCGGTTTTTTTTTAAACGCAATGTTTAATATCCTATGGTCCCCGATCGTCCAAAAAACATAGTAGCCCCCGAACTTTTTACAATAAAACTATTCAATTGTTGTTGCGTCGCAACGGCTTTTGCGCCCAGTCAATCACAGATGAAGGTACCTACCGAGATTGCGGCGTGCCTCGGAAAGCACGATAAGCCGTTGGTCCCGGCTGTCATTTGTAGATATTTGGCAGTCGTTACGGATTGTCATAAGCCAGAAAATCTGACTCAATTCTTGCAAGGTTCAAGATTTCAAATGGTTGGTTTGGTTTTTACAGGAAATCTGATTTTTAGAAGAGTAAGAAATGTCGATTTTTAATTTTAAAAACTGTAACTTGCGTAAATCCTACTAATATTATAAATGTGAATGTTTGTATGTTTGTATGTTTGTATGTTTGTGCCTCAATCAGGCAAAAATGGCTGAAGGGATTTGGATGAAATTTGGCACACATATAGTTCACATGCTGGAATCAAACATAGGCTACTTTTTATGCCAGTAAAAGGCATGGCTTAATAGAGACTGAGGAGGAAGTGGAAACCCAGCGCTTCTGCTGCCTTAGTACTTCAGATTCAAAAGTACCAGGAGAACAGAAACATGTCGTAGTATTTCCAGGACTGGAATTGGGAGCGCTACAGATTCACAAGTACCAGGAGAACAGAACGATGTTAAAGTATTTTTGAAATATACTGTGTCGTTCCACTACAAGTTTACTCTATAATAGTGAAAACAGAACTTATAAATAACAAGTGGAAAATATGTTACATTTAACTATTTTAACTAGTTATTTCGACATATGTCAAAAAATTACAGAATTTTTTAAAAGCGAGTTTATTTACTTATTGATGTTTCAAAGTTGATTTTAATATGACAGTATATATTCCTGTGTCGCTGTGAATATTATATTTCAGTGTTGTGTAGTATTTATCGCTGAATAAACGCTGTTAGAACGACAGAGTCAGCTGTGGACAAATCAGTAATTTACAGTATTTAATTGGATACAATACGATGTGTTCCATGTCGGATTTATGGTAAATAAAGAGAAGCCTACGCACAACTCTTCTTGTCCGGTTGTATGCTGATGCACGATCTCCACTCGAGTATCTTGCGCAGCCAGAGACCGCGCCGCCTAGCTGCTCCTTAAAACGCGACGACGATTGGGACGAGACGCCGCGTCGGCCCGCGTGTCGCCAGGCAACGGTTGCCTAGGGCGCTGCCACGGACAAGTCGCGGCGCCCCAGGCCCTCAGCGCGACTGCGCGTTTTTTTTCATTTGATTTTTGCTGTCATCATTTGACTTTTTTACTTGTGTTTTTTCTTTGATTTTTTTTGCTAGTTATTTAATTATTTATATTAAATGCAAAGTGGTAGCAGTGATGTTGTGTTGCAAGATAGTGCCGGTCAACCTTCGACATCACTAGACATCCTGGAGAGGTGTCCTCTCTGCACCCAGGCACGATTTTTTAAAGGTAAGCGGGGTCTGAATGTTCATATTGGAAAGGTGCATAAATCTCAGAATGCACTTACTTCAGACCCTGTTATTTCATCTTCTGTGCCTTCTACACCAGCTACATCCTTTGACCCATTTTGGAAAACTCTTGCAAAATTCAAAAACTCTGTACCTGTTTTAAAGCGAGTTCCCCGCGGCGCTAGACCTCTAGTAGCGCAACACTTGGCAGGACTCGTTCGCCGTGCCGCCCGGGAGAACTCGCAAAGTGCCTGGGAACATCTTCTCACTTTTCCCTACAGAATTTTACATGTGAATAAGAATTTGGCAACCAAAAAGACTTTAACAACACAAATTAAAGAAAACTGTAACGTTTCGGCTCTAAATTTGGAATCTAAATTGTCGACACAGAGGTTTACCTCCTTAAGAGGTATTTCCCATCTGGTCGAATCTAAATTAGGGGAAGGTGACATTAGCGGAGCAGCCAGGATTCTTTTCAGTAGTGATGTGGTGGCTCCGTGTTCTCCAGATACTCTCGCAGCTCTGGAGAGCAAACATCCTCCCCCAGCGGATGGTCTTTCTTTTCCCGACCCCCCTGATTCGGATATTCACACCCTCACCATTACAGGTCGAGAGGTGATCACAGCCATTTGCTCCTTCCGGAGTGGCTCTGCTGGCGGCCTCGACGCCCTTAGTCCGCAACATCTAAAGGATCTTATATGTTCAGGCGCCGGGGAAGCTGGTGAGTTGCTTTTGAAGGAGCTCACGGCTCTGATTAACCTCATGCTCTCCGGCAAGGTAAACGAGGCCGTCATCGACGTCTTGTACGGGGCCAACTTATGTGCCCTACGCAAGAGAGATGGCGGTATTCGTCCCATTGCCGTCGGAACTACTTACCGTCGTATGGCAGCCAAGATTTGTTGTAAATTTTATGGTGAGATAGTTTCGGAAAAATTTCAGCCCCTGCAGTTGGGTTACGGCTCCAAAGGGGGTTGTGAGGCTGCCGTACACGCACTGTCGACCTACGCAAATTCTGGCAAAGGAGAGGTCATCCTGAAGGTTGACATCAAAAATGCATTTAATTCGGTAAATAGGGACACCTTGTTGGTAGAATCTAAGAAAGAAATACCTCAAATTTTCAGTTTTCTCTGGCAATGTTATAGACAACCATCAAAATTACTTTATCGGGACAACCTTTTGGAATCTGCTGTTGGCTGTCAACAAGGTGATCCCCTCGGGCCAGTGATCTTTAGTTTAGCTATTCACCCTATTATTCGACAGCTAAATTCTAAATTTAATGTTTGGTATCTCGATGATGGTACCCTTGGAGGCGATGTAAATTTGGTATTAAATGATCTACAATTTTTAAAAAATCGACTTCATTCCATTGGACTTGATCTGAACTTTTCCAAATGCGAATTATTTTTGTCTGACAGTACTGATCGACAATTCACACTTTCAAAATTCAACGCAATAGCCCCTGGAATCAAAATTATGGACAAAAGCTCTCTTCACCTCCTTGGGTCACCAATCTTTGAGAATTCCTTTCCCAATTTTGTCGAAGAAAAAATTCAAAATTTCAAAGACGTTTCGGAAAGACTGTTAAAAATTAACATGCATTCGGCTATCACCATAATTCGTTACTGCTGTTTCGGTCCTAAATTGACATATTTTCTTCGTGCTTCCCATATGTGGAAGCACCCTCACCTTTTAGAAAAAATGGACCAAATTATCAAGCATACACTATCTTCAATTTTAAATGTGGCCATGGACGACCGAGCTTGGGCTCAAGCTACTCTTCCCATTCGTATGGGAGGCCTCGGCGTCCGCAAAATTACCAGTATTAGTTTACCGGCTTTTATATCTTCGATTCATGGCACTGATAAATTAATCAGGAATATCCTAGCTTCCACACTGATTGATTTTGATGTGCCGTGCTTCACCGAGGCTGTGAATGCTTGGAAACTCGCTTGCCCGAATGTAAATCTACCCGACAACCCATCATACCAGAGACAGTGGGATGAGCCGGTCTGCAGAGAAGTTCAGAGGAACCTTATAGCCACTTCTACTTCTACTGCGGAGCGTGCGCGCCTGCTGGCTGTGGGTGAGTGGGAGTCGGGCCTCTGGCTTCACGCACTACCGTCGTCGAACTTAGGCACCTTGTTCGACGATACAACTTTCCGCCTCGCTGCTTCCCTTCGCTTAGGCGCATCGTGTTGTTCTCCTCATCGTTGTCACTGTGGTGAAGCTGTCAACAGCCTCGGGCACCACGGTCTCTCATGCAGTCGAAGTGCGGGTCGCTTTGCACGGCACGCAAACATCAACGACATTATCCGACGCGCTCTTGTCGCCGTCGGCGTTCCAGCCGTACTAGAACCCAATGGCCTGGCACGCGACGACGGCAAGCGACCGGACGGTATGTCTTTGTTTCCATGGAAGATGGGTAGGCCTTTAGTGTGGGACGCTACTTGTGTCGATACTCTTGCGCCATCCCATCTTCCTAGCTCGTCGTGCTGTGCTGGTACTGCCGCTGCGGCTGCTGAGAACCTCAAGCGGCGGAAATATAATAATCTTGTTGGCAATTATATTTTTGAGCCGTTTGGGGTTGAAACTCTTGGACCGTGGGGTCCGAGTGCTCATGCCTTATTTAAAGATCTATCTAAACGCTTAGTTGACACTTCGCGTGACCCAAGGGCTGGCTTTTACCTCGGACAGAGGATAAGCATTGCCATACAACGTGGCAATGCCGCCAGTCTTTTGGGCTCACTTCCGGTGGACAGCGATGCGGACGAATTTTTTGACGCCTTATCTTAGTTAGGATATTTTATTTTAAGTGTATATATTTAGTATTCTATCTTATTCTGTTCAGTTTTATTCCAATATTAATAAATACCCATATTAGTAGGATTGACAAATTGTATGAACATAATATGTATATCTTTCTCGTCTAATAATGATTATTATTTTTTTGGGGTAGAATATTTTTTGTTTTTTTTTTTTAACCGTCGAACAGAAATATGTATGTTGGAGTTTTTTCCGTGCTAGAATAATTGTAAACGCTATAAATTCACATGTGACAGGAGACCAGAAACATGTTGACGTATTTCTTTGGCTGAAATTGTGAGCGCTAAAGATTCACAAGTACCAGGAGACCATAAACATGTCGAAATATTTCCGGCGCTGGAATTGTGACCGGTTAGAATTCAAAAGTACCAGGAGACCAGAAACATGTTGAAGTATTTTCGAGGCTAGGATTGTGAATGCTAAAAAATAATAAGCATCAGGAGGCCAGAAACATGTCGAAATATTTCCGGTGCTATAATTTTTAGCGGTAAGGATTTAAAAGTAACAAAACATTATAAAAATGTGGAAGTTTTTCCTGGGCTGGAATTATGAGCGCTAAAGATTCACAAGTACCAGGAGACCAGAAACATGTCAAAATATTTCAGACGCTGGAATCGTAAGTGGCTAGGATTCAAAGGTTTCAGGAGAAAAGAAAAATGTCAAAGTATTTTCCGGGCTGGAATTATGAGCGCTAAAGATTCAGTATGTACCAGGAGACCGAAAACATGTCGAAGTATTTTCGTGGCTAGGATTGTGACTGCTAAAGATTCAGAAGTACCAGGAGACCAGAAACATATCGAAATATTTCCGGAGCAAGAATTATGAGCGGTAAGGATTCAAAAGTAGCAGAACAACAGAAAAATGTGGAAGTTTATTCCGGACAGGAATTATGAGCGCTAAAGATTCATTATGTACCGAGACCAAAACATTTTGAAGTATTTTCGGGGCTAGGATTGTGAATGCTAAAGATTCATAAGTACCGTATTTCCGGGCAGGAATTATGAGCACTAAAGATTCATAAGTAGATACCAGGAGACCAGAAATATGTCAAATTATATTTTCGGCGGGAAAGTAAGCGCTAAAGATTCACAAGTACCAAGACAGCAGAAAAATGTTTTAATATTTCCGGCGCTGAAATTTTGAGTGGTTAAGATTCAAAAGTACCAGGAGAATAGAAACATAATGTAAGTTTTTCCCGGGCTGTAATTATGAGCGATAAAGATTCACAAGAACCAGGATACCAGAAACATGTCGAAGTATTTCCGGCCCTGGAATTTCGAGTGGTTAGGATTAAGAAATACCAGGAAAAAAGAAAGTTCAGGCAAATAAAGTTCTGATTCTGATTGTGATATCGAAGATTTTTCTGGGCTGGGATTATGAGCGTAAAAGATTCACAACAACCAGAATACCAGAAACATGTCGAAGTAGTCCCGGGGCTGAAAGTACGGACAGTAAAGACTCACAAACTATCAGAATAAAAAATCATGAAGATGAATTTCCTAGAATGAGAATATGGGACAAAGAAGTTGTGCGCCACCTCTAAAGTCTACGCAGACGAAGTCGCGGGCGAGGTGCTAGTATAACATAAAGATGAACGCTTACAACCCTAATCTCTTCAAAACTAGAGTGCACAGGCTCCTTCTGAGTAAGCTCGCTCCATCGTAGACTTTGTCTCTGTCATCTCTGACCTAGACTAGAGTCAAGAGCAAACCCATCACAAATAAAAAAAAGATGATCAGTAAAGCCAAATCTTCTTTATATATAAAATCTTAATATATAAAACAAAGTCGGGTTTGTTCAAACACTTATAACTCGAGAACGGCTGGACCGATTCTCATGGTTTTTGTATTTTTGGATTAGTCTTCGTCCAAAATAGCATAAGTATTAAAAATTAAAAAATAATTTACTTTAATCCTTTATTCCATCATCCTTTATGGCATCTAGGGCCCATACAATAAAATACATAAAACAGGGTAGGTAGGTAGGGTGGGTAGGTAGGTAGGTAGGGTAGGGTAGGGTAGGGTAGGGTAGGGTAGGGTAGAGTATGTAGGTAGGTAGGTAGGTAGGATAGGTAAGTAGGGTAGGGTAGGTAGGTAGGGTCAGCTAGTCTAAGATAACATGTACTTGCCTATGTAAAAACTAGCCAAGTCTGATCTTGAGACTTAAGTAATATATCTTATTTCAGGATTATCTACAGAACTTGGCGCCCATTTATATCTAAATTCTTTTTTCGCTGAAGTCAACAATCACGGATATTATTAACACTAGTTGACCCGCGCAACTTCGTCTGCTCCGCTCCTATTAGTCTTAGCGTGATGATATATAGCCTTCCTCGATAAATGGGCTATCTAACACTGAAAGAATTTTTCAAACCGGACCAGTAGTTCCTGAGATTAGCGCGTTTAAGCAAACAAACAAACTCTTCAGCGTTATATATTAGTAACTAGCTGACTCGCGCAACTTCGTCTGCGTCACAATTTTCATTACTGCTCCGCTCCTATTGGTCTTAGCGTGATGATATATAGTCTATAGCCTTCCTCGATAAATGGGCTACCTAACATTGAAAGAATTTTTTTAAATCGGACCAGTAGTTCCTGAGATTAGCGCGTTCAAGCAAACAAACAAACAAACTCTTTAGTTTTATATATTAGTAAGTATAGATATAGATTCCATTCCCATTTTCACAATTATGTTTCTGATGGGATGTTTTCTTACCTGATCAAAAAGCAATGCTGTGCTCTCTTCAACTTGCTGCTTGAAGACTTCTATCTTTTTCAGCATGTTATGGCAAATGTTGCAAATGTACGTATTTTTCAAGTCCATCTAAAAATAGAGAAAAGAGGTAGAGAAAACATTTTATTTTTTACTAGCTTTTGCTTTTCGTAAAAAGAGAAACTTATATCAGTCACAAATAACTCGAAATTATATTAGTAGTTTGAATAGATGGCCCGATTATTCTCCGATTCGAACGCAGCCCGGTACAGTAGTGATGGGCGTTGAATCAACGAACTAGTTGAATCAACGTTGATGTCTCTTCAACGGGATTAACGTTGACCGTTTACAAATCAACTCGTTGAATTCGTCAACGAGTTACGAGACAACGACGTTTATAATTCAACTCGTTTGACGAAACGAGAAAATGAACCCGACGTTTTGTTATTTTCAACGTACGTAAATTGTATTTATTTAACAATAAAACTCCCGCAAAATGCATCAAATTGTTTGTAAATTAACATTACAACAGCATACGTTAATAAAAGCGTTTAGGCGTTTATCGTTCATGCAAGTTGACGTTCGTAACACATTAACTCGTTGACGAAATTAACTAGTTGATCAACTAGTTGACAAACGCAATTCAACGTTAACGTTTCGTTGACGGAAAAACCTTCAACGACCCATCACTACGGTACAGCAAGATTGCACGTATAGAACTTGGTTCCACAAAATAAAACAAGTGAGCATTCCTAAAAATACTAATATATCCGCCATACTGTGACATTACGACGCCAATTCAGAATGTCATTTCTATACCTATGAATGTATCGCGAAAATAAGCTCAAACTGACTAAAAATAGTAAAAATATGTCGAGGGAGATATATTTAGAACTTCATTAGAGTAACTCACCTCCAATTTTATGTATTTCGTCATAAATCCAGTGTGTTTACAAGAATCAAATCGTAATAAAATAGCATTTTGTGACGTGCAGCAAATGCAAACTTTATTCATTTCAGTAATGTTTTGCTCAAAATCGTAATCTTGCATGTTGAGATGCAAAAATGACGTCATTTTAATTTATTTTTTACGCAAATACAATTTTAGAAACCAATTCTCGACAGACATTCTACAGTTTTTAATAACACATAACAAACGTTTCTTTTCACTTTTACTACGGTTTCTAGATTTTTCTATATTTTGTTTATATTTCTCTTTAGATTTTGGTGTGTGCTAAGAGAATGGGATTAAATCACATTTATTAAAGAATTAAACGTTCTAATTTTACGTTTTATAGTTTTTAGTCTTAATTAAATTTTCGTGGTGAATCCAAAAGATTTCGATTTTTACAACTGTACGTTAACCGGAACGCATATAATGCGACGTTTTGTTTACTATGAAAAAGAAAATCATGATTACGGTAGATAGTTTTACAAAACATTAAAATAAGCCGAAAATCAAGATCCTGTATAACACACAACAGTACATATAATTTTATTAGCAGTTTATTATTAGACATTTTCATTACTGTCCCCAAAAATCTTATACTAAACAAGCATTTTATGCTCGAGTGATAATTAAACGCATTTGACATTTCAGACGATAGCTAAAAAACTTGTGTTCTTAGCTCTTACTTCTATTGTTTAAATTAATAATTTTCTTAAGACGATTGTATTAGTGCTTAATAATATACATACAAGCACTTAAATAGATTTGAAGTTGAAAATATTTTCTATTTCTATCTCAGCTCTGGCTGGAAAATGATGCTATAAAATATGATGATGTACCTTCAATATTGGGAGAAGCAATCTTTTCGGCAAAATATTAGCGAAATATCTGTAAGTTCACACTTTTATGACATTCCATATGTTTATAAACCTAAGATTTCTATATTCCTATGGTTCTGACACCAATTTGATATCTCTTGAGTCTCTGTTTAAACTTGTTTACCTAAGATTTCTATAATATTGCATTTGTAAATATGCTCCGAAGGGTAAGCTGGCGTTGTATACATATAAGTTCTATCTGATAGAGGTTGAGCCAATTGAAATTTACGAAACACAGATGCTACAGAGACTCAGCTATTGTCAAGCGCATATAAAGTCTTGGGCATTTCATGGAATCCCCCCTGGATTCCATGAAATGCCCAAGACTTTATATGCGCTAAGGGCTCAAGCATTCCCTTCCCCCCCCCCCCAAAAGACCTTAAAAAAATCTCTATTTATTTATATTCATATTTTTCTTTTACAGAACACTCAGGCGCTCAACGAAAATATTCTTCTACCTGCAACAATTTTATTGGAATACCCACATATTTTGACGGTTTACATTTATTTTGCCTACCCTCAAAAGAGACTGGTGATTCATGGCCAGGTGGAACGCAAGAGAGCATGTCCTTGACCACCACCTCGCTGGACTTCCTGAGAGAAAACGACCTACTATGGTCTAGTGTACACGTAACGTGACCAACCGGTCGCAATGGATGTGCATTGCTGAGAGAGCAGTCCTCGGGAAAGTCGACGATCCACCGAACATCTCTCCATGTACATCATCTGCACTACCACAACCACTCTGGCAAGAGAATCATTGACATTATTGACATGTCTGAGAAATTAGTGATTCCAATATTTGTAAATATGTGAGTATCATGTACTTACATATTTAGAAAATTAATAAGTCTGCCTCTGCATACCCTAGGTGCATGGTCCTTAAATATAACAAAATTTTTGTAAACCAAATATTGTAAAAGATGTATGTATTTGAAAAGAGTAACTATGTAGTTTCTTGCCCGTTCTTCTCCATAAGAATCTACCTTTCCGAATGGACAGTAGAGTCACTTTAGTATTTTATATTATTTGAAATGTGAGTGACGTTCAAAAGTGCCTTTAATGGCCTAATTGGAATAAACGTTTTGACTTTGACAATATCATTGATATCTGATGTTTATTTCGTGATTAAATAATAACAGCCATACATTCAAGGTTAAGCAACGCTGGCCGAGGTCTATCTGTGGATGGGTGATCATCTTAAAATACGGAGACTTCTCCCTCCCTAGGATAGCACGTTAAGCCCTTGCTCCCGGCTGTCATTTGTCAGTGGCGTTAGGTATAAAACAACTGTGTAATATTGAGGTGAATCTGGTTTGCCTGGAAGCTGACCCCAATATAGTCGGGAAAAGCCAAGAAATGCTGGTGACTGATGGTGATGACTCAGGAACAATCCACTGCTCTCATAACCAAACTGACAGGAGGGAATGAAAGTGGACATAGACATTCTAAAAGTTTTGCTGCGTTTAGGAAATAATACGTCAGTGAATGAAGGTTTTAGTGACAACCGCGCAGGTCTAATCGCGTAAACAAGTGTTACGTTCCTAGAATATTATCTGTTTATACGTATTATATTATAAATAAGTAATAAATACTACCAGTAACAATAACAATATCAAAAAGTAATAAACAATAACAACGTGTAATACTTTTCGCATCAACAGTAGTATTGCATTGAGCAAGCGGGTCACACGTATGCATCGAATGTATACGAGCGAGTGAGATGCCATTACAGCCGCCATCTTGCGCAAACACGCGCATGCGCGACCTGCCCGCGCATGCGCTGTATTGTTTTTTGTCAAATTCACATTCTGCGCATTCGATTGCGTCGTACTTCGGGGAGGTAAAGTTGCGTGACGAGAACTGTAATAACCACGCAAAGTTCTCTTTTATTAAACTTTACAAAGTTCTCTATTGCGTTTCTCCTGTGACAGGTTATATATATATACTATATATATTTGTTTTAATTTCTTCATGGTTTTGTTATTTTTGAAAGCCAGAGAGGTGCAAGTGCAACCCTTTGCACTCCCCTCCCGGCGTCCATGTTTCCAAGTGTCAAAAGAGATTTTAAGGAAGTAGGTATTTATAACGTTCGGGATAAGGTCGAGTTTTTTAAGGAAATCTCCCAAATTAGATTGATAAATAAAATTTAAATATGATAAAACCATATCATTCGTTATTAAATATGTTCATGGGAAGAAAATGTTGTTAAAAAACTACGACGATAAACTCCGAGAAACTAATCTTGCCGTCGTAGTTGTGATGGATGGTTTTTCATTGATGGATAATGAATAACTTTGGCAAACTTTCACGTGGGCGTATTTATGAAAACAACTTATTAGCTAGCCTTGGCATCAATGAATTTAGTAACTACAATGTTCAGAAGTAGAAAACAAGAATGATTTAGAATAGCAACAATTTTATTTTGTCTAATAATGTTGCTTTTATATATATTTTTTAGTTTTGCTTAGGTAGTTTATTTTTATTTTTATTGCTCAGTTTAGTTTCATTTTGTTTGATTTATTTTGACTTGTCTTCTCCACAATAGATACTTGAAAAACAAATGTTAAGTTAATAAAAAATTACAATAGACCAACTGGGCCCGGAGCAAGGTGACGGCAATCGTGATACAGGGTAATCCTAGTACGAATGCCAAAGCACTTTTGACACATTAAGTATACATTTAATTTTAAGTTAAAACTATGTAAGGAGATTCTCTGTATAACAACTACTTCTCGTAATAAAGATTTTATTTATTTATTTATCAATTGCACGAGGTAGGCATGGGCAAAAATTATCGATATATCAAAATATAGATATTTTTCCATACGGTTATCGATATATATCGTCGATATTTTAAATCGCGGTATATCGAAATTCGGTATTGTATTTTAGAGTATCGAATTCGTATCAATTTTGATATTTTTTAACGCAACTTTGGTTCGTGTTTAATGTTATTAGATACTAATGTCCATATCTGATGACTACTGGTTTGATTAAATTGTATATACCCACATATTTTTTTAGGCTCGAGCATTAGTAAGAAATACTATTTTCTTCTATTCTTTTTTACGAAGTTTGAATGCTTTCGGAATATGTATGAATAAATCATGCGAAAACTGATGTTGTATCGATACCTTTCACTCGATAATTATCGATACTGTTTAAAAATATCGATATATTTTTTTCACTTGCCCATCCCTAGCACGAGGCATATAGGTAGGGTCGCCAACATTTCTTCGAAGAAATATAGTATTTTTCAAATTAAGCCACAAAAAATATAGTACTTACACTTAAAAAAAAATAGTGTTAAATATACAAAGATTTTTTGTTACTTATTTATTTTTACTAAAATTTATATTTTTGTTGACTGTTTGACGTTGAGTTTATCTCTAAACCGCACCTACTTTCTGGTAATGTTTTTAATGTTATTTTTATTACTGACTCAAGTTTTTAAATGATGATATAAGCTGGCGGGCGGTGCAGAGATGCAATCGCGGTACCACCCTTCGTGTTGTATTTTATGTGTACCTAATTTTGGTATTTATTGTATTTATATTTTGTAGTATGTCTTCTGATAACGAAACTTATTTTGCTGCCAACGATTCTACTGCCCCTTCTTGTGACAATAGTTTTAGCTCTATAACGGACACCCTTGGCGATTTATTACGTGAAAAATTCAACTCAAATCCTGGCCAGCTGTTAATTATTTGCCACATTAACGCACAAAGCATTCCCAGCCGTCATAGCGAACTCTATGACACATTTCACAACAACGACGTTCATGCCGTCCTGGTATCCGAGACCTGGCTCAAACCTGAACTTCTATCCACCACATACTCTCTCCCTGGTTTCGCTCTTCTTCGAAACGATCGGATCGGTGGGAGAGGCGGTGGTGTAGCTATATACCTTCGCGGTGATTTTCCCTTTACAATTCTTACTACTTCTTCTAATGATTCTGCTGAGTTTCTTTTTCTAGAGGTTTGTGTCAAAGAAGCGAAAACTGTTCTAGGTGTCGCCTATTGCCCTCCTACACTCGATTATTTCACCGAATTCGAATCGGTACTCGAATCTCTGGGTTCGGAGTATGCACATCATATCATGGGGGATTTTAACACCAACCTTCTTGCCCAAAACTCCCCTCGGTCCCGTAAACTCCTGCATCTTGTCGAGCTAGCCAGTCTTCACGTACTGCCTCTCCAACCCACCCATCATAACAAAGTAGGCAAAGATACTTGGCTTGACTTGATTCTCACTTCTAATCCTTTCCTAGTTTCCTCACATGGTCAACTTGATTCCCCTAGATTTTCCCATCACGAACTTATTTACCTTTCCTATGTCCTTAAACCTCCTAAACCCAAACCCACGTGCCAGTACAGGCGTGCCTTTACACGGATGGATATTGAGCTGCTACAAAAAGATGCATCTAACATTGACTGGACACCTTTGCAGGAAGCGGCTACAGTTGATGACAAAGTTTGCGTCTTCAACATTACTGTTACAAGTCTGTACGATACTGATGCTCCAGTCAGGAAGGTTAAGTTAAAGCGTCCACCTGCTCCCTGGATGAATAGGGGAATTCGGATGACAATGCGAAGGAGGGACCATGCGTTTCGGAAATTTAAAAAGAATCGTTCTGAGGACAATTGGACCTTCTTTAAGACTGCCAGAAATCGGTGTAACCAGATGATACGCAATGCTTAACGCCGCCACATTTTTAGTAACATCACTTCTTCTGCCGATATTTGGAAATTCCTTGGAACTCTAGGTATCGGAAAATCGCGGCAATCAGACCTTCCTAACACAATCGGCTTGGACGACCTAAACCGCCATTTCTCCACTGTTCCTATGTTAGATAGTCTAACCAAAAGCCAAACTATTGACTACCTTGCTGGTCTGACGCGTCCCAATATTGCCCTTTGCAATATCTTTATAACTAGGATAGATATTTTGACCTGGTTTTCGGCTGACACGTTGTCTAATAGGTTTCCCCTAACGTTTTGACAAATTCAAATTGACCTAGCAGAAAAAATAATTTTCTGCCCACCCACCCTTTAGTCATTAACTAGTATATATAGGAAACCAGTGTATTCCGGCAAAAAATTAAAATTTTCTTAATAAATTAGTTTTTATATTGTTGTGTTCCCTGGTCATTTGTACAGTGCCTAGGACTGGAAATAAAGCACCAATTATAGAAATTGCCTATTCACTTATTATATTTTAATACTGACTTACATTTATTTTAAATATTAACGACTTGGCTATATTTTGTAGTCACTATTCCCATCTTGACAGCTTTTTATATATTCATTTACTAACTGATCCCCCCTTTACAGGGATTCAGTACTTAGTGTCCTCTGACAATTTTTAGTAAAGACTTCCTTTCCTTCGCTATGTTTGGGATCAGGACACCGGTCGGAAAGACGACAACGGCTGTGGAGGAGAGTTTGGGTACTGGGAGAGCTCACACTGAACAGGCGGGCCCGTCAGTGAGGCGCAGTATTGGGGAGTGGGAGGCTGACAGGTCTAAGACGGCACGGGCTCTCAAGACACCAACCCCACCAAAAAAGGTCCCAAAGACATTGCCTTCCAAACTCAAATCCAAAGCGGCGCTCTCTCAGGAGATCAAGTCTTCTGATGGACTGCAGACGACCGGGGACGGCTCGCCACCCAACTCGCAACCCACTCGGTACCTCAAGGCGAAAGCCTGCCTCTCGAAAGCAAAAATTCAGCTGGTGAGCTCTCGAAACCTGAAGTAAGAGATTAAGGACGAAATCACAAAAGTGGTGGAGAGGCTTTACCAGTTGGTGAAGGAGGCAGAGGCAGAGAGAGGAAGTGTTGCCGAGTTGGAACACAAAATTGACCATCAGAGTGATCAGACGTCTAGCACAGATGTTCCGTCAGAACTCATGAAACAGCTCATGGATAACCTCCAGCAGCACAACAAGGCGCTGGAGGAATGCCAACAGCATACGCGACCTCTGTCGGAGCAACTGAAGCAAACTACTCCTTACATCCCAGGCCAGGGACCAACTTTCGCAGAGGTCGCTAGCTCAAGGCAGCAAGTCCAAAGGCCCCTTCACTCGGTGGTCGTGTCATCTGTTGATGAGCAGGACACCGGTGAAGGGGTTATTGAGAAACTGAGGGCGGCCGTCGATGCCAAAAATCAAGGGACGCAGGTCGAGCGGCTGCGAAAGGCTAGAGACCAAAAAGTTGTGGTCGGATTCAAGACCAGAGAGGAGATGACTAAGGTAACCGACCGCATTAAGAAGGCAAGGAACCTGGTGGTGGACGAAATAAAAAACAAAGACCCGCTAGTCATAATTAAGGATGTCCTTTCCTGCCACTCGGACTCGGAAGTCACAGCAACAATGAAACGTCACAACCACCACCTGATTGGGGCCATACCTGTGGAGGATGTGAGGATTTCGGCCAGATACCGTCGCAAGACGAGGAACACTCACATGTGCCACATCGTTGTGCAGGTGTCCCCAACAATATGGCAGAGGCTAACAACGGCGGGTCGAGTGCACATAGACCTGCAGAGGGTGCGTGTATTCGCTGTCTGCGATATTGCCACAGCCGTAAACTGTGCACGGAGCTCGCCGACCTCTGTACTCATTGCGGAGACCCCCATTTACGTGTGGACTGCCCTTCAAGGCTGACGGCGGAGACACCAAAGTGCCGTAACTGCGTTTTGGCAAAGATGGCCAGAACAGACCACAACGCCTTCGACAGTGATTGCCCGATCCGCGTCAAGTGGGAAGCATTGGCGCGCCTGTCGGTGGCGTATTGCTAAAGTGGTCCCGACGGCATCAAGAAACTACCCCAATGTCCGCTCAAGCTATCGGGTGATCCAAGCGAATCTGCAGAGGAAGAATTTAGCAACCTAAGAGCTCCTAATAGTGGCTAGCGAGCGCAGGGTTGCATTCGCACTGCTCCAGGAGCCATATGTGGGTGGGATCAAAAGGATGCGACACTATCATGGAGCGAGAGTCTACCAGTGCGCGGAACAAGGAAGTGAAACTGAAGGCGGCCATCGTCGTCTTCGATAATGACCTGGACGTAACACAGTGTCCGAAACTCACCATCAACAACATCACGGTGGTGAGGATCCGAACCCGCGCCTGGGAAATCGCAGTAGTCTCCTTCTACTTTGAACCCGACCAGCCCATAGAGCCATACCTGGAGCACCTCAAGCGGATTCGCGAGTAAATGCACCAGCTAAGAATAATAGTGGGCGGCGACGCGAACGCGAAAAGCACCTGAAAGAAGAAAGAAAGAAAGAAAAAATGATTTATTCCGCCCAAACAGACGCACATTAATAGTAGGTACACAAATAATAAAAACAGCTATAAAACAAAATAAGAGAAAAACATTCTTCCGTAAAACCACTGCCAGCCTGTGTCAGGGTTGGGCCTACCCTACCTGGTGGGGTAGTTCAGCCGTTGACAGCAGGGGAGAAGAAGTCTCGGGAGCTCTCGAGGAGATGGGCTTGCAGGTACTCAACGTCGGCAACACTCCGACTTTTGACACCATCAGAGGCGGCAAATCCTACACCAGTTTCGTTGACTTAACAGCCTGCTCAACCGAAATGTTGGAAGTGGTGGAGGACTGGAAGGTGGAAGAAGGCATCACAAGCTCGGACCATGACGGTATTGTGTTCAAAATTAGCCTGCAAAAGGCACAAATATTAGTAGAAGCACTAGAATATATAACACACGAAAAGCAAATTGGAGCCAATTTCATGAGAAATTGGCTCAGTTGCAAGCAGTGAGTAGAATCAATAGTTTAGAAATAGAAACAATTAATAATAAAACAGATCTGGAGAATACTGTTAATACTTACGTAGATGTTATGTCAAAAACTTGCAAAGAAACAATACCTAAAATTAAAAATAAAGTCACAGTTACCTTACCGTGGTGGTCCACCAAGCTTGCCGAGTTGAAGTCTGAAGTCAACACTAGAAGACGCCGCATACGATGCGCTGCACCTGTTCGGAGGCAGAAAGTCGTCGATGAGTACCTGCAAGCAAAGGCGAAGTACGAGTTCCATGCCAAAAAAGCACAGACAGAAAGCTGGAAGGCCTTCTGTGAAAAACAAGATAGGGAAGGGGTCTGGGAGGGGATCTATAGGATCATTGGGCGGACCTCCAAAAGGCAAGATCTGCCGCTGGTGAAGGACGGAGTATCACTCAACCCGCAAGAGTCGGCTCTGCTGCTGGCCGAAACCTTCAACCCGAAGACCTGGAAGACGGAGATGATGACGTCCACTGTCGGATGCGAGCAGCGGCCAGTCGTGTAAACGAGTGGGCGCATGATGAACACCATTACCCGCCGTTTACGCTTCTGGAAGCTTCAATCCGAAGAAGGCACCCGGGGCGGATGGTCTCACAGCTGACATCTGCGCGCAAGCCATTCTCCAGGATCCAGGGGTGTTCCTTGCACTGGCCAACAAGTACCTTGAGCAGGGTCACTTCCCTGGGGCCTGGAAAGTGGCCACAGTAGTGATACTCCGAAAACCCGGCAAAGATACCTACACAACCCCGAAGTCGTACAGGCCCATTAGCCTCCTACCTGTCCTGGGCAAAATCTTAGAAAAAATGATGGTAGCTCGTCTGAAATGGCATCTGATCCCGCGCTTTAGTACTCGCCAGTTTGTCTTCATGCCCCAGAAAAGCACCGAGGACTCCCTCTACACCCTGATACAGCACATCAATGAAAAGCTGGATCAGAAGAAGCTGGTCACTGTTGTATCTTTGGATATAGAGGGAGCCTTCGACAGCGCATGGTGGCCGGCCATCAGAACCAGACTGGCTGAGGAAAAGTGCCCGGTGAACTTCAGGCGGATGTTAGATAGCTACCTGAATGAGAGACGCGTCCGGGTCAGGTACGCCGGAGCGGAGTGCCAGAGGAGGACGACCAAGGGGTGTGTACAGGGGTCGATTGGGAGTCCGATCCTGTGGAACCTGGTGCTGGATCCCCTGTTAAAGGGGCTCGAAGAACGAGGCGACCACTGGCAGGCGTTTGCCGATGATCTTTGACGGGGATATAGCACTGGAGGTCCAAAGACAGGCCAATGTCGCCCTCGAGTATGTTCGGAGGTGGGGCATCAAGCAGCATTTATACCGCAGCGGTTGAGCCGGTAATACTGTATGCAGCCAGCGCCTGGGCGCCCGCAGCAAGGAAGGTCGGAGTTCAGAAACTCCTGAATTCAGTCCAGCGGGGGTTCGCTCAAAAGCTCTGCAGATCCTAGCGCACCGTTTCGCTTAACTCCGCGCTCGTGCTGGCTGGGATACTCCCTCTTGACCTCCGAATACAGGAAGCAGCCGAACTGTACGAGGCAAAGAAGGGGGTGCCCCAGCCATCACTTGCGGGCCGGGAGGTGGAGCGGGTGGTAGCGTTGCGGTGACTCCGCACCCGGCGAACCATACGGTCATGGAATTCGTGAGCTTGGTGGACCAGTCACTTGTGGAGTCCCACAACAGCCAAGACACACGGTTTTTTACCGACGGCAGCAAGATTGACGGCAAGGTCGGAGCAGCACTGTCCCTGTGGGACAGGGAAGCCGAGATCAAGTCCGTCAAGCTTAGCTTGCCGACGTGCTGTACTGTCTACCAAGCAGAACTCCTGGCCATATGCGTAGCGACACGCCAAATACTGCGGCGCAAAGAGGGAACCTTTGGGATTTACAGTGACATTGAGTCACTGTAAATCCCAAAGGCCGCTTTGTAGACAGTCACGAACCAGGGTTCCCTCCACGCGTTGGCAGTGGAGGCAAGAGCGAACGTCAACGTGGCTTTATCTCAGAGCAAAGATGTCTCTTTGTTCTGGATAAAGGCACACGCTGGACTGGATGGGAACGAACGCGCCGACCACCTCGCAAAAGCAAGCACTGCACTGCATAGCAAGAGAAAGCCCGACTATGACCGCTGCCCGATATCATTCGTCAAGCGGCAGATCCGTATGGGGTCGCTTGACGAATGGAACCGGAGGTATAAGGAGAGCGCAACCGCCTCAGTAACAAAAATTTTCCTCCCAGACGCCATTGATGCCTTCAAGCCTGTGCGACAGATAAAGCCAACCGGCGTAGTTACGTAAATTATGACGGGGCACGGTGGGTTCTCCGAATACTTGCATCGCTACTAGTGTAAGTAGAACCCATCGTGCATCTGCGAGCCGGGTGTGCTCGAATCAGTCCCGCATGTTGTTTTTGAATGTCCTGTATTCGAGAAGGAAAGGCGGGAACTTCAACAAGAGCTAGATATTATAATAAATGTAAATAATATTAGTGAAGTATTCAAAATTAAAAAGTGTAGAGAAAGATTTTTGGAATATTGTCTCACAGTGTTGGCGGTAGGTGCGTCCATGAGGATTTCCCACTCCTGCCAAAACAAACAAAACAAAATATTGCCCCTTTTATTTTCACCCCAGTCGATCCGGGAGAGATAAAAAAGATCATCCTATCCATTAAATCCAAAGCCGTGGGCTGCGATAACATCAGTCGTCAAATGATCGTTTCGGCTTTGGATCAAGTTCTTGCTGCCATATCCCACATTGTTAACTTTTCCCTGTACTCTGGTACATTTCCTTCCCTATGGCGTAAAGCTCATGTCCGGCCCCTGCCTAAGATTCCCAATCCCACTCTTTCCAGTCACTTCCGTCCAATTTCCATCCTTCCGTTCCTGTCCCAAGTGCTCGAGGCTTGTGTTCATAAACAGTTCTCCAATTATATTTACCTCAACTCCCTCATCAGCCCATTTCAATCTGGTTTCAGGCCAGGGCACAGTATCGTAACAGCTCTCCTCAAAGTGACTGACGATATAAGGCGGGGAATGGAAGACACTAAAGGTGTTTTCACGCTTTAGTGTTAATCGACTTCTCCAACGCATTTAATACTGTCAGTCACGAAGTCCTTTTGGCTATCCTTTCCTATCTTATGGTCTCTCCCGAGGTACTGGAATGGTTCTCCTCTAATCTTCAGGGGCGTCAGCCGTCAGTTCGTGCTGGAGAATCTTCGTCCGGGTGGTGTAATCTTGCAGCTGGCGTCCCACAAGGCGGTATTTTATCTCTTCTTTTGTTCTCTATTTTTATTAATCTTATAACTACCGGGCTTCAGTGTGCGTATCATCACTATGCTGAAGATCTTCAGCTCTATTGCCAGGCAGGTGTCGACAATTTATCGGATGTGATCAGCTCAACCGGGATTTGAGACTGATTAAAAGTTGGTCGGACCGATTCGGGGTGGCACTTAACCCTCTCAAGTGTCAGGCTATCATAGTTGGGAGTCCCCATAGCTTGAGAAAGCTTAATGGCTTAACTGTACCACCTGTAATCTTTGACAACACAGTCATTCCGTTTGGCTCCGAGGTTAAGGATCTTGGTTTGCATGTCGACACCTGTTTTGACTGGCGAAAGCAGGTCACGAGTGTCAGTCGGAAAGTTACCGGAACGTTGCGGTCCCTGTATCGACTGAAAAATCTTCTCCCAGCTCACATAAAGGCCATGCTTGTACAGTCCCTAATTTTCCCCATGATTGACTATGGTGATGTGTGCTACTACGACCTGAATGCAGATCTCCTCAATAAACTTGACCGTCTTCTAAATAAATGCATTCGATTCGTCTTCAACCTCCGTAAGTATGATCACGTATCCGCGCATCGATCACTGTTAAAATGGTTACCCATCCGTCAGCGCAGAGCGCTGAGGGCCTTGACTAGCTTGTTTTCTTTTCTTTATAATCCTTCTCCCTCTTATATTACTTCACAAATTCATTTCCTTTGCTCTGCCCACAGTAAAAATCTTCGCTCAACCAATAATCTTCTACGATGACCGATGATCACACCGCTCTGGGTTTATCCACTCTTCTTTCTTTGTCCAGGCGATCTTCCTTTGGAATGCGCTCCCTCTGAACATCAGGACGGCAACCAGTCTCCTGTCCTTTAAGGTGAAGGCACGTGAGCACATTCGCAAGAAGTTGATAGAATCATCACAGCGTTAATTTGTTGGTTTCGTTCTCTCTTAATAACTTAATAATATTATGGTTGTATTTTTTTTCTGTCTCTGTTTTTTCTTTCCTATAATTTGCATCTGCCATATTTTCCTGCACCACCCTAAGGTCGACTGTTTGTCTGTTTGTACAGTGTTTTTTTACTTGTGCATAAAGTATAAATAAATAAAAAATAAATATTTTTTTGCATTTTTTTTTACCATTTTTTGTCTAAAATAAGTGTCATAAGTGTTTTATTATATTCAATGTTTCCACTCTTTTCCACTAAGGTTTATATTTTTGGATTCTCTTTTGTACTTTTCGCTTTTTAAACGTGTTCTACACGGATTTAATCCAACGTTCAATCCAAGGTGACCTTGGTGGGAGCTTGATTTCCATCCGCGAATTTTGTATGAATTTGGATTACATCTGCCGTCCACACGGATGCAATCCAGCAAGGTCACCTTGGATAGTATTGGATGCAACGCTAGATTACATCCGTGTAGAAGGGGTTTTAATCGGCATTAGCGGCGCATTTGACCTTGTCACACATTCGTTATCGCGACCACTATCCAAAACTAATTTATTAAAGACTTCAACTTCTCAAAAGAAAGAACACTATCTAATTGAAGATAATTACTAAATCCCAAAAAAAAAATAAAGCTGACCAATAACCAAAAAATTGTTTGACATTGGCATTGATCAAGTAATATATACTTTCGGATATACTATTCGACCCGGAGAGTCGTTTTCTATAGAGTGGAAGGGAACATAGGTTGTTATGGGAAATTTACATGGTGGGACGTTGACTCTTTCTCCAGCTCGACTATACACGCTACCAGAGAGAGGAGTCCCGCAAGGCCCTATATTAGGACCGATTATTTTTATATTACACTGTGCTGACATAATTAAATGCCTTCAGAAATGCAGGTACCATATATACGCCGATGACGTGCAACTGTATATATCATTCTATCCAGACGAGTACGATAGAGCTATAAAGGATCTAAATGATGACCTTCGCAGAATCGCGGCCTGGTCCGAAGATAATTGCCTGTCATTAAACCCTAACAAAACCAAATTCATGGTTCTTGGCACAAGACAGCAGTTAGCTAAACTACCCGCAAATTTCGTGGTCGAACTCATGGGCAAACCAATCGACCGAGTGTATGAAGCGCGAAACCTTGGTCTTATTATGGACAAGGACCTTCGCTTCGAAAACCATGTCGCTGACTCAATGCGAAACTGCTTCTACCGCCTAAAAGTCCTGTATAAAATGAGGCCGTACCTATCTGAATCCCTACGGGAACAGCTTGTGGAAAGTCTGGTTTTGTCCAGGCTAAACTATGCAGACACGGTGTACGGCCCGCGACTACTGGCTCGTACAGACCAACTCATTCAGAGAGTTCAAAACGCTTGTGCTCGGTTTTGCTACAACATTCCTCCCAGAAGCCACGTAACGCCTTTCCTGAACAAACACCTTTCTCTTAAAATGAAATCGAGGCGTAAACTACACTTGGCCTGCCTGTTGTTCGGTGTCATTAAATTTCAAAAGCCAGACTACCTCTACAGCAAGCTGAGCTGGATAGCTAGCAGACGAGAATGTGAGAGAAGGCAATGTTCGCAGCAACTTTCATCGCAGCCCCACAGTACAGCAGCATTCAAAAGCAGTTTCCGTTACGCAGCATCCAAAATATGGAATAATCTACCGCCGCCTATTAGAGCAATAAACACAATCGGTACCTTTAGGAGACGCTTACGGCAGTATTTAATAGACGCGCAACGGAAACTAGACATAATACACTTGAACGTGTCTTTAATCTGATGTTGGGCCAATTCTAAGCTGATTTGGTGTGTGTGCGTGTGTGAGGTTACATATAGTCCTTTGTTATATACTTTATTGTGCGCCAAAAGTATGAACAAAAAGGAAACTTAAAACTAAACACATACAATGGGCAGCCTTATATCATTCCGCGATCTCGATTCTTCTTCTTCTCATCCTTTGTTAGTTATTAATTATTATCGAAAAGTGACACCTACCTTCTTTCTTTCTGTCAATATCCATAATTATTTCACTTTGACTCACCACTCTGTGACAACGTTTAAATTACATAGTCTGATCGCATATTTATCAAAATACATTTATTTAAAGCTGCTTGCAATCCGTCTACTTCGCTCGGCTGTTCCCGGGATAGTGGTTACGTAACGTGCACTGCGCGGATTGTATGGCATTAAGTCTGGGTTGGGAATCGCACGAAACTGTTTATTTCTGTTTGCTTATTGTTTCAGTGTTTTCTTTCCTTTGTTTTTTTTTTAACATATTATTTATCACTGCACACAAAATTATATTTATGTTTAACTACACTTTAGCATATTATTTATATACCTTTATATTTAATACCCTACAAAACTGGTTTACATCCGTACACTTCAACACAAGGTGCAGTTGAAAACCAGCGTCAGGCAGCACCTAGTTGTCTGGCATTTTGCTGAACTGGACCTATTTGGCGCAGCCGCGGGGCACACAATGTTATTGTTTTTTGTTTTGTTTTTTTTTTTTTAAATTAATTTTCATTTCCTCATATTGTGTGATTTCGTGTGTGCCAAATAAAGTAGTTTTCTTTCTTTCTTTCTTTCTTTCATTAGTCAAAAGTTGTAAACGCACATTCATACAATTTTTAAATGGAAGATTTGTCTGTTAGATTTCGGTGTTGAAAATATAGTATTTTTGCGTACTATATATTTCTTGAATAATAAATAGTACACAAACCCGAAATACAGTACAATACTATATATTATAGTACGGTTGGCAACCCCTTCATATAGGGAACGTGCAGACACTATCGGTGACAGCACACAAAAATGTCATTGTCAGCTTGATTTAACCGAATGATCCTATAATGGGTCCGGACGTATAGGACCCTAATAATAATAAAAACTGGCCAATTGCGAGTCGGATTCGCGTGCAAGGGTTCCGAACGAATTTTTTTAGGGTTCCGAAAAAAAAGGAACCCTTATAGGATCACTCAGGTGTCTGTCTGTCTGTCACAGCCAGTTTTCTCCGGATCCACAGAACCGATTCTTTAGAAATTTGGTACACATAATATGGACTTTATGACCCAAACACGGACGCGTTAAGTAAATCATAAAATTTAATCGTAAACTTTAGTATGGGTGTCACTTTTGGGGGTCAACGTAGAAAATGAAAAAAAAAAAAAGATTTTTGAACAATATCGTGTGACATATCAAATAAAAGGGCTTACTGTGAGGGTTCTAATTATATTTTTTTCATAATTTTAAAATAAATGATTTTGAAGTTATTCAAGAAATTAGACGAAAAATGACCATTCCCCCCTTATCTCCGAAACTACTGAGCCTACAATTTTGAAAAAAAAATGAAAATAATAGATCTTTACCTAAAGATTACAGGAAAACTTATTAGAAGTCTGTAGTGTTAAAATAACATGTTAAACAAACTAAATTCGTTCGGAACCCTTTGCACGCGAGTCCGACTCGCACTTGGCCAGTTTTTTAACATGTTATTTTAACACTGTAGACTTCTCACGGGTTTCCTAAAAAATATAATTAAAACCCTCACAGTAAGCCCTTTCATTTGATGTGTCACACGATACAGTTTGAAAAACTTTTTTTTTATAATTTCTAGTTTGACCCCCTAAAGTGACCCCCATGCTAAAAAATATTTATTGACGTAACGCGTCCGTGTTTGGGTCACAGAAGCCCATACGTCTACCAAATTTCAACAGAATCAGTCCAGTGGACCCGGAAAAAAACTAGCTGTGACAGACGGATAAACAGACAGACAGACAAGTGATCCTATAAGGGTTCCGTTTTTTGTTCGGAATCCTAAAAATGTCCACGGTTGTGTAAAACAAAGTCCTGTACTAATTGTATAATTTATTTGGCAGTATGTAACAGTTTGTTGTGGTTATACAGAGCCGCTGAGTGCGCGAACGTCGCGGGACAGTGAGTGCAGTGCAGCGGACGCTCTCCTGTGTGTGTCCTGATGTGTGCCTCTAGAACAGCTTTCGTCTGGAAATAACACAAATCTATACTAATATATAAAGCTGAAGAGTTTGTTTGTTTGTATGTTTGTTTGTTTGCTTGAACGCGCTAATCTCAGGAACTACTGGTCCGATTTGAAAAATTCTTTCAGTGTTACATAGCCCATTTATCGAGGAAGGCTATAGGCTATATATCATCACGCTAAGACCAATAGGAACGGAGCAGTAATGAAAATTGTGACGCAGACGAAGTTGCGCGGGTCAACTAGTTATGATATAAGGACCGTGCACAGCGTTGACTATGCCATCTAGTGTCGCGAATTCGAAGTTTTAAGGGTCAGAATACTTGACATTGACGCTTCTGTGCTGCCACCTGTGGTTCCTGCACGCTCAGTTTTGGGGAACGTGTGCGAAGTAGACTGTGCCATCTAGCGTAGCTATTTCGAATTTTTTACTTGTTATATATACTTGACAGTGACATTGCTGTACTGCCAGTGCTGCCACCTATAGTTTCTTTCAGTTTTAAATTCAACGCGTCTGACTCATGGAACAAACCAGAGGGCCTAACACGAATGTGTTAACGTTTGGTAACGTTAACTTAAGTGAAATTTGAATGTGAAAAACTACAAACCCATAGTATTTTGGTTTAATTTTATGGGACATACTCAATTTATATCATTCAAATATATGAATATAGTGTATATAGTGTCTAAGGGAGCGTTCAAGTATTACGTAATGAATTTGGGGGAGGGGGGGGGTCTTGTAAAACGTTACGAAGCGTTACAGGGGCGGGTCTTTACACTACGCGTTCCGTAACATTAACTTTCCGGTACTTTACGCCACATAATTATGACTTTTAGGTAAAAATGGTGACTTGGTGGTTACGTAACGTTTTACTAGCGGGGAGGTGGGGGGGTCCAGAAAAACGTTACGGCCCGTTACATGGGGGGAGGGGGGTCAAAAATCTCCAAAAATTAAATATTATGTGCGAAACGAGTATTGTAACTATGGTAAAATTTTATGTTACGTTACTATACGTCAAAATATTCGTGCTTTGCCCTCTGTACCACAAAACATTAAACGACAGCGTTTTATATCAATAAAGTATAACCCGACCAATTGAAATTCTCTTTAGTTTCGTAATACAGTCAATCGGCACGCTCTATGCACCGCGCTTCTTTTTCCCGTACCGCTATTGGTCGGCAGCTGCCGCCACGTTAGCGCGCGCCGCGTGGCATGCACGTGACTCGCGAGTGAGACGGAACTAACAGCTGCAGTGTATTATGAACCTTATAGTAGTGATCTAAGGTTGATTGTAAGTTTTAAGCATTCTTTCGTTCATCTTCGGGGCCATACTTTCTTTTCGGTGCGAACGAAGGTTCACGCGCCTTATCAGTTGGGTACCACTGTACAGTTCCCGTCACGCAAGTTTACCTCCCCGAAGTACGTCGCAATCGACTGCGCAGGATGTTAATTTCACAAAAAACATAATACAGCGCATGCGCGGGTAGGTCGCGCATGCGCGTGTTCGCACAAGATGGCGGGTGTAATGGCATCTCACTCGCTCGTATACATTCGATGTATACGTGTGACCCGCTTGCTCAATGCAATACGACTGTTGATGCGAAAAGTGTTATACGTTATTGTTTTTAATTAATTATTTTGGTTATTTCTTACTATTGTGTTTTTGTGGTGTTACTTTTTGATATTGTAACTGTTACTGGTAGTCTTTGTTACATATTTTTAATATAATACGTTTAAACAAAAAAATATTCTAGAAACGTAACACTTGTTTACGCAATTGTACCTGCGCGGTCGTCACTAAAAGCTAACTTCGGAGGGGTAAACAACGGTGATGCGAACTGTACACGTATGTTACTTTGAATTTGGGATTATTTGTTGTCGCTAAATAACTTAGTGGAAGTTCTTTGTTTACAAAATGTATAGCTTCTCGTGACGGGGACTATAGTTTGATACTCACAGTAAAGGCTCGTCCACAATAGTAACAGATCTTGTTTCGAGGCGGTTTCTTCTTGTCATGCACGTAGTTAACGTGGCGATTCAGACTGCTAAGACATTTGAACACCTGGAAACCGAAAACAGTTTTTTATTTATTTTTTCTACACTAATATTATAAAGAGGAAAGATTTGTTTGTTTGTTTGTTTGAAATGAATAGGCTCCGAAACTACTGGAGCGATTTGAAAAATTCTTTCAGCAATGGATAGCTACATTATCAGGGAGTAACATGGGCTATATTTTATTCCCATACTCCCACGGGAACGGGAACTAAGCGGGTGAATCTACACTAATATTATAAAGAGGAAAGGTTTGTTTGTTTGAATTGAATAGGCTCCGAAACTACTGAATTGATTTGAAAAATTCTTTCACCATTAGAATCCTACATTCTCCCTGATGAACAAAGGCTATAGAATATTTTCAAAAAAGTTAGGGATCTGTATGAAAACTTCGATGATGTAACCCAAGATGTGAAAAAAATACCAAAAACGATCCTTATATCGCGTACGCTGCGGAAACTATTGACAATAGAGCAAAGTGATATACTACAGTTTTATAGAGGACATAAATTTCTACAAAAAAGTCCGCGAGGGTATATATCTAATTATTATGGTTTAGTCACAATTATCGCTTTTTGTTCAAATTATTCAATCAAAACCCGGGTGAAATGGAATAGTGGTGATTTTAGTATCATGATATTAATCCTTATCTATTTAAATTATTTAATAATTAAGGTTGGTTATGTACATGTTAATTACGCTTTAAATTTTCAAATCGGATCTTTCGTTTTAAAGTTACGACGGGTATAAAAATACTCTAAGTAAGAAAAATGTTGCTGTTTGAGCGAACTACCCTACGTTTAGTCTATTAATAAGTAATTTACAAATTACCCTTTAAGAGGGCAGAGGGGAGATGAAGTTCGTGGAGTACCAACTAAACCCGCGCGAACGAAGTCGCGGGCGAAGTGCTAGTTATTGATAAGTTCGCGTTTCCTTCGTACTTCCAGCTGTCATTTGTAGATCTTTGGCAGTCGTTACGGATAGTCACAAGCCAGAAAATCTGACTCCAGTCTTGCCAAGTAGTACCGTGTTACCCATTAATGGGCTGTGAAGGTCTGGTAGGCAGCCGCTTTACGTAAAATACTGGTATTCAGCTGAATCCGGTTACTGGGAGCCGACCCCAATATAGTTAGGTAAAGGCTCGGCAGATGTTCATTTATCTATGTACGATCTTACGTCACATAAATCCTACAATCCATCGGGCAGTTGCCCACCGGACTAAAAACACGTCTGCTCGGACATTGGCGGATTCAGGGAGGGGTTGAGCTAAGCGGGCTCAGGCCCACCCCAAAAGACCGAGAGAAGACCAAAATAGAGAGAAATAATTATTCTAATTGAATGAAATAATAAAGCGCCTGCACAAAATACAGTTGCAACTTGACTTGAAGTATTTTGCTCGTTGAGTTATTCAGGCGCATTAAATGTCAAAAATGAAAAAACAATTTTGTAAAGAGACTACAAGATATCCGTCACCCACTTGATTTGTGGAGGTACTAAATCAGGTACTTAATACTGCTTTGATCAGAATGATGTAATTCGTTGTAGTTTTGGAGTACAGGCATGGTTTCGTCATTATAACGCGTTATAATGACGGGACCAGTGTTTTCGTGAAATTTCGTTTACGCCGTGATAGGTACAAATTTTTCAGGATAGGTACAAAATAGTACTAAATGGGTACTAAATATACGTGCTACAATTTTCCAATAACAAGATTTGGTCTCGTCATTATGACGTTCAAATCAAATCTGTTTATTTGCCAGAATGTAGTGTAGGTTGATACAAGATCTTAAAACTATATCTTTGGTGTTCTACATCCTAACGAAGTCGAACCTTTAAGGATTTCACAAAAAGTAATCCAAGGAGACATTGTTATGCGTTAAGCTAAATAAAATGTTTTGTACTTTTATAGTGTTGCTAATTTGCTAAAACTAAACCACAGCGGGGCAGGCCTCCCCCCCCCTCCTCAAACGACCATCCTGGATCCGATGGATTAACCGGCGTCGTTCAATAAAATGGCTAGACAGCCAACTAAACGGATAATTAAGCTAGTTAGCTGCGACGTAGATACCGTTACAGATCTTCCTATCGTGTGGGCAGTAAGGTCTAACGACCCCACACACCCTAGTGTCAGAGTTTCTAAACCACCTCAAGGGCCTCTGACATGGTTTATTTGACGACCGCCATTTGGCGGCCGGGACCACCGTCTTATACGTGCCTTCCGAAGCACGAAATCATCTTTTTATCAGACAATCAGGTGATTCAAGCCTGCAATGTCCTAGCCAAACAGACACAGATTTAATAAATAATTAAAATAAGTTTACGATGACCTCACCTTAGTACATTTCGAACAACGATGCGTCTTTATTTTTACGTGTTCCCAATTGATATGCATCTTTAGAGTACTCTTCGTAGCATACTTGGCTCCGCAGTCGTCGCAGATGAATCTGTGAACAAACTACAGTCCCTATACAAAACGTATAAAAAAATAAACACGATATCTGAAATGGGGTCAATGTGGTCTTCATTATGAATAACTCTTAGCGCTCGTACGCACTAGCGGTTGGCCGCGGGGGTGGCTGCCCGCTTTTCCAGTTTAATATGCAACCGCTAGGGATTGTATGCGCTTAACCGCTATTAAATGACAAGCGGTTGCATATTAAATTGGAGGGGCGGCTGACAGCGCGGTTGGCCGCCCCTGCGGCTGACCGCTAGTGCGTAGGAGCGCTTACTATGGGAAAAAAACCGCGAAAAAAAATCTCCTGCCCCAACTCAACAAAATGTGCTGAACAGCAGATTTTTTTTCCCATGGTTTGAACCGATGACCTAAGAATACCTACAGTACTGTCTTTCTTTTTCTCTTTAAAATCCATCCAAAGGTTGTCTTGAAAATATCGCTTTGTCACCTTGTAATGTTATCTTCGTCTATCTATACTGTAACTTAAGTATATGGTGTACATAATAAAGAGTATTCTATTCTATGATGATAAATATAATAATCAAGGGCGAATCCTGGATTGTCGTTTGGGGGGGAGCTTGACCCAGCTGCGTGTATGTACAAAGCATTTTATTTGCTTAACGCACACTAAGCCTCCTTGGATTATTGTGGGTTCAAATTGACTTCGTTAGGTTGTAGACTACCAAAGATATTTCGGTCTTTTGAGTGGGGCCTTGAGCCCCTTAGACCTCCCCCTAAATCCGCCAATGAATATAATCGTCCTTACCTCCTATCACTCACTCCGACATGTCGCGAGTGAGTGCTCAAGTGCTGCTGCAACCCCTTCGCGGTACTGTACTGCGTCTTACAGTCCACACAGAAGGCACGTGTCGTGCCGTGTGCGGAGCGTTTGTGCGCTTCTAGACCAGTGCGCGAGCGGTATGACTTGTCGCATGGCTCGCATTTGTACACGCGAGAGCATTGTTTGTGCACTGTGCTGGGGAGAAAGTCGGTATAGGAAATGGTTTAGAAGCAGAAACACACAATAAGAAAAGCAGATTTTTGAATCATGATAAACTTTTTCATTTAAATAGCCACCTCCATAATTAATAGTATATGGCTTTACAAAAGTTCGTTCGACTACAAAATCAAAATCGTTTATTTCAAACAGACAATTTACAGACACTTGAATTTTCAAGGTCTGTCAGTCAATTAGATGAAGCTAGTTCAGCCACGCTAGTGACAAGAGCAGCAAGAATGTTTCTCGGCAAAACACTCACCGACCCTATCTCCAACGCGGCAGTTACAGATGAGGGTGTTTTCTCCCAAAACACATATTTAACGCATGGGAAAACTCGCAAAATACAATTTGAGTTGTCTGTGATCTCTCCAAAGCCTTTGATTGCGTACACCATGACACGCTTCTGCGTAAACTACATCATTATGGTCTTCCAAGCGAAGCTCTTAACGTAATTGATTCATATTTACATAATAGGTTACAATGTGTGGATGTCAATAGTGTTAACTGTTCCGGGCTACCAGTGCATTTAGGTGTGCCTCAGGGTTCTATACTGGGTCCATTCTTATTTTTGGTTTATTATTAAACCTTTTTTCTACTTTTCTTTCAATGCCCAGACACACGGGGTTCTGATGTTTAATTAGATATATGTATACATTAGAAACTGATAAAATACTCACTACAAGTGAAGTTTAAGTGCTTGACTGTTGGCGAATATATTTCCACAAATGTCACAATTGTGCTTCTTTTTGTGTTTGTCCAAATGGTAGCGAAACGCGCGGTTAGAACTGTAACAACATTTTTGTATAAATTGCTAGTGGTCCCGACAGACGTTGCGCTGCCCGAATGTTGTAAGCTTGTTTTTAGTAAGATGTTAGAAATTGCAGCTGATTGTACCGCCTAATAGTGAAGCTAAACTATCTAGGGCCTCATACATACAACACAATTTTTTTTTATTAAATACAGTATAGCCGTTTAGAATGATATCAGTGACATACGTATAGACACATACAGAAGAGCTTTAAATATAAAGATATCTATAACTTTAGGAGCTCGTAACTAAGTCATAAGAGCCGCATGGCTTGATAAACTTTAATGTTTGCAGTTTCGCTCAAAAAAAGAGCCGATTCATCGCTTTATGTAGATATTAGACAGTTGCAATTACGTTTATTTTAAGGCTTATTATTAATATTTTATTTAATGAATATATATTAAATTAGCTGACCCGCGCAACTTCGTCTGCGTCACAATTTAAAATCACGTTAAGACCAATGTTTTAGCGTGATGATATATATTTAGCTTATAGCGTTCCTCGATAAATGAACTATCTAACACTGAAAGAATTTTTCAAATCGGACCAATAGTTCCTGAGATTAGCGCGTTCAAGCAAACAAACAAACCAACTCTTCTGCTTTATATATTTGTACTAGCTGATCCGCGCAACTTCGCTTGCGTCACAATTATCATTACTGCACCGCTCCTATTCGTCTTAGCGTGATGATATATAGCCTATAGCCTTCCTCGATAAATGGGCTATCTAACACTGAAATAATTTTTCAAATAGGACCAGTAGTTCCTGAGATTAGCGCGTTCAAGCAAACAAACAAACTCTTCAGCTTTATATATTAGTTTAGATTTTCATTTCTTATGAACTATTGTTTATTTTGGTATATTAAGTAGTAATATAAATGTATTAAAGTTCAGTTGCAGTTCATTCTGGGCGTTTTTAGTAGGTTTTTTTACGGCTATTCCATTTTAATTCAAATTTTTGAGGCCGTTATGAACTAAACCGCTAGATAAGGAATATTGTGATATAATTTTCATTTCATTTGGTTAGTACAGTAGTTTAATCCACGAGCTCGAAAAAGTGTCGTCGCGCATTTTATGAGAATCTTCCTTCTGAATTTTAGCTTTTTACAAATAGATAAGAGAGAGATGCGAAAAGTGAGGCCGCTATAAATTATACTAATAACTATTCTCAACTACTCAATAAGCCAAAGCTGTCTAAATATTTCAGTTACTAATGATAAGAAAGCAAATATTTAAACAAATAAGAAATCAAATTGTACTAGGCCTCTTAAGCCGTTGGTCCCAGCTTTCACTTGTATATCTTTGTCAGACTTCACGAGAAATCAGAAGTCCAAGACACCAGTCTTGCTAAGAGATATTGTATACGTTATACCCAGTTACTATGTGGAGGTCGTTTACAAACATATACACTCACATACACAAACAGCCAGGGGGGCTACTCTCTAACGAAATCCGTAGTTTCGGGCTTAGTTGCGGGCGGGCATTTTCTACTCCGTATCACCTAATCACTGAGAACTAATGGTAACACGATTTGACAGTTACTGTGAAATCGTGTTGTCATTCATTCTCAGTTCGGGTTCGGGACTAATCGTAAGTTGTAGGTGATACGGAGTAGAATACGCCCGCCCGCAACTAAGCCCGAAACTACGGATTTCGTTAGAGAGTAGCCCCCCAGACCCGGAACAACTATCTGTAGGACATACAAATATTTGCTGTGTGGAAATCGAACGAAACCGCGACACGCAGAGCAGCAGCCAAACGCTGAACCACTGCGCCAACTCTGTCCAGGGGGACTAAAAATCCACTTTAGGAGAATCATAATATTAATCACACAACAATCTGTCAAATTTAATTTTCATCTTTATCGCTAACGCATTAGATTCAAGGTTGATTGGGAAAATTTGACGGTGACGGGTAGCGTGATGGGCTTTCTGATTCTGCTAAAGTGGCCTTTTTAGACCTGCAGTTATGCGGTGGCGGTGTTAACCAGTCGAGGAACGAATTTATTGATGGACTCACGTGGTAGTGAAGCTGCACTCCTTACAGGTGTATCCTTGTTGTATGCTACCGCCTGCCGGTGCGTGCTGCTCGTCATAATGCTGGATTACGGACTGCATACGGTTGTATCTCTTGCGACATATCAGGCATTCCAGTCTAGGACACAATAAAATGACTATTAAAAAATACATAGCTACATAGCTTGGCTTATCGCCGTAAGGTTGCCTGCTTGTCGGTCTCCTACAAATTGTACTTCGGTGGGTGTGCCCAAGAACTCCACGACCTCATCCCACCGGCCCCCTTCACCATCGGACATCCAGAGGCACTGCATCTTACCATCCCTACCTTGTTGCTATTCCACCAATTCGCACTAAGCGTTTTCAAGTCTTTTATAATGCGCACAACAAAGGAGTGGAACTCTCTGCCTGCGTCTATGTTTCCAAACGTTGACAACCCTAATCTCTTCTAAGTTAGAGTGCACAGGCTCCTTCTGGGTAAGCTCGCTCCATCGTAGGCTTTGTCTCTGTCATCTCTGACCTAGACTAGAGTCAAGAGCAAACCCATCACAAATAAACAAATATACAAATAAAAAATCCTACATTTCAAAAAGACCAGTTACAGTTATTTTTGAATTGTCAAGGTCTTTCAGTGAAATGGACAAAGCTAGTTTTGCCGCGCTAGCGACAGGAGCACAAGTTGCTCTGCAGCAAAACACACTTACCGGCCCTATCTCCAGCGCGGCAGTTGCACGTTCCAAAGAGTAGATCTTATGGAGAAGAACGTGAACACTTTCCAATCAGTCTGACGCAGTTGGTGGCATCATATCAGGGATTGAACTAGTATAAATGCCACATACTGCACAAAACTGCTTCAAAGTGACTTGTATGGGAATTTCTAGTCGTATGGGAACTGCCTCCGTGGACGAGTGGTTTAGGCGTCTGCCTTGTGACCCGGTGGTCGTGGGTTCGTACATACTTTGTAAAGTTGTTTTCCAGTTTGGCTAGGACATTGCAGGCTTGAATCACCTGATTGTCTGATGAAAAGATGATTCCGTGCTTCGGAAGGCACGTATAAGCCGGTGGTCCCGGCCGCCAAATGGCGGTCGTCAAATAAACCATGTCAGAGGCCCTTGAGGCGGTTTAGAAACTCTGACACTAGGGTGTGTGGGGGCGTTAGACCTAACTGCCCACACGATAAGAAGAAGATTTCTAGTCGTTTTTAGTATGGTGTAATAATACAAGTTGTGTTATCTTCTTTTTCAAAATCAACCTGTTTGATTTTTGGCTGGGGTAACCGAGTTTTCAAAAATACAACGATGCACTATTAGTTTTCATCAAAATTTTCACCTCGTAGTATCGGATTTAGCCATCCACGCACACCTTAAAAAAACAATCTGTATGTGGGAGTCATATATTACCTTCTAATATGTGTTTTCGCGTGTTGACCGGCAGAAAACTTGTTGCCTGATACTGACTTACAAATATTACATTGGAAACCATTTTCAATCTGAAAAAAACAATTGAATTCTTAACAAACAAGCCAAACGGTCCGCATTCTCGCTTGCACGCTCGGTTCACGCGGCACGTAACACTTTTTCGTGCGTGCAGCCGGCCTTCATCGATTTATTAGACGTTATCACGTCAAAAAATAAAAAGTAGGTATAGTGGTTGGCTTTTTAGGGTTCCCAAAAAAAAAAAAAACGGAACCCTTATAGGATCACTCCGGTGTCTGTCTATGACCCAAACACGGATGCGTTACTTAAATCATTAAATTTTTAGTATGAAAATTCAAAAAAAAGTTTTTTGAACAATATCATGTGACATATCAAATAGGCTTACCTGTGAGGGTTTAATTTATATTTTTTTCATAATTTTAAAATTATTGGTTTTGAAGTTATTCAAGAAATTAGACGAAAAATGACCATTCCCCCCCTTATCTCCGAAACTACTGAGCCTAAAATTTTGAAAAAAAAAATGAAGATAATAAATCTTTACTTAAAGATTACAGGAAAACCTATAAGAAGTCTGTAGTGTTAAAATAACATGTTAAAAAAATTAAATTCGTTCGGAACCCTTTGCACGCGAGTCCGACTCGCACTTGGCCAGTTTTTTTTTTTATTCATACAGCCTATTTTATTTTGTCACTTACGATGAATCGAATGATACCACATTAAGGGCGAATTTCACCAATGAAACTGATCGAGATCAGCATACAAACCACGTTTACGAGCTGTCAGTGTCGTTATTTTCTGTGGAATATTGACACTGACAGCTCTTGAACGCAGTTCAGATGTACCTACTGATCGCGATCAGTTTGAATTGGTGAAAATGGCCCTAAGTTTGTCTAAATCTATCAAGCCGTTTAGGCTACGGAGCGTGCTAAAGAAATAGACTTATAGACCCTGTCACGAAAAGCTATAAATTTTGTAAACAAAGAACTACGAAGTTACGTAGCGACAACAAATAATCCAAAATTCAATCAACTCAAAGTAACATACGTGTAATACGAAACTAACGAGCAATTTCATTTGGTCGGGTTATATTTTATCGATATAAGCGCAGGCTGTCGTCTAATGTTTTGTGGTACTGGAACGCGTCTGACACATGGAACAAACATTGGAAACAATGAATGAAATGACGACACGGTTGGCGCAGTGGTTTATCTGCTAGTGGTGGATTGGCTGCTGCGCTGCGTGTCGTGGGTTCGATTCCCGCAAGGAACAAGTATTTGTATGGCCTACAGATAGTTGTTCCGGGTCTGGCTGTTTGTGTATGTGATTTTTTTACGTTTGTGAACGCACCCACGATACAGGAGAAATTCCTAGTGTGGGGCAAAGATTAAAAAAATATAGCTTCTCGTGGCGTGGACTATAGGTACAGTAGTACCCAACTGATATGGCTTACCGATGTACCTGCGCAGAAGATGAATTTTCAAAGCGCGGCAATTGCTATTGACCAATCGGCATGCTCCACGCAACGCGCTTTTTTTTCCTGTACCGCTATTGGTTGGCAGCTGCCGCCATGTTAGCGCGCGCCGCGTGGCATGCACGTGACGCGCGAGTGAGACGGAACTAACAGCTGCAGTGTATTATGAACCTTGTAATAGTGATATAAGTTTGATTATAAGTTTGCTTTCTTTCGTTAATCTTCGGGACCATACTTTCTTTTCTGCGCGAATGAAGATTCACGACGCACCTTATCAGTTGGGTACCACTGTATATACATAACCTTCTTCTGGGACAGTCGGGTAAAAATATAAGCTCTCACTTTCCGATGCCTCTTCTCAATATGACTGGTCAGCGTCAACTCGCGTTCGAAGCCGACGATGCAGTCCTCACACTTGTAAGGCAGTTTCAAGTATGCTTCGTTCTTAGCCATGCGCTCTCTTTCTTCCTCTACCTCTTTATCCGTAAGAATCACGACTCCGATTTTTCCTTTGTACCTTTAGAATAAGTCTGTGATAAGACCTGTCGTAATGTTTGGATCAGAATATTGGGCTGTGAAAAAGACGGATGAAAACAGATTGCCCCCAATTGTTTATAATAAATTGCCAAGTGCTTGGAAAGATTTTTGAAAACGGTGCAATTCAAAAGTAGACTTCGAAAAGTATTAATAGATAAAACGTACTACAGTGTTACTGAGTTTTTAACGGACAAAACCTTTTTCTGAATACCTGTAATTTTTAATTAATTAATTTTTGATTTGCTTAGGGAATGTTACATATTATCTATGACCTGGAATTTTAATGTTTGTTTGTTTATTTATGTACGACTACGACTTTTATTTTTATAAGATTATACTGTTAATGACAATTTAAATTTTTAACAATTTTATTTAATGTACGTACCAATCTATATCTATACTAATATATAAAGCTGAAGAGTTTGTTTGTTTGTTTGCTTGAACGCGCTAATCTCAGGAAGTACTGGTCCGATTTGAAAAATTCTTTCAGTGTTAGATAGCCCATTTATCGAGGAAGGCTATATCATCACGCTAAGACCAATAGGAGCGGAGCAGTAATGATAATTGTGACGCAGACGAAGTTGCGCGGGTCAGCTAGTATTGTTATACTTAAGTATATTTTTTTAATGACAATTTGAATTTTAATAATCTTATTTATTGAATGTAATAATTAATTTAATGTTTAAATGACAATTTTAATTTTAACCATTTTTTATAATGAAAATGTACCTACTACTACCAACTTATATATTACCCATATTTGCAAATAAATGCTATTTTATTCTATTGCATGTAGCGGAGATGAGAATGTTGAGATGGATGTGTGGAGTAACGAGAATGGATAAAGTGAGAAATAAGTACATTAGAGGTAGTTTAGTAGCGCCAGTGACGGAAAAGTTGAAAGGGAATCGCTTGCCTTGATATGGTCATGTTTTTTTTATTTTTTATTTTTGATAGGCATACGTTTGACCACTATCTCACCTGATGGTAAGCGATGATGTGGTCGAAGATGGAGCACGCTTGCCTAGAAGTAACCTATTCACTCTTGACTTAAAGACTCCCAGGTTGTAGCTATCAGGAAACACAGACTCCGGCAGGGAATTCCACTCCTTAGCTGTACGCACTATGAATGTGTTCCCAAAACGTTTAGTGCGCGTGGGTGGGATGTCCACAATGTACCGGTGGCGCATCGCCGTATGTCTTGTGGTCATGTGAAGAGGAGGGATGAATTCCATGCAACGAAAAGAGTAATTAATATAAACGTGGATGGATGGAGAGGGAGAGGAAGGCCAAAGAAAATATGGATGGATTGAGTGAGGAGCCATATGAAAGAGAAGGGGCTTAGTGATAGTTTGACGGCAGATAGGGCAGAGTGGAAGAAAAAAAATAAAAATACTTAAAAAAAATATAGCCAACTTCCAAATAATGTTGGTTATATTTTTTTCTTAAAGTTTTTAATTTTTTACTTTTAAGTGAAATAAGCAAAAATTGAACAGACAGAAACCTCTGAGTAATCGGTGTACTTACATACATAAAAAAAAATGTCAACTTGAAATTTGGAATATTTTTTTAGATGACGTTTGCTCAACTATTTTGCAAATAAGAAAGAAATACAAATGTGCATATTTTTTTTTGCAACCGCGATGAAAGGTTTCTTAAAAATTCGAAGCGGGGCTACTAGTGCATGTGGGTGTATCATATGAAAGAGCGCTATTTGCAAATTCTCAAACATTTTTGTTTAGGCCGTATGTTTTTCGACTTTGACGTAAAATGTACAAAATATCGCCCCCCCCTTACCTCTGAAAAATCTGAAATTATTCTATGCGATAGAAGTTTATAAAGATTACAGGATCAATAAAAAGATGTCTCTAAATAGCACACTTCTTCAAAAATCATCAACAAAAATTACATAACTTCCACTATCGTTCAAGAGATGGCGCTGATCTAAAACAGCAATATACACCGCAATGTTAAAATTCTCTTACGAATATAGGCCTCGCCGATGAAAATATTATCTGTACGGAACCGTCGTCGGTGCGCGAATCCGACTCGCTCTTAACCGGTTTTTTTATTATTTATTAGTACAGATATGCATTCTGATCTTCCCCACAGCATTTAGTCCGGAATAGATTCGAAGTCGAAGCTCTGAAGTCTTGAGCATCGACGCCGAGTTGCTAGCCTGTCGGTTTTCTATCGGTTACATTTTGGGGAAAGTGCGACGGAGATGCATGATTTAATTCCGCCAAGCCCGTTCCATAATCGGACCACAAGACGAACGGCGATGCGCCACCGGTACATGGTGGACATCCCACCCACACGCACAAAACGATTTGGGAACACATTCATAGTGCGTACAGCTAAGGAGTGGAATTCCCTGCCAGAGTCTGTGTTTCCAGATATAGCTACAACCTGGGAGTCTTTAAGACAAGAGTGAATAGGTTGCTTCTAGGCAAACGTGCTCCATCTTCGACCGCATCATCGCTTACCATGAGGTGAGATAGTGGTCAAACGTGTGTCTATCTATACTAATATTATAAAGAGGAAAGATTTGTTTGTTTGTTTGAAACGAATAGACTCCGAAACTACTGGACCGATTTGAAAAATTCTTTCAGCAATGGATAGCTACATTATCAGGGAGTAACATAGGCTATATTTTATTTCCGTACTCCCACGGGAACGGGAACTACGCGGGTGAAACCGCGTGACGTCCACTAGTCTATAATAAAAAAAACAACACACTGTCAGACAGAATTACTATGGACATAGAAGAGAAGATACCTACTTCGACTCATTCTGCACCTTCTTCAATTCGTTCTTTACCACCTTCTTTTTCCTCTCTTTCTTCTTGTTCCCCTTCTGTACTTCCTTCACAGGTTCACTTTCATTGTCCGTAGATTCCCTCTCTACTTTGACCTTCGTCGTCACAGTATCTACGTCTGAACTCTCAGGATCTATCGGCTCGAGTTTGACCTCTATTTTGATCTCCGACGCCGTAACGCCGTCAATTTCCATTGGTGAGCGTTGGAAGTTGTGTAGTTTGTTTATTTTTAGGATTGGTACCTGTGAAAGAAGTTCTAGCACTTTTAGTGACAAGAACTCAGCGTATGGGTCGAGCAGTGATTCGTTCGTGTGCCCACAACCCGCATCTGAGTCGTGGTTTTAAGTAGCTATATGTGACTTATGTTTATGCGCGGGTTGTGGGCACACGAACGAATTGTTGTTCGGCCCATGTGTTGAGTGCTTGGCACTAAAAATACTTGGCACTCAGTAGCGTAGCTAGCATGGGTGACACCTGGGGCGGATCATGTGGTGTCACCCCACAACCCCCTACCCCCTCCCCAAATTGTGCGCTTTTGGCTTTTCGTTCTGGTGAAGGCAATCGCAAGCCGTTTTTCGGAAGGGAGGGGGGCGAAGGTGTGCCATTTTCGCTGCAGGTTTTTATTTTCAGGAATGTTCTTACATTATGCTTACTTACAAACAAAATCTCGAAAATTAGATTATTTTGATTTTGTTTTCATCATTATCTAAACCCAACTTTGTTGAGTAACGCATGTAAACTCAAGAACACAAGAGCGAGCGAAGCGAGGTCGAAAATTTTTGGAACCCTACCTCAGATAGGTTTTTTTTCTTTTGATCATTCATACTTAAATATAAATAACTTAATGGAGTGATGCAAGAAAGCTCATTAACTTAGAGAGGGCTGAACACAAGAGAGAGCGAAGCGAGCTCGAAAATTCATGCACCCCAACTCGGAAAGGTTTTATTTCTTTTGATCATTTCATACACAAACATAGTGATTTTAATGAGTCATACAGGAACGATAAAAAAAAGAGAGTGCAGAAAGTAAGAGCGAGCGAAGCGAGCTCGAATTTTTTTACACCCCACCACAGACGAATTTCATTACGTGGCCCGTTAGGGGGTGACACCCGACCGTGAACATAAGTCAACGAACGAGTGTCACCCCTAAATGCAGAAAACCTGGGTTGGAAGGGTTTTATTGTATTTTGAACATTCATACTGAAATTTAAGTTTTTTGTTGATTTATATAGAAAAACTCAAGAAGTCAGAGAGCGCAAAATGCAAGAGCGAGCGAAGCGAGCTCAAAAATTTTTGCACCCTACTCCCGATCCCGACAGGTTTCATTGCGTCAAACGTTTAGGGGTGCCACCCGATAGTGACAAAAACCAATCAATGAGCGGTCGGGTGTCAGCCCTAAGCCGGTGTCACCCAGTGCGCGCCGCCCCCCCCGCCCCCCCCTCGCTACGCTACTGTTGGCACTGAAAGTGCTAGGTACAGTAAAGTCGGGTTACTTTGGCCACTTTGGCCTTTTTAGGGTTCCGAAGAAAAACCGGAACCCTTATAGGATCACACGGATGTCTGTCTGTCTGTCTGTCCATCTGTTAAAGCCAGTTATCTTCGGATCCACTGAACCAATTTTGTTGAAATTTGGTACACATATGGACTTCTGTGACCCAAACACGGACGCGTTACGTTAATCATTAAATTTTTAGTGTAGGGGTCACTTTTTGGGGTTAAACAAAAAAATTAAAAAAAAAACGGTTTTTTGAATAATATCGTGTGACATATCAAATGAAAGGGCTTACTGTGAGGGTTTTAATTATACTTTTTTCATAATTTTTAAATTAATGGTTTTGAAGTTATTCAAGATATAAGACGAAAAATTACCTTTCCCCCCCTTATACATTACAGAAAAACCTATAAGAAGTATATAGTGTTAAAACAACATGTTAAAAATTTAAATTCATTCGGAACCCTTTGCACGCGAGTCCGACTCGCTCTTGGCCAGTTTTTTTAGGCTGTCCGTCCCTCTGTATGTCAGCGGGCTGTATCTTAAGAATCATAATAGGTTGTTTCACTGAGTGTGTATTGTCTATTTCGATTGCCACTATAACAAATAGTAAAAAACTGACCAAGTGCGAGTCGGACTCGCGTGCAAAGGGTGTTTTTAGTTTTGTTTCTTTGTTTTTTAACACCGACTTCCGAAATTAAGTTTATTTTATTCTTTGTAGTGTTTTGTTTGGAAGTCGGTTATATTTTTTTGTAAAAAGTTTTTTATTTTTCACTTTTAAGTGGTGATACTTGGACGACGTCTTTGTCAACGAAGAAATTGAAATAAGTTAAAATGCTCATAAAATAAAAACTACTGAACCAAACTGAATCACTGTCTGTCTGTCCGTCTGTCACAGCCAGTTTTCTCCGGATCCACAGGACCGATTCTGTTGAAATTTGGGACCAAATGGCAAGTATACTGCTTCGAACTAAAAATGAATCACAGAAATCGGATCAGAAACCTCGGAGTAAACGGTGTACATACATAAAAAAAGAACAAAAAAAATACCCACCGAATTGAGAACCTCCTCCTTTTTTGGAAGTCGGTTAAAAGTCGTTATTGTTTTTAACTTGATGCCAAAAGAAAAAAATAATCTATAATCTGGATACAAAAACTTCCTAGCTGTTTTTGTAACCAGATGAGTGAGAAAGTGGAGAGTGAATAATTTAATTTTAGTTGAAATTTAATTTGTAACGCTGTAATTTTTATCGCAAAGAAGCTAAATGATGTGAAAAAAATTTACATCTGTCTGTTTTGTGCGAGTCCCAAATAAACATTTTTTTTTCTTTCTTATTCAAAAGGGTGAATTCTTTTTTGCGTCCGGGAAAAATACTCAATTTCACCCAAATGTCCGGGGTTTTTAAAGTTTTTGTTTGGGTTTGGCAAAATATGAGATGACAGTCAGTAGGGACTTCCTTTTATTCGATTTATGGTACAGAAACTGCGTGAGCGAGTCCGAGTCGCTCCTGCTGACAGACAGGCGAACGAACGAATCGAACGACGTCAATGTTGTCTTTGTAGATTTTACGAAAAGTGTAAAAGGAGGCTTGGTAGGCGTTAAGCTAAATATATTTTTTTTTGTGTTTTTATAGTGTTGCTACTTTGCTAAAACCTACGGGGGTGAAGCCCCCCCCCACCCGAAACGACAATACATGATCACTGCGTCACTCGATTCGAATTCCAGTTGACCTTATGGTTGTATATTTTAACCGACTTTAAGGGAAGTTCTATATTTGACGGAATTCTGATTGTCCTTACCTGGTTCAGAAGCAATGCTGTACTCTCTTCAACTTGCTGCTTGAAGACTTCTATCTTTTTCAGCATGTTATGGCAAATGTTGCAAATGTACATATTTTTCAAGTCCATCTAAAAAATATAAGAAGTATGGTAAAATATTGAAAAAAAGAGAATAGGGTGGTACCTATGTGAGTAAAAAAATCTATTTTACGTCAGATTACTAAAAAAAATATTGAACTCGTATTTTTTCTCTTTTGTCATGTAAATAAAACTAAGACGATCATACAGTGCGATGAAATTTTGCATGATGTCACGCCTTGAATATTTCTAGGGTTCCGTACGGGTAACCAATGGAACCCTATTACTAAGACTCCGCTGTTCATCCGTCCGTCTGTCTGTCAGCGGGCTGTATCTAAAGAATCGCAATAGGTAGATAGTTAAAATTTTTAGTGTGTATTTCTATTGCCGCTATAACGACAGATAATTTTTTAAAATTAAATTCCCGTGCTTGTACAATACACGCTTTTTTATCAGTTTATGGTACAAAACCCTTCTTGTAAGAGTCTGGCTGGCACTTGGCTGGTTTTTTATGTACTGACATCACTTGCTCTGAATTTTGATGCATTTTATCTTTGATAATTTTTATTGATTTGTCAAAGTAAAAATGCGTGCCCAATATTTCTTGACAATCTAACTAACGGAATAAATAATACCTTATCATTTATTTAACCAGGAAATATTGTTTTTGTGAATCAGACTTGAATGGGGGCCATTTATATTGCGAGTAGAACAGATTCAGCTAACCAAAATGAAACCAGTGACCATTTCTAAAAATAATAATGCACTGTTCATAATGCAACATTTTAATGCCAATTTATTAAGAATGTCATTCCCAAACCCACAGTGAGGCAAATTGCTAAAATAGTTAGGTATACGCACTAGTGCGGCTATATAACAAAGTTTGACACTGCCATAATAGGGAACATGCAATATTTCCATGTTTCCTTTATTTTTAAAGAACTTAATCTAGAAAGACCACCACATAAATAAGAAATGAAAATGCTTCAATTTATTGTCAAAATTGCGTTTTTAAACAGACGGTTTAAATTTTCGCGCGAAAACGGACGATGACGTCACTCCTGTCAGTCCCAACTCAAAGTATGTCTTTGAGTTGGGACAGACAGGTTGCCTATTCGTTGTCATAACAGCAGTGACGTCAATAAACGCTGATTGCTGTTTTTAAATACGTTCCGTTTCACGTTACTTTAATTAACTATTTTTATTAAAAATCGATATTAACTAAAATAAAAACGTTGCAATGGCCTTCATTTTATACTGGAATATCTTATTATTAACAAAATTCACATAAATTCTGTATTTGCATCTTCCCTATTGGTTTTGCCGCACCGAACTTCGAAAGTCTTAATCCGCCACTGAAATTTTTGATGTACCAAGTTTCTTTAATTTTGCCAGATCTCTAAGCAAATAATGGGTACCTATAAGTTAATACAAACTTAATCGTGGCTATAAGATACGAATCGCTGCATAAGGCGCCGAACCCACTGCGCGCGGTCCGTTCCGCGTCCTCACACGCGCACACTCCGAGCGATCTAAAAGTCTGGAGTTCAGTAATCTTAAGCAGTGATAACACGTCCCACGCTCTTTTTACTGAACACAAAATGTCACTCTCAACCAAACGTCTCGCAAATCATAAAGAAAACGTTTTTCTCTCACTAATTAAATGAACATCGGACAGTTTCGTCGGACAGCTTTAATTTATTTTTGCAGAAAAAAAAGAACTCCGACAGAACGCGCGTCCACTTTGACCGTCGTGGTCTAACAGCTTTTGTGTGCAGGATTCTTAGCAACCGCACAGATTACAGTGGACGCGGAACACAGAACTCGGTACGTCTACCATGAGTTTGATCAATCTACACACGCTGGCGAGTGTAGTTAAAAAAATGTATTATCACTTTAAAAAAACAAGTTTCTAATTTGTTTGTTTAAGTTTTTAACTAATAAGCAAGCAAGTTGCAAGTAAAACTTTAGTTAACAACTAAAAAATAAATTAGAAATTTGTTTTTTAAAACTTTCATACATTTTTTAAACTACAGTCGCTAGCGAGTCTACATTGATAAAACTCATGGTAGACGCACGGAACTCTGACCGCTAGACCGCGTGCAGTGGGGTCGGCGCCTAAAATTATATTAATGTGACAATGTCGTAGTGGGTGGAGTAGGTATTGCGTAGCGAAAAAGGAACACACAGCCGCCATTAAGCTTGAATCGATTTAAGACGCCCATGCCTATATCAATGAATAAATCATGTAAATAAGCTCAAAGATACTGCAAATCTGTTTAGGTTCAGGCAGCTTTTAAATTTAGAAGTTAATAAAATTAACTTACCTCCGATTTAACATAATTCACCAAAAATTCAGTATGTTTACACGAACTAAATTTTAGTAAAACAGCACTTTGGGACGTGCAGCAAATGCAAACTAATACATAATCTTGAACGTTTAAATGCAAAAACGAAGTCATTTTATTTTAATTTATTTTTGCAAAACAAATCCGCAAAACAATATTCTCGCTTGACCACCGCTCGACAGTCCAAGGAATAACACACGTTTCTTTTCACTTTTGCGAGTCTAGGTCTTCGTGGAGTGGCACTCTTCAAATTTATTGAAAAAGTGACATCATATCAATTCGCTAAAAATGATTTAATTTTTACTAATTTTACCTTTTTTTGGGAGAATTCAAAAGAAATCGAGTTTTAAGACTGTTCGTTTATCGGAACGTTGAATAAGACGACGTTTTGTTCACTGTGATTAAGAAATTCATAATTGCTCTGGATAATTTTTATACAATAAATTCGCAAAATAAAACAAGTTGGAAAATAATTATGACTGACTAAAAATGACTTTGTAATGAGTTGATGGCTAACATTATTTTAACTGTCCCTGGAAATCTGGAACTAGAGTTTCCGCTTGAGTGATAAACAAATAATTAAACGTATTTGACATTTAAGCAATAATGGCCGTAGCGTGCCCTTTCGCGCAAAAGACTTTGTTTTTTTATTATTTATTTATTATTTCTGAATGAAGATACTGTTAATACTTGGTGATTTAGTACAAAAATTAAAATGGATTCCGAAGATAATATCATTTGCTGTGGTTGCCTTCACTCTGGGCGGAAAATGATACTTCTAGTAGAATATTGGAAGAAGCAATCTTTTCGGCAGCTTATTAGCGAAATATCTGTAAGTTCACACTTTTATGACTCTAAATATGTTTCTATAACTAAAACACCCATTTTTTCTATTTGACACCAAATAAGTCTCTTTTTAGTGCCAGTTGTTTTATACTTATTAGCCCGATGGCACATGAGGCTAAGAATCATGTACCATTGGGGTAATAAGTATTGATGTATCAACATAACATCACGCTTACATCCCCAAAGAGTAAGCAGCAGTGTTATAAGTCTCACCTTATACAGGGGGAGCCTATTATTAATTAAAGACTGAAAACAATGCTTTAAAAACTGCAATGTATCTATTTTAAAATGTTGATAGGTATAAGTTGACAGTGTTGACAAGTCAAGTGTGTACCAGTGTAGGTAGGTAAATCTATGTTAGGCGCCAGACGAAGTACAAAGTTGCCTGCCTCTGTGCTGCCTTCACAACGTGACGCTGGCAGAATAGTCGGAACCAGCACAGTTACCATAAAGGAAAAACAAATGTACATAATTAATTTGTGTAAGACTGTTCCCAACCCAATTTTTTAACAAAACCTGTATGTGAGGTCACCAGTGTGTAACGAATATAATAAACGTGAAAGTAAATTACGCTTCAAATCTTAACAGATTTGAATGAAACTTGTCATGCTTGGTAGACCACGTAATTCAATAGAATATAGGATAGTTAAAGGCTGGTTTTCCTGTTTCGCTGACCGCACGCTCACGGTCGGCGCTGATGGGTCAATATGTATGTAGTTATAGGTAGCGTTTTTGAGTCGCGCTAACCGCTCAGCGCTGACGGTTAGTTAGAAGTTCATACGTTTCGGCTGCCAGCGCGCGGTCAGCGCGACTCTAAAACCAGCCTTAATCCTAGGAGTAGGTTCCCTTTGGATAATTTTCGACTTTCATGTTGGCAGAGCCGCAAACAGCAGCTTGTAAAATAATAAACTTATCACCTGTGCTGTGTCTCTATTGTTATAAGCCCGTAGTGTCCCACTGCAGGACAAAAGCCTCCCTTCCTTCTTTCCACCTCAATCTATCTTGAGCAATCCGAGTCCAACTCATCTCACCATCTCTGTTTGGGTCTACCGCATTGCTGGTTGTCTTACGGCATGCAGCAACCTGTGTCTATAGGGACCATGCACTATGCCATCTAGTGTCGCATATTAGAAGTTTTAAGGGTCAAAATACTTGACATTGACGCTTCTGTGCTGCCACCTGTGGTTCCTACACTCTCAGTTTAGGGGAACATGCGCGAAGTAGACTGTGCCATCTAGCGTAGCTATTTGGAATTTTATACTTGACAGTGACATTTCTGTGCTGCCACCTATAGTATCTGCACGCTCCCTATAGCCTATTTTTTCTGCCAGTTAACAGAAGGAGACAGTATACCCGTATGGCTGTGTTGGGAATGCGACGCGCGGATGAGCAGTTTTACTAAGTTTAAGCATCAAGTTAAAACCTCATACTCTTTGTTATATGGTTATATTAAACGGGTATGTTATATTCACTTATTTTTATGTTAACTTGTGATCGACTCGGCGCAATAGCCGTCGCGACGCAACAACAATTGAATAGTTTTATTGTACAGTTCGCATCACCGTTGTTTACCCCTCCGAAGTTATGTTTGAGTGACGGCCGAGCAAGTGCAATCGCGTAAAAAAGTGTTACGTTCCTAGAATATTTTTTTGTTTATACGTATTATATTATAAACAAGTAACAAAGACTACTGGTAACAATATCAAAAAGTAACACCACAAACACACACCACAAAAACAAATCAAATGGCAAGAAATAACCAAAATAATTAATTAAAAACAACAACAACGTGTAACACTTTTCGCATCAACAGTCTTATTGCATTGAGCAAGCGAGTTACACGTTTGTATCGAACGTATACGAGCGAGTGAGATGCCATTACACCCGCCATCTTGCGGGCCTGCGCGACCTACCCGCGCATGCGCTGTCCTATGTTTTTTGTCAAAATGACTTTCTGCGCAATGGATTGCGACGTACTTCGGGGAGGTAAACTTGCGTGACGGGAACTGTGGAAAAATCGGCGGCCGCCATGTTTTTTGGTCGATCGGGGCCATAGGATATGAAACAATGCTTTTTAAAAAAAAAGAAGTTTAACACGCGTGATTTGGTATGGCATGTGGGATGCCATTATGCGTCAATTTCAGCTAATCTATTCTGTAAATAACTATTTCGATATCGAGCTTCACCTGAGTGACAAAACTCACAAAGTGAGCTTTATTACACACAGCATAAAGGTCTTAATTTGAAACTCACCTCGGATTCCACTGTCGAGATATGAAAATGTTGTTACAGAATAGCACTACAGTTGACGCGATGTGCCAACTGCCCAATGGCACGCTGATGTGCCAACGATGACAAAGAAAATCATTTTTTTCTAATGGCTTTTTTAGGGTCCGTACCTAAAGAATAACCAACTGAATCCTATTTACTAAGCCTCAGCTCTCCGTCCGTCCGTCTGTCTGTCAACGGGCTGTATCTCAAGAACCGTAATAAGTAGACAGTTGAAATTTTCACAGCCGGTTCGAAACTGGCCAAGTGCGAGTCACACTCTTACACAAAGGGTTCTGTACTAAATAAACCAAAAATGCGTTTCCTGTGTTTTTTTCGGTTTCGGAACCAACGGAACCCTATCCGCCTTCCGTCTGTCAGTCAACGGGCTGTATCTCATGAACTCTAATAGGTAAACAGTGGAAATTTCACAAAGTATTTTTTTTTTTTACTATTGATAGGCACGCGTTTGACCACTATCTCACCTGTTGGTAAGCGATGATGCGGTCGAAGATGGAGCACGCTTGCCTAGAAGTAACCTATTCACTCTTGACTTAAAGACTCCCAGGTTTTAGCTATCAGGAAACACAGACTCCGGCAGGGAATTCCATTCCTTAGCTGTACGCACAATGAATGGAACTATTTGTATTTTCACAATAACAAAAAAAAAGAAAATAATTAAAGCTGAACCCAAACAAACGTGTTTTTTACGGTTTATGGCACGGAACCCTTGATATGCGAGTCCGACTTTCACTTGGCAAGTTTTTTTAAACGAGTTGAAGTAATCCGTCCCTTCAAATATTGAAAATACTACAAAACTCTTACAGAATACAACCCTCACAAAGCTAAAACCAGCACCAAGACTATCAACCCGCAATCTACACAACTTTTCTCTTCAAAACAACAAAAACAACGAACAACAACAACAATCATTCCAAATTATAACAACAGAAAACAACGAACAGCCGAACTCCCCGGAAATATTAGACGAAAGCAACTGTGCTGTTGATACAAACTCAGATGATGACAAACAAATAAACATACGAGTGAGAAAAAAAGATAAAAAAATTAAGAGAATTTTGTTAAAAAGAAGCATTAAAAAGAAGAAGAAGAGAAAAGAAGTAGAGCTGTATAAAGAAATAGAGTTGAGTAGAGAAGAGTTGGCAGCGGACAGAAGAATAGCTATGTTGAAAGAAGACTATGTCAACGCAATGTTTAGGTGTGAACGGTGTATTCTATCTTTTCCAAATGCTGAGGACCTCAAGGACCATGTTACTGTAAAGCATGAATTGGTAAGTGCAGAAGATTATTAACCGACTTCCAAAAAAGGAGGCGGTTCTCAATTCGGTGGGAATTTTTTGTTTTTTTTTTTTTTATGTATGTACACCGATTACTCCGAGGTTTCTGGGGGGCTACTCTCTAACGAAATCCGTAGTTTCGGGCTTAGTTTCGGGCGGGCGTATTCTACTCCGTATCACCTACAGACTTACAATTAGTCCCGAACCCGAACTGAGAATGAATGACAACACGATTTCACAGTAACTGTCAAATCGTGTTATCATTAGTTCTCAGTGGTTAGGTGATACGAAGTAGAAAATGCCCGCCCGCAACTAAGCCCGAAACTACGGATTTCGTTAGAGAGTAGCCCCCCTGATCCGATTTCTGTGATTCTTTTTTAGTTCGATGCGGTATACTTGCCGTTTAGTCCCGTAAAAATTTGATTCAGTTTGGTTCAGTAGTTTTTATTTTATGAGCATTTTTGCTTATTTCAATTTCTGCATAGACGAAGACGTCGTCTAAGTATCACCACTTAATATTGAAGAAAAATAAAAAAAACTTTTTACTAAAAAATATAACCGACTTCCAAACAAAACACTACAAAGTATAAAATAACCTTAATTTCGGAAGTCGGTGTTAAAAAACAAAGAAACAAAATCAAAAACACCGACTTCCGAAATTGGTTGTTTTGTTTGGAAGTCGGTTATATTTTTTTTGTAAATTTTTTTATAAATATTGATTGATGATAGTAGATAATAATAATATTTGAGTTAGAATGGGTGTCAGTTCTTCTATAGATCCCTGCAGCAGCTCATTTTGTCTGGACCAGTAGATTTTCAGGAGTCAAAAGCTGGGACCTGGTCCAGACAAAATCACAGATTGATGATGATGGTAGGTAAGTAAAGATTATTTTTCTTCCACAGAACTCGAAAAACTTCAAATGCGAGATATGTGAGTGTACCTTCGGCTCCGAGGTGTCGTTCAACTATCACACGAACAAACACACACGCCGGTACGAATGCAACTCTTGTACAGAACGATGCACCAGTAAAAGAGCGGTTATCAAACACTATGAAATGGTGCACTATCATGGGTAAGTATGTCGTACTAGCTTGTGCTCACGGTTTCACTCGCGTTTGAGTAGCATCAGTAGCGGCTTTAGGCTCAAGTCATACCAAGATGGCAGCGAAGCGGCGGACAGTTTCAGTGTCATATAATTTTAAACTTTATCCTCATTACTATACGGCTCCTAACACCGGTCAGAACCCACCTATAGAAGTGTTATTGAGCTTTTTATCAGCATATTCCCAAAATATATTTACTCTTATACAATACTAGCTGACCCGCGCAACTTCGTCTGCGTCACAATTTTCATTACTGCTCGGCTCCTATTAGTCTTAGCGTGATGATATATAGCCTATAGCCTTCCTCGATAAATGGGCTATCCAACACTGAAATAATTTTTCAAATCGGACCAGTAGTTCCTGAGATTAGCGCGTTCAAGCAAACAAACAAACAAACTCTTCAGCTTTATATATTAGTATAGATTGAAGTTGAATAAATCTTAATACAATCATTTTGTTCACAGACCACCGATAGAAATTGATGTTCAAAGTCATCACCAGAATGGTGGCACAACGGACGATGCGGACGGCACGGAGGACAATGGGTAACTTTATATTCCAGTTTATTCTATTTCCATCCTTACTTACTATGCCATATGGTGTCGACCGGTGCCGTATGGGGCCGTAAAAGAATAATACCATCCCATCACTTCCCGTGGGTGTCGTAAGAGGCGACTAAGGGACTCACCAGAGAATGGGCAGCAGCGTTCTCTGTAAAACTCAACACCATACACTGCGATCACCAACCCGCTTACCAAGCGTGGCGATTATGGCAAACCCCCCCTTTTGGGGGAGGCCTATGTCCAGCAGTGGAAGTCTTTCGGTTGTTATGATGATCCTTACTACAATAATGTATATTAATATTAAAATTTATTATAATTAATATTATAAATGCGAAAGTAACTCGTCTGTCTGTCTGTCGCGCTTTCACGCCAAAACTACTGAACCGATTTAAATGAAATTTGGTACACAGATAGTCTAGAGCCTGAGAAAGGAGGTAGGCTACTTTTTATCCCAGGAGTATGTTCCCTAGGGACCATGCGGGCGAAGCCGCTGGCAGAAGCTAGTATTATCTAAATACATTTTTAAATATCAAACCATACAACGTGTAACAGAATAAACGCAATACCTCTTAAGGGGTCATTGTACTCATCATTATGAACAACTTTTACTATGGGACCAATCCCGAAATCGCGAAAAAAAAATCAGCTGTTCAGTACATTTTGTCGAGTTATGCGCACAAATGAATGGGATAGTCGATATTTTTTTCGCGATTTCAGTGTTGGTCCCATAGTGAAAGTTGTTCATAATGATGAGTTCGATGACCCCTTAAGAGGTATTGCGTTTTTTCTGTTACAGGTTGTATAGTGATATAAAAACATTTATAAATTAAGCCCAACGGTATCAGGAACAGAGTCCAAGGTACCGGTGGTTAGGGCAGTGCCGGATTAGCCACGAAGAAAGAAAGAAAGAAAACTAGTATATTTGGCATACACAAACACACAATGTAAAAAGACAAAGGAACACAAATAAAAAGGAACTTAATTCTAAATCAATTACATTGTGTGCCCCGCGGCTGCGCCAAAAAGGTCCAGTTCAGCAAAATGCCAGACAACGGAGTTGTCTGACGCTGGTTTTCAACTGAACCTTACGTTGAAGTGTACGGATGTGAATCAGTTTCACGGTGTTAAATATACAGGTACTTAAATAGATTTATGGTAGTGTATAGTAAACGATATAGTATATCTACACTAATATTATAAAGAGGAAAGATTTGTTTGTTTGTTTGAATTGAATAGGCTCCGAAACTACTGGACCGATTTGAAAAATTCTTTTAGCATTGGATAGCTACATTATCAGGGAGTAACATAGGCCATATATTATCCCCGTATTCCCACGGGAACGGGAACTACGCGGGTGAAACCGCGTGACGTCCACTAGTGTATAATAATTTGTGTCAAAGATAGATAGGTTTGTGTTACTAACAATAAATAAAGAGAACAAAAGAAAACAATTTGAAACAAACAAGCACAAATTAATTAAATTCAACAAAGTAGACGTAATTCCACGTAAAATAATAATAATAATAAATTAATTGAACAATAAAATAAAATAAAAACGTTCTGCAACACACACAGAAATCGGTTTCGTGCAATCCTGACTAACCAATTAGTCGGCGCTGTGCACGAGACGAGACCAATAGTCACTATACCACTATGCCATGAGCAAGCGAAGCAAGAGTAGCAAATACTACGGGCCCCGTGCATTGGGGGCCCCGTGCATTGGGGGCCCCGCACTTGGACTTACAAAAACATGTCGCTGAAACCTGGATCTATCTCACACACGAGTCCTCCTAACTCCCGCTTACTGCGACAGCCGTGTTCTGCAGATGAAGTCACTAATTTGGTTTATTTTGTTATAAATAAATAATAAAATAAATAAATAATAAATCTCTTTATTTTCAGGCTACTTTGGCCCATAGATATATACCTTACAAAATAACATATATATATATATATAATAATATACAGATTGTGTTAGTAGATAAAAACTTAAAACCTATGTTAGTAAAAACACTACACTTCACTTAGCACTACGTCATTGTGCGTTCTGGTGGCACTTGTCCGCGGAAGCGACGGAACACCACGTCCTGCGGCCAAAAGTCATCCTCCATGACGAGGTGCAGAAAACATGTTAGTACCCAACTGATATGGCTTACCGATGTACCTGCGCAGAAGATGAATTTTCAAAGCGCGGGAAATGCTATATAATTCTTCACTTTACGAAGGTTTAGGAGGCCCCTTGGTAAAATTTGCTACAGGCCCCGCGCTGGCTTAATCCGGCACTGGGTCAGGGCTCCTGAAAGAGGAATCTCCTAACTATAGACGACACGGTTGACGCAGTGGTTGAGTGATTGATCCACGATACAGGAGAAATTCCTAGTATGGGAAAAATACTATAGGACCAACACTAAAATCGCGATTGTTTTTTTTGCGATTTCAGTTTTGGTCCCATGCCCCTTGGTAAAATTTGCTACAGGCCCCGCGCTGGCTTAATCCGGCACTGGGTCAGGGCTCCTGAAAGAGGAATCTCCTAACTATAGACGACACGGTTGGCGCAGTGGTTGAGTGATTGATCCACGATGCAGGAGAAATTCCTAGTGTGGGAAAAAAATACTATAGGACCAACACTAAAATCGTGTTTTTTTTTTGCGATTTCAGTGTTGGTCCCATGCCCCTTGGTAAAATTTGCTACAGGCCCCGCGCTGGCTTAATCCGGCACTGGGTCAAGGCTCCTGAAAGAGGAATCTCCTAACTATAGACGACACGGTTGGCGCAGTGGTTGAGTGATTGATCCACGATGCAGGAGAAATTCCTAGTGTGGGAAAAAAATACTATAGGACCAACACTAAAATCGCGATTGTTTTTTTTGCGATTTCAGTGTTGGTCCCACAGTGAAAGTTGTTCATGATGATGAGTTTTTCATATTGACCCCGTTTCAGTAATTGCGCGTTAACAAATATTTGTAAGATCTACAGATACTTGTTCCGGGCTGTTTGTGTATGTATGTTTGTAAACGCACCCAAGGTACAGGAGAAATTCCTAGTGTGGGAAAAAAATACTATAGGACCAACACTAAAATCGCGATTTTTTTTTTGCGATTTCTGTGATGGTCCCTTAATAAAAGTTGTTCATAATGATGAGTTTTTCATATGGGGTCAATATGAAAAACTCATCATTATGAACAACTTTTTCAGTAATTGCGCGTTGTTAAAATAACACATTCATTTATCATTCCACAGTACAAAGCAGTCTTCAGCGACATTTTCGTGTGAGTTTTGCGACAAGAGCTTCAGATGGAAAGCTTCGCTAAGGAAGCACGTGGAGACGCACCGCATAGAGACCGGACAGAAACGGAAGCCGTACTGTGAGCCGTGCAGGTGAGGATCCGATGAATTTCGACTCTAATGAGTATGGGAGAAGGTCTGTTTTTGCTTGTCTCGTAGAACTGTAGCTCTGAAAGTGGATTTCAACTCTAAGGTGTTCTAAATAAAGTTTGTTTTTGCTTATCTAGTGGAAGGGTAGCTCTGAGAGTGGATTTCAACTCTAAGCTGTTTTAAATAAAGTCTGTTTTTGCTTGTCTAGTAAATGTATAGCTCTAAGAGTGGATTTTAACTCTAAGCACTTTTAAATAAAGTTTGTTTTTGCTTGTCTAGTAGAAGTGTAGCTCTGAGAGTGAATTTCAACTTTAAGCAGTTTTAAATAAAGTATGTTTTTGCTTGTCTTGTAGCGGTAGAGCTCTGAAGAATTTCAACTCTAACTACTTGTGAATAAAGTCGGTTTTGGCTTATCCAATCATTTGTAGTTGACAAAAATCAATTTTTAATTCAACACGCTTATCAAAAACGAATATTTGTACTACATTTTATTATTTTCAGGTTATCGTTTACAAACACATCGAATTTACAGAAACACGTAAAGACTAGCTCTAAACATCAAATACAATTAAAACTTAGGTAAGCTACAATTTTCTTTCTATATGTTTGATATGATCATCAATCAAGAGCTAAGAGGCTCATCGGTGACGTAAAACTGTGGATGCCAAGCTACATAGCTTGGCTCATCGCCGTAAGGTTGCCTGCTTGTCGGTCTTCTACAGATTGTACTTGGGTGAGTGTGCCCAAGAACTCCACGACCTCATTCCACCGGCCCCCTTCTACCATCGGACACGCACTACATCTTACCATCCCTACCTTGTTGCTATTCCACCAACTCGCACTAAGCGTTTCCAAACGTCTTTTATAATGCACACAGCAAAGGAGTGGAACTCTCTGCCTGCGTCTGTGTTTCCGAACGCTTACAACCCTAATCTCTTCAAAGTCATAGTGAACAAGCTCCTTCTGGGTAAGCTCGCTCCATCGTAGACTTTGTCTCTGTCATCTCTGACCTAGACTAGAGTCAAGAGCAAACCCATCACAAATAAAAAAAAAATGATCATCATCATCAGAACAGCCGAAAGACGTCTACTGCTGAACATAGGCCTCCCCCAAAAGGGTGGGGGGGGGGAGGTTTGCCATAATCGCCACGCTTGGCAGGCAGGTTGGCGATCGCAGTGTATGGTGTTGAGTTTTACAGAGAACGCTGCTGCCCATTCTCTGGCGAGTCCCTTAGTCGCCTCTTACGACACCCACGAGAAGTGATGGGATGGTATTATTCTTTTACGGCACCATACGGCACCGGCCGACACCATACGGCATCATCAATATATCCTAATATATAAAATTCTACCGGTACTGATTGATTGAGTGACTGACAGACAACGCACAGCCGAAACTACCGGTCGTAGAAAGCTGAAATTTGGCGTGTAGGTTCCTTGGGGAGTGTAAAGACGCACTAAGAGAGAACTTCCCAAATTTCCCACGGGAACGGAAAAAAACGAGATATGCCCGTACGAAGTCGCGGGCAAACTAATATTATAAAGCGGTAAAGTTTGTGAGTTTGTGGGGGGTAATCTCTGGATCTACTGAACCGATTTTGAAAATTCTTTTACCAATAGAAAGCCACGTTATTTATGAGTGTCGTAGGTTATAAAGGGTGAATTTTTAAAGTGTGCTATCATGGCCAAATCCGAAACTATGAAGAATGTCGAAAAAACACATCCTGTATAATAGGGAGCGTGCAGAAACTATAGGTGGCAGCACAGAAATGTCACTGTCAAGTATATAACAAGTATAAAATTCGAAATAGCTACGCTAAATGGCACAGTCTACTTCGCGCACGTTCCCCTAAACTGAGCGTGCAGGAACCGCAGGTGGCAGCACAGAAGCGTCAACGTCAAGTATTCTGACCCTTAAAACTTCGAGTATGCGACACTAGATGGCATAGTCAACGCTGTGCACGGTCCCTATAAAAGAAAAAAACACAACCTGTATTATAACATCATATAAAAGTGTAGCTAACAGGTTCAAATTCTGGGAAGTTTTAACATTTACATATTCAGCCCGCTGACAGACAGACGAATGGACGGACGGACGGACAGCGGAGGCTTAGTAATAGGGTTCCGATTGTAAGCCTTTGGATACGGAACCCTAATAAAAGACGGATGTACTTATGGACGTTATGCGATAGTAAAGTCCCGCACACCTCCATTGAAAAAGGAGGATCCTCCTACCAGACAGTTGTCGTGTCTGGCGGGTAACCGCCCGATAGTTGATATTCGGGCTGATGTTCAAATCGTACGATAAACTCTGCTTGCGCGATGCAGGATTTTAACCTAGTAGTTCGCTGCTAGTTGGATAGATGGCGTCGCGGTTCTGAATTGTTACGATGTACATTTGCTCCGTTGGTTTTTTTTGTGGCGGCATTGATATCGCTACAAGGTTGTAGGGGGTAATCATCGGATCTACTGAACCGATTTTGAAAATTCTTTTACCAATAGAAAGCCACAGTATTTGTGAGTATACAGGGTGAATTTTTAAGGTGTGCCTTCATAACCAAATCCGAAACTATGAAGAAAATCGAAAAAAACACAACCTGTATTATAACATCATATAAAAGTGTAGCTAATAGGATCAAATTCTGGGAAGTTTTAACACATGTACATATACAGCCCGCTGACAGACAAACGGACGGACGGACAGCTGAGGCTTAGTAATAGGGTTCCAATTGTAAGCCTTTGGGTACGGAACCCTAAAAAACTGGCCAAGTGCGGGTCGGACTCGCGTTCAAAGGGTTCCGAACGAATGTAATTTTTTTAACATGTTATTTTAACACTATAGACTTCTTATCTATAGGTAAAGATCTATTATCTCCATTTTTTTCAAAATTCGGCTCAGTAGTTTCGGATATAAGGGGGGGGGGGGGGGGTAATTTTTCGTCTAATTTCTTGAATAACTTCTAAACCATTGATTTTAAAATTATGAAAAATATAATTAAAACTCTCACAGTAAGCCCTTTCATTTGACGTGTCACACGATATTGTTCAAAAAACTTAATTTTTTAATTTTCTAGTTTGACCCCCAAAAGTGACCCCCATACTCAAAAAAATATGCTTTACGTAACGCGTCCGTGTTTGGGTCATAGAAGTCCATATGTGTACCAAATTTCAACAGAATCGGTCCAGAGGATCCGGAGAAAACTGGCTGTGACAGACGGACAGACAGACAGACACCCGAGTGATACTATAAATAAGGGTTTATTTTTTTATTCGGAACCCTAAAAACGGACGCGCACATTATGGCGCCCAACATACACCGTTCTGTTTTTCTTCGACGTCACATACCTTCTCCACAAAAGTAGTGTGCGAAGATGCACAGCACTAAATATGTTGTTTCTAAGTTTAGTTTCAACCCCCTTCTCACCCGCAGGAAACTAACAGAATCTCTCCCCGAAGACTCCTCAAATCCGGAGAAACATCAACAATTTATCGATCAGATCAAGTGCTCGGTGAACACTGCTAAGGAGAAGTACCCCTGTCCTCAATGTGACAAGAAGTTCCAGTGGAGAGGCAATCTGTTGAGGCATCTTAATAGTCATGTGGCGAGGTAAGAATGTACACTAAATGGTAATATCATGTGTCACTAAATAGTGCCAGAGTATAGTAGGTTCCACTGGCGAGGCAAGCTTCTAAGGCAGATCAAATGCTCGGTAAACACCGCTAAGGAGAAGTACCCCTGTCCACAGTGCGACAAGAAGTCCCAGTGGAGAGGCAATCTGTTGAGGCATCTTAATAGTCATGTGGCGAGGTAAGAATATTCACTAAATGGTAATATCATGTGTCACTAAATAGTGCCAGAGTATAGTAGGTTCCACTGGCGAGGCAAGCTTCTAAGACAGATAAAATGCTCGGTCAACACCGCTAAGGAGAAGTATCCCTGTCCTCAATGTGACAAGAAGTTCCAGTGGAGAGGCAATCTGTTGAGGCATCTTAATAGTCATGTGGCGAGGTAAGAATGTTCACTAAATGGTAATATCATGTGTCACTAAATAGTGCCAGAGTATAGTAGGTTCCACTGGCGAGGCAAGCTTCTAAGGCAGATCAAATACTCGGTAAACACAGCTAAGGAGAAGTACCCCTGTCCTCAATGTGACAAGAAGTTCCAGTGGAGAGGCAATCTGTTGAGGCATCTTAATAGTCATGTGGCGAGGTAAGAATGTTCACTAAATGGTAATATCATGTGTCACTAAATAGTGCCAGAGTATAGTAGGTTCCACTGGCGAGGCAAGCTTCTAAGGCAGATCAAATACTCGGTAAACACAGCTAAGGAGAAGTATCCCTGTCCTCAATGTGACAAGAAGTTCCAGTGGAGAGGCAATCTGTTGAGGCATCTTAATAGTCATGTGGCGAGGTAAGAATGTTCACTAAATGGTAATATCACTAAATAGTGCCAGAGTATAGTAGGTTCCACTGGCGAGGCAAGCTTCTAAGGCAGATCAAATGCTCGGTAAACACAGCTAAGGAGAAGTAACCCTGTCCTTAATGTGACAAGAAGTTCCAGTAGAGAGGCAATCTGTTGAGGCATCTTAATAGTCATGTGGCGAGGTAAGAATGTTCACTAAATGGTAATATCATGTGTCACTAAATAGTGCCAGAGTATAGTAGGTTCCACTGGCGAGGCAAGCTTCTAAGGCAGATCAAATACTCGGTAAACACAGCTAAGGAGAAGTATCCCTGTCCTCAATGTGACAAGAAGTTCCAGTGGAGAGGCAATCTGTTGAGGCATCTTAATAGTCATGTGGCGAGGTAAGAATGTTCACTAAATGGTAATATCACTAAATAGTGCCAGAGTATAGTAGGTTCCACTGGCGAGGCAAGCTTCTAAGGCAGATCAAGTGCTCGGTTAACACCGCTAAGGAGAAGTATCCCTGTCCTCAATGTGACAAGAAGTTCCAGTGGAGAGGCCATCTGTTGAGGCATCTTAATAGTCATGTGGCGAGGTAAGAATGTTCACTAAATGGTAATATCATGTGTCACTAAATAGTGCCAGAGTATAGTAGGTGCCACTGGCGAGGCAAGCTTCTAAGGCAGATCAAATGCTTGGTCAACACCGCTAAGGAGAAGTATCCCTGTCCTCAATGTGACAAGAAGTTCCAGTGGAGAGGCAATCTGTTGAGGCATCTTAATAGTCATGTGGCGAGGTAAGAATGTTCACTAAATGGTAATATCACTAAATAGTGCCAGAGTATAGTAGGTTCCACTGGCGAGGCAAGCTTCTAAGGCAGATCAAATGCTTGGTCAACACCGCTAAGGAGAAGTATCCCTGTCCTCAATGTGACAAGAAGTTCCAGTGGAGAGGCAATCTGTTGAGGCATCTTAATAGTCATGTGGCGAGGTAAGAATGTACACTTCTTCTTATCGTGTGGGCAATAACGTCTAACGACCCACACACCCTAGTGTCAGAGTTTCTAGACCGCCTCAAGGGCCTCTGACATGGGGACCACCGGCTTTACGTGCCTTCCAAAGCACGGAATCATCTTTTTAACAGACAATCAAAAAAAAAAAATAATCAAAATCAAAAAATATTTATTTGCCAGAAAATACATACAAATCACAAGGAAAGATCTTATAACCTAAAAGTCATTGTATTCTGCCTGCAAGCAAGCGTGCAAATTATGTCTATGTCGTCATTATTATTGTTATCATGCAATTTAAATTATTATTATTACAATTATTATAAAATCTAACATTCATATTTATCCAATATTAACATTCATTTTTAAATTCCATAAATTCCTTTATACTATAGAAACATTTAATTTGTAGCCACTCTGTCAATTTTTTCTTAAATAAAATGCCCTGCAACAATTTCAATTCATTGGGAATATTATTATAAATAAGTACACACATATTAAACACATTTTTTTTATAAATATCTTTACGACCAGGTGGGTGATATAATAGGTTGAGAAACTTAGCCCTTTTTTGTCTCGGTAGAACCTCACTACGCTGCTTAAAGTATTGCATATAATTTTTGGTAAATACGCAGATATCTATACTAATATATAAAGCTGAAGAGTTTGTTTGTTTGTTTGCTTGAACGCGCTAATCTCAGAAACTACTGGTCCGATTTGAAAAATTCTTTCAGTGTTGGATAGCCCATTTATCGAGGAAGGCTATAGGCTATATATCATCACGCTAAGACCAATAGGAGCGGAGCAGTAATGAAAATTGTGACGCAGACGACGTTGCGCGGGTCAGCTAGTCTCTTATATACATACAGGGTAGTGGAAGAATATTACATTTTTTAAAGAAAGGTTTACAACTATTCAAGAACCATGCCTTGTTTATAACTCGGATGCAACGTTTTTGGAGCTTGAAAACTCTGTCGGAGTCGGTAGAGTTTCCCCACATAATTAATCCATAGCTTAGGACAGATGACACATAGCCATGATAAGCCGAAAGAGCAGCTTCTACGGACACATTTTGTCTTAATTTTTTCAATGCAAAAACAAACCTATCAAGTTTCTGACATATTTGTTCCACATGGCATTTCCAATTTAGATGTTTATCAACATTAAGTCCTAAAAATTTTAATTCATCCACTTGTATTACCTTTTCGTTTTTACAAATAACATCTAAAGCCAACTGTTTGGTATTATATGAGTTAAATTGTATTAATTTTGTCTTGCTAATATTTATATTCAAATTATTACCTTCCATCCAATGTATTATATCTGATAGGGTCTTTTCAATTACTGATTTGTAATCTTTTTTATCCTGACATTTAATAATAACTGTAGTATCATCTGCGAAAAGGATACAGTTTTGCAAAGTGGCCTCCGGAAGATCATTTATATAAAGCAAAAAAAGTAAAGGGCCGAGAACGCTACCCTGAGGCACACCACACTTATTTATTATTGCTATTGATGTAAATTTCTCTTTGGTGTATATTTTGCCGTTTTTCTTTACAACTTTGGATATCTCGGTACACTGTTTTCTGTTTTTTAGATAACTAGATAACCATTCATGTGCTTTTCCCCTTATGCCGTAAAAGTCTAGTTTGCTTAACAGTTTCGAATGATTCACAAAATCAAAAGCCTTGCTCATATCTAAAAATAGACACACCGCTGGATTACCTTCGTTTATGCTTTCTGTTACACTTTTCACCAAGTTAAAGATTGCAAGAGCAGTTGAACTACCTTTACGGAAACCAAATTGCTCTTTGCATAATATGTCATGTGTACTGAGAAAATTATTTAACCTGATTAGCATTGCCTTTTCAAAAATTTTCGACATAATGGGTACTATGGTGATAGGACGATAGTTGTTAGGGTCTGATTTATTTCCGGTTTTAAATAGTGGTTTCACGATGGACATTTTAAGTTGCTCAGGAAAAACACCTTCCAAAAAGGATAAGTTTATTAGATGTGCTAATGGATGACATATCCAAGTAGCACAAGCTTTCAAGACTTGCGTGGCAATGTCGTCATATCCACTAGTTTTACTATTATTTAGAGACATTATGATTTTATAAACTTCCATTGCATCTACAGGGTTCAGAAAAATTGTATTTACATTTTTGTTATTTGGATTTAGCTTAATATTAAAAGAATTTATTGGCTGATTGGATGTCAAATTAATAAAATAGTTATTAAATATATTGCAAATGTCAAATGGATTGTTATATGTCACATTATTTAAATTAATTTCGTCAATGTCATTTTTAAATAAGTCATTATTAGTTAATGTTGAGGAAATAGCGTTCCAGGTAGCTTTACATTTATTTTTATGCTTTTGTATACGCTTTGTCATCATAATTTTATGTGCTTTCTGTGCACATCGTTTAAACAACTGAGTATAAAGTTTATAGTTTTTCTCATTGCGTTTTTTATTTATTTTACTATTTATGAATTTTAGATATAGCTGTCGTTTCGTTTTGCTGGACTTTTTCATGCCTTTCGTTATCCAGTTTTGTGTGACTGGTTTATTATTAAGACTTGAATCAGGTGATTCAAGTCTTAACTAAACTGGAAAACAACTTTACAAAGTGCTTTCCCGTGGGAACCCACGACTACCGGGTCACAAGGCAAACGTCTAAACCACTCTACCACCGTGGCAGTTAAACTGAATGTACACTAAACTGTACCCGCAAACCTCCATTGAAAAGGGAGGATCCTCCGACCAGACGAACGTCTCTGGTGGGCAACAATATGTTGCTATTCGGACTGTTGTATACAACCTGTAACAGAATAAACCCAATACTTCTTAAGGGGTCATTGAACTCATCATTATGAACAACTTTCAATATGGGACCAACATTGAAATCGTGAAAAAAAAAATCGACTGCCCCCATTGATATTTAAAAAAAACCCAAGATACACACTCAGCATCTCAAAAACGTCCGCAAAAAACAAGCGCAATATGTATAATTGTGCGCTAGTTTCAAACAGTCTCGCATCGCTCGCCATACTGCACTGCTTTGTAAAAACAACTTTAAGCGATCCGTGTAAGGTTGAATTTGCAAAAAAAAATTGTTAATAGTATAACTACACACAACTCACACATGACACTCGATACATGCCAGTTTTTGACGACAGTTTCGAGTGTTGCATTTGTTCGAAACTGTGCACCTTGGGTTTTTTTATATATCAATGACTGCCCCATATGCGCATAACTCGACAAAATGTACTGAACAGCTGGTTTTTTTTTTCTCGATTTCGGGATTAGTCCCATTGTAAAAGTTGTTCATAATGATGAATACAATGACCCCTTAAGAGGTATTGCGTTTATTCTGTGACACGTTGTATGTTCTCATCACACGGAAAGCTCTGATACCGAAAGAAAAAAAAAAGAAACAAACAAACAATTTTTTTTACATAGACTAACATAATAATATGCTGGATTCAGTAGTTCGCAGCTAGCGGGATAGATGGCGCTGTGGTATTTTTTGTAGCCGTGCAAATATGCTTCTTTAGTTTAAGGTTTCATTGCGACGGAATTGCATGATTTAATTCCGCGAAGCCCGTTCCATCGTCGGACCACAAGACGAACGGCGATGCGCCACCGGTACATGGTGGACATCCCACCGACACGCACTAAAAGTTTTGGGAACACATTCATAGTGCGTACAGCTAAGGAGTGGAATTCCCTGCCAGAGTCTGTGTTTCCAGATATAGCTACAACCTGAGAGTCTTTAAGACAAGAGTGAATAGGTTGCTTCTAGGCAAACGTGCTCCATCTTCGACCGCATCATCGCTTACCATCAGGTGAGATAGTGGTCAAACGTGTGCCTATATATAGTAAAAAAAAGGTTTCATACCAAAATGATAAAAAGGAACCCTTATGGTGTGACTAAGTCTGTCCGTCTGTCACAGCTTGATATCTCAAGAACTGCTAATGCTATCAACTTGAATTTTGGAATAGTTTTAGATGACGTTTGTTCAAGTATTTTGCAAATAAGAAAGCGTATATTTTTTATGCAACAGCGCCTAAAAGTTGTTTTAAAAATTCAAAGTGGGGCTACTAGCGCATGTGGTGTGTCATATGAAAGAGCGCTATTTGCACATGCTCAAACATATTTTTTATTCAGGCCGCATGATTTTCGACTTTTGACGAAAAATTTGAAAAATATTTGCCATACCTCCCCCCTGACTCTAGTCTAGGTCAGAGATGACCGAGACAAAGTCTACGATGGAGCGAGCTTACCCAGAAGGAGCCTGTTCACTCTAACTTTGAAGAGATTAGGGTTGTAAGCGCTTGGAAACACAGACGCAGGCAGAGAGTTCTACTCCTTTGCTGTGCGCATTATAAAATACGTTTGGAAACGCTTATTGCAAATTGGTGGAATAGTAACAAGGTAGGGATGGTAAGATGCAGTGCGTCTGGATGTCCGATGGTAGAAGGGGGCCAATGGGATGAGATCGTGGAGTTCTTGGGCACACTCACCGAAGTACAATCTGTAGAAGACCGACAAGCAGGCAACCTTACGGCGATGAGCCAAGCTATGTAGCTTGGCATCCACCAGTTTTACGTCACCGATGAGCCTCTTAGCTCTGCGTTCCACCGAGTCAAGCGCGGCAAGCTGATACTTAGCTGAGCCATCCCAAAGGTGGCTACAATACTCCATGCAGGATCGGACTTGCGCTTTATATAGGGTTAAAAGCTGTCCAGGCCTGAAGTATCGCTTCACCTTATTTAGGATGCCCAGCTTTTTGGCTGCGGTTTGGGCTTTGTACTCGATGGTGGCGCCGAAGTCGAGACTGGATGTCAACTCCATGCCTAGGAGCTCGAGCCGATCAAGCCGAAAAGTAGGAGTTTGGTCAAAACGACTCCTTTTTGCAGTAAAAAGACACGCCTGTGTTTTGGTGGCGTTAAAAATGACCACATTGTCATCACCCCACTGGGAGACAAGGCTTAAGGTCAAATTTGTCCGCTCTACCATGGCCTCTCTCAAGGAACGAACTTCATCCCCGCTAGTTGTTGCGCTGGACAAGTATCTCTCTGAAACCGTACTGTCATCTGCGTACCCAACAAGACCAAGCTGAAGTAGGTCATTGATGTGCAGCAGGAAAAGAGTTGCAGAGAGAACAGACCCCTGAGGAACTCCGGCATCAATAGCCATGAGGTCAGAGGAGCAGCCGTCAACAACCACTCGGATCGACCGTTCACTCAGGAAGTCTGATATCCAGCTACAAAAACCAACTGGTATGCCATAAGCAGGAAGCTTGCTGAGTAGACCGGCGTGCCAAACCCTGTCAAAGGCCTTCGAGATATTGAGCGACACGGCAAGTGCTTATTCTATTGATAGAAGTTTATGTTAAGATTACAGGAAAAATAAAACGATGTGTCTAAATAACACACTTTTTCAGAAATCATCAACAAAAATTACATTAGTTCCACTAGCAGTCAAGTGATGGCGCTGATCTAAAAAAAAAAAAAATTCTCTGACGAATAGAGGCCTCGCTGATGAAAATTTAAATACATTTCATGTTTTATATGGTGGTACGGAACCCTCGGTTCGCGAGTCCGACTCGCTCTTGACCGGTTATTTTCTTGTGGCGGCATTGATGCCGCTATACGGCTTATCGTACTTTCCGAGATACGGAGGATTCTAGGTACAGTGGTATCCAATTGATAAGGCGCGTCGTGAATCTTCGTTCGCACAGAAAAGAAAGTATAGCCCCGAAGATTAACGAAAGAAAGCAAACTTACAATCAACCTCAGGTCACTACTATAAGGTTCATAATACACTGCAGCTGTTAGTTCCGTCTCAGTCGCGCGTCACGTGCATGCCACGCGGCGCTAACATGGCGGCAGCTGCCGACCAATAGCGGTACAGGAAAAAGAAGCGCGTTGCGTGGAGCGTGCCGATTGGTCAATAGCAATTCGCGCGCTTTGAAAATTCATCTTCTGCACAGATACATCGGTAAGCCATATCAGTTGGGTGCTACTGTATGTTAAGATGTTCACCTATGCACAGACCAATCTTGGCAAGCGTTGCCTTACCATGAATATCGATCCATGCTGTTATTATTTAGCCACGAATTCTCAAAACTTAATATATTTGAAAATGTAGAAGAAAAACGTATTTATATTTAAAAAGCTGTGCCCGCGACTTTGTCCGCGTGGAATAGTGTCTTTGGGTAGCATTTTTAATTATTCATGCTAATTATTTCACAAATAAGACACGTATAAATACTTCAATGAGCTATTTGCATTCAAATAAACCTGACATATTTCCATACAAACTTTCATCCCCTATGGGAATTGTTATTTAACACCCTTGAGGGTAAAGTTTTTACAAACTTTGAATGTCATATTTATTTATATTGAATCAACAGCCTAAAAATTAAGTTTTAAGCTTCTAGCTCTTAAAATGAGGATACTTCCATACAACTTTTCATCCCCCCTCTCAACCCCTTGTAACCCTTTTTTCGCATTAAAAAGTAGCCTATGTCCTTTTTCAGGCTCTAGACTATCTGTGTACCAAATTTCATTTAAATCCGTTCAGTAGTTTTGGCATGAAAGCGCGACAGACAGACAGACAGACAGAGTTACTTTCGCATTTATAATATTAGTAAGGATATCAGAGAATTAAAATGCTTTTTTTTTTCTGTTTATTTCCAGAGCAAATGGCGAGTTAGTCTGTGAGCCGTGCAACAGAACATTCTCTTCGATAGCAACTTATAAGCAACATATGAAGATCAGCAGGAAACATGTCAGCGAGAATGATTTCAAGTGAGTTATCTATATCTACGTATTAATATATAAAGCTGAAAAGTTTGTTTGCTTGCTTGAACGCGCTAATCTCGGGAACTACTGGTCCGATTTGAAAAATTCTTTCAGTGTTAGATAGCCCATTTATCGAGGAAGGCTATAGACTATATATCATCACGCAGAGACCAATAGGAGCGGAGCAGTAATGAAATTGTGACGCAGACGAAGTTGCGTGGGTCAACTAGTACTTAATATATAAAGCTGAAAAGTTTCTTTGTTTGTTTGCTTGAACGCGCTAATCTCAGGAACTGCTGATCCGATTTGAAAAAATCTTTCAGTGTTAGATAGCCCATTTATCGAGGAAGGCTATAGGCTAAGACCAATAGGAGCGGAGCAGACGAAGTTGTGCGGGTCAACTAGTTTTATTTATAAATGGCTGAACAAACAAACAAACTCTTCAGCTTTATATATTAGTATAGATTATTCGGCTCCGCCCACTCTTCCATCAGGCTGACTGGCCAGGGTTCCGGAATTTGTTCGAAAGAGTCACCGCGGCTCTGGAACGCGGCGGGCACTAGGAGGAACACGGATGGGTTTTAGTCAGTAAGAGTCTGACACTTCCTTCTGCTTCACCCAGAGCGGGAGGAGTCATTTGATGATTTCCCATCCTTAAAAAAAAGGTTCCTTGGGGATGTAGGGGAAGATTTCCCGAAATTCCTACGGGAACAGGAAAAGAACGGGATTTTTTTCAACAAAACACTATTATGCGGCTTACCCGAATGTCCTTACTTTGGCATTGTCCGTCGGTTCGTTTAGCTCCTCAAAGTTCTGAGTTGAGCTGCACGATAACTGACAAATGCTTGCACTGTCTGGACAAGCCCACTCAAACCTGCGTGGTGCTTCCCTCAAAAGGCCACCTCAGACGTTAACCTACATGGTTTTCATATGTTATTGGCGATTGTATGGACTTCAAAAGAGACTATGATCTCTGAGTTTGTTTTGGTGTTTCTTCTCTGAGTAGTCAGCTAGGAAATACCGGCCTCATATAGAATTATACAAAAAAAAGAAATGACGTGTAAAAGAGTTACTTGTAACCTATTTGCAAAATAATTATCATTTACAGACTCATCAAGATTGTATATCTTTATTTAACTACCCATTTTTCTAGTATAGGTGTATAATTTCCGCCATATACCCACGCTCGTTATCCGCAGGTACATGTGCAGTGACTGCGGCAAGCGCTTCGCGAACAAGACTCGCCTCAAAGACCACGTGGATTGGGAGCACCTCAAGAACTACGTGCACACGTGTTCTGTATGCCAGAAGGTAAATATTCTGAACTAGCCTTACTTATAACTAGCTGAGCCTTTTATTAAATCCATGTTTTATTAAATATTGATTCTAATTTAACTAACGTAAGTTACGTAAATTAGTACCCAACTGATATGGCTTACTGATGTACCTGCGCAGAAGATGAATTTTCAAAGCGCGGGAAATGCTATTGACCAATCGGCACGCTCCACGCAACGCGCTTCTTTTTCCTGTACCGCTATTGGTCGGCAGCTGCCGCCATGTTAGCGCGCGCCGCGTGGCATGCACGTGACGCGCGAGTGAGGCGGAACTAACAGCTGCAGTGTATTATGAACCCTATAGTAGTGATCTAAGGTTGATTGTAAATTTGCTTTCTTTCATTAATCTTCGGGGCCATACTTTCTTTTTCTGTGTAACCAGCAACCAGCCAGACTTGGCCCCACAGATCCGCGATAACGCGCAATATGGCCGCCAACAGCTGAGCGGATAGCCTATGACACTCACTAATAACGTAGCTTTCTGTTGGTAAAAGAATTTTCAAAAGCGGTTCAGTAGATCCAGAGAGTGCGCCCACAACTCGTGCTGGTTATCTAGCCGTACTAATATTAAAATGCGAAAGTAACTCTCTGTCTGTCCGTCTGTCTGTCTGTCACGCCAAAACTACTGAACCGATTTAGATGAAGTATGGTACACAGATAGTCCAGAGCCTGTGGAAGGACATAGGCTACTTTTTATCCTAGGTGTATGTTCCCCAGGGACCACGCGGGCGAAGCCGCTGGCAGAAGCTAGTACTTCTATACTAATACTAATACTAACACTAATACTAATATTACAAAGAGGTAAATTTTGTGAGTTTGTGAGGTTGTAGGGGGTAATCTCAGGATCTACTGAACCGATTTTGAAAATTCTTTTACCGAGTGTACTACGTGAGCTCGACAAATGGATGTGCGATTAACGCTTATGCGACAAAACTGTACTGTGACTCACCATAGTTGGAATGCACGCTCGTGCGACACACTGAAGATCGGGACCTATTTCTGGGTGGTTTAAAAAAATCGGGGTAAGTCGGGGTGTTGTCGATCTTCAGTGTGTCGCACAAGCGTGCATTCGAACTATGGTGAGTCGCAGTACAGTTTTGTCGCATAAGCGTTAATCACACATCCATTTGTCGAGCTCACGTAGTACACTTCTTTCCATTGGTCGGTTTGACGACGACAGCTCTGACGCTTCACGTTATTGGTTCGTCAGTCAATGCTCATCGAGTATTGCGCTTGCAAGTTTCATTCGCCCACCGGACATTGGTGAGATCACCCTTCTGCATTCATCTGTGCTCACGACTCGTGCCGGCAACTATACTGTCGTGGTCACTATATTTTTAACCGACTTGAAAATGTGAAAAGACTACTTTTTTACACAAAAAAAAATACAACCGACTTCCAAAAAATACACTGCAAAGTGACAGATTTTAATTTCGAAAGTCGGTGTTTTTTTTAAGTTTTTTTTTTAAGTCGTTTGTACTTTTTATGTAACAATTTTTCAAGTTGGTTAAAATACAAATCGTGGCATGCAAATGCTGGCGTGATATAGGGACCGAGCACGGCGTTGACTATGCCATCTAGTGTCGCATATTCGAAGTTTTAAGGGTCAGAATACTTGACATTGACGCTTCTGTGCTGCCACCTGTGGTTCCTGCACGCTCAGTTTAGGGGAACGTGCGCGAAGTAGACTGTGCCATCTAGCGTACCTATTTCGAACTTTATACTTGAAACATACTTGACAGTGACATTTCTGTGCTGCCACCTATAGTTTCAATACTCAATACTCAATTTCTTTATTGCATTCCACAATGTACATGCTAGGTGGTAGGTGAGAATTTAATAAGACACAATTGTGGACCCTGTTGGGCACAGCAAAAGACAATAATAAACAATGATGAAAATAACTTATAGACTACCTTATTCTAAATACAATTAAATTAAACATATACAATACAAATAATTTAATTAAAAATATTATTAACATAAAATATTCTTTCTTATTACTTTTGTTATTATTTTATATTATTATTAAAGCTTTATAAATTTATCATTCAAGTATTCATTTATGCTGTAATAGCATTTACTTAATAACAGTTTTTTTTAATTTATTCGTAAAAACATTAATCTTTTTTTCATTTCTTAATAGCTCGGGTAATCTCGTGTCACAATGTTTGTCCTCAATGGACTCCTAAACCACTTAACCGATTATAATAAAATTTGCACACCATGTGCAGTTCGATCCAACTTGAGAGATAGGATAGTTTTTTGGAACGGGAAAAAACGGGATACGGGAAAAAACGGGATATGCGCGTACGAAGTCGCGGGCAACAGCTAGTTTATTATAAATTTTTATCAACATTACTAGCGGCCCAGATGAATGCATTTTTAAACGAGATGTTGGTAGGTTTAGGCGTGTTTTATGTCGTGTGAATCTTGTTTGAATGTCTTCTCGTTTAGCGTAGAAGTCCTGGTGAGTGTGCGCAAATTTACAGATTTCCAGTATGTACATAGAAGGTAATGTTAGTATTTTAATTTTTTTGAAATTATGCATTTGTGCGCAGGTATTCAAGAGCCATACATCGCTGTACCTGCACAAACAAGTAGTGCACAACAAAGACAACGCGGAGCATCTGTGCGACCACTGCGGAAAACCTTTCCCCGTGAGTATAGAAATATTGTACTAGAAATATCCTTACTAAAAGATAAATGTTGTTATTGTATACAAGATTTTTTTAATGATAGTACATAGTTTATGTTCTTCTTTCTAATATATAAAAATCTCGTGTCACGTTGTTTGTTACCGAACTCCTCCGAAACGGCTCGACCAATTTTCATGAAATTATGTGTGTTTATTCGGTAGGTAAGAGAATAAGTGGTAGGGTTTTTTTTCAGTATGGCAAAACAACGTTTGCCGAGTCAGCTAGTAATATTATATTAAACTAGCTGACCCGCGCAACTTCGTCTGCGTCACAATTTTCATTACTGCTCCGCTCCTATCGGTCTTAGCGTGATGATATATAGCCTTCCTCGATAAATGGGCAATCTATCAATGAAAGAATTTTTCAAATCGGACCAGTAGTTCCCGAGATTAGCGCGTTCAAGCAAACAAACAAACAAACTCTTCAGCTTTATATATTAGTATAGATTATGCGCAAGTTTCAAACAGTCTCGCATCGCTCGCCATACTGCACTGCTTTGTAAATACAACTTTAAGCGATCCGTGTAAGGTTGAATTTGCAAAAACAATTGTTTCTAGTATAACTACACACAACTCACACATGACACTTGATACATGTCAGTTTTTGACGACAGTTTCGAGTGTTGCATTTGTTCGAGAGTGTGCATCTTGGGTTTTTTATATATCAATGATTATTTCAGACAAATAGTCCATTTGTTAGTCACAAAAATATCTTACAAACTACGAGTATGTTAGTAGACACACACATGTAACATGGGATAAGGGCAGGTAGATGATGGTTATAATATTACTAGCTGACCCGCGCAACTTCGTCTGCGTCATAATTTTCATCTATACTAATATTATAAAGAAGAAAGATTTGTTTGTTTGTTTGTTTGTTTGTTTGTTTGAATTGAATAGGCTCCGAAACTACTGGACCGATTTGAAAAATTCTTTTAGCATTGGATAGCTACATTATCAGGGAGTAACATAGGCTATATATTATCCCCGTACTCCCACGGGAACGGGACTTACGCGGGTGAAACCGCGTGACGTCCACTAGTCTATAATATAACTCCTACCCTACTCCTACCGCCTAATTATTATTTTTTTTTATTATGAAAAATAGATGTTGGCCGATTCTCATACCTACCGAATACACACACAAAATTTCATCAAAATCGGTCAAGCCGTTTCGGAGGAGTATGGCAACGAAAACTGTGACACGAGAATTGTATATATTAGATATAAATATAATAAGTAGGATAGTAAGATGTGTAACAGAATAAACGCAATACATGTTAAGGGGTAATTGTAACCATCATTATGAACAAATTTTACTATGCGCGCATAATTGTATGGGACAGGCGATTTTTTTTTTCGCGATTTCGTTTTGGTCCCATTGTAAAAGTTGTTCATAATGATGAGTACAATGACCCCTTTTCAGTTACTGCATTTATTCTGATACGCGTTGTACATATACAGAATGAAATTTTTAAATGTACCTGGATGGCCAAGTTCAGAATTATGACGAATATCGAAAAACACTGAAAAGGAGTTTCGAGCCTGATTTTGATAAAAAAAAAACTTGAGAGGTGTCAAGGGACACCCGGATGGAACGAAGTTCCTTTCGATTAATTAGTGAAGGAATTGTAAAAAAAAAAATATTAAAAATTATTAATTTTATTTTTTTTAAGTTATAATAATATTTTTTTATTATTAGGCTCAATTTGAGTAATAAATAATTGGCTTGTCAAAATAACTGGCTTGCTTTCTATGAGAGAGAGAGAGAGACAGACAGAGAAACACGCGCACGCCGCACGGCTTACAACTATAGCAAAAAGTGTCTTTACAACTTTTGGTCTTAATTTTTTCCGTCTAGCCCCCTTTCACAACGCGAGGTAAGGAACTTCGTTCCAAAATAAAAACTGCATCATTAGATTTTTGAAAAATCGTTATTCCTGTCAATCCTGCAATCCAATGATGCAGTTTCAAACATTTTTGTAAAAACTCCTGTATTTAAATAATTCTAATTCCTTTCATGCCGTATGGTGTCGGCCGGTACCGTATGGTGCCGTAAAAGAATAATACCATCCCATCACTTCCCGTGGGTGTCGTAAGAGGCGACTAAGGGACTCACCAGAGAATGGGCAGCAGCGTTCTCTGTAAAAATCAACACCATACACTGCGATCGCCAACCCGCCTGCCAAGCGTGGCGATTACGGCAACCCCCCCCCCCCTTTTGGGGGAGGCCTATGTCCAGCAGTGGATGTCTTTCGGCTGATATGATGAATTCTTTTCTTATAATTCTTTCCCTATCTTTCCAGAACCAGGCCAAGCTCCGTTGCCACATGCTAGCTCTCCACAGTTCACAATCCGCCTACAAATGTAACACTTGTGGCGCTCGCTTCAGTTGGCTGTCCTGCCTATCGAGACACAACAAGAAACTACATGCCAACGTGAACACTATCCCCAATAGATAAGATTCATATTCACTTGTTAGCTGTACACAATTAGGGTTGCGGAATTTGTTCGAAAGAGTCATCGCGGCCCTGTGCAAGGGGCACTAGGAGGAACACGGATGGGTTTTAGTCAGTAAGAGTCTGACACTCCCTTCTGCTTCACCCAGAGCGGGAGGAGTCGTTTGGTGATCTACCAATCTTTAAAAAAAAACCTTACACACTTATGGAACAATGTTCTAACAAATTTCTTATTTAATGTTTTTACCACTTATGACAATCGACTTACTTCAATGTTTTTACCACTTTTGACAATCGAATTATTGCAATGTTTTTACTATTTGTGTAAGTCGACTTACTTCAATGTTTTTACCACTTTTGATAATCGAATTATTTCAATATTTTTACCACTTTTGACAATCGACTTGTTTCAATGTTTTTACCACTTTTGACAATCGAATTATTGCAATGTTTTTACTATTTGTGTCAATCGACTTACTTCAATGTTTTTACCACGTTTGACAATCGACGTATTTCAATGTTTTTACCACTTTTGATAATCGAATTATTTCAATGTTTTTACCACTTTTGACAATCGACTTATTACAGTTTTTCAATTCGAACCTGTTGTTCCTGAATGGAGAATGTTGGTAAGCGAGGATGCGGTCGAAGATGCAGCACGTTTACCTGGAAGTAATCTATTCACTCTTGACTTAGACTCCTAGGTTGTAGCTATCTGGAAACACAGACTCCGGCAGGGAATTCCACTCCTTAGCTGTACGCACTATGAATGTGTTCCCAAAACGTTTTGTGCGTACATTTTCTGTACTTACGATTGCAAATATGAGTACTATGTAGGTCGTTATCTTACGGGTTCATTTCATGATTGTCTGGCAGATTGAATACACTATACGGCCTACCCAAATGTCCTTACTTTGGTATTGTTCGTCGAAACGTTGAGCTCCTCAAAGTTGAGTTACACGATAAGGCGCCATTCATTTATTACTATTTTCACTAGTTTTTGCCCCCCCCCCCCCTATTATAAGAAAAAATAAGAACAGGCCGACCCTCTCCCCCCTGTTAATATTTATTACGTAAGAGTCTAAAGGAAAAAACTGGCCAAATGCGAGTCGGACTCGCGTGCAAAGGGTTCCGAACGAATTTTTTTAACATGTTTTAACACTACAGACTTCTAATAGGTTTTTCTGTAATCTATAGGTAAAGATCTATTATTATTATTTTTTTTCAAAATTTTAGGCTCAGTAGTTTCGTAGATAATGGGGGGAATGGTCATTTTTCGTCTAATTTCTTGAATAACTTCAAAACCATTTATTTTAAAATTATGAAAAAGAAATATAATTAAAACCCTCACATGAAGCCCTTTCATTTTATATGTTACACGATATTGTACAAAAAACTTTTTTTTTTTAATTTTCTAGTTTAACCACTAAAAGTGACCCCCATACTAAAAATTTAATAATTTACGTAACTCGTCCGTGTTTGGGTCACAGAAGTCCATATGTGTACCAAATTTCAACAGAGTCGGTCCAGTGGATCCGGAGAAAACTGGCTGTGACAGACGGCCAGACAGACAGACAGACACCCGAGTGATCCTATAAGGGTTCCGTTTTTTGTTCGGAACCCTAAAAAGTAAGACATGTTTGACCCCCCTCCCCCCTAAATCGTCTTACGTAATAAATGAATGGCCCCTAACTGACAAATGCTTGCACTGTCACTCAAATCTATGTGGCTCTTTCTTCAGAAGACCACCTTAGACATCAACTTGCATGGTTCTCTTGAAAAGTCACAATGCGAGGTTTGGCTCTTGCCTGTTTCCTCCTCCAATATTGGACCGATTTAAAAGATATTTCATAAACTAAATAAGAAGGATGTATACTGTGTCTCTATGTTTTCCTTTTTGACGATATATTTTCCGTACAAGCACTAGAACCCTCAAATATGCTAAAAAATGTCTGATAAAACGCTGTCAACAGAGCCCTAGTGTACAAATTTGGTAACTATTAATGAAAAAAGATCCAGAAGAAAAACATGACAGACAGACGGACGGACGAACGGACAACAAAGTGATCCTATAAGGGTTCCGTTTTTTCCTTTTGAGTTACGGAACCCTAAAAATTCACCCTGAATATTACTAGGCGATGTACAAATGTTTCATAATAACTAACTAGTAATCAAAGTATGTAATGTATTATAAATTATCAAGAAGTTTGTATGATGTATTATAAATTATCAAGAAGTGTGTATGATGTATTATAAATTATCAAGAAGTGTGTATAATGTATTATACATTATCAAGAAGTGTGTTTGATTGTAAATAAATGTATTTTGATACCTATATGAGTAAAGTGAAGTGTGTTCAAACTTTTAATATTGGTTTTATTTTTTACTGTTGCAATAAATATCTACTAGCTTCCCTCCTTTATTTAAACTAGTAGCACTTCGCCCGCGACTTGGTTCGCGCGAATTTAGTATTTCGATTTTCATAAGGATCTGATTTTTTCTAGTAATAAATACAGCCTATGTTACTCAGGGATAATGTAGCATTCTAATGGGGAAAGAAATAATGAAATCTGTCTTGCAGTTTTTAAGTTTATTTGTTACAAACATACAAATATTTCCTCTTTATAATATTAAGTGTAGATAGCCTAAAGCCTGTCATTTGTAGATCTTTGGCAGTCGTTACGGATTTTCAGAAACCAGAAAAATCTGACTCCAGACTTGCCAAGGAGTACCGTGTTACCCTGTTAATAAGTTGTGGAGGTCTGGCAGGCAGCCGCTCTGCGTAAAATACTGGCATTCGGCTGAATTCGGTTTGACTGGAAGCCGACCCCAATATAGGCAGATGATGACAAATGATAACCAATGTTTTATTCTGATGGCGATAATCTACGTCAGTTTTTTTACTATTTATAGGCACGCGTTTGACCACTATCTCACCTGATGGTAAGCGATGATGCGGTCGAAGATGGAGCACGCTTGCCTAGAAGTAACCTATTCACTCTTGACTTAAAGACTCCCAGGTTGTAGCTATCAGGAAACACAGACTCCGGCAGGGAATTCCACTCCTTAGCTGTACGCACTATGAATGTGTTCCCAAAACGTCTGTTGGTAGTGTGATAGCCTTGGTCCTGCTCCTCCGGTCATGTAGAGTTATCGTCCCTGAGGAAAATGAGAGTAATGTAAGAGAGACTGCACAGGACTGCACCTATGTCTACGCGCACACATGTGCACTTTTTTTATTTGTGATGGGTTTGCTCTTGACTCTAGTCTAGGTCAGAGATGACAGAGACAAAGTCTACGATGGAGCGAGCTTACCCAGAAGGAGCCTGTTCACTCTAACTTTGAAGAGATTAGGGTTGTAAGCGTATGGAAACACAGACGCAGGCAGAGAGTTCCATTCTTTTGCTGTGCGCATTATAAAAGACGTTTGGAAACGCGTAGTGCGAATTGGTGGAGCAACAAGGTAGGGATGGTAAGGTACGGTGTGCGTCTGGATGTCCGATGGTAGAAGGGGACCGGTGATGAGGTCGTGGAGTTCTCGGGCACACTCACCGAAGTACAATCTGTAGAAGACCGACAAGCAGGCAACCTTACGGCGATGAGCCAAGCTATGTAGCTTGGCATCCACCAATTTTACGTCACCTATAATATGTCCCGCGCCGGTGGCTATTCTGGGGCGTTCAAGTATTACGTAAGCAGAATAATAGCCATTTTAACCCCCCCCCCTCCCTTTGTCAGCGATAGTAATCAAAGCTCTTACCCCTCCCTCAAATGATTACGTATGCATTGGTATAGGTTTTACTCGCGCGAGTCCCTATTTCCCCCACTTCTGTTATTTCTTACTAAACATCGCGTGAGAGTAAAAACTAGCCATTATTATGTCAAATTGAAATCTACTAAGATTTGCAAACAAAACTGGAAGTAAATATTGCTGACGTTATGACCATTTAAACCCCCCGTCCCCCGTGTCATCAAAAATAAGTATAGTAAAGACCCCCCACCCCCTACGGCCCCTCTCCGTTGAGATTGGCCGCTACGGCCGAAATCGGTCAGGAGGACTATATAACATATATATAATCTACGTCAGCTTTATTTCCCGCGGCTTCCCTCGCATTCATAAAGCTTTTGACGAGAAGAAAAATGTAGTAAGTAAAATTCAACTAAAACCAATGTACCTAAATACAACAAAAACGATTACTAAATAAATTGAACCATTAGTTTAAGCAGTAGTTTGTTTGTTTACCTAGTATTTGTTTGTATAAAAATTCTTCATTCACATCAAGATTGTTTATCATCATATCAGCCGAAAGACGTCCACTGCTGGACATAGGCTCCAAGCGTCGCCACAACGACCGGTGTGCTGCGCGTCCCGCATCCATCGGCTACCCGCGACCTTCATCAGGTCATCGGTCCACCTTGTGGGAGGCCTTCCAACGTTGCGTCTTCCGGTACGCGGTCCAAGATTGTTTACTTGTATTTCACTGGACTGTACAAGTGTACATCCATAGGTCGTTAGTTCATCCGGCTCGATGGACTTTAGAGGTATGCGGTACAAAGAGTAAAGGGATAGATGGCGTTGCGGGTCTTTTTGTTGCGATGTACATTTGCTCCGATGGTTTTTTACCGCTAAAGAACCAAATGATCAAGGCGATAAGGTTGATTTTTGCGAGTTAGGATTTATGCATTAAAACTGCGTGTGGACTGTTTAATGGTTTATTTTTAACTAAGTAAACTAAAGTAATGTGGACTGTAGATTTATGCATAGGCACATATTAATAGCTAAGTATATTAGACTATGTACTTAACATCGTATGTTGTGAGGTTGAAGAAAAATCCGATGCTACTATTTGCGCGACCTGAGAATCGAACCCGGAATCCACGGTGCTCCTTTGGTTTACGTACTGTAGACGTTCCAGGTTGGGGCTTCTGAAACGTCTGGGGATCGATATGAATAAAAATACTTTTGGCGATTTAAGAAATCATTATATTAATAATAATAAAAAAATTGTTTATTTTCAGACAACAATGATCCATAGTGTTAGTAACAAAAATGCTTAAAAGCTATGTTAGTAGGTTGATTAGACATTAAATGTGTTGCCATTATTGACACATCAAGCTGCACCTCTCACATGCAGCTTGATGAACCGGTTGAACACCGACGCGTCTAACCTATCTGCTATCATTTTCAGGATCCTGTTGCTACTCCCCCGCACAGCTTTCATGATCGACGCCGTTTTCTTTCGCATAATTGCATAGAAATCGTCTACATGCGCGTCAGCAAACATGCCTGAAGCACTGCAAAAACGAGGGAGGCGCAACAGTGCCCTGAAAATGTTATTGTACTGAACTCTGAGAGCACTGTAGGCACTTTGCGTGTACTTGACCCACAGACCGCTCGTGTAGAAACTTTGACAGTAGGCTTTAAAAACCGTCAATTTGACGTCAACCGTACAACGAGCGAATCTATGCGCCAGCATGTTTCCCCGTACAGACAGTGCCCTCCGTTCCCTCTCAATGTCCTGGTCATCCTTTAAGGTGTCAGTCACGATATGACCTAAATACTTAAACTGAGAAACACGGTTCAAATGTTCTCCATTTATAGAAAGTGGTGGCACGCTACTTGGCCTTTTGTTGTTTCCCACAAAAATCATGAACTCACTTTTTTTACTATTATACTTTAAACCATGCTTCCCAGCATAAGCCTCGCACACAGACAATAGTTTTCTCAATCCACTGATTGATGGACTCAGCAGCACCATGTCGTCCGCATAACTTATGTTGTTAACACTAACGCCATCTATGCGGCAACCGACATGCATGCCGCTCAGTTCCTCAATCAGTCGATTCATATATAGGTTAAAAAACCTCGGCGAGGTTAACCTTCCTTGCCTTACTCCCGAATTCAATTTATAGTCATCCGAAAACACATTTGACCATTTTACAGTATTTTTCTGATTGTTATACCAGTACGAAAAAATGCCTATTATTTCAGGAGCAACGCGCTCCTCTTTCAATTTATTCCAGAGTACCCCGTAAGATACCAGATCGAACGCCCTGGATAGATCCAGGAAGCATGCATATATAGGTGTTTTTCTTTTAATATAATAGTCAACAGTATGCTTCAGTGTCAGTATGGCACTTTCTGTTGACAATCCTGCTTGAAAACCAAACTGGGCGTCCTGTAATTGAATGCATCCACCAAGGCGTCCATCCAGCACCCCATCCAGCACTTTTGCTGTAATAGTTGCGAGTGATATGGGCCTGTAATTATTTTTATCAGATATATCTCCCGTACGATTTTTAACAAGAGGCACTACTATGGTTTTAATTAAATTCGGTGGCAAGTAGGAATGCCTTATACACAGCGTAAACAACATAGACAGTAGCCGGTTAATGTGTGGGCCAGCATATTTTAGGTGTTCCACACTAAGCCCATCATGCCCTGGTGATTTTCCCCGTTTCATATTGGCAATTACACTCCCTACCTCCTTACTGGTAATTCTAATCGGCTGTGTTACATTATGCTTATCAGTTATTTCCAATTCACATGTGCTCAGCGATGATTCTACACTAAAATGGTCCTTAAAAATATTAGCAATATCTTTAGGTTCACTGGTGCCGCTCACACAAGCAGGCAAGGCCGCCTTACTATTCAGTTTCTTAGTATTTAACCAGAATTTACTAAATTGTTTGGCAGAGTGCTGTGTTGCAAGAATGTCCATTCGAATCTGCTCTTGATTTTGTTGACAGAATTTTAGCCTTGATTTAAAGATTTTCCGGCTTCGACACATATTTTCATAAATTTGACCCGTTCCAGGTTTACCATACCATAGATACAATTTGTAGTCAAGCTTAGCCTGCTTGTGTGCGTCAGCTACATGTTTATTCCAGCCTAGAACACATTTGGTTTTTTGGTTTTTCCTCCAACTTCGGTCACAGCTGTCTATCGACGCCTGTGTGAGTGCCTTGACAATATCACTGTATAATTTATCTAAGACCAGTCTATGACTTGAAATACAACACATCTTATCAGCACATTCGTGGCATTCAAAAGGAAAATCTATGACTTTTAAATTCTCATTACAATATTCAATATATTTCTCTATTTCATCTTTGTTCCTAATACCCCAAATAATATTATTTTTACAATGATTATTATTATAGAATTTAATCTTATCATTTATGAGACCTAGGTTACATTCAATCTGCAAGGGGTAGTGGTCGGACCAGTATGTGTCATAAAGAACTTGAACGTCTGATATAGTATACCAAGCGGATTCACTTACCACACAATGATCCAGCCACCTTTTGCAACCATGAGCCTCACTCACAAATGTGTGTGTCAGCAAATTCACTAAGCGCTTTCACATCTGCGCACACCCACTGATTTTCATTACAAAAGTTAAACAGTTCGTCATAAAAAGGAGCTGACGGATGAGCATTGTAATCACCCAACATAAACACTGTTTCAATGTTACTGTCTTCTATTATTGCATTTAGTTCCCCCAAGCATTGGGTAAACGTAGGTAAATGATCGGGCTGATCAGTAGGCATATACACGCACATAATTAAGATATCGCGTAAGTCACTGGTTACTGCTTTTATTGCAACGATTCGTTCACTAGTGCACTTTATTATTGACACATCACGAAACGCGTTTTTCCGCCACAATAACGCCACTCCACCGTGGGGTCTGCCGCGTAGCACACCTGCCGTCAGATTCACCGATGACTTTCCGGTGTAGCTAAAGTCATGATCAATATCTCCAAGGAACGTCAAATCGTATGGCAGGAGCCAGGTTTCTTGCAGCGCCACCACATCTGCCACTTTACACAGCGACCTGACACAGTTTACGCTACGTTTGACATTTTTACAATTGAAAGTGATTAATTTACTATGTTTGTTTTGATCCATTATTTATCGTAGCGGTTTTGCTGGGTTCTGACTGCGTATCCACTCCTGGAGATGTCATTGATGGTGATCGCATCCGAAAATGTACAAAGCGCCTAAATTTAATTCCATCCGGCCACAGCTCATCATTTAGATATTCATCTAACTTATTCTTAGACACAAATATTTTAAAGGCATTATATGGCCGATCCTTTTTCATATTAATCTTTTCCATAGTAATTGTTTCTTTTGTCTTCGCCTGTATGTAATCACATATATCTGTCTCAGACGTGTTCTTGTTTACATTTGATATAAACAGGGGAACTCGAGTTATGGCAGCCGTAAATTTACTTTGCGATTCCGTTACGGCTTTGCCCGTTTTACCAATAAAACGATTTCTTAACTTTTTACGTTGAAACACGTTCCATTCTTCACTTGGCGAACTATGTTTCCATTCGCCTTCTGTTCTTACGATATCCGCAAAACTAGCTCGTTGTGAATCCTTTATTTTTGTTTGTTGCATCGTCGGCTCCATTGTCTTAGATGTAATATGTGTAGGAGCGAGAGAGATAGTGTGAGTGACAGGTGTTCGATTGCCGGTGTCCTCCGAGTGCGAGAAGCTTAACGCGCTCTCTCTCTCACTTGCACTCCTACCCTCAACGTCTCGGATAATTCCGTTATAATTTGAATCAGCTGATGTACCCTCACTGTTCTTTAGATTTATCGAAGGTGATAATCCAATTGGCCCACTGTCCAACAGATAAGCGCCCCTTTTCCGCTTATTTACGTTATCTTTATTCACAATAGGTATTAATGCACTGTCAGTCCATTTCTTATGCATCTCTCGTACTTGAGAAATAGTTGCATAGTTTTCTTTAATGTCGGAAATCTCGTTTCTTAACTTTATTACATCTTTTAATACCGTAACAATATCAATATGATCGATCGACACCGGTGGTAATTTTTGTAGATCGCGGGCAACGAAAACAGGAATTGTATCCGGATCCACTTCCTTAAAAATGTTGATAATATCTTCCACATTTCGCTTCGTTTTTCCATCTTTTCGCCTTACTACCTTCCGTTGTTTTGTCGGTAAGGATTCAAATAACAGCAACTTAGCTTCTTCAATCTCTTTTTCGGAGAATGCTGATTCACATATTTTAACAAGGCTCTCGTTGTCCATCACATCGTTTTTGTATTGTATGTACGACAACACCTCACAGATCACAATATTGCACCCGTTACATTTTAACGTATTTAACGCCATTTTCAACATGTCAACGCACCCGACCGCCAGCGCTGCGCGAGCGAGACTGCGATTAAGCGGGTGCTCTCAAGAAAAACTTTTACAGGTCCGTCAGAAAAACAAATCAATCATCGTATGTCAATATTTGAACCTATTCTAAATTCCTAATGCTTCTAAAGCTTTTTTTATGGTTAAATTGACGGAGGTCCCCGGAGGGTGAGCCATCCGAGGAGGTTGTGCCACAGTACTATGTAGTAGGTAATCTGTGCTTTGGTTTCGAGGCCGCAACCTAAATAATAACAAATAAAATAATAGTCGCCGATAGTCGTGCCACTGGCATAAATGCCAAGAGCCTTTTTTAACTAAAACCACCCCGGTGTTCCATCTCTCACCCACGCCGGGGATCGCGGGAACTTGCGACTTCCGTAATCCCCGGCTGGTGCCGCCGGCCCGCCACTGCGGGCCACCTCGGGTCAGCGGGGGGAGTGAGGTATTTGACTCCCCCCGCGACGTCAGAGAGGGGCGCACGGGAACACCACGCGCCGCCACCTCGGGTCCGGATGAATGGAGGGCGACGGACATCCCCAAGTCCGCCGCCCCTGTACCCAGTTAGGGGGGCCGGAAGAGGGCAGCGTGTGCGTCTGCTGCGGGCCGGAAGGGAGGTCGAGATCTCCCTCTCCCTTTCCGCAGCCTCCTTCTGCGCGATAACTGTTTCGCAGAAGGAGACCACCGCGTCCCAGGACTCCTCGCCGTCAACCATAGCACGGACTAATTGCCAAGAGCTTCGAACAACATCTAAGGAGGCTCTCGTTGGGCATTTGGATCAAGGGCTTGATCCAGAAAGCAGTACTCCTGGACACGGCGCGTATAGTGAGGAGGTTCCTTTCTCGAGAGCCCTGACCACCGGTAGCTTAGACCCTGTTCCCAATACCGGTGGGCTACTATTTTTTATATTTTTAAATGTTTTTTTTTTATAGAAATATTTATAAATGTAAAATATATGTATTTAAGTTAATAAATGGAATATAATAATACTTAGGTCATCCGTTGACGATACACTGTCACAGTAAACAATGGGCAACGTCTTTTTATCTCCGCCACAGTATAGATATCTACCAGTATTGTGACAGCCCTGTCTTTGAAATAATTACGTACAGCTGCACAGTACGTAAACACGCGATCTGCCCGGTATTTTAATTTCATCGAAGTACCTATGTATACTTCAGTTTCTTTCTAATTTTGTGATTGTAAATATTATAATTTTTATTAAAAAAAGTTGGAGAATGAAATAGGAAGTGTTAAAAAATACGAGTTGTGTTTTTTGATTACTAGATATCAATATATATATATAAAATTCTTCCGATACTGAGTGTTTGAGTGACTGACAGACAACGCACAGCCGAAACTACTGGTCGTAGGAAGCTGAAATTTGGAATGTAGGTTCCTTGGGGACAGTGCCGTAAATAGGGCCACCGGTGCCCAGGCACAGGGCGTAGACTCTAAGGGGCTCTATTCTTTTTTCGGTTTGCTCCTGATAAGTTCCCGCTGCGCCCCTAGTGCTCGATTCCAACACTGTATACGTACTTACATGCCAGAATCATCAAAAACGTTTGAATTAAACAAAACTTCGATTTGTATTTGTGTTTAGTGTTTATCGGAAAGGGATTTAAAGAGTCAAGTTGAAACGACTATATTATTTGATAAATGTGACCGTAGTTGAAGTCTGGGTCTCGTTAAAGCTATAGACTCATAAGCGTATATGGGGGGGCGTGCCCACCCCAGAATCGTTTGGTGCCCACCCCAGGATGTTTGGGGAACAATTCCAAATTCATTATGATTATCAAGTCGACGACATTACTTTTATATCTGTATGTATAGCAAAATGAGGACCTTACCCATCCGGGGCGGGGTAGAAAAATTTTCGAGCTCGCTTCGCTCGCTCGTGTGTCCTTCGGTGACGGGTGTCAAGATTTTATAGTCGACAACATTACTTTAATGGCTGTATGAAAAGTTAAAAGAGTATCTTACCTATCCGTGGCACATCCTAGTGTTCCTATCCCAGAACATTTTAGAGCTTGTTTTCCTTCAAATGGACAAAGTAACTTCTATATCTGTAGTTGGTACAAAAAACTAATCTAATCCAGATTCCTAGGCGAGATGCTAAAAAGTTTCGAGCTCGCTTCGCTCGCTCTAGCATTCTTAAATCAGCAGAGACACATCTTTTTGTGTGATAAAAAAGATAATCTAACTAACACGAGACAAGGTTCTAAAAAATTTCGAGCTCGCTTCCACTACACTTCTAATTTTTTTTAGGCTAAAATTTTCCGGCAAAAGTCGCCACCGTACGCATCCACGCGATTTTACCCGCGAGAACCCAAAGGTATTTGGTCGGGGCGTTATAATTTTTGTAAAGGTCTCTTGTATGAATGCAATGGTACACATTACTATTCATCGAGCGTGAACTCTAGTTCACGCTACGGGCTACGTACCTCGTCTACCGTAGCCCGATTTTCTCAACTTATTTTTTAATTTGAAACCTACTATTAACATGACCCCCAAAGTTTTAGGCTGCGACCGTTACGGGCGACGGGTTTAAAATTCAATTTTTGATCGTGATCACCGACTGTGGTGTGTGGGCGTCGCATTTCAGGGGGGCTACTCTCTAACGAAATCCGTAGTTTCGGGCTTAGTTGCGGGCGGGCGTATTCTACTCCGTATCACCTACAGACTTACGATTAGTCCCGAACCCGAACTGAGAATGAATGACAACACGATTTCACAGTAACTGTCAAATCGTGTTATCATTAGTTCTCAGTGGTTAGGTGATACGGAGTAGAAAATGCCCGCCCGCAACTAAGCCCGAAACTACGGATTTCGTTAGAGAGTAGCCCCCCAGGTTAGAGGCTGGAAAAAAACCTAGATACGCCAATGTATAGTGGAACTAGTTTTAAAAGAGATATTTCCCAATATAGTAGTCGCTATAAAGATTTTTTTTAACAATGCCAATGGCTGTAGCTTTCTGCGAAAGATTTAGATTCAAGATTCAGTAAGCTCAAATTAATAAAAACTTATTTGCGCTCGACGATTGGCCAAGAAAGATTGACCGGCTTAGCGATTTTGTCGGTTGAACGGGACATATGGTGCGTGTCGAGGCGCGTACGTATGACTTGCGTTCCGACCGTTTTTATAAAGATAGAATACTGTAGATATCTTTACTGTGTCTCCACTTTGGAGTATTTTTTATTAATGAAGTACCTACTGGTGAAGATAAGCTTATTCCACCATTTTTTTTTCTTGTGTTATAAATATGATGAAACAATAACGTATTATGTGACCCCGTGTCTTGGGACACAAAAATATGTAATTAGGAATATTTTTGCTAATTGGAATGCTTATCATGAAGTCTTCTTATCTCCAGCAAGCCTAAGGCGCTCCGCAGACGGGGCAACTATAATATCCGAGTACCTAGTCTTGAAACTGCTCCGATACAACAATTTAGTTGCAAGTTTTTCCGGGATTAAAAGCGACTGAGCGGTGTATTTAAGGAAAAACAAAGAAAGAAAAAACTGTTGATTGTCACAGAACTGAAATATTTTAAACTTACACTAGAATTCCTTAACGATAGGAGTAAGTAGTACTTAAACTATGTCAGTAAAGTCAATTATTAACTTTAACATTTTACTGAATACAAAATTATAAAAAGAAATTGTGGACAGAATAAAGATCTGAGACTAGACGCATGCCGTGTTTGTGGCAACTCAGCATGTTGCTATGCAAACAAAGTTACCGCGGCCCTGAATGGCAAAGATGGGTTTTAGTCAGTAAGGGTTTGACACTCAATCTCACTCCACTCAAAGCGGAGAGCTTTTGCTGATCGACAACAGCTTTCGGCGACTACACACTGTGACTAAATCCCAAATTACCGCAACTAGCAACTGTCTTAGCACCACTTGTCCAATGTTCCTGTTTTCTGCGAGCACCAACTGCAACACATTAAGATATTTGGCTCCCTCCCCATCTTTCGCTTTGGTTCCTTTTGTTGTTACAACTGGCATTTGTAAACGAAAACTTCTAATCAGTTGGCAGTTGCGGCAACTAAAGTTGCTCCGTCTGCGTGACACCTTAATGTGCTATTTATAAATCCCGAAACCAGCATTATTTTTATAATATCCGCAGATCGACTACCAGGAGTGGACCCACCGTGTTGGAACTACTTTGTATTTTTAAAGTATAAAATGATGAAAACGCAGTGTGTGTTGGGGTTGATAGCCCTGATCGTGGAGTTTGCGCATACCTGGGGTGAGTTGTCTCTCTCTCAAAATTCTTGAAGTCAAAGTTCCAAGTACATTGGCCAAAGCAATGTTTAAGGATTTTTTATACAAACTTCCGCCCCGTATTCTATCGCCTTAGAGGCTGAATTTTCAAGAGGTTTACGAATTACAAATTTCACGTTAATACGCCCAGCGGATTAAGAGTCCGTCCTCTCAAACGACTGATTTCGGTAAATTTTGTTCCGATATTATTAGAATGTGTAACATAATGTTAGAAAACCTGTGCAAGTTATGGTTAGCTAAACTCTTCATCTTGCATGTGGCTTGAAAGTTTTTACAAAAAATAAAACTTAATAACTAATGGTAAACCTTTAATATTCAATTCCATTTTTGTCAAAAATGATGTCAGAGTGAAGTTTGACCATCGTTTCAGGAAAAACTACGAGAAATTTCGACCATATAAAAATATAAATAATAACAACATAGGTATAACTCATTTGCTTTTTTGTTGATCACTTTTTCAATTCCCATACAAAAATCAGCAGAAAAAAATGATGAAGTTGCGTCATTATTATATGTTTCACATAAGCCGAACAACTTTAGAAAGAGAAATGAAAACCGCAAGAGACTGTATTAAAGAAGAATTTACACCTCTACATTTGGGTTGGGATCACATCACAAGGGAGCAAGTGCTTAGGCGAAACCTTTTTATACCTCAAACTCGGAAAACGAGAACAAAACAAAAGTATAATTATACTTGATGGTACCTATGTATACATACAAAAAAGTAGCAACTTCCTCTTCCAAAGATTGACGTATAGCCATCATAAGTTGCGTCATTCTACGAAAAACTTCAGCCACTTTTGTATTTCTTTTCTAATTTTAAGCTGGATACTTAAGAAATTAAAAAATAACATAATAATCTTGAGTTATTTTTATAATAAAAACAAAATTTTACTTTACAAAAAAACGGATTTTTCATATAGAAAATAAATTTCGAAATATACTGAAATATAACATGCGCGCAAAATCGATCGCCTGTGTCAACTCAGCTAGCGCAGCGGGAGGACGTATCGCTTCTTGTCACTGGAGCTCGCGAACTCTACGTATGAATTTTAGCAAGAATATACTTCGACTACTACAACTTGGTCTGTTGAGTATTTATTTTGTTCTCATTACATTTTACTGATATTAAAAATATAGTTGTTAATACATTGTATGTTATGAAAGAAGTTTGGATTTTGAACCTATTTCAAAAAAGGAGGTTCTGTATTCGAACCGTTTGTATTATATATAGTATGCATGTCCGGGTTTTTGTTTTGTTTTAATCGACTTTAAATAAGAGGATTCGACAGATTTCTAACCGACTGCAAAAAAGGAGGTGGTTCTCAATTCTTATTGTTCCACGATTACTCGAAGACACCTGGAGCAATTTTTTTTTTTTTTTTTTGTTTAAATGGGTAGACTTCTCAGGTTAGGATTTGATGATGGGATCCTGGAGAAATCGAAGGATTTTTTCATATTTTATAGGATATGATACAGCGATTTTGCTGTTTGCTTCATTCACTCGTTTGATGTATTTGCATTCAGAAAGTATCATTTTGTAAAGTGGGACCACCGGACCACAGGAGTACGGAATAAAAAAAAAATTGAAATTCGGTCCATAATTGGCGGAGAAATCGGTGAACATAATTATATTTAAAAAAATACATGCAACCCAACATAGAACCTCCTCTTTTTTGAAGAAGTCTGTTAAAACATAAAATAATCGAAGAAACCAGGAACACCGATTTACGAAATTTAAATTATTTCACTCTTTTCAGTGTTTTTTTGGAAGTCGTTTTTTTTTTTTTGTTTCCGTTGCCATCTTAAAGTGGAAAAAGTATAATTTTGCCGAATCACGTATGCTCGAATGGATGTTACGTGAAAAATACATGAGTGGATATCTGTATCTTTTGCCCAAGAGGTAGGTATACGAAATTCGTCGTTGAGCGCAGCATCGAGCTCAACGACGAATCTCGTATACCTACCGAGCCTTTTGGAAAATCCAAAATGAGGAAACGATAGTTAGTAAATATCACGACTGATGGCACCAAATTCAAGGCCAACTGCACACAAATTTACAAAAATTTAACGAAAAAATTGTGTGTTTGTTTGCAGTTACGACAGGTTTTGATTATATAATGAAAGTCGAAAGAGTTATTAGAGAAAATAGTTTTTGGTAGACATAAATGGAGAAACCGCTCGTGGATTTTTATGACATGTTACCTGGATCAATATTTTTAGTCTCTAAGATTCATGGACCTAGCTTTCGGAATCAGGGGGGCTACTATCTAACGAAATCCGTAGTTTCGGGCTTAGTTGCGGGCGTTCGTATTCTACTCCGTATCACCTAGAGACTTACGATTAGTCCCGAACCCGAACTGAGAATGAATGACAACACGATTTCACAGTAACTGTCAAATCGTGTTATCATTAGTTCTCAGTGGTTAGGTGATACGAAGTAGAAAATGCCCGCCCGAAACTAAGCCCGAAACTACGGATTTCGTTAGAGAGTAGCCCCCCAGCTATTTCAGATATGAGACATGTAAAAAGAAACTTTTTTTTTCATATTTTTGTTCCAAAATGGATCAGTCCTTACTATTTTTTCAGACTTATTTTTGTTACCTTTCCCTGACTTTCGCTGAACATTCGCAAGAAGTTGGCAGAATCATCACAGCTTTAATTCGTTGGTTTCGTTCTCTCTTAATACCTACCGTTATGAATTTTATTTAAGTGTATGTATGTCTCTATGTATTTATGATTGAATTTTTTCTCTCTATTTTGTCTTTCCTATCATTTGCACCTGCCATATCTCTGCACCACCCTAAGCTCGACTGGTAGATAATGCCTAATGCATTAAGTCCGCCTATGTACAGTGTTTTTTACTTGTGCTTTATGCACAAGTAAAAAACACTGTTGTGATTGTTGACACTTGTTTTGATAAATAAATAATAAGCGTGTATAAGCAAAACATATTATTACATTTCTAAAAATGAGACATAGTCAATAAATTAGTTAACGATTTCTGATTTCAGCCATTAACTTACCATTTTGAATGTAGATATACTTACCAAATATACCTTACTAATATATAACAAAAATCAAAACGCATTTTACTAAACGCTATTAAAATATTTTAATTGTCAACTAAAGGATCGAAATTGTTTACGCGACCTCTAAGCTTTACGCGCAGCCGTGTGTGTGTAAACGTGCACACGAACATGAAAATGCCTAATCTTGCGCGAGTCAGTTTTATGCACGGACTCTTAAGCTGTGCTTTGAATCCATCAGCCAGTCTGGACAAAGCCTTTTTCACACGTACATGCGAGTACTCATATACATAAATTACATACACTGATAAAAATATATTAAAATAAATGAATTCGAAAACATTTATAACATCATATACAGGCGTCCCATGGCTATGCCATGTGGAGGGCAAGTACCTTGAATATTGTAGATGGAACATTTTACTGAAAGAAGCATAGCATAGCATAGTCGGCCTTATAATGTTCCCACTGTTGGGACTCAGGCCTCCTCTCTAGGAGAGGGAATGGGCCGTAATCCACCACGCTGGCCTAATGCGGGTTGGCTGGATACCACGCGGGCAAAGCCGCTGGCAGAAGCTATTTCAAGAATAAAATTATACAACTGCGCTGAGCGTACTTATACCGAAAGGGTTACCATCTCAGCATTTGCTGGGAGTTAGACATACAGCGCTTATTGTCAGTTTGGATAAAGAGTATTTCTATTCTATCAATATATATAAAATTCTTCCGTTACTGAGTGATTGAGTGACTGACAGACATCGCACAGCCGAAACTTGTGATCGTAGAAAGCTGTAGAAAAGTGTATAAGAGAACTAAGAGCGGATTTCCCGAAATTCCTGCACGAACGGGAAAAAAACGGGATATGCGCGTACAAAGTCGCGGGCGAAAGCTAGTTATCTATACTAATATTATAAAGAAGAAAGATTTTTTTGTTTGTTTGTTTGAATTGAATAGGCTCCGAAACCGCTAGACCGATTTGAAAAGTTCTTTCAGCAATGGATAGCTACATTAACAGGGAGTAACATAGGCTATATATTATCCCCGTACTCCCACGGGAACGGGAACTACGCGGGTGAAACCGCGTGACGTCCACTAGTCTATACTATAATATTATAAAGAAGAAAGATTTGTTTGTTTGTTTGTTTGAATTGAATAGGCTCCGAAACTACTGGACCGATTTGAAAAATTCTTTAAGCATTGGATAGCTACATTATCAGGGAGTAACATAGGCTATATATTATCCCCGTACTCCCACGGGAACTACGCGGGTGAAACCGCGTGACGTCCACTAGTATTCTATAAATCAAATCCACGACTGATAAATTAGCCATAGGGACAGCTGCACTTTACCAAAGTCAGGGAAGATAACAAAAATAAGTCTGAAAAAATAGTAAGGACTGATCTATTTTGGAACAAAAATATGAAAAAAAAGTTTTTTTTTACATGTCTCATATCTGAAATAGCTGATTCCGAAAGCTAGCTCCATGAATCTTAGAGACTACAAATATTGAAATTTGTTTTTAGTTAACATTAACCGTATTCAAATCCAGGTAACATGTCATAAAAATCCACGAGCCTTTTCTGTGTCTACCAAAAACTATTTTCTCTAATAACTCTTTCGACTTTCATTATATAATCAAAACCTTTCGTAACTGCAAACAAGCACATATTTTTTGTTAAATTTTTGTAAATTTGCGTGCAGTTGGTCTTGAATTTGGTGCCATCAGTCGTGATATTTACTAACTATCGTTTCCTCATTTTGGATTTTCCAAAACGTTCGGTAGGTATACGAGATTCGTCGTTGAGCTCGATGCTGCGCTCGACGACGAAATTCGTATACCTACCTCTTGGGCAAAAGATACAGATATCCACTCATGTATTTTTCACGTAACATCCATTCGAGCATACGTCATTCGGCAAAATTATACTTTTTCCACTTTTAGATGGCAACGGAAACAAAAAAAATAAAATAATCGACTTCCAAAAAAACACTGAAAAGAGTAAAATAACTTAAATTCGTAAATCGGTGTTTCTTAGACCCACTCACTGTGCCCAGTTTTGCCAACTGTAGATTAAGTGTTTTTCGCAAATCATTTCAGTTTTTTACCATGAAGCATCATCTGCCTAGCCTTTTCCCAGCTATATTGGAGTCAGCTTCCAGTCAAACGGGATTGAAGCGGCTGCCTACCAGTCCTGTACAACCCGACAATACTGGGTAACACGATAATTCTTGGCAAGACTGTAGGTGTCAGATTTGTCGGCTTCTGACAATCCGTAAAGACTGCCTGAGATCTCTTCTCGGTAGGTATGTTAAACTGGTCACCCATCCACAGACTGACCTTGGCAAGCGTTGCTTAACCTTGAAGATCGACCCGGGCGTCTATTATATTCCGTGGTACGTAGGAATCTCGGTATGTTAAAATGGTCACCCATCCACAGACTGACCTTGGCAAGCGTTGCTTAACCTTGAAGATCGACCCGGGCGGCTATTATATTCCGAGGTACGTAGGAATCTCGATATTTTAAAATGGTCACCCATCCACAGACTGACGTTTTTACGTGAAGCGGCTGCCTACCAGACTTCCACAACCCATTAATTGGGTAACACGGTAGTTCTTGGCAAGACTGGAGCCAGATTTACTGGCTTCTGACAATCCGTAACGACTGCCAAAGATCTTCAAATGACTAAATGTTATTTTTTTTTCCTTTGGTATTAAGAGTTTCACAAATAATATACGCATTCATTCATGAAACAGTTCTAAACTGTTACTATTTAATTATCTCAATAGATGGCGGTGCGTGTATGTGCTTCACGTAATGAAACTTTAAACGAAACCTTTAAATACAAATATCTTTTGATAGAGTGAACCGATTGCGATGAAACAAAAACTAAGTTATACCTCCAGTTACGTACAATTTTAATGCGTGAAATTTATCTACGTTATTTCTGTACTTTTTACGTGATGCCTGCACATCCAAACAGATAAACAGACAAACAGACAAAAATTCCAAAAATGATGGAAATGGGTTTTGTAAGTATTTTTCAATTTTTTATTTTGAATGTACAAAAACGACTCTTCAACAGATTTATTAAATGTATAGATATGAAAAATCCGTTTTTTTGTAAAGTAAAATTTTGTTTTTGTAAAATAACTCAAGATTATTTTGTTATTTTTTAATTTTAAAATTAGAAAAAAAAAATACAAAAGTCGCCGAAGTTTTTCGTAGAATGACGCAACTTCATAATTTTTTTTCTGCTGATTTTTGTATTATTTATATTTTTGTATGGTCAAAATTTCTCGTAGTTTTTCCTGAAACGATGGTCAAACTTCACTCTGACATCATTTTCGAGAAAAATGGAATTGAATATTAAAGGTTTACCATTAGTTATTAAGTTTTTTTGCACAAACGAACAATTGCAAGAGTTGCACGCTAAACTAATATATTTAAGAGAGTATTTAGTGAAACTAGGTCCAGATAGGCGTAGACAAGATTTAGCCTTTAAGAAACTAGTAGAAGCAGAAAACAAATATAGTAAGCTGGATTGTATTTTGACTCAGGTGAACCAAGAAGTTAAAGATCGCAAGTTAGGCAAAGAAACTTGTGAGGCTTTCCAAACATTAATACAGGAGGTGCAATCAAATTTTCAGATAATAAAGAATTTACTTTATTTTGTAGATAGTAGTAGTCAAACTAGTTCAAAGGATTTTATAGAATATTCTGATTGTGTTACAAAAATGGCAGACGCATTCGATATTAAAACTGCAATTTCCCTGTTGCCGGTGATGAATGGCTAGGAGCAGGTGACAAATCAGCTTATTGACGGCATCATGCTATATAGTTCGCTCATCAATTATGCCAGTAAAAGTCAAGTTAATACAGTTTGTGTTAAAAACGCGTCTCTGCAAATTGCGTCTTAAAAGTAATTACGCAGATATAGAAAGTTTGGTAGAAGATATTCGCATTAACTTGTTGCCGAAAAAATCATCTGTAGCCCTACAAACACAATTGTTCAAGGCTACTCAAGGCCGTAGGAGTATAGAAAAATTCGGTACAGAAGTCGAAGAGTTGTTTGTGAATCTAAGGATTTCTCAGGCAAACGGTAAGCGTGTCGCCTATGAGGTTTTGCGTCCACTCAATGAAAAGATTGCAATTAAACGGTTCAGCGATGGGTTGGCCGACAAGCGGCTCAGCACCATCATTGCCTCACGACAGTTTGCGTCGTTATCTGAAGTTATAACGGCTTCGGTAGATGAGCAATCCATGTCTGTCCCGACACCAGATCAGCTAGTCTATTCTGTAAACAACTATTTCGATATCGAGCTTCACCTGAGTGACAAAACTCACAAAATTGAGCTTTATTGCACACTACATAAAGGTCTTAATTTGAAACTCACCTCGGATTCCACTGTCGAGATACGAAAATGTTGCTACAGAATAGCACTACAGGTTATGCAATTTAGGGCTAACCAAAACTATAAACGTGGTAGCTTTAGAGGTTCTAGAAGCCGAGGATATAGAAAGTTTTATAACAGCATTAAAACTTATTATCATAATTATAATAAAAGTAATGAAAATAGCACAGGTCAAAGAACCACATATAGCGTAAATCGAGGTAAAAACTCAGGTGGCCGTCAGCATTTACGCGGACGTCCGGTGCGCTGTCAGCAGTGTGATTCTGTAAGACTTCATTCTAAACTTCGAATCTGAATCCGCTGTGAGTTTCATGATTGGCATTCTAAAACTCGGTTGATAATTCGAATCTACACTAGCGCTACTCTTGCGAGCGTTTTTGAGCGATTTTGACAGATAAAGTATGAGATGACGTAAAAAGTGGCATTCTATAAGGTAATTATCTATTTAAAATCGTATTCAGCATAACGCGCAGCCGTCCAATGTCCAAAACAGCTTGTCACGAAACATTGACAAATAGTCATGAAAGCCTAGAATTTTTTTGTACCTAAACCGAACACTCATTCGATTCATAGTTTTAGTAATTTTTGTATAATAAATTGTCAATTAAAAATGGTAATGTAGATCTAAATTTATTGATTGATAGTGGAGGTAGCTCATGTGTACTTAAGAATGAATGGTTGTCGCGACATAGGAATTTAATGGATTTAGTAAAACAGGATAAGATAGTTATTAAAGGAATAAGTGGTAATTTAGAGTCTATGGGGTATATTTATTTAGATATTGTGTGTGTTGTACAAGTACCTACTTTACCGCACGCTCCGTTGTATGGAGCGTGCGGTAAAGTAGGTACTTAGGTGAGAGTATCTATTTTACAGCACGTTCCATTGATTGGTACGTAATTTTTAACTTTCGAACAATGTATACAGGCTTCGTAAATGCATTTTTTGAGCAAGTGTAAATATATTTTTTATACTCTTTTGATAAAAAAATAAGGAGTAAAATGGTTTAATCTCAACGATTTGGACGTTATTAAGTGTTATTTTTTTTCTTATCATGTGATTCCGATAGATAAATTCTGGCTAAACCAAATTATGTATCATATCATGTAGATTACTAACAATTTCTTTCTCTGTAAGTGCCGACGAAAAGCTGCTTCATCTGCACGCTGTTTTTGAACCTTTTTCGAGAGAGCAGCCTAAACGACATCATCCGACGAACTATTGCCGCCGTCGGCGTTCCGGCTGTATTAGAACCCAATGGCCTGGCACACGACGATGGCAAGAGACCGCACGGCATGTCGTTATTTCCATGGAAGATGGGTAGGCCTTAAAAGGAAATGCTGGCGGCGAGACTTTGTATGTAAAAAGTCATAATTCGAGGTTTGACTCTCGACTGTTTTCTCCTCCAATATTGGACCGATTTAAAAGATATTTCACAAACTGAATATGAAGGTTGTATACTGTGTCCCTTTGTTTTCCTTTTTGATGATTTATTAATCGTATAAGCACTAGAACTCTCACAAAATGCTTAAAATTGTTCGATAAATAGCTGTCAACAGAGCCCTAGTGTACACATTGGGCAACTATTTGCCTAGTGTACACATTGGGAATCTCAAGCGGCGGAAATACTCGTATAATAATCTCGTTGGTAGTTATATTTTCGAGCCGTTTGGGGTTATAACTCTCGGGTCATGGGGTCCGAGTGCTCATAACTTGTTCAAAGATCTGTCAAGACGCTTAGTTGACACTTCGCGTGACCCAAAGGCTGGCTTTTACCTCGGACAAAGGATAAGCATTGCCATACAACGTGGCAATGCTGCCAGCCTTTTGGGCACATTACCAGTGGCTAGCGATGCGGACGAATTTTTCGACGCCATATGTTAGATTATTTTTAGTTTAAGTTAGTTAAGAGTGTTTTATTTAATTGTATATATTTTTTTAAATAAATAGTTGTGAGTACAAAAAAAACGGTTGTCAGTAAAGTCGGTTTTCCAACGATAATTTTACGTGAAAACGTCATAAGAAAAAAATTGAGTTCTTAACAAGCAAGCCGAACGCTTAGGCCGGTCGTGCCTCTCTATCGCTTGTATCGCGCTCTCGCTTGCGGAACGTGACACCTTTTCGTGCGTGCAGCCGGCTTTCATCAATTTATAAGACGTTATCACGTCAAAAAAAAACCGTTAGTATCATGAATTTAAGAAAATATCATATTAGCTTCAAAGAAGACAACGCAATGCCTCTTTTTAGTTGATTTAATTTCTACGCATGTATTGTTTTATTTGAATTTGAAGGTACTCAAATAAAAACCTTAAAACTATTCTGTAATTCGTGTCGGGAAATGATGTTTCAAGATAAAAGGCCTTCGCGCTGCCGATGATTCGAGCTTTAGTGTTTCGAAATTTTGATGATCGAGGCAGTGATTTGTCGTGCTCATAATTTGTCGAGCAATTGTTTTTCGATCTCACGTCATTTGATTTCGAGTAGGGAACCCCTCCCAATCAGCATGTTGCTATGCTATGAATAAGCATAAAATAAAATAAAATCTGTACAACTAATTATTGTTTCAGATTTAGCCCTCAGTCGTGGAGATCTGCTAGAATATTATACCGATCTAGCCAAAACAGGCACCATACGTATTCCTTCCCATAACATCACAGCCCTAGCATATGATGAAGTACACAACATGATGCTGTACGTCGACAAACAGAACAACAACGACTCTATATGTGCTCATGACATATCTTCCATAGAAAACAAATGCTTGATCGAGAGAAACGGCAGAAACATTCATGGTCTCGCCTTCGATCCCGCCACTGAACTACTGTTCTTCAGTGACACGAACGACAGAAGTATTTACTGGATATCATTAAAATCTGGTTCTAATAAAAATGAAAATCTTTTATTCAAGATGGATGACGGGATCCCCACTGATTTAGCAGTGGATAGTTGTAGAGGGTACGTTTACAAAAGAGTATATGTGCATGTTATTTCTATATTTACTAATGAAAGATTCTTCTTCAGCGACGAAGTTATAAGGCGCCGACCCCACTGCACGCGTTCTAGCGGTCAGAGTTCCGAGTTCTGTGTTCCACGTCCACTGTAATCTATGCGGTGGCTAAGAATCCTACCTACACACACAGAAGCTGTTAGACCGCGACGGTCAAAGTAGACGCGTGTTCTGTCGGAATACAATTTTTTTGCAAAAGCTAGAAGATGGTCACGATGTCCGACGAGATCGAAATGTCTATTTAATTTGTAGAAATTATTTAATGTGTAGAAAAACATTTTCTTTATGATTTGTGAGACATTTGGTGTTCAGTAAAAAGAACGTGCGACGTGTTATCACTGCTTAAGATTACTGAACTCCAGATTTTTAGACCGCTCGCAGTGCCGCGTGTGTGGACGCGGAACGGACCGCGGTACGGACCGCGCGCAGTGGAGTCGGCGCCCAAAGCTTGAAAGTTGACAATTTAGAAAGAGAAGTCCGTTGTGGACTCTGACGTCCAAATTCACGCGTAAACAGCTGTAATAGAAAACGGCGGAGTTTTTGCAAGTGGGGCTAATTAATTTGTTTAAAATTGTTATACCTCCTTTGTTTTTAGACCAATTTTGATTTTGTTTTCACTGTTAGTATTCCATTTTTGTGTAGGCTTGGGGCCGAACAGTTAGACTGGTCCCTGGTATCGGGGACGGCATGTTGGTGGTGGTCCGCTTGAGCCAGGCCAGCGTGAATTCGTCCTCGCACCAAGTTTTGAGAACGCCTTCGGCGAAGTGGGCCTTACCTCGAAAGTGGATCGCGGTATTTTCTGTAGGGTTAGATGGGCTTGGGTCTGCCATAAGCAGCGCCTGTAGTTGTTTCTCAATTTTTAGACGGATCCCCTCCGCCTGTTCTTGCGTCATGCCCTCAAAAGGTTCAATAAGTTCACGCGGCGAGCAGGCTTGCTCTTCTTGCCTATCCCGGTTGGTGTGGAATCCTCAGGTCGCTCTCGCTTCTGCGCCCTAGCAGGAGGATCCCCGTCAGTGGTTGTGCTCTTCTTTTGCCCCCTCGATCTCAAGCGCGTTTGATCGTCGTGGTAGCCTCGCCTGCTGGTGTCGGTGTTATTTCAGGCACTTTGGCAGGGGCCGTCACAACGTCTTGCACCGCAGAAATGACCGGTACAGACAGACGCCTCTTGGAGGACGACGTCTTGCGGGACCCATGTTTCTTTGACCGGAGATTGAATGGCGTCTCTAAGAGACGACATGTCAATCCCGGTCGTGTTAGATGTCCCTGCCGGCCGGGCTTCGGCCAGACTCATTAGGTCCCTCTCCGAGGCCACCGACGCTGACGCAGCCCTAGTGGGCGCATCCACGCCAGCAGCCACCGTTGAGTCGCCACATGCGAGAGCTGCCCTCGGTCCTGCGGGTAAGGTTGTGTTAGTGCGCGCATTTCTGGAAGCGGATGGGGTTGGCGTTGCCTTCGACGCAGCCTGGTTTGGCGCATACCTGGCGGTCACCTTACTCATCGCATCCTTGGATGCAGCGGAAGGTTTATGTTTGTTGTGTCTAGGGGCATCGGAGGACGCAACCTTAGGCGGTATTCGCTTAGGCGCATCCTGAGACGCACCTCTAGTTTTTGTTGTGGTTGGCGCATCAGAAGACGCAGCCTTAGGTGGTTGGTTTGTTGTTTTGTTTGGCGCATCCGAGGACGCTGCCTGAGTGTTGGCTTTGTTTTGTGATGTCTCAGTATCCATGGGTTTGGGTTGATGTATTTCACAGTCGGAGCTCTCCATCCGCCACGGAGCCCTCAAGTCGGGGACGCCACTCGTTCCACAAGTGGACGCCATCACTACTCCTTCGGTATAGGACCAGCTTATTGAGAAGTAGACGAGCCGGCACGCAGCGGAGCATCGCGGGACTATAAGCGACACGAGATTATGCCGCCACTCAGCCCACAAACCCACGCCGCGCCGGCTGCCAAATAAACCGACCCTCGCTTGACAACCCGCGTATGGGATGCCCCAGCCGTGGATAGCTACTCCACGACCACCCGTGTGAGAGGAAATCCGGACCAAAGTGATGTGTTGTGTGCAACCTGCTCCACTCAATCACCAGGATTCCTTCATCCCTCCGTACGGGTGGGGCTCACGGCACAAACACGCGGGAGGTCATTACTATCCACTATCTGCTCTTGTTCGATAATGGACACCCAGGAGCATGACCTCGCCACCCCTGTGTTATTTCGCCTGGTGGTTTCAGTTGCGTCTAGTTCTGACCAGACCAGACTTGCCTTGAGGATCTACACGACCGTTGCGCTCTCCCTCAAAAACCGCGCCACCCTACCGCCTCTGAAGGAGGAGGTAAGGTAGGCCTGTATCTACACTACCAAGCCAGCAAGCATGTCGTTGTGCAACCGCAAAAGCATAAATACAGTACCCTCCCCCCTAACTAAGGAGCCGCTTATTACACTAGCCGGTCGATTCGGCCCTAACTCAGTTGTTAAGTGACCAGGGTTGCCAACGTGTGGGGAATTCCCCAAACTGCGAGGAATCTCAAGCTGAATGGGGATTTATTGGGGACGGGCAAGATGTGGGGAAAATGCGGGGATGCCAAATATCAATTTTATTCTTCTGATATTATTCTAAATATCGAATTTGTGGGGATTCAGTAGATTTTTTGTCCCGAAATTGGGGAAATTGACTGACGTTTTTACGTTTTCGGGGAATTTATTAAATTGGTGTTTGCAACACTGCTCCCTAACTCCCTAAACACTATTACACTGCCCGGTAGTAAGGGAGTTAGGGAGCTCACTAAACCGTGCCGCTCCGGTCACCCTGATTAGGGTCCCTAACTCTTATTACACCACCCTAAATCGGGACTTAGGGTCCTGAATACCGTGTAGTGTAATAAGCACTTCAACTGAATCAATTTTAATTCTTCTAGATAAGTAGGTATTCAAAATATTATTTTCTTTCTCCAGGTATGTGTACTGGATCACCATAGACCTGATCGAGCCTACTATAGAGAGAGCTCGATTCAATGGATCAGATAGAGAAGTTATTATTAATCTGGACACAACTTACCGACTGGAGCCACACAGCCTGACCATTGACCAGCAGACACAAAAAATGTACTGGATTGAGCCAAAGAATGGTACTTATTACCGTGTTTATCATTCAGATTTCAATGGAAAAAACAAATTTTCATTATGTTATTTAGCATACAAAAATAATGACATTTCCAATCCATCATCAAACTCATTGGCTGTTTCGAAAACAAACCTTTTCTGGGTTGAGTGGTGTTCCTCCTGCACAAAACGCGTTGAAAAATGGGGCAAGATTAAATGGTCGGAAAAAAATGTTTTACAGTTGGATGCTCTAGGAGTCACTGTTGGTATAGTTGCCAACTACAAAATCAAAGAACGAATTCAGGGCATTGATAATTGCGAAGCGCTAAAGAGTGTTGAACGAAGAATCTCCAATGGGCCGTTTTGTGTTCACGGCATGAAAGTTGTTGAAAAATCTCTGTGCAAATGCACACCTGGATACATCGGTGAGCGATGCGACGTATCCATATGTGAGAACTATTGTCTCCACGGCAGCTGCACTTTAAATAATGAGGGACTTCCTAATTGCAGGTAAATAAAATAAAATAAAGTAAAAAAAAATAAAGTAAAATAAAATAAAATGAAATGAAATGAAATAAAATAAAATTCATTTATTTCAGGTAAAAGACCCATAGACATTCAATTAATATCGTAACATAAAATTATCAATTTGTCAATTATCACATTCAAATTAATTTTAAAAGTCAAAAGTAAATGTCAAATTAAAATTAAGAAAAACTATTCAATGTCAACTGCACTACATGTCAGAAAGAACTTTAAAATGTCAACTAGGTACGATAAATTAGGTAATACAATAAATTAATCCACAAACTGGTTTTCCCATTTATTTTAATGATAACAATTTTAACCCGACAGAAGGAGAGTATTGTTAGGGTTCCGAACAAAAAACGGAACCCTTATAGGATCACTCGGGTGTCTGTCTGTCCGTCTGTCACAGCCAGTTTTCTCCGGATCCACTGAACCGATTCTGTTGAAATTTGGTACACATTTGGACTTCTGTGACCCAAACACGGACGCGTTACGTAAATCATTAAATTTTTAGTATTAGTGTCACTTTTGGGGGTCAAACTAGAAAAATTAAAATAAAAGTTTTTGATCAATATCGTGTGACATATTGTGTACATGATGGTGATGTGATGTGATGAAATTTTTTTTTCATAATTTTGAAATAAATGTTTTTGAAGTTATTCAAGAAATTAGACGAAAAATAACCATTCCCACCACCTTATCTAATGAAACTACAGAGCCTAAAATTTTGAAAAAGATGGAGATAATAGATCTTTTCCTAATTATTACAGGAAAACCTATAAGAAGTCTGTAGTGTTAAAATAACATGTTAAAAAAAATGAAACTCGTTCGGAACCCTTTGCACGCGAGTCTGACTCGCACTAGACCAGATTTTTCGAGAGTATGTATATACTTTTTTGGTTTTTCGAATAAAAAATATAATATGAAAATCGGTCTACAATAGGCTAGTTTCCACCATCAATAAATTGCAAATGTATTTAGTCCGTCAGTTAGAGTACTGAAAAATAATGGACACGTATTTTTTGTCTTTGTAAATCAATGAATATTTACAAAGATAAAATGCATCATAAATCGGGAGAGGGGGCTGGTGACGTCACGTCGCTAGTAAAATTGTACTATCGTAGTGACGTCACGCGAGTTTTCAACGTTCTGTATCTTCGTAATTTTTTGTTTACGTGAAAAAAGAAAAAATACGTGTCCAATATTTTTTGGAAATCTATCTAACGGACTTATTCATTTTTTTCAGTAAAATACCCTATTGGCGGAGAAATTGGTGAATAAACATAATAAAAAATATACAGTGATACAGTCGAATAGAACCTCCTCCTTTTTTAACGCCACTGACGGCAAGATATATTGTGCTTATTTTATTAATTTTGACATCTTTTGTTTACCTATGTTCTACAAATAAAAATGTTTGTGTTTGAGTCCTTTTTTAAGTCGGTAAAAAACTCAACATTAAAATTAACATTATTAGTATATATCTTCTAATATATAAAAATCTCGTGTCACGGTGTTTGTCACCGAACTCCTCCGAAACAGCTCGACCGATTTTTATGAAATTTTGTGTGTATATTCGGTAGGTATGAGAATAGATGGCAGGGTCCATTTTTTGTATGGCAAAACAACGTTTGCCGAGTCGAGCTAGTATACTACTGATAACTAGTTTTCGAGTACAATACACTCCCTCTTTGAATTGGTTTAAATACAACCTGTAACAGAATAAACGCAAAACCTACATCTTAAGAGGAAATGCTGACGGTGAGACTTTGTATGTAAAAAGTCATAATTCGAGGTTTGGCTCTCGACTGTTTTCTCCTCCAATATTGAACCGATTTAAGAGATATTTCACAAACTGAATAAGAAGGATATATACTGTGTCCTTATGTTTTCCTTTTTTGATTAATAGTTGCCAAATTTGTACACTAGGGCTTTGTTGACAGCGATTTATCGGACAATTTTAAGCATTTTATCATCAAAAAGGAAAATATTGGGACACAGTATACATCCTTCTTATTCAGTTTGTGAAATATTTCTTAAATCGGTCCAATATTGGAGGAGAAAACAGTTGAGAGCCAAACCTCGCATTATGACTTTTTACACACAAAGTCTCGCCGCCAGCATTTCCTCTTAAGGGCTCATTGTACTCATCATTATGAACAGCTTTCACTATGGGACCAACACTGAAATCGCGAAAAAAAGATCGACTGTCCCATACATTTATGTGCGCATAATTCGGCGAAATGTTAATTCTTCAAAAAGAAGGAGGTTCTGTTTTAAAACCCACTTCTCATATTATCGTTATTTCAGTTGTGGAGCCGGGCATTCCGGAGAGAGGTGTGAAGTCGACGCGTGTCATGATTTCTGCCTGCATGACGGAGAATGTTCCCTGAACGAGCAGAGAGAACCAGTCTGTCAGTGCAAAGGAGGTCACGCAGGTGACAGATGCGAGGTGTCAGGCTGTGTCAACTATTGTCTTCACGGGAACTGCACCATCAATGATGAGGGACTTCCTATATGCAGGTAGGTTATAGTACATTTTGATGAAAGATTGCAAACTTTGTGAATGCAACCGAGGCGGAATTGACGTCCGAACTAGGGTTGCCAACTGTACTATAATATAGTATTGTACTATATTTCGGGTTTGCGTACTACATATTGTTGAAGAAATATATAGTACGCAAAAATACTATATTTTCTATACCTACGTCCTTCACCACCAGCACTTGATTGAAAACGACTATTTCTTCGGTTCGACTAGTGTATCCGAACGTATCTGTCTTACTGCTTTTTCCGTTTCGAATGTGTCAATTTCAAAAGAATGTTTATTCTATTCTATTTTTATATATGGCAAGCAAAGCCGATGTCGACTATTCTCACTGACTTAGAAACCTATGGACTTGCCATACCTACGAAATTAGCGTGCATACCTACTACAAACTGCGTCCTAAAGATGGCAACCATTGCTAGGGAAGCTCATAAGTAATCAAAACCAAAAGTATCGATATCGATACCAGAGTGTCTAACATTTCTTCTGGTACATTGGTTACTTATGTAACAATACTTTTAAACTTTGGATAATTAGATTACACTTTTGGCATAACTGTAATAAGTTCTTTAGTTCTCTTCCTGATTTTTTTAAATTACAGTGCATAACATTCATGTTAACATACAAGGGGTTAGAAGCACTGTTGGTTGGGCTACATTTTATGAGTGACTGACTTTGAATTTTTTTTGTGAGTGACTTTCTTTCGGACAACTGAGGTTTTTTTGCGATTTCAAGGTTTGTTCCACATTTAAAGTTGTTCATTAAGATTACTCTGACTCCCTTTCGGTTAGTATCGAACTAACTGTCATTTGTAAATCTTTGACAGTCGTTTTTAGTCAGTGGCCCGAAAGTCTCACAACCAGTCTTACCAAGGGTATCGTATTACCCAGTACTGACTGAGCTATGGAGGTCAGATAGGCAGTCGCTCCATGTAAAATACTGGTATTCAGCAGTATCCGTTAATAGACGGGAAGCCGACCCCAATATATAGTTTGGAAAAGGTTAGGCAGATAATAATATTAAAAGAGCCGAAACAGCGTAAAGCGGACGCCCGCGACAGGCACCCGTTGCGTGACAAAGAGTGTGTCGGAAACCGGATTATTACCTGCGCAGTGTCGCAGTTCAACTTTAACGGTATGCATTTAGTCGAGTCGATGGAAAGCTTAATATTAAATTACGTAGCAAAAAGGGGGCGCGGTGTCTGGTTCCCCGCGACGGATGCCCGTGCGGGTTCCCGCAACGGAGAGCTTTTGTATGGGACCGCGCGGGCGACCGCTTTACGTAGTTTCGGCCCATAGAGATATTTCCTGACAAAAATAATAAATATTGTAGTAATGTACTAAAACTGAAGTATTACAGGGATTAAAACAACAAAGTATTTGGAAAAATGTATCTTTATTCACCATAATAAATCACCAGGTCAAAGCAAAATGCTCAATTTTTATTAGATAATTATTAGGCACTTTTGAAAGTCAAAACCGTTACTAATCATTCTAAATTGCCCATTTAAATCTGAGCTTAATTTTATAGAAACTAAAAGTGGCCTTGCATTATATGTTATTATTACACAAATGTATTTTCGCAGATACAAATTTACCAAAAAGATTCTTTACATTCTGATTCTAAATATTATTACGAACTAAATCATGTATAGCAATTAACATAGAACTACTTTTTAAATAACTTCTGGCAACTTAAGATCTATTTACCGTTCATTCGTTCAAGTAGAACAAGAAAAAAACTTAATTCACACCGAAAAAACACATTTCTTTAAATAAATTTAATGTAACTGTAATTATATTCGAAAATTGATCCCTTCGTTTGTTTCAGCGTTATTCTATATAACATTTTAAATAGTTAAGAATCTTGGACCCTGAATCACTTCCTGGTTTAAAAAAAAAACATCTGAACATCAATATTATTCATTACGAAACAACGTTAATTTATTAAAATAGTTTCTGTTAATTTATTTAAATACTTTTATATATTAAATAATCTCATCTTTTTTTATCACTAGCGCTAAACATAACGTTGTGTACAGGTAATTAATAATATTAAATTTGAGAAACATTAACAGTAAAGTATTGGATGAACCGGATTGGACGACAGGTTGGTAGGGAAATAAACAATATTAAGTTAATTATTTGTTTTAACTTACTACAAGGTGGATTGTCAGTACTGCATCATCGCGCAGCCTTATTACATATACAAGCGTTTTACTAAAGGATAATTCTGCAAAGTGTAATGAACAGTCACGTGGTAAGTTAAGTCCAGGTTTGATCTTTTCCATCCCAATGACTTCAAGCCACTTCTGGCGCAGCACTTCATTTTTAGGGAACCTGTGTAAATAAAAAACATGCGAAATTATTTCAGTTTGATGCAGTTAGTGGAACAAATCAGAAACTGAACTAAATAACCACCACCTACTGCATGACGAATTGATATTATTGTGTTTTAGTACTAACTCTATTTTTATTTCTATTCTGTTAGTTTTATTTTCAAAATCGTCTTTTCAAGCCCTTCATTTTGATACCCTACTCTACTGGACTCTACAATGTACAAACTAAAAAAAATGTTAGTTTCTTATCGATAGCTTATTAAATAAAAGACATCACTATTTTGAATTGTCATTTGTATTGTAAACAAAACACACACAACCGAAGGCGAGGCCATTTGGGAGAAGAGAGAATACAATGATCAAAGCTCACGTGTATCAAACGATGTTTTACAACTTTACTCGAAACATGAATATAATATTTTGTATCAAAATATTCCTGTCTTTATGCCTTGCAAATAACGTTTCGTATGTCGTGGTCGTTTTTAGGGTTCCAAACCGTCCAGTAGCGTAGCTAGCATGGGTGACACCCGGGGCGGTTAATATGGTGTCACCCAACAAATGAACCGCCCAAATAATTATGAGTTGCGCCTTTCGTTCCCAGTGACGGCAATTACAAAGGCATTTTTGGGAAGGGGGGGGAAGGTTTGACATTTGTGCTGCAGATTTTTATTTTCAGGAATGTTCTTACATCATATTTACTTACAAACAAAATCTCTAAAATTTGTGCTATTTATTTGTTCTTTCTTTCATCATTATCTTTACTAAATTTTATTGAATAACGAAGTAAGCTCAAGAACTAAAAGAGTACAGAACACAAGAGCGAGCCATGCGAGCTCGAAAGTTTTTGCATTCCACCTCGGATAGGTTTTAGTTTCTTTTGTTTATCCGTACTTAAATAGAAGTAAGATTATGGAGTGATGCAAGAAAGCTCATTAACTGAGAGAGGGCAGAACACAAGAGCGAGCGAAGCGAGCTCGAAATTTTTTACACCCCACCTCGGATAGGTTTTGTTTTCTTTCGATCATTCATACTTAAAAAGAAGTTATTCTATGAACTGACACAAGAAAGCTCATTAATTAAGAGAAGGCAGAACACAAGAGCGAGTGTAGCGAACTCGAAAATTCATGGACCCCAGAAATGTTTATTTTTCTTTTCTCATTCATTTCACATTTAAGTAGAAGTAACTTTATGGACTGATGCAAGAAAGTTCATTAACTGAGATAGAGCAGAATACAAGAGCTAGCGAAGCGAGCTCAAAAAATTTGCACCATTTTCCCGACAGGGTTCATTGCGTCAAACATTTAGGGGTGCCACTCGATAGTGCCAAAACCAGTCAACGAGCGGTCAGCCCCTCGCTACGCTACTGAAACCGTCCATATGGATAATGAAACTCTTGTAATGTACCTAATGGCTAGTGTGTCTGTCTGTCCATCTGTCACAGCTGATTTTCACCGAATCTATGGGACCGATTCAGTTGACACATGAACTTATGTGGCCCGAACATGTACAAGAAACGAAATTAATCCTACTTTTTTTTTTAAATAATAAAAATATATACATATTACTAGTGGACGTCACGCGGTTTCACCCGCGTAGTTCCCGTTCCCGTGGGAATACGGGGATAATATATAGCCTATGTTACTCCCTGATAATGTAGCTATCCAATGCTAAAAGAATTTTAGGGTTTTGATTGAATAATTTGAACAAAAAGCGGTCATTGTGACTTAACCATAATGATTAGATATATATCCTCGCGGACTTTTTTGTAGAAATTAATGTCCTCTATAAAACTGTAGTACATCACTTTGCTCTATTGTCGATAGTTTCCGCAGCGTACGCGATATAAGGATCATTTTTGATATTTTTTTCACACCTTGGGTTACATCATCGAAGTTTTCATACAGATTCCTAACTTTTTTGAAAATATTTTATAGCCTATGTTCATCAGGGAGAATGTAGGATTCAAATGGTGAAAGAATTTTTCAAATCGGTCTAGTAGTTTCGGAGCCTATTCAATTCAAACAAACAAATCTTTCCTCTTTGTGATATTAGTGTAGATTTTGTGAATGAAGTCACGTTTTGTAAAGCAATTCCAACTCTACCGTGTCCGTGTGGCGTATCAAATAAAGGGTTCATCGTCAGTTCTTCAAAAGTATTTTTTACAGAATTTTAAAATATTTCGTATTGAAATTGATAAAGAAAATACTTATGTGAAGATTTAACTAGTACGCGCCCTACAATAATATAGCCTATTAGGTTGACCACTATTATCATATTAAGTAAACGCTTTATGTAAAAATCTATAGTATTATATTAAAATGGGAAACTTGAGCTATAGAATCCATGTTTCAGAACTCCACTGACTTTTGTCGTTTTGGAATTAAAAAGCAATAGAAAACTGCAATTTTTACTGAACGTATTCTAGTCAACCGATTGTAGAATGTTTGAACTGTCGTATTACTTACATATGACAAACCTACCGCACATTTGGATGAAGCAATTATTCAAACAAATAAAAACCTTTTACAAAAAAATATAACCGACTTCCAAACAAAACACTACAAAGAATAAATAACCTTAATTTCGGAAGTCGGTGTTTTTAGTTTTGTTTCTTTGTTTTTTAACACCGACTTCCGAAATTAAGGTTATTTTATTCTTTGTAGTGTTTTGTTTTGAAGTCGGTTATATTTTTTTGTAAAAAGTTTTTGTTTTTCACTTTTAAGTGGTGATACTTGGACGACGTCTTCGTCAACGCAGAAATTGAAAGAAGCAAAAATGCTCATAAAATAAAAACTGCTGAACCAAACCGAATCAAATTTTTATGGGACCAAATGGCAAGTATACTGCAACGAACTAAAAAAGAATCATGGAAATCGGATCCGAAACCTCGGAGTAATCGGTGTACATACATAAAAAAATACCCTCTGAATTGAGAACTTCCTCCTTTTTTGGAAGTCGGTTAAATAGCCATAACTTTTTTGACATACCTTCAACTTTTCAAAATTGGTTTTTGACCGACCCCGGCCGGACTGTGCGTCGGCCACATGGCGTGCTGCAAAAGTTACCCAAAATCTAACGTGGCGTGCTGTAAAAATCATTGAATGGCACGCGCGCCGCCCACACGGCCTCATCATCATTTCAGTCAATTTCCAGCTGAACGTAAGCCTCCCCCAATAAGCGCCAACCATCCCAGTCTGGAACTGTCCGCATCCATCCGCTGCTAGCCACCTTCTTTAAATCATCGATCCATTGTGTCGCAGGGCGTCCCACACTACGTTTGCCCATACGCGGTCTCCACTCTATCACATGTCTACTACTCCATCGACCGTCTGTCTGTCTGCAGACATGGCCGGCCCACTTCCACTGCAGCATGCTGATTCTACGCGCAATGTCGATGACTTTAGTTCTCTGGCGATTTCGTTGCGAATTCTATCCACCAGTCAAACCCCGAGCATTGCTTTCTCTATTGCACGCTGAGCAATCTTGAATTTATGGACCAGGCCTATGGTGAGTGTCCACGTTTCGGCTCCGTAAGTCATTACGGGTAGGACCTACACGGCCTGCTATTCTAGAAAAATCATGATCATCATATCAGCCGAAAGACGTCCACTGCTGGACATAGGCCTCCCCCAAGCGTCGCCACAACGACTGGTCCTGCGCGTCTGGCATCCATCGGCTACCTGCGACCTTCACTAGGTCATCGGTCCACCTTGTGGGAGGCCTTCCAACGTTGCGTGTTCCGGTACGGGCTATGTCGCTAACCTAGTTTCTCTTGCGGATATCATTCTTCAGGATATTATGATTAGATCACGCAAGGAAACTCCAAGCATTGCCCTCTCCATTTCCCTTTGAGTGACTTTGAGCCTTCTGATGAAGCCCATTGTGAGCGAAAAAACCTTAAATGTACACATTTGGTGGTGGCGGGGAGAGTACTAAGATAAAGTTTTAGAACATCTGAAACACAGCATAGTGGATGTCTCTCGTTCACTTGTACAAATATAGTTGGTTGTATTGATTATCTTCATTATTCCAGATGTAATGCCGGCTACTCCGGGGAACGGTGCGAAGTTAACGCGTGCCATGAACACTGTTTAAACAACGGCATCTGTTCCCTGAATGAGGAGGAGGAGCCGGTCTGCCAGTGCACAGCGGATTACGAGGGTGAACGATGCGACGTCGCTACTGCACACACTGGTGCCTGTGTCAGTGCTGACAAGTCGACGCAACAAATGTTACTAGACCTGCGCAGCGAAGTGAAGCAAGTCAGAGAAGATCTGCGATGTACCCTGCAACTGTACACGGACAAACTTGACGAGAATGCAGCCAGGATCCAAATCTGCGAGGAGTCAATCAATGACGATGAAACCATTTCAAACCCGCAAACATCAAATAAAAACTTCTAATAAATAAAAGTTAATCAGACAGAGCAAACTCAACCAACTTGTAATATGAACCATCAACCTGTCTGAAAAAGAGAATCCTGAAGGATATGCTAAGCGAGCTTCCGATAGTAACCTTAACTCAAGACCCGGAGACGTCGCCTTCAAGTGCGGCGTGGGTAGTTTTACTTCCTGATACCTGACCCAATTTTCTTCACACTAGAGTTTAATATATTATAGAAATAACAAGTTTTGTGATTCAGATTTATTTATTGCTTGTCACAGGTGGAAATGCAGTTCTTTAAATTATTATTGTAACATGTATCACTGTAACATATCCGTAAGGTGTACAATCTTTAAATTTACACATATAATATGTCTAAAAATAATAATACATACACAAATCACTAAGGAAATGTAATATTAATTACCACACAAGGGAAAACCAGATAATTATACATTAATCAGTTGTCATTGTAATAAATCATTAATATTAAATAAATTTTAGTCACCAGAATTTGTCATTATCATATTATAGTCATAGTACATACACAAATCACTTAGGAAACATATTTTTAATTACCACTAGGGAAAACAAGTTACAACAACAATACACATATATTTATCAATTTACATTTGTACTTAGGCAATATTATTGTAGTATTATAATATGATCACTTTTATTTTGCCACGTATTAAAAGTTTCACAAATAACTCAACAATTTTGAATGCTTTCATGCATTTTATTTTTTCTCAATAGATGGCGCTCTGACTCATCAGAATACATTAGGAAGTTTCTTCCTAAATTTAAAAATTCAATATCTTTTGATTTTGTGGGTCGATTTTGATGAAATAAACGCTAAGTTTTCCTCGGGGTATCACTTAGTATTTTTAAGTACTTAGATTTGCAATTCAATGTGTGGTTTATGCGTGATGCTCCCACAAACGCACAGACAAACAGATAAATAGACCAACAGACAAAAATTTCAAAAATTGCATTTTTGTGTTTTATACCTTTTTCCTGAGTTTTTTGTGTAATTTTCATGCAAAAATATTCAATGTACAGATACAGACACGGTTAGTCTACGATTTTATTATATGTATAATAATAGATTAAATAAATTTTAGTCAAAGCATTTGTCATTTAGGAATTAATTGATTGTGTAATATACTTTCTTATCAGTAATTCTTTGAGTTTGTATTTAAAAGTAGTTAATGTTTCAATATTTTTAATAGAGTCTGGTAATCCTTACTAATATTATAAATGCGAAAGTAACTCTGTCTGTCTGTCTGTCGCGCTTTCACGCCAAAACTACTAAACCGATTTAAATGAAATTTGGTACACAGATAGTCTGGAGCCTGAGAAAGGATATAGGCTACTTTTTATCCCGGGAATATGTTCCCTAGGGACCACGCGGGCGAAGCCGCTGGCAGAAGCTAGTTTACTATAAATTTTAACACCCATGCCAAATATGCTTATTATAAATGCGAAAGTAACTCTGTCTGTCTCGCTTTCACTCCAAAACTACTGAACCGATTTAAATGAAATTTGGTACACAGATAGTCTAGAGCCTGAAAAAGGACATAGGCTACTTTTTATCCCAGGAATCCGTAGGGACCACGCGGGCGAAGTCACTGGCAGAAGCTAGTTTAAGTACTATAAATTTTAACACCCATGCCAAATATGCTGCTGATTTAAACTGAATTGTTCTGGACTTAACTGCCCTAAGTTCATTTTTATGTCTTGTACTTCTCATTGTCTCGTAATAACTGATATCGCGCTTTGTGATTGATGCTGCTTCCAATATATAAATTGACGCTAGGGCTAAGATTCTTAATCTTCTGAATTCCACTCTGCATGAATCGGTCTGTTTCAATATATATATTTTTTTTACTATTTATAGGCACGCGTTTGACCACTATCTCACCTGATGGTATGCGATGATGTGGTCGAAGATGGAGCACGCTTGCCTAGAAGTAACCTATTCACTCTTGACTTAAATACTCCCAGGTTATAGCTATCAGGACACACAGACTCCGGCAGGCAATTCCACTCCATAGCTGCACGCACTATGAATGTGTTCCCAAAACGTTTTGTGCGTGTGGGTGGGATGTCCACCATGTACCGGTGGCGCATCGCCGTACGTCTTGTGGTCCGATGATGGAACGGGCTTGGCGGAATCAAATTATGCAATTCCGTCGCACATTCCCCAAAATGCAACCGGTAGAAAACCGACAGGCTAGGAACTCGTCGTCGATGCTCAAGACTTTGGAGCTTCGTCGCGACGAGCCTATTATCGCCGATGATCCTCTTGGCTCGTTTCTCAATTGACTCAAGGGCATCAAGCTGGTATCTGGCAGATCCGTCCCAAAGATGAGAGCAGTAACAATTTATTATTTTTAAAAGAGTGTCCGTGGAGTTTCTTGCACGTTCTTCTCCATAGAGATCTACGCTTTGGAACGTACAAACATAGCTTACGTAACGTAGCTTCAACTTTTTGGACCGACCGACCTTGACAATTCAAAAGTGCCTGTTAATGGTTTATTTGGAAATAAATAATTTTGAGTTTTTTGAGTGGGTACGCAGGTACCACTAAAAAGTGAAAAATAAAAAACTTTATTACAAAAAATATAACCGACTTCCAAAAACAAATACTACAAAGTACTATAATTTCGGAAGTCGGTGTCAAAAAACGAAATAACCAAAAACAGCGACTCCCGAAATTATAGTTATTTTATACTTTGTAGTGTTTTGTTTTTCGAAGTCGGTTATATTTTTTGTAAATAGTTTATATTATTTGTTGTTATAACGGCAATAGAAATACACAATCTGTGAAAATTCAACTGTCTACCTATTATGGTTCTTGAGATGCAGCCCGCTGACAGACAGACGGACGGACGGACGGACGGACAGCGGAGGCTTAGTAATAGGGTTCCGTTGGTTACCCTTTGGATACGGAACCCTAAAAGTAATTAATAATTTCTATTGATCTTTTTAGTTGAATTTAGGTACAGTTTTTTGTGCCAAGCGTCTTAAAAGGATCAACAGAAATTATTTATTACTTTTTAGTGTTTTTTTTTTGTCGGGGGTTCTTAATCCCCGATCAAAAAGAGGGGTGAGGGTGGGGGGTTATAAGTTTGACCGCTATGTGTGTCTGTCTGTGGCACCGTAGCTCTTAAACGGGTGAACTGATTTCAAAGCAGGTTTTCTAGCAGTGGTTCAAAACAAGTTTTATCAAAATCGGTTGAGCCGTTTGAAGATCATCAGCTCTTTTCTAGTTGATGAAGGCATTTAACCAGCTTTTACGGGTCTGATCGATGCGAAATTTAGTATTCTGTTACTTCAATAATATTGCAAAAACATGGTTATACTGACTTGATGCTGTAGCATAACCTGAGGTCTGCAGAATACCCAAGTCCTCACTAAGTTATAGCAGACGTATCGTACTTGAACTCACTGGAATGGTTTCATCATCAGTAATCTTAAACTGATGATGAAGCAGAAAAGAAAAATGAGTTAATACATTAGTGAGAGATGAATCATCGCGTCGGGGGACCGCTAATAATGTTGAGGTACTTAACAAATACAAAAATTTGCGGTCTACCGAGGCGAAGACGCTTGGCCCAAAGAATCGTACCTATACTAAGTTAAAAGGATCAATACGTATTATTTTTTCACTTTTTAAAGTTATTTTTTAGTCGGGGTTTTTTTAATTTTAAGATAAGATAAGATAAGATAAGATTTCTCTATTTGTTTAAACATTGTATACATACAAGAGCATGCAAGATATTACACAGTTTAAGTCCACTCATGTTTAGCCGTAATTAGCGGCGTACAAATATTTCCATAACATTGAAAAAATAACAATTAGAGAAAATCGAAAGATTACCTAGAATAGACACTTACAAGGATTATAATTATTTAGAAACTTTGCAATATTATATTATAATGTCAAAATATTATTATATTATAAAGTCAAAATAGTATTATGTCAAAATAATAATAAGTTGTAATGTCAAAATAGTACCTAATCAGTTATAATTTTGCAACCAATAAAAATTATAAAATCATATTAATTAATTAAAAAGCGTTCGGACGTGTATACTGTTGCGTTAGTTCACTACGTCTTTGTTCTCACTAAATGGGTACAAAATGTAACGGCTGCGATGCCGATATTAATACCGAGAAGTTTTTTATGGAATGTTCCCTAGAAAAGTGTAAGAAGCTTTACCATCTCAAGTGTCTGGCTGTGACGAAAATGGGTGTGTCCAGAATGTGTAAGCACTATTCCAAAACGAGGAAATTCCGACACGCCAGTTCGAGGAAGCACAATCACTGTGGATAAAGCTTTTGCGGTCGGTGCGAGCGACTGCTACGTAAACACTCAGCGCGGTAGTCGTCGTAACCCGAAGGAATCAGAAATCGAACATGATCCTAAACCAGGTGAAGGACTACGGGAGTTTCGCTTGGAAATAATAGCACGACTGGATGAACAAATTAAGCAGTATGCATTGCTCCAAGAGAGATTTATCAAGACAGAGACGGAATTGCAAGATTTGCGAAAAATTATGGAGGTAGTTCAAGAAAAGGCAAAAAAAGTCGATACATTAGAAACAAAATCAAAGACTTATTAAAATCAAACGAACTCCTACGAGCCCGTCTTACTAGGGAAAGTTCTAAGCTGGGTGGTACAGAGGGATTTGAAGCACCTAAGGGCCAAATAATGTCATCATCTAAAACATTTGTCGACAATCTTAAACAAAATCAGAAGAGGGTAACTGGAAATTCCACCAATATTACACCAATCAAAGAATGTGTGGCCACGAAATCCGCAAGTTTAGAATCGGAGAACAAAACACCACTGCGAGTATCAATAAACAAAGGGAGCGAAATGAGTACTAGCTTAGTAGAGGTAGCTGAAGAAGAGAGGAAAAGTTTAAATAGAGAAGAAAACTGGACGGTCGTAAATAGGAAGAAAAACCGATATCCTAATAAAGACGTGAAAAGAGGAGGAAGTACTTCTATAAATGAAATTCAAGGAACAGAAAAAAATAAATATTTACACGTCTGGCGTCTGCAGAAGGAGACTAAAGAAGAAAACTTAGAAATTTACGTAAGAAACATATGTGGGTTGGAAACACCTGTTAAAGTAGAACGAATTAAACCTAAAACGGAAAGGGATTATGCATCCTTCATGATTGGAGTACCAGAGAGTAAATATGACATTTTATGTCAACCAGAGAATTGGCCAATAAATGTTGAGTTCTGTGAATGGGTTTGGTTTTGTAGACCATTCCAAAAACCAAAAACCTCGGAATAGATCTACTATAGATATTTATTATCAGAACGTAAGAGGTCTGAGAACTAAATTAGAGGAGTTTTATGTTGGAATATTAAGTCATAACTCGGATCTATATGCGGCGAGTACCTGTACCGAGCGACGTAAACATTAATGACCATGTTTTTGAACTAGTTGGTGCCACCGTTTACTTACGTAATAGGTTTTTGTGTTTTGTATGTGTTGTTTATATCCCACCTAATAGTAATGAGAAGGAATATGAGTTGTTTATTAGAATCATTGAACAATATTGTAATATTTATCGTGAAGTGGTAGTGATAGGGGATTTTAATTTATATTCGTGTACTACAAGCATCAATTCATATTATGAGTTTCTTATGACATATGGTGGGTTCACCCAGTGCAACAGAATAAGTAATTGCAATTATCGATATTTGGACTTAGTATTGAGTACATTTGAGGAGGGGGAGTGTGTGAGTGTACGCGAGGCGGAGTCGCCGCTCGTGCCGGTGGACGCTTATCACCCGCCGCTGAAGGTTTCCGTCAGCCCGTGTTTACGTGCTAATACCGACTTAGAGCCAAATTTGAACACATCGACATCGGAGGCGCGCACACAGGTCAGTTGGAATTTTAATAAAGCCGATTTTTTTCTATTATATTCAAAGATCGCATCCATCGACTGGAATCCTTTATATAATTTAGATTTGGATATGAGTTTAAAGTATTTTTATGATACGATTTATTCAATTATAGATGACTGTGTTCCCCAGAAAAAGCGAAGTCGTGTACGCTCGAAGTACATTTATCCCGAGTGGTATACGGGTGAGATAATTCGCGACATAAAACTCAAAGCTGCTCTTCATAAAAAATATATAAGTAGTGGTTTAAGAAGTGATTACGAAACGTTTGCTCAGTGTAGGACCCAAGTAAAAGGAAAAATTTTAATAGCACAGGAACAATATCGCCAACGTATACAAAACCAAATGTCGAGCGACCCTAAATCTTTTTGGGCTTATGTTAATTCTAAAAGAAGTAACACTAGTAGCCATAAGATTCTAAGAAACGGGGAGGCCTTGACATGTGAACAAGCGGTTCAAGAATTTGCTAAATATTTTTACTCGGTGTATAATGTAGACAAACCTAGATTGGATGTGGATGCGGCGATAGTGGAAGCGGGCAGTCAGAACGGAGCAGGGCGGGTTCATCTTGATGATAGATTGGAGTTGGATGATGTGGTACGCGCCCTGCAGAAGCTTAAGCCGAAAAAATCGTCAGGGCCTGATGGTATTCCGCCGTACATTTTTAGGGACTGTCGAATGGGATTAGCGAGACTGCTGTTGCACATCTACAATCTTTGCCTCAAATCAGCTGTGTTCCCCGATATGTGGAAGATTACCCGGGTCATACCGGTACCTAAGGGAGGTTCGGGAACTAAAGTTGAAGAGTACAGACCGGTTGCAGTATTGTCAACAATGGCCAAGGTGTTAGAATCTGCAATTCATAGGAGCGTTTTTCAGCAGGTTAGCTCGCAACTCTCAGACGCGCAGCATGGTTTCCGGCCGACTAGAAATACTACCAGCAATTTACTGAGCTACATGGCGGATGTGGTGCCGATAGTAGATGGTGGGGGACAAACTGATGCTGCATATTTCGACTTTAAAAAAGCTTTTGATTTAGTCGATAATGACGTGTTACTGAAAAAGTTAGCAGGGGTCGGTTTTACCCCACATTTACTTAAGTTTTTTGCTAGTTATATGAGCAACAGGCAACAGTATGTTGACTATGCAGGATACCAATCGAACGCATATTATACTAGATCTGGGGTAAGCCAAGGAACTAATCTAGGGCCTCTGGATTTTCTCCTAATGATTAATGACCTACCAAACGTTGTGCGAGATGCTAGGTGTTTACTGTTTGCCGACGACCTCAAGCTTTATCTCCCCATCACCAACGTGAATGACTGTGAAAGACTGCAGAGAGATATAGACAGAGTGGTAGCTTGGAGCGAGAGCAATCTCCTGCAGTTTAACACATCTAAGTGTGTGACCATAAGTTTCTCGCGCGCACAAACACCCATCACGCATACTTATACGGTGGACGGGGTGCCGATGGATAGGGTCACTGAAGTAAGGGACTTGGGAGTTCATTTCGTCGCTGGGCTCACGTTTCGTGATCATATAATTAAGGTATGCAAAAAAGCATATAGAAACCTAGGATTTGTGCTTAGAGTGGTAAAAGGCTTCACAAATATTAAAGCTATAACGGCGTTATATAATGCTTTAGTAAGAAGCCAACTAGAATGTAATGCAGTTATCTGGGCTCCACATGAAACTAAGTATAGTCTCATGTTGGAGCGAGTACAAAATAAATTTATTAGGTACAAATATATGAGGGAATACGGGGTATATCCATTTTATCCATTGATGTATCCAACTCTATTTGTCTTGGGTATGGTCGGATATAATGAACTGAGGGTCAGGAGGCAACTCACACTAGTGACTTATATCTTTAAGATAATTAGAGGGAAGATACACAATGCGGATATATTGCGAAGGGTTGAGCTAGTCGTGCCAGATGGATATGTGGGGCGTCGTCGTCGACCGCGGTTGCTGGCAGAACCGCGCGCGCGAACTGACTTGCTGGGCGAGGCGCCGCTCACGAGCGCGCTCCGCACTCTCAACCTCATTGCTGAGGACTTGGACATATTCTGTTGCACTTTGGGTGAATTTACAAGAACAGCTACCTGTAGAATTTGCTATAGTTAAAACAGTGGAACTATTTAAGTTTTAAGTGTGCTACAATATCGCATTGGGTCTAGCCTGTAAAGATATTTGTATGTATGTATAAATAAATAATGCAAAAAATAGTATTCAATTATAATGTCAAAATAGTAATAAGAAGAAGAATTTAATTTTTATTTCATGCTTTTTAAACTTAATTTTCATTCCGTTAGTTAATATTCCTCATTCCCTTTCAATATAGTGTACATTATTCTACTTGTCAAGTTCTTTCATTTGATACCCATATTGAGGGAGTTGTGAAAAAAAATGTCATTCACCCTTTTGTGGAGGCGGCCATCTTGGATTTGAAATTTGTCACAGTGTATAGTATTCTACTAGTCAAGCCCTTTTATTTGATACCTATATTGAGGGAGTTGTTAAAAAAATATGTAATCCGCGATTTTGCGGCGACGGCCATCCTGGACCAATTTTTATCAAAAATAGCTAAGAACTCAAACTCAAAATACTTATTTCAAATAAACCATTTACAGGCACTTTTGAATTGTCATTGTCGGTCGGTCTAAAAAGATGAAGCTATTTGCACGTTCCAAAGCGTAGATCTCTATGGAGAAGAACGCGCAAGAAACTCCATGGACAATCTTTTAAAAATAATAAATTGTTACAAAGTTTTGGTTACATCATGTTGAAATTATACGTGAGAACGATGTAATAAAAGACGAGCAGGATAAAAGCGTCCAGAAAAAAAAGGAACAATTCAAAGAAATATTTAAAATAAACCATGGCATCTGAGAAATGACCAGTCCCAACTGACAGAACCCGTTCACGAACATGACGCATGCGCTACCACCATTCGGCTCAACCATTTTGAAGGGAGCCAAATGATCTAACGCTTACGCCACCATCAGCTAGACTTTTGAGTGAGCATGACACTCCCAGCCGCCAGGGTACATTCAAGTAAAAACAAGCCTAAAACTGATAGCTATAGCTTAAGTTTAAGATACACAGTACTCACACATGTGCCGTTAAAATGGATGAAATTATACAATGCTAAATAAATTTAGTTTATACAATGCAAATATTGGTTTCTTCCAATCTTCAGCCGGTCCAACAATGTTTCTATATGCTAACTGTTTATTTTGTGCGCCCTAGTGGCTGTGGAGCAGGACCAGCATTCAGCCAAGCATTTTTTTCTTCAATATAATCCCCCAACTTATAATATGCTTGCCTGCATAGTGTGCGTTTAATACAAGATTTAAATTTTGTCTCATTAAGTTCTAATATATGGGGAGGTATCTTATTATAACATTTTAAACAGCACCCCATGAAAGATGAGGCTACTTTAGCCAGTCTGAAACCTGGTTGAACTAATTGGTCCCTATTTCTAGTACCATAATTATGTCAGTCGCCTATTTTACTAAAAAGATGTAAATTCTTTCTGACATACATGATGTTTTCGTAAATGTATTGACAAGGTTCCGTCATTTATTTATTTTATTTATTTTATATAGGCACACCAACGACTTATTTACAAATCAACATATTAAGGCAATTTTCGAGAGGATCCTCTGTAAACAAGTCACTTACAGGCATGCACATCATTGTCAGAATAGGTCTGATTAATATAAAGAAACATTGAAAAAATAATAATAAGAATTTATAAATATGTAGATGTCCAGACTTAAATTAAATTGAAAGCAAAATATTAATGTTAAATAAAATAAAAATAAAATTAACTAAACTGAATTACATTATCAACATTATAAAATTATTAATTAAATTACATTACATTATTAACAACACAATTCCAATTGTGACATTCAGACAAGCTGTTCAAAATTATTATTACACTGTCAAATTAGAATATTATAAAATAAAATACAATAGAGAACACATAGTAGTAGAAGTAGATGTAGGCGGCTGATCACAGGTCAATTTTAAAGATTTTGGTTTTAAATTTTGGCAGACTATCGAAGAATATATCGATGCTGCTATTGATAGCGCAGACTCTATTGAAATGATGTCATGATGTTAATTTTCTTAAACAGTTCCCTTAGAAAATCGCGCCGGCGGAGATTGTATATCGCTTTGATGGCTCTTTTCTGCAGAATAAAAATAGACTCAATGTCTGCAGCCCGTCCCCATAGTAAAATACCGTAAGACATGATACTGTGAAAGTAACTAAAATAGACCAGTCTCGCGGTATCGACATCCGTTAGTTGGCGGATTTCCCTAACAGCATAAGCTGCTGAACTTGTTGTCCTGAAAGAGATGTTATATGAGGGCCCCATTGTAGCCTTGGTTCAAGCGTAATTCCCAGGAAAACCGTTTTATCGACAAATTCTAGTTTTTCCCTGTTCAATACTATATCACAATCACTGCTTTTGACATTGGGTAAAGCAAATCTAATACATTTCGTTTTCTTTTCATTCAGAACCAAATTATTCGTCATGAACCAATTTTGGACTTGCATTAGGGCATTATTTATGATATCGACATTGTCCGTCTGTCTATTTATCTTAAAAATTAAGGAGATATCGTCGGCAAAGAGCACCATATCAAGTTTTTGTTGCAATAAATAGGGTAAATCATTGATATATACTAAAAACAAGAAAGGACCCAAAATTGAGCCCTGGGGTACGCCCATTTTTACGTTTAATCCCGACGAATTGACACCGTTTATTTGAGCTAATTGCTGTCTATCATTCAAATACGATTTGACCAAGTTTAACGCGGTTTTGCCTAGTCCGTAATGCTCGAGCTTCCGGAGTAATGTATCGTGATCAACGCAATCAAACGCTTTCGAGAGATCACATAAGACACCTATGGTATTCTGTACGCAATAAAAATATGCTTTAGTAAGGTAACACCAGCGTCAGTTGTACAACGTCCTCTGGTGAAACCATACTGTTTATCATGAAAAATGTTGTTTGTGTTAAAATGATCAAGCATTGATTTAGCATCACTTTTTCAAATACCTTACTAAACACTGGCAACACAGATACTGGTCTATAATTATTTGATATATATATATATATATATATATATATATATAAGACTTTAATTTATCAACATATAAGTTGATGTCCAGAAAAACAAGTTTGTCACTGTGATGACTAACTAAGAAATGTATATGCTTATTAAGCATGTGAATATAATTATTTTGTCTATTTGACAATTTATCAAAATATGGGAAAGCACACAGTATTATTTTATTGCAATTTATCAATTTATCTTTAAAACACTCCCGACAAATTCACCTTTCAACAAAAAAAAAAAAACAAAATCGAAATCGGTTCATCCGTTCGGGAGCTACGATGCCACAGACAGACACACACACATACACACACAGGCACGTCAAACTTATAACTCCCCGTCGTTTTTGCGTCGGGGGTTAAAAAAGGAAATACAAGAAAAGAGGCACATGCACGGCGTGCCTGAGGCAATAATTACTTATGATGGGTCACGTATGAGGATTATTTGTGGTCTCCGCCAAGTCGCCAATAGACTAGCGAGGTTTGAGTTTGGTTCAGCTGAGAAAGCGTTGCTGGGGAGAGTAAGCGTGATTTGGACAGCTTCACATCTTGGTCCGTCGTAGCTACGACCACATTCACAGGTAGGTTCGTCTTCCTCGTCGAGGAAACATATACCGTCGTTCACGCAGTAGCCATGACACATGCCCACTTCACACCTCTCCCCGGAATGCCCGGCTTCACAACTGGAATACAGATAATTTGAGGTTAATTTTTAATCTATATTATATAGATTTAAAATATATGAGTCTATTTACTATATATATATATATCTATACTTAATATATAAAGCTGAAGAGTTTGCTTGTTTTTTTATTTGCTTGAACGCGCTAATCTCAGAAACTACTGGTCCGATTTGAAAAATTATTTCAGTGTTAGATAGCCCATTTATCGAAAAAGGCTATAGGCTATATATCATCACGCTAAGACCAACAGGAGCGGAGCAGTAATGACGATGAAATTGTGAAGCAGACGAAGTTGCGCGGATCAGCTAGTACTAATATATAAAGCTGAAGAGTTTGTTTGCTTGAACGCGCTAGTCTCAGGAACTACTGGTCCGATTTAAAAAATCTTTCAGTGTTAGATATCCCATTTATCGAGGAAGGCTATAGGTTATATATCATCACGATAAGACCAATAGGAGCAGAGCACCAATGAAGAATGTTTGAAAATCGGGGTTTTTTTTCCTTTTGAGAGCTTCCGCTGCGTAAACGGTTAAACTTTCGCAAAAATCATTTATGACAGAATTGTTCCCCTTTAAAAGTTCTAAAAAAAAGACGGCGACAGCATAATAATATGTCTATCTTTTAAGGTTGGCTCTCTATAACCTTTTTTATGCTAACCAAATTTGTTCCAAAATAATGCATTATTTGCGAAGGTGTTTTTATAAACATGGCATTAATCCTTATCCAAATGAATACGTTATCCATCACAAGTACTTAATTTAAAAAAAAATTGCCCTTTACGTCATTCGATTTCAATGAATATCTTAGGAGATATCGCAGTTTTAAAATAACATCGCAGCAAAATAATGATCAAGTACTGCGCGCGCATTTGTGATGTGCAATACCGCATATAAAATTCTTCTGTTACTGGTGAGTGAGTGACTGACAGACAGCGCACAGCCGACACTGTAACAGCTAGTCTATTCTGTAAGAAACTATTTCGATATCGAGCTTCACCTGAGTGATCAAACTCACAAAGTGAGCTTTATTGCACACAACATAAAGGTCTTCATTTGAAACTCACCTCGAATTCTACTGTCGAGATACGAAAATGTTGTTAGAGAATAGCACTACTGCTCGTAGAAACCTAAAATTTGGCATGTAGGTTCGTTGGAGAGCGCTGAGGAGGATTTCCCGAAATTCTTACGGGAACGGGAAATAACGGGACATGCGCGTACGATGTCGCTGGCAAAAGCTAGTTTTATTATACACTAGTGGACGTCACGCGGTTTCACCCGCGTAGTTCCCGTTCCCGTGGGAATACGGGGATAATATATAGCCTATGTTCCTCCCTGATAATGTAGCTATCCAACGCTAAAAGAATTTTTCAAATCGGTCCAGTAGTTTCGGAGCCTATTCAATTCAAACAAACATACAAACAAACAAACAAATCTTTCCTCTTTATAATATTTTATTATACAAGAAACAAAATTCAAGGAGGGGGTTTATTTGTTTTTCAACAAGCAATAGGTATATTACTTAAGTTCTTAATCCAATAAAAAACCCCCGACTAAAAATAACTTTAAAAAGTGAAAAATAATACGTATTGATCCATTTAATCCTTACTATATTTACTATATCCTTACTGCCTTACTAATATTATAAATGCGAAAGTAACTCTGTCTGTCTGTCTGTCTCGCTTTCACGCCAAAACTCCTAAACATATTTAAATTAAATTTTGTGCAGAGATAGGCTAGAGCCTGAGAAAGGACATATGCTACTTTTTATCCCGGGAGTATGTTCCCTACGGACCACGCGGGCGAAGCCGCTGGCAGAAGCTAGTTTAATATAACCGCTAATAATATAGAGGTACTTAACAAATACAAAAATTTGCGGTCTCCCGAGGCGAAGACGCTTGGCCCAAAGAATCGTACCTAATTAAAAGGATCAATACGTAAGTATTATTTTTCACTTTTTAAAGTTATTTTTTAGTCGGAGGTTTTTAAAATTTTTAATTTAATTTTTATTTCAAGCTTTTTAAACTTATTTTACCTAATAGATACTACTAGAAAACCTATGATCTCATCATCTTCCTGCCCTTATCCCATGCTACTTGGGGTCGGCGCAACACGTTTTTTAATTCCATTCTGTCCTATCAGCCGTCACGCTATCACTCACCTTTGTCACGCTATCACTGTCCCTTTTCTTTCATATTACTTATCACACAATCCATCCATCTTTTTTGGCCTTCCTCTCCCTCTCCATCCCCATATGATCAACACTCACCTAAACGGCACTAGGTACATCCTACAAGCTTGGAAAGTAGCTTCGCATCTCTCACCAATGTGTATAAGTACTTATTCTCTTTTTTGCTTCATCTTCAGCTCCTGATCACATTCTATTTATAACCTATTCATTGCGACCATTTAAATGAATACGAAAACGGAAGGCCTGCTGTAAGTAAGTGAGGAGTTGGGTATCTTGCAGATTTCAGGACATGCTTCAGCATCAGGTTAAGGTAACTGATCTAAATATAATCTGTCCATTGAAACCATACCAGTGAGTTCAAACACGAAACCTCTGCTGTAATTTAGTGAGGAGTTGGGTATTCTGCTGACCTCAGGTTATACTACAGCATCAGGTCAATATTACCATGTCTTTGCAAAGTCATTGAAGTAACAGAATACCAAAATTAGCATCGATCTGACCCGTAAAAGCTGGTTAAATGCCTTAATCAACTAGAAAAGAGCTGATGATCTTCAAACGGCTCAACCGATTTTGATAAAACTCATCCGATTCGATTCATCCGTTTAAGAGCTACGGTGCCACAGACAGACACACATAGCGGTCAAACTTATAACACACCTCTTTTTTGATCGGGGGTTAAAAACAAAGTTTTTTTTTATTTTTAATACCAGGCTATTTGACAGTTGCAAGAGTTTACGAACGAATTATATTTTTTTTAAATGTCACTTTAAAACTATAGAGTTCTTACCTATATCTATATTTTTTTCAAAATTGTAGGCTCATTAGTTTCGGAGATAAGGGCGGGAGTGTTTTTTTAAATTCTTCAAAAAATAAGTAATTTGTTTTGAAGAACTTACGATGAACCTTTTCATTGCCATGCCAAACGGTAGAGTTGCATTTTTTATTTTCTTATTTGCTACCCACGGTCCTTTTTTAAAAAATATTTATTTTCGTTTCGTTTCAAGTTTTGGTCACAGAACTTCAGGTGTGTAGGTACCTTTCAAATGAATCGGTCACGTAGATACGGAGAAAATAATTTGTGACAGACGGACATACAGATATACCTACGAGTGATCCTATAAAGGTTTCGTTTTCCATATAGACGGTTCGGAACCCTAAAAATAATCACGACACACAAAGCATTGCTTGCGAAGCATAACGGGGTTTCTTACAAATATTTTGATCCAAAATACTTTGATTAAATAATGTCTAGATGGAGCGTCGCCTTACAATCAAAACAAAAAAAAAACAAGCCAACAATTGCAAGTATGTGTGCGTGCGGCAGCGTGCGGCCGGTGTAACACACACAGTGCGTCTATGTATGTATGCGTACTTATAAATATATATTAAGCCAACAGTTGGCCGATATTTTTTGACACGTTTGCAAGCATTTGATGAAATTCCACGAAGAATTTCCAGTAGGCAAATGTGTAGACAACCATCGTATAATACTTTTGAGCATTTATCAGCCTTCGGTTCGAACGTCTTTACCGCCTCAGTTGCAATTACAAAGCTTGCAAACTCAACAAAATCTCAGGAACTACTGGTCCGATTTGAAAAATTCTTTCAGTGTTAGATAGCCCATTTATCGAGGAAGGCTATAGGCTATATATCATAACGCTAATACAAATAGGAGCGGAGCAGTAATGAAAATTGTGACGCAGACAAGTTGCGCGGGTCAGCAAGTGTACTATAACCTACCTGCACACAGGAAGTCCCTCATTATTGATGGAGCAGTTCCCGTGGAGACAATAGTTCTCACACATGGATACGTCGCATCGCTCACCGATGTATCCAGGCGTGCATTTACACTGAGATTTTCCAACAACTTTCATGCCGTGAACACAAAACGGCCCATCAGAAATTCTTCGTTCGACACTCTTTAGCGCTTCGCAATCATGAATCTCCTGAATTTGTTCTTTAATTTTGTAGTTGGCAACTATACCGGCAGCGACCCTTTTAGTATCCAACTCAAAATTATTTTGTCCCTTCCATTCAAGTTTTCCAAATTTCCAAACATCTCTATTGCAGCCGGGACACCAGTCAGCCCAAAACATGAATGTTTTCGAAGCGGCCAATGAGCTCGATGATGGATTGGAAATCTTAACACCATAGAATATTACATAATTTATCCGTATTTTGTTTTTTCCATTCAAATCTGTATAATAAAAATCATAAGTTAAACCATTCTTTGGCTCAATCCAGTACATTTTTTGAGTCTGCTGGTCAATGGTCAGGCTGTGTGGCTCCAGTTGGTAAATTGTGTTGATCGAAAACGACTCCAGGTTGACAACAACTTCTCTGTCTGATCCATTGAATCGAGCTCTCTCTATTGTAGGCGTCGTCAGGTTTGTGTTGATCCAGTAAACATACCTGGAGAAAGAAAACATCTTATAAATAAGTAAAAGAAATTAATCGACTGAATTGAGTTCAATTTTAAACTGTTAGGGAAAAGCATTTTTAGGGTTCCGAACAAAACCAGAACCCTTATAGGATCACTCGGGTTTTTGTCTGTCTGTCCGTCTGTCACAGCGCGATTCTGTTGAAATTTGGTAAACATATGGACTTTTGTTACCCAAACACGAACGTGTTACGTAAATTGTTAAATTTTTAGTATGGTGTTCACTTTTGGGAGTCAAACAAGAAAATAAAAAAAAGTACGTCAAGTCAGAGTCCACGCCGACTTTTCTTTCTAATTGTCAACTTTCAAGCTTTATCACTTCGTCGATTCAAAATATTTTTCAAAATTATGGACTAGCTAATAATAATACTATTTATTTATCAAATATTAATATTTTAACATGCATCATGCATTTTCTCTATTGAAAACGTACCCTCTACAGCTATCTACAGCTAAATCAGTGGGGATCCCGTCATCCATTTTGAGAAAAAGATTTCCATATTTATTATAACAAGATTTTAATGAAATCCAATTAATACTTCTTTCGTTCGTGTCACTGAAGAACAGTAGTTCTGTGGCGGGATCGAAGGCGAGACCATGAATGTTTCTGCCGTTTCTCTCGATCAGGCATTGGTTAAGTTCAGAAGATATGTCATGAGCACATATAGAGTCGTTGTTGTTCTGTTTGTCGACGTAAAGCACCATGTTGTGTACTTCATCGTATGTTAGTGCTGCGAGGTTATGGGAAGGAATACGTATGGTGTCTATTTTGGTTTCGTTGGTATAAAATTCTAGTAGATCTCCATGACTGACGGCAAAGTCTGAAACAATAGTGGTATAGATTAGGTACCTAAGAAGCCGATAGCTGATTCATATCTTAGCAACATGCTGAGTATTGCTGAGTGGGAGATTTCTTAACACAGACACGTCATGCATCTGCCTAATTTCTGTTCCTTCCATGTCTTTTTTTGTTTTCAGTTTAATTTTAATCATAATAAAGGATGGGAAATCATCAAATGACTCCTCCAGCTCTGGGTGAAGCAGAAGGGAGTGTCAGACTCTTACTGACTAAAACCCATCCGTGTTCCTCCTAATGCTCTTGGCGGTCCAGGGCTGCGATGACTCCTTCGAACAAAGTTCGCAGCCCCAGCAGGCACTGGCCCTAGCGGGCCCCGTCTTTTATGCTGACAGCTCTTTGAGGCGCGCGTGGAACACAGCGCGCCGTCGACCCAGGCCTTGTTTTGATCAGACGGCGAGCCGCTCAATGCTCGCCGTCCGCAGGCCCGCGCCTACGGTGGCCGAGAATCGCCCTGCGACTCCCGACGCCCGGGGCGTCTTCTTCTGTTGCGGCGGCTGGGGCGTGAGGTTTCCCTCTCTCTCACGCGTTCGGCTTCCTCCTTCGCTAGCATTACTACTTCGCAGAAGGAGGTGACCACTTCCCATGTCTCCTCGCTCCGGACCATGGCTTGAAACAGGGCCGACCGCTTCGACGAGGACACGACGGTGCTCCGCCCAAGCAGGGCAGACCTCCACCGTATGCTCCACCGTGTCCTCCGGGCGATCCTCGTAGTGTTGACATCCGGGCGTATCCTCCCGCCGAATTCGAAACAGGTGACTCCCGAAACAAACCGTGTCCGGTGAGCACCTGCGTCAAACGGAAGGTAAGGACGCCGTGGCGCCGCTCTAGCCACTCCTCAAAGAGGGGACTTATCGCCGCAATTGTGGCGTGCCCAAATATTTGTCGTCCCTACTACTTATACTATCGTTAAGGAATTCTAGTATAGGTAGATAAGTTAGGTAGTATAGGTAGAAAATCAACAGTTTTTCTTTCTTTCTTTTTCCTTAACAAACCGATGACTTTTTTTTTAATAAGGGCAAACTCGCCACACTTTTCCAAACCACGAATCGCCAGTGGCGACCATAAGAGGCGGCTTTACCTATGGTTCAAGGTGTGCGGTACACACGGGCGGAGGAGTGTAGGGGGCGCTGAGCGCAGCTTGAGACACTTTCAAAGAGCTAAGTGTCGGTTGCGGCGCGCCGGCGCTCTCAAACACCCTGCACCCGTGTTAGGTTGGGCGCATATTGCCCAATATTTCTGACTTCCGCCACTAACACTCTCGACTACTAAATTATGTTCTAGACCCCGCACTGTCATATACGTCAGAATTCTCACAGTATGCAGAACAAATGTTCAAAAATTTTCGGGGGATTTTGAACGGCCCATCGTTCTCCGCTGCGAGGTGGGCAAGCTCTATTAAGGAGTAATTGCAAACCGCTTCGTGAGTGAGGTGAGGGTGCGGTTGGATCGAGAACCAGTAGAGGCGGCGAGTCTCCTTGCCGGATTGCCGTTATAGGATGTAGAGACGTTACACTTGGCACGTGGAAGCACAGGGTTGCAGACGAAGCTCCGGCAGATCTCATGGCGGTATGGGGAGAGCGACTGTCGCAACCCAGCGCTAGGCACATTACTATTGTAGCGATAAGTACCCTTTTTGAGGACTGGTTGGAGAGGTGCCAAGGTGTCCTTACCTTCCGCAGGTACTCACTGGTCACGGTTGCTTCGGGAGCTACCTGTTTCACCACTGTGTGGACCGCCCGGAGGACACTGGAGCATACGGGGGATGTCTGCCCTGCTTGGGCGGAGCACCGCCGTGTCTTCTCGCGTCCGGCCCTGGCTCAAACCATAGTCCGAAACGAGGAAAAGTTACCCCCTTCTGCGAGGGTGGAGGCAAACCCCACGTCCCAGCCGCCGCAAAAGAAGAAGTCGCCCCGGGCGTTGGGAGTAGCAGGGTAGGGTTAGGTAGCGATTCCTGGCCACCGTAGACGTGGGCCTGCGGTCGGCGAGCGTTGGGTGGCTCGCCGTCCGATAAGAACCAGGCTCGGGTTGATGGCGCGTTGTGTTCCACGCGATTGACATTTGTTGGCCCAAGTAGGTGTATTCTTTCACAAATTCAACTGGCTCTTCGTTTAAAATGATAGTGTCCTCTGATGTGTTTGTCATGGCTTTAATTTTTGTTACACCTTCTTGGGCCAACAAATGTCAATTACTGACAAAATGTCAAAGGAAATAGACACAAGAATTGGGAAGGCATGGGAATGTTACTGGGGACTTAAAGAAGTAATAGAGAACTAAGACGACGGTCAAAACAAAACTTTTTAACACTTGCATACTCCTAGTCCTAACATATGGCTGCCAGACTTGGGCTCTCACTAAAGCGCAATACTACAGACTGGAAACATGCCAGACAGCAATGGAAAGAAGCATGCTGAATAAATAGATACAGAACAGATAAATAAATAAATTATCCGAAGACGTACGAAAATTGTACACGTAACAAAGAGAATAAGAAAACTAAAATGGAGATGGACTGGTCATATAATAAGAGGCATAGAAAAGTGGAACAAAAAGATAGCATTATGGTACCCAAGAATGGGAAAAGAAATCGAGGTAGACAGTTCCGAAGACGGGAAGACGAAATAAAGATTATAGCAGGGAAAACATGGAGTAGGAGAGCCCAAAATAGAACAGAGTGGAAAGAAATGGAGGAGGCCTTTGCCAAAGTTGGGCAAACAGACCGGGTTGTTGGTGTCACCGAGTCGTTAGATTAGGATTATAACTATTGTAAAAAAAAGTCTGAATAAAGGCTTACATATATATATGTCTTCCACGCGCGCCACAAATAGATGTCAACATAAAAGACGCAGCCCGCTAGGGCCAGTTCCTGCCAGGGTTGCGGAATTTGTTCGAAAGAGTCACCGCAGCCCTGGAACCAAAGGGCGTTTGGAGGAACACGGATGGGTTTTAGTCGGTAAGAGTCTGACACTCCCTTCTGCTCCGCCCAGAGCCGAAGGTGTCATTTGATGATGTCGCATCTTGAAAAACTGGCCAATTGCGAGTCGGACTTGCTTGCAAAGGGTTCCGAATGAATTTCATTTCTTTTAACGTGGTGTTTTAACACTACAGACTTCTTATAGGTTTTCCTGTAATCGACCTATAGGTAAAGATCTTTTATCTTCATTTTTTTCAAAATTATAGACTCAGTAGTTTCGGAAATAAGGGGGAATGGCCATTTCTCGTCTAATTTCTTGAATAACTTCAAAACCATTAATTTAAAAAATATGAAAAAAATATAGTTAAAACCCTCACAGTAAGCCCTTTCATTTGATATATCACACGATATTGGGTAAAAAACTTTTTTTTTAATTTTCTAGTTTGACGTGGGGGTCACTTTTGGGGGTCAAAATAGAAAATTTAAAAAAAAATTACACAACTAAAAATTTAATAATTTAGGTACGTAACGCGTCCGTGTTTGGGTCGCAGAAGTCCGTATGTGCAATTTCAACAGAATCGGTTCAGTGGATCCGGAGAAAACTGGCTGTGACAGACAGACGGACAGACGGACAGACGGACAGACAGACAGACAGACACTCGAGTGATCCTATAAGGGTTCCGTTTTTTGTTCGGAACCCTAAAAATCCTATTCCTTGTTCCAAAATGCTTGAAACTTGCTACAAATACTGGGCAAAGTAAAAAAATATAAAGATAGGTCTTATAATTACAACTACTCACCAAAAGATTTAAGGGGTGTTAAAGTTTTTAAGGAAGAATCTTAGTTCTTACGCCAATGTGCTAGAAACTGCAACTACAAGAATATTGAGACAGAGAGACAACTCACCCCAGGGATGCGCAAACTCCACGATCAGGGCTATCAACCCCAACACACACTGCGTTTTAAACATTTTATACTTTAAAAATACTAAATTGTTCCAACACGGTGGGTCCACAACTGGTAGTCGATCTTCGGATATTATAACAATAATACTGGCTTCGTACTTTATAAATAGCACATTAATGTGCCACGCAGATGGAGCAACTTTAGATGCCGCAACTGCCAACTGTTTAAAAGTTTAAGGCCTTTATCACACGGCACGGATTTCGTAGCGGTGCCCCGCGCGGTAAGGCGGTTTACGTGTGTTAGGCATCAACGGATTTTTTAGAGGCCAGTGCGACATGAGATCCGCTTCACCGCCGACCGCGGTGAGCGGTACCGTGTATTAATCGCCTTAAGGGACAAAAACGGGGGACGGGGAGAGAGCAAATCGCATAATGTGTTGCAGTTGGCCATCGTGGAAACCAGGAACATTGCACAAGTGGTACAAAGACGGTTGCTAGTTGCGGCGATTTGGGATTGATTTGGCCACCGTGTGCAGTATCCGAAGACTTGTCGATCATCAAATAACTCGTCCCGCTTTGGGCCGATTGAGAGGGAGTGACAGACTTTTACTGACTAAAACCTTGTGCTTTTCGTTCCACGGCTGCGGTAACTCTTTCGGAAATATCCACAAAATCTCGCAACTAAACTGCTATAGATATCTGCGCAGTTTCAAGACGACTCGGACAGGATAGTTGACCCGTCTGCGGAGCGCCTTAGGCCTGTTGAAGATAAGGAGACTTCTGCTAAGAACTCAATTTGCAAAAGCGGTATACCCTATTACATGTATACCGACTTCCATAAAAGGAGGAGGTTCTCAATTCGGCGGGTATTTTTTATGTATGTACACCGATTACTCCGAGGTTTCTGATCCGATTTCTGTGATTCTTCTTTAGTTCGATGCAGTATAGGTACTTGTCATTTGGTCTCGTAAAAATTTTATTCAGTTTGTTTCAGTAGTATCTATTTTATGAGCATTTTTGCTTATTTCAATATCTGCGTTAGTTAAACGAAGACGTCGGCGTTGTCCAAGTATCACCACTTAAAAGTGAAAAATAAAAATCTTTTTACAAAAAAAAAAAATCTTAATTTCGGTAGTCGGTGTTAAAAAAAAACCAAAAACACCGACTTCCGAAATTAAGGTAATTTTTTTATTATTTGTGGTGTTTTGTTTGGAAGTCGGTTATATTTTTTTGTAAAAAGTTTTTATTTTTTTGATTCCTAGATATTTTTTGCAATCCAGTAATTATATAAAATGAAGAAGAAATAGTTTTTGGGTATATTTTTGAGCTATCAAAGCTTGATCATAAAGGTAACTAGCTGATGCCCGCGGCTTCGCCTGTGTGGATACCTCCGACACCTCTAACAAATCTATATTCTATACTAATACGATTTGAAAAATTCTATATTCTAGGCTATATATCATCACGCTAAGACCAACAGGAGCGGAGCAGACGATGCTGCGCGGGTCAACTAGTACTTAATATATAAAGCTGAAGAGTTTGTTTGTTTGAACGCGCTAATCTCAGGAACTACTGGTCCGATTTGAAAAATTATTTCAGTGTTAGATAGCCAATTTATCGAGGAAGGCTATAGGCTATATATCATCACGCTAAGACCAATAGGAGCGGAGCAGACGAAGTTGCGCGGGTCAACTAGTACTAATATATAAAGCTGAAGAGTTTGTTTGCTTGAAGGCGCTAATCTCGGGAACTACTGGTCCGATTTGGAAAATTCTTTCATTGTTAGATAGCCCATTTATTGAGGAAGGCTTTTGGCTATATATCATCACGCTAAGACCAATAGGAGCGGAGCAGACGAAGTTGCGCGGGTCAACTAGTAAATAATAATACTCAGGTCATCGGTTGTCCTCGAGGAAAACCAATGCAGTTACACCGTAAACAAAGTCTTTTTATCTTCGCTTTGGAGACTTTATTAATTATCTCTATTTTTAGTAATGAAGGCCGAATGACTGGTGAAGATAAGCTTATCAAACCAAAGTTCATAAACAACAACTTTAAATAAACTTTCTTGTTGTTTCTGCTGCAATCGTCGTTCTCTCCTAATTAGTGAAATATTGCACAGTTGATTCTCCAATTTACTTTGGACTTTGGCAGAATAGTCGGCATCGGTTTTGCTTTGCAACATAATAAACGTAATACCTCTTAAGGGGTCATTGTACTCATCATTATGAACAACTTTTTCTATGGGACCGGTCCCGAAATCGCGAAAAATAAATCAGCTGTTCAGTACATTTTGTCGAGTTATGTGCACATAAATGTATGGGGGAGTCGATTTTTTTTCAGATTCCAGTGTTGGTCCCATAGTGAAAGTTGTTCACAATGATTATTCTGTTACAGGTTGTATAAAAACTAACTTTTACCCGCAACTTCGTACACGCATATTTGGTGGGTATGCGATACAGAGAGTATAGTCCCGCAAACCCCCGTTGAAAAGGGAGCATCCTCCTACCAGACGGTTGTTGTGTCTGGCGGGCAACTGCCCGATAGTTGATATTATATTGTACTAGCTGACCCGCGCAACTTCGTCTGCGTCATAAAATATAATTATTTACGACATCACATTAGAAACCTCAAAATAACAGTATTTCTCCACTATTTAATGGATGTTATTGTAGCGCGTAGGCATATTAAACATCTTTAGTCTTAGGCAATATATTTCGGTACCTCGGGTCGCTTGTCCAGGGAGATGGCAATATAGACCGAGACATAACTCAACGGATCAACTCAGGATGGATGAAATGGCGGCAGGTCACTGGAACAACTTGTGACCCTCGAATGCCCCTCAAGTTGAAAGGGAAAATCTATAAGTCTGTGATAAGACCTGTCGTAATGTATGGATCAGAATGTTGGGCTGCCAAAAAGATGGATGAAAATAGATTGCATGTAGCGGAGATGAGAATGTTGAGATGGATGTGTGGAGTAACGAGAATGGATAAAGTGAGAAATGAGTACATTAGAGGTAGTTTAAAAGTGGCGCCAGTGACGGAAAAGTTAAAAGGGAATCGCTTGTCTTGGTATGGTCATGTGAAGAGGAGGGATGAAATGCATGTAACTAGAAGAGTTATGAACATGAATGTGGATGGATGGAGAGGGAGAGGAAGGCCAAAAAAAAGATGGATGGATTGTGTGAGGAGCGATATGAAAGAAAAGGGACTTAGTGATAGAGTGACGACTGATAGAACAGAATGGAAGAAAAAAACGTGTTGCGCCGACCCCAAGTAGCATGGGATGAGGGCAGGAAGATGATGAGTCTTAGGCAATATGTATGACGTAGCTCGTAAGTTTATTCTAAGCCCCAACCTTTTGTATACAGTCAGTCGTTCAGTAAACCTTCAGCTAAGAACACGCTCTTTCATTTGCCAAACCTTCTGATCACTCACACACAAACACCAACAACCTTTAACGGCAAAGTGGTGACACCCGACGTGTCCGCGCGCGTATCAAGTTCCAAGTTATCGCAACCGAGAGACTGTAACCCTATCGCGCGTAAAAATGAACGACCCACGTTACCAGGCTGCAGCTCTCCAACAACCCGCAGTCATATCAACCCCGGAGCAGCCACAACCGCAGCAAATGACGGCAGTTTCCATCACGCCGAGGATACCGGATTTTTGGCGAGACCGACCAAGGCTCTGGTTTCACCAATTCAACGCCATCGTGGATCCCCAAAAGGCAAGTGACCTGCACAAAAGTCAACTTTTAATAGCTAGGCTGAAACCTGACGAGTTACCTGATATAAGTGACATTCTTGAAAACATGCCTGACAATAATAAATTTGAAACTCTTAAAAATAGGTTAATTTCGGTTTATGAAGAGTCGGAAACAAAACAAATGAACCAGCTCTTAAACGAAATCGAACTCGGAGACCAGAAGCCTTCACAATTATTACGGCGTATGCGAGATTTAGGGAAAAATAAAGTGCCAGACGAGACTCTAAAATTATTGTGGTCAGGTCGTCTCCCACACTCAATTTGGGCCGTCATAACCGCATGCGACACTGGCGAGGTAAAACTCGACAGTTTAGCTAAAATCGCAGACAAAATCCTGGAAAATACCAGGCCGTCTGAAATAGCCCCGATCTCTAAAACAACTCCGAGTGCAGACCAAACAATCCCCGAAATCATTGTCAGCGAACTTAAACAAATGAAACTAGAAATTTCAGAATTACGTAATAAACTAAACGGTTCCAATAACCATCAGAACCGTGGGTCACGAAACCGAAATCGTTACGACCCTGGTACATCCCAGGCACGCTCTAAAAGTCGCGAAAACACCCAAAAAAATAAGGAAAAATATCTAAGTCAAAAAGAAAAACCAGGCGATGCGAATTACCTGTGTTTTTACCACTTCATTTACGGTACCGACGCGCGTAAATGCGGCGACTTAATAAACTGCAACAAAAAGAACCCGGAAAACTAATCAAGACACCGGGTCAAATACACAATGTCGCCGGTGTCAGCAATTCCCATCGTTTATGTGTTACAGATATTATAACTGGTGCACGATTTCTTATCGACACTGGTGCTGATGTGTCGGTTTTAGCCGGTAAAAGGCAAAACTCACCCACGGCAGATTACATATTATATGCAGCCAACGGCTCAAGAATTAAAACATACGGCGAAAAAATCATTACGGTTAACTTAGGTTTACGTCGACCATTCCAATGGAAGTTCATACTAGCCGATGTTCAACGTTCAATTATAGGGGCTGACTTCCTTGCTGCCAACAAACTAATGGTAGATTTACATGGTAGGAAACTAATAGACAAACTTACTTTAATGTCGCGCTCCACAAACATGATAAATTGCCACGAATCGAGTATTCGATCAATCGATATAAACAACGAATACCACCTCATATTGCAAAAATTTCCCGACATCACCAAATTGGAAAATTTTAAAACACATCCTAAACATGACGTACAACACCATATTTACACTACTGGACCCCCGGTTCACGAAAAGGTACGACCACTTAATCCGGAGAAATACAAAGTAGCCAAAGCAGAATTCGAGAGGATGATGCAATTAGGTATTTGTAGACCTTCGAATAGTCCTTGGGCTAACCCACTTGTATGCGTTAATAAAAAAAATGGTGAAATAAGACCATGCGGAGATTATCGTAGACTTAACGCACAAACTACTCCAGATCGTTACCCATTACCAAGACTACTTGATTTCACATACGTACTCAAAGGAAAATCTATATTTTCAAAAATTGACGTTCGAAAAGCCTACCATAATATACCAATGGCTCCCGAAGACATTCCCAAAACTGCAGTCATAACTCCATTCGGTTTATTCGAGTTCACAAGAATGAATTTTGGGTTACGCAACGCAGCGCAAGACTTTCAAAGATTAGTAAATAATGCATTAAAAGGTCTAGATTTTGCATTTCCATATTTAGATGACATAATTATAGCGTCAGAATCAAAAGAAATGCATGTAAAACATTTGGAGATAGTTTTGGAACGTTTAAATAATTACGGTTTAACGATAAACACAGACAAATCCGAATTTGGTAAAAACGAATTAAACTTCCTCGGTTACCACATCAATTCAAAGGGCCTAAAACCGAGCGCGGAGAAAATGCAACTTATAAATGACTATCCACAACCCAAAACAATTGAGGAACTCCGACGTTTCCTCGGAATGATGAATTTCTACAGACTAAATATTCCAAAAGCTGCGGAAATTCAGGCACCACTAAACGCGTATTTACATAATTCCAAAAAACGCGACAAAACCGAAATTACATGGACCGAAAGTGCATTAGAAGCATTCAGTCGATGTAAACAAATGATCCATAATACAGTTATGTTATCACACCCAGACGCAACTGCGCCACTAGTGTTGATGACCGATGCTTCCGGTACTTGCGTAGGTGCAGCTTTAAATCAGAGAGTTAGCGATAAATTGCAACCTCTAGGATTTTACTCAAAGAAACTCACCGACACCCAAACAAGATACAGTACTTATGATAGGGAACTTTTAGCAATATACATGGCAATAAAACACTTCCGCCATTTGATAGAAGGCAGACAGCTAACAATCGTAACAGATCACAAGCCATTAACATTCGCTCTATCTAAAAAGGTATCGCCTTCAGACTCACCTAGACGATTAAGACAATTAGACTTTATTTCTCAATTTTGTGATAACATCATGTACATAGAAGGTGCTAAAAATACAGTCGCTGACGCATTATCCCGAATCGACGAGATTACAGTGCCATCATTATTCGATTATCAAAAATTAGCTGAACTACAAAAATGTGATTCGGAATTACAAAATCTACGCAAACATGATAAACTCCAATTTAAATTAATCACAATGCCCGATTCGGACATAAAAATAGCCTGCGAAACATCAACAAACGACATACGTCCTTATCTACCCATACAGTTCCGGGAACTCGCCATCAAAACATTACACAATATGAGTCATCCCGGTGTCGCAGCTACCCAACGCTTAGTTAAATCAAGGTATTTTTGGAGCAGCATGAATACCGACATAAAAAATTACGTCAAAACGTGTATCCCCTGTCAAAAATGTAAAATTCAACGCCACACAGTAACACCGATAGGTGAATTTGTCAACACAGGAAATCGTTTTGAGAATGTACACATCGATATAATAGGACCACTCCCACCGGCAGAGGATTTCAAATATTGCGTTACCATTATTGACAGGGTGACGAAATGGCCTGAAGTTATACCCGTAAAAAATATAACAGCTGAAATCGAATCAGACCTATTTCGGCAGTTATTAAAAAGACTCGGTATCGAACGAGTTCGAACAACTGCATACAATCCAAAGGCGAACGGTATGATCGAAAGACTGCACCGTACCTTAAAAGCTGCTATTATGGCTAAATGTGAAAATAGTACACAATGGTTACGGGAATTACCTCTAGTACTCCTAGGATTGCGCTCGGCAGTTAAATTAGATCTGGGATACAGTCCATCACAATTTTTATACGGCAGTAGTCTCAGACTCCCAGGCGACCTATTTCATTCAAAGCCTACAACCAATATTAATGAACTAATTCATTGTCATCCGTTCCCAGCCTCTCGCATCCAAGTTTACATAACAACAACAATAGAGTATTCATCCATAAAGACTTATCCATTAACACTCATGTGTTTGTTAGGAATGAGGCGAGGCGATCTTTGGTACCACCGTATGAAGGTCCACACAAAGTAATAACGCGACATCCTAAATTTTATACTTTAGACTGTAACGGCAGGCAAGTCACAGTATCACTTGATCGTCTAAAACCAGCTTATCTATTAGACTTTGATAATGTGTCGGTCCCACGCCAAGAGACCCAAACGACGCCACCCGACACCGCCCCAGATCCGGCGAACGTTACGACTTCATACGACACCGCAAGCACTGCGACACCACCGGTTACAACGAAATCGGGCCGCATCGTTAAGAAGACCGTGAGATTCGACATGTGAGCCGCTGCTGGCAACGTCGCTATCAGTAGTGTACCTGTCTCTCATAATCATCACACGCCAACGAACGCTCACTATCGCCGTACTTACACCAGTCAGCAGTCATACAACATGGGCCAGCCAGCCAGCAAAATGACCATCGTTGCGCAGAACAGCGCAGCCGCCGGCAACAAGGCATCGGTGGATGACGAAGCCCTTACCATCACCCACAAGATGTCACTAGCCGCAGTCATCCTAGTCAGCACAGCGGTAACCCTATGCATACTCTACGTGGTGTGGTACTATTGCAAGCGCCGCATCGAAGCCGCCGTCGAAACAAGAATCAGCCGTGCGATCACACAACGCGTTAACGGCATACCACCAGGGATGCCCAACCTGCAAGCAACCATCGCAAGTGCAAACCTCAAACAAACATATAGTGTAGTGTAAACAAAGTGCAGTGGAAAGAATGTGAACGTTCTAGAATAAGCAAAACAATTATTATTACGATCCGTAACTCAATTTGTTTATTGTTAACGTTTGTAGTATGTAGTTAGTTCGTAATTTTGTATTTTTTGGGGAGTAACAAATAAAAATTTCATTGTTTAATCTAAGGGGGGAGGATTGTAGCGCGTAGGCATATTAAACATCTTTAGTCTTAGGCAATATGTATGACGTAGCTCGTAAGTTTATTCTAAGCCCCAACCTTTTGTATACAGTCAGTCGTTCAGTAAACCTTCAGCTAAGAACACGCTCTTTCATTTGCCAAACCTTCTGATTACTCACACACAAACACCAACAACCTTTAACGGCAAATTATTATACATATAAACCTTCCTCTTCAATCACTCTATCTATTAAAAAAACCGCATCAAAATCCGTTGCGTAGTTTTAAAGATTTAAGCATACATAGGGATATAGGGACAGAGAAAGCGACTTTGTTTTATACTATGTAGTGATATGTTCAAATCGCACGGTAAACTCTGCTTGCGCGATGCAGGATTTCGACGTAGTAGTTCGCTGCTAGTTGGATAGATGGCGTCGCGGTTCTTTTTGTTGCGATGTAGATTTGCTCAGTTGTTTTTTGTGGCGGCATTGATGCCGCTACACATATCCCGTTTTTCCCGTTCCTATAGGAATTTCGGGAAATCCTCTCTTAGTGCTTCCCTACGGAGTGTAGGGAAGCTTCGTGCCAATTTTCTACTTTCTACGACCAGTAATTTCGGCTGTGCCTTATTTGTCAGTCACTCAATCAGTCAGTAACGGAACAATCTATACTAATACTAATCTATACTTAATATATAAAGCTGAGTTTGTTTGTTTGCTTGAACGCACTAATCTTATGAACTTCTGGTCCGATTCGAAAAATTTTTTCAGTGTTAGATAGCCCTTTTATCGAGGAAGGCTATCAGCTGTATATTATCACGCTACGACCAATAGGAGCGGAGCAGTTATGAAAATTGTAACGTATAGACGAAGTTGCGCGGGTCAGCTAGTAATATATAAAGCTGAAGAGTTTGTTTGTTTGCTCGCTTGAACGCGCTAACCTCATATCAGGAACTACTGGTCCGATTTGAAAAATTCTTTCAGGTTTAGATAGCCCATTTATCAAGGAAGGCTATAGGCTATATATCATCACGCTAAGACCAATAGGAGCGGAGCAGTAATGAAAAATGTGAAGCAGACGAAGCTGCGCGGGTCAGCTAGTTTTATATAATTTTAATAGAATAGGATAGAAGCTTTCCTGTTTGCCATTGCCGCAATGTTCCTCTTTCAATTTCAGCCTTGGGAGTGAAAATGATGTCAAACAATCTATAGAATAGAATACTCTTTATTATGTACCTACCTACACCATATAAATTACAGCAGTGCGATTCTGTAAATATATCTAAGTGAAGGCTCGGGTGAAGTGATCACGAAGTGAGCTGTCAATCGATGTAATGAAGATGGAATGACAGCTCACTTCGTGATCACTTCACCCAAGCATCCACTTCGACAGGTTTACAGAATCGACCGGTAGAAAAGATAGATTAAGTGATCACGAAGTGAGCTGTAATTTCATCCTGATTAGGTTGGTACTTGGATTGACAGCTTACTTCGTAATCACTTCACCCAAGCTTTCATTTCGACATGTTTACAGAATCGCACTGATTCTGTAAATACCTATGTCGAAGTGAAGGCTTGAAGTGAACTGTCAATCCAAGTAATCAAGATGGAGTGACAGCTCACTTCGTGATCACTTCACCCAATTCTGTCGAAATCTCACCGTGTACACTTAGGTGGAGTGAACGACAACTAAGCTGTCATTCCATCTTGATTAAACGGACTGACAGCCCACTAGTCGTTCGCTTCGCCTAAGTTTACTTTGACACGTTTACGGAATCACACTGCAGAATCGACCGGTTGTAATGACTTCATGAATGAATGAGCGAGATGGAATGACTTCATTTCAAAATACACTTAGTTTCCATCTTATGAAAAAATGAATTGAAATTAGAAAAAAATGCATGGGAGTATGGCTGACTTGGATGAATCTGTAGAGGTACGAGGTACAGAGAGTAAGGTCCCGCAAACCCCCATTGAAAAGAGAGGATACTACCTACCAGACAGTTGTTGTGTCTGGCTGGCGTCGCGGTTCTTTTTTGCGATGTAGATTTGCTCCGCTGGTGTTTCTTGTGACGGCATTGATGCCGCTATAAATAATTTTATCTAGTAGTTTATTACACAACACAATTAAGGGTTAAGTCCCATCTCTTACCCTCTGTCTTGACTTAAGGTCCTATGAACCTCTAACTGGGGCAGAGGGCGTCCACAGTAGTTCTCCATCGCGAGCGGTCTTGAGCTTCACGCTTCACTTCACTCCACGTAATTCCGATGCTCGTCGCTTCTGCCAACACGGTGCGTCGCCAGGTTTGGCGGGGACGGCCACACTTCCTTTTTCCTTCAGGGCTTTTCCCCATAAGTGTACTACCTACAAGAAAAAACCAGAAAAGTGCGATTCGGACTGGCCCACCGAGGGTTCCGTACAAATTTGTAGGTATATATTACTTTAAAATAAAGACTATTGTTACGCGCCAGAATTAATGTTGGGGACATCGCAGCATTTGCGTGCTGCTAACGCCATCTAGTATTAAATAACGGAAACCAACCAAACATTTACGTGCTGCCATCTAGTATCGAGTAGCAGACACTTGCGTGCTGCTGGTGCCATCTAGTATCCAGTAGCAGGCATTTACGTGCTAGAACATTCTCGATGTTTAGACACCTGGTCGGTCGGGACCTGTGTGTGCCCGAACTTTCGAGAGGTTTCCATACAGGAGGGTTCTGGAAATGACTGTCGGTATATAAAGGGCGGACATCCGGCGACGGCAGTCAGTATTGAATTGGCGATACAAACGATAACTTCGAGAGCGATCTTCAACCGCGAATTATAGTGAAGTGAAGTGTTCAGTAGTGCGATTGTGTTTTATAATTAGTGTGTTTTAAAGTGATAATTAGTGTTATAAATTATAGTGTCAGTTTTGGTTGTTTAATCGGCAGTTTTTATTGTAACGAACCCTAAGCTCGTAACACTATGTTTTTTTATGGATTTAATTACAAATGTGTAGTTTTCAGACGTTTTCCTATAAGTACTTGTAGTATAAGGCGATATTACTCGCCAAATTTTATAGTTCTAGGTCAACGGAAAATACCCTATAATTTTGATTCCCTTGAGAGTGTCGAAACACACGTTTTTTGCGGCATAAACGGCCGTATCTTCTTTTACGTTTAACTTAGAAGTTTGATTTTTTTACAGCTTCAAGGGACTGTGGATTAATTCAAGTCGATACCTCCACGCGTTCCCGAGATAAAGGGTCTAAGTGGCGCCAACTGATGAGCACGAAAACGGTACCTAGCCTTCATAAATGTAAGTTTTTTAAATTTATTAAATTTTTAAAAATACTGGCTGACTCGCGCAACTATGTCAGCGTCACATTTTTCATTCATGCTGATCCTTTTGGCCGTTTCCGATCCAATAAATACTCATAAGTAATGTTTTATTTGTATTGGTTTTTTACTAAATTAGCCTTAGAAATAATTCTTCAACTACGTCGATACTTACGTTGTTTCTCCGTTTCTCCACTCAATATTTTACCAGTATTTGCCACTTTAAGCTATTGAGCCTTAGTAGGTACTTATAAAGTTCTTGGCCGACCAAATTCCAACCTTATTTCTAAGGTCATAAGAGCTTCTTTCTTACTTTCGAAAAGTCCTCAACTGTCTTTAGCGGTTGTACCGAGGACTAACACGTCGCCCATAAAATGAATTTATTTTATTGAAAAAGGTATTACATTTGATAACATCGTAATAAAATAAGCCAATAATATATTTTATTGAGATACAATTCGCTTGGCGCACTTCAAGAAAAAATGGAATAGGTAAACGGTAATTTCGAAACGTGTAAAAACAAAGTGGAAACTTAATAGAAAACCATGAAAGTTATAATATTGTTGTCGTCGATAGCTCTCGGTAAGTGTAAGTAATAGTTAAATAGCATATTAATTAAAAACAAATGCCAAGTGCGAGTCGGACTCGCGGGGAAAGGGCGAACAATTCATGTTACTTTAAAACGTCTATGGTTTTTCTGTAATCTATGTACCTATTTAGTTATTAAGTTATTTATTTAAAAAAAACAGTACTTTCGGAGATAAGGGGATAATGGTTAATTTTCGTCTATTTTTATAAATAGCTTCTAGACTAAATATTTCGAAGTTATGAAAACATATTTGGGACTTTTAGAATAGAATATAATAGAATACAAAATATTTATTCGACACAGACAAAACACACAGCAACAAACACATTATAGAAAACAAAAGAACAATAATACAAAACGAAAACGATTCAGAGAAGTTGTGCTGAGCGTTGCCATACCGAAAGGGTTACCATCTCAGCATTTGCTGGGCGTCAGACGCCCAGCGCTGGTTTTCAGTTGGCACCCCACAGTGACACACGGACGCGAATAAATAAAATAGATAAATACTTGAGTGTTATAATAAGTAGGTAAATAGTAGGTTTACAAAAAGTCTTTTAGTTTGATATAACACGACTGTTGGAAATCTTTTTTTAGTCTAACTTTTTCACGCAGCTTCACTCACGCTTATGAAAAATAAAAAGGCCGGAGCTTCGGTATAACCGTCTCCAGAATTAAGCGTGAAAGCGTAGGTAACACACAACAATTGTCGCTAAAGCGCTTATTACACTACACCGTATTCAGGGCCCGGTGGCAAGGGTGGCAAGGGTGGCAAGGAGCCGCTAATTACACTAGCCGGTCGATTCGGCTCTAACTCAGTTGTGAAGTCAGCGTTGCGCAGTTACGGGGAATCTCATGTTGATTGGGGATTTATTGGGGGTTGGCAAGATGTAGGAAAATGCGGAGATTCTAAATATCGATTTTCTTCTTCTGATATTATTCTAAATATGGAATATTTTTTGTCCCCAAATTGGAGAATTTGACTTGCATTTTCGGGGAATTTGTTATATTGGTGTTGGCAACACTGCTCCCTAACTCCCTAAACGCTATTACACTGCCCGAGTAAGGGAGTTAGGGAGCTAAATAGACCGGGCCGCTCCGGTCACCCTAATTAGGGTACCTAACTCCCTAATTCTTATTACACCACCCTAAATCAGGACTTAGAGCCCTGAATACTGTGTAGTGTAATAAGCGCTTAACGCTGACAAATGCCAGTCGTCTAGTGCCTCTGGTCATATATGCACGCAGGTCATGAGCAATTCACACCTAGCCTTCTTAAAAACCATCAAAATTGTCTCGGATACTAAAGTGATACTCCATTTTTCAGCAGCACAAGTGGATCCACCACCGAGAAGCGTGAATGTGGCACTCGAAACTTCCTTTCTCTTCGACCCAAAAGATATTAACGACAACCAATTATTCGTTAACAATATCAAAGGATTCCTAGACAAGCTCTACAAGACTCTAGAGCCCGGAGATAACCAGAAACATTTAAGAGCGGAGGCCGAACTGCAGGGTAAAGAAGGCAGTTCCAATTTCATTGAAGTTTTAAGGAATATAGGAACTCATTTCTTGAAAATGCCTGGTGGGAAGATTAAAGAAGCAATCAATACTATACACGGTGAGGTTGCGAAGGTCGCTGACAATAAGAAAGGGCAGGCGAAGATCAAGGAGGTAGGTACTGGTTCTACACAAAGTAAAGTCAGGAGCATAGACAGTAAAAAAAGTGTCTGTACCTAATTGAAAAAAGAAACGCCTCCCGACTGTGGCTCATAGCTTCATATCAGCAATTTTACTAAACAGATGCTGTCTGACGCTGGTCTTCCAGTCGAAACTCGCATTTTAACAAAATGTACCCACAATTTTTAAACATAGGTTGAGTAACCAAGGATTAAAAAGCTAGCCCTAAGTCTGCATCATTGTGAACGGTGTGGAGTTGCATAGGGTGGACTCTTTTAGATATCTGGGGCACTTGGTGACGGACGATTTGAAGGACGACGCGGATATGGAGAGGGAGCGCAGAGCATTGTCGGTTCGGGCTAATATGTTGGCCCGCCGATTCTTCAGATGTGCAGCGGCGGTCAAAATAACGCTTTTTAAAGCATATTGCATGTCGCTGTATTCGGGGAGCTTGTGGTTCAGCTACACCCAAAAGGCCTACAATGCTCTGCGGTTCCAATATAACAACGCATTTAGAGTGCTGTTGCGTCTGCCTCGGTTCTGTAGCGCGTCAACTATGTTCGCTGAAGCACGTACCGACGGCTTCAATGCTGTGCGGCGTAAGAGAGCGGCCTCGCTGCTAAACAGACTCCGGGGCAGCCCCAACAGTATTCTACGTACTATAGCCGATAGGCATGATAGCCCGTTGGTGCGGTCGCTTGTCACCTGTACATTGGCGAAGTTATTAATTAAGTACTAACATAGGTTTAAGACTATTGTTACTAACCCAATGGATCCGTGTTATCTGAATAAAAATGTATTATTATTATTATAACATTTCAGATCATTCCAGATGAAAAATTGAAAACAATGATCAAGGACTCAATAAACGATTGGATGAAGAGTAAACCAGAAGAAATGAGACGGATAATCAACTCGACCATGACCGAAGACAGTCCGCTCCTTCAAACATTCGCGAAAAAGGTGAATACTTTTTACAACGACGAAGACGTCAAAAAACTTAATAAAATCTCGAAGAAATTCAGAAGAAACGTCGAAAATGACATAGACACCTCGAAAGTCATAAAAGAACTCGTCCACAACGCTATTTTTAAAAAGTATAACAGTTTAAACGAATCTGCCAAAGGAGCTCTATTGTCAGACTTAAAAATGTTTTCAGGCTTCCTCATAGCGAACAATATGTTCTCAGGGCTGAATGAGAATCTGTACGTTTTGACAAGAAGAAATCCACTAACTCAGGAAGACGATACAGCTGGTTTTAATGAGGCTGATATAACGTACAATGCGTTGAGAAGATCAATTGATAAAAAGTTGAGGGATGCCAGAGAGAAAAATGTTGAAAAAAAGAAAGAAGAAAAGAAAGATGGCGCGGGAAGCGGAATTGTTGTAGATAATGTTGAAGTTCTTGTAGAGCCACCCAAGAAACTTTAACAACTTTATTAAAAATCTATGAACGTATTTTGGTTTTTCAACTATAAAAAACTTTTTACAAAAAAATATAACCGACTTCCATTATGTTTTTTTTGGAAAAAGTTTTTTATTTTTCACTTTTAAGTGGTGATACTTGGACGACATCTTCGTCAACGCAGAAATTGAAATAAGCAAAAATGCTCATAACATAAAAACTAATGAACCAAACTGAATCAAATTTTTATGGGACCAAATGGCAAGTGTACCGCATTGAACTAAAAAAGAATCACACAAATCTGATGAGAAACCTCGGAGTAATCGGTGTCCTTTAAAAAAAAAATACCCGCCGAATTGAGAACTTCCTCCTTTTTTGGAAGTCGGTTAAAAAGTCAAATTATATATTTCAATTGAACTATTTACAGGCATTTTTAAGCACCAGGTGGCAGCACTGAGGCGTCAGGTCCAGGCACCTGTCAAAACGCTAATGTTTTCTGACATTTGTTAAATTGACATCAACTTGCACGTTTACGTCAAATTCACTTTTTAACCGACTTAAAAAAGGAGGAGGTTCTCAATTTGGCTATATTTTTTATGTTTGTTACCTCATAACTCCGTCATTTATGAACCGATTTGAAAAAATCATGTTTTGTGTGAAAGGATATACTTTGTGATTATCCCATATAAATTTTATCAAAATCGGTTTAGTAATATGACTTTTAAATCAAAATAGCTGAAATTCGTTTACTTAGACGACGTATTTTGTCATCCAAGTAAACGAAATTGCAGATTTTGCTTCGTGTGACTTGAAAAATAAAAAACTTTTTACCTAATTCAAAAAAATTCAAAAGTCGTTTATTCAAATTAGGCTTAGAGCCAGCACTTTTTGTACGTCAAGTTTTACAAAAGACATTCCCCCAAAACGCCCGCCCGTCACCACTTCCTAGTGTTTTAGCTGTGGAGAAGAAGTAGCCAACAAACACCCCAGCAATACATCTGTCTGTAAATAAAAAAATAAGAAACAATAGTATATGAACACATATAACATGTCCTATCATCATCATAACAGCCGAAAGACGTCGACTGCTGGACATAGGCCTCCCCCAAAAGGGGGGTTTGCCATAATCGCCGCGCTTGGCAGGCGGGTTGGCGATCGCAGTGTATGGTGTTGCATTTTACAGAGAACGCTGCTGCCCATTCTCCGGTGAGTCCCTTAGTCGCCTCTTACGACACCCACGGGAAGTCCTGTCCTATGCTAAGTACTTATTACTTATAGAGAAGGAACATGATAAATATGACATTGTCTTGCGTTCAACACAGCGACCAACTATTCTTATCTTTTAAATAATCATTAAATAATAGTTATGCCTTCGAACAGAGGTTAGATCTAACTTTAGCTTTAAATGAGTTAAAAGGCAGGTCAAGAAAAGATAGTGGAAGCTTATTGTATAAACGGATACCGAGCCCCACAAATGAGTCGTGGACCTTACGAAGTCGGTGGGAAGGAGCATGTAGCTTGTGCTTGTTTCTGGTGTTAAAGTTGTGGATGTCGCACGTTTTAGTGTATAAATGTATATTTTGCCTACTAAATAAAATGTTTGCAAAAATAAATTGAGATGCTACCGTGAGAATTCCAATCTCTTTGAAAATTTATCTTAATGAAACTCTTGATCCTTTTTTTTAAGGATGGGAAATCATCAACTGGGTGAAGTAGAAGGAAGTGTCAGACTCTTACTGACTAAAACCCATCCGTGTTCCTCCCTCTGTGTTCCTGGGCCGCAGTGACTCTGTCGAATAAATCCCGCAACCCCGGCGGGCATTGGCCCTAGCGGGCCCCGTCTTTTATGCTGACAGCTCTTTGAGGCGCGCGTGGAACACAGCGCGCCGTCGACCCGGGCCTGGGGGGCTATACTCTCTAACGAAATCCGTAGTTTCGGGCTTAGTTGCGGGCGGGCGTATTCTACTCCGTATCACCTAGACTTACGATTAGTCCCGAACCCGAACTGAGAATGAATGACAACACGATTTCACAGTAACTGTCAAATCGTGTTATCATTAGTTCTCAGTGGTTAGGTGATACGGAGTAGAATACGCCCGCCCGCAACTAATCCCGAAACTACGGATTTTGTTAGAGAGTAGCCCCCCAGATTTTGATCAGACGGCGAGCCACCCAATGCTCGCCGTCCGCAGGCCCGCGCCTACGGTGATCTTTATTATTTGTTCTTATAGCGGCGATAGAAATCACACTGAAAATTTCAACTGTCTACCTATTACGGTTCTTGAGATACAGCCCGCTGACAGACACGACGAACGGACAGCGGAGGCTTAGCAAGGACGGACGGACGGATGGATGGACGGAAAGCGGAGGCTTAGTAATAGGGTTCCGTTGGTTACCCTTGGGATACGGAACCCTAAACCCCAGCACGTTTGGTTTAAATTAACTGAAAAGAGCAAAGAAATGAAAATCCTTATTTATTCTTTTAAATACGATTATATTATTGCACGATACAAAAAGTAGTTTTTACATAAATACATTTTATTTTATTAAAATTATAATCTCATTTAATTATCTGGAATAACATAAAGCATTATTATTTTTTATTAAAGTTATTCAAAATTTTCAGAATTAAACGAAATAAAAATATAGGTACAGTAGTACCCAACTGATATGGCTTACCGATGTACCTGCGCAGAAGCGCTTGACCAATCGGCACGCTCCACGCAACGCGCTTCTTTTTCCTGTACCGCTATTGGTCGGCAGCTGCCGCCATGTTAGCGCGCGCCGCGTGGCATGCACGTGACGCACGACTGAGACGGAACTAACAGCTGCAGTGTATTATGAACCTTATAGTAGTGATCTAAGGTTGATTATAAGTTTGCTTTCTTTCGTTAATCTTCGGGGCCATACTTTCTTTTCTGTGCGAACGAAGTTCACGACGCTCCTTATCAGTTGGGTACTGTACAGGGTTATTTGTAAAACACTAATAACCTCCTAGGGAGTGAAAGAACACACGATTGTAATCAATTTTTACTTTAAGACCAGACCTGATAACTCCAAAAAATATCAGCGGTTTCATATACTCTCCCCCTTTTTTTAACCATGGGAAATCATCAAATGACTCCTCCCGCTCTGGGCGAAGCAGAAGAGAGTGTCAGACTCTTACTGACTAAAACCCATCCGTGTTCCTCCTAATGCCCGCCGCGTTCCAGGGCCGCGGTGCCTCTTTCGAACAAATTCCGCAACCCCGGCAGACTGACTTCCTAAGAGGTCAACAGAACTTTACAAATAACCCTGTATAATATACAAAATTCATTTAAAATACTGCTTACATGGACTGCACCTGTGTTTGCGCATACATTTGCGCACTAATATATGTCCCGCGCCGATGGCTACTTCGTGGAAAATGGCCACCATGGCCGTAATCGGTCAGGAGGATCACCACGTACTAACGCTGCGTCTACCAGTACAACTTTTCGACTTCATCGAATATCTGTTCTGCGAGCAATGTGATCGGTGTGTATAGGTAGACTGTAGCGCCATCTATATTGCCAACTACGACGTAAAAACCCTGCATCGCAGTATCAAAGTTTTCCGTGCAGTCTTAACATATACAACAGTCCAAATATCATCCATCGGGCAGTTGCCCACCGAACACAACACCCGTCTTGTTAGAGGATCCTCCCTTTTCAATGGAGGTTTGCGGGCCTTTACACGTAGATCCGCATAGGTCAATGCTCTCTTCGTAACTCTACTAGGAAGGGAACCGTGATGTTCACATGCTGAATACTTTTTCTGCGTTATAGTGTAAAATAGGAACCGGTCTATATGGGTCTATGGGCTGAGTGTGGTCCAGTATAGGCTCGGGTAGTTTCTCTTCTCTCCGCTTACCAATAGGGTAGCGTTTGGATTTTATGTTGAGATGGACCTGGAAATAGTAGAGAAAAGAGTTTTAAAAGATTCATGATCCTTACCTTAATATTACAAATGCGAAAGTAACTCTGTCTGTCTGTCGCGCTTTCACGCCAAAACTACTGAACCCATTTAAATGAAATTCGGTACCCAGATAGTCTAGAGCCTGAGAAAGGACATAGGCTACTTTTTATCCCGGGAGTACGTTCCCTAGGGACCACGCGGGCGAAGCCGCTGGCAGAAGCTAGTACAACATAAATGTATAGTAAAAGTTGTTCATTATGATGAGTATTTTTTTTTTTTGACGTTTGATGAATTTTATGTAATTATTTTTGGCTAATAATGAATTTAAATTGGTAATGGTTTTATATCTTATTGTGTTGTTGTATTTTTTTTACTTTTTTATTATTATTGTGATTTATATTAATTTAACTAGCTGACCTGCGTAACTTCGTCTGCGTCACAATTTTCATTACTGCTCCGCTCCTATTGGTCTTAGCGGGATGATATATAGCCTATAGCCTTCCTCGATAAATGGGCTATCCAAAAAGAATTTTTCAAATCGGACCAGTTGTTCCTGAGATTAGCGCGTTCAAGCAAACAAACAAACAAACTCTTCAGCTTTATATATTAGTACTAGCTTTTGCCCGCGACGTCGTACGCACATATCCTGTTTTTTCCCGTTCCCTTAGGAATTTCCCATTCCCGTATAGCCTATAGCCTTCCTCGACAAATGGGCTATCTAACACTGAAATAATTATTCAAATCGGTCCAGTAGTTCCTGAGATTAGCGCGTTCAAGCAAACAAACAAACAAACAAACTCTTCAGCTTTATATATTAGTATAGATTGAGATGATGATTTTGTTTTTCTTCAATCTTTTAATTAATCGATTTAATCTTTTTTTTGTTTATTTGTCTGCTTTTCCTTTTTTTTGTAACACATTCAGACAACATGTAAATTGTGATTGAATTGAATAAAGGAATGAAATGAAGTACAATGACCTTTTTCAGGTATTGACTTTATTCTGTTATACATTTAACCAACCACCAACTCAACTATTGACTTTAGCATCGTGTGTTTAAAGTTCATTTTGGAGTAACCATTTTTACTAACAGGTTCTAAAAAATTATGGGTTGTAAGTTTGCAATGGTTTTTGAACTTATTATTATTTTTTTGGTAACCAACGACGATACTTAAAATATACACTACACTACTACACTACACACACACCATCACACACACACACACAGACACACACCATTACACACACACACACACACACTACTTCACTATATTACTCAGTTACTGGGTTGTGGAGATTAGACGGGAAGTCGCTCCATGTAAAGTACCGCGGGTCTGAAAAGGCCACTTCAGTAGAATCATATTAGAATTAAAATATTAACCACACAATAATCTGTCAAATTTCATTTTCATCTTTATCGCTAACGCATTAGGTTCAAGGTTGATTGGGAAAATTTGACAGTGACGGGTAGCGTGATGTGCTTTCTGATTCTGCTAAAGTGGCCTTTTTATACACGCTGGTACAGTAGTACCCAACTGATATGGATATGGATGAATTTTCAAAGCGCGGGAAATGCTATTGACCAATCGGCACGCTCCACTAACCGCGCTTGTTATTCCCGTACCGCTATTGGTCGGCAGCTGCCGCCATGTTAGCGCGCGCCGCGTGGCATGCACGTGACGCGCGACTGAGACGGAACTAACAGCTGCAGTGTATTATGAACCTTATAGTAGTGATCTAAGGTTGATTGTAAGTTTTATCTTCGGGGCCATACTTTCTTTTCTGTGCGAACGAAGATCCACGACGCGCCTCATCAGTTGAGTACCACTGTTAGTCAGCTGCTTTCGGTTTGACTGGAAGCCGACTCCGACATATGCCAAGGCGAGCAGATTAATTAATATTACTGTAGTGGCATCAATTGTGATACCTCAAAATGACAACAACATTTATATTTTATGGCTTTGTTACCACGGAGGATCACTGACTCCTAAGGCACAGGTACATACACCTAGTTTAGGAGTCAGAGTATTTAAAATTACCTACAAGTGTTTCAAGCCTTGTTTTAGCCCTTATGAGAATTTATGTTATTTTTTTTTGGTGAAATAAATTATTATTATTATTATTAACTAAAAGAACCGCAACGCCATCTATCCAACAAGCAGCGAACTACTAACGAAATCCTGCATCGCGGTATCAGTTTTCCGTGCGATTTTGCATACATGGCGCCATTTTTGTCGTCTTACTACGGCAACCCACTTCATCTATTTAATGACTGCTACACATTCATTAAAAAAACTGGCCAAGTGCGAGTCGGACTCACGTTCAAAAGGTTCCGAACCAATTTCATTTTTTTAACATGTTATTTTAACACTACAGACTTCTAATAGGTTTTCCTGTAATCTTTAGGTATAAAACTATTATCTGAATTTTTTTCAAAATTTTAGGCTCAGTAGTTTCGGATATAATGGGGGAATGGTAATTTTTGGTCTAATTTCTTGAATAACTTCAAAACTATTTATATTAAAATTATGAAAAAAATATAATCAAAACTCTCACAATAAGCCCTTTCATTTGATATGTCACACGATACAGTTTGAAAAACTTTTTTTTTTCATTTTCTAGTTGCCCCCCAAAAGTGACCCCCATACTAAATAAATATTTTACACCTGAGTGATCCTATAAGGGTTCCGTTTTTTACGGATGTTCGGACCCTAAAATATATATATATATTATCCATTATAACGACGCATGACGTAGTTTGTAACATCCAGAAGCGTTTTTTACGTATACATTATTAACAGGGTATTTCATAATTCTAATGCATTATTTATTTTTATTGTACCTATCAGCTTCATGAATTATTTTAAAAATATAATCGCGCCTTGAGGTAGTTTATGTCGGGTACATTAAGTGGGACGCCTTTGTAAGACAACTAAAATGGTACCGTGTATACAACAGTCCGGATATCAACTATCGAGCACCAGCGCCACCAGCACTGGGTGTCTAACGCTCAGCAAATGCTGAGATGGCTACCCTTTCGGTATGGGCACGCTCAGCGCAATTATTGTGTACTCGTACCTACTATTATTTCTGTTCATTTTGTCTATGTTGCTGTGAGTTTGTGTCTATGCTGAATAAATGTTTTCTATTCTATTCTATTCTATCGGAAACAACAACCAGCCGGTCGGAGGATCCTTCCTTTTTAATGGAGGTTTGCGGGACTTTACTCTCTGTACTTCTTTCTATGCTATATTTACCTGTCTATTATGTTTGTACAAGTTGGATTGCTGAGAGAAAGTGGTCGGACAGTATTCGCAAATGAAGGGTCTTTCTCCGGTGTGCGAACGAATGTGGGACTCCAACTGGACTTTTGTCTGAAAACATTCATACAGAAAAACTTATTAAAATAAAAAGGGACCAAAGATCTGTGCGAGGCCCTAAAGGCCTCCTATCCCAGCATGTGTTGCGATATTAAATAAAAAAAATAACCACCACAGGACGCTCGGCAGATATGAAACATCTATGTTAATATTAGAATTCATAATTAATTTAAAAAAAAATATATATTAATTCCAAAATTCGCCGTCCGTAACAGACGGCGTAGCGGGAGCATCACGACATGACAGCGTCGTTTCCGTCACGGCATACGATTTGGTTTTACTGCACAGTCGCGCCAATAGATGTTTCACATCAAAACAATGTCACGTTGTTATCTGTATGGTGGTACCATAAAAGAATAATACCATCCCATCACTTCCCGTGGGTGTCGTAAGAGGCGACTAAGGGACTCCAGAGAATGGGCAGCAGCGTTCTCTGTAAAACTCAACACCATACACTGCGATTGCCAACCCGCCTGCCAAGCGTGGCGATTATGGCAAACCCCCCAAATGAAATGACAAGCACAACCAAAAAATTACCCCTAGTGCCCGGCAGCCCGTCTTGACTCCGATAGCGGTCAAGGTCACGGCGAGGTATGGGGTGCGAAGAATGTCACGTTGTATACTTTGGCAATCTTTACGAATTGTCAGAAGCTAGAAATTCTGACACCAGTCTTGCCAAGAAGTGCTGTGTAACCCAGTTACTGGGTTGTAGAGTTCAGATAGACAGTTCCTTCATGTAAAATACTGGTATTCATCTGAATCCGGTTTGACTGGAAGCCGACCCCAATATAGTTGGGAAAAGCAGGCAGACGAGTGAATAGAGATTTAGTGATATAGTGAATAGTTATATCTTGAATAAGTGAATACTGAAAAACGAATAGAGAAAAGTGAATAGTGATAATATAGTGAATAGTGATAATGTGGTGAATATAGTGATAATACAGTAAACTAGCTTCTGCCAGCGGCTTCGCCCGCGTGGTCCCTAGGGAACATAATCCTGGGATAAAAAGTAGCCTATGTCCTTTCTCAGGCTCTAGACTATATGTGTACGAAATTTCATTTAAATCGGTTCAGTAGTTTTGGCGTGAAAGCGCGACAGACAGACAGACACAGTTACTTCCGCATTTATGATATTATATTATAGTAAAGATTAGTTATTCAGTTAATGGGTTGTGGAGGTCTGGTAGGCAGCCGCTCCACATAAAATACTGGTATTCAGCTAAATCCGGCTTGACTGGAAGCCGACCCCAATATAGTTGGGAAAAGGCTAGGCAGATGATGATTATAGTAAAGATTAGTAAGGATAGTGAATAGTTATAGGGATAAATAAACAATACTCACAGGAAATCCTTTACCACAATGATGGCACATCTTATTATTCGGCCTCCCTTTGTGAACATTCCGTATGTGCTGGTCCAGACCTACTCGGTTTTTAGAAGGCTGAAACGAACAAAAACCTTAAAAAAAGTTCATCATTCAGCCGAAACACGTCCACTGCTGGACGAGACTCCGTTAGATTGTAATAAATATGACGGCGCATCCGTCAACGTCAAACGTCAGGTTGACTTTAGCTGTCAAAGTCAGCCTAGCGAAGCGTCATTGTCGATGATTGTGAGGGCGGCCATCTTGACACTGTTGTTCGAGACGGCGCCCGCGCACCACACTTGTGACGAATCGCTTTGCATCCGAGTGATAGTTTAATCTAGTGAATTAAATGAGTTCTGATGAAGGCCCTTCTGCCCCTTCAAATATTTATTAGATTTTAATTTCTCAATATATTATGAAAAAGTCGTATTGTGTACAATAAATCCCACCCAAGTTCAGAAGCTTCTAATATATCCGTAGTTAATTAAGAAAACATATTTTATAATTTCATGCGATATTTTACAATCTTACGGCGATTTTCCGGTGACGTATAATAAACGCAATACTTCTTAAGGGATTACTACGGGACCAACACTGAATTCGCTAAAAAAAATCAGCTGTTCAGCCTATTGTCATAGTTTTTATACGAGCAATCTATGGGTCAACTACACTAAAAGATCGCTGGATGTCCTGCGCGTTCAACATAATAATGCTTTCAGGATGTTGTTGCGACTGCCCCGCTTCTGTAGCGCCTCTGGAATGTTTACCGAGACCCACACAGACGGCTTTAAAGCCATACTACGTAAAAAAACTGCTTCGCTGCTCTGCAGAGTGCGGAGTAGTCGCAACTATATCCTGAGAGCTGTGGCGGAGAGCTATACGCCAAATATTAGGCATTTTGAGAGGAGGTTGATTAGGTAGGAATCATTTTCCTGCCTGGTCATCCGTTGTTTTACAATACATGTTACATGTTCTACAATTTCTATATCAATGTTTTCTAACACTAGAATATAAGATGTTTGAAATACTAACAAAATAAGAATCACCGTAGTCCGAAATAAACGAATTTTAATTTAATTTAATTTAATTTTAATTTAATAAGAACATTTTGCCAAGTTATTTCTTTCGCGATTTCAGTGTTGGTCGCATAGTAAAAGTTGTTCGTAATTGATAGTAAAATTACCCCTTCTGTTACATGTTGTTTATCAGTATTATTTATGATGGTAATTTTTAGGGATCCGTACCAAAATCGTAAAAAGGAACCCTTATGGTGTGACTAAGTCTGTCACAGCTGGATATCTCAAGAACTAACTAAAGCTATCAACTTGACATCTACATCTACACTAATATTATAAAGAGGAAAGATTTGTTTGTTTGTTTGTTTGAATTGAATAGGCTCCGAAACTACTAGACCGATTTGAAAAATTCTTTTAGCATTGGATAGCTACATTATCAGGGAGTAATATAGGCTATATATTATCCCCGTATTCCCACGGGAACGGGAACTACGCGGGTGAAACTGCGTGACGTCCACTAGTTTGTTCAACTATTTTGCAAATCCTTACTAATATTATAAATGCGAAAGTAACTGTCTGTCTGTCTGTCGCGCTTTCACGCCAAAACTACTGAACCGATTTAAATGAAATTTGGTACAGAGATAGTCTAGAGCCCGAGAAAGGACATAGGCTACTTTTTATCCCGGGAGTATGTTCCCTAGGGACCACGCGGGCGAAGCCGCTGGCAGAAGCTAGTAAGAAATAAATAAAAATGTATATATTTTTTTGCAACAGCAACTGAAAGGGTTCTTAAAAATTTGAAGTGGGGCTACTAGGGCATGTCATATGATATATCATACGAAAGAGCGCTATTTGCACATTCTCAAACATTTTTTTTTTTTATTTAGGCCTCATTATTTTCGAATATATGCCTCGCCGATGAAAACACGAAACGTTTTAGGAACACATTCATAGTGCGTACAGCTAAGAAGTGGAATTCCCTGCCGGCGTCTGTGTTTCCTGATAGCTACAACCTGGGAGTCTTTAAGTCAAGAGTGAATGGGTTATTTCTAGGCAAGCGTGCTCCATCTGTGACCGCATCATCAGGTGAGATAGTCAAACGTATGCCTATAAATAGTAAAAAAATAAATATGATGGTACGGAACCCTCGGTGCGCGAGTCCGACTAGCACTTGGTCAGTTTTTCTTTAATGCACAAGCCTGAATGTCTCTTACAGCAGTATTTACATCATTACCATGCGGACGAAGTCACGGGTACAGCTATTTTTTAATCGTGTCGGTAGTAAGGTCTCATCGACCCCCACACACCTTAGTGTCAGAGTTTCTAAGCCGCCTCAAGGGCCTCTGACATGGTTTATTTGACGACCGCCATTTGACGGCCGAGACAACCGGCTTATACGTGCCTTCCGAAGCACGGAAACAAGCGGGTACAGCTGGTATAAATGGAGAGCCTGGTGTACCCTTAGCTTCAAGCAGATGGAGCACTGGTAAGTCTTATGCAAATGTTTCTCTTCGATATGATCTCTTAGTTTCGTTTTATCTGCAAACCGCTTGTTGCAGTGGTCGCAGATGAATCTGAAATTAAGTTTATTTTTTTATTTATACTGTACACAGGGTGATTTTTAGGGTTTCGAAGAAAAAACGGAACCCTTATAGGATCACTCGTGTGTCTGTCTGTCTGTCCGTCTGTCACAGCCAGTTTTCTCCGGATCCACTGGACCGATTCTGTTGAAATTTGGTACACATATGGACTTCTGTGACCCAAACACGGCCGTGTTACGTTAATTAAAATTTTAGTATGTGAGTCACTTCTGAGGGGGTCAAATTAGAAAATTAAAAAAAAAAAAAATTGAAAAATATCGTGTGACATATCAAATGAAAAGGCTTTCTGTAAGGGTTTTAATTATAGTTTTTTTTAATAATTTTAAAATAAATGGTTTTGAAGTTATTCAAGAAATTAAGACGAAAAATTACCATTCCCCCCTCTCATCTCTCTTAAAAAAAATAGAGACAGAATAGAATACAATAAAAAAAACCAAAGATAAAATATCTTTACCTATAGATTACAGGAAAACCTATAAGAAGTCTATATATAGTAATAAAATAACATGTTAACAAAAAAAAAAAGAATCGTTCGGAACCCTTTGCACGCGAGTCCGACTCGCACTTGGCCAGTTTTTTAACTGTGAATAGCCAAATCCGAAACTATGAGGAATATCGAAAAACACTTAAGGAGGCTCGAGCCCGATCTTGATCAAAACTATAACTGCATCATTGGATTTTGATGAAAACTAAAATGCATCGTTGGATTTTGATGAAAAGTAAAACTGCATCATTGGATTTTGATGAAAAGTAAAACTGCATCATTGGATTTTGATGAAAACTAAAACTGCATCATTGGATTTTGATGAAAACTAAAAGGCATCGTTGGATTTTGATTTAAACTAAAATGCATCGTTGGATTTTGATGAAAACTAAAACTGCATCATTGGATTTTGATGAAAACTAAAAGGCATCGTTGGATTTTGATTTAAACTAAAATGCATCGTTGGATTTTGATGAAAAATAAACTGCATCATTGGATTTTGATTTAAACTAAAATGCATCGTTGGATTTTGATGAAAACTAAAAGGCATCGTTGGATTTTGATTTAAACTAAAATGCATCATTGGATTTTGATGAAAACTAAAACTGCATCATTGGATTTTGATTTAAACTAAAATGCATCGTTGGATTTTGATGAAAACTAAAACTGCATCATTGGATTTTGATGAAAACTAAAAGGCATCTTTGGATTTTGATATAAACTAAAATGCATCGTTGGATTTTGATGAAAACTAAAAGGCATCGTTGGATTTTAATTTAAACTAAAATGCATCGTTGGATTTTGATGAAAAGTAAAACTGCATCATTGGATTTTGATGAAAACTAAAACTGCATCATTGGATTTTGATGAAAACTAAAACTGCATCATTGGATTTTGATGAAAACTAAAACTGCATCATTGGATTTTGATGAAAACTAAAACTGCATCATTGGATTTTGATGAAAACTAAAACTGCATCATTGGATTTTGATTTAAACTAAAATTCATCATTGGATTTTGATGAAAACTAAAAGGCATCGTTGGATTTTGATGAAAACTAAAACTGCATCATTGGATTTTGATGAAAACTAAAATGCATCGTTGGATTTTGATGAAAACTAAAACTGCATCATTGGATTTTGATGAAAACTAAAAGGCATCGTTGGATTTTGATGAAAACTAAAACTGCATCATTGGATTTTGATGAAAACTAAAATGCATCGTTGGATTTTGATGAAAAGTAAAACTGCATCATTGGATTTTGATTGTGGAGTAGGCTCTGTGTAGTGTGCTATGAAATCAAACAACTGTTCACCGTATAACGTATATTATATGTGTCACTGATAATGGGATACACAACAGTTCCGAACCGCGGTACAGAGCCTACTGGCTCAGGCTACCAATGCAATGTGCAACGTATGCACGTTGCGTCCCTTACAACCATCCCCCCCCTTAAGGGAAGGAAAAAAATTACATTACAAAAAGTTATAATATTAAAAAGTTACAACATAGTATAATTACTACTACATATTCGTACTATTGAAATGTTTACGAGAAACGGAAATTAATGGTTGTTTTGGTTGACTACTACAACTTCTTCTTTGCTTACTGCTTTACCCATTGTATAGTTTGGACAATGTTCGAAATTGTAATGAAACATTATTTTGATACTTATTTTCGTTTCTCGCAAATATTTCCTAATCATGAACTTACAGCGTTTTGTTTAATTAACATTTTCATAAATGACAATCTAAGCAATTTGCAACCTAGCACTAGGGATGTGCAACAAACAAAATGGTTAGGGATTTATGTTACATGTTTTTATGACATTTTTATACTTAACTAACTTATTCTTAGGATACAACAATTCCAATTAAAATAATATACGTTGTAAATGTATTTTATAGTTTATATTTTGATTTACCTAGTTCTGTCGAGCCCTACGAGTACGACATGCATCTTGGGATCAGTTTAAACTGCACGACAGAACAAATCTATAAACAAAAACGTTCGGGACGTTTTACAGTACGTCCACTTTTTGTACACCTTAACGGAGCATCCCTACTGGACTCATTTACATTGTTTTCTTTTCTGTGTGTATGCATATTTTTACTTAAAGGTATGTCATGTGTATGATTTGTTTGTGCATCCGTTATATTATTATTTAACAAATAAGCTGGTTTTAGCCTATCGATCGACACACGAACTGTTTTCTCGTTTTTCTGAATTGTATAAACCTTGGAATTTCTCTCTAGGACGCGATATGGGCCATCGTATGGTGGCTGCAAAGGTTTCCGCACAAAATCGTTTCTTAAAAAGACGTGACTGCAAGAATTGAGATCTGGGTGCACAAATAAGGTCTTAGAACTTGGGTGTTTATCTGCTAATGGTTTTAGGTTCCTTATCTTATCACGAATTTGCCTAACATAGCCTTCATCTGTTGTTATTTGCGTTGTATGGCTATAGAAATCCCCTGGTAAACGCAAGCTTTGACCATACGTCATTTGTGCGGCGCATGCTCCATTATTGTTACGTAAGGCTATCCTTAACCCTAGCAATACTGTTGGCAATTCAGTTATCCAGGATGACGTTGATGTTAATCGGGCCATTAAGGCCGCTTTTAGTGAACGGTGCCACCTTTCTACTACTCCGTTGCTTTGTGGGTGGTAAGCGGTTGTTCTTAATTTTTGTATACCCATTACTTTCATAAGCTCATTGAATAAACTGCTCTCAAATTTTTTACCTTGATCGCTAGTTAATTTCAGCGGGCATCCGAAACGCGCGATCCAGCCCTCATAAACTACTTTGGCAATCGTTTCTGCGGTAATATCTTAAATCGGAAATGCCTCTGGCCACCTGGTGCGCCTATCTATAAGTGTCACGCAGTATCGGTAGCCATCCGATGTTGTTTGGAGTGGCCCTATAATATCAACATGGGCATGTTCAAACCTATCGCAGTCAGGAAATTGTTGGATGTCTGATACGGTATGCCTACTAATTTTTGCTTTCTGGCAAGAAATACAAGATTTGGACCAATTTCCTACGTCCTTATTCATTGAGGGCCAAAAATATTTTTCTTGAACCAGCCTGCGCGTTGTTCTAATGCTTGGGTGGCTCAAGTTATGAATGTGCTCAAAGGCTATTCTGCGAAACTGTTCTGGTAGATAAGGCCTGGCGTGGGTCGTTGATACCTCACAAAATACAGGGCTGTCGCATATTGGCAAACTAAGTTGCTTGATTTGTATGTTAGTATTTTTATGGCAATTTTGTAAGTATGAATCTAATTTTTGTGCTTCGCTGAGCTCGTTATATTCTATATAGGACGGACAGTCAATCGTCGAGACCCTGGATAAGGTGTCTGCAACGATATTTTCTTCTCCTGTTATGTGTCTTATGTCCGTGGTAAATTCGCTGATGAAAGCTAAGTGGCGAATTCTGCGTTGCGATTCCTGATCAGAGTTTACTGTTTTGAATGCGTACATAAGTGCCTTGTGGTCTGTATATATTATTAGGGAGCGGCCTTCTACTAAAGTACGAAAGTGTTTTAACGCTAAATATATTGCTAATAATTCACGATCGTATGTAGAATATTTTTGTTGGGTTTCTGTTAATGCCTTGGAAAAATAACCAAGTGGATTCCAAGTATTATTAATACGTTGTTGTAACACTGCCCCAACACAAGTATTTGATGCGTCAGACATTATTGCATATGGCACATCGTCGCACGGATATGATAACGTGACTGCAGTTTGCAAATCTTGCTTGCATTGCGAAAAGGCGTCCTCTGATACTGTAGTCCACTCAATGCGAGTTTTATCTTTTTTTTTCGCATTGTGTAAGTATGAATGTAAAATACTTTGATGTTTTACAGCGTTAGGTATGTGGGACCTATAAAAATTTACCATACCTAAGAAGCGTCTTAATTGCTCTATGTTTTCTGGTTTTGGGAATTTACTAATGGCATCAACCTTTTCATTTAATGGCCTTATACCGTCCCTGGATACCTCATAACCTAAGAAGTCAATGCTATTTTTTTTAAACGCACATTTATCTATATTTATAGTTATACCGAACTCTTCGAATCGCTCGCATATTTTGTGGAGGTGTGCCCTATGTATGGCTTCGCTGGTACTTCCTATGATGACGTCATCTAAATACGAAAATAGACTGGATGTCTGTATGTTACCATTATCATCCTGCATGGAGATACTATCTAGGCCTTGTAGAACCGTATGGTTCATGAAGCGTTGGAATGTTTGGGCGGCATTACGTAACCCAAATGTCATACGACAAAACTCAAATAGCCCGAATGGTGTTATTATTGCCGTCTTTTCGATATCATCAGGTTTGACCGCAATCGCATGATACGCCCGACGAATATCTAATTTTGAAAAAATTGTCTTACCTGACAGCATGTACGTGAAGTCATGAAGCCGTGGGTTCGGATAACGGTCGGGTTTTGTTATGGCGTTGAGGCTCCTATAATCGCCGCATGGCCGTAACTCACCGTTTTTCTTAATGACCACATGCAAGGGGCTTGCCCATGGTGATTTAGAGGGGCGGCATATGCCTAATTCTTGCATGACCCTGAATTCTTCCTTGACCTTCTTGTATCGATCAGGCGGCAGCCTCCGTGCACGGGGGGACCCTCGGTCTCTATATGGTGGTAAATAGCATGATTAAGATTTTCTTTATAACAGCTAGGCTTGGTAATATTTGGAAAACGAGACAACAGTTCGTACATTGGATGATGGTCATCTATAGTTTTTACTATATGTGTTTCATCAAAGTTTACGATAGACGCTACAGTACATAAATTAGATGACTTGTCGACCAATTTTCGTGCCTTTATGTCTACTAACAAATTAAAATACCCTAAGAAATCGGCTCCCAAAATTGGTTGTTTAACATCGGCTACAATAAAGTTCCATCGAAATGTACGCCGTAACTTAAAATCTAATAATAAAGATATGGTACCGTACGTTTTTATGACACTTCCGTTTGCCGCGTAGAGTTTATAATCTTCGCACACATTCATGTTAGCCTTCTTGTTTAGGAGGCAAACGGAGACGTTCGCACCTGTGTCCACCAAGAAGCGTAGACCACTTTTGGAGTCAGTCACGCTAAGGCGGTATGATCCGGATATAGTGCATACATCCGCCGCTGGCTGCACCCGGTTTAGTTTTCCGGCGTTTTGCCCTTCCACGTGCACGGACTGGCACATTTGTGAGCGCGTTCCTTAAAATTGTAATGGTAGTAGCATAGACCATTGTTGCCAGCAGCGTCTGCTCGTTGTGTAGTGCGCGATCTCCAGTTCGACTTTCCTCTTCTAGCATATCCACCTCGTCCATTGGCATACCTTTGTTTTTGTGAATCCTGGAACCTTTCGAATTGTGCCGTGAGTTTGGCTATTTGCTCGCCTACATCTGCTGACGTCGACGGCGCTGCTACTTCAAGCACCTCCTTTGATCGTATGCTTTCCAAAATTTTGTCGGCCGCCCGCGCGTTATCTTCCAGATCTTTCACTCCAGTGACTGCCAGAAGTCCTTTCACTGATGCGGGAAGTTGCCTCGCCCATAACTTTGCTAATGTTGCCTCCTCAACTTTGCCACGAGATAGATCGCGCATGCGCCTTAGCAATTGTGTTGGTTTGCTGTCGTTTAACTCAAGGTTCAGCAACTTCTCGAACAGCTGGTTGTCACTGTCTTCATATGCGGCGATGAGACGTGTCTTGATGGCGTTAAACTTTCCGGTCTCCGGAGGATCGCGTAGGATATCGCTCACTTGTTCAAGGACATTCTTGTCAAGTCTGCCAACAACCATATTAAATTTTGCCTCATCGCTAAGTTTTTGTGGCGCGAGGATTGCTTCTGTCTGAGCAAACCATAGTGTCGATTTATCACACCAGAAATCCGACAGCCGGTTGCCGACCGCTATGGCTGCTATCTCCTTATCGTGCGACTGCTCCCCCTGCGCCGGGTGTGCCGACACTTGTACCGGATACATTTATATAATGAAAAGGTCGCACTCTTTACAACACTGCAAAAGTTCACAACGGTTCTCGGGGTCACCACTGTGGAGTAGGCTCTGCGTAGTGTGCTATGAAATCAAACAACTGTTCACCGTATAACGTATATTATATGTGTCACTGATAATGGGATACACAACAGTTCCGAACCGCGGTACAGAGCCTACTGGCTCAGGCTACCAATGCAATGTGCAACGTATGCACGTTGCGTCCCTTACATATTAAACTAGCTGACCCGCGCAACTTCGTCTGCGTCACAATTTTCATTACTGCTCCGCTCCTATTGGTCTTAGCGTGATGATATATAGCCTATAGCCTTCCTCGATAAATGGGCTATCTAACACTGAAAGATTTTTTCAAATCGGACCAGTAGTTCCTGAGATTAGCGCGTTCAAGCAAACACACAAACAAACAAACAAACAAACTCTTCAGCTTTATATATTAGTATAGATTATGCGCAAGTTTCAAACAATCTCGCATCGCTCGCCATAGTGCACTGCTTTGTAAAAACAACTTTAAGCGATCCGTGTAAGGTTGAATTTGCAAAAACAATTGTTTATAGTATAACTACACACAACTCACACATGACACTTGATACATGTCAGTTTTTGACGACAGTTTCGAGTGTGGCATTTGTTCGAGACTGTGCATCTTGGGTTTATTATATATCAATGATTATTTCAGACAAATAGTCCATTTGTTAGTCACAAAAATATCTTACAAACTACGAGTATGTTAGTAGACACACACATGTAACATGGGATAAGGGCAGGTAGATGATGGTTATAATATTACTAGCTGACCCGCGCAACTTCGTCTGCGTCACAATTTTCATCTATAATATAACTCCTACCCTACTCCTACCCTACTCCTATCCTACTCCTATCCTACTCCTACCCTACTCCTACCCTACTCCTACCCTACTCCTACCCTACTCCTACCCTACTCCTATCCTACTCCTACCCTACTCCTACCCTACTCCTACCCTACTCCTATCCTACTCCTACACTACTCCTACCGCCTATTTTTTTTTATTTTTTTATTATGAAAAATAGATGTTGGCCGATTCTCATACCTACCGAATACACACACAAAATTTCCTCAAAATCGGTCAAGCCGTTTCGGAGGAGTATGGCAACGAAAACTGTGACACGAGAATTTTATATATTAGATATAAATATAATATATAATAAGTAGGATAGTAAGATGTGTAAACGCAATACCTGTTAAGGGGTAATTGTAACCATCATTATGAACAAATTTTACTATGCGCGCATAATTGTATGGCGCAGGCGATTTCTTTTCCGCGATTTCGTTTTGGTCCCATTGTAAAAGTTGTTCATAATGATGAGTACAATGACCCCTTTTCAGTTACTGCATTTATTCTGATACGCGTTGTACATATACAGAATGAAATTTTTAAATGTACCTGGACGGCCAAGTTCAGAATTATGAAGAATATCGAAAAACACTGAAAAGGAGTTTCGAGCCTGATTTTGATAAAAAAAAAACTTGAGAGGTGTCAAGACACACCTCTATGGAACGAATTTCCTTTCGATTAATTAGTGAAGGAATTGTAAAAAAAAAAATATTAAAAATTATTAATTTTATTTTTTTTAAGTTATAATAATATTTTTTTTATTATTAGGCTCAATTTGAGTAATAATTGGCTTGTCAAAATAACTGGCTTGCTTTCTATGAGAGAGAGAGAGAGACAGACAGAGAAACACGCGCACGTCGCACGGCTTACAACTATAGCAAAAAGTGTCTTTACAACTTTTGGTCTTAATTTTTCCGTCTAGCCCCCTTTCACAACGCGCGGTAAGGAACTTCGTTCCAAAATAAAAACTGCATCATTAGATTTTTGAAAAATCGTTATTCCTGTCAATCCTGCAATCCAATGATGCAGTTTCAAACATTTTTGTAAAAACTCCTGTATTTAAATAATTCTAATTCCTTTCATGCCGTATGGTGTCGGCCGGTACCGTATGGTGCCGTAAAAGAATAATACCATCCCATCACTTCCCGTGGGTGTCGTAAGAGGCGACTAAGGGACTCGCCAGAGAATGGGCAGCAGCGTTCTCTGTAAAAATCAACACCATACACTGCGATCGCCAACCCGCCTGCCAAGCGTGGCGATTACGGCAACCCCCCCCCCTTTTGGGGGAGGCCTATGTCCAGCAGTGGATGTCTTTCGGCTGATATGATGAATTCTTTTCTTATAATTCTTTCCCTATCTTTCCAGAACCAGGCCAAGCTCCGCTGCCACATGCTAGCTCTCCACAGTTCACAATCCGCCTACAAATGTAACACTTGTGGCGCTCGCTTCAGTTGGCTGTCCTGCCTATCGAGACACAACAAGAAACTACATGCCAACGTGAACACTATCCCCAATAGATAAGATTCATATTCACTTGTTAGCTGTACACACTTAGGGTTGCGGAATTTGTTCGAAAGAGTCATCGCGGCCCTGTGCAAAGGGCATTAGGAGGAACACGGATGGGTTTTAGTCGGTAAGAGTCTGACACTCCCTTCTGCTCCGCGCAGAGCGGGGGGAGTCGTTTGGTGATCTACCATCCTTTGGAAAAAAAAGCCTTACACACATAAAGGGAACAATGTTCTAACAAATTTATGATTTAATGTTTTTACCACTTATGACTATCGTCTTACTTCAATGTTTTTACCACTTTTGACAATCGAATTATTGCAATGGTTTTACTATTTGTGTCAATCGACTTACTTCAATGTTTTTACCACTTTTGATAATCGAATTATTTCAATATTTTTACCACTTTTGACAATCGACTTGTTTCAGTGTTTTTATCACTTTTGACAATCGACTTATTTCAATGTTTTTACCACTTTTGACAAGCGACTTATGTCAATGTTTTTACCATTTTTTACAATCGACTTATTTCAAGGTTTTTACCATTTTTTACAATCGACTTATTTCAATGTTTTTACCATTTTTGACAATCTACTTATTTCAATGTTTTATCACTTTTGACAATCGACTTATTTCAATGTTTGTACCACTTTTGACAATCGACTTATTACAGTTTTTCAATTCGAACCTGTTGTTCCTGAATAGAGAATGTTGGTAAGCGAGGATGTGGTCGAAGATGGAGCACGTTTGCCTGGAAGTAACCTATTCACTCTTGACTTAAAGACTCCCAGGTTGTAGCTATCAGGAAACACAGACTCCGGCAGGGAATTCCACTCCTTAGCTGTACGCACTATGAATGTGTTCCCAAAACGTTTTGTGCGTGCATTTTCTGTACTTACGATTGCAAATATGAGTACTATGTAGGTCGTTATCTTACGGGTTCATTTCATGATTGTCTGGCAGATTGAATACACTATACGGCCTACCCAAATGTCCTTACTTTGGTATTGTTCGTCGAAACGTAGAGCTCCTCAACGTTCTGAGTTGAGTTACACGATAAGGCGCCATTCATTTATTACTATTTTCACTAGTTTTTGCCTCCCCCCCCCCCCTATTATAAGAAAAAATAAGAACAGGCCGACCCCCTCCCCCCTGTTAATATATATTACGTAAGAGTCTAAAGGAAAATACGGGCCAAGTGCGAGTCGGCGAGTCCGACTCGCACTTGGACCGTTTTTTGCACGCGTGCAAAGGGTTCCGAACGAGTTTTTTTTAACATGTTGTTTTAACACTACAGACTTCTAATAGCTTTTTCTGTAATCTTTAGGTAAAGATCTATTATTTATTTTTTTTCAAAATTTTAGGCTGTTTCGTAGATAATGGGGGGGTCATTTTTCGTCTAATTTCTTGAATAACTTCAAAACCATTTATTTTAAAATTATGAAAAAGAAATATAATTAAAACCCTCACATGAAGCCCTTTCATTTTATATGTTACACGATATTGTACAAAAAACTTTTTTTTTAAATTTTCTAGTTTAACCACTAAAAGTGACACCCATACTAAACATTTAATAATTTACGTAACTCGTCCGTGTTTGGGTCACAGAATTCCATATGTGTACCAAATTTCAACAGAGTCAGTCCAGTGGATCCGGAGAAAACTGGCTGTGACAGACGGCCAGACAGACAGACAGACATCCGAGTGATCCTATAAGGGTTCCGTTTTTTGTTCGGAACCCTAAAAAGTAAGATGGTTGACCCCCCTCCCCCCCTAAATCGTCTTACGTAATAAATGAATGGCCCCTAACTGACAAATGCTTGCACTGTCACTCAAATCTATGTGGCTCTTTCTTCAGAAGATCACCTTAGACATCAACATGCATGGTTCTCTTGAAAAGTCACAATGCGAGGTTTGGCTCTTGCCTGTTTCCTCCTCCAATATTGCACCGATTTAAAAGATATTTCATAAACTAAATAAGAAGGATGTATACTGTGTCTCTATGTTTTCCGATTTTTGACGATATATTTTCCGTACAAGCACTAGAGCCCTCAAATATGCTCAAAAATGTCTGATAAACCGCTGTCAACAGAGCCCTAGTGTACAAATTTGGTAACTATTAATGAAAAAAGATCCAGAAGAAAAACATGACAGACAGACGGACGGACGAACGGACAACAAAGTGATCCTATAAGGGTTCCGTTTTTTCCTTTTGAGGTACGGAACCCTAAAAATTCACCCTGAATATTACAGGGCTTGTACAAATGTTTCATAATAACTAACTAGTAATCAAAGTATGTAATGTATTATAAATTATCAAGAAGTTTGTATGATGTATTATAAATTATCAAGAAGTGTGTATGATGTATTATAAATTATCAAGAAGTGTGTATAATGTATTATAAATTATCAAGAAGTGTTTTTGATTGTAAATAAATGTATTTTGATACCTATATGAGTAAAGTGAAGTGTGTTCAAACTTTTAATATTGGTTTTATTTTTTTACTTTTGTAATATCTACTAGCTTCCGCCCGCGTATGATTGGTATTTCCCTCCTTTATAAATTACTAGCACTTCGCCCGCGACTTCGTTCGCGCGAGTTTCGTATTGCGATTTTCGTAAGGATCTGAATTTTTTCTAGTTATAAATACAGCCTATGTTACTCAGGGATAATGTAGCATTCTAATGGTGAAAGAAATTTTGAAATCTGTCTTGCAGTTTTTAAGTTTATTTGTTACAAACATACAAATATTTCCTCTTTATAATATTAAGTGTAGATAGCCTAAAGCCTGTCATTTGTAGATCTTTGGCAGTCGTTACGGATTTTCAGAAGCCAGTAAATCTGACTCCAGACTTGCCAAAAGTACCGTGTTACCCAGTTAATGGGTTGTGGAGGTCTGGTAGGCAGCCGCTCCACGTAAAATACTGGTATTCAGCTAAATTCGGTTTGACTGGAAGCCGACCCCAATATAGGCAGATGATGACAAATGATAACCTATGTTTTATTCTGATGGCGATAATCTACGTCAGTTTTTTTTTACTATTTATAGGTACGCATTTGACCACTATCTCACCTGATGGTAAGCGATGATGTGGTCGAAGATGGAGCACGCTTGCCTAGAAGTAACCTATTCACTCTTGACTTAAAGACTCCCAGGTTGTAGCTATCAGGAAACACAGACTCCGGCAGGGAATTCCACTCCTTAGCTGTACGCACTATGAATGTGTTCCCAAAACGTCTGTTGGTAGTGTGATAGCCTTGGTCCTGCTCCTCCGGTCATGTAGGGTTATCGTCCCTGAGGAAAATGGGAGTGATGTAAGAGAGACTGCACAGGACTGCACCTATGTCTACGCGCACACATGTGCACTTTTTTTATTTGTGATGGGTTTGCTCTTGACTCTAGTCTAGGTCAGAGATGACAGAGACAAAGTCTACGATGGAGCGAGCTTACCCAGAAGGAGCCTGTTCACTCTAACTTTGAAGAGATTAGGGTTGTAAGCGTTTGGAAACACAGACGCAGGCAGAGAGTTCCATTCTTTTGCTGTGCGCATTATAAAAGACGTTTGGAAACGCGTAGTGCGAATTGGTGGAGCAACAAGGTAGGGATGGTAAGGTACGGTGTGCGTCTGGATGTCCGATGGTAGAAGGGGACCGGTGATGAGGTCGTGGAGTTCTCGGGCACACTCACCGAAGTACAATCTGTAGAAGACCGACAAGCAGGCAACCTTACGGCGATGAGCCAAGCTATGTAGCTTGGCATCCACCAATTTTACGTCACCTATAATATGTCCCGCGCCGGTGGCTATTCTGGGGCGTTCAAGTATTACGTAAGCAGAATAATAGCCATTTTAACCCCCCCCCCTCCCTTTGTCAGCGATAGTAATCAAAGCTCTTACCCCTCCCTCCAATGCTTACGTATGCATTGGTATAGGTTTTACTCGCGCGAGTCCCTATTTCCCCCACTTCTGTTATTTCTTACTAAACATCGCGTGAGAGTAAAAACTAGCCATAATTATGTCAAATTGAAATCTACTAAGATTTGCAAACAAAACTGGAAGTAAATATTGCTGACGTTATGACCATTTAAACCCCCCGTCCCCCGTGTCATCAAAAATAAGTATAGTAAAGACCCCCCACCCCCTACGGCCCCTCTCATTTGAGATTGGCCGCTACGGCCGAAATCGGTCAGGAGGACTATATAACATATATATAATCTACGTCAGCTTTATTTCCCGCGGCTTCCCTCGCTCATAAAGCTTTTGACGAGAAGAAAAATGTAGTAAATAAAATTCAACTAAAACCAATGTACCTAAATACAACAAAAACGATTACTTAATAAATTGAACCATTAGTTTAAGCAGTAGTTTGTTCGTTTACCTAGTATTTGTTTGTATAAAAATTCTTCATTCACATCAAGATTGTTTTATCATCATCATCATATCAGCCGAAAGACGTCCACTGCTGGACATAGGCCTCCCCCAAGCGTCGCCACAACGACCGGTCCTGTGCGTCTCGCATCTATCGGCTACCCGCGACCTTCATCAGGTCATCGGTCCACCTTGTGGGAGTTCTTCCAACGTTGCGTCTTCCGGTTCGCGGTCCAAGATTGTTTACTTGTATTTAACTGGACTGTACAAGTGTACATCCATAGGTCGTTAGTTCATCCGGCTCGAAGGACTTTAGGACTCGAACGACTGAAGGACGCTCTCAGAGACAGTTAACGGTCAGTTACCGTACTAAGTCCTCCATATTCTACCGTCACATGAGCATGCAAATTACATTAAATTTGAAATTAAAATAAATTAAATGAAACATTGTATGTTGTGAGGTTGAAGATAAATCCGATAATACTATTTGCGCGACCTGAGAATCGAACCCGAAATCCACGGTGCTCCTTTGGTTTACGTGTTATGTAGTAGGTAATCTGTGCTTTGGTTTCGAGGCCGCATCCTAAATAATAACAAATATAATAATAGTCGCCGATAGTCGTGACGGCCAATGGCATAATTGCCAAGAGCCTTTTTTTTTAACGGGGGGTTACTGACTAAAACCACCCCGGTGTTCCATCTCTCACCCACGCCGGGGATCGCGGGAAATTGCGACTTCCGTAATCCCCGGCTGGTGCCGGCCCGCCATTGCGGGCCACCTCGGGTCAGCGGGGGGAGTGAGGTATTTGACTCCCCCCGCGACGTCAGAGAGGGGCAACGGGAACTCCACGCGCCGCCACCTCGGGTCCGGATGAATGGAGGGCGACGGACATCCCCAAGTCCGCCGCCCCTGTACCCAGTTAGGGGGGCCGGAAGAGGGCAGCGTGTGCGTCTGCTGCGGGCCGGGAGGGAGGTCGAGATCTCCCTCTCCCTTTCCGCAGCCTCCTTCTGCGCGATAACTGTTTCGCAGAAGGAGACCACCGCGTCCCAGGACTCCTAGCCGTCAACCATATTATAGCACGAACTAATTGCCAAGAGCCTCGAACAACATCTAAGAAGGCTCTCGTTGGGCAGTTGGATCAAGGGCTTGATCCAGAAAGCAGTACTCCTGGACACGGCGCGTATAGTGAGGAGGTTCCTTTCTCGAGAGCCCTGACCACCGGTAGCTTGGACCCTGTTCCCAATACCGGTGGGCTACTATTTTTTATATTTTTAAATGTTTTTTTTTTATAGAAATATTTATAAACTAGCTGACCCGCGCAACTTCGTCTGCGTCACAATTTTCATTACTGCTCGGCTCCTATTGGTCTTAGCGCGATGATATAATAGCCTATAGCCTTCCTCGATAAATGGGCTATCCAACACTGAAAGAATTTTTCAAATCGGACCAGTAGTTTCGGAGCCTATTCAATTCAAACAAACAAACAAACAAATCTTTCCTCTTTATAATATTAGTGTAGATGTAAAATTTATGTATTTAAGTTAAAAAATGGAATATAATAATACTTAGGTCTTCGGTTGACGATACACTGTCACAGTAAACAATGGGCAACGTCTTGTTATCTCCGCCACAGTATAGATATCTACCAGTGTTGTGACTCGGCCCTGTCCTTGAAATAATTACCTACAGCTGCACAGTACGTAAACTCGTGATCTGCTCGGTAATTTAATTTCATCTAAGTACCTAGTTATACTTGAGTTTCTTTCTAATTTTGTGATTGTAAATATTATAATTTTATAAAAAAAAAATTGAGAATAAAATAGGAAGTGTTAAAAATACGAGTTGTGTTTTTTGATTACTAGATTTCAATATATATAAAATTCTTCCGATACTGAGTGTTTGAGTGACTGACAGACAACGCACAGCCGCAACTACTGGTCGTAGGAAGCTGAAATTTGGAATGTAGGTTCCCTGGGGACAGTGCCGTAAATAGGGCCACCGGTGCCCAGGCACAGGGCGTAGACTCTAAGGGGCGCAAGAATAGCCAGACCAGGCAGGACTATTCTTTTTTCGGTTTGCTCCTGATAAGTTCCCGCTGCGCCCCTAGTGCTCGATTCCAACACTGTATACGTACTTACATCATTACGCCAGAATCATCAAAAACGTTTGAATTAAACAAAACATCGGTTTGTATTTGCGTTTAGTGTTTATCGGAAAGGGATTTAAAGAGTCAAGTTGAAACGACTATATTATTTGATAAATGTGACCGTAGTTGAAGTCTGGGTCTTGTTAAAGCTATAGACTCATAAGCGTATATGGGGGGGCGTGCCCACCCCAGAATCGTCTGGTGCCCACCCCAGGATGTTTAGGGAACAATTCCAAATTCATTATGATTATCAAGTCGACGACATTACTTTTATATCTGTATGTATAGCAAAATGAGGACCTTACCCATCCGGGGCGGGGTAGAAAAATTTTCGAGCTCGCTTCGCTCGCTCGTGTGTCCTTCGGTGGCGGGTGTCAAGATTTTATAGTCGACAACAATACGTTAATGGCTGTATGAAAAGTTAAAAGAGTATCTTACCTATCCGTGGCACATCCTAGTGTTCCTATCCCAGAACATTTTAGAGCTTGTTTTCCTTCAAATGGACAAAGTAACTTCTATATCTGTAGTTGGTACAAAAAACTAATCTAATCCAGATTCCTAGGCGAGATGCTAAAAATTTTCGAGCTCGCTTCGCTCGCTCTAGCATTCTTGATTCAGCAGGGACACATCTTTTATTGTGATAAAAAAGATAATCTAACTAACACGAGACAAAGTTCTAAAAAATTTCGAGTTCGCTTCGCTCGCTTCCACTACACTTAATTTTTTTTAGGCTAAAACTTTTCTGCAAAAGTCGCCACCGTACGCATCCGCGCGGTATTACCGCGAGAACCCAAAGGTATTTGGTCGGGGCGTTATAATTTTTCTAAAGGTCTCTTGTATGAATGCAATGGTACACATTACTATTCATCGAGCGTGAACTCTAGTTCACGCTACGGGCTACGTACCTCGTCTACCGTAGCCCGATTTTCTCAACTTATTTTTTAATTTGAAATCTACTATTAACATGACCCCCAAAGTTTTAGGCTGCGACCGTTACGGGCGACGGGTTTAAAATTCAATTTTTGATCGTGATCACCGACTGTGGTGTGTGGGCGTCGCATTTCAGGGGGGCTACTCTCTAACGAAATCCGTAGTTTCGGGCTTAGTTGCGGGCGGGCGTATTCTACTCCGTATCACCTACAGACTTACGATTAGTCCCGAACCCGAACTGAGAATGAATGACAACACGATTTCACAGTAACTGTCAAATCGTGTTATCATTAGTTCTCAGTGGTTAGGTGATACGGAGTAGAAAATGCCCGCCCGCAACTAAGCCCGAAACTACGGATTTCGTTAGAGAGTAGCCCCCCAGGTTAGAGGCTGGAAAAAAACCTAGATACGCCAATGTATAGTGGAACTAGTTTTAAAAGAGATATTTCCCAATATAGTAGTCGCTATAAAGATTTTTTTTAACAATGCCAATGGCTGTAGCTTTCTGCGAAAGATTTAGATTCAAGATTCAGTAAGCTCAAATTAATAAAAACTTATTTGCGCTCGACGATTGGCCAAGAAAGGTTGACCGGCTTAGCGGTTTTGTCGGTTGAACGCGACATATGGTGCGTGTCGAGGCGCGTACGTATGACTTGCGTTCCGACCGTTTTTATAAAGATAGAATACTGTAGATATCTTTACTGTGTCTCCACTTTGGAGAATTTTTTATTAATGAAGTACCTACTGGTGAAGATAAGCTTATTCTACCATTTTTTTTCTTGTGTTATATATATGATGAAACAATAACGTATTATGTGACCCCGTGTCTTGGGACACAAAAATATGTAATTAGGAATACTTTTGCTAATTGGAATGCTTATCATGAAGTCTTCTTATCTCCAGCAAGCCTAAGGCGCTCCGCAGACGGGGCAACTATAATATCCGAGTACCTAGTCTTGAAACTGCTCCGATACAACAATTAGGTGCAAGTTTTTCCGGGATTAAAAGCGACCGAACGGTGTATTTAAGGAAAAACAAAGAAAGAAAAAACTGTTGATTGTCACAGAACTGAAATATTTTAAACTTAAACTAGAATTCCTTAACGATAGGAGTAAGTAGTACTTAAACTATGTCAGTAAAGTCAATTATTAACTTTAACATTTTACTGAATACAAAATTATAAAAAGAAATTGTGGACAGAATAAAGATCTGAGACTAGACGCATGCCGTGTTTGTGGCAACTCAGCATGTTGCTATGCTAACAAAGTTACCGCGGCCCTGAATGGCAAAGATGGGTTTTAGTCAGTAAGGGTTTGACACTCAATCTCACTCCACTCAAAGCGGAGAGCTTTTGCTGATCGACAACAGCTTTCGGCGACTACACACTGTGACTAAATCCCAAATTACCGCAACTAGCAACTGTCTTAGCACCACTTGTCCAATGTTCCTGTTTTCTGCGAGCACCAACTGCAACACATTAAGATATTTGGCTCCCTCCCCATCTTTCGCTTTGGTTCCTTTTGTTGTTACAACTGGCATTTGTAAACGAAAACTTCTAATCAGTTGGCAGTTGCGGCAACTAAAGTTGCTCCGTCTGCGTGACACCTTAATGTGCTATTTATAAATCGCGAAACCAGCATTATTTTTATAATATCCGCAGATCGACTACCAGGAGTGGACCCACCGTGTTGGAACTACTTTGTATTTTTAAAGTATAAAATGATGAAAACGCAGTGTGTGTTGGGGTTGATAGCCCTGATCGTGGAGTTTGCGCATACCTGGGGTGAGTTGTCTCTCTCTCAAAATTCTTGAAGTCAAAGTTCCAAGTACATTGGCCAAAGCAATGTTTAAGGAGTTTTTATACAAACTTCCGCCCCGTATTCTATCGCCTTAGAGGCTGAATTTTCAAGAGGTTTACGAATTACAAATTTCACGTTAATACGCCCAGCGGATTAAGAGTCCGTCCTCTCAAACGACTGATTTCGGTAAATTTTGTTCCGATATTATTAGAATGTGTAACATAATGTTAGAAAACCTGTGCAAGTTATGGTTAGCTAAACTCTTCATCTTGCATGTGGCTTGAAAGTTTTTACAAAAAATAAAACTTAATAACTAATGGTAAACCTTTAATATTCAATTCCATTTTTCTCAAAAATGATGTCAGAGTGAAGTTTGACAATCGTTTCAGGAAAAACTACGAGAAATTTCGACCATATAAAAATATAAATAATAACAACATATAACTCATTTGCTTTTTTGTTGATCACTTTTTCAATTCCCATACAAAAATCAGCAGAAAAAAATGATGAAGTTGCGTCATTATTATATATTTCACATAAGCCGAACAACTTTAGAAAGAGAAATGAAAACCGCAAGAGACTGTATAAAGAAGAATTTACACCTCTACATTTGGGTTGGGATCACATCACAAGGGAGCAAGTGCTTAGGCGAAACCTTTTTATACCTCATACTCGGAAAACGAGAACAAAACAAAAGTATAATTATACTTGATGGTACCTATGTATACATACAAAAAAGTAGCAACTTCCTCTTCCAAAGATTGACGTATAGCCATCACAAGTTGCGTCATTCTACGAAAAACTTCAGCCACTTTTGTATTTTTTTTCTAATTTTAAGCTGGATACTTAAGAAATTAAAAAATAACATAATAATCTTGAGCTATTTTTATAATAAAAACAAAATTTTACTTTACAAAAAAACGGATTTTTCATATAGAAAATAAATTTCGAAATATACTGAAATATAACATGCGCGCAAAATCGATCGCCTGCGTCAACTCAGCTAGCGCAGCGGGAGGACGTATCGCTTCTTGTCACTGGAGCTCGCGAACTCTACGTATGAATTTTAGCAAGAATATACTTCGACTACTACAACTTGGTCCGTTGAGTATTTATTTTGTTCTCAGTACATTTTACTGATATTAAAAATATAGTTGTTAATACATTGTGTGTTAAGAAAGAAGTTTGGATTTTGAACCAATTTCAAAAAAGGAGGTTCTGTATTCGAACCGTTTGTATTATATATAGTATGCATGTCCGGGTTTTTGTTTTGTTTTAATCGACTTTAAATAAGAGGATTCGACAGATTTTTAACCGACTGCAAAAAAGGAGGTGGTTCTCAATTCTTATTGTTCCACGATTACTCGAAGACACCTGGAGCAATTTGTTTTTTTTTTTTTGTTTAAATGGGTAGACTTCTCAGGTTAGGATTTGATGATGGGATCCTGGAGAAATCGAAGGATTTTTTCATATTTTATAGGATATGATACAGCGATTTTGCTGTTTGCTTCATTCACTCGTTTGATGTATTTGCATTCAGAAAGTATCATTTTGTAAAGTGGGACCACCGGACCACAGGAGTACGGAATAAAAAAAAATTGAAATTCGGTCCATAATTGGCGGAGAAATCGGTGAACATAATTATATTTAAAAAAATACATGCAACCCAACATAGAACCTCCTCTTTTTTGAAGAAGTCTGTTAAAACATAAAATAATCGAAGAAACCAGGAACACCGATTTACGAAATTTAAATTATTTCACTCTTTTCAGTGTTTTTTTGGAAGTCGTTTTTTTTTTTGTTTCCGTTGCCATCTTAAAGTGGAAAAAGTATAATTTTGCCGAATCACGTATGCTCGAATGGATGTTACGTGAAAAATACATGAGTGGATATCTGTATCTTTTGCCCAAGAGGTAGGTATACGAAATTCGTCTTTGAGCGCAGCATCGAGCTCAACGACGAATCTCGTATACCTACCGAGCCTTTTGGAAAATCCAAAATGAGGAAACGATAGTTAGTAAATATCACGACTGATGGCACCAAATTCAAGGCCAACTGCACACAAATTTACAAAAATTTAACAAAAAAATTGTGTGTTTGTTTGCAGTTACGACAGGTTTTGATTATATAATGAAAGTCGAAAGAGTTATTAGAGAAAATAGTTTTTGGTAGACATAAATGGAGAAACCGCTCGTGGATTTTTATGACATGTTACCTGGATCAATATTTTTAGTCTCTAAGATTCATGGACCTAGCTTTCGGAATCAGGGGGGCTACTATCTAACGAAATCCGTAGTTTCGGGCTTAGTTGCGGGCGTTCGTATTCTACTCCGTATCACCTAGAGACTTACGATTAGTCCCGAACCCGAACTGAGAATGAATGACAACACGATTTCACAGTAACTGTCAAATCGTGTTATCATTAGTTCTCAGTGGTTAGGTGATACGAAGTAGAAAATGCCCGCCCGAAACTAAGCCCGAAACTACGGATTTCGTTAGAGAGTAGCCCCCCAGCTATTTCAGATATGAGACATGTAAAAAGAAACTTTTTTTTTCATATTTTTGTTCCAAAATGGATCAGTCCTTACTATTTTTTCAGACTTATTTTTGTTACCTTTCCCTGACTTTGGTAAAGTGCAGCTGTCCCTATGGCTAATTTATCAGTCGTGGATTTGATTTATAGAATACTAGTGGACGTCACGCGGTTTCACCCGCGTAGTTCCCGTTCCCGTGGGAGTACGGGGATAATATATAGCCTATGTTACTCTCTGATAATGTAGCTATCCAATGCTTAAAGAATTTTTCAAATCGGTTTAGTAGTTTCGGAGCCTATTCAATTCAAACAAACAAACAAATCTTTCTTCTTTATAATATTAGTATAGATAACTAGCTTTCGCGCGCGACTTTGTACGCGTATATCCCGTTTTTTTCCCGTTCGTGCAGGAATTTCGGGAAATCCTCTCTTAGTGCTCTTATACACTTTTCTACAGCTTTCTACGTTCACAAGTTTCGGCTGTGCGATGTCTGTCAGTCACTCAATCACTCAGTAACGGAAGAATTTTATGTATATTGATAGAATAGAAATACTCTTTATCCAAACTGACAATAAGCGCTGTATGTCTAACTCCCAGCAAATGCTGAGATGGTAACCCTTTCGGTATAAGTACGCTTAGCGCAGTTGTATAATTTTATTCTGGAAATAGTTTCTGCCAGCGGCTTTGCCCGCGTGGTCTCCAGGGAACACTCCTGGGATAAAAAGTAGCCTATCACCTTTTACAGGCTCTAGACTATCTGTGTACCAAATTTCATTTAAATCAGTTCAGTAGTTTTAGCGTGAAAGCGTGACAAGCAGACAGACAGAGTTACTTTTTCATTTATAATATTAAGTAAAGATTTGTAGTACTTTTTATCTATGTCGAATAAATATTTTCTATTCTATTGAATAGCCTGTTTTTGTCTTAATAATCCTTCTCCCTCATATATAACTTCACAAATTCAATTCCTTTGCTCTGCCCACAGTAAAAATCTTCGCTCTACCAATTATCGTCTTCTACGATTCACACCGCTCTGGGTTTATCCACTCTTTTTTCTTTGTTCAGGCGATCTTCCTTTGGAATGCGCTCCCTCTGAACATCAGGACGGCAACCAGTCGGTTGTCCTTTAAGTTGAAGGCACGTGAGCACATTCGCAAGAAGTTGGCAGAATCATCACAGCTTTAATTCGTTGGTTTCGTTCTCTCTGAATACCTACCGTTATGAATTTTATTTAAGTGTATGTATGTCTCTATGTATTTATGATTGAATTTTTTCTCTCTATTTTGTCTTTCCTATCATTTGCACCTGCCATATCTCTGCACCACCCTAAGCTCGACTGGTAGATAATGCCTAATGCATTAAGTCCGCCTATGTACAGTGTTTTTTACTTGTGCTTTATGCACAAGTAAAAAACACTGTTGTGATTGTTGACACTTGTTTTGATAAATAAATAATAAGCGTGTATAAGCAAAACATATTATTACATTTCTAAAAATGAGACATAGTCAATAAGTTAGTTAACGATTTCTGATTTCAGCCATTAACTTACCATTTTGAATGTAGATAAACTTACCAAATATACCTTACTAATATATAACAAAAATCAAAACGCATTTTACTAAACGCTATTAAAATATTTTAATTGTCAACTAAAGGATCGAAATTGTTTACGCGACCTCTAAGCTTTACGCGCAGCCGTGTGTGCGTAAACGTGCACACGAACATGAAAATGCCTAATCTTGCGCGAGTCAGTTTTATGCACGGACTTTTAAGCTGTGCTTTGAATCCATCAGCCAGTCTGGACAAAGCCTTTTTCACACGTACATGCGAGTACTCATATACATAAATTACATACACTGATAAAAATATATTAAAATAAATGAATTCGAAAACATTTATAACATCATATACAGGCGTCACATGGCTATGCCACGTGGAGGGCAAGTACCTTGAATATTGTAGATGGAACATTTTACTGAAAGAAGCATAGCATAGCATAGTCGGCCTTATAATGTTCCCACTGTTGGGACTCAGGCCTCCTCTCTATGAGAGGGAATGGGCCGTAATCCACCACGCGCGCCCAATGCGGGTTGGCTGGAGACCACGCGGGCAAAGCCGCTGGCAGAAGCTATTTCCAGAATAAAATTATACAACTGCGCTGAGCGTACTTATACCGAAAGGGTTACCATCTCAGCATTTGCTGGGAGTTAGACATACAGCGCTTATTGTCAGTTTGGATAAAGAGTATTTCTATTCTATCAATATATATAAAATTCTTCCGTTACTGAGTGATTGAGTGACTGACAGACATCGCACAGCCGAAACTTGTGATCGTAGAAAGCTGTAGAAAAGTGTATAAGAGAACTAAGAGCGGATTTCCCGAAATTCCTGCGCGAACGGGAAAAAAACGGGATATGCGCGTACAAAGTCGCGGGCGAAAGCTAGTTATCTATACTAATATTATAAAGAAGAAAGATTTTGTTTGTTTGAATTGAATAGGCTCCGAAACTACTGGACCGATTTGAAAAATTCTTTAAGCATTGGATAGCTACATTATCAGGGAGTAACATAGGCTATATATTATCCCCGTACTCCCACGGGAACGGGAACTACGCGGGTGAAACCGCGTAACGTCCACTAGTATTCTATAAATCAAATCCACGACTAATAAATTAGCCATAGGGACAGCTGCACTTTACCACAGTCAGGGAAAGGTAACAAAAATAAGTCTGAGAAAATAGTAAGGACTGATCCATTTTGGAACAAAAATATGAAAAAAAAAATTTCTTTTTACATGTCTCATATCTGAAATAGCTGATTCCGAAAGCTAGCTCCATGAATCTTAGAGACTACAAATATTGAAATTTGTTTTTAGTTTACATTAACCGTATTCAAATCCAGGTAACATGTCATAAAAATCCACGAGCCTTTTCTCCATTTATGTGTACCAAAAACTATTTGCTCTAATAACTCTTTCGACTTTCATTATATAATCAAAACCTGTCCTAACTGCAAACCAACACACATACGTATTTTTTGTTAAATTTTTGTAAATTTGCGTGCAGTTGGCCTTGAATTTGGTGCCATCAGTCGTGATATTTACTAACTATCGTTTCCTCATTTTGGATTTTCCAAAACGTTCGGAAGGTATACGAGATTCGTCGTTGAGCTCGATGCTGCGCTCGACGACGAAATTCGTATACCTACCTCTTGGGCAAAAGATACAGATATCCACTCATGTATTTTTCACGTAACATCCATTCGAGCATACGTCATTCGGCAAAATTATACTTTTTCCACTTTTAGATGGCAACGGAAACAAAAAAAATAAAATAATCGACTTCCAAAAAAACACTGAAAAGAGTAAAATAACTTAAATTCGTAAATCGGTGTTTCTGGTTTCTTCGATTATTTTTGTTTTAACAGACTTGTCCAAAAAAGAGGAGGTTCTATGTTGGGCTGCATGTATTTTTTAAAATATAATTATGTTCACCGATTTCTCCGCCAATTATGGACCGAATTTCAATTTTTTTTATTCCGTACTCCTGTGGTCCGGTGGTCCCACTTTACAAAATGATACTTTCTGAATGCAAATACATCAAACGAGTGAATGAAGCAAACAGCAAAATCGCTGTATCATATCCTATAAAATATGAAAAAATCCTTCGATTTCTCCAGGATCCCATCATCCAGTAGCGGCGTTAGGGTAGGGCGAGGTTGGGCGACGGCCCAGGGCACCGGATATAGAGGGGCGCCGCAGGCGGTCAACTGGGGCGGCCCACACCGTTTGACACCCGCTAAGGGGTGACACCCGACCGTTTATTGACTAGCTTTTGTCACTGTCGGGTGTCACCCCAAAACGTTTGACGTAATGAAACCTGTCAAGAGGGGTGCAAACATTTTTAAAATCGATTCACTCGCTCTTGCATTCTCTCTAACTTTATTAGCTTTTCTGTATAAATTAACAAAAGACAATAAAACCCTTCCGGGATGAAAAAAAAATCTTTTAGTACTTCAGATTTTTTGCATTTCGGGGTGACACTCGACTGTTCGTTAAATTTTGTCACGGTCGGATGTTATCTCTAGACGGGTGACGTATTTCATTGAATAAATAGTTATTTCATTATATCCTTTGCCTTTTTTTAGGGTTCCGAAAAAAAAAAACAGAACCCTTATAAGATCACTCGGGTGTCTGTCTGTCTGTCTGTCTGTCCGTCTGTCACAGCCAGTTTTCTCCGGATCCACTGGATCGATTCTGTTGAAATTTGGTACACATATGGAATTCTGTGACCCAAACACGAACGCGTTACGTAAATCATTAAATTTTTAGTATGGGGGTCAAACAAGAAAATTAAAAAAAAAGTTTTTTGAATAATATCGTGTGACATATCAAACGAAAGGGCTTACTGTGAGGGTTTAAATTATATTTTTTTCATAATTTTAAAATAAGTGGTTTTGAAGTTATTCAAGAAGTTAGACGAAAAATGACCATTCCCCCCCTTATCTCTGTAACTACTGAGCCTAAAATTTCGGAAAAAATGGAGATAATAAATCTTTACCTAAATATTACAGGAAAACCTATTAGAAGTCTGTAGTGTTAAAATAAAATGTTAAAAAAAAAATTCGTTCGGAACCCTTTGCACGCGAGTCCGACTCGCACTTGGCCAGTTTTTTTTCGTATAGGTTTAAATTACAGTTAGGGGCGCCATAAAATTCTCGCGCAGGGCGCCAGTAGTACTAAAACCGGCACTGCCATCATCAAGTCCTAACCTGAGAAGTCTACCCATTTAAACAAAAAAAAAAAAACAAATTGCTCCAGGTGTCTTCGAGTAATCGTGGAACAATAAGAATTGAGAACCACCTCCTTTTTTGCAGTCGGTTAAAAATCTGTCGAATCCTCTTATTTAAAGTCGATTAAAACAAAAAAAAAACCCGGGCATGCATACTATGTATAATACAAACGGTTCGAATACTGAACCTCCTTTTTTGAAGTTCCATTACCTATGACTCGACCAAATGAAGCATTGCACATGACACTCAAACATGACGCCCGGCGCCACAGAACACTATCGCGGCGCGCTGTTAGGTTCGGTGTTCGTATTATCTCGGTAATTTTGGCTATGTGTGCAAGTGAGAAGGAGCATGCGCCGATCGGCTGGCTGCTAAATAAGTGAACTATTATTTAGAACAGTATGATTCAAGTTATAAGGTTTACGTTTTATTAACACCGCGGACTGCCGAGGTATAGTTACGTGATGTTTTAAATCATGACTGTCGCATTACGCGCACTGTAGGTAATACCGGGCGCATTGCGTTTGGCGATTGTCATATCACACCATAATATAACGCGCATGATGTATATCTTCTACAACGCGAGCATTTTATAACAATAACCACCGTGTGGCGCGTCATTTCGCGTCATGTTTGGAGTCATGGTGTAATGCAGCATTCCTCGGTACGAAAAGTAATGTCATATTACATGACTTTAAAACGCACTGTTTTGCGCAACTCTAGGTCAAACTTCACTCTGACATCATTTTTGAGAAAAATGGAATTGAATATTAAAGGTTTACCATTAGTTATTAAGTTTTTTTTTGCACAATAACGAACAATTGCAAGAGTTGCACGCTAAACTAATATATTTAAGAGAGTATTTAGTGAAACTAGGTCCAGATAGGCGTCCGGGGATACCGCACGGTCTCCGCTGAGGCGGCGAGCCTCCTTGCCGGACTGCCGCCATGGGATTTGGAAGCGAGAGCCCTCGCGCTCGTTTATGAGTGGCGCGTGGAGGCGCTACGCCGGGGCGAGACTCCTATGCCGCAGCAAATTGCAGCATGGCGGACGGAGCTCCGGCGGGATCTCATGGCGGTATGGAGACAGCGACTGTCGCAACCCAGCGCTGGGCACGCCACAATTGTGGCGATAAGTCCCCTCTTTGAGGAGTGGCTAGAGCGGCGCCACGGCGTCCTCACCTTCCGCCTGACGCAGGTACTCACCGGACATGGATGTTTCGGGAGATATCTGTTTCGGATTCGGCGGGAGGACACGCCTGGGTGTCAACATTGCGAGGATCGGCCGGAGGACACGGTGGAGCATACGGTGGAGGTCTGCCCTGCTTGGGTGGAGCACCGTCGTGTCCTCGTCGAGGCGATCGGCGGCGGCGACCTCTCGCGTCCGGCCCTGGTTCAATCCATGGTCCGGAGCGAGGAGGCATGGGAAGCGGTCACTTCCTTCTGCGAAGCAGTGATGCTAGCGAAGGAGGAGGCTGGCGGAGGGAACGCCCCAGCCGCCGCAACAGAAGAAGACGTCCCGGGCGTCGGGAATCGCAGAGTGATTCCCGGCCACCGTAGGCGCAGGTCTGCGGACGGCGAGCGTTGGGTGGCTCGTCATCCGATCAGGACCACGCCCAGGTCGACGGCGCGCTGTGTTCCACGCGCACCTCAAAGAGATGTCAGCAAAGTAGACGGGGCCCGGTAGGGCCAGTGCCTGCCGGGGTTGCGGAATCTGTTCGAAAGAGCCGCCGCGGCCCTGGAACACAAAGGGCATTAGGAGGAGCACGGATGGGTTTTAGTCAGTAAGAGTCTGACACTCCCTTCTGCTTCACCCAGAGCGGGAGGGGACATTTGATGATTTCCCATCCATAAAAAAAAAAGAAAAGGTCCAGATAGGCGTAGACAAGATTTAGCCTTTAAGAAACTAGTAGAAGCAGAAAACAAATATAGTAAGCTGGATTGTATTTTGACTCAGGTGAACCAAGAAGTTAAAGATCGCAAGTTAGGCAAAGAAACTTATTTTCAGATAATAAAGTATTTACTTTATTTAGTAGATAGTAGTAGTCAAACTAGTTCAAAGGATTTTATAGAATATTCTGATTGTGTTACAAAAATGGCAGACGCATTCGATATTAAAACTGCAATTTCCCTGTTGCCGGTGATGAATGGCCAGGAGCAGGTGACAAATCAGCTTATTGACGTTATCATGCTATACAGTTCGCTCATCAATGATGCCAGTAAAAGTCAAGTTAATACAGTTTGTGTTAAAAACGCGTTTCTCGCCTAGTGCAAATTGCGTCTTAAAAGTAATTACGCAGATATAGAAAGTTTGGTAGAAGATATTCGCATTAACTTGTTGCCGAAAAAATCATCTGTAGCCAGGGACAAACACAATTGTTCAAGGCTACTCAAGGCCGTAGGAGTATAGAAAAATTCGGTACAGAAATCGAGGAGTTGTTTGTGAATCTAACGATTTCTCAGGCAAACGGTAAGCGTGTCGCCTATGAGGTTTTGCGTCCACTCAATGAAAAGATTGCAATTAAACGGTTCAGCGATGGGTTGGCCGACAAGCGGCTCAGCACCATCATTGCCTCACGACAGTTAGCGTCGTTATCTGAAGCTATAACGGCTGCGGTAGATGAGCAGTCCGTGTCTGTCCAGACACCAGACCTGGTTATGCAATTTAGGGCTAACCAAAACTATAAACGTGGTAGCTTTAGAGGTTCTTGAAGCCGAGGATATAGAAAGTTTTATAACAGTATTAAAACTTATAATCGTAATTATAATAAAAGTAATGAGTATAGCACAGGTCAAAGAACCACATATAGCGTAAATCGAAGTAAAAACTCAGGTGGCCGTCAGCATTTACGCGGACGGTCGGTGCGCTGTCAGCGTATTCAGCATAACGCGCAGCCGTCCAATGTCCAAAACAGCTTGTCATGAAACATTGACAAATAGTCATGAAAGCCTAGATTTTTTTTGTACCTAAACCGAACACTCATTCGATTCATAGTTTTAGTAATTTTTGTATCATTAATTGTCAATTAAAAATGGTAATGTAGATCTAAATTTATTGATTAATAGTGGAGGTAGCTCATGTGTACTTAAGAATGAATGGTTGTCGCGACATAGGAATTTAATGGATTTAGTAAAACAGAATAAGATAGTTATTAAAGGAATAAGTGGTAATTTAGAGTCTATGGGGTATATTTATTTAGATATTGTGTGTGTTGTACAAGTACCTACTTTACCGCACGCTCCATACAACGGAGCGTGCGGTAAAGTAGGTACTTAGGTGAGAGTATCTATTTTACAGCACGTTCCATTGATTGGTACGTAATTTTTAACTTTCGAACAATGTATACAGGCTTCGTAAATGCATTTTTTGAGCAAGTGTAAATATATTTTTTATACTCTTTTGATAAAAAAATAAGGAGTAAAATGGTTTAATCTCAACGATTTGGACGTTATTAAGTGTTATTTTTTTTCTTATCATGTGATTCCGATAGATAAATTCTGGCTAAACCAAATTATGTATCATATCATGTAGATTACTAACAATTTCTTTCTCTGTAAGTGCCGACGAAAAGCTGCTTCATCTGCACGCTGTTTTTGAACCTTTTTCGAGAGAGCAGCCTAAACGACATCATCCGACGAACTATTGCCGCCGTCGGCGTTCCGGCTGTATTAGAACCCAATGGCCTGGCACACGACGATGGCAAGAGACCGCACGGCATGTCGTTATTTCCATGGAAGATGGGTAGGCCTTAAAAGATTTCCTTTTAAGGCCTACCCATCTTCCATGGCTAGCGGCGAGACTTTGTATGTAAAAAGTCATAATTCGAGTTTGGCTCTCGACTGTTTTCTCCTCCAATATTGGACCGATTTAAAAGATATTTCACAAACTGAATATGAAGGTTGTATACTGTGTCCCTTTGTTTTCCTTTTTGATGATTTATTAATCGTATAAGCACTAGAACTCTCACAAAATGCTTAAAATTGTTCGATAAATAGCTGTCAACAGAGCCCTAGTGTACACATTGGGCAACTATTTGCCTAGTGTACACATTGGGAATCTCAAGCGGCGGAAATACTCGTATAATAATCTCGTAGGTAGTTATATTTTCGAGCCGTTTGGGGTTATAACTCTCGGGTCATGGGGTCCGAGTGCTCATAACTTGTTCAAAGATCTGTCAAGACGCTTTGTTGACACTTCGCGTGACCCAAAGGCTGGCTTTTACCTCGGACAAAGGATAAGCATTGCCATACAACGTGGCAATGCTGCCAGCCTTTTGGGCACATTACCAGTGGCTAGCGATGCGGACGAATTTTTCGACGCCATATGTTAGATTATTTTTAGTTTAAGTTAGTTAAGAGTGTTTCATTTAATTGTATATTTTTTTTTAAATAAATAGTTGTGAGTACAAAAAAAACGGTTGTCAGTAAAGTCGGTTTTCCAACGATAATTTTACGTGAAAACGTCATAAGAAAAAAATTGAGTTCTTAACAAGCAAGCCGAACGCTTAGGCCGATCGTGCCTGTCTATCGCTTGTATCGCGCTCTCGCTTGCGGAACGTGACACCTTTTCGTGCGTGCAGCCGGCTTTCATCAATTTATAAGACGTTATCACGTCAAAAAAAAACCGTTAGTAACATGAATTTAAGAAAATATCATATTAGCTTCAAAGAAGACAACGCGATGCCTCTTTTTAGTTGATTTAATTTCTACGCATGTATTGTTTTATTTGAATTTGAAGGTACTCAAATAAAAACCTTAAAACTATTCTGTAATTCGTGTCGGGAAATGATGTTTCAAGATAAAAGGCCTTCGCGCTGCCGATGATTCGAGCTTTAGTGTTTCGAAATTTTGATGATCGAGGCAGTGATTTGTCGTGCTCATAATTTGTCGAGCAATTGTTTTTCGATCTCACGTCATTTGATTTCGAGTAGGGAACCCCTCCCAATCAGCATGTTGCTATGCTATGAATAAGCATAAAATAAAATAAAATCTGTACAACTAATTATTGTTTCAGATTTAGCCCTCAGTCGTGGAGATCTGCTAGAATATTATACCGATCTAGCCAAAACAGGCACCATACGTATTCCTTCCCATAACATCACAGCCCTAGCATACGATGAAGTACACAACATGATGCTGTACATCGACAAACAGAACAACAACGACTCTGTATGTGCTCATGACATATCTTCCATAGAAAACAAATGCTTGATCGAGAGAAACGGCAGAAACATTCATGGTCTCGCCTTCGATCCCGCCACAGAACTACTGTTCTTCAGTGACACGAACGACAGAAGTATTTACTGGATATCATTAAAATCTGGTTCTAATAAAAATGAAAATCTTTTATTCAAGATGGATGACGGGATCCCCACTGATTTAGCAGTGGATAGTTGTAGAGGGTACGTTTACAAAAGAGAATAGAATAGAATACTCTTTATTATGTACACCATATAAGTATGTGTGTGTGTTGGTAGTATGTTATTTCTATATTTACTAATAAATGATTCTTCTTCAGCGACGAAGTTATAAGACGCCGACCCCACTGCACGCGTTCTAGCGGTCAGAGTTCCGAGTTCTGTGTTCCACGTCCACTGTAATCTATGCGGTGGCTAAGAATCCTACCTACACACAAAAAAGCTGTTAGACCGCGACGGTCAAAGTAGACGCGTGTTCTGTCGGAATACAATTTTTTTGCAAAAGCTAGAAGATGGTCACGATGTCCGACGAGATCGAAATGTCTATTTAATTTGTAGAAATTATTTAATGTGTAGAAAAACATTTTCTTTATGATTTGTGAGACATTTGGTGTTCAGTAAAAAGAACGTGCGACGTGTTATCACTGCTTAAGATTACTGAACTCCAGATTTTTAGACCGCTCGCAGTGCCGCGTGTGTGGACGCGGAACGGACCGCGGTACGGACCGCGCGCAGTGGAGTCGGCGCCCAAAGCTTGAAAGTTGACAATTTAGAAAGAGAAGTCCGTTGTGGACTCTGACGTCCAAATTCACGCGTAAACAGCTGTAATAGAAAACGGCGGAGTTTTTGCAAGTGGGGCTAATTAATTTGTTTAAAATTGTTATACCTCCTTTGTTTTTAGACCAATTTTGATTTTGTTTTCACTGTTAGTATTCCATTTTTGTGTAGGCTTGGGGCCGAACAGTTAGACTGGTCCCTGGTATCGGGGACGGCATGTTGGTGGTGATCCGCTTGAGCCAGGCCAGCGTGAATTCGTCCTCGCACCAAGTTTTGAGAACGCCTTCGGCGAAGTGGGCCTTACCTCGAAAGTGGATCGCGGTATTTTCTGTAGGGTTAGATGGGCTTGGGTCTGCCATAAGCAGCGCCCGTAGTTGTTTCTCAATTTTTAGACGGATCCCCTCCGCCTGTTCTTGCGTCATGCCCTCAAAAGGTTCAGTAAGTTCACGCGGCGAGCAGGCTTGCTCTTCTTGCCTATCCCGGTTGGTGTGGAATCCTCAGGTCGCTCTCGCTTCTGCGCCCTAGCAGGAGGATCCCCGTCAGTGGTTGTGCTCTTCTTTTGCCCCCTCGATCTCAAGCGCGTTTGATCGTCGTGGTAGCCGCGCCTGCTGGTGTCGGTGTTATTTCAGGCACTTTGGCAGGGGCTGTCACAACGTCTTGCACCGCAGAAATGACCGGTACAGACAGACGCCTCTTGGAGGACGACGTCGTGCGGGACCCATGTTTCTTTGACCGGAGATTGAATGGCGTCTCTAAGAGACGACATGTCAATCCCGGTCGTGTTAGATGTCCCTGCCGGCCGGGCTTCGGCCAGACTCATTAGGTCCCTCTCCGAGGCCACCGACGCTGACGCAGCCCTAGTAGGCGCATCCACGCCAGCAGCCACCGTTGAGTCGCCACATGCGAGAGCTGCCCTCGGCCCTGCGGGCAAGGTTGTGTTAGTGCGCGCATTTCTGGACGCGGATGGGGTTGGCGTTGCCTTCGACGCAGCCTGGTTTGGCGCATACCTGGCGGTTACCTTCCTCATCGCATCCTTGGATGCAGCGGAAGGTTTATGTTTGTTGTGTCTAGGGGCATCGGAGGACGCAACCTTAGGCGGTATTCGCTTAGGCGCATCCTGAGACGCACCTCTAGTTTTTGTTATGGTTGGCGCATCAGAAGACGCAGCCTTAGGTGGTTGGTTTGTTGTTTTGTTTGGCGCATCCGAGGACGCTGCCTGAGTGTTGGCTTTGTTTTGTGATGTCTCAGTATCCATGGGTTTGGGTTGATGTATTTCACAGTCGGAGCTCTCCATCCGCCACGGAGCCCTCAAGTCGGGGACCCCACTCGTTCCACAAGTGGACGCCATCATTACTCCTTCGGTATAGGACCAGCCTATTGAGAAGTAGACGAGCCTGCACGCAACGGAGGATCGCGGGACTATAAGCGACACGAGATTATGCCGCCACTCAGCCCACAAACCCACGCCGCGCCGGCTGCCAAATAAACCGACCCTCGCTTGACAACCCGCTTATGGGATGCCCCAGCCGTGGATAGCTACTCCACGACCACGTGAGAGGAAATCCGGACCAAAGTGATGTGGTGTTGTGTGCAACCTGCTCCACTCAATCACCAGGATTCCTTCATCCCTCCGTACGGGTGGGGCTCACGGCACAAACACGCGGGAGGTCATTACTATTCACTATCTGCTCTTGTTCGATAATGGACACCCAGGGGCATGACCTCGCCACCCCTGTGTTATTTCGCCTGGTGGTTTCAGTTGCGTCTAGTTCTGAGGGAATTAGACCAATAACGGGGTGGCAACCTCGAGAAGGTACACCACCAGACTTGCCTTGAGGATCTACACGACCGTTGCGCTCTCCCTCAAAAACCGCGCCACCCTACCGCCTCTGAAGGAGGAGGTAAGGTAGGCCTGTATCTACACTACCAAGCCAGCAAGCATTTCGTTGTGCAACCGCAAAAGCATAAATACAATACCCTAACTAAGGAGCCGCTTATTACACTAGCCGGTCGATTCGGCCCTAACTTAACCCTGGTCACTTGTTAAGTGACCAGGGTTGCCAACGTGTGGGGAATTCCCCAAACTGCGACAAATCTCAAGCTGATTGGGGATTTATTGGGGACGGGCAAGATGTGGGGAAAATGCGGGGATGCCAAATATCAATTTTTATTCTTCTGATATTATTCTAAATATCGAATTTGTGGGGAATCAGTAGATTTTTTGTCCCGAAATTGGGGAAATTGACTGACGTTTTTACGTTTTCGGGGAATTTATTAAATTGGTGTTTGCAACACTGCTCCCTAACTCCCTAAACACTATTACACTGCCCGGTAGTAAGGGAGTTAGGGAGCTCACTAAACCGTGCCGCTCCGGTCACCCTGATTAGGGTCCCTAACTCTTATTACACCACCCTAAATCGGGATTTAGGGTCCTGAATACCGTGTAGTGTAATAAGCACTTCAACTGAATCAATTTTAATTCTTCTAGATAAGTAGGTATTCAAAATATTATTTTCTTTCTCCAGGTATGTGTACTGGATCACCATAGACCTGATCGAGCCTACTATAGAGAGAGCTCGATTCAATGGATCAGATAGAGAAGTTATTATTAATCTGGACACAACTTACCGACTGGAGCCACACAGCCTGACCATTGACCAGCAGACACAAAAAATGTACTGGATTGAGCCAAAGAATGGTACTTATTACCGTGTTTATCATTCAGATTTCAATGGAAAAAACAAATTTTCCTTAAGTTATGTAGCATACAGAGATACTAACATGTCCAATCCATCATCAAACGCATTGGCTGTTTCGAAAACAAACCTTTTCTGGGTTGATTGGTGTTCCTCCTGCACAAAACGCGTTGAAAAATGGGGCAAGATTAAATGGTCGGAAAAATATGTTTTACAGTTGGATGCTCTAGGAGTCACTGTTGGTATAGTTGCCAACTACAAAATCAAAGAACGAATTCAGGGCATTGATAATTGCGAAGCGCTAAAGAGTGTTGAACGAAGAATCTCCAATGGGCCGTTTTGTGTTCACGGCATGAAAGTTGTTGAAAAATCTCTGTGCAAATGCACACCTGGATACATCGGTGAGCGATGCGACGTATCCATATGTGAGAACTATTGTCTCCACGGCGGCAGCTGTACGTTAAATAATGAGGGACTTCCTAATTGCAGGTAAATAAAATAAAATAAAGTAAAAAAAAATAAAGTAAAATAAAATAAAATGAAATGAAATGAAATAAAATAAAATTCATTTATTTCAGGTAAAAGACCCATAGACATTCAATTAATATCGTAACATAAAATTATCAATTTGTCAATTATCACATTCAAATTAATTTTAAAAGTCAAAAGTAAATGTCAAATTAAAATTAAGAAAAACTATTCAATGTCAACTGCACTACATGTCAGAAAGAACTTTAAAATGTCAACTAGGTACGATAAATTAGGTAATACAATAAATTAATCCACAAACTGGTTTTCCCATTTATTTTAATGATAACAATTTTAACCCGACAGAAGGAGAGTATTGTTAGGGTTCCGAACAAAAAACGGAACCCTTATAGGATCACTCGGGTGTCTGTCTGTCCGTCTGTCACAGCCAGTTTTCTCCGGATCCACTGAACCGATTCTGTTGAAATTTGGTACACATTTGGACTTCTGTGACCCAAACACGGACGCGTTACGTAAATCATTAAATTTTTAGTATTAGTGTCACTTTTGGGGGTCAAACTAGAAAAATTAAAATAAAAGTTTTTGATCAATATCGTGTGACATATTGTGTACATGATGGTGATGTGATGTGATGAAATTTTTTTTTCATAATTTTGAAATAAATGTTTTTGAAGTTATTCAAGAAATTAGACGAAAAATAACCATTCCCACCACCTTATCTAATGAAACTACAGAGCCTAAAATTTTGAAAAAGATGGAGATAATAGATCTTTTCCTAATTATTACAGGAAAACCTATAAGAAGTCTGTAGTGTTAAAATAACATGTTAAAAAAAATGAAACTCGTTCGGAACCCTTTGCACGCGAGTCTGACTCGCACTAGACCAGATTTTTCGAGAGTATGTATATACTTTTTTGGTTTTTCGAATAAAAAATATAATATGAAAATCGGTCTACAATAGGCTAGTTTCCACCATCAATAAATTGCAAATGTATTTAGTCCGTCAGTTAGAGTACTGAAAAATAATGGACACGTATTTTTTGTCTTTGTAAATCAATGAATATTTACAAAGATAAAATGCATCATAAATCGGGAGAGGGGGCTGGTGACGTCACGTCGCTAGTAAAATTGTACTATCGTAGTGACGTCACGCGAGTTTTCAACGTTCTGTATCTTCGTAATTTTTTGTTTACGTGAAAAAAGAAAAAATACGTGTCCAATATTTTTTGGAAATCTATCTAACGGACTTATTCATTTTTTTCAGTAAAATACCCTATTGGCGGAGAAATTGGTGAATAAACATAATAAAAAATATACAGTGATACAGTCGAATAGAACCTCCTCCTTTTTTAACGCCACTGACGGCAAGATATATTGTGCTTATTTTATTAATTTTGACATCTTTTGTTTACCTATGTTCTACAAATAAAAATGTTTGTGTTTGAGTCCTTTTTTAAGTCGGTAAAAAACTCAACATTAAAATTAACATTATTAGTATATATCTTCTAATATATAAAAATCTCGTGTCACGGTGTTTGTCACCGAACTCCTCCGAAACAGCTCGACCGATTTTTATGAAATTTTGTGTGTATATTCGGTAGGTATGAGAATAGATGGCAGGGTCCATTTTTTGTATGGCAAAACAACGTTTGCCGAGTCGAGCTAGTATACTACTGATAACTAGTTTTCGAGTACAATACACTCCCTCTTTGAATTGGTTTAAATACAACCTGTAACAGAATAAACGCAAAACCTACATCAATGCTGACGGTGAGACTTTGTATGTAAAAAGTCATAATTCGAGGTTTGGCTCTCGACTGTTTTCTCCTCCAATATTGAACCGATTTAAGAGATATTTCACAAACTGAATAAGAAGGATATATACTGTGTCCTTATGTTTTCCTTTTTTGATTAATAGTTGCCAAATTTGTACACTAGGGCTTTGTTGACAGCGATTTATCGGACAATTTTAAGCATTTTATCATCAAAAAGGAAAATATTGGGACACAGTATACATCCTTCTTATTCAGTTTGTGAAATATTTCTTAAATCGGTCCAATATTGGAGGAGAAAACAGTTGAGAGCCAAACCTCGCATTATGACTTTTTACACACAAAGTCTCGCCGCCAGCATTTCCTCTTAAGGGCTCATTGTACTCATCATTATGAACAGCTTTCACTATGGGACCAACACTGAAATCGCGAAAAAAAGATCGACTGTCCCATACATTTATGTGCGCATAATTCGGCGAAATGTTAATTCTTCAAAAAGAAGGAGGTTCTGTTTTAAAACCCACTTCTCATATTATCGTTATTTCAGTTGTGGAGCCGGGCATTCCGGAGAGAGGTGTGAAGTCGACGCGTGTCATGATTTCTGCCTGCATGACGGAGAATGTTCCCTGAACGAGCAGAGAGAACCAGTCTGTCAGTGCAAAGGAGGTCACGCAGGTGACAGATGCGAGGTGTCAGGCTGTGTCAACTATTGTCTTCACGGGAACTGCACCATCAATGATGAGGGACTTCCTATATGCAGGTAGGTTATAGTACATTTTGATGAAAGATTGCAAACTTTGTGAATGCAACCGAGGCGGAATTGACGTCCGAACTAGGGTTGCCAACTGTACTATAATATAGTATTGTACTATATTTCGGGTTTGCGTACTACATATTGTTGAAGAAATATATAGTACGCAAAAATACTATATTTTCTATACCTACGTCCTTCACCACCAGCACTTGATTGAAAACGACTATTTCTTCGGTTCGACTAGTGTATCCGAACGTATCTGTCTTACTGCTTTTTCCGTTTCGAATGTGTCAATTTCAAAAGAATGTTTATTCTATTCTATTTTTATATATGGCAAGCAAAGCCGATGTCGACTATTCTGCCAATATCCAAAGTGAATTGGAGAGCAAGTTTTATTGACTATGGAGGGAGAAACGATTCCTGAAGAAACGTAATGTTTAGTCATTGGTCTGCTTTATTTTTATTTTGGTAATTATTTTCAATTAAATATTGGTCGTTTTTTAAGAATTGAATTCCGGATCCTAAATAAATAAGTTATAAGGTAAGCTTTTGATTTACGTTAATTACTGATAAAAATTACACTGTTTTTTTAGACAAAAAAAAATGCAAGGAGTGCAAAAAATATAGTTTTTATGTAAATAAATAAGTAACATAATATGTTTCTCAATTTTTTGCTTTCCCCATAAAATACTATATTGTTTTTCAGTGTAGGTACCGTATTTTTTATAGCTTATTTTGAGAAATACTATATTTCGTCGATGAATGTTGGCAACCCTAGTCCGAACCGAAGGCGAGGCCATTTGGGAGAAGAGAGAATACAATGATCAAAGCTCACGTGTATCAAACGATGTTTTACAACTTTACTCGAAACATGAATATAATATTTTGTATCAAAATATTCCTGTCTTTATGCCTTGCAAATAACGTTTCGTATGTCGTGGTCGTTTTTAGGGTTCCAAACCGTCCAGTAGCGTAGCTAGCATGGGTGACACCCGGGGCGGTTAATATGGTGTCACCCAACAAATGAACCGCCCAAATAATTATGAGTTGCGCCTTTCGTTCCCAGTGACGGCAATTACAAAGGCATTTTTGGGAAGGGGGGGGAAGGTTTGACATTTGTGCTGCAGATTTTTATTTTCAGGAATGTTCTTACATCATATTTACTTACAAACAAAATCTCTAAAATTTGTGCTATTTATTTGTTCTTTCTTTCATCATTATCTTTACTAAATTTTATTGAATAACGAAGTAAGCTCAAGAACTAAAAGAGTACAGAACACAAGAGCGAGCCATGCGAGCTCGAAAATTTTTGCATTCCACCTCGGATAGGTTTTATTTTCTTTTGTTTATCCGTACTTAAATAGAAGTAAGATTATGGAGTGATGCAAGAAAGCTCATTAACTGAGAGAGGGCAGAACACAAGAGCGAGCGAAGCGAGCTCGAAATTTTTTACACCCCACCTCGGATAGGTTTTGTTTTCTTTCGATCATTCATACTTAAAAAGAAGTTATTCTATGAACTGACACAAGAAAGCTCATTAATTAAGAGAAGGCAGAACACAAGAGCGAGTGTAGCGAACTCGAAAATTCATGGACCCCAGAAATGTTTATTTTTCTTTTCTCATTCATTTCACATTTAAGTAGAAGTAACTTTATGGACTGATGCAAGAAAGTTCATTAACTGAGATAGAGCAGAATACAAGAGCTAGCGAAGCGAGCTCAAAAAATTTGCACCATTTTCCCGACAGGGTTCATTGCGTCAAACATTTAGGGGTGCCACTCGATAGTGCCAAAACCAGTCAACGAGCGGTCAGCCCCTCGCTACGCTACTGAAACCGTCCATATGGATAATGAAACTCTTGTAATGTACCTAATGGCTAGTGTGTCTGTCTGTCCATCTGTCACAGCTGATTTTCACCGAATCTATGGGACCGATTCAGTTGACACATGAACTTATGTGGCCCGAACATGTACAAGAAACGAAATTAATCCTACTTTTTTTTTTAAATAATAAAAATATATACATATTACTAGTGGACGTCACGCGGTTTCACCCGCGTAGTTCCCGTTCCCGTGGGAATACGGGGATAATATATAGCCTATGTTACTCCCTGATAATGTAGCTATCCAATGCTAAAAGAATTTTAGGGTTTTGATTGAATAATTTGAACAAAAAGCGGTCATTGTGACTTAACCATAATGATTAGATATATATCCTCGCGGACTTTTTTGTAGAAATTAATGTCCTCTATAAAACTGTAGTACATCACTTTGCTCTATTGTCGATAGTTTCCGCAGCGTACGCGATATAAGGATCATTTTTGATATTTTTTTCACACCTTGGGTTACATCATCGAAGTTTTCATACAGATTCCTAACTTTTTTGAAAATATTTTATAGCCTATGTTCATCAGGGAGAATGTAGGATTCAAATGGTGAAAGAATTTTTCAAATCGGTCTAGTAGTTTCGGAGCCTATTCAATTCAAACAAACAAATCTTTCCTCTTTGTGATATTAGTGTAGATTTTGTGAATGAAGTCACGTTTTGTAAAGCAATTCCAACTCTACCGTGTCCGTGTGGCGTATCAAATAAAGGGTTCATCGTCAGTTCTTCAAAAGTATTTTTTACAGAATTTTAAAATATTTCGTATTGAAATTGATAAAGAAAATACTTATGTGAAGATTTAACTAGTACGCGCCCTACAATAATATAGCCTATTAGGTTGACCACTATTATCATATTAAGTAAACGCTTTATGTAAAAATCTATAGTATTATATTAAAATGGGAAACTTGAGCTATAGAATCCATGTTTCAGAACTCCACTGACTTTTGTCGTTTTGGAATTAAAAAGCAATAGAAAACTGCAATTTTTACTGAACGTATTCTAGTCAACCGATTGTAGAATGTTTGAACTGTCGTATTACTTACATATGACAAACCTACCGCACATTTGGATGAAGCAATTATTCAAACAAATAAAAACCTTTTACAAAAAAATATAACCGACTTCCAAACAAAACACTACAAAGAATAAATAACCTTAATTTCGGAAGTCGGTGTTTTTAGTTTTGTTTCTTTGTTTTTTAACACCGACTTCCGAAATTAAGGTTATTTTATTCTTTGTAGTGTTTTGTTTTGAAGTCGGTTATATTTTTTTGTAAAAAGTTTTTGTTTTTCACTTTTAAGTGGTGATACTTGGACGACGTCTTCGTCAACGCAGAAATTGAAAGAAGCAAAAATGCTCATAAAATAAAAACTGCTGAACCAAACCGAATCAAATTTTTATGGGACCAAATGGCAAGTATACTGCAACGAACTAAAAAAGAATCATGGAAATCGGATCCGAAACCTCGGAGTAATCGGTGTACATACATAAAAAAATACCCTCTGAATTGAGAACTTCCTCCTTTTTTGGAAGTCGGTTAAATAGCCATAACTTTTTTGACATACCTTCAACTTTTCAAAATTGGTTTTTGACCGACCCCGGCCGGACTGTGCGTCGGCCACATGGCGTGCTGCAAAAGTTACCCAAAATCTAACGTGGCGTGCTGTAAAAATCATTGAATGGCACGCGCGCCGCCCACACGGCCTCATCATCATTTCAGTCAATTTCCAGCTGAACGTAAGCCTCCCCCAATAAGCGCCAACCATCCCAGTCTGGAACTGTCCGCATCCATCCGCTGCTAGCCACCTTCTTTAAATCATCGATCCATTGTGTCGCAGGGCGTCCCACACTACGTTTGCCCATACGCGGTCTCCACTCTATCACATGTCTACTACTCCATCGACCGTCTGTCTGTCTGCAGACATGGCCGGCCCACTTCCACTGCAGCATGCTGATTCTACGCGCAATGTCGATGACTTTAGTTCTCTGGCGATTTCGTTGCGAATTCTATCCACCAGTCAAACCCCGAGCATTGCTTTCTCTATTGCACGCTGAGCAATCTTGAATTTATGGACCAGGCCTATGGTGAGTGTCCACGTTTCGGCTCCGTAAGTCATTACGGGTAGGACCTACACGGCCTGCTATTCTAGAAAAATCATGATCATCATATCAGCCGAAAGACGTCCACTGCTGGACATAGGCCTCCCCCAAGCGTCGCCACAACGACTGGTCCTGCGCGTCTGGCATCCATCGGCTACCTGCGACCTTCACTAGGTCATCGGTCCACCTTGTGGGAGGCCTTCCAACGTTGCGTGTTCCGGTACGGGCTATGTCGCTAACCTAGTTTCTCTTGCGGATATCATTCTTCAGGATATTATGATTAGATCACGCAAGGAAACTCCAAGCATTGCCCTCTCCATTTCCCTTTGAGTGACTTTGAGCCTTCTGATGAAGCCCATTGTGAGCGAAAAAACCTTAAATGTACACATTTGGTGGTGGCGGGGAGAGTACTAAGATAAAGTTTTAGAACATCTGAAACACAGCATAGTGGATGTCTCTCGTTCACTTGTACAAATATAGTTGGTTGTATTGATTATCTTCATTATTCCAGATGTAATGCCGGCTACTCCGGGGAACGGTGCGAAGTTAACGCGTGCCATGAACACTGTTTAAACAACGGCATCTGTTCCCTGAATGAGGAGGAGGAGCCGGTCTGCCAGTGCACAGCGGATTACGAGGGTGAACGATGCGACGTCGCTACTGCACACACTGGTGCCTGTGTCAGTGCTGACAAGTCGACGCAACAAATGTTACTAGACCTGCGCAGCGAAGTGAAGCAAGTCAGAGAAGATCTGCGATGTACCCTGCAACTGTACACGGACAAACTTGACGAGAATGCAGCCAGGATCCAAATCTGCGAGGAGTCAATCAATGACGATGAAACCATTTCAAACCCGCAAACATCAAATAAAAACTTCTAATAAATAAAAGTTAATCAGACAGAGCAAACTCAACCAACTTGTAATATGAACCATCAACCTGTCTGAAAAAGAGAATCCTGAAGGATATGCTAAGCGAGCTTCCGATAGTAACCTTAACTCAAGACCCGGAGACGTCGCCTTCAAGTGCGGCGTGGGTAGTTTTACTTCCTGATACCTGACCCAATTTTCTTCACACTAGAGTTTAATATATTATAGAAATAACAAGTTTTGTGATTCAGATTTATTTATTGCTTGTCACAGGTGGAAATGCAGTTCTTTAAATTATTATTGTAACATGTATCACTGTAACATATCCGTAAGGTGTACAATCTTTAAATTTACACATAGGTATAATATGTCTAAAAATAATAATACATACACAAATCACTAAGGAAATGTAATATTAATTACCACACAAGGGAAAACCAGATAATTATACATTAATCAGTTGTCATTGTAATAAATCATTAATATTAAATAAATTTTAGTCACCAGAATTTGTCATTATCATATTATAGTCATAGTACATACACAAATCACTTAGGAAACATATTTTTAATTACCACTAGGGAAAACAAGTTACAACAACAATACACATATATTTATCAATTTACATTTGTACTTAGGCAATATTATTGTAGTATTATAATATGATCACTTTTATTTTGCCACGTATTAAAAGTTTCACAAATAACTCAACAATTTTGAATGCTTTCATGCATTTTATTTTTTCTCAATAGATGGCGCTCTGACTCATCAGAATACATTAGGAAGTTTCTTCCTAAATTTAAAAATTCAATATCTTTTGATTTTGTGGGTCGATTTTGATGAAATAAACGCTAAGTTTTCCTCGGGGTATCACTTAGTATTTTTAAGTACTTAGATTTGCAATTCAATGTGTGGTTTATGCGTGATGCTCCCACAAACGCACAGACAAACAGATAAATAGACCAACAGACAAAAATTTCAAAAATTGCATTTTTGTGTTTTATACCTTTTTCCTGAGTTTTTTGTGTAATTTTCATGCAAAAATATTCAATGTACAGATACAGACACGGTTAGTCTACGATTTTATTATATGTATAATAATAGATTAAATAAATTTTAGTCAAAGCATTTGTCATTTAGGAGTTAATTGATTGTGTAATATACTTTCTTATCAGTAATTCTTTGAGTTTGTATTTAAAAGTAGTTAATGTTTCAATATTTTTAATAGAGTCTGGTAATCCTTACTAATATTATAAATGCGAAAGTAACTCTGTCTGTCTGTCTGTCGCGCTTTCACGCCAAAACTACTAAACCGATTTAAATGAAATTTGGTACACAGATAGTCTGGAGCCTGAGAAAGGATATAGGCTACTTTTTATCCCGGGAATATGTTCCCTAGGGACCACGCGGGCGAAGCCGCTGGCAGAAGCTAGTTTACTATAAATTTTAACACCCATGCCAAATATGCTTATTATAAATGCGAAAGTAACTCTGTCTGTCTCGCTTTCACTCCAAAACTACTGAACCGATTTAAATGAAATTTGGTACACAGATAGTCTAGAGCCTGAAAAAGGACATAGGCTACTTTTTATCCCAGGAATCCGTAGGGACCACGCGGGCGAAGTCACTGGCAGAAGCTAGTTTAAGTACTATAAATTTTAACACCCATGCCAAATATGCTGCTGATTTAAACTGAATTGTTCTGGACTTAACTGCCCTAAGTTCATTTTTATGTCTTGTACTTCTCATTGTCTCGTAATAACTGATATCGCGCTTTGTGATTGATGCTGCTTCCAATATATAAATTGACGCTAGGGCTAAGATTCTTAATCTTCTGAATTCCACTCTGCATGAATCGGTCTGTTTCAATATATATATTTTTTTTACTATTTATAGGCACGCGTTTGACCACTATCTCACCTGATGGTATGCGATGATGTGGTCGAAGATGGAGCACGCTTGCCTAGAAGTAACCTATTCACTCTTGACTTAAATACTCCCAGGTTATAGCTATCAGGACACACAGACTCCGGCAGGCAATTCCACTCCATAGCTGCACGCACTATGAATGTGTTCCCAAAACGTTTTGTGCGTGTGGGTGGGATGTCCACCATGTACCGGTGGCGCATCGCCGTACGTCTTGTGGTCCGATGATGGAACGGGCTTGGCGGAATCAAATTATGCAATTCCGTCGCACATTCCCCAAAATGCAACCGGTAGAAAACCGACAGGCTAGGAACTCGTCGTCGATGCTCAAGACTTTGGAGCTTCGTCGCGACGAGCCTATTATCGCCGATGATCCTCTTGGCTCGTTTCTCAATTGACTCAAGGGCATCAAGCTGGTATCTGGCAGATCCGTCCCAAAGATGAGAGCAGTAACAATTTATTATTTTTAAAAGAGTGTCCGTGGAGTTTCTTGCACGTTCTTCTCCATAGAGATCTACGCTTTGGAACGTACAAACATAGCTTACGTAACGTAGCTTCAACTTTTTGGACCGACCGACCTTGACAATTCAAAAGTGCCTGTTAATGGTTTATTTGGAAATAAATAATTTTGAGTTTTTTGAGTGGGTACGCAGGTACCACTAAAAAGTGAAAAATAAAAAACTTTATTACAAAAAATATAACCGACTTCCAAAAACAAATACTACAAAGTACTATAATTTCGGAAGTCGGTGTCAAAAAACGAAATAACCAAAAACAGCGACTCCCGAAATTATAGTTATTTTATACTTTGTAGTGTTTTGTTTTTCGAACTCGGTTATATTTTTTGTAAATAGTTTATATTATTTGTTGTTATAACGGCAATAGAAATACACAATCTGTGAAAATTCAACTGTCTACCTATTATGGTTCTTGAGATGCAGCCCGCTGACAGACAGACGGACGGACGGACGGACGGACAGCGGAGGCTTAGTAATAGGGTTCCGTTGGTTACCCTTTGGATACGGAACCCTAAAAGTAATTAATAATTTCTATTGATCTTTTTAGTTGAATTTAGGTACAGTTTTTTGTGCCAAGCGTCTTAAAAGGATCAACAGAAATTATTTATTACTTTTTAGTGTTTTTTTTTGTCGGGGGTTCTTAATCCCCGATCAAAAAGAGGGGTGAGGGTGGGGGGTTATAAGTTTGACCGCTATGTGTGTCTGTCTGTGGCACCGTAGCTCTTAAACGGGTGAACTGATTTCAAAGCAGGTTTTCTAGCAGTGGTTCAAAACAAGTTTTATCAAAATCGGTTGAGCCGTTTGAAGATCATCAGCTCTTTTCTAGTTGATGAAGGCATTTAACCAGCTTTTACGGGTCTGATCGATGCGAAATTTAGTATTCTGTTACTTCAATAATATTGCAAAAACATGGTTATACTGACTTGATGCTGTAGCATAACCTGAGGTCTGCAGAATACCCAAGTCCTCACTAAGTTATAGCAGACGTATCGTACTTGAACTCACTGGAATGGTTTCATCATCAGTAATCTTAAACTGATGATGAAGCAGAAAAGAAAAATGAGTTAATACATTAGTGAGAGATGAATCATCGCGTCGGGGGACCGCTAATAATGTTGAGGTACTTAACAAATACAAAAATTTGCGGTCTACCGAGGCGAAGACGCTTGGCCCAAAGAATCGTACCTATACTAAGTTAAAAGGATCAATACGTATTATTTTTTCACTTTTTAAAGTTATTTTTTAGTCGGGGTTTTTTTAATTTTAAGATAAGATAAGATAAGATAAGATTTCTCTATTTGTTTAAACATTGTATACATACAAGAGCATGCAAGATATTACACAGTTTAAGTCCACTCATGTTTAGCCGTAATTAGCGGCGTACAAATATTTCCATAACATTGAAAAAATAACAATTAGAGAAAATCGAAAGATTACCTAGAATAGACACTTACAAGGATTATAATTATTTAGAAACTTTGCAATATTATATTATAATGTCAAAATATTATTATATTATAAAGTCAAAATAGTATTATGTCAAAATAATAATAAGTTGTAATGTCAAAATAGTACCTAATCAGTTATAATTTTGCAACCAATAAAAATTATAAAATCATATTAATTAATTAAAAAGCGTTCGGACGTGTATACTGTTGCGTTAGTTCACTACGTCTTTGTTCTCACTAAATGGGTACAAAATGTAACGGCTGCGATGCCGATATTAATACCGAGAAGTTTTTTATGGAATGTTCCCTAGAAAAGTGTAAGAAGCTTTACCATCTCAAGTGTCTGGCTGTGACGAAAATGGGTGTGTCCAGAATGTGTAAGCACTATTCCAAAACGAGGAAATTCCGACACGCCAGTTCGAGGAAGCACAATCACTGTGGATAAAGCTTTTGCGGTCGGTGCGAGCGACTGCTACGTAAACACTCAGCGCGGTAGTCGTCGTAACCCGAAGGAATCAGAAATCGAACATGATCCTAAACCAGGTGAAGGACTACGGGAGTTTCGCTTGGAAATAATAGCACGACTGGATGAACAAATTAAGCAGTATGCATTGCTCCAAGAGAGATTTATCAAGACAGAGACGGAATTGCAAGATTTGCGAAAAATTATGGAGGTAGTTCAAGAAAAGGCAAAAAAAGTCGATACATTAGAAACAAAATCAAAGACTTATTAAAATCAAACGAACTCCTACGAGCCCGTCTTACTAGGGAAAGTTCTAAGCTGGGTGGTACAGAGGGATTTGAAGCACCTAAGGGCCAAATAATGTCATCATCTAAAACATTTGTCGACAATCTTAAACAAAATCAGAAGAGGGTAACTGGAAATTCCACCAATATTACACCAATCAAAGAATGTGTGGCCACGAAATCCGCAAGTTTAGAATCGGAGAACAAAACACCACTGCGAGTATCAATAAACAAAGGGAGCGAAATGAGTACTAGCTTAGTAGAGGTAGCTGAAGAAGAGAGGAAAAGTTTAAATAGAGAAGAAAACTGGACGGTCGTAAATAGGAAGAAAAACCGATATCCTAATAAAGACGTGAAAAGAGGAGGAAGTACTTCTATAAATGAAATTCAAGGAACAGAAAAAAATAAATATTTACACGTCTGGCGTCTGCAGAAGGAGACTAAAGAAGAAAACTTAGAAATTTACGTAAGAAACATATGTGGGTTGGAAACACCTGTTAAAGTAGAACGAATTAAACCTAAAACGGAAAGGGATTATGCATCCTTCATGATTGGAGTACCAGAGAGTAAATATGACATTTTATGTCAACCAGAGAATTGGCCAATAAATGTTGAGTTCTGTGAATGGGTTTGGTTTTGTAGACCATTCCAAAAACCAAAAACCTCGGAATAGATCTACTATAGATATTTATTATCAGAACGTAAGAGGTCTGAGAACTAAATTAGAGGAGTTTTATGTTGGAATATTAAGTCATAACTCGGATCTATATGCGGCGAGTACCTGTACCGAGCGACGTAAACATTAATGACCATGTTTTTGAACTAGTTGGTGCCACCGTTTACTTACGTAATAGGTTTTTGTGTTTTGTATGTGTTGTTTATATCCCACCTAATAGTAATGAGAAGGAATATGAGTTGTTTATTAGAATCATTGAACAATATTGTAATATTTATCGTGAAGTGGTAGTGATAGGGGATTTTAATTTATATTCGTGTACTACAAGCATCAATTCATATTATGAGTTTCTTATGACATATGGTGGGTTCACCCAGTGCAACAGAATAAGTAATTGCAATTATCGATATTTGGACTTAGTATTGAGTACATTTGAGGAGGGGGAGTGTGTGAGTGTACGCGAGGCGGAGTCGCCGCTCGTGCCGGTGGACGCTTATCACCCGCCGCTGAAGGTTTCCGTCAGCCCGTGTTTACGTGCTAATACCGACTTAGAGCCAAATTTGAACACATCGACATCGGAGGCGCGCACACAGGTCAGTTGGAATTTTAATAAAGCCGATTTTTTTCTATTATATTCAAAGATCGCATCCATCGACTGGAATCCTTTATATAATTTAGATTTGGATATGAGTTTAAAGTATTTTTATGATACGATTTATTCAATTATAGATGACTGTGTTCCCCAGAAAAAGCGAAGTCGTGTACGCTCGAAGTACATTTATCCCGAGTGGTATACGGGTGAGATAATTCGCGACATAAAACTCAAAGCTGCTCTTCATAAAAAATATATAAGTAGTGGTTTAAGAAGTGATTACGAAACGTTTGCTCAGTGTAGGACCCAAGTAAAAGGAAAAATTTTAATAGCACAGGAACAATATCGCCAACGTATACAAAACCAAATGTCGAGCGACCCTAAATCTTTTTGGGCTTATGTTAATTCTAAAAGAAGTAACACTAGTAGCCATAAGATTCTAAGAAACGGGGAGGCCTTGACATGTGAACAAGCGGTTCAAGAATTTGCTAAATATTTTTACTCGGTGTATAATGTAGACAAACCTAGATTGGATGTGGATGCGGCGATAGTGGAAGCGGGCAGTCAGAACGGAGCAGGGCGGGTTCATCTTGATGATAGATTGGAGTTGGATGATGTGGTACGCGCCCTGCAGAAGCTTAAGCCGAAAAAATCGTCAGGGCCTGATGGTATTCCGCCGTACATTTTTAGGGACTGTCGAATGGGATTAGCGAGACTGCTGTTGCACATCTACAATCTTTGCCTCAAATCAGCTGTGTTCCCCGATATGTGGAAGATTACCCGGGTCATACCGGTACCTAAGGGAGGTTCGGGAACTAAAGTTGAAGAGTACAGACCGGTTGCAGTATTGTCAACAATGGCCAAGGTGTTAGAATCTGCAATTCATAGGAGCGTTTTTCAGCAGGTTAGCTCGCAACTCTCAGACGCGCAGCATGGTTTCCGGCCGACTAGAAATACTACCAGCAATTTACTGAGCTACATGGCGGATGTGGTGCCGATAGTAGATGGTGGGGGACAAACTGATGCTGCATATTTCGACTTTAAAAAAGCTTTTGATTTAGTCGATAATGACGTGTTACTGAAAAAGTTAGCAGGGGTCGGTTTTACCCCACATTTACTTAAGTTTTTTGCTAGTTATATGAGCAACAGGCAACAGTATGTTGACTATGCAGGATACCAATCGAACGCATATTATACTAGATCTGGGGTAAGCCAAGGAACTAATCTAGGGCCTCTGGAATTTCTCCTAATGATTAATGACCTACCAAACGTTGTGCGAGATGCAAGGTGTTTACTGTTTGCCGACGACCTCAAGCTTTATCTCCCCATCACCAACGTGAATGACTGTGAAAGACTGCAGAGAGATATAGACAGAGTGGTACCTTGGAGCGAGAGCAATCTCCTGCAGTTTAACACATCTAAGTGTGTGACCATAAGTTTCTCGCGCGCACGCACACCCATCACGCATACTTATACGGTGGACGGGGTGCCGATGGATAGGGTCACTGAAGTAAGGGACTTGGGAGTTCATTTCGTCGCTGGGCTCACGTTTCGTGATCATATAATTAAGGTATGCAAAAAAGCATATAGAAACCTAGGATTTGTGCTTAGAGTGGTAAAAGGCTTCACAAATATTAAAGCTATAACGGCGTTATATAATGCTTTAGTAAGAAGCCAACTAGAATGTAATGCAGTTATCTGGGCTCCACATGAAACTAAGTATAGTCTCATGTTGGAGCGAGTACAAAATAAATTTATTAGGTACAAATATATGAGGGAATACGGGGTATATCCATTTTATCCATTGATGTATCCAACTCTATTTGTCTTGGGTATGGTCGGATATAATGAACTGAGGGTCAGGAGGCAACTCACACTAGTGACTTATATCTTTAAGATAATTAGAGGGAAGATACACAATGCGGATATATTGCGAAGGGTTGAGCTAGTCGTGCCAGATGGATATGTGGGGCGTCGTCGTCGACCGCGGTTGCTGGCAGAACCGCGCGCGCGAACTGACTTGCTGGGCGAGGCGCCGCTCACGAGCGCGCTCCGCACTCTCAACCTCATTGCTGAGGACTTGGACATATTCTGTTGCACTTTGGGTGAATTTACAAGAACAGCTACCTGTAGAATTTGCTATAGTTAAAACAGTGGAACTATTTAAGTTTTAAGTGTGCTACAATATCGCATTGGGTCTAGCCTGTAAAGATATTTGTATGTATGTATAAATAAATAATGCAAAAAATAGTATTCAATTATAATGTCAAAATAGTAATAAGAAGAAGAATTTAATTTTTATTTCATGCTTTTTAAACTTAATTTTCATTCCGTTAGTTAATATTCCTCATTCCCTTTCAATATAGTGTACATTATTCTACTTGTCAAGTTCTTTCATTTGATACCCATATTGAGGGAGTTGTGAAAAAAAATGTCATTCACCATTTTGTGGAGGCGGCCATCTTGGATTTGAAATTTGTCACAGTGTATAGTATTCTACTAGTCAAGCCCTTTCATTTGATACCTATATTGAGGGAGTTGTTAAAAAAATATGTAATCCGCGATTTTGCGGCGACGGCCATCCTGGACCGATTTTTATCAAAAATAGCTAAGAACTCAAACTCAAAATACTTATTTCAAATAAACCATTTACAGGCACTTTTGAATTGTCATTGTCGGTCGGTCTAAAAAGATGAAGCTATTTGCACGTTCCAAAGCGTAGATCTCTATGGAGAAGAACGCGCAAGAAACTCCATGGACACTCTTTTAAAAATAATAAATTGTTACAAAGTTTTGGTTACATCATGTTGAAATTATACGAGAGAACGATGTAATAAAAGACGAGCAGGATAAAAGCGTCCAGAAAAAAAAGGAACAATTCAAAGAAATATTTAAAATAAACCATGGCATCTGAGAAATGACCAGTCCCAACTGACAGAACCCGTTCACGAACATGACGCATGCGCTACCACCATTCGGCTCAACCATTTTGAAGGGAGCCAAATGATCTAACGCTTACGCCACCATCAGCTAGACTTTTGAGTGAGCATGACACTCCCAGCCGCCAGGGTACATTCAAGTAAAAACAAGCCTAAAACTGATAGCTATAGCTTAAGTTTAAGATACACAGTACTCACACATGTGCCGTTAAAATGGATGAAATTATACAATGCTAAATAAATTTAGTTTATACAATGCAAATATTGGTTTCTTCCAATCTTCAGCCGGTCCAACAATGTTTCTATATGCTAACTGTTTATTTTGTGCGCCCTAGTGGCTGTGGAGCAGGACCAGCATTCAGCCAAGCATTTTTTTCTTCAATATAATCCCCCAACTTATAATATGCTTGCCTGCATAGTGTGCGTTTAATACAAGATTTAAATTTTGTCTCATTAAGTTCTAATATATGGGGAGGTATCTTATTATAACATTTTAAACAGCACCCCATGAAAGATGAGGCTACTTTAGCCAGTCTGAAACCTGGTTGAACTAATTGGTCCCTATTTCTAGTACCATAATTATGTCAGTCGCCTATTTTACTAAAAAGATGTAAATTCTTTCTGACATACATGATGTTTTCGTAAATGTATTGACAAGGTTCCGTCATTTATTTATTTTATTTATTTTATATAGGCACACCAACGACTTATTTACAAATCAACATATTAAGGCAATTTTCGAGAGGATCCTCTGTAAACAAGTCACTTACAGGCATGCACATCATTGTCAGAATAGGTCTGATTAATATAAAGAAACATTGAAAAAATAACAATAAGAATTTATAAATATGTAGATGTCCAGACTTAAATTAAATTGAAAGCAAAATATTAATGTTAAATAAAACAAAAATAAAATTAACTAAACTGAATTACATTATCAACATTATAAAATTATTAATTAAATTACATTACAGTATTAACAACACAATTCCAATTGTGACATTCAGACAAGCTGTTCAAAATTATTATTACACTGTCAAATTAGAATATTATAAAATAAAATACAATAGAGAACACATAGTAGTAGAAGTAGATGTAGGCGGCTGATCACAGGTCAATTTTAAAGATTTTGGTTTTAAATTTTGGCAGACTATCGAAGAATATATCGATGCTGCTATTGATAGCGCAGACTATTGAAATGATGTCATGATGTTAATTTTCTTAAACAGTTCCCTTAGAGAATCGCGCCGGCGGAGATTGTATATCGCTTTGATGGCTCTTTTCTGCAGAATAAAAATAGACTCAATGTCTGCAGCCCGTCCCCATAGTAAAATACCGTAAGACATGATACTGTGAAAGTAACTAAAATAGACCAGTCTCGCGGTATCGACATCCGTTAGTTGGCGGATTTTCCTAACAGCATAAGCTGCTGAACTTGTTGTCCTGAAAGAGATGTTATATGAGGGCCCCATTGTAGCCTTGGTTCAAGCGTAATTCCCAGGAAAACCATTTTATCGACAAATTCTAGTTTTTCCCTGTTCAATACTATATCACAATCACTGCTTTTGACATTGGGTAAAGCAAATCTAATACATTTCGTTTTCTTTTCATTCAAAACCAAATTATTCGTCGTGAACCAATTTTGGACTTTCATTAGGGCATTATTTATGATATCGACATTGTCCGTTTGTCTATTTATCTTAAAAATTAAGGAGATATCGTCGGCAAAGAGCACCATATCAAGTTTTTGTTGCAATAAATAGGGTAAATCATTGATATATACTAAAAACAAGAAAGGACCCAAAATCGAGTCCTGGGGTACGCCCATTTTTACGTTTAATCCCGACGAATTGACACCGTTTATTTGAGCTAATTGCTGTCTATCATTCAAATACGATTTGACCAAGTTTAACGCGGTTTTGCCTAGTCCGTAATGCTCGAGCTTCCGGAGTTATGTATCGTGATCAACGCAATCAAACGCTTTCGAGAGATCACATAAGACACCTATGGTATTCTGTACGCAATAAAAATATGCTTTAGTAAGGTAACACCAGCGTCAGTTGTACAACGTCCTCTGGTGAAACCATACTGTTTATCATGAAAAATGTTGTTCGTGTTAAAATGATCAAGCATTGATTTAGCATCACTTTTTCAAATACCTTACTAAACACTGGCAACACAGATACTGGTCTATAATTATTTGATATATATATATATATAAGACTTTAATTTATCAACATATAAGTTGATGTCCAGAAAAACAAGTTTGTCACTGTGATGACTCACTAAGAAATGTATATGCTTATTAAGCATGTGAATATAATTATTTTGTCTATTTGACAATTTATCAAAATATGGGAAAGCACACAGTATTATTTTATTGCAATTTATCAATTTATCTTTAAAACACTCCCGACAAATTCACCTTTCAACAAAAAAAAAAAACAAAATCGAAATCGGTTCATCCGTTCGGGAGCTACGATGCCACAGACAGACACACACACAGGCACGTCAAACTTATAACTCTCCGTCGTTTTTGCGTCGGGGGTTAAAAAAGGAGGAAATACAAGAAAAGAGGCACATGCACGGCGTGCTTGAGGCAATAATTACTTATGATGGGTCACGTATGAGGATTATTTGTGGTCTCCGCCAAGTCGCCAATAGACCAGCGAGGTTTGAGTTTGGTTCAGCTGAGAAAGCGTTGCTGGGGAGAGTAAGCGTGATTTGGACAGCTTCACATCTTGGTCCGTCGTAGCTACGACCACATTCACAGGTAGGTTCGTCTTCCTCGTCGAGGAAACAAATACCGTCGTTCACGCAGTAGCCATGACACATGTCCACTTCACACCTCTCCCCGGAATGCCCGGCTTCACAACTGGAATACAGATAATTTGAGGTTAATTTTTAATCTATATTATATAGATTTAAAATATATGAGTATATATATAGTAAATAGACTATATATATATCTATACTTAATATATAAAGCTGAAGAGTTTGCTTGTTTTTTTATTTGCTTGAACGCGCTAATCTTAGGAACTACTGGTCCGATTTGAAAAATTATTTCAGTGTTAGATAGCCCATTTATCGAGGAAGGCTATAGGCTATATATCATCACGCTAAGACAAATAGGAGCGGAGCAGTAATGACGATGAAATTGTGAAGCAGACGAAGTTGCGCGGATCAGCTAGTACTAATATATAAAGCTGAAGAGTTTGTTTGCTTGAACGCGCTAATCTCAGGAACTAGGTACTGTTCCGATTTAAAAAATCTTTCAGTGTTAGATATCCCATTTATCGAGGAAGGCTATAGGTTATATATCATCACGATAAGACCAATAGGAGCAGAGCACCAATGAAGAATGTTTCAAAATCGGGGTTTTTTTTCCTTTTGAGAGCTTCCGCTGCGTAAACGGTTAAACTTTCGCAAAAATCATTTATGACAGAATTGTTCCCCTTTAAAAGTTCTAAAAAAAGACGGCGACAGCATAATAATACGTCTATCTTTTAAGGTTGGCTCACTGTAACCTTTTTTATGCTAACCAAATTTGTTCCAAAATAATGCATTATTTGCGAAGGTGTTTTTATAAACATGGCATTAATCCTTATCCAAATGAATACGTTATCCATCACAAGTACTTAATTTTAAAAAAAATTGCCCTTCACATCATTCGATTTCAATGAATATCTTAGGTGATATCGCAGTTTTAAAATAACATCGCAGCAAAATAATGATCAAGTACTGCGCGCGCATTTGTGATGTGCAAGGCCGCATATAAAATTCTTCCGTTACTGGTGAATGAGCCGAGTGAGTGACTGACAGACAGCGCACAGCCGACACTACTGGTTGTAGAAACCTAAAATTTGGCATGTAGGTTCGTTGGAGAGTACTGAGGAGGATTTCCCGAAATTCTTACGGGAACGGGAAATAACGGGACATGCGCGTACGATGTCGCTGGCAAAAGCTAGTTTTATTATACACTAGTGGACGTCACGCGGTTTCACCCGCGTAGTTCCCGTTCCCGTGGGAATACGGGGATAATATATAGCCTATGTTACTCCCTGATAATGTAGCTATCCAACGCTAAAAGAATTTTTCAAATCGGCCCAGTAGTTTCGGAGCCTATTCAATTCAAACAAACATACAAACAAACAAACAAATCTTTCCTCTTTATAATATTTTATTATACAAGAAACAAAATTCAAGGAGGGGGTTTGTTTGTTTTTCAACAAGCAATAGGTACATTACTTAAGTTCTTAATCCAATAAAAAACCCCCGACTAAAAATAACTTTAAAAAGTGAAAAATAATACGTATTGATCCATTTAATCCTTGCTATATTTACTATATCCTTACTGCCTTACTAATATTATAAATGCGAAAGTAACTCTGTCTGTCTGTCTGTCTCGCTTTCACGCCAAAACTCCTAAACATATTTAAATTAAATTTTGTGCAGAGATAGGCTAGAGCCTGAGAAAGGACATATGCTACTTTTTATCCCGGGAGTATGTTCCCTACGGACCACGCGGGCGAAGCCGCTGGCAGAAGCTAGTTTAATATAACCGCTAATAATATAGAGGTACTTAACAAATACAAAAATTTGCGGTCTCCCGAGGCGAAGGCGCTTGGCCCAAAGAATCGTACCTAATTAAAAGGATCAATACGTAAGTATTATTTTTCACTTTTTAAAGTTATTTTTTAGTCGGGGGTTTTTTAAATTTTTAATTTAATTTTTATTTCAAGCTTTTTAAACTTATTTTACCTAATAGATACTACTAGAAAACCTATGATCTCATCATCTTCCTGCCCTTATCCCATGCTACTTGGGGTCGGCGCAACACGTTTTTTAATTCCATTCTGTCCTATCAGCCGTCACGCTATCACTCACCTTTGTCACGCTATCACTGTCCCTTTTCTTTCATATTGCTTATCACACAATCCATCCATCTTTTTTTGGCCTTCCTCTCCCTCTCCATCCACATATGATCAACACTCACCTAAACGGCACTAGGTACATCCTACAAGCTTGGAAAGTAGCTTCGCATCTCTCACCAATGTGGATAAGTACTTATTCTCTTTTTTGCTTCATCTTCAGCTCCTGATCACATTCTATTTATAACCTATTCATTGCGACCATTTAAATGAATACGAAAACGGAAGGCCTGCTGTAAGTAAGTGAGGAGTTGGGTATCTTGCAGATTTCAGGACATGCTTCAGCATCAGGTTAAGGTAACTGATCTAAATATAATCTATCTATTGAAACCATACCAGTGAGTTCAAACACGAAACCTCTGCTGTAACTTAGTGAGGAGTTGGGTATTCTGCTGACCTCAGGTTATACTACAGCATCAGGTCAATATTACCATGTTTTTGCAAAGTCATTGAAGTAACAGAATACCAAAATTTGCATCGATATGACCCGTAAAAGCTGGTTAAATGCCTTCATCAACTAGAAAAGAGCTGGTGATCTTCAAACGGCTCAACCGATTTTGATAAAACTTGTCTAAGAACCATCGCTAGAAAATACCTGCTTTCAAATAAAAAACAGCATCCAATTCGGTTCACCCGTTTAAGAGCTCCGGTGCCACAGACAGACACACATAGCGGTCAAACTTATAACATACCTCTTTTTTGATCGGGGGTTAAAAACAAAGTTTTTTTTTATTTTTAATACCAGGCTATTTGACAGTTGCAAGAGTTTACGAACGAATTATATTTTTTTTAAATGTCACTTTAAAACAGTTGTTCTTAACCTTTTAGTCACAAGGGACCATTTGACCAAATTTCCGTCTTCCCATGGACCATCAACTTTTCGGACCTAATAGATAGTAGGTAAATTTTTTTACTGCATAATCTTGACTAACATTTGAATTCAGTTCAGTGCTGCTCAAGGCCAAACGCATGCCAATAGGTACTGACATTCAGCCGATTATGGTGCTTGTCTTTAAAATTTTCAGAAGCGCCGAGAACCTCTGCTGGCATAGATGTGCCGAAGAAACAACGTTAGGTAGCGTGTAGCACTATTTCGAAACATTGGAAGAAACAGTGTTATTTTTTTCTAAAAAATGTTGTATTCTAATACATTTCCTGTCTCAAAAACATCTTTCAAATTAGTATTCTATAGCATATCAATCACTTCTTTATTTCGAACCCTTGCATTGAAATTATTCAGCTTTGCGAAAATATTGCATTATAGAATTATTTCGCGGACCACTTCAGGTTCTGCCAGGGACCACCAGTGGTCCGCGGACCACCGGTTAAGAACCACTGCTTTAAAACTATAGAGTTCTTACCTATATCTATATTTTTTTCAAAATTGTAGGCTCATTAGTTTCGGAGATAAGGGTGGGAGTGTTTTTAATTCTTCAAAAAATAAGTAATTAGTTTTGAAGAACTTACGATGAACCTTTTCATTGCCATGCCAAACGGTAGAGTTGCATTTTTTATTTTCTTATTTGCTACCCACGGTCCTTTTTTAAAAAATATTTATTTTCGTTTCGTTTATTATTATTATCACAACATACGAAACCTTATTTGCGAAGCATAACGCGATTTCTCACAAATATTTTGATCCAAAATACTTAGATTATATAATGTCTAGATGGAGCGTCGCCCTACAATCAAAACAAAAAAAACGAGCCATCAATTGCAAGCATGTGTGCGTGCGGCAGCGTGCGGCCGGTGTAACACACACAGTGCGTCTATGTATCTGTGTGCGTACTTATAAGCCAACAGTTGGCTGATAGTTTTTGACACGTTTGCCAGCATTTGATGCTCTATCTACACATTAATAATCAAAGCCAAAATATTATATTTATGAAATTCCACGTAGAATTTCGAGCAGGTAAATGTGTAGACAACCATCGTATAATACTCGTGGATACATCGTATAATATAATTCATCAGCCTTCGGTTCGAACGTCTTTACCGCCTCAGTTGCAATTACAAAGCTTGCAAACTCAACAAAATCTCAGGAACTACTGGTCCGATTTGAAAAATTCTTTCAGTGTTAGATAGCCCATTTATCGAGGAAGGCTATAGGCTATATATCATCACGCTAATACAAATAGGAGCGGAGCAGTAATGAAAATTGTGACGCAGACAAGTTGCGCGGGTCAGCAAGTGTACTATAACCTACCTGCATACAGGAAGTCCCTCATTATTGATGGAGCAGTTCCCGTGGAGACAATAGTTCTCACACATAGATACGTCGCATCGCTCACCGATGTATCCAGGTGTGCATTTACACAGAGATTTTCCAACAACTTTCATGCCGTGAACACAAAACGGCCCATTGGAGATTCTTCGTTCGACACTCTTTAGCGCTTCGCAATCATGAATCTCCTGAATTTGTTCTTTAATTTTGTAGTTGGCAACTATACCGGCAGCGACCCTATTAGTATCCAACTCAAAATTATTTTGTCCCTTCCATTCAAGTTTTCCAAATTTCCAAACATCTCTATTGCAGCCGGGACACCAGTCAGCCCAAAACATGAATGTTTTCGAAGCGGCCAATGAGCTCGATGATGGGTTGGAAATCTTAACACCATAGAATTTTACATAATTTATCCGTATTTTGTTTTTTCCATTCAAATCTGTATAGTAAAAATCGTAAGTTAAACCATTCTTTGGCTCAATCCAGTACATTTTTTGAGTCTGCTGGTCAATGGTCAGGCTGTGTGGCTCCAGTTGGTAAGTTGTGTTGATCGAAAACGACTCCAGGTTGACAACAACTTCTCTGTCTGATCCATTGAATCGAGCTCTCTCTATTGTAGGCGTCGTCAGGTTTGTGTTGATCCAGTAAACATACCTGGAGAAAGAAAACATCTAATAAATAAGTAAAAGAAATTAATCGACTGAATTGAGTTCAATTTTAAACTGTTAGGGAAAAGCATTTTTAGGGTTCCGAACAAAACCAGAACCCTTATAGGATCACTCGGGTTTTTGTCTGTCTGTCCGTCTGTCACAGCGCGATTCTGTTGAAATTTGGTAAACATATGGACTTTTGTTACCCAAACACGAACGTGTTACGTAAATTGTTAAATTTTTAGTATGGTGTTCACTTTTGGGAGTCAAACAAGAAAATAAAAAAAAAGTACGTCAAGTCAGAGTCCACGCCGACTTTTCTTTCTAATTGTCAACTTTCAAGCTTTATCACTTCGTCGATTCAAAATATTTTTCAAAATTATGGACTAGCTAATAATAATACTATTTATTTATCAAATATTAATATTTTAACATGCATCATGCATTTTCTCTATTGAAAACGTACCCTCTACAGCTATCTACAGCTAAATCAGTGGGGATCCCGTCATCCATTTTGAGAAAAAGATTTCCATATTTATTATAACAAGATTTTAATGAAATCCAATTAATACTTCTTTCGTTCGTGTCACTGAAGAACAGTAGTTCTGTGGCGGGATCGAAGGCGAGACCATGAATGTTTCTGCCGTTTCTCTCGATCAGGCATTGGTTAAGTTCAGAAGATATGTCATGAGCACATATAGAGTCGTTGTTGTTCTGTTTGTCGACGTAAAGCACCATGTTGTGTACTTCATCGTATGTTAGTGCTGCGAGGTTATGGGAAGGAATACGTATGGTGTCTATTTTGGTTTCGTTGGTATAAAATTCTAGTAGATCTCCATGACTGACGGCAAAGTCTGAAACAATAGTGGTATAGATTAGGTACCTAAGAAGCCGATAGCTGATTCATATCTTAGCAACATGCTGAGTATTGCTGAGTGGGAGATTTCTTAACACAGACACGTCATGCATCTGCCTAATTTCTGTTCCTTCCATGTCTTTTTTTGTTTTCAGTTTAATTTTAATCATAATAAAGGATGGGAAATCATCAAATGACTCCTCCAGCTCTGGGTGAAGCAGAAGGGAGTGTCAGACTCTTACTGACTAAAACCCATCCGTGTTCCTCCTAATGCTCTTGGCGGTCCAGGGCTGCGATGACTCCTTCGAACAAAGTTCGCAGCCCCAGCAGGCACTGGCCCTAGCGGGCCCCGTCTTTTATGCTGACAGCTCTTTGAGGCGCGCGTGGAACACAGCGCGCCGTCGACCCAGGCCTTGTTTTGATCAGACGGCGAGCCGCTCAATGCTCGCCGTCCGCAGGCCCGCGCCTACGGTGGCCGAGAATCGCCCTGCGACTCCCGACGCCCGGGGCGTCTTCTTCTGTTGCGGCGGCTGGGGCGTGAGGTTTCCCTCTCTCTCACGCGTTCGGCTTCCTCCTTCGCTAGCATTACTACTTCGCAGAAGGAGGTGACCGCTTCCCATGTCTCCTCGCTCCGGACCATGGCTTGAAACAGGGCCGACCGCTTCGACGAGGACACGGCGGTGCTCCGCCCAAGCAGGGCAGACCTCCACCGTATGCTCCACCGTGTCCTCCGGGCGATCCTCGTAGTGTTGACATCCGGGCGTATCCTCCCGCCGAATTCGAAACAGGTGACTCCCGAAACAAACCGTGTCCGGTGAGCACCTGCGTCAAACGGAAGGTAAGGACGCCGTGGCGCCGCTCTAGCCACTCCTCAAAGAGGGGACTTATCGCCGCAATTGTGGCGTGCCCAAATATTTGTCGTCCCTACTACTTATACTATCGTTAAGGAATTCTAGTATAGGTAGATAAGTTAGGTAGTATAGGTAGAAAATCAACAGTTTTTCTTTCTTTCTTTTTCCTTAACAAACCGATGACTTTTTTTTTAATAAGGGCAAACTCGCCACACTTTTCCAAACCACGAATCGCCAGTGGCGACCATAAGAGGCGGCTTTACCTATGGTTCAAGGTGTGCGGTACACACGGGCGGAGGAGTGTAGGGGGCGCTGAGCGCAGCTTGAGACACTTTCAAAGAGCTAAGTGTCGGTTGCGGCGCGCCGGCGCTCTCAAACACCCTGCACCCGTGTTAGGTTGGGCGCATATTGCCCAATATTTCTGACTTCCGCCACTAACACTCTCGACTACTAAATTATGTTCTAGACCCCGCACTGTCATATACGTCAGAATTCTCACAGTATGCAGAACAAATGTTCAAAAATTTTCGGGGGATTTTGAACGGCCCATCGTTCTCCGCTGCGAGGTGGGCAAGCTCTATTAAGGAGTAATTGCAAACCGCTTCGTGAGTGAGGTGAGGGTGCGGTTGGATCGAGAACCAGTAGAGGCGGCGAGTCTCCTTGCCGGATTGCCGTTATAGGATGTAGAGACGTTACACTTGGCACGTGGAAGCACAGGGTTGCAGACGAAGCTCCGGCAGATCTCATGGCGGTATGGGGAGAGCGACTGTCGCAACCCAGCGCTAGGCACATTACTATTGTAGCGATAAGTACCCTCTTTGAGGACTGGTTGGAGAGGTGCCAAGGTGTCCTTACCTTCCGCAGGTACTCACTGGTCACGGTTGCTTCGGGAGCTACCTGTTTCACCACTGTGTGGACCGCCCGGAGGACACTGGAGCATACGGGGGATGTCTGCCCTGCTTGGGCGGAGCACCGCCGTGTCTTCTCGCGTCCGGCCCTGGCTCAAACCATAGTCCGAAACGAGGAAAAGTTACCCCCTTCTGCGAGGGTGGAGGCAAACCCCACGTCCCAGCCGCCGCAAAAGAAGAAGTCGCCCCGGGCGTTGGGAGTAGCAGGGTAGGGTTAGGTAGCGATTCCTGGCCACCGTAGACGTGGGCCTGCGGTCGGCGAGCGTTGGGTGGCTCGCCGTCCGATAAGAACCAGGCTCGGGTTGATGGCGCGTTGTGTTCCACGCGATTGACATTTGTTGGCCCAAGTAGGTGTATTCTTTCACAAATTCAACTGGCTCTTCGTTTAAAATGATAGTGTCCTCTGATGTGTTTGTCATGGCTTTAATTTTTGTTACACCTTCTTGGGCCAACAAATGTCAATTACTGACATAATGTCAAAGGAAATAGACACAAGAATTGGGAAGGCATGGGAATGTTACTGGGGACTTAAAGAAGTAATAGAGAACTAAGACGACGGTCAAAACAAAACTTTTTAACACTTGCATACTCCTAGTCCTAACATATGGCTGCCAGACTTGGGCTCTCACTAAAGCGCAATACTACAGACTGGAAACATGCCAGACAGCAATGGAAAGAAGCATGCTGAATAAATAGATACAGAACAGATAAATAAATAAATTATCCGAAGACGTACGAAAATTGTACACGTAACAAAGAGAATAAGAAAACTAAAATGGAGATGGACTGGTCATATAATAAGAGGCATAGAAAAGTGGAACAAAAAGATAGCATTATGGTACCCAAGAATGGGAAAAGAAATCGAGGTAGACAGTTCCGAAGATGGGAAGACGAAATAAAGATTATAGCAGGGAAAACATGGAGTAGGAGAGCCCAAAATAGAACAGAGTGGAAAGAAATGGAGGAGGCCTTTGCCAAAGTTGGGCAAACAGACCGGGTTGTTGGTGTCACCGAGTCGTTAGATTAGGATTATAACTATTGTAAAAAAAAGTCTGAATAAAGGCTTACATATATATATGTCTTCCACGCGCGCCACAAATAGATGTCAACATAAAAGACGCAGCCCGCTAGGGCCAGTTCCTGCCAGGGTTGCGGAATTTGTTCGAAAGAGTCACCGCAGCCCTGGAACCAAAGGGCGTTTGGAGGAACACGGATGGGTTTTAGTCGGTAAGAGTCTGACACTCCCTTCTGCTCCGCCCAGAGCCGAAGGTGTCATTTGATGATGTCGCATCTTGAAAAACTGGCCAATTGCGAGTCGGACTTGCTTGCAAAGGGTTCCGAATGAATTTCATTTCTTTTAACGTGGTGTTTTAACACTACAGACTTCTTATAGGTTTTCCTGTAATCGACCTATAGGTAAAGATCTTTTATCTTCATTTTTTTCAAAATTATAGACTCAGTAGTTTCGGAAATAAGGGGGAATGGCCATTTCTCGTCTAATTTCTTGAATAACTTCAAAACCATTAATTTAAAAAATATGAAAAAAATATAGTTAAAACCCTCACAGTAAGCCCTTTCATTTGATATATCACACGATATTGGGTAAAAAACTTTTTTTTTTTAATTTTCTAGTTTGACGTGGGGGTCACTTTTGGGGGTCAAAATAGAAAATTAAAAAAAAAATTACACAACTAAAAATTTAATAATTTAGGTACGTAACGCGTCCGTGTTTGGGTCGCAGAAGTCCGTATGTGCAATTTCAACAGAATCGGTTCAGTGGATCCGGAGAAAACTGGCTGTGACAGACAGACGGACAGACGGACAGACGGACAGACAGACAGACAGACACTCGAGTGATCCTATAAGGGTTCCGTTTTTTGTTCGGAACCCTAAAAATCCTATTCCTTGTTCCAAAATGCTTGAAACTTGCTACAAATACTGGGCAAAGTAAAAAATTATAAAGATAGGTCTTATAATTACAACTACTCACCAAAAGATTTAAGGGGTGTTAAAGTTTTTAAGGAAGAATCTTAGTTCTTACGCCAATGTGCTAGAAACTGCAACTACAAGAATATTGAGACAGAGAGACAACTCACCCCAGGGATGCGCAAACTCCACGATCAGGGCTATCAACCCCAACACACACTGCGTTTTAAACATTTTATACTTTAAAAATACTAAATTGTTCCAACACGGTGGGTCCACAACTGGTAGTCGATCTTCGGATATTATAACAATAATACTGGCTTCGTACTTTATAAATAGCACATTAATGTGCCACGCAGATGGAGCAACTTTAGTTGCCGCAACTGCCAACTGTTTAAAAGTTTAAGGCCTTTATCACACGGCACGGATTTCGTAGCGGTGCCCCGCGCGGTAAGGCGGTTTACGTGTGTTAGGCATCAACGGATTTTTTAGAGGCCAGTGCGACATGAGATCCGCTTCACCGCCGACCGCGGTGAGCGGTACCGTGTATTAATCGCCTTAAGGGACAAAAACGGGGGACGGGGAGAGAGCAAATCGCATAATGTGTTGCCATAGGCCATCGTGGAAACCAGGAACATTGCACAAGTGGTACAAAGACGGTTGCTAGTTGCGGCGATTTGGGATTGATTTGGCCACCGTGTGCAGTATCCGAAGACTTGTCGATCATCAAATAACTCGTCCCGCTTTGGGCCGATTGAGAGGGAGTGACAGACTTTTACTGACTAAAACCTTGTGCTTTTCGTTCCACGACTGCGGTAACTCTTTCGGAAAATTTCACAAAATCTCGCAACTAAACTGCTATAGATATCTGCGCAGTTTCAAGACGATTCGGACAGGATAGTTGACCCGTCTGCGGAGCGCCTTAGGCCTGTTGAAGATAAGGAGACTTCTGCTAAGAACTCAATTTGCAAAAGCGGTATTCCCTATTACATATATACCGACTTCCAAAAAAGGAGGAGGTTCTCAATTCAGCGGGTTTTTTTTATGTATGTACACCGATTACTCCGAGGTTTCTGATCCGATTTCTGTGATTCTTCTTTAGTTCGATGCAGTATAGGTACTTGTCATTTGGTCTCGTTAAAATTTTATTCAGTTTGGTTCAGTAATATCTATTTTATGAGCATTTTTGCTTATTTCAATATCTGCGTTAACGAAGACGTCGGCGTCGTCCAAGTATCACCACTTAAAAGTGAAAAATAAAAATCTTTTTACAAAAAAAAAACAACCTTAATTTCGGTAGTCGGTGTTAAAAAAAACCAAAAACACCGACTTCCGAAATAAAGGTTATTTTTTTATTCTTTGTGGTGTTTTGTTTGGAAGTCGGTTATATTTTTTGGTAAAAAGTTTTTATTTTTTTAATTCGTAGATATTTTTTGCAATCCAGTAATTATATAAAATGAAGAAGAAATAGTTTTTGGGTATATTTTTGAGCTAATCAAAGCTTGATCATAGAGGTAACTAGCTGATGCCCGCGGCTTCGCCTGTGTGGATACCTCCGACACCTCTAACAAATCTATATTCTATACTAATACGATTTGAAAAATTCTTTCAGTGTTAGATAGCCAATTTATCGAGGAAGGCTATAGGCTTATATATCATCACGCTAAGACCAACAGGAGCGGAGCAAACGAAGTTGCGCGGGTCAACTAGTACTTAATATATAAAGCTGAAGAGTTTGTTTGCTTGAACGCGCTAATCTCAGGAACTACTGGTCCGATTAGAAAAAATCTTTCAGTGTTAGATAGCCCATTTATTGAGGAAGGATAGAGGCTATATATCATCACGCTAAGACTAATAGGAGCGGAGCAGACGAAGTTGCGCGGGTCAACTAGTACGAATATATAAAGCTGAAGAGTTTTTTTGTTTGTTTGCTTGAACGCGCTAATCTCGGGAACTACTGGTCCGATTTGGAAAATTCTTTCATTGTTAGATAGCCCATTTATCGAGGAAGGCTATAGGCTTTATATCATCACGCTAAGACCAACAGGAGCGGAGCAGACGAAGTTGTGCGGGTCAACTAGTAAATAATAATACTCAGGTCATCGGTTGTCCTCGGGGAAAACCGATGCAGATTCACAGTAAACAAAGTCTTGCTATCTCTGCTTTGGAGACTTTATTAATTATATCTATTTTTAGTAATGAAGGCCGAACGACTGATGAAGATAAGCTTATCAAACCAAAGTTCATAAACAACAACTTTAAATAAACTTTCTTGTTGTTTCTGCTGTAATCGTCGTTCTCTCCTAATTAGTAAAATATTGCGTACTTGCTTCTCCAATTTTCTCAGCATCAGCAGAATAGTCGGCATCGGCTTTGCTTGCCACATATATAAAACTAGTGGACGTCACGCGGTTTCACCCGCGTAGTTCCCGTTCCCGTGGGAGTACGGGGATAATATATAGCCTATGTTACTCCCTGATAATGTAACTATCCAATGCTAAAAGAATTTTTCAAATCGGTCCAGCAGTTTCGGAGCCTATTCAATTCAAACAAACAAACAAACAAATCTTTCTTCGTTATAATATTAGTGTAGATTAGCTTTTACCCGCAACTTTTACCCACAAGACGAACGGCGATGCGCCACCGGTACATGGTGGACATCCCACCCACACGAACAAAACGTTTTGGGAACACATTTATAGTGCGTACAGCTAAGGAGTGGAATTCCCTGCCAGAGTCTGTGTTTCCTGATAGCTACAACCTGGGAGTCTTTAAGTCAAGAGTGAATAGGTTACTTCTAGGCAAGCGTGCTCCATCTTCGACCACATCATCGCTTACCATCAGGTGAGATAGTGGTCAAACGCGCGCCTATAAATAGTAAAAAAAAAAAAAACTTCGTACGCGCACATTTGGAGGGTATGCGATAGAGAGAGTAAAGTCCCGCAAACCCCCGTTAAAAAGGGAAAATCCTCCTGCAGACGGCGTTGCGGTTCTTTTTGTTGCGATGTAGATTTGCTCCATTGGTTTTTCTTGTGGCGGCATTGATGCCGCTACAAATTATTTTTATTTAGGAGTTTATTACACAACACAATTAAGGGTTAAGTCCCATCTCTTACCCTCTGTGTCTTGACTTAAGGCCCTATGAACGTCTAACTGGGGCAGAGGGCGTCCACAGAAGTTCTCCATCGCGAGTGGTCTTGAGCTTCACGCTTCACTTCACTCCACGTCATTCCGATGCTCGTCGCTTCTGCCAACACGGTGCGTTGCCAGGTTTGACGGGGACGACCACGCTTATTTATTTATTTATATATACTTCATTGTACACCAAAATCAAAATAAATTAGGAAATCTTAAACTAAAAAATATACAAATGGCGGCCTTATCGCATTCCGCGATCTCTTCCAGGCAACCTGGGATGGATAGGGATAGCCTGGACACGAAATGGGGTTGCACTTGGTGCAAATATAAAGTTAACAATTTTTTTAGAAAAAAAGCAATACAATATACTAAAATAGATACACAAATACATACATATTAAATATGCATATTAAAAAGAAAATAAATGACAATATTTTATAAATCAACATCGAAAAAGTAATCACAGCGACAAGTAGTGTTCCCTAACGGGTACGTATCAAAATCCCGAAAGTTCATAATACCTATGATTGAAATACCGACGTCCAAAACACCGAAATTCAAAATACCGAAAGTTTTAAATGCCGATAGTCGTTATATCGAAACACAAAATACCGATGTTCAAATGCCCGAAAGGACGAAATCCCGAATGGACGAAGCTCGGGACCTTAGGGCACCCCGACACGGACAGGTTAGGTTAGAAGGGTGTGGCGGAGTCTAGTGAGCGAGCGAAGCGAGCGAACACAGACTCCGCCACACCCTTCGTGGTTATTTTTTTTGTAAACCCTAGAGCACACACACACTTCAGTAGGCTCCGACTACGCTCTTTAGGCAACTTTTAAGTGATTTGAGGTTAGGTTTACAAAAAATCGTTTTTCTCGGAAACGGTGGCAATTTCGGGATTTTGTACTTCGGGATTTTAAATTTTCGGGCAAATGAACTTTCAGGATTTTAAACTTTCGACCAAGCAACCATTCGGCGTTTCAACTATCGGGATTTAGTCCATCGGTATTTTAAAATTCGGGATTTTGATACGTACCCTCCCTAACAAGCCTCTTAAAAACAGGCAGCGATTGCGCGCGCTTAATTCCTTCCTTTTTCCTTGAGAGCTTTACCCCATAAGTGTACTACCTACAAGAAAAAACCAGACAAGTGCGATTCGGACTGGCCCACCGAGGGTTCCGTACAAATTTGTAGGTACATAATACTTTAAAATAAAGACTATGTTTTTTTTTATGGATTTAATTACAAATGTGTAGTTTTCAGACGTTTTCCTATACTTGTAGCATAAGGCGATATTACTCGCCAAATTTCATAGTTCTAGGTCAACGGAAAATGCCCTATAATTTTGATTCCCTTGAGAGTGTCGAAATACACGTTTTTTGCGGCATAAACGGCCGTATCTTTTTTTACGTTTAACTTAGAAGTTTAATTTTTTTCAGAGCTTCAAGGGACTGTGGATTAATTCAAGTCGATACCTCCACGCGTTCCCGAGATAAAGGGTCTAAGTGGCGCCAACTGATGAACACGAAAACGGTACCTAGCCCCCATTAATGTAAGTTTATAAAATTTATTAAATTTTTTAAAATACTAGCTGACTCGCGCACTATGTCAGCGTCACATTTTTCATTAATGTTGATCCTTTTGGTCGTTTCCGATCCAATAAATACTCATAAGTAATGTTTTATTTGTATTGGTTTTTTGCTAAATTAGCCTTAGAAATAATTCTTCAACTACGTCGATACTTACGTTGTTTCTCCGTTTCTCCACTCAATATTTTACCAGTATTTGCCACTTTAAGCTATTGAGCCTTAGTAGGTACTTATAAAGTTCTTGGCCGGCCAAATTCCAACCTTATTTCTAAGGTCATAAGAGCTTCTTTCTTACTTTCGAAAAGTGCTCGACTGACTTTAGCGGTCGTACCAAGGACTAACACGTCGCCCATAAAATGAATTTATTTTATTGAAAAAGGTGTTACATTTGATAACATCGTAATAAAATAAGCCAATAATATATTTTATTGAGATACAATTCGCTTGGCGCACTTCAAGAAAAAATGGAATAGGTAAACGCTAATTTCGAAACGTGTAAAACCAAAGTGGAAACTTTATAGAAAACTATGAAAGTTATAATATTGTTGTCGTCGATAGCTCTCGGTAAGTGTAAGTAATAGTTAAATAGCATTTTAATTAAAAACAAGTGCCAAGTGCGAGTCGGACTCGCGGGGAAAGGGCGAACAATTCATGTTACTTTCAAACGTCTATGGTTTTTCTGTAATCTATTTACCTATAAGTTATTAAGTTATTTATTAAAAAAAAAAACAGTACTTTCGGAGATAAGGGGATAATGGTTAATTTTCGTCTATTTTTATAAATAGCTTCTAGACTAAATATTTCGAAGTTATGAAAACATATTTGGGACTTTTAGAATAGAATATAATAGAATAGAAAATATTTATTCGACACAGACAAAACACACAGCACAACACATACAAAACGAAAACTATACAGAGAAATTGTGCTGAGTGTGCCCATACCGAAAGGGTTACCATCTCAGCATTTGCTGGGCGCCAGACGCCCAGCGCTGGTTTTCAGTTGGCACCCTGCAGTGACACACGGACGCGAATAAATAAAATAGATAAATACTTGAGAGTTATAATAAGTAGGTAAATAGTAGGTTTACAAAAAGTCTTAGTTTGATATGACACGACTGTTGGAAATGATTTTTTAGTCTTACTTTTTCACGCAGCTTCACTCATGCTTATGAAAATATAAAAAGGCCGGAGCTTCGGTATAACCGGCTCCAGAATCCCATCTAAGTCTATACGTACCTACTTACCAATATCCATCAAAATCGGTTAGCAATTTAGGCGTGAAAGCGTAGGTAACACACAACCTCTCACATTTTTGAAGTTTTGACAATAATCGCTAATAACAACAACTATCGCTAAAGCGCTTATTACACTACACGGTATTCAAGGCCCGGTGGCAAGGGTGGGCGTGGTCCCTAACTAGGGAGTCGCTTATTACACTAACCGGTTGATTCGGCTCTAACTCAGTTGTGAAGTCAGAGTTGCGCAGTTGCGGGGAATCTCAAGTTGATTGGGGATTTATTGGGGGTTGGCCAGATGTGGGGAAAATGCGGAGATTCTAAATATCGGTTTTATTCTTCTGATATTATTCTAAATATGGAATATTTTTTGTCCCCAAATTGGAGAATTTGACTTGCATTTTCGAAATTGTTATATTGGTGTTGGCAACACTGCTCCCTAACTCCCAAAACGCTATTACACTGCCCGAGTAAGGGAGTTAGGGAGCTATCTAGTCCGGGCCGCTCCGGTCACCCTAATTAGGGTCCCTAACTCCCTAATTCTTATTACACCACCCTAAATCAGGACTTAGAGCCCTGAATACCGTGTAGTGTAATAAGTGCTTAACGCTGACAAATACCAGTCGTCTAGTGCCTCTGGTCATATACGCACACAGGTCATGAGCAATTCACACCTAGCCTTCTTAAAAACCATCAAAATAGTCTCGGATACTAAAGTGATACTCCATTTTTTAGCAGCACAAGTGGATCCACCACCGAGAAGCGTGAATGTGGCACTCGAAACTTCCTTTCTCTTCGACCCAAAAGATATTAACGACAACAAATTATTCGTTAACAATATCAAAGGATTCCTAGACAAGCTCTACAAGACCCTAGAGCCCGGAGAAAACCAGAAACATTTAAGAGCGGAGGCCGAACTGCCGGGTAAAGAAGGCAGTTCCAATTTCATTGAAGTTTTAAGGAATATAGGAACTCATTTCTTGAAAATGCCTGGTGGGAAGATTAAAGAAGCAATCAATACTATACACGGTGAGGTTGCGAAGGTCGCTGACAATAAGAAAGGACAGGCGAAGATCAAGGAGGTAGGTACAGGTTCTACACAAAGTAAAGTCAGGAGCATAGACAGTAAAAAAAGTGTCTGTACCTAATTGAAAAAAGAAACGCCTCCCGACTGTGGCTCATAGCTTCATTTCAGCAATTTTACTGAACAGATGCTGTCTGACGCTGGTCTTCCAGTCGAAACTCGCATTTTAACAAAATGTACCCACAATTTTTAAACATAGGTTAAATTAACCAAGGATTTTTAATCCTTGGTGAATTCAACCTATGTTTAAAAATTGTGGGTACATTTTGTTAAAATGCGAGTAGCTAGCCCTAAGTCTGCATCATTGTGAACGGTGTGGAGTAGCATAGGGTGGACTCTTTTCGGCGGTTCCAATATAACAACGCATTTAGAGTGCTGTTGCGTCTGCCTCGGTTCTGTAGCGCGTCAACTATGTTCGCTGAAGCACGTACCGACGGCTTCAATGCTGTGCGGCGTAAGAGAGTGGCCTCGCTGCTAAACAGACTCCGGGGCAGCCCCAACAGTATTCTACGTACTATAGCCGATAGGCATGATAGCCCGTTGGTGCGGTCGCTTGTCACCTGTACATTGGCGAAGTTATTAATTAAGTACTAACATAGGTTTAAGACTATTGTCACTAACCCAATGGATCCGTGTTATCTGAATAAAAATGTATTATTATTATTATTATTACATTTCAGATAATTCCAGATGAAAAATTGAAAACAATGATCAAGGACTCAATAAACGATTGGATGAAGAGTAAACCAGAAGAAATGAGGCGAATAATCAACTCGACCATGACCGAAGACAGTCCGCTCCTTCAAACATTCGCGAAAAAGGTGAATACTTTTTACAACGACGAAGACGTCAAAAAACTTAATAAAATCTCGAAGAAATTCAGAAGAAACGTCGAAAATGACATAGACACCTCGAAAGTCATAAAAGAACTCGTCCACAACGCTATTTTTAAAAAGTATAACAGTTTAAACGAATCTGCTAAAGGAGCTCTATTGTCAGACTTAAAAATGTTTTCAGGCTTCCTTATAGCGAACAATATGTTCTCAGGGCTGAATGAGAATCTATACGTTTTGACAAGAAGAAATCCACTAACTCAGGAAGACGATACAGCTGGTTTTAATGAGGCTGATATAACGTACACTGCGTTGAGAAGGTCAATTGATAAAAAGTTGAGGGATGCCAGAGAGAAAAATATTGAAAAAAAGAAAGAAGAAAAGAAAGATGGCGCGGGAAGCGGAATTGTTGTAGATAATGTTGAAGTTCTTGTAGAGCCGCCCAAGAAACTTTAACGACTTTATTAAAAATCTATGAACGTATTTTGGTTTTTAAACTATAAAAAACTTTTTACAAAAAAATATAACCGACTTTCAAACAACCTTAAGTTCGGAAGTCGGTGTTTTTGGTTTTGTTTCTTTGTTTTTTAACACCGACTTCCGAAATTAAGGTTATTTTATTCTTTGTAGTGTTTTTTTTGGAATTCGGTTATATTTTTTTGGAAAAAGTTTTTTATTTTTCACTTTTAAGTGGTGATACTTGGACGACATCTTCATCAATGCAGAAATTGAAATAAGCAAAAATGCTCATAACATAAAAACTAATGAACCAAACTGAATCGATTTTTTATGGGACTAAATGGCAAGTATACTGCATCAAACTAAAAAACAATCACGGAAATCGCATCAGCAACCTCGGAATAATCGGTGTACATACATAAAAAAATACCCACCGAATTGAGAACCTCCTCCTTTTTGGAAGTCAGTTAAAAACAGTTTACCTATAATGATGCAGTTTACAACTGCCCAAGTAGGTAGATTCGAAAACTCAAAAATCAAATCGAAATTCGAATAACGATCGATGTTTATATAATGGTTTATATACATAAAAAAGTTTTTTATTTTTCACTTTTAAGTGGTGATACTTGGACGACATCTTTGTCTACGCAGAAATTGAAATAAGCAAAAATGCTCATAAAATAAAAACTACTGAACCAAACTGAATCAAATTTTTACGGGACCAAATGGCAAGTCAGATGAGAAACCTCGGGAGTAATCGGTGTACATACATAAAAAAAATACCCGCCGAATTGAGAACCTCCTCCTTTTTTGGAAATCGGTTAAAAAGTGAAATTATATATTTCAATTGAACTATTTACAGGCATTTTTGAGCACCAAGTGTCAGCACTGAGGCGTCAGGTCCAGGCACATGTCAAAACGCTAATGTTTTCTGACATTTGTTAAATTGGCATCAACTTGCACGTTAACGCAGTCACTTTTTAACCGACTTAAAAAAGGAGGAGGTTCTCAATTTGGCTGTATTTTTTTTTGTGATGGGTTTGCTCTTGACTCTAGTCTAGGTCAGAGATGACAGAGACAAAGCCTACGATGAAGCGAGCTTACCCAGAAGGAGAATTTTATGTTTGCTACCTCATAACTCCGTCATTTATGAACCGATTTGAAAAATTCTTGTTTTATGTGAAAGGATATACTTTGCGATTGGTCCCATATACATTTTATCAAAATCAGTTTAGTAATATGACTTAAATCAAAATAGCTGAAATTCGTTTACTTAGACGACGTATTTTGTTTCGACGAACGAAATTGCAGATTTTGCTTCATGTGACTTGAAAAAGAAGAAACGTTTTACCTAATTCAAAAGTCGTTTATTCAAATTAGGCTTAGAGCCAGCACTTTTTGAACGTCAAGTTTTACAAAAAACAGTCCAACAAAACGCTGGCCTTCACCACTTCCTAATGTTTTAGCTGTGGAGAAGAAGTGGCCAACAAACTCCCCAGCAACACATCTGTCAAAAATTAAGAAACAATATTATATGAACACATATAACATGTCCTATCATCATCATAACAGCTGAAAGACGTCCACTGCTGGACATAGGCCTCCCCCAAAAGGGGGGTTTGCCATAATCGCCACGCTTGGCAGGCGGGTTGGCGATCGCAGTGTATGGTGTTACATTTTACAGAGAACGCTGCTGCCCATTCTCCGGTGAGTCCCTTAGTCGCCTCTTACGACACCCACGGGAAGTCCTGTTCTATGCTAATTACTTATAGAGAAGGAACGTGATAAATATGACATTTTCTGGCGTTCAACACAGCGACCAACTATTCTTATCTTCTAAATAATCATTAATAATAGTTATGCCTTAAAGAGCAGTGGTGGCCAGTTGTAGGTCGCGGGTTCAAACCCAGCCAGGCACGTTACTTTGTGTAATTTATTTCATCACCACTGCTCTCAAAACGGTGAAGGAAAACATCGTGAGGAAACCGGCATGTCCTAGAACCAAAAATTCGAAGACATGTGACATTCACCAACCCGCATTGGGCCCGCGTGGTGGATTACGGCCCATTCCCTCTCCTAGAGAGGAGGCCTGAGTCCCAACAGTGGGAACATTATAGAAGGCCGACTATGCTATGCCTTCGAACAGAGGTCTAACTTTAGCTTTAAATGACTTAAAAGGCAGGTCAAGAAAAGATAGTGGAAGCTTATTGTATAAACGGATACCGAGCCCCACAAATGAGTCGTGGACCTTACGAAGTCGGTGGGAAGGAGCATGAAGCTTGTTTCTGGTGTTAAAGTTGTGGATGTCGCACGTTTTAGTGTATAAATGTATATTTTGCCTACTAAATAAAATGTTTGCAAAAATAAATTGAGATGCTACCGTGAGAATTCCAATCTCTTTGAAAATTTATCTTAATGAAACTCTTGAACCTTTTTTTTTTAAGGGTATGAAATCATCAAATGACTCCTCCCGCTCTGGGTGAAGCAGAAGGGAGTGTCAGACTCTTACTGACTAAAACCCATCCGTGTTCCTCCTTCTGTGTTCCAGGGCCGCGGTGACTCTTTCGAATAAATCCCGCAACCCCGGCAGGCACTGGCCCTAGCGGGCCCCGTCTTTTATGCTGACAGCTCTTTGAGGCGCGCGTGGAACACAGCGCGCCGTCGACCCGGGCCTGGGGGGCTACTCTCTAACGAAATCCGTAGTTTCGGGCTTAGTTGCGGGCGGGCGTATTCTACTCCGTATCACCTACAGACTTACGATTAGTCCCGAACCCGAACTGAGAATGAATGACAACACGATTTCACAGTAACTGTCAAAGCGTGTTATCATTAGTTCTCAGTGGTTAGGTGATACGAAGTAGAAAATGCCCGCCCGCAACTAAGCCCGAAACTACGGATTTCGTTAGAGAGTAGCCCCCCTGGCTCCGAACGCACGGCGAGCCACCCAATGCTCGCCGTCCGCAGGCCCGCGCCTACGGTGATCTTCATTATTTGTTCTTATAGCGGCGATAGAAATCACACTGGAAATTTCAACTGTCTATCTATTACGGTTCTTGAGATACAGCCCGCTGACAGACACGACGAACGGACAGCGGAGGCTTAGCAAGGACGGACGGACGGATGGATGGACGGAAAGCGGAGGCTTAGTAATAGGGTTCCGTTGGTTACCCTTGGGATACGGAACCCTAAACACCAGCACGTTTGGTTTAAATTAACTGAAAAGAGCAAAGAAATGAAACTCCTTAATTATTCTTTTAAATACGATTATATTATTGCACGATACAAAAAGTAGTTTTTACATAAATACATTTTATTTTATTAAAATTATAATCTCATTTAATTATCTGGAATAACATAAAGCATTAATATTTTTTATTAAAATTATTCAAAATTTTCAGAATTAAACAAAATAAAAATATAGGTACAGTAGTACCCAACTGATATGGCTTACCGATGTACCTGCGCAGAAGCGCTTGACCAATCGGCACGCTCCACGTAACGCGCTTCTTTTTCCTGTACCGCTATTGGTCGGCAGCTGCCGCCATGTTAGCGCGCGCCGCGTGGCATGCACGTGACGCACGACTGAGACGGAACTAACAGCTGCAGTGTATTATGAACCTTATAGTAGTGATCCAAGGTTGATTATAAGTTTGCTTTCTTTCGTTAATCTTCGGGGCCATACTTTCTTTTCTGTGCGAACGAAGTTCACGACGCTCCTTATCAGTTGGGTACTGTACAGGGTTATTTGTAAAACACTAATAACCTCCTAGGGAGTGAAATAACACATGATTGTAAACAATTTTTACTTTGAGACCAGCCCTGATAACTCCAAAAAAATATCGGCGGTATCATATACTTTCCCCCTTTTTTTAACCATGGGAAATCATCAAATGACTCCTCCCGCTCTGGGCGAAGCAGAAGGGAGTGTCAGACTCTTACTGACTAAAACCCATCCGTGTTCCTCCTAATGCCCGCCGCGTTCCAGGGCCGCGGTGACTCTTTCGAACAAATTCCGCAACCCCGGCACTCTTTGATTTCCTAAGAGGTCAACAGAACTTTACAAATAACCCTGTATAATATACAAAATTCATTTAAAATACTGCTTACATGGACTGCACCTGTGTTTGCGCATACATTTGCGCACTAATATATGTCCCGCGCCGATGGCTACTTCGTTGAAAATGGCCATCATGGCCGTAATCGATCAGGAGGATCACCACGTACTAACGCTGCGTCTACCAGTACAACTTTTCGACTTCATCGAATATCTGTTCTGCGAGCAATGTGATCGGTGTGTATAGGTAGACTGTAGCGACATCTATATTGCCAACTACGACGAAAAAACCATGCATTGCGGTAGGTATCAAAGTTTTCCGTGCGGTCTGAACATATACAGCAGTCCAAATATCATCCATCGGGCAGTTGCCCAACGAACACAACACCCGTCTTGTCAGAGGATCCTCCCTTTTCAATGGAGGTTTGCGGGACTTTACACGCAGATCCGCATAGGTCAAGGAAGGCAACCGTGAGGTTCACATGCTGAATACTTTTTCAGCGTTATAGTGTAAAATAGGAACCGGTCTATATGGGTCTATGGGCTGAGTATGGTCCAGTATAGGCTCGGGTAGTTTTTCTTCTTTCCGTTTACCAATAGGGTAGCGTTTGGATTTTATGTTGAGATGGACCTGGAAATAGTAGAGAAGAAAGAGCTTTTTAGCTTTTCATAATTTGAAGGTTTTTTTTTGAGTTTATGTTATGAGATCAATAACTACGTGTAACAGAATAAATGTAATACTTGCAGGGGTTATTTTACTCATCATCATGAACAACTTTTACTATGGGACCAACACCGAAATCGCGAAAAAAAAATCAGCTGTTCAGTAAGTACATTTTGTCGAGTTATATGCACATAAATGTATGGGGCATATTTTACACATCTATACTAATATATAAAGCTGAAGAGTTTGTTTGTTTGCTTGAACGCGCTAATCTCAGGAACTACTGGTACGATTAGAAAAATTCTTTCAGTGTTAGATAGCCCATTTATCGAGGAAGGCTATAGGCTATATATCATCACGCTAAGACCAATAGGAGCGGAGCAGTAATGAAAATTGTGACGCAGACGAAGTTGCGCGGGTCAGCTAGTACAACATAAATGTATAGTAAAAGTTGTTCATAACGATATTTTTTTTGATGTTTTAAATTCATTTTATACGAAAATTCATTTGGTATGGAATGAATGAATGTGTTAATAAATTTTATGTAACGATTTTTGGCTACTAATGAATTAAAATTTGGTAATTATTTTATTTGTTATTGTGTTGACATTTTTATGGTTCCGAAAAAAAAAAACGGAACCCTTAGAGGATCACTCATGTCTGTCTGTCCGTCTGTCACAGCCAGTTTTCTCCGGATCCACTGGACCGATTCTGTTGAAATTTGGTACACATATGGACTTCTGTGACCCAAACACGGACGTGTTACGTAAATCATTACATTTTTAGTATGGGGGTCACTTGTGGGGGTCAAACTAGAAAATTTAAAAAAAAGTTTTTTGAACAATATTGTGTGACATATCAAATGAAAGGGCTTACTGTGAGGGTTCTAATTATATTTTTTTCATAATTTTAAAATTAATAGTTTAGAAGTTATTCAAGAAATTAGACGAAAAATGACCATTCCCCCCGCTTATCTCCGAAACAACTGAGCCTAAAATTTTGAAAAAAATTGGAGATAATAGATCTTTACCTAAAGATTACAGGAAAACCTATTAGAAGTCTGTAGTGTTAAAATAACATGTGAAAAAAAAATTCGTTCGGAACCCTTTGCACGCGAGTCCGACTTGCACTTGGCCAGTTTTTTTATTATTATTGTGATTTATAATAATTTAATTGAGATGATGACTTTTTTTCATCAGTCTTTCAATTAATCGATTTAATCTTTTTTTTTTACTTGAACTGTTTTTCTTTACACATTTAGAGCAATGTAAATTGTTATTGAATTGATTGAATAAATGAAGTACAATAACCTTTTTCAGTTATTGACTTTATCTTCATGTATCTAAAGTTCATAATGGAGTGACCATTTTTATAAACAGATTCTAAAAAATATGGGTTACAATCTTGCAATGGTTTTTGAACTTTTTTTTTAGGTAACCAACGGCGATGCTTAAAATATACACCACACACACACAACACACGCACACACACACACACACACACTACTTCACTATATTACACAGTTACTGGGTTTGTGAAAATTTTACAGTAACGGGTAGCGTGATGTGCCTACGTACAGAAAATGCACGTAAGTGAGATGAAGATGCTAAAGATGGGCAGCAAGTGTAACCCGACTCGATAAAGTGCGAAATGAACACATCAGAGGAAGTTTCAAGGTCGCGCCTATAGCAGAAAAACTCACTGAGAGCCGACTACGATGGTTTGGTCATGTCATAAGACGCCCCGAAGACCATGTCGTAAAACTGGCCTTAGCATTGCCGAATAATAAGAAAAGTAGAGGACGCCCACTGGCCACCTGGCGGTCCACGGTAGCCAAGGACTTAGAGTTTGCCCAAACAAATGTTTCGACAACCCAGGACAGACTGTCGTGGCGCCGCAGAACGAGGAGAGCCGACCCCAAATGATGGGAAGTGGCTAGGACAAAGAAGAAGAAGAGGGTAGCGTGATGTGCTTTCTGATTCAGCTAAAGTGACCTTTTTAGACCCACAAGTAAGTTAGTTGCATTCGGTTTGACTGGATGCCGACTCTGACATAGGCAAAGGCGAGCAAATTGATTTATGTTATAAATAAAATAAATAAATCTCTTTATTTTCAGGCTACTCTGGCCCATAGATATATTATTACTGGTTTTTCTTGTAGCGGCATCAATGCCGCCACGAGAAAAAACTGACGAAGCGTACGTCAACTAAAAGAACCGCAACGCCATCTATCCAACAAGCAGCGAACTACTAACGAAATCCTGCATCGCGGTATCAGTTTTCCGTGCGATTTTGCATACATAGCGCCATTTTTGTCGTCTTAATACGGCAACCCACTTCATCTATTTAATGACTGCTACACATTCATTAAAAAAACTGGCCAAGTGCGAGTCAGACTCACGTTCAAAAGGTTCCGAAACAATTTCATTTTTTTTTAACATGTTATTTTAACACTACAGACCCTCCTGCCCCTACCCTGCCCTGCTCCTGACCCTCCTCCTGTAATTTTTAGGTATAGAACTATTATCTGCATTTTTTTCAAAATTTTAGGCTTAGTAGTTTCGGAGATAAGGGGGGAATGGACATTTTTGGTCTAATTTCTTGAATAACTTCAAAACACAATAAGCCCTTTCATTTGATATGTCACACGATACAGTTTCAAAAACTTCTTTTTTTAAAATTTTCTAGTTGCCCCCCAAAAGTGACCCCATACTAAAAAAATATTTTACACCCGACTGATCCTATAAGGGTTCCGTTTTTTACGGATGTTCGGACCCTAAAATATATATATATTATCCATTATCACGACGCATGACGTAGTTTGTAACATCCAGAAGCGTTTTTTACGTATACATTATTAACAGGGTATTTCATAATTCTAATGCATTATTTATTTTTATTGTACCTGTCATCTTCATGAATTATTTTAAAAATATAATCGCGCCTTAAGATAGTTTATGTCGGATACATTAAGTGGGCCGCCTTTGTTAGGCGACTAAAATGGTACCGTGTACACAACAGTCCGGATATCAACTATCGAGCATCAGCGCCACCAGCGCTGGGTGTCTAACGCTCAGCAAATGCTGAGATAGCTACCCTTTCGGTACGGGCACGCTCAGCGCAATTATTGTGTACTCGTACTTACTATTATTTCTGTTCATTTTGTCTATGTTGCTGTGAGTTTGTGTCTATGCTGAATAAATGTTTTCTATTCTATTCTATTCTATCGGAAACAACAACCAACCGGTCGGAGGGTCCTTCCTTTTTAATGGAGGTTTGCGGGACTTTACTCTCTGTACTTCTTTCTATGCTATATTTACCTGTCTATTATGTTTGTACAAGTTAGATTGCTGAGAGAAAGTGGTCGGACAGTATTCGCAAATGAAGGGTCTTTCTCCGGTGTGCGAACGAATGTGGGACTCCAACTGGACTTTAGTCTGAAAACATTAGAAAAACTTATTAAAATAAAAAGGGACCAAAGATCTGTGCGAGGCCCTAAAGGCCTCCTATCCCAGCATGAGTGCGATATTAAATAAAAAAAATAACCACCACAGGACACTCGGCAGATATGAAACATCTATGTTAATATTAGAATTCATAATTAATTAAAAAAAATATATATTAATTCCAAAATTCGCCGTCCGTAACAGACGGCGTAGCGGGAGCATCACGACATGACAGCGTCGTTTCCGTCACGGCATACGATTTGGTTTTACTGCACAGGCGCGCCAATAGATGTTTCACATCAAAACAATGTCACGTTGTTATCTGTATGGTGGTACCATAAAAGAATAATACCATCCCATCACTTCCCGTGGGTGTCGTAAGAGACGACTAAGGGACTCCAGAGAATGGGCAGCAGCGTTCTCTGTAAAACTCAACACCACACACTGCGATCGCCTGCCAAGTGTGGCGATTATGGCAAACCCCCCAAATGAAATGACAAGCACAACCAAAAAATTACCCCTAGTGCCCGGCAGCCCGTCTTGACTCCGATAGCGGTCAAGGTCACGGCGAGGTAAGGGGTGCGAAGAATGTCACGTTGTATACTTTGGCAATCTTAACGAATTGTCAGAAGCTAGAAATTCTGACACCAGTCTTGCCAAGAAGTGCTGTGTAACCCTGTTACCGGGTTGAAGAGTTCAGATAGCTCGTCCCTTCACGTAAAATACTGGTATTCATTTGAAACCGGTTTGACTGGAAGCCGACCCCAATATAGTTGGGAAAAGCAGGCAGTCGCGTGAATAAAGATATAGTGAATAGTGAAATAGTGAATAGTTAAATAGTGATAATATGGTGAATAGTGATAATATGGTGAATAGTGATAATATAGTGAATATTTATAGGGATAAGTAAACAATACTCACAGGAAACCCTTTACCACAATGATGGCACATCTTATTATTCGGTCTCCCTTTGTGAACATTCCGTATGTGCTGGTCCAGACCTACTCGGTTTTTAGAAGGCTGAAACGAACAAAATCCTTAAAAAATGTTCATCATATCAGCCAAAACACGTCCACTGCTGGACGAGACTCCGTTAAATTGTAATAAATATTTATTAGATTTTAATTTCTCAATATATTATGAAAAAATCGTTTTGTGTACAATAAATCCCACCCAAGTTCAGAAGCTTCTAATATATCCGTAGTTAATTAAGAAAAAATATTTTATAATTTCATGCGATATTTTACGGTGACGTATAGTAAACGCAATACCTCTTAAGGGATTACTACGGGACCAACACTGAATTCGCTAAAAAAATCAGCTGTTCAGCCTATTGTCATAGTTTTTATACGAGCAATCTATGGGTCAACTACACTAAAATATCGCTGGATGTCCTGCGCGTTCAATATAATAATGCTTTCAGGATGTTGTTGCGACTGCCCCGCTTCTGTAGCGCCTCTGGAATGTTTACCGAGACCCACACAGACGGCTTTAAAGCCATACTACGTAAAAAAACTGCTTCGCTGCTCTGCAGAGTGCGGAGTAGTCGCAACTATATCCTGAGAGCTGTGGCGGAGAGCTATACGCCAAATATTAGGCATTTTGTGAGGAGGTTCATTTGGTAGGAATCATTTTCCTGCCTGGTCATCCGTTGTTTTACAATACATGTTACATGTTCTACAATTTCTATATCAATGTTTACTAACACTAGAATATAAGATGTTTGAAATACTAACAAAATATGGATCACCGTAGTCCGAAATAAACGAATTTTAATTTAATTTAATTTTAATTTAATAAGAACATTTTGCCAAGTTATTTCTTTCGCGATTTCAGTGTTGGTCGCATAGTAAAAGTTGTTCGTAATTGATAGTAAAATTACCCCTTCTGTTACATGTTGTTTATTGTTTATCAGTATCATTTATGATGGTAATTTTTAGGTTTCCGTACCAAAATCGTAAAAAGGAACCCTTATGGTGTGACTAAGTCTGTCCGTCTGTCACAGCTGGATATCTCAAGAACTAACTAAAGCTATCAATTTGACATTTGGTATAGTTTTAGAAGACGTTTGTTCAACTATTTTGCAAATCCTTACTAATATTATAAATGCAAAAGTAACTGTCTGTCTGTCTGTCGCGCTTTCACGCCAAAACTACTGAACCGATTTAAATGAAATTTGGTACAGAGATAGTCTAGAGCCTGAGAAAGGACATAGGCTACTTTTTATCCCGGGAGTATGTTCCCTAGGGACCACGCGGGCGAAGCCGCTGGCAGAAGCTAGTAAGAAATAAATAAAAATGCATATATTTTTATGCAACAGCAACTGAAAGGGTTCTTAAAAATTCGAAGTGAGGCTACTAGGGCAAGTATTTCATATGATATATCATATGAAAGAGCGCTATTTGCACATTCTCAATGTTTTTTCCTTTTTTATTTAGGCCGCATTATTTTCGAATATATGCCTCGCCGATAAAACACGAAACGTTTTGGGAACACTTTCATAGTGCGTACAGCTAAGGAGTGGAATTCCCTGCCAGAGTCTGTGTTTCTTGATAGCTACAACCTGGAAGTCTTTAAGTCAAGAGTGAATAGGTTACTTCTAGGCAAGCGTGCTCCATCTGTGACCGCATCATCACTTACCATCAGGTGAGATAGTCAAACCTATGCCTATTAATAGTAAAAAAATAAATATGATGGTACGGAACCCTCGGTGCGCGAGTCCGACTCGCTCTTGACCGGTTTTTTTTTTAAATACAAGCCTTCCTTCTTCTTCTTATCGTGTGGGTAGTAAGGTCTAACGACCCCACACACCCTAGTGTCAGAGTTTCTAAACCGCCTCAAGGGCCTCTGACATGGTTTATTTGACGAGCGCCATTTGGCGGCCGGGACCACCGGCTTATACGTGCCTTCCGAAGCACGGAATCATCTTTTTATCAGACAATCAGGTGATTCAAGCCTGCAATGTCCTAGCCAAACTGGAAAACAACTTTACAAAGTATGTTTCTTCCCGTGGGAATCGAACCCACGACCACCGGGTCACAAGGCAGACGCCTAAACCACTCGACCACGGAGGCAGTTCAACAACAAGCCTGCCTGAATGTCGCTTACAGCAGTATTTACATCATTACCATGCGGACGAAGTCACGGGTACAGCTTTTTTTTAATCGTGTGGGTAGTAAGGTCTAACGACCCCACACACCCTAGTGTCAGAGTTTCTAAACCGCCTCAAGGGCCTCTGACATGGTTTATTTGACGAGCGCAATTTGGCGGCCGGGACTACCGGCTTATACGTGCCTTCCGAAGCACGAAAACTAGCGGGTACAGCTAGTATAGATGGAGAGCCTGGTGGACCCTTACCTTCAAACAGATGGAGCACTGGTAAGTCTTGTGCAAATGTTTCTCCTCGATATGATCTCTTAATTTCGTTTTATCTGCAAACCGCTTGTTGCAGTGGTCGCAGATGAATCTGAAATTAAGTTTTTTTTTTATTTATACTGTACACAGGGTGATTTTTAGGGTTTCGAACAAAAAACGGAACCCTTATAGGATCACTCGGGTGTCTGTCTGTCTGTCACAGCCAGTTTTCTCCGGATCCACCGGACTGACTGTTGAAATTTGGTACACAAAAAATTTAAAAAAAAACTGGCCAAGTGCGAGTCGGACTCGCGTGCAAAGGGTTCCGAACGAGTTTAATTTTTTTAACGCTACAGACTTTTGAATGGTCATTTTTCGTCTAATTTCTTGAATAACTTCAAAACTGTTTATTTTAAAATTATGAAAAAAATATAATTAAAACCCTCACAGTAAGCCCTTTCATTTGATATGTCACACGATATTTTTATTAATAGCCAAATCCGAAACTATGAGGATCATCGAAAAACACTGAAAGGAGTCTCGAGCCCAATTTTGATGATAAGATAAGATAAAATAAGATTTCTTTATTTGTTTATACTAAAATCTGCATCATTGGATTTTTGAAAAATCATTCCTACCTAGGAATCGAACCTGTCGAGTCGGACTCGCGCATGAAGAGTTCCGTATCACATTATTTTTGTTATTTGTTTTATTTTATTTTATTTGTTTTTTTTTGTTTATTTTATTTGTTGTTATAGCGGTAACAAAAATGGGACACTGTGAAAATTTCAACTGTCGGACACGGACAGACAGACAGACGGTCGGACGGACGGTCAGCGGAGGCTTAGTAATAGGGTTCCGTTACTTATCCTTTGGGTACGGAACCCTAAAAACACCTCGTTTTGTTACACCATCCGAAAGAGTACAGTTCCCGTCACGCAAGTTTACCTCCCAGAAGTACGTCGCAATCGACTGCGCAGGATGTCAATTTGACAAAAAACACAGGACAGCGCATGCGCGGGTAGGTCACGCATGCGCGTGTCCGCGCAAGATGGCGGCTGTAATGACATCTCACTCGCTCGTATACGTTCCATGCATACGTGTGACCCGCTTGCTCAATGCAATACGACTGTTGATGCGAAAAGTGTTACACGTTGTTATTGTTTTTAATTAATTATTTTGGCTATTTCTTACTATTAGATTTGTTTTTTGTGTGTTTTTGTGGTGTATGTATTTGTGCTATTACTTTTTGATATTGTTATTGTTACTGGTAGTCTTTGTTACTTGTCTACACTTCTACACTAATATTATAAAGAGGAAAGACTTGTTTGTTAGTTTGTTTGAATTGCATAGGCTCCGAAAGTACTGGCCCGATTTGAAAAATTCTTTTAGCATTGGATAGCTACATTATCAGGGAGTAACATAGGCTACATCAGGGAGTAACATAGGCTATATATTATTCCCGTATACCCACGGGAACGGGAACTACGCGGGTGAAACCGCGTGACGTCCACTAGTTTATAATAAGTATAAACAAAGAAATATTCTAGGAACGTAACACATTTTTACGCGAACCTGCGCGGTCGTCACTAAAACCTAACTTCGGAGGGGTAAACAACGGTGATGCGAACTGTAGCTAATAAGGATCAAATTTTGTGAAGTAGTAACACAATGCAAACTAAAGGAAAGAGCTCATTCAACAGTATTTTACATCTTTAAAAGCGAATAAACGGAGATAAGTATTGTATTACAGTAGTACCCAACTGATATGGCTTACCGATGTACCTGCGCAGAAGATGAATTTTCAAAGCGCGGGAAATGCTATTGACCAATCGGCACGCTTCACGCTTCTTTTTCCTGTACCGCTATTGGTCGGCAGCTGCCGCCATGTTAGCGCGCGCCGCGTGGCATGCACGTGACGCGCGAGTGAGACGGAACTAACAGCTGCAGTGTATTATGAACCTTATAGTAGTGATCTAAGGTTGATTGTTAGTTTGCTTTCTTTCGTTAATCTTCGGGGCCATACTTTATTTTCTGTGCGAACGAAGATTCACGACGCGCTTTATCAGTTGGGTACCACTGTACTTACTTGAGTTGATCCTGAGTGACATGCTTGAGGCTGTTCTTCAAGTGCCTCTGGTACGAGAATATGGACGCGAAGCTGACATTGCACATCGAGCAGTACGCCGCAGCCGAGGATGACTTACCCTGGAAACGATAAGATACTAAATACTGGTTGGTTGTTAAAGGAATATCAACCTTATCTTCATTTTTATAAAGTAAAAAGACTGACCAAGTGCGAGTCGGACTCGCGTGCAAAGGGTTCCGACCCAATTTCATTTTTTTAACATGTTATTTTAACACTACTGACTTCTTATAGGTTTTCCTGTAATTTTTAAGGTATAGAACTATTATCTACATATTTTTCAAAATTAGGCTCGGTAATTTCGGAGATAAGGGGGGTAATGGCCCAATTTATTGAATAACTAAAAACCATTTATTTTAAAATTATGAAAAAAATATAATTAAAACCCTCACAGAAAGCCCTTTCATTTGATATGTCGCACGATATTGTTCAATTTTTTTTTTCTAGTTTTACCCCCTAAGTGACCCCCATGCTAAAAATTTATTTATTTACGTAACGTGTCCGTGTTTGGGTCACAGAAGTCCATATGTGTACCAAATTTCAACAGAAGCGGTTCAGTAGATCTGGAAAAAACTGGCTGTGACAGACGGACACACAGATCCTATAAGGGTTCCGTTTTTTACGGATGTTCGGAATCCTAAAAACACTGTTTTTCGCACAAAACATTTCCAAACATCTTTTATAATGCGCACAACAAAGGAGTGGAACTCTCTGCCTGCGTCTGTGTTTCCGAACGCTTACAACCCTAATCTCTTCAAAGTTAAGAGTGCACATGCTCCTTCTGGGTAAGCTCGCTCCATCGTAGACTTTGTCTCTGTCATCTCTGACCTAGACTAGAGTCAAGAGCAAACCTATCTCAAGTAAACAAAAAAAAGCCAGCCAAGTGCGAGTCGGACTCTTACACGAAGGGTTCCGTACCATAAACCGGAAAAAAAAACCGTTGCTGAACCTCGATGATTGATTGCGTACTTTAAATAAAGACTATATATTTTTTAAGATTTAATTACAAATGTATCGTTTTCAGATTTTTCCCTATATACTTGTAGTATAAGACGGTATTACTTGCCAAATTTCATAGTTCTAGGTCAACGGAAAATCAATATAATTATACAAAATTGTTCCGTTACTGAGTGACTGAGTGAGTGACTGACAGACAACGCACAGCCGAAACTACTGGTCGTAGAAAGCTGAAATTTGGCAGGTAGGTTCCTTGAGGAGTGCAGGGGAGCATTAAGATGGGATTTCCCGAAATTCCTACAGGAACGGGGAAATACGGGATCATCATCATATCAGCCGAAAGGACCGCTCCTGTCCTGTCCTGTGAAAAGTTCTGGAGTGGCGACCGCGTACCGGAAGGCGTAACGTTGGAAGGCCTCCCACAAGGTACACCGATGACCTGGTGAAGGTCGCGGGTAGCCGATGGATGCGAATACGGGATGTGCGCGTACGAAGTCGCGGCCAAAGGCTAGTACCCTCTAAATTTTGATTCCCTTGCGAGCGTCAAAACATGCGCCATAAACGGAGCATACACGACCTTATCTTTAGATTGCGTTGATTTTTTCGATTTTTTCATTGCTCCAACGGGTAGCAGACCTGAGTATTTGTTATTAATTTCAGCTCGATTCTAACACGTGTTTCTGAGAAAAAGGTTCTTGACAGACCGACAGACCCACAGACGGAAAACAAAGTGATCCTATAAAGGTCCGCTTTTGCCGACTGAGGTACGGTACCCTAAAACAGATTTGATGCCACAAACTGGAACATCCCATCGAACATACAAACACACATTCATAGACAGGTAAACTCATTTATACACACTTCCTTTGCGTTGCGCAGTCAGGTAAAAACATGCGGAGATGAGAATGTTGAGATGGATGTGTGGAGTAACGGGAATGAACACTTTAACGATCTCCACACCACACCACTACGACCTCCACACTACACCATTACTACCTCCACACCACACACACACCATAACGACCTCCACACCACACAAGATTTTTTTTAAATTTTAAACTTTTCCCTTTTTAACCCGACTAATTCAGAAGGGTATTATTATGTATTTTTTAAAATTTTTACTTGTGTCTTATCAGAGGTCTTTTTTTTGTAACAATTACAGTTTGCGGGGGGGGGGGGGGGCTGGTAATCTGTGACAGGATTTCCTCATGCAGATACTAGTCTCCCACAAAGGAGAATTGTGTCTATTTAAGTCGGAAACGAGTACATTAGAGGTAGTGGCTGGAGCCAGTGACGGAAAAGTTAAAAGGGAATCGCTTGTCTTGTTATGGTCATGTGAAGAGGAGGGATGAAACGCATGTAATGAAAAGAGTAATGAAAATAAACGTGGATGGATGGAGAGGGAGAGGAAGGCCGAAGAAAAGATGGAGGGATTGTGTGAGAAGCGATATGAAAACGAAGGAGTTAGCAGTAGCGGGGCAAGACTAAAATTAGACGCGGGCAAGAATTTTATTTTGCGAGGCCCTCTAGGTCTACCTCAGTATGCAGTGATTTTTTACAGAGGTTTGAATCTAAAATACGGAATTTGCATGAAAAAATATTATACTAACAGAGAAAATAGAATAAAATTGCTCGAAAAACAAACGAGATATATTATTTTTAAACAACTATATCTATCCCTCTCGCGAAAACGCCGTTTTCTATAGCAGCTGTATAGGCGTCATGGACTTCGACGTCGAAGTTCATATCGGACTTTTCTTTCTAATTGTAATCTTTGAAGCTTTTATAACTTCATCGCTGATGCAGGTATTAAAAAAATAATTTCATGATTGTTTATTAGAGCTAATAAGTATTTCATTTTGCTAATAAACAAATTTCATGCATATTCCCTATTGGTGGTCCCTACCCTCAATTTTAGAATCCTACCTCTGACATAGGCACGAATAGCTGGATTTTTTTTAGACTTGTTCAAATATAGACGGATGTGGGAAAATTATAGAAAAAAATTAAAGAGCCTAGAATGTCAGAGCGAGTTGTGAACAGTAGTGCCTAACCCGCCGCGGCTTATCCTTTGACAAAACTTACTGAAGCAGAAGCTTTTTACGTCACTCGATCGAATTTATAGAATGGATACCTAACAATAAAAATAATTCAGATAGCAAGAGCGAGCAAAACGAGCTTATAATAAAACTAGTTGACCCGCGCAACTTCGTCTGCTCCGCTCCTATTGGTCTTAGCGCGATGATGTTTAGCCTATAGCCTTCCTCGATAAATGGGCTATTTAACACTGAAAGATTTCAGCTTTATTTATTAGTATAGATTCAATTATTTTCAGATAAGTTGGAATTTTTTTATGGCTTTAGCTACAATTTTTCGGAGTTGAAGAAAGCCAAAGCTGCAAGACCCTTCGAACCGCGAGGCCGTAGGCGGTAGCCCACGTCGCCCACGCCTTACGCCGCCTCTAGGAGTTAGTGATAGCGTGACGGCTGATAAGACAGAATGGAAGAAAAAAACACCGGTAGCACTCCGGGAGTGCCGGCAGAAGTGAAGACTTTAGTATTAACGTTGTGTTTAATTATAAGTACAAAAATACTATCATTTATGAGGTAGAATACAATGTTTATTTATTGCGCTATCGTACACAAATATGACAATTTACATGTTATTATTCATAATATTATATCGTTATTTATTTATATATTACATTAATTTTTATCTCTTAGAAAAATCAACTTTCATCCATAATTTCGTAATTCCGTAATTTCGTATCCTTGGATACGCGTGGCACGCTGTACATAAACACAGACGGACATTCGCGCAAGCGCCCTGTGCCGCCTAAGCGGAGCAGCACACTCAGGCACGGTAGAAAGAGTGGGAGATACTAGTTCCTCTCCCTTCCCCTCGATCTTACGCTTTTTCGATCAGCATCACGTGACCCTGACGCGAGTTTGGAAGTTTTTACCCATCCAACAAAAAGTGCTCAGCGCCGCTAAAGAAGTTCTCACTTCAAAAACGTGTTGCGCCGACCCCAAATAACATGGGATAAAGGCAGGAAGATGATCAATCGGGTAAAAACAAACGAAATCTTACCTTAACTTCATGTTTCTCCAGATGTCGTTTCAGACTAGTTTTCCATCGGAACACTTTATCACAAATGGTGCAGGGAAATGAGTTCTGATATTCGTGGACTGCTCTGTAAAGAAAATGAATTATTTTTTTATATTTATGGCTCATTTACACTAGGTCGTATCGTATTTAAATGACACTGACATATAATTTAATCCAATCATTATTTATTAATATTTCATTTTGTAACTGACATTTCTTTTGAATTTCAACTATAAGTATTGAAAATATTGTTATTTATAATTTATCACCACTCATCGGTGACGTAAAACTGGTGGATGCCAAGCTACATAGCTTGGCTCATCGCCGTAAGGTTGCCTGCTTGTCGGTCTTCGACAGATTGTACTTCGGTGAGTGTGCCCAAGAACTCCACGACCTCATCCCACCGGCCCCCTTCTACCATCGGACATCCAGACGCACTGCATCTTACCATCCCTACCTTGTTGCTATTCCACCAATGCGCACTAAGCGTTTCCAAACGTCTTTTATAATGCGCACAGCAAAGGAGTGGAACTCTCTGCCTGCGTCCGTGTTTCCAAACGTTGACAACCCTAATCTCTTCAAGAGTGAACAGGCTCCTTCTGGGTAAGCTCGCTCCATCGTAGACTTTGTCTCTGTCATCTCTGACCTAGACTAGAGTCAAGAGCGAACCCACCACAAATAAAAAAAATTTCACCAATGTAACTTGTTAAACATGTGTACGCCCATGTGTTAGAATATGATGGGACAATTTTTATAAACTTAAGATCATGTTATGTATATACCTACCATGTTCTGACAAATAAACGATGATCGATTGATTGGTCGTTTGACCGATTCGGTTGCAGCCCATATGCGGTCACCGACTAGTGTGAACAGGTTTTCGGTTAGCCGTTACGGTCACCAACTAGTATTAGCAGGTTTTCGGTTAGCCGTATTCTGTCACCAACTAGTATACACAGGTTTTCGGTTATCCGTATTCGGTCACCAACTAGTATAGACAGATTTTCGGTTAGCCGTATTCTGTCACCAACTAGTATACACAGGTTTTCGGTTATCCGTATTCGGTCTCCAACTAGAGTAAACCGATTTTCGGTTAACCGTATTCTGTCACCAACAAGTATAAACAGGATTTTGGATATCCGTATTCGGTCACCAACTAGTATAAACAGGTTTTCGGTTATCCGTATTCGGTCACCAAATAGTATAAACAGGTTTTCGGTTAACCGTATTCTGTCACCAACTAGTATAAACAGGTTTTCGGTAATCCATATTCGGTCACCAACTAGCATAAACAGGTTTTCGGTTAGCCGTATTCGGTCACCGTCTCATATAAACAGGTTTTCGGTTAGCCGTATTCGGTCACCGACTCATATAAACAGGTTTTCGGTTAGCCGTATTCGGTCACCGACTCATATGAACAGGTTTTCGGTGAACCGTATTCGGTCACCGACTAATAAAAACAGTTTTTCGGTTAGCCGTACTCGCTCACCAACTAGTATTAACAGGTTTACGGTTAGCCGTATTCGGTCCCCAACCAATATAAACAAATTTTCGGTTAGCCCTATTCGGTCACCGACTAATATAAACAGGTTTTCGGTAATCCGTATTCGGTCACCGACTAATATAAACAGGTTTTCGGTAATCCGTATTCGGTCACCGACTAATATAAACAGGTTTTCGGTTAGCCGTACTCGCTCACCAACTAGTATTGACAGGTTTTCGGTTAGCCGTATTCGGTCCCCAACTAATATAAACAACTTTTCGGTTAGCCCTATTTGGTCACCGACTAATATCAACAAGTTTTCGGTTAGGCGTATTCGGTGATTTACTTTTTATGGTATCGATACCGCTACAAAATAAAATCAATACCTTTAAAAGAGGTATTGTACTCACCATAATGAACCAACACCGACATCGCGAAAAAATCTACTGCCACATACATTTATATGCGCATTAATCGACAAAATGTACTGAACAGCTTATTTTTTTTCTGGATTTCGGGTTTGGTCCCATAGTAAAAGTTGTTCATTATGATGAGTTCTATGAACCCTGAAAAGGTATTGCGCTTATTCTATTAGACGTTGTATATTATAACCTATTTACCTATTATTACTTTTTTAATTTTTTTTAGGCACGTATAAGCCGGTGGTCCCGGCCGCGAAATGGCGGTCGTCAAATAAACCATGTCAGAGGCCCTTGAGGCGGTTTAGAGACGGACACCAGGTTGTGTGGGGTCGTTAGAAGAAGAAGACATATTTACAAATAAATATCATTTATAATTGATGGTTATTCCTTTAATGAATTTATTCTGTTACACGTTGTATTGCTAAGGAGCTCGTATCTACTGGTTAAGAAATTTGTTTTATTTTTATTATTATACTAGCTGACCCGCGCAACTTCGTTCGCGTCATAATTTTCATTACTGCTCCGCTCCTATTGGTCTTAGCGTGATGATATATAGCCTATAGCCTTCCTCGATAAATGGGCTATCCAACACTGAAAGATTTTTTCAAATCGGACCAGTAGTTCCTGAGATTAGCGCGTTCAAGCAAACAAACAAACTCTTCAGCTTTATATATTATATTATATATAGATATAGATATAGATATAGATTTTTAGGGTTCCGGACAAAAAACGGAACCCTTATAGGATCACTCGGGTGTCTGTCTGTCTCTCCTTCTGTCACAGCCAGTTTTCTCCGGATCCACTGGGGCGATTCTGTTGAAATTTGGTACACATATGGACTTCTGTGACTCAAACACGAAAGCGTTACGTAAATCATTAAATTTTTAGTATGGGGGTCACTTTTGGGGTGTCAAACTAGAAAATTTCAAAAATAAGTTTTATGAACAATATCGTGTGAGATATCAAATGAGTTTTCATTATATTTTTTTCATAATTTTAAAATACATGGTTTAGAAGTTATTCAAGAAATTAGACGAAAAATGACCATACCACCCCACCCTTATCTCCGAAACTACTGAGCCTAAAATTTTGAAAAAATTGGAGATAATAGATCTTTACCTAAAGATTACAGGCAAACCTATAAGAAGTCCGTAGTGTTAAAATAATATGTTAAAAAAAAAAAGAAATTCGTTCGGTACCCTTTGCACGCGAGTCCGACTCGCACTTGGTCAGTTTTTATGTAAATAAAACAGCCTCATAGTTCAAAGTTAAGAAACTCTTGCCGAGGACGGTCCGTGAATAGGTGACCGTCTTACTTAACATATCGAGGCTCCTCCATGTCTCAGAAAACACGTTAAGCCATTAGTCCCAGCTGTCAATTGTAGATCTTTGAAAGTCGTTTTTTTACGGATAGTCAGAAGCCAAGAATCTGACACCAGTCTTGCCAAGAAGTGCCGTGTAACCCAGTTACTGGGTTATGGAGGTCTGGTAGGCAGCCGCTCCATGTAAAATACTGGTATTCAGCTGCATCCCGCTAGGCTTGGAAGCCGAGCCCGATATAGTTGGGAAAAGGCTTTTTTTAAGGACGGGAAACCATCAAATGACTCCTCCCACTCTGGGCGGAGCAGAAGGGAGTGTCAGACTCTTACTGACTAAAACCCATCCGTGTTCCTCCTAGTGCCCGCCGCGTTCCAGGTCCGCAGGGGAAGACTGGCAGATCGATTTGAGTTTCACGTGTTTCGAAGCTGAAAAGTCGATGATTACAAGTACTAGATTACAGAATAAAAAAAAACTTACAGTCTATGGTTCATGAGTCCCGCTCTATGTCTGAAGGTCTTATCACACTCTGTGCACTGAACCCTCGCTTTGTGCGTGTCTCTATGGTATCGGTGCGTGTCTATGGAACTGTGAACAAATTAAAATCAACATTTGAACGTAAAATTTGTTTCATAAGAGCCAATTCTTCAAAAATAAAAAAATAATGTTGTAAATTATTTTTTTCTTGAAATATGTTCTACTAGTTGTGGCCAGCGGCTTCGCCCGCGTAAGTCGGACATCCGTACTAATATTTGTTCCTAGCTGACCGCGCAACTTCGTCTGCGTCACATTTTTCATGAATGCTCCACTCCTATTGGCCTTTCTCGATAAAAGAGCTATCCAACACTAAAATAATTAGGGTTTCAAACTTCCGTAAGAAATTGAACCCTTATAGGATCACTCGGGTGTCTGTCTGTTTGTCCGTCTGTCACAGCTAGTTTTCACCGGATCTACTTGACCGATTCTGTTGAAATTTGGTACGCATATGGACTTCTGTGAATAATCTATACCTATTTCTATATCTATACTTTTATACTAATATATAAAGCTGAAGAGTTTGATTGTTTGCTTGAACGCGCTAATCTCAGGAAATATTGGTCCGATTTGAAAAAATTCTTTCAGTGTTAGATAGCCCATTTATCGAGGAAGGCTATATATTATCACGCTTAGACCAATAGGAGCGGAGCAGACGAAGTTGCGCGGGTCAACTAGTTAAATAAAATAAATAAATTTTGCGCATGGGGTCACTTTCGGGGGTCAATAATCTTTGGGGGTTTAATTATATTTTCTTCATAATTTTAGAATGAACAGTTTTGAAGTTTTTCAAGAAATTAGACCAAAAATTACCATTCCCCCGCCCCCCCTATCTCCAAAACTGCTGAGCCTAAAATTTAGAAAGAAATGTTGTGTCTTTACTTACAGATTACAGGAAATCTATAACAAGTCTACAGTGTTACAATAACATGTTACAAAAATGAAATTGGTTCGGAACTCTATGCACGCGAGTCGGACTCGCATTTGGCCAGTTTTTTTTTTTCAATTCGAACCAGTAGTTTCTGAGCACTGAACAGTTTGTTTCGCGTTCAACGAAACAAACTCTTCAGTTTTATAATATTAGTATAGATGGAAATGGGGTCTTCTTCTTTTCGTGTGGGCAGTAAGGTCTAACGACCCCACACATCCAGTGCCAGAGTTTCTAAACCGCCTCAAGGGCCTCTGACACGGTTCATTTGGCGGCCGGGACCACCGCCTTATACGTGCCTTCCGAAGCACGGAATCATCTTTTTATCAACCAATCAGGTGGTTCAAGCCTGCAAAGTCCTAGCCAAACTGGAAGCAACTTTTACAAAGTATGCCCGTGGGAATCTAACCCACGACCACCAGGGTCATAAGACAAACGCCTAAACCACTTGACCACGGAGGGAAATGGGGTTTCGTGACGACTCTGCCATTTGATGAGAAAATAAATCCGTAACTTCTGCTTAAATTTATGCTGTTTGTAAACAGAAAGAAAGAAAGAAAAAATATTTATTCCTCCTAAACAGACGCACAAATCCTTACTAATATTATAAATGCGAAAGTAACTCTGTCTGTCGCACTTTCACGCCATAACTACTGAACCGATTTAAATGAAATTTAGTACACAGATAGTCTAGATCTAGAGCCTGAGAAAGGATATAGGCTCCTTTTTATCCCGGGAGTATGTACACTTTTTTTTTTTTTTTTTAAGGATGGGAAATCATCAAATGACTCCTCCCGCTCTGGACGAAGCAGAAGGGAGTGTCAGACTCTTACTGACTAAAACCCATCCGTGTTCCTCCTAATGCCCGCCGCGTTCCAGGGCCGCGGTGACTCTTTCGAACAAATTCCGCAACCCCGGCAGAGGGAGTATGTACCCTAGGGACCACGCGGGCGAAGCTAGTTTTAAATAAACAAAAACAAAGCATACAAAACTGAAAAAAAAAAATGGTTCAAATTGTTAACAGGAGAATGAGCAGGCCCATGTCAGGGTCAGGCATAATAGTACACCAGTATTACTTACTTGGATATCTTCCCACAAAGATTGCACTTGTATTCCTTCAGAGATATCTCGTGGGTAGAGTAGTAATGTTGCTGCATCACTTTCATGTCCAACGTCCGCTTGTGGCAAATAATGCATTCATATCTGAAAACAAAACAATATTATAACGAGCTTGGGGTCGTGACACTAAAAACAGACGATTAAATAACCCAAAATTACACTTTTGCACTAATCTATATATATAAAAATGGATTGCTGTTCGTTAGTCTCGCTAAAACTCGAGAACGGCTGGACCGATTTTAATAATTCTTTTTTTGTTGCATTCGCCAAAATACAGGGAAGGTTTATAAGCAAAAAAAATGGGTAGGTAGATAGGGTAGGTAGGTAGGGTAGGTAGGTAGGTAGGTAGGTAGGTAGGTAGGGTAGGTAGGTAGGTAGGGTAGGAGTAGGGTAGGAGTAGGGTAGGAGTAGGGTAGGAGTAGGGTAGGAGTAGGGTAGGAGTAGGGTAGGAGTAGGGTAGGAGTAGGGTAGGAGTAGGGTAGGAGTAGGGTAGGAGTAGGGTAGGAGTAGGGTTGGAGTGGGTTAGGAGTTATATTATAGATGATAATTGTGACGCAGACGAAGTTGCGCGGGTCAGCTAGTTACAAAATACAATTGCACTACTGTACACTTTAATTCGCAGTTGAAGATCGCTTTCGAAGTTATCGTTCGTTTCGCAAATCCAATACTGCCCGGTCGCGGGCTATACGGGCTTATTATAGGAACTCACTTAATTCCAGTACCTTCTATGATAGAAAATTCTAGAATGTTCTAGCATATATAAGTCTAGAAGGATCTTGACTCTACTAGTTCTGCTACTCGATACTAGATGACGCTAGTGGTACAGTAGTACCCAACTGATATTACTTACTTAAATACGATTATATTATTGCACGATACAAAAAGTAGTTTTTACATAAATACATTTTATTTTATTAAAATTATAATCTCATTTAATTATCTGAAATAACATAAAGCATTAATATTTTTTAAAGTTATTCAAAAGCCGCGTGGCATGCACGTGACGCGCGACTGAGACGGAACTAACAGCTGCAGTGTATTTTGAACCTTATAGTGATCTAAGGTTGATTGTAAGTTTGCTTTGTTTCGTTAATCTTCGGGGCCATACTTTCTTTTCTGTGCGAACGAAGATTCACGACGCGCCTTATCAGTTGGGTACCACTGTAACTAATGCCGGCTACGCTATTACGCGGCGTCTTATGCGGCGCGCAACAATATAATGTATTTGGGAAAAGGCTAGATAGATCATGAGAAAAGAAGAAGTACATACCTTCTCATATGTCTTTTATAATGTGCTGTAAATGATTCCACTGAAGGAATTATCGTTTTGCATATAGGACAGATGTAGTCGCCAAGGTCCTGAAACAAAATTGTTGCCTGTAAAGTCGGTTTACGTAAGATAAATTATCGTGATAACGTCATAAGAAAACAATTGAATTCTTAACAAACAAGCCGAACGCTTAAGCCGATCGTGCCTCTCTATCGCTTGTACCGCGCTCTCGCTTGCGGAACGTGACACTTTTTCGTGCTCGCAGCCGGCGTTCGTCGATTTATAAGACGTTATCACGTTGAAAATAAAACATGACATATCACCATACTTGTATAACTTCACGTAATGCATAGTGGAGTACTACATTTGGGTTTTATTCCAGTTGAGAGTCCAATCTTAATATATTGTCTTTAATTTTTATCAAGCGCAAGTTCGATCATGTATGGAGTACTGCTCTCATCTCTGGAACGGATGTGCGAGATACCAGCTTGATGCGCTTGGCAGTTTAATTCCCTGTCGGTGTTTATTGAGGTAGCCGGCTCCACTTCGGGGATTCTTAGCACCCCTTGCCTCGCCGTGACCTTGACCGCTACCAGAGTCAGGTGTAGATGTCGCAGTAAGATAGATGAAGCCGTAATATAGTTATATCCCTAGGGATATAATTATATACCGTAACATAGTTATACGAAATCGATTCTTTACTATCTCACTAGGAATATAGTTATAAAACCGTCGAAGTTTAGTGATATACTTATATTACTAGATTAAGTTTAGTGAAATAGCTTTCGGAGTGTGCGGCACAGGCGGCGCGCTGCCTCCCCCCCGGCGGGGGAGGGGTTCGTTGTGTTTACGCGCTCCCCACTCCGCGGTCAGTCGGCCGAGAACAGTTGTTCGGCGTTCACGTCTAGTTTTCGTGCATGTTCATTTAATTATAGCTACGTTTCCTTAATATTTGTTATATATTCGTTTTATCATTGCTAATTACTTGTGCCAACTATGGATAAAGATGAAGAAATTAATGCAAGGCGACGTTTTGAACAAGCACTTCGTCTATTTTACAATGCGAGATGCAAAAAACCAGAGTGGACGCGGCAGAGAATAAGTGAAGTAATAAATTACATAGAAGAGTATGAAGCGGCGCCTCGGCTTAACGTAAAGAGAAATCCTAACCATCCAAACAAAAATGGAACCCACTCATCACAGAAATTTACTGACATTGACGTGAGATCTTCAGTTCTTATAGAGATACCAAAGGTAGATTGTGGACCATTGGATCAAAAAAATGTATTAGGAAAAGTTTTAGAAAAGCGAAATGAAAGTCATAAAATTGGAACATCAGTTGGTATCCTGAAAGATTGGTTACCCAGAAATGCAATACAGCTTTCAAACATTACTATGAATGATCCTATACCAAATGAAAACATGTCACTGAGAGAAATATGCCAAAAATTGTCGCTTTGGTGGCCAAGGTTATTTAAAATGTTCCTGTAAAAAATCGAATATACAGTGTTCTACTAAAAGATGTGCCTGTACGAAGCATTCGGTGCTATGTAATTCTAGATGTCATGATTCCTCTTCTTGTCTGAACAAAAATTAAAAAATATTTTTAAAGAAACCAAGATTTCAACTTGTTGATAAGAAATAAAGATATCTCAAAACTGTTTGGCTTTAAAAGGTTTTTCATGTTTGATTAGTTTTAATTGTATTGTTAATGTTTAAATTCCAAAAAATATGATCGTTTTAATTATAATTACTTTAATACGTGTTAATGTCACAAAGTATTGTAACTAACTGCAGGATACAAAAAGTTGATTTATTAATAAAGATAAAACCATTAAAATTTTGTTTTATTTAATTTTATATGGTAGATTTCTATTTCACTAAGCTTAATCAAGTAATGGATCTGTCTCAAAAAAGGGGCACACTTGAATTTTTTTCAATTTTTCAAAAGTATTTGAGAATAAATAAGCTTTAATATACTACAATATGATGACAATATGATACAATATGACTTTTTTTAGACAAACCCTAATATATTTATAACACTGAACTTAATCTAGTAATATAAGTATATCACTAAACTTGGACCGTTTTATAACTATATTCCTAGTGAGATAGTAAAGAATCGCTTTCGTATAACTATGTTACGGTATATAATTATATCCCTAGGGATATAACTATATTACGGCTTTATCTATCTTACTGCGACATAGACAAGCTGCTGGGCACTAGGGGCGAAAAACGAAATCCTTATAGGATCACTCGGGTGTCTGTCTGTCTGTCCGTCTGTCACAGCCAGTTTTCTCCGGATCCACTGGACCGATTCTGTTGAAATTTGGTACACATATGGACTGCTGTGACCCAAATACGGACGTGTTACGTAAATTATTAAATTTTTAGTATGGGGTTCACTTTTGGGGGTAAGACTAGATTTTTTTTTATATATAAAAAATGGAGATAGTAGATTTTTACCAATAGATTACAGGAAAACCTATAAGAAGTCTATAGTGTTAAAATAACATGTTAACAAAAAAAATTCGTTCGGAACCCTTTTCAAACGAGTCCGACTCGCACTTGGCCAGTTTTTTCGTTATGCTTATCTCTATTTTTTTTGGGACTAGTCAGCCACTTATTCCCAACCACTGAAAAACACCGAGCCAATGAAGCCCGACGAGTCCCGGAGAAACGATTCAACTGTCTGGGATCCCACAAAGAAATTAATTAATGCTTATCATATGGGAGGGTTTGCCATAATCGCCACGCTTGGCAGGCGGGTTGGCGATCGCAGTGTAGTTGATGCAATGTACAGAGAACGCTGCTGCCCATTCTCTGGTGAGTCCCTTGGTCGCCTCTTACGACACCCACGGGAAGTGATGGGATGGTGTTATTCTTTTACGTCCGACACCACACAGAACGCAGCGTTGGATGGGCTACCACAAGTTGGACCTCAGGCCTGGTGAGCGTCGCGGGTAGCCGATGGATGCGAGACGCACAGGACCGGTCGTTGTGGCGACGCTTGGAGGAGGCCTATGTCCAGCAATGAACGTCTTTCGGCTGATAGGACGATGATAATTTTCTGTTTGTAATATGATTTAAATTCTGATTTTAACTGACTCAATCCTTACCCACAGTAAAAAATGTACAGAAATAGTGTAGTTTTAGCAAATGAAAACCCACAGGCACCTGATTACATAAAAAATAAAAACTGGCCAAGTGCGAGTCGGACTCGCGTGCAAAGGGTTCCGAACAAATTTTCTTTTTTAACATGTTATTTTAACATTACAGTCTTCTTATAAGTTTTTTGTAATCTTTAGAACTATTATCTGCATTTTTATCAACATTTTAGGCTCAGTAGTTTCGGAGATAAAGGGGGAATGGTCAGTTTTCGTCTAATTTCTTGAATAACTTCAAAACCATTTATTTAAAAAAAAATAGAAAAAAAAATTTAAGACCCTCAAAGCAAGCCCTTTCATTTGATATGCCACACGACACAGCTTGAAAAACTTTTTTTAATATTTTCTAGTTTGACCCCCAAAAGTGACCCTATACTAAAAAAAATATTTATTTACGTAAAGCGTCCGTGTTTGGGTTACAGAAGTCTACACGTATACCAAATTTCAACAGAATCGGTCCAGTAGATCCAGAGAAAACTGGCTGTGACAGACGAGTAGAGACACCCGAGTGATCCTATAAGGGTTCCGTTTTTTGTTCGGAACCCTAAAAATGCATAACCTCTTCCTTATTCGAAGTCAGTTAAAAATAGAACAAAACTCCAACTCACCGGCGAATGCTTAGCCGCGACGTGAGCTAAATAGGACTTCTTATAGTTGAACCCAATAAGACAGCTCTCACACTTGTATTCAGCCTTTACATACATCTCCCTCGTGGATTCTCTTTCTCTTTCTAGCAGCATCTCTTCGTACGTCAACTCTATTGTAAGTATCTTTTGGTCTTGCTCTTTCTTTGGTTTTGACTGTGAATAAAACAATATGAAATGATTAATTGTAAACGGTTTATTTAATGTTCCCGATCTTTTTGCGGAATTAAATATAGCTGTACCTCGGTACAAAACCATTAGACCTAGTCGCGAGACTATAACCTTTGCAACAACTGCAAGTAATACAAACCTTGGTAACACCGCACCCATGAACCGTCTTATGGGAAACTACAATAAAATCGCTACGCGAACCAATAGCATCGACATCTTCTCTAACTCTTTCCGTATATTCCGTACGAGACTTTTATCCAGCATTAATGAAATTGTATACAATTCCATTTCCGTATGTTTTGTTTTTATTCCGCACAGCAGCAGCAACAGCCAGTCTAATATCTATACTAATATATAAAGCTGAAGAGTTTGTTTGTTTGCTTGAACGCGCTAATCTCAGGAACTACTGGTCCGATTTGAAAAATTCTTTCAGTGTTAGATAGCCCATTTATCGAGGAAGGCTATAGGCTATATCATCACGCTAAGACCAATAGGAGCGGAGCAGGGATGAAAATTGTGACGCAGATGAAGTTGCGCGGGTCAGCTAGTTTATGTATAATATGTAACTTAAACGCGTTCATAACTTTAACTTTCCTAATTTTCTTTAACTTATAACTTGTAAAAATACAGCTAACGATATCCAACATGTCGATTAGTAAAGCTCTCTGTTAGTGCTGTGCACTTCTGTAAGTGACGATTTCACTATCCCTAATACTGTATGTGATTTATGTCTGTGTATGTTTTAGTGAGTAAGTCGTTGAAGTGCCTTATTAATATAAATAAATATTGTGTAACATTGATTACGTATTCACGTTGCCATTTTTGTTTTCTTACAACGGCAGTCCACTTCATCTATCCAATGACTACTACACATACATTAAAAAGTATATATATATATATATATATTTACTAGTTTTTGCCCGCGATTTCGTACCCATTTTTGTCCCGTTCCCGTAGGAATTTCGGGAAATCCTCTCTTAATACTCCCCTACACTCCTTAATGAACCTACATGCCAATTTCAGCTTTCTATGACCAGTAGTTTCCAGGAACGAGCGCAGTCCGAGTCTTGTGTTCCAAAGAAGGCGCGGAATGGAACGGCGATTGATTTGATACGTTAAGATTATCAACAGGAGGTTTTATAATTCCAATGCATTATTTATTTTTAGTGTACCTATTATCTTAGCGAAATATTCTAAAACAAAAACTCGCCTAGAGGTAGTTCATGTCGGGGACATTAACTGGGCCGCCTTATAGCACCGTGTATACAAGCTGAAATTTTAAAGTGAGTCTGAATGGCCAAATCCGAAACTATGAGGAACATTGAAAGAAGTGAAAGAAGTCTCGAGCCAGATTTTAATGAAAACTAAAAAACTGCATCATTGGATTTTTGAAAAATTGGTTTTCCTAGGCAAAAATCGAAGAATTTGTTTTTTTAAATAAAACACACCAGTATATACGTATACACTAGCTGACCCACACAACTTCGTCTACGTCACAATTCTCATTACTGCTCCGCTCCTATTGGTCTTAGCGTGATGATATATATCCTATAGCCTTCCTCGATAAATGGGCTGTCTAACACTGAAAGAATTTTTCAAATCGGACCAGTAGTTCCTGAGATTAGCGCGTTCAAGCAAGCAAACAAACAAACAAACTCTTCAGCTGTATATATTAAGTATAGATATAGATTATTACACCATCCGAATGTGTGGCTTATTTTTTTAATAGCCTGCTTTGTCCCACAGCTGAGCAAAGGCGAAGTCTTTCTAGGAATTCTTTTCTCACGCCACCTCATACCAGCCCTATTACTACCCTCCTATCCGTTTTAGTCCTGCATCGGCTGTCGGACATTGAACTCTGTGACTTGCGCTTATGTACGGTTTTCGCTTGCGCATTCGCACACCACAGACTGCATAGTATACCTAAACCAAAACTTGGAAAGTTTTTATTTAACACCGTGAGAAGTAAATACTCTTAAAGAAAATAAAACACTCAATTCCTACCTTCTCATCCTGTCCTTTTTCATCCACTTTGACCCTTTTCTTAGCTCTTTTAATTTTAATCTTTTTCTCTCTCTTTCTCTTGTCAACTCTGTTTCTCTTTTCGTCTCTTTTCATAGATCCCATAATATTTTGAAGTTCAGTCTCGAAGTTCTTTGTGTTTTCCGAACTAGAGCTGTCCGATAGAGGGCATGTGTCTTCTAAGATATTTGTGTCATCTGTAAATATGATTAAATAACATTAACCCCACTGTCCCAGAACTTTTCAGGGTTCCGTTGGTAACCTTCGGGTAAAGAAACCTCTTTTTATGGAGTGTCAGACTCTTACCGACGGAAACCCACCCATCATCATCATCATATCAACCGAAAGACGTCCACTGCTGGACATAGGCCTCCCCCAAGCGTCGCCACAACGACCGGTCCTGTGCGTCTCGCATCCATCGGCTACCCGCGACCTTCACCAGGTCATCGGTCCACCTTGTGGGAGGCCTTCCAACGTTGCGTCTTACGGTACGCGGTCGCCACTCTAGAACTTTTCGGCCCCATCGACGATCTGTTCTGCGAGCAATGTGCGCTGCCCACTGCCACTTGAAACCCACCAGTGTTCCTCCAAATGCCCTTTTGCATTGTAGGGCCGCGGTAAATTTTAACTTGGGGCCGTTCAATCATAATTTAAGTCATTTTAACCCCCAACCTCCCCTTGTCAGCAATAATCAAAGCTCTTACCCCTCCCTCCTTACGTAAGCATTGGTATAGTTTTTACTCGCTCGAGACCTATTTCCCCCACTTCTGTTATTTCTTACCAAACATCGCGTGAGAGTAAAAACAATTAACTAGCCATAATTATGTTAAATTAAAATCTACTAAGATTTGTAAACAAAAAGGGAAGTAAATATTGCTGACGTAATCATCATTTAAATCCCCCCGTCCCCCATGTCATCCAAAACTAGCCAAGTGCGAGTCGGACTCGCGTGCAAAGGGTTCCGAATGAATTTATATTAAGTTATTTTAACACTATAGACTTCTTATAGGTTTTCCAGTAATCTATAGGTGAAGATCTACCATCTCCATTTTTTTTTTTTAAATATTAGGCTTACATTTTTTGTCTAATTTCTTGAATAACTTCAAAACCATTTATTTTAAAATTATGAAAAAAATATAATTAAAATCCTTACAGTGAGCCCTTTCATTGATATGTCACACAATATTTTTCAAAAATCTTTCTTTTTTAATTTTCTAGTTTGACCCTCAAAAGTGACCCCCATACTAAAAATTTAATATTTGCGTAACGCGTCCATGTTCGGGTCACAGAAATCCATATGTGTACCAAATTTTAACAGAATCGGTCCAGTGGACCTGGAGAAAACTGGCTTTGACAGACGGACAGACAGACAGACACCCGAGTGATCCTATAAGAGTCCCGCTTTTTGTTCGGAACCCTAAAAATAAGCTTAGTAAAGACCTTCTACCCCCCATTGGTGCTAACGCAATACTTGAACGGCCCCCTCCCAACAGTTCCGCAAACCAGGCAGGCACTGGCTCTAGGGGGCGCCTTCAGAGTACGTAGTCTTAAGATTTGCGAGCAGCGTCGCGTTTTCGTATGAGCTGACCCTTTCGTTTTTAAAGGACGGGAAATCATCAAATGACTCCTCCCACTCTGGGCGGAGCAGAAGGTTGCGAAATAGTTCGAAATAGTCATCGCGCCCCTGGAACGCAAAGGGCATTTCGAGGAATATGGGTAGGTTTTAGTATGTAAGTTTGACTTCCTCGGAGTCATTTGATAATATCTCATCCAGAAAATATAAGTGGTTCTGTGGGTTAGACATATTCTTCTGGTCTTCAGTCCAGCTTAAAATTGGTGAAGAAACATTACCTGTCACTAACTTTTTGTCTCCTTTCCCTATTACCTATATATTTCATATTTATTAGTATATTATTTAGTATTGTATGTATCTTGAACGCGCTAATCTCAGGAACTGCAGGTCCGATTTGAAAAATTCTTTCAGAGATAGCCCATTTATCGAGGAAGGCTATAGGCTATACATCATCACGCTAAAACCAATAGGAGCGAAGCAGATGAAGTTGCGCGGGTTGCCTGAGATTACCGCATTCAAGCAAACAAACAAACTCTTCAGCTTTATATATTAAATATAGATATAGATTAGTATAGATGTATGTCTCTCTATTAATATTATTTGTGATGTTTGTAGACCAAGCACCCTAAATCTAACTTCTTTAGTTCAGTCCATCCAAAAGTTGTCTGTAAGAGATTGCCCTGTGCGATAAGACCGCCCATTGTACACTAGTTTTTATAAGCATTTTTCCTGTGCTTGTTATGAGGTGTACAATAAAGTATATAAAATACCTGTTCAAATCATTGAAGCAGTATTACATACCATTATCACAGCCCCAGTCTTCTTTCATTTCATCTTTAACACAGATGATGGGTACTTCGGGGAATGTATCAGATACCTCGAACCCGTCTGATGGTGATATGCTGACGGGCTCGGCAATGTGGACCTTGAGGCGAGGTGGACGGCTCACATCTGAGAGAAGGCATTCGTGGAGATTCTGGGGACAACAAAGACACAGAAATTGAGAGTTTTAAATAGGTTTTTGGAGGAGATATTATTGAGCCAGATAGCAGGGATGTTATGGATATGATATTTCGGATCTGTATCTGTACTTATACTATAAAGAAGAAAGATTTATTTTTTTGTTTGAATTGAATAGACTCCGAAACTACTAGACCGATTTGAAAAATTCTTTTAGCATTGGATAGCTACATTATCAGGGAGTAACATAGGCTATATAATTATCCCCGTACTCCCACGGGAACGGGAACTACGCGGGTGAAACCGCGTGACGTCCACTATTATAGGAATAAAATTATATTGGTTTCGGATATGTGATTATTTCGGATTATCCGTTAGTTTCGGATAGTTTCGGTTACGGATATTAGATTGAAGTAAAATATAAACACAAATAGTATGTTATTATTTGATTTTATTTATAGGTTTTATCTAGTCTAGGTTATCATTTGGTATATATATTATAATCAGTCATATAGGTAAGTAACGAAACATGTCGTTTTATCCAGACTCCGCCCTTATACGAAACTATCCGAAACTTGTGAAACGGATACGGTTACGGATATATTTTTATTTCGGATATCCGATAGTTTCGGTTACGGTTACGGAGCTCCACAACATCCCTGCCAGATAGTCAGACAATCTGTCACCAGCTTTCCCAGGGGGTACCATATTACCTAGTTAGGGACCGTTCAAGTTTTACGTAAGCACCAATGGGGGTGGAGGGGTCTTTACAATGCGTATTTTTGATGACATGGGGGACGGGGGGGTTTAAATGGTGATTACGTCAGCATTATTTACTTACTTTTTTTGTTTACAAATATTAGTAGATTTTGATTTGACATAATTATGGCTAGTTATTTGATTTTAACATCGCGCGATGTTTCATAGTTAAGTAAGAAATAACAGAAGTGGGGGAATTAGGTCCCGCGCGAGTAAAACTGCTTACGTAAGCATAGGGGGAGGGGGGGGGGGTCTTTGATTACTATCGCTGACAAGGGGAGGGGTGGGGTTAAATATTATTAAATTTCTGCTTACTAATACGTGAACGGCCTCTTACTGGGTTATAGAAGTCAGAAAAATAGTTGTTCCATGTAAAATATTGGTTTTCAGGGGGGCTACTCTCTAACGAAATCCGTAGTTTCGGGCTTAGTTGCGGGCGGGCGTATTCTACTCCATATCACCTACAGACTTACGATTAGTCCCGAACCCGAACTGAGAATGAATGACAACACGATTTCACAGTAACTGTCAAATCGTGTTATCATTAGTTCTCAGTGGTTAGGTGATACGGAGTAGAATACGCCCGCCCGCAACTAAGCCCGAAACTACGGATTTCGTTAGAGAGTAGCCCCCCTGGTTAGACGGTAAACCGACAGATTCTTTTTACCTGACTGCGCCGGAAGGAGGGTCATGTTTTTTGAAAGTGTGTATGTATGTATAATTGTTTGGCACACTCTGCGACTTGAACGGCTCGATGGATTTTAATTTTAGCTTGAGAGGCGTCGTTAGATTCGTCTTGGTTGTGAGAGTGACACTGGGTATATAAAATTTTATAATGGCCAATTTTTGGCGCCATATTATGCCTTTAAAAAAAAACTCGCCAAGTGCGAGTCGGACTCGCGTGCATAGGATTCCGAACGAATTTATTTTTTTAACATGTTATTTTAACACTACAGACTTCTAATAGGTTTTCCTGTAATCTTTAGGTAAAGATCTATTACCTCCAATTTTTTCAAAATTTTAGGCTTAGTAGTTTCGGAGATAAGAGGGGGGAATGGTCATTTTTCGTCTAATTTCTTGAATAACTTCTAAACCATTTATTTTAAATTTATGAAAAAATATAATTAAAACCCTCACAGTAAGCCCTTTCATTTGATATGTCACACGATATTGTTCAAAAAACTTTTTTTTTTGAATTTTCTAGTTTGACCCCCAAAAGTGACCCCCATACTAAAAATTTAATGATTTACGTAACGCATCCGTGTTTGGGTCATAGAAGTCCATATGTGCACCAAATTTCAACAGGTTCGGTCCAGTGGATCCGGAGAAAACTGGCTGTGACAGACGGACCGACAGACAGATAGACAGACAGACAGACACCCGAGTGATCGTATAAGGGTTCCGATTTTTTTTCGGAACCCTAAAAATAAATTTTCCATAACCTATCGAGTAGGGTATCAAGATAAAGGGCTCGAGGAGACGATTCCGAAAATGTAGGAAATAAAAAAGTTCAAAGTTAAATCGCTGATCTGATTCCAACTGCATCGAGACTGCTTGAAAAGCGACTTGTTTCTAACTTTTTAGTCGTTTTTAGCGGTCGGGTTTTTTGACAAAGTCAATTTTTTTATATATCATTAAGGGGATACCTTTAGAAAAAGGCCGTTTTTCGTTTCAACGTAACTTGTTAGGTACCTCGAACAGGGATGTGAGATTACGGTACATGCTTTTTGACTTTATGATCTAGTATCCAACTGAAGGAATACACGATACGAAGAAATTTTCTCGATAGAAAAAAGTCACAAAGTTCGAAATATCTTTTTACTTTTTTTAGCTACAAGACGCAACGCTTTAGATTGATCCTATGAAAATAACTTTAAACCATATAAAATAACCTTATCGAGGTTTCAACTGAACAGATTTCGATATAATAATACTTTTATGTTATCAAATCCGAAAATTTATTTTGGCACTTACGTTTTTTTATTCCGAGCTACACTCTTATTATCTTTATCTCAACTTTTGCCTTGCAAAAGTATTTGCATCTCTCTCATTTGTTCAGTTCTTCAGATGCTCCGTGGAGCTCTTGCAGGCAGGACCTGTATCACTTTTCTGCAAATCGGAGCTGTCAGATCTTCGTAATTTCAATATATTTTTTCACAGTAAATGTTAATAGTTTAGCCGTTTATTGATAAATTTAGCGTTAAAAAAAGTCTGCACCATGTGAATGTGTATTTTTATGACATCATATCATCACATGAACAATATAAAACGCAATATTTTTCTATCCACGCTAACTTTTGAATTATGTATAAAATTGGTATGAAATAAAAGAGCAAAACTAAATTAAGTACAACGTCGTTGGGACTTCCTACCTGAAGGCGACAATGGACTCGTTTTCCAGGAAATGAATAGCAACGGCTTGAAGAAAATAACGTCTCCAAGTCATCACCTTTACTTGTACATACGTACTGTATCCTCCAATGTTCTCATCTCACAAAGCAATACTGGGTAAACATTATGTTTTCTATATTGGAGTGTCTGTTTGTACAGCGTTAATCTTACATTTTAACTCAAGACACACGCTAAAATAAATGTTTTTATTTTAGGATTGAAATACGTCAAATTGCATCAATGTGTCAAGAATGTGTTAAATGTCAAAGGCAACAAGCCTAGGGAAAATTATGGAGTCGCGTTTGAATTGTGAAAAATGTGTTAAGTAAATACTAGCTTTTTACCCCGACTTTTCTGCGTGGGTTTTAGACCAGAAATAAATGAAAAATATTTAATCCTACTAATGTTATAAATCTAAATCAATATGATGTCGTAATAGTTGTTAGGCCAATTTTAATTTATCATAATTCTGGGCTGCTGATATTTTGTGACTCTTTATCCCTCATCATTTCAGCCTTACTTCATCTCGTACAATAGACATATTTTTGTAAAAATAAAATATTAGCAAGTTCAATTTACTTTACAATGACGTCATTTCAAAGCCTTAAGTTAGTTATGACGCATTTTCAACATCTCATTAGATATATCGCCAATAAAACAGTATGTAAATCAAGTGTTGGAGGCTTTGTGACCTTTGGATTTTTAAGCGCAATAGATTTTAAAACATGTCTTATTAGAACGTGTGAACTTAACTGACTTGAAGTTTCAGCGTTACATAGTGTACAAATTACCGATTTATGTAAAAGTATTGAATTATACGACAACTTATCAATTAAATATAAATCACATAAAAACTGCACTTATTGTGAACCAGTGGGATTCATTAAGTCAAGGTTTTATTACGGCACCACGACGTCCAGCGCTTCCAGGCTACCTCGTAGGTTTTTAGTGTTGATTTTCGCCAAGAATTTTTAAGCAGTGATAGTTGTTGAGCGTTCCATGTCTTTATCGCGTCAAACCACCCCCACACTTCCAAACTTCAAGGACAATGTTCTCGATCTGCAGTGGTGGGAGTCCCGTCGACATGTCTATTAGGTATCTCTGTAGGTTTCTCAAAGTTAATGGAGCCGCGAGCGCTCGGGCTTTGAGATCGGCACGCCAGAATACCCTCTACCATCGAGGTACTACTAATAAAAATATTCCTATCGACTGGTTTAAGTAAGACAGGACTTTGGGGACTAGGAATGGTGGTGGGAATATCCATGCGAGCTGGTAATTCCATAGGGCACTGAAGGCATCGTGGAACAGAGCTTGAGGATCTCTCAGATCTAGGGACACTTAATTGTACACTACGTGAGCAGTCGCCGAGGCAAATAGATCTACTATTGGGGTTCCCCATTTTGCAAACACTGTTTCAACATATGTCGATAGTAAGTGCCATTCTGGACGTTGGCGAAGGCGCGATAAATGGTCCGCATGATTGTTGTATTTGCCCAGAATGAAGTGTATGTTGAAGTGTATCTGATGTTGGTCTAACAAATTCAGAATTCGATAGGTTATTTCCAACAGGGATAATGTCCTCGTACCTCCTTCCTTTCGTAAAAAGGTGTCCGCAGTTCTGTTGTCGCTTTGAATGAGGAGTGAACTTTGATGAAGCCAATGAACTTGGTTCTGAAGAGCATTCTTGGTATTGCTAGCAATTCTTTTTCATTGCTATGCAGCGTTTTCTCTTCTTGCGGCCAAGTTCCTGACAGAGCTAAATTGTTGCTCTCCCCACGCTTGATCCGACGCATCTGTCGTCAGAAAATTTATTGGAGGAGGGTACTAAAGGGGTGTTGACCTTTGACAATTTTGGGCCCACCAGTTTAGTTCCTCTAAGACAACTTGTGGTACTGGGTAGGTCTTTGATGGCAGGACTGGCAGCGAATTTACGAACATATTATTATAAATACACATTATAAATGAACATTAGTAACTGTCGATGATTGAGCCGACCCCGAGGGACAACAAAACTGTAACCCGAGGGACAGCAAAATTTATAAGTCCCACTTTTTTCTACAACTCCTACAAAGTTAACCGCTCATGTTCGAGAGCCTGATTTATCTTTGTTATGATGCCCTGAATCTTTTCTTTTGGTAGGATTTTTTGATTTTCCCATGGTTTCCATACTATCCCTAAATAAATTATACTCTTTTGAGGAGTAACAACAGATTTTTCGAAATTTCTTTTACACTTCATTTTTTGTAATATTTGTACAGATATTTTGACATTCTCGCGACTTTTTTACGAAAACTAAAAACTACCCGCAACCGCACCAGATGGCGCCACTGAGCCGGAAGTATAGAGGGGATAAAAGTACGAAAACTGGTAAGAAATCGATGGGAAACAGAAATGCCATCTCATAAAGTTTCCAGTGACGGTCAAGTAATTTAATACAAGTATTTTTCCATGATTTGGTATAAGGTAGGCCAAGGAGAGGAAAAGTGATGTGTAGATAGAACAGTCATGTTCGAGACGCTCACCGTGAGGCCAGGCTTAAGTTCAAAGAATGGGTTAGACAAAAGAGACCAAATAGTGGAGTAGTTTTCGATGAGATGTGTGAGACCCGTAAAATCTTCAAGGGTCGCCTGAAATGATGCCAAAAAAACGAAGAGCAGGTCAAAATGGACAACATAGCAAAGCAAAGAGCCACGAAAAATTCTAGTAAATTTTGGAAGTCGACACGTAAATTGGATACTAGGCCTGGTCTACCGGCGAGCGTAGGAGGGGCCAATGACCCGGTGGGAATTGCAAATATGTTTATGAAACATTTTAAAGTGCAATCTCCACTAGGCCCGTCGGTTGAAGCGGCCGATACTGAGTCTGACAGTGGGGGAGTGGAGCCACTCACTCTTTTTTCGGCTAAACAAGTAAGATCCGTCATTCAAAGCATGAGCAGAGGTAAATCGCCCGGCCACGACGGACTCAGCATCGAGCACTTCAAATATGCGGGGGTTCACTTGCCGAGGGTCCTTTGAGTCTTTTGAGTGTTTTACACAATGTGCATCAGTCACTCTCATTTACCATCTGAGCTGATGCAAACTATTGTAGTACCTATAGTAAAAAACAGGACAGGAGATATCTCGGACAAGGGTAACTACCGTCCAATCTCCCTTGCTACCACAGCGGCTAAAATATTGGACAGTATACTTGATTCGTGCCTGAAAAAGTATTTGTGTTTGCACGATGCACAGTTTGGTTTTCAACCTAAACTTTCAACCGAGAGCGCTGTGCTGAGTTTGAAGAATACCGTCCAATATTACACAGATCGAAAAACGCCGGTGTATGCCTGCTTCCTGGATCTCTCCAGAGCCTTCGACCTGGTGTCATATGATGTGCTCTGGAGAAAGCTGGGTGACAGGAATATACCGGCACCAGTGCTTTAGCTCATGCAGTATTGGTATGCGAACCAAACCCACTATGTAAAGTGGGCCGGAACGTTTTCTGAGTCATATGGGTTGGAATGCGGTGTGAGACAGGGGGGGTTGACGTCTCCACGACTCTTCAACCTTTATGTTAATGATCTCTTAGTCGAGTAGTAGTAGGCGTGTCGGCTGTCAGGTTGGTGGTGTTAGTATAAACAGCATCAGCTACGCGGACGACATGGTGCTGCTGGGCCCGACTGAGGGATCTACCAGAGAAATGTTGAAGGTCTGCGAGAGATATGCTGCCTTGCACGGCCTTGTGTACAATGTCCGTAAATGTGAATACATGGTCTTTAAGGTCGCCGGTAAGTGCCGTAATCATGAACCTACCTTCTTTCTGAATGGTATAAGCATAAATAAAGTCTACCAATTTAAGTACTTAGGGCACATACTTACCGACGACCTTAAAGATGATGTAGATATTGAAAGGGAACGTAGGGCACTGGCGGTCCGAGGCAACATGTTGGCTCGTAGATTCTGAGTCTGTGAGTCAGCTACACCAAAAGGTCGTTAGATGTCTTACGCGTCCAGTGCAATAATGTTCTTAGGATGTTGTTGAAACTGCCCCGTTTCTGTAGCGCATCGGAGATGTTTGCTCAGAACCGAACTGATGGCTTTCAAGCATTAGTTCGAAAAAAAGTCGCATCACTGATGCGTAGAACGCGGGACAGTGACAATAGCATCCTGAAAACAGTTGTGGAGAGTCCTTACTCACCTTTTCTGTGGCACTATGTGGGTAGAATGGTCAGGTAGCTATTCCTCACTCTATCGTTCTCTGCACATCCTGCCTTAGACACCTACTTTGTGGTTTGTTTTTGTCCTTGTTTGTTTACTACTAACACTAGTTATAAGATATATATATTTTACTAACAAAATGGGCTATATTGTTGTCCGGAATTGGCAAATAAATTATTATTATTATTATAAGTCTTGAAGATGTTTCGTGGATGAAACAACAATCAGGATGAAACTATTTACTACTTAGCAATACGGGCCTGAGGATGGAACCAGGGTTATCCTACAGCCCCGGATTCGGAATGCCGAATATAATAGCAACGGTGCTCATGTATACTTCCGATGGAACTTTACTGAAAGGGTCATTGCATCACATTTAGATTAGGTTAGGTTTAGGTAATATTGGTTAACTAGGTATTGAACTCAACTAATATGATAAAGAGTTAAAAATATATGTCTACAGGACGTTCGATTTATTTTTCACTGATACAAAACAATCGCCGGTAAATGCACGGTTTCTATGGAAAAGGCTACGTGAATAAATCCACGCGAAAAAAAAAAACAAATTGTCTACTTATCTTTTCATAACTTGTGTACATATTTCAACTATGATTAAAATATAACTTTTATACAACTGGTCTACTCCATACTTTCCGTATGCTTGAAAGTCTCTAGTGCTATCTCTATCGCACAATTATGGCCATGTTCTTAAACAGTCAACTGAATTAGTAGTTTTCACAATAATTTGGGGCCATACAAAACATGATATAATTTACCAACGATTGTAAAAAAATAGTATTAAAACAAATCAATATTTTTCGTCGCTCGATATTTTATTAAGTTGTATTTTATTTACGTCTAAAATCACTGTTTATAAGAGTGCTGATTTGTGTTAATATTTTTATGAAGAAGTTTATGAAGTTTGCGTGCGGGCAACACTGAATCAGTTGGCGGTTTGAATTAATTTGATGTTGTGGCGCTAGGTTCGATATTTCGAACTTTGCGCGTGGAAGCATGCGGGGGGGGACTGCGCGGTGCCAGGAGATGAAATTGGTGCTTTCGAGCAATCATTTATTTCAAAGATACGGCCTTAACTAGATGACCCTCAAGGTAGAACACCAGCAGGATGGTCCGACGCCATAAAAAAGGCAGTTGGAGGTAGCATGCACAAAGCGGTCCACAGTGCAGAAGACCGCATGACTTGTAGATGTGTCGTATGTGGTTGCAATCCTCAGCAGTGAAGGAAGAACGAAGAAAAAGTACTAGATGATCCAGTGAATTTTGTACCACCTAAAATTGATTTCATTGTAACTTTTTCTATAAAACAAATCAGAATTCAAACAAAACAAAAAGAAATTGTATTAACATTGGCCGAGCCAGCTTTTTCAAGTTTTTGCAGACATATGGCAATTGATTTTTAGGGTTCCGAACATGTTGCGGAATTTGTTCGAGTCACTGCAGCCCTGGGATGCAAAGGGCATTAGGAGGAACACGGATGGGTTTTAGTCAGTAAGAGTCTGACACTCCATTCTGCTTCACCCAGAGCGGGAGGCGTCATTTGATGATTTCCCATCCTTAAAAAAAGGGTTCCGAACATCCGTAAAAAACGGAATCCTTATAGGATCACTGTCTGTCTGTCTGTCCGTCCGTCACAGCCAGTTTCTTCCGGATCTACTGGACCGATTCTATTGAAATTTGGTTTACATATGGACTTCTGTGACCCGAACACGGCCCCATTACGCAAATAAATATTTTTGAAGTGAAAACTTCTTTAGCGGCGTTGAACACTTTTCTGTAATGGGTATAAAATCTTAAACTCGCGTCAGGGTCACGTGACCTGATCGCAAAAAGCGTAAGACGGACTCGCGTCAGGGTCACGTGATGCGAAAAAGCGTAAGATCGAGGGGAAGGGAGAGGAACTAGTATCTCCCACTCTTTCTACCGTGCCTGAGTGTGCTGCTCCGCTTAGGCGGCACAGGGCGCTTGCGCGAATGTCCGTCTGTGTTTATGTACAGCGTGCCACGCTTTCTAAGGATACGAAATTACGGAATTACGAAATTATGGATGAAAGATGATTTTTCTAAGAGATAAAAATTAATGTAATATATAAATAAATAACGATATAATATTATGAATAATAACATGTAAATTGTCATATTTGTGTACGATAGCGCAATAAATAAACATTGTATTCTACCTCATAAATGATAGTATTTTTGTACTTATAATTAACACAACGTTATTTTTTGTTGTTTTTATGGTTCGTTTTGTTTATGTCAGGAACTGTGTCAAGATTGACATCTGTCACTGACAGTCGCTGTCGCGGCCACACGTCAAGTGTCTTTTTGTTTATTTTGTTGTCGGTGGTTTGTCTATGATGTGACCGCGACAGTAAGGATGTATTATTTAAATGTTTTCACTTCTGCCGGCACTCCCGGAGTGCTACCGGTGTTTTTTTTTAGTATGGGGGTCAAATTAAAAAAAAAGTTTTTCAAACTATATTGTGTGACATAACTAATGAAAGGGCTTACTGTGAGGGTTTTAATTATTCTTTTTTTCATAATTTTAGAATATATAGTTTTGAAGTTATTCAAACAATTAAACCAAAAATGACTATTCCCCCTCTATCTTCTAAATTACATTTTTTTTTCATAATTTTTGGCTCTGTAGGACAAAAATTTTGAAAAAAAAATGCAGATAATAGTTCTATACCTAAAGATTACAGGAAAACCTATAAGAAGTCTGTAGTGTTAAAATAACATGTTAAAAAAATAAAATTGGTTCAGAACCCTTTGCACATGAGTCCGACTCGCACTTGGCCAGTTACAGTAGACTACATTGTAATGTTTACCTTATCATCATTTAATAAGTCTTTAATTAACATTGTCAGACTTACCTCTTGAGTATAAGTCTGTAATATCCTGTACGAGTCCTGGACTTGTTCCTTGAAAGCAATGCTTTTTTCTAGCAATGCTTTGCACTCCCAGCAAACTTGCAGCCTCACAGCAGACATATTGAATAGCTGAAAAAAGAAACAGATAATGTTTAACATTTTACTTCGAATATGTATCACAAACTGCTCCGCTCTGCTGGGTTGGATTCCCAGGTTGGGCAAAACTTGTCATTGGGCTTTTCCATTAAAAATATCTCTGTGACAGCCTGGAGTTTAGAAGTGATCGGTGTTACACTCCCATGCCTCGGAAAGCTTGTTAAGCCATTGGTCCTTAGGCAGATCTCACCCTGGTCATGTTGAATTGCCATAGATCGGACTATGGGAGTGATGGAACAGGGAGTGCGTTTGTGTTGGCGCACATACTTGTACACTATAATAAGTATATCGTATGTGTCTTTTGTAATCCAATTTTGACTTTCAACTAGCAAAGATTGCTTAACAACATGCCAAAATATACCCAAACAGGTTTTTAAGTGTGTAAATGTTAACATAAAGTAGGTAATAATATTTAGGTACGACTTTTACATGAAAAATCGAAGCGTACTTACAGGAATTTCGTCCAGAGCATTAAGGTAATATTTCTGCGTTTTCTGGTCTGTAATGTTGTGTAGCTTTCGCCCAACACACAGGCAGGCATTGCACAGCACTTTACAAGATACACCTTCTTCTTTGATATCCATTTTCATTAATATTTGTTCATTTCTTCATGATCGACTGCACAACTTCTTTATTTTCAGAACAACTTTCACAAAATACCAAAAATAGTCAATGGTAACTGTTTTCTTAACGTTTTTACTTCGATTACATCTTATATTCAATAGGAATAAGATTTCATGACTGTAACATCACACATTCATAATAAAATCGAAAGCATTTCATTTCAAAAACATACAACAAAACCAAAACAAACTGCTGCCATTTTAACTGGAATAGTGTTGTATGTGACGCGTCAGTGGAATATTGATTTTACCGGTTTTAGCGTTCTGTCAAAAAAACCGGTACTCTGGGAATAATAAAACGTGACGAAAGTAAAATAAATCAAAGAGATTATTTAGTTTTTTTTTAAATTTTTATTTTTGATAGGCACGCGTTTGACCACTATCTCACCTGATGATAAGCGATGTTGTGGTCGAAGATGGAGCACGCTTGCCTAGAAGTAACCTATTCACTCTTGCCTTAGACTCTTAGGTTGTAGCTATCAGGAAACACAGACTCCGGCAGGGAATTTCACTCCTTTGCTGTACGCACTATGGATGTGTTCCCAAAACGTTTTGTGCGTGTGGGTGGGATGTCTACCATGTACCGGTAGCGCATCGCCGTTTGTCATGTGGTCCGATGATGGAACGGGCTTGGCGGAATCAAAATAATGCAATTCCGTCACACATTCCCAAAAATGCAAACGTTAGAAAACCGACAGATATGCCAGGAGATTATGATTCAGCACGCGTATCATACTCTTACAAAGAATGGACGTTACCGAGATGGATCTATAATTTAACAGGTCAGCTCGACTACCCTTCTTGGGCACCGGCTGCACGTTAGCTTGCTTCCAAGCCTTCAACACTTTTCCAGTCTCAAACGAAAGGCGAAATAAGCGTGTCAAGATCGGAAACAAGTCAGGCGCACAAGTCTTGAGAACAATTGCCGGTATCCCGTCGGGGCCACTAGCCTCGTTCACATCTAGGTTACGCAGTATCCTACGGACGCCTTTTTGATGAATGCGAATGTTCGACATACTCGACTCGGATCCATCAGGAGAAGCAGGGGACCTCGCGCCACCAGTATCCAAATGTGAAGATTCCGCAAACAAAGAAGCAAAAAAGTTCGCTTTCTCCTCAGCGGAGTGGGCCAGCGTCCCGTCGGGTCTCAGCAGTGGTGGTAGAGAGGGGCGGCAGAAGTTCCATTCGACCGTTAAGGTCCTTGGACCGAAAGGTCCAAGCCATTGGCCGTGTGCGAGTCAACATCCGACACCCTCGTTGCCCCCATTTTTTTTTTTAACAGGGGGAAATCCTTATGGATGTCCTCCACCCGCCCCAGGGCGGTCTGTCAGACTCTTACTGACTAAAACCACTCCGGTGTTCCATCTCTCACCTACGCCTGGGATCGCGGGAACTTGCGACTTCCGTAATCCCCGGCTGGTGCCGGCCCGCATTTGCCACCTCGGGTCAGTGGGGGGGGGGGGGAGTGAGGTGTTTGACTACCCCTGCGACGTCAAAGAGGGGCGCACGGGAACACCACGCGACGCCACCTCGGGTTCGGGTGAATGGGGGGCAACGGACAACCCTCGTTGCCCCTTGGACCAGCTGGGTAAGATTTAATGCTAGCGCTAGCTTTCGCGCCTCTCGTCCAGCATGGTCTGTGCACTGGTATGGGAAGAGCCACTCCTGATGGTGGGCGTTAAAGACCCCCAATAACACCAATTGGGCAGATGAGTACCGCTGCTGAGCCGCATCCGCCGCCTTACTTAATTGTCTCCAAATCACTGCTGTGCAAACGGTATACACATACGCGGACAATTTTCTCCAGGCCTGTGTCCTCTATAACCCATAGCGTTGAGAACTTGGAGTCCTCAAGGTTGCGGAGTCGCCGATAGCAGATATCGTCACGGGCGTGGTTTGAAATGGTGCTCCAGGGTAAACCCTGGGTAGGAACGGTACGAAACGTCTGACGGACATCAGGTCTCCTTCTCGGAAAGGAACAAGAGCGCTGGTTTCTCAGTCTCATCTTGGTGATGGACTGCGGCGAGATTGAGTGCAGACCTCTTATGTTACTTAGTTGCACTTTGTGAGAGAGAGAGTGCTGCCGCTGTACAGCGTTTTTCTTTTCGTTCCTCACTGTCTTGTGTGAGTGAAGGAAGGAGAGGAGAAGAAAGTGAAATGAGGTTCCATGCTGCAAACCTTCGGGCATGCTCTTACAGGACGGCATCATTGGGGGACTAGTCTGGAGACTGCGGGGATGCCCGTGCCCGTCGTCGCCAGTGGGACAGACAGACCGACAGACAGACTGAGTTACTTTCGCATTTGTTTGTTTGAATTGAATAGGCTTCGAAACTACTAGACCGATTTGAAAAATTCTTTCACCAATAGAATCTTACATTATCCCTGATGAACATGGGCTATAGAGTATTTTCAATAAAGTTAGGGATCCGTATGAAAACTTCGATAATGTAACCCAAGGTGTGAAAAAATACCAAAAAAAAAGCCTTATATCGCGTACGCTGCGGAAACTATTGTCAATAGAGCAAAGTGATGTACTACAGTTTTATAGAGGACTTTAATATCCACAAAAAAGTCCGCGAGGGTATATATGTAACTATTATGGTTAAGTCACAATAACCGCTTTTTGTTCAAATTATTCAACCAAAACCTGGGTGAAATGGAATAGTGGTGATTTTGGTATCATAATATTAATCCTTATCCATTTAAATAGTTTGGTAATTTAGGTTGGTTATGTATACGTAACTTACACTTTAAATTATGCAAATCGGACCTTTCGTTTAAAAGTTACGACGGGTATAAAAATACTCAAGTAAGAAAATAGTCGCGGTTTGAACGTTCAGTGTATTAATAAGTAATTTACACATTAGCGTTTATAGAGGGAGGACTTATAGGAAACGAAGTTCGTGGAGTACCTACTAAACCCGCGCGATAAGGTCGCGGGCGAAGTGCTAGTAATATTATAGTAAAGATAAGGATTAATAAGGATAAATTAGTAAGGATCTAAGTAGTGGAGTGGTCTCTTAGTATGCCATAAATAAATATCAAGTGTGCCACTAGCTTCAAGCTTTACTAAAAAGCTCGTTTTGGAATAAAGAACCTACAACCACCTTATCTTTTCTCCTAAGTATTTACCATTTTTTATTGGGTAACCTACGATTGTAGACGTCCATATTGAAGAAGAAGAAGTGATTCTTTAGACAATTATGAATACATAATTATCATTAGGTAGACATGATCCAATGCAGCTGCTAGGAAGGATCTTAACACTAACAAGCGAGTCGTTGATTAACAACGTTTATCGCAATCAAAAATATAAAAGTAGAAAATGCTTAAGCAAAGCAAGGCAGTCCAGCTGTTTTTGGACACAAATTAATTCCCCCGACATATACCAGGCGCGGTAACGAAACCATTGCGACTTCTAACTCGACGCTAACGCCATCTAGTTATAAAATCGGAACCAATTTTCAAACTTATTTTGAGTGATGATGTTTTTTTCTTCGAATAATATTTTTTGAATATTTAGTTATCAGTAAAAAATGGTATAGGAATAAACTTAATATTTTTTATCCATATCCAAAGAAGTAATTGCACTAATTTTAATTTTTTGGCTGACCTGGTTCAGTCTATTAATCCTTACTTCCCTACTAAACCTTATCCTTACTAATATTATAAATGCGAAAGTAACTATGTCTGTCTGTCTGTCGCGCTTTCACGCTTAAACTATTGAACCGATTTAAATAAAAATTCTTCGCTTCACGCACTACCGTCGTCGAACTTAGGCACCTTGTTCGACGATACAACTTTCCGCCTCGCTGCTTCCCTTCGCTTAGGCGCATCGTGTTGTTCTCCTCATCGTTGTCACTGTGGTGAAGCTGTCAACAGCCTCGGGCACCACGGTCTCTCATGCAGTCGAAGTGCGGGTCGCTTTGCACGGCACGCAAACATCAACGACATTATCCGACGCGCTCTTGTCGCCGTCGGCGTTCCAGCCGTACTAGAACCCAAAGGCCTGGCACGCGACGACGGCAAGCGACCGGACGGTATGTCTTTGTTTCCATGGAAGATGGGTAGGCCTTTAGTGTGGGACGCTACTTGTGTCGATACTCTTGCGCCATCCCATCTTCCTAGCTCGTCGTGCTGTGCTGGTACTGCCGCTGCGGCTGCTGAGAACCTCAAGCGGCGGAAATATAATAATCTTGTTGGCAATTATATTTTTGAGCCGTTTGGGGTTGAAACTCTTGGACCGTGGGGTCCGAGTGCTCATGCCTTATTTAAAGATCTATCTAAACGCTTAGTTGACACTTCGCGTGACCCAAGGGCTGGCTTTTACCTCGGACAGAGGATAAGCATTGCCATACAACGTGGCAATGCCGCCAGTCTTTTGGGCTCACTTCCGGTGGACAGCGATGCGGACGAATTTTTTGACGCCTTATCTTAGTTAGGATATTTTATTTTAAGTGTATATATTTAGTATTCTATCTTATTCAATCATAGTATTCTGTTCAGTTTTATTTATAATAAAAATTTGGAGCAGAAATAGTCTAGACCCTGAGAAAGGACATAGGCTACTTTTTTATCCCGGGAGTATGTTCCCTAGGGAAAACGCAGGCGAACCCGTTGGCAGAAGCTAGTTAATAGTAAAAATACACTCTTCAAAGGAGCATGAAGGAACTGTCTCCCCGGCAGTAATTTACATTTTGAGGGAACTTGAAAACAGGCAAATAAAAAACATCATTTAGTTAATAATACGAATAGTTTATTTCAGAAAGGTATTGTTATAGACAAGTAATTTAAGTTTTATGATTTGACACAACATCGATTTGCAACCTTATAACGGCAGAACAACACACACATCTAATGTATACCTACTAAATATTGTAAAACTTTTATTTGAAAAGAGGATGGAACTATGAAGTTTGTTTTCTATCCTTCTCCATAATAATTTAGCTGTGTGAATGGCTACCTAGAGTCATATATTTTTAAACTGAAAATGTTGACGTTTAAATGGTCTATGGTTGGCGCCAGGTGAATTTGCAGGACATTGACCTTTCTCATAATTATAATATGTCTTCATAGATGCCAGAAAAATAAATTATGAATGTTTGTTCATAACTAGAAAATGTAAAGTATCTCGATAGATGTGGATTCGGGACAACTTTACGTTATTTTTTCCGATTTTGGAAAAGAATGGCAAAAAAACTTACTCTTAATATTTTTAACACATAGATTCTAACCAATATAATCGGGCTTGTTTCACCATCATCTGATCTATTAAGTTACTTGGCAGTTCATTTCTTACAGTTTTGGTGCCATTTTTTAGTTTAGGTATTCGGTCTGTAGTATATTATTCGGACATTGGGAAACAGATCCTTAATTTAAAACGCCTTAAACTTATACTAATATAAGCAGTGTAACAAAAAATCACAACAGCCGGGATGTCGAAACAGGTGATACCTATTGTTTTACAATACTAAATGTTGCTCCCACACTGATGTTAAAAATGTTAACAAACATTTTTAACACTAATACATTTACTAACATATTATGATAGGACTTGTTACATTCTGTTAGAAATTTTTAGATGTTTTTGGTTAAGGCTGAACTCTCGAGAAATGCTTAAAAACAGCGTGCAGATGAAGCAACTTTTCGTCGGCATTTACTGAGAAATCACATCTGAAAAAAATAGGTTGTAATCTACATGATAAGATACGTAATTTAGTTTAGCCAGAATTTATGAATCGGTATCATATAATAAGAAAAAAATCACCAAATCACCTCCAAATCGTTGAGATGAAACCATTTTACTCCTTCATTTTTTAACAAAAGTCAAAAAAAAAAAATATCTGCTGCTTTGCAATACAAACGAAAATAATTTGGTTTTGTTACTTTTTTAAAATATTTGTTATTTTTAATAATAAATTAAAAACGCGGGTGGCGGAGTGGCGCGTAAAGGAGTAGTTAGCTCCGTTTATATGCACAAGGTCATTGGCATGTATACAAGTCTTAATGATTTAGTTTAGTTAGTTAACTTAAATGTTTAGGTTTACTAACATAACCAAACATGAAAACATTTTCTTAACATTGTGATTAAATGTTTGTTTAAAAAATGTTTGTAAACATTTTTAACAGCAGTATGGGAGCACCTTTAGGTAAACTTAGACTGCGATACCACATCTATACTAATATATAAAGCTGAAGAGTTTGTTTGTTTTTTGCTTGAACGCGCTAATCTCAGGAACTTCTTTCAGTGTTAGATAGCCCATTTATCGAGGAAGGCCATAGGCTATATATCATCACGCTAAGACCAATAGGAGCGGAGCAGACGAAGTTGCGCGGGTTAACTAGTATGTTATAATTGTGACATTTCCAGACACTCGTGCTCTCACACAGACACTCGGGGTACACATCGAGTGTATGATGTACAGTGTCGTAGTCTAAATTTACCTATATACCTACTTATTATTATGACATTTAATACTTAACCTACATTCCAATAAATATAGGTTTAGTACCTAGAACTTAAATACTAAGTAGGATTACAATAATAATCTCAACGCTCCCTGTTTTTACTAATGATAGATTGGGATAAAAAAAAATCAAAAAAAATTTTTTTTTGATAAATGCTTTGAAAATAAATTATATTATACTTTGTAGATGAATGTGTGTAGGTACATGAAGATTCTCTAATTTGAAATTGCACCGGGCTCCACAAGGTTTTTTAATGAACCATTGAAATTTGTATCACATACTTGAAATACAAGCTGTGCAGGGGCGCGAAATTTGAAATTAAATTATCTTTGTACCTACTTACAATAAAGAAACGAGATTACAAAAAATATTTCAGTCGACCATCAGTCCAACAGCCGGTTTCAGGGAAGAAAATTAAAGACGTGTCAAAATTGACACATGTCAAGCGACTCGCTGTACTGTCAATATTTTCATCCAAATAAAGGAGGAACAGCAATTCAGCCTAAAGACCAATAACTAACGCTAAGCAATACGTCGTTGCCACGTTGGAAAGGTTTTTTATTCTCTACAACCATGTGTATTTTAATACGTTTACAATTCATTGTTATATCAATTTTTTATTATTATTTTTTTTCTTTTTATTTGGCCATAACTTTTTTCTCGCTGCGATTTGAGATTTGCCGCCATAGTAAAAGTTGTAGAGGATAAAAAACCTTTCTAAGGACATATCGCAGAACCTCGATATTTGATTTGATTTGTCGTTAGGCTGAATTGCCAGTACTTTTTTACTGGTTAGATTTTGTGTTAATTTCTTTTCCGAAAACCGGTCTTAAATACAACCTAACTAAAATTAAAATACAATACAGCCCCTTATTTTAAAAGGTTGCGTATTCAAAGAATGTAGTCAGCTTAGCTAAACTACAGGTTTCTAAAAAGTTAAATAACAATAAAAATACTTTATAAAATATATAAACTGTTAGAAAAAATATAGCTAGACATCAAGTGGGGTAAAACTCCTTTCTCCTCAGAAGAATAACATTTATATAAAAGGGAATTAGGTAAACACTACTACAAAAAGACGTATTTTTATTTTTAGAAGTAATAATAAAGTAAAAACCCGTTTTTACCCGACTGCGCTACTCAAAAGGTTGTGATCTCTGAACAATAAATTGCTATCAACCGCATCACACTGATTGAAAAGATACTTGTTTGGAAAATTTTGGAAAATTTTGCAGTCGGGTTATTTTGATACAAGTATTTTTTTACTTATACTAGACGATAGCTGTGAAAATATCAGATTTAAATTAATGAAACAGCTGATATTTTTTACGAGTTTTTAGGGTTATGTTTCTGTGTACCTACTCTCTAAGAAGCTGATCCACTCCCTAAGAAGCTGTTAGTGTTTTACAAATAAATTTGTAAACTTAGGTGTCGCCTAGTTATAGAGAAAACGGGCATTAATACCATATACCTAAGGTTGATTTTCCAATTAATCAGATAACTTTAATATGAAGAAATACTGTGGGTTTGACATATTATTTTACACACAGAAGCAGCTAGTCTATTCTGTAAGAAACTATTTCGATATCGAGCTTCACCTGAGTGATCAAACTCACGAAGTGAGCTTTATTGCACACAACATAAAGGTCTTCATTTGAAACTCACCTCGAATTCTACTGTCGAGATACGAAAATGTTGTTAGAGAATAGCACTACTGATATGTTAGGCTGCGTTTTCATCAGAGATGTGCGAAGATGCGTAGCGAGGTATGCCACGCTACGCACCTCGCACAGCTGAGTCTATGCACGGCATGTCTACGACCGGTTGGAGGCGCGCGGTAGCTGAGAGGGCGCGCGGGCGGCGGCAGCAGCATCGGGCGTCGACGGGGCTGAGGGATGCACGGGCGGCGCTCACCTGGTCTCCCGCTCCGAGCTTCGCATCATTTCATATTTTACCACGACGAAGACACCACGCGCTTTTCCTTCAAAACATGTATTCGCGTAATACACCAGATTGTTGTACCACGTATTTTTATTTAATCGCTCCTGTTCTTGAGCAGTAGTCGACGTAGCATCGTCAACATATGGTTCTTCGAGCCGGATTGCATATGTCGTAGACATGTCGTAAATAGACAGCTGTTTTGTAGTGACTGCTTTGTTCTTCAGTCATCAGATGAAAATACCTAACAAATTGAAAAATCAGATCTTAGTACAGACGCCAGCACATCAAGCCAACCGAAACTGTCAAATTTTCCAAATCAACCAACAATATTTTTTCGCTCGTGTGTCACCCTAAATACCTACGCGTACTTAAAAACGAGACGCGTAGAGAAAAAGGTCGTCGAGGCATAAGTACGCGTACTTGCTCGTACGTCTATCACTCACTTTAGTTATATTTTGACAGATTGTTGTAGCTTCATGTGCTGGCGTCTGCACCTACTTAGATGTTTTATAAAGGTTACCAGTTACTGTTTTACCATTCCACAATCCACGGCTCAGTTCAATATCAGCGAGGTGCACAATTGTGTAACACACGAATCCATGCATTTTTCTTTATTCCCAATAGGCATATTTTATTGATTTGGTTTTTAGTCTTTTTTATGGTAGGTATGCGTCATGCTTGCGGCTAATAAGCTCTGTTATTTTTTCTTTTCATTGCATGTTTTTAGTTGTAGATCAGAAGATTTTTCTTAATATCAATCAATAAATCAATCAAATTTCTTTATTAGGGCAACTAGTCCCAATATTAAAATTGATTGATTGTGGTAATATGAAGCATTGGATTAAGAACTTCGTTTGGTTGTCATGAAAATTGTGGCTTCATGTGTTACATAATTATTAGGGTACATACAGTACGTCTACCATGAGTTTTATCAATCTATTCTCGCTAGCGATTGTAGTTAAAAAAATGTGTAAAAAAACAAATTTCTAATTTTTTTTTTTTAGTTTTGCTTGCAACTTGCTTGCTTGTTAGTTAAAAACTTTTAAAAAAATTAGAAACTTGTTATTTTAAAGTTTTCATACATTTTTTTAACTACATTCGCTAGCGAGTATAGTTGGATAAAACTCATGGTAGACGTACAGAGCCAAGTGCGAGTTTTTAAACGAACTCGATCGTGTCAACGTTAACGTTCGCCTATGTCAAATCGTATGGAAAAGGTTTCCCGTTATTGTCACCAGATGTCGTTTATTCAGTTTTTGTACGAATTGATGTTTCTGGGGGTCTACTCTCTAAGCCCGAAGCCCGTAGTTTCGACCTTAGTTACGGGCGTTTCCTACTCTTAACTGTTAGATAATATTATATTCCAATGATTCCAATGAACTAATTTTTACTAACGCAGCAAAACAATAATTTTTATTTATAACATTGATGTAATTTCATGATATTATTATGCACGTTCTAGAATTATTTGCACGACTGATAATTCGAATACAGTGAGACAAAAATTATGTTACCATGTTATTATGTACCTAGATTCTGGCAAATAAATATAATTTAACTTCTGTATCACCTAAACACTAAGCCACTACCACCACCGCTACAGTTCGGCTTCGGGACTAATCGTAAGTCCGTAGGTGATACGGAATAGAAAACGCCCGCAACTCAAGCTGAAACTACGGAATTCAGGTTGCGAGAGAAGACTCCACGTTATCACGATCGAGTACGAATACAAAGTCGCACTCAGTGGCCTTAGTGCGAGTTTTTTAACGTTCTCAATCGCGTTAGCGTAGACGTCAATTTGTATTCAAACTGAATAAGCGCCGTCTGGTGACGATAACGGAAAACCTTTTTTTTTCTATACATTTTGACATAAGCGAAAGTTTACGTTAACGCGATCTAGTGTGTTAAAAAACTTACACTAAGCTCTATGGTCATTGGACTCTATTGACAGTTTACCTAAAATGGTGCCAGTGTTTGATAGTCCTTAGATATTTGACCTTCTTCTTCTTCTTAGCCTTTTGCTTGTATCTTTCCGTATCTTCTGATTCATTATCCGTAGTAAATATTATAATTAAAATTGGACGAAGAACTAATGTCCAGAAAAGGTACAGCCATCTTAAAGGCAATAATAATAGAAGTAACCAAAAAACATTAGATACTGCTGTAAGTATATGAGTGATTACTGTGATAAACGTTATTTCATTGAAATACCTGAAACAAAAACATACCTCATTACAATAAATCTTTAAGTTACCAACTCTGCTTTATTCCACCAATTCGCACTAAGGCACTAGTCTCAATGCCGACGAGGAAGCGATCAGCTATCGACTATTTTCCTGCTGAGGAAAGGGACAAAAGATATAGATCTCGCATGAGCAAAAAAAATAAAAAAAAATAAAAATACTCCTGACATGTCCAAAAATGAACTAAAAAATTAAAAACAAGCATAGGCCCAAAAATTTAAAACTGAAAAGCAACTTTTTTATTGCAGTCGGGGGACAGTAGGTACTATGTAACATTTCTTTAATGGTCGGGACTGCAATAAAAAAGTTGCTTTTCAGTTTTAAATTCTTGGGCCAGTGCTTGTTTTTAATTTTTTAGTTCATTTGTGGGCACGGCAGGCGTATGTTTTAATTATTTGTTTTTTATTTCATACCTTTTAGTGGTAAAACGATATTTTGATTGAATAAGTAATGCGAAACTAAATCGATTTTTGATTGGTACCACAGTGATACTAAAATTTCTTGGTCCTAAACTTATTTTTTAAATTTTCATTATTAGCGAACGAGTGCATATTGAATACTAGGTACTGTTATATATTTTTGTTATGTACTAAGCAAGCTCTAGATGATGATAGTATATGTCAGCAAATTTTCATGAAAATAAAAAAAATATTTCCGTATTTATTATGATCCGTGGCTACCCCATAATATTTGTTTTGCTAGCTAGTCTATGTTACCCGGGATAACGCAACGCTTCTAACGATACCACATACATCGAAATCGGTTAAGGCGTTTAGGAGTTACGATGGAATAAAGAAACTCACAAACAAACATACATACATACATACATGAACCCTGAAAACATAACACTCCTTTTTTTAGGCCGTCGTGTAAAAAGACACATACATTTATAGTCGATAGCTGGCTGTTCACACTGACGGCGAGCCGGCTCTAACCACTAGTTGGTGTAGCGACAGGAGCTATCAAAGATAATACTGGTTCAGCGATACTCGCTCGGCGATGCTTGGCGGTCAGAACTTACCAACCAGCGGAAATTTCTACCTATACCTAGTACGGGCCGGAGCGAGTGTTACGAGTAATCGCCCGTCGCACAAAAGCACTCGCTTGAAGCCAAGCGACAAAACTATCGAAACTACTCACTCGCTACTCGCTGCTCGCCAACTCGTTACGAGTTACAAGCTTTACTCGCTTCAAGTGAGACAGTACCTAAGCGTTTCCAAACGTCTTTTATAATGCGCACAGCAAAGGAGTGGAACTCTTTGCCTGCGTCTGTGTTTCCGAACGCATACAACTCAAATCTCTTCAAAGTTAGAGTGAACACAGGCTTTTTATGGGTAAGCTCACTCTATCGTCGACTTTGTCTCTGTCACCTCTGACCTAGACTACAATCAAGAGCAAACCCATCTCAAATCTACATGTACACTAATATTATAAAGAGGAAAGATTTGTTTGTTTGTTTGAAATGAATAGGCTCCGAAACTACTGGACCGATTTGAAAAATTCTTTCAGCAATGGATAGCTACATTATCAGGGAGTAACATAGGCTATATTTTATCCCCGTTCTCCCACGGGAACGGGAGCTACGCGGGTGAAACCGCGTGACGTCCACAAGTTATAAATAAAAAAAAACTTCAAACTGAAATCATTTATTTCAATGAAACAATTTACAGGCACTTTTGCATTTTTGAGGTGTTAGGGAGTCAGAATATTGAGCTAGTTGCGCATTCCAAAGCCTAGATTTATTTGGAGAAGAATGTGCATAAACTACCATGGACAGTCTTTCAAATAATGCCGAGGCTAGTAAATGATTAAGTTTTGTTGATCCACAAAAAAAGTATGCTCTAAAGTTTTAAGCATACTTTGGTTTAGAGTCTAAACCAAAGGTCATGAGAAATACTCATTATGTTTTTTCCTCCCTCTTTTAGTGTTAGCCAACAAAAAGAAAATAAAATCAATAAGCCAGCTTTAGCAAATGTGCAAGAACCATTATGAGGTTATAAAGATCTTATAGATACACAAATAATTTAGTTTAATATAACAACCGGTAATGACAGGCTCGTCGAGTCGAAGCTCCAAAGTCTTGAGCATCGACGCCGAGTTGCTGGCCTGTCGGTTTTCTATCGGTTGCATTTTGGGGAGTGTGCGACGGAATTGCATGATTTAATTCCGCCAAGCCCGTTCCACCATCGGACCACAAGACGAACGGCGATGCGCCACCGGTACATGGTGGACATCCCACCCACACGCACTAAACGTTTTGGGAACACATTCATAGTGCGTACAGCTAAGGAGTGGAATTCCCTGCCAGAGTCTGTGTTTCCAGATAGCTACAACCTGGGAGTCTTTAAGACAAGAGTGAATAGGTTGCTTCTAGGCAAACGTGCTCCATCTTCGACCGCATCATCGCTTACCATCAAGTGAGATTGTGGTCAAACGTATGCCTATCTATAGTAAAAAAAACCATTTTCTTTGAACTATCAGGGAGTTAGAAAAATGGAGCTATAGGGACTACTCACACTTATTCAGCTTATGCCCATAGAAAACAACGATTTTCTATGGAGATGTGTCCGCATCCATTCAACTTTCCGCGTCTATTCAGCTTTCGCGGCAAACAGGTATAAAAATTAAATTACAAATTTAAAAAACCCCCGACAGAAAAAAACCTTTAAAAAGTTAAATTAATTTTGATTTCATGCTTTATAAACTTATCTTATTTTCATTTCGTTAGTTAATATTCCTCATTCCCTTTCAATATAGTGTACATTATTCTACTAGTCAAGCCCTTTCATTTGTTACCCATATTGAGGGATTTGTGAAAAAAAAATTGTAATTCGCCATTTTGTGGTGGCGGCCATCTTGGTTTGAAATTTGTCATAGTGTAAAGTATTTTACTAGTCAAGCCCTTTCATTTGATACCCATATTGAGGCAGTTGTGAAAAAATATGTCATCTGCCATTTTGTGGCGGCGGCCATCTTGGACCGATTTTGATCACACATAGCTAAGAACACTCCCGAATAATTCACCTTTCAAATAAAAAAATCTAAATTAAAATCGGTTCATCCGTTCGGGAGCTACGATGCCACAGGCAGACACACACACACACACACACGCACACACACGTCAAACTTATAACACCCCGTCGTTTTTGCGTCGGGGGTTAAAAATGAGGGCCAATGTGTTATTATCAAGCGAGTGCTATAGATAGACTTAAGCGCTGTTATGACTAGTTTACTTACGACGCTGGACGCGGCTGATAGAAGCAGAACTGTATAAGTGTGACCAAAATCGTTCAGCGAAACGCGAATGGAGCTGAATAAGTGTGAGTAGTCCCATAGTACGCATCACGAGAAGCTATACATGTAAACAAAGAACTTCTATTAAGTTAGGTAGCGACAAAAAATAATCCAAAATTCAATCAACTCAAAGTAGATAATATACATACGAAACTAACGAACAATTAACTGACTCCGTGGTCGAGTGGTTTAGGCGTTTGCCTTGTGACCCGGTGGTCGTGAGTTCGATTCCCATGGGAAGCATTCTTTGTAAAGTTGTTTCCAGTTTGGCTAGGACATTGCAGGCTTGAATCACCTGATTGTCTGATAAAAAGATGATTCCGTGCTTCGGAAGGCACGTATAAGCCGGTGGTGCCGGCCGCCAAATGGCGGTCGTCAAATAAACCATGTCAGAGGCCCTTGAGGCGGTTTAGAAACTCTGTCACTAGGGTGTGTGTGTGGTCGTTAGATCTTACTGCCCACACGATAAGAAGAAGAACGAACAAGTGGTCGGATAAGATTTACCAAAAACGTGCCAAGTGCAAGTTGGACTCGCGCGGAAAGGGTTCCGAACCAATTTCATTTTTTTAACATGTTATTTTAACACTACAGACTTATTATAGTTTTCCTGTAATCTTTAGTAATAGAATCTGCATTTTTTTTCCAAATTTTTTCAGCTCGCAAGTTTCGGAGATAGGGGGGGAATGGGCATTTTTGGTCTAATTTCTTGAATAACTTCAAAACTGTTAATTTTAAAATTATGAATAGAATATAATTAAAACCGTTACAGTAAGCCCTTTCATTTGATATGTAACACGATACAATTTCAAAAACCTTTTTTTTTTTCTAGTTTAGCCCCCTAAAGTGATCCCCATACCATAACTATATTTATTTACGCAAAACCTCAGTGTTTGGGTCACAGAAATCCAATTTCAACAGAATCGGTCCAGTAGATCCGGAGAAAACTGGCTGTGACAGACAGACACCCGAGTGATTCTATAAGGCTCTGTTTTTACGGCTGTTCGGAACCCTTAAAAAATCTTAAAAATGAACACGCACTTCTGAAACACCTTGTAATATTAAGTTAGGAATTTAAGATTTCCATAAAAAGGAGGTAAGTACTTACTGGCTGCAGGGGTTGCGGAATCTGTTTGAAAGAGTCACCGCGGCCCCTGAACGCAAAGGGCATTAGGAGAAACACGGATGGGTTTTAGTCAGTAAGAGTCTGACACTCCCTTCTGCTTCACCCAGAGTGGGAGGAGTCATTTGATGATTTCCCATCCTTAACAAAAAAATAGGTACTTACTGGCCCCATCCGCCATTCGCCGTAAGGTCATAACCGGGACTGATCAGTCGTCGTTCAGGAGTGTTCGAATAAACTGGTACACTGATTCTGCCCGTTAAGAAGCTTAAAAAAAGTAACAGTGCTGGAATACTGAAGTGACACACCTGAAAAAGAAATAACAATAATTTTAAAGGAACATATGTATTTATTATTATTTATTATATACTTTATTGTACACCTCATAAAAAGCACAGGAAAATCGCTTATAAAAACTAGTGTACAATGGGCGATCTTATCGCACACGGCAATCTCTTACAGACAACCTTTGAATGGACTGAACTAAAGAAGTTAGATTTAGGGCGGTCAGTGTACAAACATCATAAATAATATTAATAGAGAGACATACATAATATAAAAACAAATACATACAATACTAAATAATATACTAATAAATATCAAATATATAACAGGGAAAGGAGACAAAAAGTTATAGTGAGAGGTAATGTTCCTTCACCAATTTTTTAAACGTTTGAGCGCGCCTCACATCTATGGGTAATGCATCCCACAAAGAAGGATGTAGAATGCATACGAATACTTAATTTAAGATTTTCCGATGATCTCAAGGACCTAGAATGTGTGTCACAGAGAAACTGAAAGCGTTCTTTAAGATAAGCAGGAGTAGAAGGATTAAAGAGCACATTATAAAGTAGAGAAAGTATGTGGGCATTCCGGCGAAGGCGAACAGGAAGCCATTTGAGTTTAGTACGAAAATCAGAAACGTGGTCATACTTGCGCAAGCTAAATATGAACCTGATGCAGAGATTTTGAAGTCGCGGCCAATGTGATGTGATGAATGAGAGCAGTGGTGGCCGAGTGGTAATGGCTTCGACTTACGAGTTGTAGGTCGCGGGTTCAAACCCAGCCAGGCACATTACTTTGTGTAATTTATTTCATCACCACTGCTCTCAAAACGGTGAAGGAAAACATCGTGAGGAAACCGGCATGTCCTAGAACCAAAAATTCGAAGACATGTGACATTCACCAACCCGGATCGGGCCCGCGTGGTGGATTACGGCACATTCCCTCTCCTAGAGTGGAGGCCTGAGTCCCAACAGTGGGAACATTATAAGGCCGACTATACTATACTATACAATGTCCAGCAGTGGACGTTTTTCGGCTGATATGATGATGATGATGCTACCTAAGTCATTAACCTATATTTATTTTAGTGATAACTTGTGGAACCGAAACGTGGTCGCTCACAATGGGCCTGTCTCATCAGAAGGCTTACAGTCACCCGAAGAAGGAAACCGCGTATTGGCAGACGCAGCGTTGGAAGGTCTTTCACAAGCTGGACCGATGACCTGGTGAGGGTCGCGGGTAGCTGATGGATGCGAGACGCACAGGACCGGCTGTTGTAGCGACACGCACAGAGGGCTTATGACTAGCAGTGGACTTCTGCAGGCAGATATAAAAATATTTCAGACAAAAAGTCCATATATAGGCAAGGTGGTTAGTAACAGAATTTTGCTTATAACTAATGTTAGTAATTAAAAATTAAAAAACTAGACACCGTCTACCCCTGCACACAGTAGGCTCACCGGTCCCGCAACACAAGGAGTTCAGTGAACCTACTGAGCAGAACAGTATCGGTTCTCTCGCCAATCATCCTCAGGACACTATTCGGGCTCCCCCGTACTCGTCGCACCACGGACGCAACCTTTTTACGCATAATTTGTTTTTACGCGTGATATGATGATGATATTTAAGTATTTTATGATGATTAGGTATTAGGAAGAGCTCGTGGCTAAATAATAATAGCTACACGGGTCGATCCTCAAGGTTAAGTGACGCTTGCCAAGGTTGGTCTATGGATAGGTGACCATCTTAACATACCGAGTTTCCTCCGTGCCTCGGAAAGCACGTAAAGCCGTTGGTACCGGCTGTCATTTGTAGATCTTTGGCAGTCTTTACGGATTGTCAGAAGCCAGTAAATCTGACTACATTCTTGGCAAGGAGTACCGTGTTACCCAGTTAATGGGTTGTGGAGGTCTGGTAGGCAGCCGCTCCACGTAAAATACTGGTATTCAGGTGAATCCAGTTTGACTGGAAGATGACCCCAATATAGATGGGAAAAGGCTAGGCAGATCAGTGGCGTAGCTATACCTTAAGCCCTACATCAAACGTTTTCTGGGGGCCCCTTTTTACCCGAGTGCGAAAATGCTGAAAACGGCACTTTGCAGGGCTATTTCTTTTTTTCAAATTGGCACTACTCGTCACAAAACTTTCGCTCATATCCTCATTACTCATCCATCATAAGCGTCTTATTGATTGATTATACTAAGAATGATTTGAGGTTGCAGACAGTATTTTATTCTTGCTGCCATATATCGGGGCCCCTGTGGTCCGGGGGCCCCGTATTATTGATACGGCAAATACGGCGGTAGCTACGCCCGTGGGGGGCTACTCTCTAAGCCCGAAGTCCGTAGTTTTGGGCTTAGTTGCGGGCGTATCCTACTCCGTATCACCTAAGGACAGACGATTAGTCCCGAACCCGAAATAAAAATGAATGACAAAACGATTTGACAGTAATTGACAAATCGTGTTGTCAGCTTGTCTGCGGGCGTATCCTACTCCGTATCACCTAAGGACAGACGATTAGTCCCGAACCTGAAATAAAAATGAATGACAAAACGATTTGACAGTAATTGACAAATCGTGTTGTCAGCTTAGTTGCGGGCGTATCCTACTCCGATCACCTAAGGACAGACGATTAGTCCCGAACCCGAAATAAAAATGAATGACAAAACGATTTGACAGTAATTGACAAATCGTGTTGTCAGCTTAGTTGCGGGCGTATCCTACTCCGTATCACCTAAGGACAGACGATTAGAACCGAACCCGAAATAAAAATGAATGACAAAACGATTTGACAGTAATTGACAAATCGTGTTGTCAGCTTAGTTGCGGGCGTATCCTACTCCGTATCACCTAAGGACAGACGATTAGAACCGAACCCAAAATAAAAATGAATGACAAAACGATTTGACAGTAATTGACAAATCGTGTTGTCAGCTTAGTTGCGGGCGTATCCTACTCCGTATTACCTAAGGACAGACGATTAGTCCCGAACCCGAATAAAAAATTTATGACAAAACGATTTGACAGTAATTGACAAATCGTGTTGTCAGCTTGTCTGCGGGCGTATCCTACTCCGTATCACCTAAGGACAGACGATTAGTCCCGAACCTGAAATAAAAATGAATGACAAAACGATTTGACAGTAATTGACAAATCTTGTTGTCATTAATTTTTAGTAGTTAGGTGATACGGAGTTGAATACGCCCGCAACTAAGCCCGAAACTACGGACTTCGGGCTTAGAGAGTAGCCTCCCAGATGATAATGATGATGATTAGGTATTAGGAAAAAATCTTACGATTATATTCGTAGCGGATTGCGTTGCAAGATTCGGCTGGACTCCGCCGACAGTGTAAAGGGCGGATATGACCAGCCGAATTATAGGTAATACAAAAGCCAGGCAGTGGAAGGCGCTCTTCATTTCTGCGATTTCGTGCATTATTTGATATGCCCCTTTGGTTGGAGGCTTCCCTCTTTGAGGCTGGAAAAGAAAATAATTTATTTATTATTATTATTATTTATTTATTATTATTATTTATTTATTATTATTATTTATTTATTTTTTAGTTTTTCACTTTCTCGGGTCCCCTGAGGTCCCGGTCCTTTGATAGGCGTACGAGGAGCCGAAGCCAACTCGCTGAGGCCCCGTTAGACATTTCAAATGGAATGGGGCACCAACCGACGATTATCCCTGTATGCACTGTGAAAGTATACCCAAAGACAATCCCCGGTTGGTTACTATTATTATTATTTCGTTTATTTATTTTTCTGTACATAAAGATTACATTTTTAAATATATCTTAAAAAAAATATTAAATAATTACATTTAAAAATATAAAAAATAGTAGTCCGCCGGTGTCGGGAGCAGAGTCCAAGCTACCGGTGGTTAGGGCTCCAGAGAAAGGAACCTCCTCACAATACGAGCCGTATCGAGGAGTACTGCCTTCTGTATCAGGCCCTTTACCCAACCGCGTAACGCCAGCTTCGACAGATGGTCGTGATTTATTATTATTTATTTATTATATACTTTATTGTACACCTCATAACAAGCACAGGAAAATCGCTTATAAAAACTAGTGTATAATGGGCGGTCTTATCGCACAGGGCAATCTCTTACAGACAACCTTTGGATGGACTGAACTAAAGAAGTTAGATTTTGGGCGGTCTGTGTACAAACATCCTTACTAATATTATAAATGCCAAAATAACTCTGTCTGTCTGTCTTGCTTTTACGCCAAAACTACTGATCCGATTTAAATGAAATTTGGTACAGAGATATTCTAGAGCCCGAGAAAGGACATAGGCTACTTTTATCCCGGGAGCATGTTCCCTAAGGACCACGCGGGCGAAGCCGCTGGCTGAAGCTAGTCATAAATAATATTAATAGAGAGACATACATAATATTAGGAGACAAAAAGTTATAGTGAGAGGTAATGTTCGTTCACCAAGGAACAATAATCAAGGTTATATGGAAGGATCATTTAAGACCTACGCAGACCGGGACGGCATGGCAAGAGATTTTGCCGTGAGTCAGCGCACACTGGCCGCTCAGATACCGCGGCATTCCAGCACTTTGCCACGGCATGCCACGGCGCGCCGCGGCACGACAAAGCACGCCTCAGCGACTCCTGCTGCCTGATACACTTTTAGTCTTCAGTTGCGTTTGATCGAGTGTTGGTGTGCCTCAGTTTTAAAATGGTAGATTGGGATTTGGTGTTGATATCGATTATTGCATATGAAGATCGTCAATGGTGTGCATTCCCCACTTCTCTACCCCCGCCGCCGCACCCCGCAGTATATCACTACGAGCGCCGGAGTCCGTGGCATGCCGTTGCCTACCGCAGTATGCCACGGCATCCCGTCACGGGAGCCTGTGGCGCGTCTTTTAATGCCGTGCGATGAAATCCCTTTCAATACCACGGCATCATTTTAAAGCAAAGCAATTTATGTCGTATTTCTGTAACAGTACGGTTGAATGGCCATTAGTAAAAATTAAAATCCCCTGCCTTGCCGTCCCGGTCTGCGTAGGCCCTTAGGCGTCAATAATTTGATGAAATACTAGCTAACACAACTTCGGCTGCGCCACATTTGTCATTAATGCTGCGCTCCTATTGGTTGTAGCATGATGTTATATATTACTACTACTAGCTTTTGTCCGTGACTTCATACGCGTATGTCTCGGTTTTTCCGTATCCCGATTTTTCCCGTTCTATAAAACTGTCCAATTTTTAGGGAAAAGGAACCCTTATTATTTTTAGGGGAAAGGATCACTCGGGTGTCTGTCTGTCACAGCCAGTTTTCTCCGAATCCACTGGACCGATTCTGTTGAAATTTGGTACACATATGGATTTGACCCAAACACGGACTCGTTACGTAAATCATTAAATTTTTAGTATGGGGGTCACTTTTGGGGCTCAAACTAGAAAATTAAGAAAAAAAGTTTCTTGAACAATATCGTGTGTATTTTTTCATAATTTTAAAATAAATGGTATTGAAGTTATTCAAGAAATTAGACGAAAAATGACCATTCCCCCCCCCCTTATCTCCGAAATTACTGAGCCTAAAATTTAAAAAAAAATGGAGATAATAGATCTTTACCTAAAGATTAGAGGAAAACCTATTAGAAGTCTGTAGTGTTAAAATAACATGTTAAAAAATTAAATTCGTTCGGAACCCTTTGCACGCGAGTCCGACTCGCACTTGGCCATTTTTTTTTAAGTTGGATCAAATAACAGATAGTTACGATGCTGATCAAAATCGGTTCAGTAGTTTCAGAGTTTATCTCGAACATATGTCGTGATACGAGATTTTTATATATATAGATATATGCGCGTACGTAGTCGCGGGCAGAATATAGTATTATACCTATATGTTACAAGTAAAACCCGTTTTCAGTTACAACGCGTTTTCTCTAGTTAAAACTAGTTTATGCCTTTGTTACAACTAGATTTTCCTAGTTATAACTAGAAATTACTGCTTTAAATATTTAAATCTATACTAATCTATGTATACTAATACATAAAGCTGAATATATTATACTATATATCATCACGCTAAGACCAATAGGAGCTGAGCAGTAATGAAAATTGTGACGCAGACGAAGTTGCGCGGGTCAGCTAGTATAATTAAAAAGCTGAAGAGTTTGTTTGTTTGCTTGAACGCGCTAATCTCAGGAACTACTGGTCCGATTTGAAAAATTCTTTCAATGTTAGATAGCCCATTTATCGAGGAAGGCTATAGGCTGTATATCATCACGCTAAGGCCGAGCGGAGCAGTAATGAAAATTGTGACGCAGACGAAGTTGCGCGGGTCAGCTAGTTTTAGATAAAACTAGTTCTAACTTTGGACTTTAGGTAAAACTAGTATTACATTTTTTATTAAAAAACCACCCTGGGACTTCTGGTAACCCTCCAGGAAATAGAGCAGATTGCCAGATTTGAGAATGATTGTGTGTGTCCCCTCTCTTCGGACTTCATACAATCCCAAAATACTCATTCGTAACTTGCTCAATTTCTCCTCAAGTTCGGTGATCAGTGTTACCAGGGTCCAGTCGTCGGTATTTGTAGGGGTTGCCGGATACACTCCGAATATTCTTAACTCTAGTAACTCTGTCTGTCTGTCTGTCGCACTTTTACGCCAAAACTACTGAACCGATTTAAATGACATTTGGTACAGAGATAGTCAAAAAAAAGCCTGAGAAAGGACAAAGGCTACTTTTTATCCCGGGATTATTTTCCCTAGGGACCACCACCAGGGAGGTAGTATAAGTAAACGTGAGGTCATTAATATCGATAATATTTATATATGTTGTTCAATTTATTAGCCCGGTTAAATATTCTTAAACTACAAAGGCCTCAAAATGCACTTGGATGAAATTAACAGAATTTTGAAACCAACAGCGGGGACTACAAAGCCATTGTTCGAGTAAGGCTTTTAAAAAAAAACGGTCAAGAGCGAGTCGGTCTCGCGCACCGAGTGTTCCGTACAAAGTAGGTACATATTACTTTAAATAAAGACTATATTTTTTATAATTTAATTATAAATATATAGTTTTCAGACTTTTTCCTATACTTGAAGTATAAGACGACATTACTTGCCAAATTTCATAGTTCTAGGTCAACGGAAAATACCCTATAAATTTTGATTCTCTTGATAGTGTCGAAATATAACGTATATTTCGACACTTTTTGCGACATAAACGGCCGTATCTTTTTTTACGTTAACTTAAAAGTTTGATTTTTTCACAGCTTCAAGGATCTGAGTTTAAATTTCAACTCGATACCTCCACTTGTTCCGGATGGACGCGGAAGGACGGACGGACAACAAAGTGTTCCTATAAGGGTTCCGTTTTTTTCCTTTTGGGTACGGAACTCTAAAAATAAGGAGTGGTAACTGACCTTCATTGCAAACGTTTTCCAGTGTCTCAGCGTCAAGAGAAGAGCGTCCCCACAAGGTGTTCCTTATCCAGGGAGTAAGAAAACATACTTGTTAGGGCCACGCACAGAAAACGAAGATAGTGCTAAGAGCGTTTGTGCACTTACCTACTCGTATTTGATTCGTACTTATGTTTTTTTTTTACCAAGAAATCAAACAAAAATGGGTCAGGGTTATTTAAAAAAAAAACCGAATGAAACCTGTGAGTGCATAAACGCCCTTACGATTTATAACGCTCCATAAAACATAACATGTTTTGATTTACGTGATACAATAAAATTTAATCATTTATTAAATTGCAGATGCAATATCGTATAACAAAACGAGCAGCTAAATCGCAGATAATTTAATTTACAATTTTCTAAACACAATTCATAAAAAAATCTTAATAAAAGAAATAAATACGTTGTTTGCAAATACACCCAAAGGTAACAAGAAAGGTAAAATAAAAAGAGCGAGAAATGCAAAAAATAGGGGGAATCCCCAAGATTCTCAAGACAAAGAATACCAATCTGTTCAAATCTCAAAGCTTCCTATGAACGGACTTACAGAACAAATATTGCACTCACTCGCACACAAAGGTTTACTTTACTGAATTTAGTTAATTTTAAATAAAGAAATACGTACTTGCCACTTTTAAGAAATCCTCTGGGCGGAGGGCAGTATACCAAGTAGGCGAGGGCTCAGTGAATGGAGTAAAATCAATATTGCAACTATACGTTTTGTTTAGTCGTTTTCATTATTTATAACGCGCCAAAACAAACTTAGTAGAATGTTTATCGAACTATTCACATTGCTAATAAGATTGTTACGGTCTATGTAAATTTTACACCTACTGTCAAACTGTTAACTTTTTGTTTCTCGAGTACTTTGAAAACAATCGAAATCTTGAATAACGAAACGTAGCTCAACGAAGGTACAAATAATACAATAGGATGGTCGTGAAGTGCACGTATTTACTACATCCATGCAAATCTAGCCATGTTGAGCTGTTGTTTCAACTCTAGCAATGTCAACTTGACAGCAAGACGAAAACATTATATACTAACGAAAAATTGTTAGTAAAGTGAAAATATGTAAGAATCTTGTTAGAATAAATATGAATAACAAGACAAAATAAAAACTAGATTGGAAATAGTTTTCTGAAAACATAATTCCACCAAGTATTCTGATACACTCACAAAAAATATTTTATAAAGAATTTTGTGTTTATTGTTTACAATTAAATAAAATTGCGTGAAAATGATGGATGTAACTGAAATAAAATGTGAATTTCCTGATTATGGGGACCACTGTTGTGTTTGCCTTAGCGTGGGAAGAAAATTATTTCCGTTGGGAGAATATATCAGTGTTTTTAGAAGAATTACTTCAGACATTCAAAATCATGTAAGTTATGTATGTTTTTTTATGAACTCGGAATGTGCTGGGTCAGCGGGTCGTCCAGTATAATATTTGTGTACCTGTAAGAAACTTTTATCTTGTAAGACAAGGTAGTTTAAATTACCCAATTAACCTTTTGACCGCCAGAGCGTAAACGCATCTGCGTCCCTCCCACGCCAAGCCACAAATTCAGCGCAAATACTTAAAAAAAAATACAGAATACGACATCTTATCTATAACCAATTAATCATTGCTTTTCGTTCCATATTTTTTTAATTAAGTATTACTCGTAACGTAATCACAGAAAACTTGATTTAGTATATTCATTTTGTACTTAAAAATGTCGTTTGCTTGTCTGCTATAGCCGACGGTGGGGTGTTGGGCACTTTTTCATTTGTCGGCTACAGCCGACCGTGGCGGTCAAAAGGTTAAAAATGATATCTATACTAATATCATAAAGCTGAAGAGTTTGTTTATTTGGTCGATTACGCTTATTTCAGGACCTACTGGTTCGAATTGAAAAAATATTTTACTGTTTAAATTTTGCATATCAAATCTTGGGCAGAATGTATGGCTCAACTTTTATACTTCACAACCTCATTTGTAAACCTGCATTCTAGCAAATAAATAATTTGATTGATTGGATAGCCCATTTATCGAGGAAGGCTATAAGCTATACATATACACAACCTCATTTGTATACCTGCATTCTAGCAAATAAATAATTTGATTGATTGATTGGATAGCCCATTCATCGAGGAAGGCTATAGGCTATATACACAACCTCATTTTTATACCTGCATTCTAGCAAATAAATAATTTGATTGATTGGATAGCCCATTTATCGAGGAAGGTTATAGGCTATATACACAACCTCATTTTTATAACTGCATTCTAGCAAATAAATAATTTGATTGATTGTATAGCCCATTTAACGAGGAAGGCTATAAGCTATATAACATAACCCTACCACCCAAAAGGAGCAGAGCTTTAATAAAAAACATGACACAGACAAAGTTGGGCGGGTCAGCTATTGTTTTATAAAACTTCATGCATACAGTAGGATCTGGTTGGAGTTTGCTCAGGAAAACAATAGCTGTAAGAAATTGGGGCAGGTCTTTGCCCAGCAAGGGCTAGTTTTGTAAGAATAATAAAATATTGGAAGTTATCTAAAATTAAACAAATCTTTTTATCTGACTTTCCCTGAAAGTAATTTCAAATGTTTCTATGATCTTAATCAGAAATCATTGACTAGTATATATTGAACATTTCTGAATTTCTGAATTCTAAGCATTTTTGTATAAAAAAAAAACTAGATATAGTCACACACCAGCACACCGGTACACCAGCACTGTGATATTTATTTTTTAAATATCGCAGCATATGCTGAGACAGGGACCTTTTTGGCCTCGCACAAATTAATTTTAAGACGCCGCTTATGTGTATTGATTGATATGTATGTCTTGTGCGAGTCCCAAATAAATATTTTTCTTTCTTTCTTTCTTTTTCTTTCAACAAAGCTACATTTCCCGCATTCCAACTTATTTATTTAGTAGCGGACGTCACGCAGTTTCACCCGCGTAGTTCCTGGGAGTATGGGGATAAAGTAGCCTATGTTACTCGCTGATAATGTAGCTATCCATTGCTGAAAGAAGTGTTCAAATCGGTCCAGTAGTTTTTAATTTTATTCATTACATACAAATCTCTTTATAATATTAGTATAGATGAAGTATATGGTGGGTTTACAGCTAATAAAAACAAACAAAGGGAAACCATATGTCACCTCACTCATACTATAATGCCACAATGCGCTAGAACGCGTCACGGTAACCAACCGCAACACTGTGACGCTGCAGTGGATAAAAGGACACAGCGGATCACTAGGAAACGATGCGGCCGATGAGCTGGCCAGGAGGGGTTCTGGTGCTGTGGCTGTTGGACCCGAACCCATAGTACCACTCCCCTTCGTCCAGCTGCGCACATGGATACAAGAACACACCCACAAACAAGCGGAACGCTGGTGGGCCTTGGCACCCGGCTGCAGGCAGTCCAGGGAGGCTATGCCATCCCTAAACAGGAAACTGACCAGACGCCTTTTGCGACTGGATAGGGGTAGCCTGCGAATGGTGGCGGGGACTATCACCGGGCACTGCTCATTGAATAAACACTTACACACGATAGGTATTACGGACAGTCCTTTATGCAGAGCATGCATGGAGAAGGAGGAAACGGTATCGCACGTACTCCTTGAGTGCGCAGGCGTTACGGAAATACGGAGTCAAACAATAGGGACACAGAACTCGCTTACAGATGTTCTCAACACACCAGGAAAACTGATCTGCTTCTGGAGGGAGGTTGGCTGGTTGGAATGACGGCCACCATGACTCACGCACAATGGTCCAACATCAGGACTAAGTGCGGAAACCAAATCTTAATAGATAGATAGATAGACCATATGTCACCAGAAAGTCAATTACAAATCCTCACGTATAGACTTATAATAATTATTTACATGGTGAGCACGAAAACAAAAAACACACCGCTTATATCTCATTTATTTTATTTCAGAACCATACTCCTCTAGAAGAAATAAAACTATGTTGGGAATGCAAGGCATTTCTGCGTAGAGCCAGTATATTTCAACAGCAGGTCTACAAAGCTTATGAAATGCTACAAATGGGGCAGGTAAATAAAAGTACTTATCATCTCCCTAGTCTTTTCCCAACTATATTGGGCTTCCAGTCAAACTGGATTTAGCTGAATACCAGTATTTTACGTGGAGCAGCTGCCTAGGTATGGTAGTTCTTGGCAAGACTGTAGTTTTATTTTACTAAAAACATATATTTTTGTAATCTAAATGCTAATGTAATTTATACTTCGAATAAAAATAAAAAGTCCTAACTAAAATATAGCGTCAAAAAATTTGTCCGCATGACTCAAGTGGAAGTGAGCCCAAAAGACTGGCGGCATTGCCACGTTGTATGGCAATGCTTATCCTCTGTCTGAGGTAAAAGCCAGCCCTTGGGACACGCGAAGTGTCAACTAAGCCATTGAACTCAAGTTTAATAAATATAAAAATATTTTTGTATTTATAAAGATACAAGTCATGAGCAAATCTCAAATCAAAAATAAAAATGAAATTATGATTACAAAAAAATGTGTTTCTAAATACTTTATTTTTGCTTCAAACCTATTAAAACAACTCAATTTAATCTCTGTATTCTTACTATTCTTAAGGGTGCTATTACAAAATCGAGCGCTTGGCCCGCACTAAAGCTACAGACCGCGTTTTCCGAGAATTATAGTGATTGTAGCGCTGTATACAACAATTGTTTAAAAATATATTTTTTTACATTTAAATAGACAATTTTTTTTTTCAAGCAATGTGTCATAGTAACCTTAGTTATTAGTTACTTTTTGTTTGAATTTGGATTATATTTTCATAGAAAAAAAATATATATTGTTAAGGGCGAAAAATTATCAATGACTCTCTGTTTTACGGAGTTATTTTTGGTGTATTACTGTATGACACATAATAAATTGAATAAAGCACTCCAAAGTAGAAGATACAGTTGTACCATAAACATTTTGCAGAGACAAGGTTTTTACTAATTTACGTAAAAAAATTGAAATATTTATTTAAAGCAATCCCAAGAAAAAGAATCAAACTTTCTTGGCCATATTCTTTTAAATTTGTGGCTATATATAAACCATAATCACACATCAAAACTCGAGTCAAACTTTCAAATCCAAAAAAATGTAATAGCCCTCTTAATGCTTAAATTGGTATAACCTTAGAAAAAGTTATTAATTAATTTATTTTTTAACTTTTCAGAGCTACCTCTGTGGCACACAATCCAGCCTTACGACAATAATATTTAATGATTCTCATCCACACACTGTTTATGTAAACAATTTAAATGTAAAAGTACAGTCAGAAACAGAAATATGTGACAAAAACAGTGATGATGATGAAATAAACGAAACATGTGATGATTTTGGTGATGACTGTCCTAAAATTGAAGAAGTGATTAAAGAAAGTACAGGTAGATAATTTGGATTTAATATATTTTTAGGGTTCCGAAAACCCTTATAGGATCACTCGGGTGTATGTCTGTCTGTCTGTCCGTCCGTCTGTCACAGCCAGTTTTCTCCGGATCTACTGGACCGATTCTGTTGAAATTTCGTACACATATGGACTTATGACCCAAAAACGGTCGCGTTACATAAATCATTAATTATTAGTATATGGGTCACTTTTGGGGGTCAAACTAGAAAATTAAAAAAAAATGTGTTTTTAACAATATCGTGTGACATATCAAATGAAAGGGCTTACTGTGAGGGTTTTAATTATATGTTTTTCATAATTTTAAAATAAATGGTTTTGAAGTTATTCAAGAAATTAGACGAAAAATGACCATTCCCCCCCTTATTTCCGAAACTATTGAGCCTAAAATTTTGAAAAGAAAAATGGAGATAATAGATCTTTACCTAAAGATTAGACGAAAACCTATTAGAAATCTGTATTGTTAAAATAACATGTTAAAAAAATTAAATTCTTTCGGAACCCTTTGCACGCGATTCCGACTCGGACTTGGCCAGTTTTTTCTTTTACATATGTGGTGAACCAAAATATTACTAGCTTATGCCCCTGAGACATTCTGCACGTAAAATACGCGCTTAGTCGTGGAGTTGCGGAAACCAGCCCGATTTACAAACATTACATAGCTTATGTAGTGGGAAAAAACGGGGTATGCGCGTACGAAGTCGCGGGACTTAGTTTTTTCCCATTCCCGTAGGAATTTCGGGAAATCTTATCTTAGTGTCCCGTACATTCCCCAATAACCACTCCCCATGCCAAATATCAGCTTTCTACGACCAGTAGTTTCCGCTGTGCGTTGTCTGTCACTCATATTGTTCAAGTAAATAGCATGGATTTGCGCTATTGCTGTTATGCAACATGTTAAGTGAGACGGTGTGAGAGCCGAATTGTTTCCATATTACACGAGTGTGATCAGAACATCTGCCTTTTATCAAAAATTTGCGCCTAAATTCGCTGTTCCCCACCAGACACCACAATCGTCTGGTCGGACGATGCTCCCTTTTCAATGGAGGTTTCCGGGACTTACACCTCTATGCTTACATACAAATAAATATATGCATTTTTCGCACGAAGGCTTACAACCCTAATCTCTTCAAAGTTAGAGTGAACAGGCTCCTTCTGGGTAAGCTCGCTCCATCGTAGACTTTGTCTTTGTCATCTCTTACCTAGACTAGAGTCAAGAGCAAACCCATCACAAATAAAAAAAAAGGTACGCAGTAAATAATTTTTCAACACACTCGAAATTGGCTACTGCCCTGCTGCTTTTAAGCACCCCACCAGTCTATTTCGCACTAGTGCGGAAAAGCACGCTGGCCAATCACCACATGCATCTGTATATTTTTTTTGCGAGTTTAGAGGTGGGTTTTATAATATTTGTATTGTTTTCTTTCGTAGGTGCATTAACGGACACAAACCCCGATTCTTCGAACAACTACATCAAACCCAAAAATAGTTCTTTACTTAAAACAACAGAACAGACGAAGCCCAAAAATAATCGTTGGGCGAAAAAGAAAGCTTTAGAAAATAAAAAACCGAAATTCAAAATTATTACAGAAGAAACTAAAGAATGTTTTAGAAGAGTACAGATAGATGATGAAGAGTTACAGTGTTTACTGAAGAGTAAAAGAGATAGCGAATATTTTAAGTCAAAAAAGTTCAGGTGCGAAAAATGCGTTTTGACGTTTTGGACTCAAGAAACGTTGGGGAAGCATGAGAAGTTTCATAGTAAGGTAATTTTATAATTCTTCTTTTATCCGTATAGCTGTCTTTTTTTTTTGGAATGGGCACCGTCAAATGAATGGAAAACGTAGGGAATGTTAGACTCTTTTCATGCGTAATAATATTTTTTTGTACATTGAGTTTTTTCTGCATTGTGTTTCTGTAATAAATAATAATAATAATTTGTCGTTACGGCCAATGGCCTGATGGCCAAAAGCTTCGCCGACCATCTGTCGAAGCTGACGTTACGCGGTTGGGTACAGCGCCTGATACAGAAGGCAGTACTCCTCGATACGGCTCGTATTGTGAGGAGGTTCCTTTTTCTGGAGCCCTAACCACCGGCTTTACTTGTGCTGTAAGACCTTGCTTTTTGCCAAATTTCGTGATTCTAGGTCAACGGGAACTACCGTATAGGTTTTCGAACCAAAACCTATATACTTCCGGTTGACCTAGAATTGTCAATTTTGCTTAATAGCAAGGTCTGACAGCACAAATAAAGGGAAAATTCCAAAAATTAAAAAAAGTTGAAAATAAAGGTCAATTTTGGTACTTAGCCAATGGCTTAATAGCCACGAGCCTCGACCAACACCTCAGGAGGCTCTCGTTAGGCAGCTGGATCAAGGGTTTGATTCAGAAAGCGCTACTTCTGGACACGGCTCGTATTGTTAGGAAGTTCCTCTTTCTGGAGCCCTGACCGCCGGTAGCTTGGACCCTGTTCCCGATACCGGTGGGCTACTATTTTTATATTTTTAAATGTTTTTGTTTATGTTTTTATTGAAATATTAAAAAATATAAAGTACATGTAAAAAAATAAATAAACGGAAATAATAATAATAATTTTTATTTTTCAGTTAGGGAAATACATCTGTGATATTTGTACCTCAAGAGTGTCGAGTAAACATGTTCTAACCCAACACATACGGGATCATTACTACAAGTATGCGTGCACACAGTGCGACTTCGCCTGTCTCGACAAGTCGCAAACAAGGTGGCATCGACAGCGCAGACATACGAAAGTGTTCCAGTGTTTAAAATGTGAATTGAAGTTTGGGTGAGTTCTTTTTTTAGGTATCCGTACCAAATGGGTAACCAACGGAGGCTTCTGCTGTCCGCCCGTCCGTCCGTTCGTCCGTCCATCTGTCTATTGGATAGTTTGAGTTTTGTTCAATTTTTACTGACTTCGAATAAGGAGGAGGTTATGCATTTTTTTTTCGATTTTAGGGTTCCGAACAAAAATAGAACCCTTATAGGATCACTCGGGTGTCTGTTTGTCTGTCCGTTCATCCATCCGTCCGTCCGTCCGTCCGTCCGTCCGTCCGTCCGTCCGTCCGTCCGTCCGTCCGTGCGTTTGTCTGTCAGCAGGCTGCATCTCAAGAACCGTAATAGGTAGACAGTTGAACAACAAATAATAAAAATTAAAGGGGGCTCTCATACAAGCAACGTTTTTAGGGTTCCGTACCTCAAAAAGATAAAATGGAACCCAAGACCCTTTATCTCGGGAACTCGTGGAGGTATCGAGTTGAAATTAAAAATATATACTCAGGTCTACGGTCTCTTGAAGCTGTGAACAAAAATGAAAAAATCAAAGTTCTAAGTTAACATAAAAAAGATACGGCCGTTTATGCCGCAAAAAAACGCATATTTCGACACTCTCAAGGGAATCAAAATGTATAGGGTATTCCCGTTGATCTAGAACTATGAAATTTGGCAATTAATAACGTCTTATATTACAAGTATAGGAAAAAGTCTGAAAACTCTACATTTGGAACTAATTCATAAAAAAAAATATATAGTCTTAATTTATAGTAATATGTAGGCACGCGTTTGACCACTATCTCACCTGATGGTAAGCGATGACGTGCTCAAGACGGAGGATTCTCGCTTAGAAGTAACCTATTCACTCTTGACTTAAAGACTCCCAGGTTGTAGCTATCAGGAAACACAGACTCTGGCAGGGAATTCCACTCCTTATTTTTCATAAAGCATATTATAATATCAGCTATCTACCAGCGAAAGTTCCGTCAAAATCGAGCCAGACGTTTCGAAGATTAGCCGGAATAAACTGAAGTACGGCAACAATAAAAAGTCTGATTTTGTTGTAAGAATGGTTTATACATTCATAAAAAGCTGTATATTTCGATACTAGCTTCTGCCAGCGGCTTCGCCCGCGTGGTCCCTAGGGAACATACTAACGGGATAAAAAGTAGCCTATGTCCTTTCTCAGGCTCTAGACTATCTCTGTACCAAATTTCATTTAAATCGGTTCAGTAGTTTTGGCGTGAAAGCGCGACGTACAGACAGAGTTACTTTCGCATTTATAATATTAGAAAGGATTACAAACACACTTTAATTTAATTGTACTATTCCCATTGATATATAAAAACCCAAGATGCACAGTCTTGAACAAATGCAACACTCGAAACTGTCGTCAAAAACTGACATGTATCAAGTGTCATGTGTGAGTTGTGTGTAGTTATACTACAAACAATTTTTTTTTGCAAATTCAGCCTTACACGGATCGCTTAAAGTTGTTTTTACAAAGCAGTTCAGTATGGCGAGTGATGCGCAATTTTTTTTTGCAAATTCAACCTTACACGGATCGCTTAAAGTTGTTTTTACAAAGCAGTGCAGTATGGCGAGCGATGCGAGACTGTTTGAAACTAGCGCACAATTATACATATTGCGCTTGTTTTTTGCGGACGTTTTTATGATGCTGAGTGTGTATCTTGGGTTTTTTATATTTTATTTTTATTTTATTAGGATCTCCAACAAAGAATACACCTTACATGCTATAATTTATAGGACAAGAACAATATATATATATATCAATGACTATTCCCCACATTATCTCCGAAAATCGTAAGACATACAGAAAATAGGAGTTCTTTGCTCATTGATGCTAGTGCCACCTCGCTTCTCCCCTACCCGCTTTAGTCCTGCTACGGCCGACGGACATTGAACTCTGTGTCTTGCGGTTACGCACTGTTTTCGTTTGCACCATACATGGACCCATCACATCCCGTGGGTGTCGTAAGATGCGACTAAGGGACTCGCCAGAGAATGGGCAGCAGCGTTCTCTGTAAAACTCAACACCATACACTGCGATCGCCAACCCGCCTGCCAAGCGTGGCGATTATGGCAAACTCCCCCAATGACAAGCACAACCAAAGAATGTCCCCTAGTGCCCGGCAGCCCGTCTACCCTTGACTCCGGTAGACCGATGACCTGGTGAAGGTCGCGGGTGGCCGATGGATGCGAGACGCACAGGACCGGTCGTAGTGGCGACGCTTGGGGGAGGCCTATGTCCAGCAGTGGACGTCTTTCGGCTGATATGATGATGATGATGATGATGGACCGCATAGAATACCTAAACCAAAAGCTTGGTGCGCTCTTATATTACCAGCACGAATCGTGAGCACAAGCGAATGCAGCAGGGTGATCTCACCAATGCACGGTGGGCGAACGAAACTTGCAAGCGCAATATTCGATGAGCATTGACTGACGAACCAATAACGTGAAGTATCACAGCTGTCGTCAGAAATCAGAAATAATTTATTTTGTGACGAATGTGGGTATACAAAATAAGATGTCGATATTGTAAAAAAAAAATAGTTGTTCCAACACACTCTACCTTACGGCATGCAAAAGTAAAAAAAATACTTATATCTATTCAAACAAAATAAAAATAAAAACAATTTTACAGATATTTGGATCATAAATCACATAAATTACTAACACAAAAAAAAAAACAACAATCTTAAATCATATTTCTACAAGTTATCCATTACACATACAACACACACATAATTAAATTTGAAATAAAATATAATTAAATAATGTAACATTCTAATCTCTTGTCATTCAAAAAATCTTGTATAGAATAATAACATTTATCTAATAGTAAGGATGTTAGCCTCTTTTTAAATATACCGAATGGTTCTTCTTTGTAGGCATGAGGTATTTTATTATAGATGACGGGTCCCATTGATAAAAAGCTTTTTCTCAATAATGCTGTTTTGTACCTACCTGTGAACATTAGATTTTTTTATTGCGATCTAACAGATCCCGGACGTGTTCTAATATCGTCCATTAGGGTAAAAAGGTGTAAGTTTGTTTTAACAAATATTGCAACTTCTAATATACACAGGTGCACAACCTTCGGTATTTTTAAGACTAGTCATTGATCTTATGCAGCGTTTCTGGGCCTTGAATATCCTCTCCCTCGTCGTCGCCGTCGTCGTCGAACCGACCAATGAAGAGTGTATTTCATGTTAACAGGAGTCGGTGGGAATTCTTCAAGCATTACAAGCAGTGCCATGAGAAGTTCGTGTGCGACTACTGCGGGGTCAGCTTTAAGATGAGATACTGCATCAAGGACCACATCAGGTGCGTATCACTGTGGTATATCCGTCTCTTTCTACCTTAAGAAAGGTCTTATGAGTTGGAAAGAATAGGATATACTATAGTGTCTTCCTCTCTTGCTTAAAGTTCGTCTGCGACTACTACAGGATCAGCTTCCAGATGAGATACCGCATCAAGCACCACATCAGGTGCGTATCACTGTGGTATATCCGTCTCTTTCTACCTTAGGAAACGTGTTATGAGTTGGAAAGAATAGGATATACTATAGTGTCTTCCTCTCTTGCTTAAAATTCATCTGCGACTGCTGCGGGATCAGTTTCAAGATGAGATACTGCATCAAAGACCATATCAGGTGCGTATCACTGTGGTATATCCGTCTCTTTCTACCTTAGGAAACGTGTTATGAGTTGGAAAGAATAGGATATACTATAGTGTCTTCCTCTCTTGCCTAAAGTTCGTCTGCGACTACTGCGGGATCAGCTTCCAGATGAGATACTGCATCAAAGACCACATCAGGTGCGTATCACTGTGGTATATCCGTCTCTTTCTACCTTAGGAAACGTGTTATGAGTTGGAAAGAACAGGATATACTATAGTGTCTTCCTCTCTTGCTTAAAGTTCGTCTGCGACTACCACGGGATCAGCTTCCAGATGAGATACTGCATCAAAGACCACATCAGGTGCGTATCACTGTGGTATATCCGTCTCTTTCTACCTTAGGAAACGTGTTATGAGTTGGAAAGAATAGGATATACTATAGTGTCTTCCTCTCTTGCCTAAAGTTCGTCTGCGACTACTGCGGGATCAGCTTCCAGATGAGATACTGCATCAAAGACCACATCAGGTGCGTATCACTGTGGTATATCCGTCTCTTTCTACCTTAGGAAATGTCTTGTGAGTTGGAAAGAATAGGATATACTATAGTGTCTTCCTCTCTTGCTTAAAATTCATCTGCGACTGCTGCGGGATCAGTTTCAAGATGAGATACTGCATCAAAGACCATATCAGGTGCGTATCACTGTGGTATATCCGTCTTGTTCTAACTTAGGAAACGTCTTGTAAGTTGGAAAGAATAGCCTATAGTGTCTTCCCCTCTTGCTTAAAGTTCTTGTGCGAATATAATGTGGGGTTAGCTTCAAGATGAGATCCTGCATCAAATGTGCGTATTACTGTGGTATTTGCGTCTCTTTCTACCTTAGAATACGTCATAAGCTCGCCTCGCCATGGTCGCTTTGTGGATGGGCCATCCACATCAGAAGTACCGTGTTATCCAGTTAATGGGTTGTGGAGGTCTGGTAGGCAGCCGCTCCATGTAAACTTCTAGCATCTGAATGGTAGCTGAATCTTTTCCAGTTTGACTGGAAGCTGATCCCGATCCCAATGTAGTTAGGAAAAAGCTACGCAGATGATTTTGACTGATCAAATTGAAAGATATTCTAGTAATGGTGGTTGCTAAAACCATTTTTTTTTTCTAGAAAACAGCACTCTCCCTTCGAATGCAAGCCATGCAACAAGCGCTGGGCTCGTTATAACGGACTTTGGCTTCACAACAAGACATCCCACAGCGCCAGCGTAGCCGCGTACTGCGTAGAGTGCGACAAACAGTACCGCGACGTGTACCGCTACCGGTGGCACCTCGCCAACAGCTCCACGCACAGGCAGCACAAGAAACGTAGGTCAGTATCCCGCTCCCGCTCCCTATGTCTAGGTTACTACAAGACATCTCACAGCGCCAGCGTGGCCGCGTACTGCGTGGTGTGCGACAAACAGTACCGCGACGTGTACCGCTACCGGTGGCACCTCGCCAACAGCTCCACGCACAGGCAGCACAAGAAACGTAGGTCAATATCCCGCTCCCGCTCCCTATGTCTAGGTCACAACAAGACGTCCCACAGCGCCAGTGTGGCCGCGTACTGCGTAGAGTGCGACAAACAGTACCGCGACGTGTGCCGCCACCGGTGGCACCTCGCCAACAACGCCACGCACACGCAGCACAAGAAACATAGGTCAGTATCCCGCTCCCGCTCCCTATGTTTAGGTCTAGGTCACTACAAGATGTCCCACAGCGCCAGTGTGGCCGCGTACTGCGTGGAGTGCGACAAACAGTACCACGACGTGAACCGCTACCACTGGCACCTCGCCAACAGCGCCACACACAGGCAGCACAAGAAACGTAGGTCAGTATCCCGCTCCCGCTCCCTATGTCTAGGTTACTACAAGACATCTCACAGCGCCAGCGTGGCCGCGTACTGCGTGGAGTGCGACAAACAGTACCGCGACGTGGACCGCTACCGGTGGCACTTCGCCAACAGCGCCACGCACAGGCAGCACAAGAAACATAGGTCAGTATCCCGCTCCCGATGTCTTGGTCTAGGTCACTACAAGACGTCCCACAGCACCGGCGCCGGCGTGGCCGCGTACTGCGTGGAGTGCGACAAACGGTACCGCGAAGTGTACCGGTGGCACCTCACCAACAGCGCCACGCAAACGCAGCACGAGAAACATGGGTCAGTATCCCGCTCCCGATGTCTAGGTCAGTACAAGACGTCCCACAGCGCTGTCCCCAACTTGAGATGCGACGCCCAATTAGAGCAACGGTTTTTGTTATTGGGCGTCGCATCTCAGGTTGGGGGCCAGCCACCCCCCTGGGGAACGGCCTTAGATACGCCAATGATCTGTGCTCATGATTCGTGCGGGCTACTCCACAATTGTTTGTCTCCCCAAATAATTAAAATAAAAAGTTAAAATTAGTGAGTATATTTTTGCCCGGATACGTCATACAACTTTGTTTTCTTTTAAAATCTTTGTTTATTGGTTCCAGGATTCCCTGCCCCGCTTGTGACAAGGTATTCTCAAAGAACATCTATATGAAAGATCACTACAACCTGGTGCATCTCAAGTTTTATAAGCACCGATGTGAACAATGCGACAAGGTAATATACAAGTTTTATATACAAGTGAATAAGGTTTATATACAAGTGAATTTTTAAAGTGCGCCTGGATGGCTAAATCCGAAACTCTCAAAGTCTCATAGAATATCGAAAAACAAAAAGAAGTCTCGATTTTAATGAAAACTAAAATCTGCATCATTTGATTTTTGAAAAGTCGTTTTTCCTATCCTGGAATCGAAACGGATTATTAAAAAAAACAGCCTGTATAATTAAACCATCCAAAAGTGTAGCTAATAAAGATCAAATTCTGCGAAGTAATAACACATGGCAAGCATTCTTATTCTGAATGTAATCTTCTAATTTGTAATAAGCTTGTTTACAATATGTGCTTTTGATATATGTTTTAAATTTTCTTTCATTTGGTTCTAATATGTCACAAGGTATTTTATTGTAACATTTAACACAGTACCCCATGAAAGACGTGTGTACTTTAGCTAATCTATAAAATGGTTGATCAAATTTATCTTTTTTTCTAGTATTAAAATTATGTCTATCACTAATTTTACTAAAAAGATGGCGATTTTACCGTACATACATTATATTTTCATATATGAATTGGCAAGGGATTGTCATAATATTAATCTTTTTAAGAAGTTAGACCCTCGAAGAAGTTACCCTTTAGAGAATCGAGGCGACACAGATTATAAAGGGCTCTTTTTTGTAAAATAAATATGGACTCAATGTCAGCAGCCCGAACCCACAACAAAATACCGTATGACATAATGCTGTGAAAGTAGCTAAAATAGACCAAACGTGCAGTTTCTACGTCTGTTAGCTGTCTTATCTTCCTAACAGCATAAGCAGCTGAGCTTAGCCGCCCCGCTAGAGATGTTATATGAGGTCCCCATTGTAATTTCTCGTCTAAGGTGATTCCCAAGAAAACTGGCTGATTAATAAATCTAGTTTTTCTCCATTCAATATGATGTCACGTGTTCCAAGGACGGCGCGGAATGGAACGGTGACAATGTTTTGATACGTAAACATTATTAACTGGGTGTTTCATAATTCTAATGCATAATTTATTTTTATTGTATCTATTATCTTAATGAATTATTTAAATAAAAAATCGCGCCTAGAGGTAGTTTATGTCACGTGCGTCCATTGGGCCGCCTTTGTAAAAAGTATCCGTGGAGTCTCTTGCACGTTCTTCTCCATAGAGATCTACGCTTTGGAACGTGCAAATAGCTTCATGTTTTTGACTGACCGACTTTGACAATTCAAAAGTCCCTGTAAATGTTTTATTTGAAATATACGATTTGAGTTTGTGTTTAAGACGACAAAAATGGCATCTTATATTTTTCATAGTAGTCAAATATCTACCCTATAAACATTTAATAGCCGATGGATGCTTGACGCGCAGGACCGGTCGTTGTGGCGACGCTTGGGGGAGGCCTATGTCCAGCAGTGGACGTCTTTCGGCTGATATGATGATGATGATACATTTAATATGTATGCCTACAGAACTTCATTCGTAACGCCGACCTGCTGAGACACACCCGCCGTGTCCACGAGGGCGTACTGCCGCCGAAGAACAAGATCTGTTACATGTGCGGCAGAGGATTCTCCGTGAGTATACTCGCAAGTCGGGAAGTCAGGACTCCTTCCTTTAGAACAATACATCGAGTGTGCCGTGAACAGTGGTTACAATAGGGAATATGCATGCAATTTTTTTATTTGCGAAATAAAATACTTATTAACTCTAATAAACAATTATGAAAATATTTTTTAAATGCCTTCATCAGCGATGAAGTTATAAAGCTTCAAAGTTTACAATTAGAAAGAGAAGTCCGATATGAATTGTGACGTCAAAGTTCTTGGCGCCTATACAGCTGCCATAGAAAACAGCGTTTTCGCGAGAGGGACAGATACATTTGTTTAAAATAATTATATCTCGTTTGTTTTTCGAGCAATTTTGATTCTATTTTCACTGTTAGTATTATATTTGTGTATATTTTTAGATAAACTCTATAGATAAAAAATATTTTTTTCGTGCATATTCCCTATTGCATATGTATATGTCACCGTAAAATTGCAAACTTCGTAAGATTGTTATTAATCTACAACCTGTAACAGCAAAACGCAATACCTCTTAAGTGGTCATTGTACTCATCATTATGAACAACTTTCCCTATGGGACCAACACTGAAATCCTGAAAGAAATGTCGACGGCTCTGTACATTTATGTGCGCATAACTCGACAAAATGTACTGAACAGCTGATTTTTTTTCGCGATTTCGGGGTTGGTTCCATAGTAAAGGTTGTTCACAATGATGAGTACAATGACCCCTTAATATGTATTGCGTTTATTCTGTTACACGTTGTATATTAGATTGTAATTTCTATTATGAACGAATAATTTTAAATACAATAAATCCTATGCAAATTCAAGTTTCCAATATATTCGTGTCTTATTGAGAAAAATGTGTTTGCTATTACACGCGATATTTTACAATCTTACGGCGTCTGCAATTATCCGGTGACATGTACATAACTACATTGTCAGACTTTTCTTATGAATATTAGCGAACTTACAATAACACTCACACAGCCATGATGCTTCATGGACTAGTGCATAGTAGATTCGATTGCTCAGAATTAATTAACAATATATGTTACTTTGTGCCTAGAGCGGTTATGAGGCGAGATATTCACTCTTACCCGTTGTTTGCCACGACCCCCTGTCGTACAAATGCGGGGCGGAGGGCTCCTCTGCACAGATTGGTCACTATATACAATAATCATTTGAATCACGTAGACATATTTAACCTAGCAAAAAATGTATTTAAAGAAAAATTAATTAAATGCCTTCTGGTTTCTGAGTCAGAGCAAAATAGTTTCGAGTAATAAATATTAATCAGTTAATCATGTATTTGGAGGAATAGTTTTTTTTTTTATCAAGTGTACATAAATATATTAATTGCATGTATCTGCATTGTATCCTACAATAGTAAGATGTGGAAACGTCATGGATTGCACATTTATCTATAGTTTAGTGTACGATTGTTTTCCCAAATAAAATAAAATAAAAATAAAACACTGATCGTATAGGGAACGTGCAAGGCGAAGACAGTGCCATCTAGTGTTAAGGATTCGGAACTTATTCCAATACTTGAATTTCACGCACCTGTGCTGCCACCTAAAGCTCCTGCACGGTTTCTTTAGGGAAACATTCACATAGTAGACAGTGCCATCTAGTGTTGTGAATTCGGAACTTTTTCCTTATAAATACTTGAATTTAACGGATCTGTGCTGCCACCTAAAGCTCCTGCACGGTCTCTTTAGGGAAACATTCACATAGTAGACAGTGCCATCTAGTGTTGTGAATTCGGAACTTTTTCCTGATAAATACTTGAATTTAACGGATCTGTGCTGCCACCTAAAGCTTCTACACGGTCTCTTTAGGGGAAACATTCACATAGTAGACAGTGCCATCTAGTGTTGTGAATTCGGAACTTTTTCCTTATAAATACTTGACATTGATACTTCTGTGCTGCCACCTATATTTTCTGCACGCTCCTACTATCTAGTGTTGTGAATTCGGAACTTTTTCCTTATAAATACTTGACATTGATACTTCTGTGCTGCCACCTATATTTTCTGCACGCTCCTGCTATCTAGTGTTGTGAATTCGGAACTTTTTCCTTATAAATACTTGACATTGTCACTTCTGTGCTGCCATCTTTAGTTTCTGCACGCTCCTGCTATCTAGTATTGTGAATTCGTAACTTTTTCCTTATAAATACTTGACATTGATACTTCTGTGCTGCCACCTATATTTTCTGCACGCTCCTGCTATCTAGTGTTGTGAATTCGGAACTTTTTCCTTATAAATACTTGACATTGTCACTTCTGTGCTGCCATCTTTAGTTTCTGCACGCTGCTGCTATCTAGTGTTGTGAATTCGGATCTTTTCCTAATAAATACTTGATTTTGACGCATCTGTGCTGCCACCTAAAGCTCCTACACAGTCTCTTTAGGGAAACATTCACATAGTAGACTGTGCCATCTGGTGTTGTGAATTCGGAACATTCCTTATAAATACTTGACATTGATACTTCTGTGCTGCCACCTACTGCACGCTCCAGCTATCTAGAGTTGTGAATTCGGAACTTTTTCCTTATAAATACTTGACATTGACACTTCTGTGCTGCCACCTATAGTTTCTGCACGCTCCTGCTATCTAGAGTTGTGAATTCGGAACTTTTTCCTTATAAATACTTGACATTGATACTTCTGTGCTGCCACCTATAGTTTCTGCACGCTCCTGCTATCTAGAGTTGTGAATTCGGAACTTTTTCCTTATAAATACTTGACATTGATACTTCTGTGCTGCCACCTATAGTTTCTGCACGCTCCTGCTATCTAGAGTTGTGAATTCGGAACTTTTTCCTTATAAATACTTGACATTGATACTTCTGTGCCGCCACCTATAGTTTCTGCACGCTCCTGCTATCTAGAGTTGTGAATTCGGAACTTTTTCCTTATAAATACTTGACATTGATACTTCTGTGCTGCCACCTATAGTTTCTGCACGCTCCTGCTATCTAGAGTTGTGAATTCGGAACTTTTTCCTTATAAATACTTGACATTGATACTTCTGTGCTGCCACCTATAGTTTCTGCACGCTCCTGCTATCTAGAGTTGTGAATTCGGAACTTTTTCCTTATAAATACTTGACATTGATACTTCTGTGCTGCCACCTATAGTTTCTGCACGCTCCTGCTATCTAGAGTTGTGAATTCGGAACTTTTTCCTTATAAATACTTGACATTGATACTTCTGTGCCGCCACCTATAGTTTCTGCACGCTCCTGCTATCTAGAGTTGTGAATTCGGAACTTTTTCCTTATAAATACTTGACATTGATACTTCTGTGCTGCCACCTATAGTTTCTGCACGCTCCTGCTATCTAGAGTTGTGAATTCGGAACTTTTTCCTTATAAATACAAACTCCTATTGGAGCGACTACAGCGTAAGTTTTGTAGGTACCTGTATAAAAAATTATATGGGTATTATCCCTACTTGTATCCTTCTCTGTTTGTATCAGGAATGGTGGGTATTGATACCCTCGAGCTGAGACGTAAATGTGCACTCCTTTTGCATTTTTTTCTGCTGCTAAATGGCAAAATTGATAATCCTGCGGCTTTGTCGCGCTGCGGACTATCTGCACCAGCCCAATATACGCGACTACGCTCGCGCCCTCTACTAGCGACTCCCAGAGTCCGGACTCGTACCGCACAATACGCGGCAACAAATCAGGCGGTGTCGTTGCTCAACACACTGACTGCTCAGCATCCAGATGTGGATTTATTCCACTCAAATGTGAGTCAATTTCTAAAAGTTTGCAAGGATTTTTTTAGTGATTAATTATTTGATTATTTTGTTTATTTTGATTATTGTGATTATTTTGATTATTTTGATTATTCTGATTATTCTGATGATTCTGATTATTTTGATTATTTTTGATTATTTAGATTATTTTTGATTATTTAGATTATTTTTTGATTATTGTATTATTTTTTTTTGATTATTTTTATTTTTGACTTGATTGTACTTGTTTGATTATTTTTTTAATTATTTGTTGTTTTTATTGAATTGACATGTTTTCATATGTAATAATTATATTTCTAATCATCAATTCGAATACTTAGGTTGTTGACTCTCTGTACGTGTTGGTAGATTTACTGTTAGTGCAGAGAGTAATTGAATTTAAATAAATAAATAATAAATAACGGGGTCATTGTACTCATCGTTCAAAATACACTGAGATCGTGTTACTTTTGAGTTAATTTTGAAATTATTAATGTATGTAATTAAACAATGCTGAAGACATTGAGTTTATACCTTTTCACCCAAATACACACAGACTTTTGATGATGTATATGTCGTAGTCGAATTGGTACTGTGTACCTTAAACTTAAGCTATAGCTATCAGTTTTAGGTTTGTTTTTGACTTGAATGTACCCTGGCGGTTGGGAGTGTCATGCTCACACAAAAGTCTGGCTGATGGTGGCGTATGCGTTGGATCATTTGGCTCCCTTCAAAATGGTTGAGCCGAATGGTGCTAGCGCATGCGTCATGTTCGTGAACGGGCGCTGTCAGTTGGGACTGGTCATTTCTCAGTTGCCATGGTTTATTGTAAATATTTCTTTGAATTGTTCCTTTTTTCCCGGACGCTTTTATCCTGTCGTCTTTTACATCGTTCTCACATGTTTGTATAATTTCAACTTGATGTAAACAAAACTTTGTAACAATTTATTATTTTCAAAAGAGTGTCCGTGGAGTTTCTTGCACGTTCTTCTCCATAGAGATCTACGCTTTGGAACGTGCAAATAGCTTCATCTTTTTGGACTGACCGACCTTGACAATTCAAAAGTGCCTGTAAATGGCTTATTTGAAATATACGATTTTTTTAATTTGATTTGGATAAATCGCCATATTACAACACGGCTAGCCGTTTCCAAAATCAGGCCTTTTTATATTGCAGCGGGTCAACGATTAGCTGGATTGTCATTGCGAGACGTTCTACAATATGGCGGCTCACGTTTAGCCTCATTGTACTTATTCAACCGCTCCTTCACAAATTTGTCAAAGAGGCGGATAATGACCCGCTTTATTAAATTACGGCTAGCAACAACAATAACATAACAACAACAAACAACAACAACAACAACATAATATCGCCGAACACTTTCTGGCGGACTTTGAATCAGCCGTTTTTCGATCTGGCTAATCGTTGACCCGCCGCAATACCAAACGGCCCAGTTTTTGGAAACGGCTAGCCATAATGTAATACTACTTGTTACTATTCCACCAATTCGCACTAAGCGTTTCCAAACGTCTTTTATAATGCGCACAGCAAAGGAGTGGAACTCTCTGCCTGCGTCTGTGTTTCCAAACGCATACAACCCTAATCTCTTCAAAGTTAGAGTGAACAGGCTCCTTCTGGGTAAGCTCGCTCCATCGTAGACTTTGTCTCTGTCATCTTTGACCTAGACTAGAGTCAAGAGCAAACCCATATCAAATAAAAAAAAAAAATACGTCGATTTATACAATCCGACTGCGACATATATACTCATCTAGATGCCTTCTGTTTCAGACCAACAGAATACTGGCCAACCATTTACGGACACACACCGGAGAGAAACCTTTCGCCTGTTCTATGTGCAACGCTCGCTTCGCTCAGAGCCAGGCTTTGTCTGCTCATGCCAGAGCCATACATCATACTGTACTGAAGCAGACGTAGGGAAACATCATCTGCCAGGAATCGAAATCTTGTATCGCGCAATCAGAGTTTACCGTGCGATTTGAACATATACATCAGCCCGAATATAAACTATCGGGCCGTTGACCACACCGGACACAACAACCCTCTGGTCGGAGGATCCTCCCTTTGGAGGTTTGCGAGACTTTACTCTCTGTACCACATACCCTCTAAACTGGTGATCCTCGACAAAGAACGTCAGCGCAGCCATCGTGCAACTACTTCAGCGTGACGTCATCATCACTTCTCCTCATCGTAATCCCAAGCTCTGCAGCGAGTCATACAGCCAGCCAGTACCCACGACTTCTACGGGTATCCTGACCACCAGCATGCAGCAGTCGCGCATTCCTGGTCAGCATCCTCAGCCTCTATCATCACTCTCAACCTTATAAGCGACCTTCGCAAGCACACTGCACCTTCGGCCAGTCACATGAAGAGCCATGAAAAACCTCTCCTGGGGGGCTACTCTCTAAGCCCGAAGTCCGTAGTTTCGGGCTTAGTTGCGTATTCTACTCCGTAACACCTACGGACTTAAGATTAGTCGCGAACCCGAACTAAGAATGAATGACAACAAGATTTGACAGTAACTGGCAAATCTTGTTGTCATTAATTCTTAGTGGCTAGGTGATACGGAGTAGAATACGCCCGTAACTAAGCCCGAAACTGCGGACGTAGGGCTTAGAGAGTAGCCCCCCTGGTCAACCCCAACAGTCACATCACTACGTCGCACCGCTCCGACTGACTGGAGCCAGCAGCAGCACCACTCCGACTCACTGGAGCCTGCAGCATCATCCTGACTCACTGGGATCTCATCACCCCGACTCACTGGGGCACCGCAGACAGTTCCGACTCACCGTGAACTCTGCGACTTCCGGTTCCGACTCACTGGAACAAACCTTCCACTGGCCTGGCAAGCATCTCAAGATTTATTTACGACAAATCCACTATCGACATTCAGTCTCCGGAGGGGAGTGATGTAGCGGCATCAATGCTGCCACAAGAAAAACCAACGGAGCAAATCTACATCGCAATAAAAACAACCGCAACGCCATCTATCCAACTAAGAGCGAACTACTACGTCGAAATCTTGCATCGCGCAAAGTTTACCGTGCGATTTGAACATATACATTTATTTATTATTATTTATTTATTTAATTACAACGGTTGAAAACCAATTACAGTAACTAAAGCAAACCACAGAACTAAAAATATACAAAAAATGAAAACAAACACAGATCGAACCGCCTGGTCGGAGGATCCTTCCTTTCAATGGAGGGTTGCGGGATTTTATTCTCTGTTCCGCATATCTCCAAAACTTATAGGTACCTTAAGAGGGAACGCCGGCGGAGCGACTTACGTGACCCGTTCGTTCTCTAAGTACTCATCTGGCATCTACTGATCTATCTGATTGGTAAGTCTTACAGACTGTTCCAAAACCACACGTTCTCAAGCGCGATAAGCGCTCATACAACTGGAACTGCTCAAGCCAGGAGTTTACTCACACTGAACACCGTAACGTTTGAACATTTTTTCATTTGATGTTTTTGGAGTGTAAAAGTCATACTCTGTGTTCACGGCGCTAAAACCACTCTTATGCGTAAGAGCATCTTTTGCATGGCTCCGACCATTTTTAATAAATTGCCCAAATCTTGGAGAACATTAAATATATCTTCTCTTCAAAGTAAAATGAAGAGTTTACTAACTGAAAGAGCATAATTATTATAGTATAGCAGAGTTTATGAAAGAGGACAATTTTTCTTCGCCTTGAGATGACAATGTTGTGTGTGTATTTTTTGACATGTTATTGTATGTATTTTTTATTTTGACATTTAATTTTATCCAAGAAATATGCTTGCTGAATTGTAATGATACCTAATCTGAATAATTTAAAAAAATAATAAGTACCTACATAATTTATAATGTTAATTTTGATGAATATTATCACAGTTTATGCACCATCTCTTTCTACCAATTTGTACGCCACGATATGCGGCTGAACATGTTAGAACTTTTCTGTATCTCATAATTATCTTGCATGCAATGTATCATGTACACCATGTTTAAACAAATAATATTTTACTTACTTACTTACATAATTCCAAGCTTGGCTCTCGCCTGTTTTCTCCTCCAATATTAGACCGGTTTAAAAGATATTTCATTAATTGAATCATCATCATGTGCTTAGCTTTTTCCCGACTATATTGGGGTCGGCTCCCAGTCAAACTGGATTCAGCTGAATACCAGTATTTTACGTAGAGGGGCTGCCTACCAGACCTCCACAACCCATGAACTGTGTAACACGGTACTTCTTGGCAAGACTGGACTCAGCTTTACTGGCTTCTGAGAATCCGTAACGACTGCCAAAGATCTACAAATGACAGCCGGGACCAACGGCTTAACGTGCTTTCTGAGGCCCGGAAGAAACTCGGTATCTTAAGATGGTCACCCATCCACAGACCAACCTTGGCAAGCGCTGCTTAAGCTTGAAGATGCGGCTGTTATTCTTTAGCCACGAGCAAGATTTCATAAACAACACGAAGGATATACCTAGGTATACTGTGCCCCTATATTTTCCTTTTTGATGATATATTATTATCCGTATAGGGACCGTGCACGGCCTTGATTATGCCATCTAGTGTCGCATATTCGAAACTTTAAGGGTCAGAATACTTGACATTGACGCTTCTGTGCTGCCACCTGTGGTTCCTGCACGCTCAGTTTAAGGGAACGTGCGCGAAGTAGACTGTGTCATCTAGCGTAGCTATTTCGAATTTTATACTTGAAACATACTTGACGGTGACATTTCTATGCTGCCACCTATAGTTTCTGCGCGCTCCCTATAAGCACTAGTACCCTCGAAAAATGTTAAAGCTTATCTATATAGACCGCTGTCAACAGAGCCCTAGGGTAGAAATTTGGCTACTATTACTGAAAAAAAAAACATAGGAGCACAGTGTTATATCCTTCTTATTCAGATTATGAAATATCTTTTAAATCATGAAATATTGGACGAGGAAACAGGCGAAAACCAAACTTCGAATTATGCATTTTTTCTTAACCAGTCGGGCTCCGCAAAATTATAAGAAAATAGACTGCTGTCCAGAAGGGGACTTACGGAGACTGACTGGTAGCCCAAGCATTAGGCATAAACTCACCGCCGGCGAGGAAGCGAGTAGCTATCGACTATTTGCTCGCTGAGGAAAGGGACAAAAGATATAGATCTCGTGTGAGTAAAAGAGACACATTCATATCTGTCGATAGCTGGCTGTTTACACTGCCGGCGAGCGGCTCTTACCTCTAGTTGATCGCAGCAACAAGAGCTATCAAAGACTGTACTCGCTCAGCGACACTCGCTCGGCGAGTCTCACTTGGCAGTCAGAACTTACCAAACAGCGGTAATTTCTTCCTACAGTGCGGGCCGGAGCGAGTATTGCGAGTAAAAGCTCGTCGCACAAAAGCACTCGCTGAAAGCCGAGCGTCAAAACTATCGAAACTTTTCACTCGCTACTCGCTGATCGCTAGCGGTGAGACAAGTGCTTTAAGAAATAATAATTTAAGTTATTTTTATACTGTAGTAAGTAATAAGTTTCTGTTGTAAAAATACACTGTGATCATAAAATAATTAATAATTAAGTGTGATACTTTATTTTATCATTTTGTATACAAATTACAATAAATATAAATAATTGAGTCTTATTTCGTTGTTTCTTTAAAATATTCCACAAATACTAGGTAATATCCAAAGGTCTGTAAAAGATCGCTTTTAGCGTCTTTCGCTAAAAGCGATCTTTTTCATTGAAATTCATTATTACACTCTTCTATTTATGAGATTCTAATTAGTAGGGGAGGCCAATGGGTGTTTTGGGATTTACTCGAGCGCAGCAGATGAAAATAGGGGGTACCTTGCATCCTTGTTGAGTATCTCCACCAAGGGTTAAGCCCTTTTAGGCTTTGTCGCACCGCCGACGAGGAAGCGAGAAGCTATCGACTATTTTCTCGCTGAGGAAACGGACAAAAGATATAGATCTGTGTGAGTAAAAGAGACACACACAGTTATAGTCGATAGCTGGCTGTTCACACTGCTGGCAAGAACTCTCTTACCACTAGTTCGTCGCAGCGACAAGAGCTATCAAAGACAATACTCGCTCAGCGATGCTCGCTTGGCGGTCAGAACCCGCGCCGAGAGACCAATTAGCGGTCATTTCTACCCATAGGGTGGGCCGGAATGAGTGGTGTGAGTTATCGCCCGTCGCACAAAAGCACTCGCTGAAAGCCGAGCGTCTTAACTATCGAAACTACTCACTCGCCTATCGCTGCTCGCCAACTCGTTTCGAGTTTCAAGCTTTACTCGCTGCTCGCTGATCGGCGGCGGTGAGACAGTGCACATCACGTGCACAGACAGAACACGACAAGTGCCTTATCACTTTTAGTGCCCATCGGTGCCCATCACTCAGCATATGGGTCGAAACATAATTTGTGCGTGTGCCCACAACTCGCATCTGCGTCGTGCCCATCGGTGCCCATCACTCAGCATATGAGTCGAAACATAATTTGTTTGTGCCCACAACTCGCATCCGCGTCGTACCCATTGGTGCCCATCACTCAGCATATGGGCCGAAACATAACTTGTTCGTGTGCCCACAACTCGCATCCGCGTCGTCGACCCATATGCTGAATTCTGGGCACCGAATATGTTAAGCATGCATTCCCCACTTTTTCCCTATTTCTGACTCTCTCGCACCATCCCGACACCGCTTGCTTTTCGTTGCCATGGTAACATTATAACAACTGATCATAAAATAAGTGTGTTTGTATTTTATTTAAACTTAGTTTTGAGAATAAAAAATTGTAAGTTTACTATGTTGCAAAAATGAGTGAAAATATTATGAACTAGCATTTCGCCCGCGACTTCGTCTGCGTAGACTTTAGAGGTGGCGGTGGCTCGGAAATCCATCTACTTCGACATTTTTCTGGTTTTAAAGATAGAAAAGAAAGAAAGAAAAATGTTTATTTGGGACTCGCACAAGACATATATCGCGCATATATAAACTTTAGCGCTCATAACTCAGCCCAGAAAAAGCTTCGATATGTTTCGGTTCTCCCGCTATTTTTTAATGCTAACCACTCACAATTCCAGCTTCGGAAATACTTCGACATGTTTCTGGTATACCGGTACTTGTGAATCTTTAACGCTCATAATAACAGCCCGGAAAAAACCGCTATATGTTTCTGTTTTCCTTCCTCACTTTTAATCCTAACCACTCAAAATTCCAGCGCCGGAAACATTAAAACACTTTTCTGGTCTCCTGATACTTGTGAATCTATAGCGCTTACAATTCCTGCCGAAAGTATAATTTGAAATGTTTCTGGTCTCCTGGTACTTGTGAATCTGTAGCGCTCATTATTCCAGCCCCGAAAATACTTCCACACTTTTTTGTTGTTTTAGTAATTTTGAATTCTTATCGCTCATATATCTAGCGCGGAAATATTTTGACGTTTCATGCTTATTCCTAATTGTGAAACTTTAGCATACACAATCCTAGCCACGATATTACTTCGATTTTATTTTGGTCTCCTGGTACCTTTGAATCCTAGCCGCTCACGTTTCCAGCGCCGGAAATATTTCGACATGTTTCTGGTCTCCTGGTACTTGTGAATCTTTAGCGCTCACAATTTCGGCCAAAAATACTTTCACATGTTTCTTGTCTCCTGTTACTTGTGAATCTATAGAATTTACAATTCCAGCCCGGAAAAACTGTTTGACTGTTAAAAACAAAACAAAAATATTCTAGCCCAAAAATACTTTAACATTGTTCTGTTCTCCTGGTACTTGTGAATGTACCAGGAGAACAGAAGTAGCGCTAGTACTGTAGCGCTCATTATTCCAGCCCCGAAGATACTTCTAAATGTATCTGATCACCTCGAGCTGTAGAATCCTAACTGCTCACAATTCCAAACCTGGAAATACTTCGTCATGTTTCTGGTCTCCTGGTACATAATGAATTTTTAAGGCTCATAATACCTGCCCGGGAAAAACTTCCACATTTTTCTGTTGTTTTGGCAATTTTGAATTCTTACCGCTCATATATCTAGCGCGGAAATATTTTGACATGTTGCTGGACTCCTGGTACTTATGAATCTGTAGCATTCACAATCCTAGCCTCGAAAATACTTCGACATGATTCTGGTCTCCTGGTACTTTTGAATTCTAACCGGTTACAATTCCAGTGCCGGAAGTAATTTGATAGGTTTATGGTCTCCTGGTACTTGTGAATCTTTAGCGCTCATAATTTCAGCCAAAGAAACTTCTTCAACACGTTTCTGGTCTCCTGTCACATATGAATCTATAGCATTTACAATTCCAGTCCGGAAAAAAACTTCAAAATACATATTTCTGTACGAGGGTTAAAAAAAAAAAAACAAAAAATATTCTAGCCCAATAATACTTTGACATCTTTCTGTTCTCCTGGTACTTGTAAATCTTTGGCGCTCCCAATTTCAGCCCCGGAAATATTACGACATGTTTCTGTTCTCCTAGTACTTGTGAATCTGAAGTACTAAGGCAGCAGAAGCGCTGGTTTTCCACTTCCTCCTCAGTCTCCATTAAGCCATGCCTTTTACCGGGATAAAAAGTAGCCTATGTTTGATTCCAGGATGTGGACTATATGTGTGCCAAATTTCATCCAAATCCCTTCAGCCATTTTTGCCTGATTGAGGCACAAACATACAAACATACAAACTTTCACATTTATAATGATCTTGGTAATGCTTCAGTACAAAATAGTACAAAGCTCCTGTAGAAGGACATTTACTCACATAATAGTAGGATTGAGGTTTGTCGTGAGTCAGACGGTCAAATGTCAGACGGTTTTGGAATATCGTCGCAGCAAACCGGTTCGTAGGAAATCATGGAGAACGTACGATAGCATAAAATTTTGAGAAGAAACAAGTTAATCAAGGCCTCACCTGCAGTGTTATATACTAATTACACCGACTGTACGACTAAACGCCGACAGAAACTACGCCGACAACTTTACTTCGACGGGACTCTTCGCCGACAGGACTCTACGCCGACAGGGCTCATCAGCGACGCAATAAAAAAAAATAACCACGAAGGCTAAGACGGGAGCTCCGCTCCGCTTCGCTGCCGCCTTAGCCTTCTAACCTAACCTATCCGAGTCGGGGTACTCTGAGTCGGGGTGTTGTCGATCTTCAGTGTCGCACAAGCGTGCATTCGAACTATGGTGAGTCGCAGTTTTGTCGCATAAGCGTTAATCGCACATCCATTTGTCGATCTCACGTATTACACTTGATACCGATACATAAACATTGCAAGATCTTTATTTTTTTGAATTGTATAATTACAAGAAAAGCATAATCGACTTCTAAATCTGAGTATAGGAGATAAGTTGCGTCGCTGATGAGCCCGCCCTATCGGCGAAGTGTCCTGTCGGCGTAGTGTCTGTCGGCGTTTAATCGTACACTGAATTACACCTACAGCTATCAAAGTACCTACCCGCTGTTAACTAAACAATAAATAAATAAATATTTTTTACATTATTTTCCAAATAAATTAAACTCTAAATATTAAGACATTTTTATGTGATTTTATTCGTCACATTTTATATTATTGAAAAAAAATAAATAAACTGCTTACATTTTTTCAATGTCAAAACCGCCAAAGCAATGAGCTATGTCATTATGAAGTAGGTACCTACATAGCTACAGATTTACTCAGTTTTTTTTTTATATAAAATTTTATTCTCATATTTGATACAGTCAGCAGCGGAAGTTGGTGATTTTTGAATTTCGTGTTCATTTGTAATTCAATTTTTAGTCTACTTTTGTCGTTGATCCTAAAGTGGAAGTGGAAAGAAATAAAAATGCTTATTGAATAATATGATGTAGACATTTATTTTATATGTAGACAAAATATTTTATTGTTAAGAATGTAAATTTCATTTATACTTACAATGTGTGCCGAAAATGGTCTTTAAAATCTAATTCCTTTAGTATATTTGATATAATATTCAACTAGGTAAATAAAAATATTGCCTACTAATATAAGAGTAGCCAATGACGTTTTATATAATAATATAGTCTCGTCATGCACCAACATTACAGCGCTAAAAAACAGCGCAAGCACTATCGGTATTAAGCAACTTGTACGTGCGCGGTATTTAGGATCGCGGTATATTTACCTTCTTTTTATGTCAATGATAGTTGCTAAATACAGTTTTCCACCTCAAAGTATGAGTAGAATTTTCCCTTGGGGAAAAATACCATTGAATAAATACAGAACCTACCTCAAACGTGTAGGGATTACGATTTGTTTTCAAATATTACTTAATAGTGTTTTACACATATGTATAAAATAATTATAACAAATTAGATAAAACAACTAATCTCTGTCGACATTGAGGCACTGTTACAATACCTAATAATATTATAAAAAATATCTTATACAGAATTACTTCGGAGATAGTGCACTTTTACTTATGCACATATTTTTATGCACGTTCATTAAAAATAGAAGTTTTTTTTTTTTAAATTGGGTAATCATAGTCACTCTTTTTGATCTACACTAATATTATAAAGAGGTTAAGTTTGTGAGGTTGTAGGGGTAATCTCTGAGCGACCTGCCCGTTACCTCAATGCGTCCCAGAGGGTCATGGCCATACGGCTGGCCCGGGGATACCGCACGGTCTCTGGCGAGGCGGCGAGCCTCCTTGCCGGACTGCCGCCATAGGATCTAGAGGCGAGAGCCCTCGCGCTCATTTACGAACGGCGCGTGGAGGCGCTACGCTGGGGCGAGACTCCTCTGCCGCGGCAAATCGCAGCACGGCGGACGGAGCTCCGGCGGGATCTCATGGCAGTATGGAGACAACGACTGTCGCAACCCAGCGCTGGGCACGCCACAATTGCGGCGATAAGTCCCCTCTTTGAGGAGTGGCTAGAGCGGCGCCACGGCGTCCTTACCTTCCGTTTGACGCAGGTACTCACCGGACACGGTTGTTTCGGGAGGTACCTGTTTCGAATACGGCGGGAGGATACGCCCGGATGTCAACACTGCGAGGATCGCCCGGAGGACACGGTGGAGCATACGGTGGAGGTCTGCCCTGCTTGGGCGGAGCACCACCGTGTCCTCGTCGAGGCGATCGGCGGCGGCGACCTGTCGCGGTCGGCCCTGTTCCAAGCCATGGTCCGGAGCGAGGAGACTTGGGAAGCGGTCACCTCCTTCTGCGAAGCAGTAATGCTAGCGAAGGAGGAAGCTGAACGCGTGAGAGAGAGGGAAACCTCACGCCCCAGCCGCCGCAACAGAAGAAGACGCCCCGGGCGTCGGGAGTCGCAGGGCGATTCTCGGCCACCGCAGGCGCGGGCCTGCGGACGGCGAGCATTGGGTGGCTCGCCGTCTGATCAGAATCAGGCCCGGGTCGACGGCGCGCTGTGTTCCACGCGCGCCTCAAAGAGCTGTCAGCATTAAAGACGGGGCCCGCTAGGGCCAATGCCTGCCGGGGTTGCGGGATTTATTCGAAAGAGTCACCGCGGCCCTGGAACGCAAAGGGCATTAGGAGGAACATGGATGGGTTTTAGTCAGAAAGAGTCTGACACTCCCTTCTGCTTCACCCAGAGCGGGAGGAGTCATTTGATGATTTCCCATCCAAAAAAAAAAAAAAAGGGGTAATCTCTGGATCTACTGAACCGATTTTAAAAATTCTCTTAACAATAGAAAGCCACGTTATTTGTGAGTGTCATAGGCTATAATAACCCGAAAAATACCACCCAGCGAAGTGGGCACGAGTCAGCTAGTACTTAATAACGAGATAAGTCGTGTTTCAATTATTCTTCAATTTGAATAAACGTTTGTTTTTCGTGAAATAATAATATGTTTTATTAACAATAGGTACTGATTGCATGTCAGAAAATTGCGGTCTCCGAAGTAATACGTATAATAAATTTAAAAATAAAAAGCCTTTTCCTACTATTCTACAACCTCTTCATACAATTCGCAATAAGCGTTTCCAAACCTCTTTTATAATGCGCACAGCAAAGGAGTGGGACTCTGCCTGCGTACGTGTTTCCGAATGCTTACAACCCTCATCTCTTTAAAGTCAGAGTGGACAGGCTCCTTCTGGGTAAGCTCGCTCCATCGTAGACTTTGTCTAGTCAAGTAGTCAAGAGCAAACCCATCTAAAATAAAAATAAACTCGCTTACATACACACTGATGCACTCCCTTATAGCGGGTCGACACGATACAGACTTTTGTCAGTAGGTTCCTACTGATTTTGAACTCTGAATGAAAAATTCTATAACACCGACATTAGTCTATATTGATTTGTAGCACAGACATAATTCTATTGAAATTTATGGAAGTCTGCATCCTGTGGATGGTCCATTACATAAAATACAGATGTGTATATGTGTAGTGGTCCTCACAAAGGTACAGACTCACATTCGCTTTTTTATCCATTAATCTAGTTTCGATTTTTAGTGTCAAATAACTTCAAAACTAATCCATCAACTAGTTCTACTTGTTATTTTCTTTATTTCTTTTATTTTCTTTTTTTAGTTGATTAAATATGGAAGAGTGGAACCTCCTAACATATTTTTTGTTTAAATGGAGGTTCCAATCACTAAATCTTAATAAATTGAATAAACCATTATTATTCACAGTCAGAAAAAGTAGTTGATTTGATATACATTTTTTTTGAATTATTGATTATATTTAATTTGACTTTTTTATTCTTACCACAAATACGAGTAAATAGTTATCTATAGAACTAACCTAAGTTTAACTAAAAAACGTTGTATGTACCTACAACGTTTTTTAGTTAAACTTATTTCGTCTTTTCTAAAACAAAAACGATATAGCTAAAAATATGAATAATATTCGTCTAAAACAAATCAAATAATTATTAACTGTTAATACTATTCGTTTCAAAACAAATTAATTTACTATAAATAGTAAAATTGTATAAATAAACATTTTCTTAATAAATACGGTTATTTTTCTCATGCCACGCAAGATGGGATTTCAAAGTACGCTTATAAACAAAATTCTCCTGGCATATATGGCATTTATAAGGCTCATCACGAATATGAGTTCGAATATGTTTCCTTCGATCACTTGCATCTCTGAAACGTGATTTCAGACATATACTGCAGTGATACGGCTTTTCGTTCGTATGTATTCGGACATGTCTTTTCCAATGACCCCTTTCTTTAAACGCTTCTGGGCACTTATCACACTTAAAAGGCTTCTCACCAGTGTGTATACGAATATGTTTCTTCAGATCCTGTGATTCTCTAAATTGTTTTTGACAAGTCTCACATTTGAATCGTTTTTCATCGGTGTGTACTCTGTAGTGTTTCTTCAAGCCTTCGAGTTGAGTGAACCTTCTTTCACAGACATCGCATTTATGGGGCTGGACGTCGCTATGTATACGGACATGCGTTTTTAATCCATCTGCGTCACTGAAACATTTCCCACATTGTTCACACTTATGATTTTTTTCTCCTGTATGAGTGAGATTATGCTTCTTCAAACCGTGTAGTTGAGAATAACTCTTATGGCAAATATTGCATTTGTAAGGTTTTTCACCTGTGTGTTTTCGAATATGTCGTTTTAAGTCTCCCGGTTGACGGAACGCCATCTCACAAGAATCGCACTTATACGGTTTTTCACCAGTGTGTGTAAAAATGTGACGTTTCAAGTCTACAGGCAGCATGAAACTGCAATCACATAAAGTGCACTTGTGAGGTTTTTCATTCTTGTGTGCACTTATATGAGTCTTCAAAAGATTCTCGCGAACGAAACACTTCTTGCATATCGTACATTGGAAAGGTTTTTCGACTGAGTGAATGGGAATATGTCGTGTCAGGTCACATTTTTTATCAAAACTCTTTTTGCATGTGTCGCATTTGTGGCGCTTCTCTTTGTCGTATGGTCGCCATATTTGGGTTCGTGAGTTGCAAAACTTTGGTTTAATTTTCCTGGGTGCGGTCGTTTTTCTAGGTTTTGAAGGTTTGTTTGCATCAGAAGTCGAGGGAGGAGGAGTAGGCTCTCTTTGATCGGTGCTTGGCGGAGGTGTGGACAGTCTCCTCTCCTTTGGTGTAGGGACGGAGTCTCTCCTACTTCTCTTTGGCGCGTATCTGATGACTGACGGTCGATCATGTTGAAGATGTTTGTACGACATTTTGGAAGTATTATTAGTAACTTTGGAGTAATATCAAGAATCAAGGCTGCCACAAGTTGGATAGACGTCGTAGGCCTGTAGTAGGTACGCTGTTGATCACGGTTAAGGTGAACCTTTCGGTATGAGTACGCACAAGGCAATTTTACTGTATGAAGTATTTCATTTCTCTTTTACTATGTCGGCTAGTTGCTGTTGTATCTGTGTTGAATGTTTTCTATTTTATTCTTTTTCCCGCCGGCATTGGCGTTTGTTCAGAAGTTGAAGTGGTTATTAAAATATTTGATGTTGATGTCAAAAATTTTAATCTGGAACTGTTGGTTGCATTTTTATAACATAACTATGACTTACGTTTTGCTCTTTGTAATACTTTTGACTTTTATTTTTTTTAAGTTTTGTTGAAATCATTTTGTGAGTTTGTGCTGTAGTCTCATGCTATCATTTACATATTTAATTTCCGTATTGTAGGAGAAATATCTGAAAGACGAAAGAAAAATTCACTATAGGGAGATGTATGATTAAAATTGCGTTATTTTTAGATCGTAAAGTAAAAATTTAAATGGCGAAATTGAAGTTAACCAACAGATTATTACTACAAACAAGGTGAAGATTTTAAGACGATCACCTGATTTGGAGAAACTAATATTGTTCAAAAAAGGTAGGTAGGTACAGATAGTCTTTTCTGCAAAGTGCGCGGCTCTTCACAATATCAAGAAACAAGTAGTTATGTATCGGCTCTTCACAATATCAAGAAACAAGTAGTTATGTATCCTATTGATCATATTAGAGGCACAAAATTAATAACCTAAGTGTTAAGGTCGGTCCTCCCCCGACCCATCGTCTTAATCTGTGGGGCAGCTGTCCTATTGTAAGGAGTACCAAAGACATAGCTAAAAAGTCCAAGAGACCAGGCCACAAAACAAAAAAAAAACTGTCGCCTAAAACAAATACGATTTCCGTATATTTCAACAACTTTTTGACATGCATTGATACTAAGATGATATACCTATTGGGAATTGTATTTAAACCTGTTTTAGGTAGATACGAGAATCTGGTATAAAAAATCCTTAAAACATTTAACACTTATTTTTTATGTTGACTGTACATTTAAATTCGTTTTTAATTTAGGTTCTATAATTTAAATGAATTTAAATGTACAGTCGGAATACGGAATAATACAAACTATGTATCGTTGCAATAAATTATAGCTACATACACTGTATAGTGCAATATCCCGAAACACAAACCGACAAACTCAAGCTGGACATTTAAATTAGTACGAATTAAGCGAAATACTACGCACCATCCACAAAAACAATTGAATACGCTCTTTTGGAACTGCATGGCCGCTGATATATAGAAATAGTCGAATTGACCACTTTTTCACATCATCTGAACTGTATTGCCGTACAATTTCTATTTAGCAGAGAATTAAAAAAACACCGACCTTCGCGGTACTCCTTCCGTAATTAATTATTGATTGCCGGGAAAATAATATTGTGAAAGGTTTAGGTTGGTGTTGCCAACGTAAAACTTCAAAAAGCTCACGATGTGGGAGGTGGGAGTTTTCCGATACTTGTAATTTATATTTGAGATAATATACAACGTGTATCTAAATAAACGCAATACATCTTAAGGGGTAATTGTACTCATCATTATGAACAATGTTTACTATGGGACCAACCCCGAAATCGCGATAAAAAAAACAGCAGTTCAGTACATTTTGTCGAGTTATGCGCACATAAATGTATGGGGCAGTCGATTATTTTTTTACGATTTCAGTGTTGGTTAGTGAAAGTTATTCATAATGATGAGTAAAATGACCCCTTATGCGGTATTGCATTTATTCTGTTACACGTTGTATATTAATCCATCACCTTTGTCTTGTAAATCTATACTAATATATAAAGCTGAAGAGTTTGTTTGTTTGTTTGTTTGCTTGAACGCGCTAATCTCAGGAACTACTGGTCCGATTTGAAAAATTCTTTCAGTGTTAGATAGCCCATTTATCGAGGAAGGCTATATATCACGCTAAGACCAATAGGAGCGGGGCAGTAATGAAAAATGTGACGCAAACGTAGTTGCGTGGGTCAGCTAGTTCTAATATACGTGTAGAAAACTTTAAAATCCTCCTCATATCGGATTCTAAATAAATTATTAAGGTTCTTAATAATCAAGTTATAATACGCCAAATTCTGTGACTAGAAAGTGCGATACTGTGCGGTGTTGTGTGCGCATATATAATAATTGTGATAAACCTAAAGATTTAGTGGCTATTAAATAAATCTTCACCTCAAGTTCAAGGAATTCTCTAAAAACTGGCAGCACTAAACCAATTGACAGCAGCTATTTGTGTCACTGTCAGTGTCAACTGCCATATTTTTTTATTGAAATTTGGTACATTGTAAACTGAGATTCTTCTTTTTAACAAAAAGATTGCCGACTACAATGTCTTTAAGTACAGAATACTTCTCATCCAAATGATAATACCATACCTACCTCTATGTTTTAATACGTAGGTGACTACGAAATTGAAGAATAAATAATAGCCTTAAGTCATAGCATCAGTACGAGTACTGGTTCTATGACTAAAGGCACAAACAACTAGAAAGATGGAGAGTCTTATAGGGAACGTGCACAGCGAAGACTGCCATCTAGTGTTGTAAATTCGGAACTTTTATCATAAAAATACTTGACATTGACACTTCTGTGCTGCCACGTTAAGTTCGCTCCCTATTTCCCGTACAGTAGACGACTGACTTTTGACAAAGATTTAAATCATCGTTGATACTGAACAGAATCCGTCTTATTACAAAACACGATCTAAATTTAGTACTGGGATTAACACTAGGTTTAAACCATGACTAAATAAAACGTTATTATAAAACGAAGTTTATCACTAGTTCTTGAACTAACTATGGTACCAAAGTTAGTCCGCCGAGACCCCTAGTTTAACTTCGGTACTAATTTATTTGAGGTTGGCGTTGACTAATATTTTGTGTTTTTCGATGTAAATATGTTAAAAATTGATACTAATATGAATTGAATTGATGGATTTGGATATATTGGATAGTCTTGGCGATCTAAAAGACATCATCATCGTGTGAATTCTTTTGAATTGAGTAACGTAGATTTTAGAAATAAGTATAGATTCAGAAAACGTTTTGGAGATATTTTACTTGAGGATTTATCCGAAACAAACCTCGTAACAGAAATATTAAGAACAAAGAATAAAAATAAAAACGTAATTTATTAATTAAAAAGGACGCAACATGACTATGTAAACAGCCGTCGTCGCTCCACTTCACGCTAGAAGTGTTAAAGAATATGATAACTCGATTATAAAAAGCGCGTCAAAAGTACAAGTTGTGTTTGTTCAATATATTGTATCATAAACAAAGAACAATTTATAACATATTGTTGTATCGATAGTTAATTATTTAAGCATCCCAATTGTTATTATATTATAAATATTTTGAGAAACGGAACGTTTCTTCAAATAAAGATTGTATGAACGAATGAAAGAATGCCATTTTTGTTTCTTATCTGTGGATATTATTTAAACCATGGACTTTCTTTGGTACTAACTGATCCTCGAATAGTCTTAATTTTGTAATTGGAACACATTTTAAACCTGGTACTAGCGTTAATACCGTAACAATCCTAGACTTGTTAGTCTTGGTTTAAACCAGTACTTAAGCATTGTTTTGTAATAAGACGGCTTGAGTTTACACATTCCGCATACATTTGGCACCACTAAAAAAGCCAATGCATTTCTTTCACAACGCTTAAATATCGTTTAATACGCTTAAATTAAGCGAATGGATATAAATAACCTGAGAGTCTTAAGTCAAGAGTGAATAGGTAAGGCAAGTCTAGGCAAGCGGGAGCAATCTTCGACCACATCATCGCTTACCATCAGGTGAGATAGTGGTTAAACGCGTGCCTATTTATAGTAAAAAAAATTGATAAAAAACGCATATAACACTTACCTCAGAATCATTTTTTTAATTCGAAATCTAGCCACCCAAATTACACTTTTCGTTAAATTTTATCAGACTCGATCAAACACATTTTTAAATCAGCCGCTAAAGGCATGGAGAATAGAGAATAGGAGAACTATCTCTGTATATGAAAAGTGTCCGTCGAAATGCGTTAAATTAGGGTGGCGCTACAATCGCATCAGGGTAAATTTTAAAAACAGCGCCAAAAGTTATTAGAGTAGGATAGAAAATAAGGAAAGAACAGCTTTTGCTTCGTTAATATTTCGTTGTGTCTTACAAGTAAGAAACAATGATACATAAGTAAATTTTTGTGTACTAATTTTCAGTAAATATTAAAAAAATAAATACATTGATGAGATGAGAAAATGGTATGTTCAAAATAAAGAGAACAAAAGTTCATTAAACTCGGCACACTTCAATCCGTCTACCTGTAGCTACGCTAGCGCCATTCTGGAAGTTACATACTGCTTATAGCTGGACACTTATCAACTTGTCACCCATATAAAATCGTTCTCCTCGTCTCTTACTCCATTCGCTAAAGAAAGATGGTTAACGTTTGACACATAAATAAGTTTTACCAGCATAATAAATTGTATATTCTACCAATAATTGTGTTGATATAAGATAACACCAGCCAACTGCGAGTCGGACTCGCCCACCGAGGGTTCCGTATTTTGTAGAGGCTACTCTATTAGAGTGATGTAGGCAAAATAAAAGAGAACTGTTCAGTTCAACGATTCGTGTAATAATGTCAATAATTAGTGTGTGCAGTTACAAATATAAGGTTAGGCGAGCTGCACACTACACCACCCCTTTTTTAAAAAAAATGTTATTATTACTTAAGTACATAATGAATTTTTTATAACTTTAACTATGCTAAAAAACAATATCTTAAATATGTACTTTTAAATATTTCATTACATAAAAAAAACATCTTATCAGAACCAATTTTTTTTTTAAGTTGCAAATAGCTTTGTATTATTTTTATGTATAATATATTCTTTGTCATCTTTTAAAATTTTTACATTTGGTGAAACATCTTCAATGACTCTGTATGGTCCTAAATAAATTTTATCTAACTTATTTCCTACTTTTGGTTTTTAATAAGAACTAAATCTCCATTCTTATATTGTAATCCATTTACATTTTTATCATAATTATTTTTCGCTTCAGCTTGTCTTTGAAGTCTGTATTTTAGCTCTAAAGGGTAAGAATCAGATTCTTACCAGAATGGAAGCCAACTGCTCCAATCTGTTTTGTTATTGTCACACTGAATTCTAAGATAAGCTCCTAGGACCTTATGAGTATTTTCCAATCCTCCCAGAGTTTCGTGATGATAAGCTGTTGAATGCAGTTTATTTATATGCAACAAATTGCAAATCTCAGTGAAAATTGATGACATAAACTCTGTTCCCTGGTCTGTTAGTATCTCTCTAGGGATACCATATCTCAGAATAAAATTATTTACAAATAACCTTGCTACAGAAGCAGTATCTTTCTTCTCTAAAGGATAAGCTTCGATGTATTTTATTAAATCGCACTGTAATGTTAAAATATACTTATAGTTTAAATTATCTACATCTAAAGGACCCATTAATTCTAAACTAACTCTTTCAAAAGCAGTGGATGCCGTGGTTGTGATGACCATCGGTTCTTTCGTATGCCTATTGGAATGCTTTTGAATCTGACAACTTCTACACTTCTTTACAAATTTTGTTACGTCATTAGTCATTCCTGACCAATAATAGTACTTCCTAATATTGTTTATCATTCTGTCTACCCCCGCGTGGCCACTCGTAGGTAACAGGTGGAAGTCATTCAAAATCACAGTTTTCGTGTCTTTTTCAGTGACTCTTGTCACATCTTTAATAATTAAATTAAACTTTTATTTCAGACCACAGTCCATAATTTTGTTAGTATTTTGGTGTTAGTAACAATGGTGCTTACGTAAGTAAGTTAGTATTGTTAGTTTATATATAAAAGATTTATTTATTTGTATATACCTATGACTGTCCCCACCCAGTGTGCCTGAAAGGGACAGTCCGGTCTGGCAGCTATCATTTTCAGGATGCTGTTGTCACTACCGTGCAAGCGTTGTAGTAAGGAGGCCGCTTTCTTTCGCATGAAACCATCTGTGCGAGCCTCCGCGACCATTCCTGAAGCACTACAACTACTATAATAAGTAGTAATAAGTTCTTCTAGGCAAGCGTGCTCCATCTTCGACCACATCATCGCTTACCATCAGGTAAGATAGTGGTCAAACGCGAGCCTATAAATAGTAAAAAAAAAAAGTAACTTAGGAATATCATTAAAGTGACTCATTTCTTTTATAAAATTGTTAACAAATATTTCGTTGCGCTTGCTTTTAATTATTACGAGCTCGTTTATTTTGATTTGCTTGCAAAAACGTTGTAATTCTCTCGTTAACACGCTTACGGTCGATAACGATCGAGACATTACAAATATTGCCGATTTTTCAGGCACGAATTTGCAGTTACCATTATCACTAGTGAAATGTTTAGATTTTTCTATTTGATTTATTGTATTTTTATTACTAAATAATATCAATTCAATGCAGTCACTTGGTCGTTTGAGGATTTCCACTACCTTAAGTTGATCAGGCCTTGGAGTAGAGGATACCTCAGCAGTCACGTCGTTGTTGTTACAGTCAGTGCGTAACCTTTGAGTCTGTGCCCTGGTCATGACCAATACTACATGCTTGTTCATGTCCTTTAAAGTGTCGAATGTAATAGGTATCCGGCTCAATGCATCTGCAGCTGCGTTGTGCCGTCCTGGGACATGGCTGATTTCAAAATCGTGTTCCTCAAGATATAATCTAAACTCTGTCAACCGGCTTGAAGGATCGGTCATATTAAATAAATAAATCAACGGCTTATAGTCTGTAAAACTTTTTCCCATATAAATAAGGTCTAAAATGTCGAACTGCCCAAACAATAGCAAGTAACTGTAACTCAATAACAGGATATCGCGTCTCAGCTGGTTTCAAGTTAGGACTGGCGTACGCGACTACCTTGCCATTGTTATTAGACAGCACGGCGCCTAATCCTAGTTTTGTTCGTGTGAAGCTCCGCGCGCAACAACATCTTGCGCTGCGGACTATCGTGGACGCCCCTTACATTGTGAGGAACGAAGTCATCAAGAGGGACCTCGGGATTGAGAGCCTGGTTGAGTTCGTGCGGCGCCTCGCGAAAGGCATCAGCTTGGCAACATGTCAAGCAAATTGCGCCCTGGCGCGCGCGCCCGCCTGACGCGAAACGCCTGCCCCGCGACCTGGTCGGGGACGTAGACGGCCCCGTCTCACCGGATTGACGCCTGAATAGGTCGCTCCCAGTCTACACGCGACCTACTCAAACAGTTATACTACACACATAACTCGCATCCTCGGGCGCGACCTGTGCTAGGTTAATATAGGCAGGTTGCGTTCTGTAATCCCATACATTCATCTCTCGACATGCGCTCGAACTCACGCACCGAATTTGTGCTAAGTTAATATAGGCTTATTCGGTGCAGATGCACTGGACGGTAGTACTCACACTACACGACCGTTCACACACACATTAGACGGCTCTGCAGTCCGGAACGTGATCGGCTAGATCTGAGATCGTGACGGGCGGGAGCCACACACCCATCTGCAGGTATGTCAACAAAGTCGGCGTCCTCGTCGCTGGTCGTCCTCGCTGGGCTTCCCCCAGGCAACTGGGGGTCTCACCTGGCGGGGTCTGACCGCCGTAGGCGCCGTGAAGAGGCGACAACTGTGTTTATTTCGCATAAGTCGCGACGTACCTGCAGTAAAAACACACCAGTTACTCACAGGCGTGCGTCTTGTAGCTAAGAGGATTTTAGCAGGCGCACGCCAAGTATGTCCCGATGCCAATACTAGATGGCGCCACAGGGACGGGTCCGCCGTTGCAGACCGCGGTGCGCCACCGCGGGCAGGGGGCTTCGCCCCGACACCGCTTGCCGCGCCCTCTTGCGGGGACGCAGCGAACTCCACACACTACTAGTTTTGACGCATCAGTTTGTAACGTGAAACTGTTATTGTCGCTAAAGTCTGGATAGTCAAGTATAGTCGGACTAACAAGGATCTGTTTTAACTTTTAAAATGCTCGCTCGCATTCATGATTCCACACGAAAGCTACATAATTTTACTTACATAACGCATTCAACGGATAGGCTATTTCAGCAAACTTTGGAATAAAACGCCTATAATAATTTGCAAATGCGACAAACCTCTTGACTTCGTCTATATTCTGCGGGACTGGGTATTTTTGCAGGCATTCTACCTTCGATGGATCGGGAAATATTCCTTCTGAAGTGATTTTATGTCCTAAATAAACGATTTCTTTACGTAAAAATTCACTCTTCATCGGATTTAGCTTCAAATTTACTCTTCTTAGGCATTCTAAAATTTTAATAAGACTCTTGTTATGCGTTTCAAGACAATTTCCTACGACAATACAATCATCTTGATACAAAAAGCATGATTTATAATTTTACCCAGACATTGCTATTGTCATGAGACGAGCAAAAGCACTAGGCGATGTCTTAAGTCCCATTGGGCATCGTTTCATTTGATACTGCTTGTCTGTTGTAAATGCAGTAAACTTCCTAGACTTTTCTTCTAAATACAGTTGATAGTAACCTTGACTAAGATCTAGTTTTGAAAAATAAATGTTATAAGATAACGAATCTAAAATCTCAGTGATGGTAGGTAACGGAAATTTATCGTCCTGTATCCTACTATTGAGTTGGCGATAATCTACTACAAGTCTCCACTTCCATTCTCCTGACCTATCTGTCTTTTTAGGTACTAATAGAACTGGGCTTGACCATTCTGAAATAGAGTCTTCAATGATATCGTTTTTAACCATTTCATCTATTTGTCTTTGTACATCGCCTTTCAATGCTTTAGGCAATAGATAAGGCTTCACGTACGCTGGTGTCGTATTTTCCTTTAATTTAATCGAATGGTCTACTAAATTAGTTGTAGTGAGCGTATCTCCTGGCAAATGGAAAACATCGGCATATTTGGCACATACGTTTTCAATGCCACTTTGCTCCTCTTTAAATAGGTATGCAGTTGTAAAGTAGTACCTACTCTTTCCACGGATTTACTATCGTCATCAAACTTGCAAACATAAAAGTCATTTAGGCAACTAATAGTTAGATCTCAAATATTTATATTAATTGAATCACTGTTGTGTGACGTCGGGATGTGTTTAATTACTTCGCAACGGGGCGGAATTGTAAAATTCCTATTAACATGAACACTAAATTTGTACACTAGGGCTCTGTTGACAGCGATTTATCGGACAATTTTGAGCATTTTGTGAGAGTTCTAGTGCTTATACGGTTAATATATCATCAAAAACGAAAACATAGGGACACAGTATTTATCCTTCTTATTCATTTTGTGAAATATCTTTTAAATCAGTCCAATATTGGAGGAGAAAAAAGTCTGGCTCTCGACTGTCCAGATGAACCTCGAATTATGACTTTTTACATACAAAGTCTCGCCGCCAGCATTTCCTCTTAAACGTATACGGTCGCCGTATTCATTAACTAACTTAATGTTAACGCGCAATTAGACTACTTTTCGTATATTACTCAATGACTTCGTTAGGTTGTAAAGTACCAAAGCTAATCCCCCCCCCCCCCCTGGATCCGCCAGTGCAAGCTAGCAGGCTAGGTCATAGATAAACTACAATCCCAATTAATATTTTTATTAATACAGCGGATGCTTTAACTCATCTTCATCTTCAAGATCAAAGAGTAATTCAGTTTCTTCTTCAGCACTGGGTTTGACAGCAGATCGGAAGACGCCATCTTGAATCCTGTCATCTGAATCATCGTTGGTTCGACCAATCGGACGTCTTTTTTTAAAACCTATGCCTGAGTTACTTTCACGAAGAATTTTGCCCACCTTCTTATAATCAATACCCACCTTGTTGGAATGCAGAATCTCAGCTAACTCGTCTAAATTCACGCCATCTTTTTGTACTCGAATATACTCCCCTAACTTTTCTAAATCTTTCTTTTTTTTATGTGAGCGAACAATTTTTTTTGTTTTCACGTCGTCGACGTTCAAAATGTCATAATTGCTTTCGAATCCTTCTTTTTCTGTTACCGGCTCTGTTTTTACCGTAGTCTGTCTATGAAATTTGGCTTTCTTTTTTTTTTCATCTGATCTCAAAGAGTTTTTATGCACGTTCCGTTTCGTGGCGATTTTTTTAGCGTCTTTTATGAGCATGTCAACGAAGTTAGAAACGTTTAATTTGTTAGCGTTGGTGTTACGTCTTGCAACGATGTTCCTTTTTTCGTTGGGTTGTCTTGTTAGTCGTTTTCTTGAGTTGACGTTATGGAGAACTGTTGGGAAAGAATCGTTAGTTATTTTTTAACTTGTTACCACACACACAACTTACATGAACGTAATCTTGTAAGTTAAGTTTGAATTTCTATAATATTACTGTAATCTACTATGTGCACTTATATGTGTCATCAACCACGAGGATACTAGATCCCACGACACAGGGTACCCTAGAGTGGGTCTAGGGTTACTCAATTGCACTCAAAGTTTTTTCAATTATATCTTGGTGCTTTTATACTTATATTGTGCTTACTATGTCTGTAAACTTGTTCTTAATAAATTATTTGTTAAATAATAAAGTGTATGATGAATACCAGATTCATTGCGTGTGTTCCGAAATATAACACTGTATTCTGGCCAGTGCTCATAACGTCATGAATCCGACACCATATTGACGTCATGAGCACTGGCCAGTATACTGGGTTTTATTTTCGGAACACACGCTGTCTAAGTTGATAAGTGTCAAGTCTTGTATGTCACTAATTTTTGCAGATCGAAGCCCGCCATTTTTTATGTGAAACGCGCCTTCGCAGTTAAACCAACTCATTTGCCGGAAATGATGTTGCTGTCATGTCGTGACTTCACTACGCCGCTTGTTACGGACGGCGAACTTTGGAACTAAAATGCGCGAAAACTGCTGTTCTAATAACATAGATAGTTCACATATGCCGCGCATCCTTCCTCTTATCGTGTGGGCAGTGGGGTCGTTAGACCTTACTGCCCACACGATAAGAGGCTGCCCACACCCTAGTGTCAGAGTTTCTAAACCGCCTCAAGGGCCTCTGACATGGTTTATTTGGCAGCCGGGGCCACCGGCTTATACGTGCCTTCCGAAGCACGGAATCATCTTTTTATCAGACAATCAGGTGATTCAAGCCTGTAATGTCCTAGCCCAAATCATCCGCCTATGACGGCTATTATGTTTTCTATCTAATATATTATACTAGTTGACACGCGCAACTTCGTCTGCCCCGCTCCTATTATATATAAGTAATGGTATATAGCCTATATCCTTCCTCGATAAATGGGCTATCTAACACTGAAAGAATTTTTCAAATCGGACCAGTAGTTCCTGAGATTATCGCGTTCAAGCTAACAAACAAACTCTTCAGCTTTATATATTAGTATAGATAACACGAGACTTACTGTAAAATAAAATGAAACACAAGTAAATGGCATTTTTCATCGTTTTGCTTTTGTATTGGGTACAAACATCTGTTATCTCCGACTGCGCATCTCAGTGGAAATGCAATAATCAATTAGAAAAATACTAACTTGTTTGTACTACCTATAATCGATTGTGAAATTAAAATCATGATTGGCTTCTAATAGAGTTTTATGCGTTACATTATGTATGACTGCACTATGTATTGTAAGTTCTATGTACAGTGGTACCAAACTGATAAGGCGCGTCGTGAATCTTCGTTCGCACAGAAAAGAAAGTAAGGTCCCGAAGATTAACGAAAGAAAGCAAACTTACAATCAACCTTATATCACTACTGTTAGGTTCATAATACACTACAGCTGTTAGTTCCGTCTCACTCGCAAGTCACGTGCATGCCACGCGGCGCGCGCTAACATGGCGGCAGCTGCCGACCAATAGCGGTACGGGAAAAAGAAGCGCGTTGCGTGGAGCGTGCCGATTGGTCAATAGCATTTCCCGCGCTTTGAAAATTCAACTTCTGCGCAGGTACATCGGTAAGCCATATCAGTTGGGTACTACTGTACCGGCCAGGTGCGCTCATATGTATAACAAGTTTGTATTTGTTGAAAGATTTGATCCAGACACCGTGGCAGTCTTAGGAGGTGGCCACCCTGGGCCTCGCTCTTGCAGTGGCTTCATACAATCTGAGTTAAAGTTATAAAAAAAACCCGGCCAAGTGCGAGTCAGGGGGGCTACTCTCTAACGAAATCCGTAGTTTCGGGCTTAGTTGCGGGCGGGCGTATTCTACTCCGTATCACCTACAGACTTACGATTAGTCCCGAACCCGAACTGAGAATGAATGACAACACGATCATTATCATTAGTTCTCAGTGGTTAGGTGATACGGAGTAGAAAATGCCCGCCCGCAACTAAGCCCGAAACTACGGATTTCGTTAGAGAGTAGTCCCCGGACTCGCCCACAGACTAAATTTTAAAGACGAAAATAAAGACTATTTTTTTTATGGTTTAATAACAAATGTGCAATTTTCAGACTTTTCCCTATACTTGTAGTATAAGAAGATATTACTTGCCTTTCATAGTTCTAGGTCAACGCTATACATTTTGATTCCCTTGAGAGTGTCGAAATATACGTTTTTTTGCGGCATAAACGGCCGTACCTTTTTTACGTGAACTTGAAGTTTGTTTTTTTTCACAGTTTCAAAGGACTGTAGATATGGTTTTAATTTCAACCCGATTACTCCACACGTTCGTGAGATAAAGGGTCTTGACAGACAGACAGACGGACAACAAAGTGATCCTATAAGGATTCCGTTTTTTCCTTTTGAGGTACGGAACCCTACAAAAAGCCTTTTATTCTATGCATTTACTAAAATTGTCATTTGGCACCCACTCCCATCAAGATCGGAAACTCTACACTCGAAGTTGTAGACGAGTACGTCAACCTAGGACAAACGGTCCAACTAGGCAGGGCCAACTTCGAGAAAGAGGTCAACCGTCGAATCCGACTCGGCTGGGCAGCGTTCGGGAAGTTGCGCGGCATCTTCTCGTCCCACATACCACAGTGTCTCAAGACGAAAGTCTATGATCAGTGCGTGTTGCCAGTGATGACATACGGAACTGAAACGTGGTCGCTTACAATGGGCCTCATCAGAAGGCTCAAAGTCACTCAAAGGGCAATGGAGAGGGCAATGCTTGGAGTTTCCTTGCGTGATCGAATCAGGAATGATGATATCCGCAAGAGAACCAAGGTTACCGACATAGCCCGAAGGATCGCCAAACTAAAGTGGCAGTGGGCAGGGCACATTGCTCGCAGAACGGATGGTCGATGGGGCCGAAAAGTTCTGGAGTGGCGACCGCGTACCGGAAGACGTAACGTTGGAAGGCCTCCCACAAGGTGGACCGATGACCTGGTGAAGGTCGCGGGTAGCCGATGGATGCGAGACGCACAGGACCGGTCGTTGTGGCGACGCTTGGGGGCGGCCTATGTCCAGCAGTGGACGTCTTTCGGCTGATATGATGATGATGACTAAAATAAAGTTATTTCATTGTAATTATACACCGTGAAATTGCAATGGTTGTTTTCCTGCGGCAGAACGATTAGTCATCAGTAGTGCTATCGAAACAAAACGTTAAACTCACAAAATAATAATATTACTGTTTTCAAATAATTAAAAAAATAAAACTGGCCAAGTGCGAGTCGGACTCGCGGGGAAAGGGTTCCGAACGAATTTAATTTTTTTTAACATGTTATTTTAACACTACAAACTTCTAATAGGTTTTCCTGTAATCTTTAGGTAAAGATCTAGTATCTCCATTTTTTTTTTTTCAAAATTTTAGGCTCAGTAGTTTCGGAGATAAGGGGGGGAATGGTCATTTTTCGTCTAATTTCTTGATAACTTCAAAAAAAAATATTTTAAAATTATGAAAAAAATATAATTAAAACCCGCACAGTAAGCCCTTTCATTTGATATGTCACACGATATTATTAAAAAAACTTTTTTTTTTAATTTTCTAGTTTGACCCCCAAAAGTGACCCCCATACTAAAAATTTAATGACTTACGTAACGCGTCCGTGTTTGGATCACAGAAGTCCATATGTGTACCAAATTTCAACAGAATCGGTCCAGTGGATCCGGAGAAAACTGGCTGTGACAGACGGACAGACAGACAGACACCCGAGTGATCCTATAAGGGCTCCGTTTTTTTTTTTCGGAACCCTATAAATATTCGTATACTCGAAAGCGTGAGAAAAAATAGTAGTTAAAAACTGGCGACTTAGGTAAGCAATTCATAAAATGTTCAGGGGGGCTAAAAAGGCCACTTTAGGAGAATCATAATATTAATCACGCAATCAGTCAAATTTCATTTTCATCTTTATCGCTAACGCATTAGGTTCAAAGTTGATTGGGAAAATTTGACAGTGACGGCGGGTAGCGTGATTTACTTTCAGATTTTGCTAAAGTAGCCTTTTTAGACCCGCTGAGCCAAATAAGCTCTCATGTGTAGGGATAGATACGGCATTAACTACACGCACGCATCTTCTATTTCAAAAGAAAACGATTTTATTACCAAGATTAAATCGCTGTGGAAAAACAACCATTATAATTTCACGGTGTATAATAACTACTTAGCTTTTGCCCGCAACTTCGTACGCTCATATCCCATTTTTTCCGGTTCCCGTAAGAATTTCGGGAAATCCGCTCTTATTGCTCCCCTACACTCCCCAAGGAACCGATGCCTAATTTCAGCTTTATACGACCAGTTCTTTTGGCTGTGCGTTGTCTGTCACTCAGTTAGTCGCCACTAGTCACCAGTAACGAAAGAATTTATACTAATCTTATACTAATATATAAAGCTGAAGAGTTTGTTTGTTTGCTTGAACGCGCTAATCTCAGGAACTACTGGTCCGATTTGAAAAATTCTTTCAGTGTTAGATAGCCCATTTATTGAGGAAGGCTATAGACTATATATCATCACGCTAAGGCCAATAGGAGCAGAGCAGTTATGAAAATTGTGACGCAGACGAAGTTGCGCGGAACAGCTAGTCTGTACTAATATATAAAGCTGAAGAGTTTGTTTGTTTGTTTGTTTGTTTGTTTGCTTGAACGCGCTAATCTCAGGAACTACTGGTCCGATTTGAAAAATTCTTTCAGTGTTAGATAGCCCATTTATCGAGGAAGGCTATAGGCTATGTATCATCACGCTAAGACCAATAGGAGCGGAGCAGACGAAGTTGCGCGGGTCAACTAGTAATATAATAAAGCTGAAGAGCGTTTGTTTGCTTGAACGCGCTAATCTCAGGACCTGCTGGTCCGATTTGAAAAATTCTTTCAGTGTTAGATAGCTCATTTATCGAGGAAGGCTATAGGCTAAAGGGGTGTCCCCCATACAAGAAACGTCCGCCCCTGCTTTTATATACCTTATGCCATGAAAAAAGTTGGACGGCTATAAGAAAATGTGGCAGCATACCCAACTAGCAAAATTTTAACTTACAAGTGTCCTAAGACCAATAATTTTTACTCTTTTAGCATACTTACAGACAACTGTAAGTGTCGATTTAGGCGCACTTTATAAGAGAATTCTCACTTACAGTCAACTAATAACGCTCTTATTGAAGATTACTTTACACTAACAATAATCTTGTTACTGCTGTTGTAAGACCAAAATAACTTATGATGGTCTTATAACAGCATGGTTTGAGGGAAAATAGACTTAGAGCACTCTTAGGACTGCACTTGCAAGTGTAATTCCCCTTATATTGCTCTCTGGAAGCTCAATAACGGAATATCTATCACAACAACCGAAAGTGTGTGCGCGAGTGCTGTTGAAATAAAAAAAAAACAAGTTTAACTGTCAACTTGTGTAAGTATTATTTGTATTAGTAGTATTTTTATTTCTTGTAACCATTTAGTTCATTTGCTTGATAATTATGTCTCTATGAACTTAAATGACTTGCGGTGTACATTTCTTCGAATGTTTTGTGGAATAAAGTAGAATTTTTTCACAGGCCCACTTAATTATGTATTTAGAATATTAGTAAAAACATATTAACTTATTATATAAAAATAAAAACTGACGCCATTAGAGATTTATAAGACCAATTACTCTTCTCTAAGATAACTTTAATACTAAAATGTCTTATTTCACACTACTTAAGTTAATTTTAAGCCTTTTGAACTTATTGAGCTCTTACATAAAAGAACTACTTGCAGCCATTTAATAAATTTAGGGTTCCTTTTAAAACCATGGCTTACAAATTACCATTTTGTGGTAGGTGTAATATTAGATGAGACAAATATGCATCAGTATATTATATGTAGGTACCTAACTGTTGGGTAAGTTGTGACTTTTAAGTGAGTTTGTTTTAAAATATTTTTATTAACTCTTTTTGTAGTGAATATTGACCCGGCTGTGTCACGATCGATAGTATAATGGTTGCCATAATGGATGTGGACTGCTTTTTGAGTAAAAAAAAAATGAGATTGCTCAAGAAGAGGAAGTGGCCCTGGACCGTAACTCACTTTATTCTTACACAAAAATGTTTCGCTTGTGGATACACATCATGGTATAACGAAAATGGCCCTCAAAAGCCATTTCATTTCATATTAGTTCAAAGCGATGTAAATAAACTATTGCATGCCGAATTCTTCTGGTCCCGAAACTGCCACGAATTCGCAACTTACGACCACTATCCGCCTGATGAATGCGAATTATGTATGTAATTAAAACCAGAATATTGTACCTACCTACATTTTCAAGTTCAGGAGTACCTACGTACGTATACATTATCATATTTATTATTAAATTAAAAGCTTTTTTTACACGCAAAGTTCTACAGCCACCTAGAGTATCTTTGTTTAACTATACGTTAAAATATAAGTGATAAATAGGTGGGCAGAGCGCAAAAATACTGCAATGAATAGTAGTGGCATAATATATTATATCAACATAATATTAATAATTATATTATAAATTGTTCAAAATCTTTATATATCTAAAACCAGTTCAAAATCTTCAGAGCTGCTATCTTCTTGTTTTTCTACGGAACCATCGACCGATTTACTAGCTCCATCGTTTTTTATCGTAGTTGTAAGTAGTTTTATTTGTGATTTTGTGTATTTTTGTTTTATTTTATTTCTATATGCTCCGCTTCTTTTAAATTTTTTCCATTTTTCAAACTCCATAGTTAACTGTTAGTGTTACAAACACTTAGCGTTGTTTACATGAATATAATGGCCGACATTCTTAATAAAGTGTTCACAAGTCTTCCATAAGACCAAATAGTCTGATAGAGCTCTACTATTATTCGCTTTCTCTTTAATTTGAGTCAGAGAAGACAATTTACACTTAGAACGAGTTGGTTTCATAGTAGTTTTATGCAAAAGTTTATTAAGATCATAAGTGTTATAAACCACTCAATGCAGACTCTACTAAGAAAGAATGTACTTTTAAGATGCTTTTTTAAGTGTAAATAATATTCAAGATCAATTGCTCTGTAAAAATGCGCTTGTAAGACAACTGTACTGATAGATGTGTTACGACGATTATTTATATACATCTATAAGAGCACGTACTAAGTGTTAGTACTCTTTAAGTACAAAACGTCTTGAATCATGCTTTTATAAGATGTTCTGTCATAGTCAAGACACATGTAAGTCAGTTGTAACACCTTAGTTCTTAAATCAGCACATCTACAAGAGAAAATTGCTAGTTGGGATACATCTATACTCTATCTATCCTACTAATATATAAAGCTGAAGAGTTTGTTTGTTTGCTTGAACGCGCTAATCTCAGGAACTACTGGTCCGATTTGAAAAATTCTTTCAGTGTTAGATATTTCATTTATCGAGGAAGGCTATAGGCTATATATCATCACGCTACGACCAAAAGAAGCGGAGCAGTAATGACAATTGTGACGCAGATGAAGTTGCGCGGGTCAGCTAGTGTTTCAATATAATTAAAATTACTTATTAAGATAAATCTTTACACCCAACCCCGATAGCTTCACCCCCACCCATCAGTAATTTTATTATGTTGTTTAAAACACCATTCCCTACAACTATGTCAAAATTCGCTTATACACGAATTGATAGCACGAATTATTTCCTCTATTTGGCAGTTTTTGGCTTTCATTTGGTGAGCTATAAAAACTGCGTTCGACACTTGCAACATTCACTGGTTTTTTTATTTTTATTTGTGATGGGTTTGCTCTTGACTCTAGTCTATGTCAGAGATGACAGAGACAAAGTCGACGATGGAGCGAGCTTACCCAGAAGGAGCCTGTTCACTCTGACTTTAAAGAGATTAGGGTTGTAAGCTGGTATTGTTAGATTTGTTAGCAAAATAAGCAGCGATAGCCAGGGATATTATTTTTGAAGATTGTAGACGGTTTCGATATGTGTTGCCTGAACGTCTTCGAAATTGTGTTGCAGACCTAAAATTTCGTCGCACAACAAATCACCGTCAATGTCTGAATTTTTCTTTATATCGAAAGAAATAGGTAGGTACTCAAATTACGCGCAGCGCCCTCCAGTTGCCGGCGCCCCGGGCGGCCGCCCTTGTCGCCCGGCCCTAAAGCCGCTACTGATTATTTTATTTAACTAGAATAAGAATTTAAGAAGTTCGTTTAATTCAGTCTTTTCCATCCACAACCAGATTCTTTAAGAGCTATAAAAACCCCGTTTGGATTGCTTCAAATCTGACATCACTGGCAGAACCCTTATAGAATCACTGTCTGACTGTTTGTCCGTCTGTCACAGCCGGTTTACTCCGAATCTACTGGACCGATAAGTGGCGGTACGGCCGAGTAGGTTTTTCTTCCTATCGGACCATGACACTGAGCGAACGGAGAGCGCACCTGTGCACACTCTTATGCTCTACAATACGCTAGTCAGCGGGCTGTATCTCAAGAACCGTTATAGGTAGACAGTTGAAATTTTCACAGAGTGTGTATTTCTATTGCCGCTATAACAACAAATAATAAAAACTGGCCATGTGCGAGTCGGACTCGCGTGCAAAGAGTTCCGAACGAATTTTTTTTTTAACATGTTATTTTAGCACTACAGACTTATAATAGGTTTTCCAGTAATCTTTAGGTAAAGATCTATTATCTCCATTTTTTTCAAAATTTTAGACTCTAGTTTCGGAGATAAGGGGGGGGGGGGAATGGTAATTTTTCGTCTAATTTCTTGAATAACTTCAAAACCATTTATTTTTAATTTATGAAAAAAATATAATTAAAACTCTCACTGTAAGCCCTTTCATTTGATATGTCACACAATATTGTTAAAAAAACCTTTATTTTTTAATTTTCTAGTTTGACCCCCAAATTCCAACAGAATCGGTCCAGTGGATCCGGAGAAAACGGGCTGTGACAGACGGATAGACAGACAGACAGACACCCGAGTGATCCTATAAGGGTTCCGTTTTTTTTTCGAAACCCTAAAAACAACGTAAAATTAAAAGTTAAAGGGGGTTTTCATATAAAAAATGTTTTTTTTTATTCGATTTATGCTACGGAACCCTTTGTGTGAGAGTCCGACTCGCTCTTGACCGGTTTTTTTCGATAGTTTTCGCTCCTAAAACTGGGCATTACACAAGAATTTCCTTTGGCTAAAACTACTTGGCCCTTTACAACATTTATTTTTATTATAAAACTGTCTTCCCGTACAAAACTGTAGCAAGCAATCAGCATTTTACAAAAAACCAACTAGCCACTGGATTTTGAGCCTAATCTCTTACGGTGTACGACTTATGATGACTGTAAATCCGTGTAAAAACTAAATCAGGTTAAGTTCCCACCGTTCCCAAGCCCTTTTCTTGGGAAAATAACCTGTGATTGGCCAATTTTGATGATGCGCGCGCATCCGTAATAGTCATGTTATGTTTGTTCTCTGTTACACAAAGTTCATTGCTTCTTTTCTTCACTGACAATAGTTTCTCGCTCAGTTTTATACCGCAATGAATATGAAATAGAATAAAGTTTTGTAGAAATCCCGTTCGGCATCATATCGCGTCTTCCAATGCAAGAGACAGCTATTTAGTTGGGTTTCGCAATTCGTTGCATTTAGAACGAACATTTAAAATGTAACAAAAAACGGACGTTTAATTTTCAAAATGCTTTTGGAACGCGCGTGCCTTAGACAAAGTGCTTTTAATATTAAAATAAAATAAAAAGTGATTTATTTTAACCAAATAAATGCTAAACAAATAAATAAGTGCCTAATTTTTTTTTCGAAACATTTAAAAAACAGTCGTCCATTTTGAAAAATTTTGAAGTAACGTTACATCATTTGTTTTAATTCAAAATGGCGAATGTAGGCAAAGTTTTGGCGACTATTAAGGCAGTTATAACAAGATTAGTTTTTGCCTGTCATGGCTTGATTGCAATATGGCAGGTTACTGTCTTCAAAGGCGTAGATTATTGGTATTTAGCATCGCCAATAATGTTGCTGATTTTTGAAGGAGTATTTACGTTAACTATCAAGGAAAACCAGGAATGGAAGTGGTAAGTTACAAACTAGTAAGCGTTAAGGCTTGTATACATGACAATGACCTTGTGCATATAAACGGAGCTAACTACTCCTCTACGCACCACTCCGCTACCCGCATTTTTAATTTATTATAAAAAAAAATAAAACATAATATTTTAAAAAAGTAACAAAACCAAATTATATTCGTTTGTATTGCAAAACAGTAGATATTTTTTTAGACTTTTGTTAAAAAATGAAGGAGTAAAATGTTTTCATCTCAACGATTTGGAGGTGATTTGGTGATTTTTTTTCTTATTATGTGATACCGATACATAAATTCTGGCTAAATAAATAACGTATCATATTATGTAGATTACTACCTATTTTTTTCATATGTAATTTCTCAGTAAATGCCGACGAAAAGTTGCTTCATCTGCACGCTGTTATTAAGCATTTCTCGAGACCTTAAAACAGCACATTACATCTACGTCATTATCCTTTATCCCAATTATATTTTGGTAGTGTCCGACCAAAATAGGATTTTCAGCCGAAACCGATACCGCAGCTTAGTTTCTGATCTCAGTTTCTGCCGAAACCGATACCGCAGCTTAGTTTCTGATCTCAGTTTCTGCCGAAACCGATACCGCAGCTTAGTTTCTGATCTCAGTTTCTGCCGAAACCGATACCGCAGCTTAGTTTCTGATCTCAGTTTCTGCCGAAACCGATACCGCAGCTTAGTTTCTGATCTCAGATTCTGCCGAAACCGATACCGCAGCTTAGTTTCTGATCTCAGTTTCTGCCGAAACCGATACCGCAGCTTAGTTTCTGATCTCAGATTCTGCCGAAACCGATACCGCAGCTTAGTTTCTGATCTCAGTTTCTGCCGAAACCGATACCGCAGCTTAGTTTCTGATCTCAGTTTCTGCCGAAACCGATACCGCAGCTTAGTTTCTGATCTCAGTTTCTGCCGAAACCGATACCGCAGCTTAGTTTCTAATCTCAGTTTCCGCCGAAATTGAAACCACTTATAGAGACATTAGCTTTAGCCCGCGATTTCGTACGCGAATATCCCGTTTTTTCCCGTTCCCGTAGGAATTTCGAGAAATCCTCTGAGAGCTCCCCTTCACTCCCCAAGGAACCTACATGCCAAATTCCAGCTTTCTACGACCAGTAGTTTCGACTGTGCATTGTCCGTCAGTCACTCAATCAGTCAGTAACGGAAGAATTTTGTATACAACAAATTGAAAAATTACCCAAACCCTCTTAATCCTGACTTGATATCATGACCAACTTTGACCTCAACTGAACAATGTAGCCAAAAACAATTTGGTTCCATTAATTTGAAGTCTGTAAAATTCGCGTATACTACACGCGCGCATGCACCCAGGCCCGAGTCACCGTCCCAGCGGCGGCCTTTCGGAACAAAAAAAACTGGCCAAGTGCGAGTCGGACTCGCGTGCAAAGGGTTCTGAACGAATTTTTTTTTTAACATTTTATTTTAACACTACAGAAGTTTAATAGGTTTTCCTGTAATCTTTAGGTAGAGATCTCCATTTTTTTTCAAAATTTTAGGCTCAGTAGTTTCGGAGATAAAGGAAATTAGATGAAAAATGACCTTTCCCCCCGGATTGGGGTTAAAAATTATGAAAAAAATATAATTAAAATCCTCACAGTAAGCCCTTTCATTTGATATGTCACACGATATTGTACAAAAATCTTATTTTTTAAATTTTCTAGTTTGACCCCCAAAAGTGACCCCCATACTAAAAATTTAATGATTTACGTAACGCGTTCGTGTTTGGGTCATAAAAGTCCATATGTGTACCAAATTTCAACAGAATCGGTCCAGTGGATCCGGAGAAAACTGGCTGTGACATACGAACAGACATACAGACAGACAGACAGACACCCGAGGGATCCTATAAGGGTTCCGTTTTTTTTTTCGGAACCCTAACAATGTTTCGAATTTTGAAAAGTCGTCGAAAGAATGTTGTCCAGGTTCATGATACGAAGTCAGCAATAAGAGGTTTCGGGTATTTTTCAATTTCCCTGTATATTGATAAATTGATAATGATAATTGATAATAATGTAAATTATTAACTACTAGTAGACGTCACGTGGTTTCACCCGCGTAGTTCCCGTTCCCGTGGGAATACGGGGATAATATATAGCCTATGTTACTCCCTGATAACGTAGCTATCCAATGCTAAAAGAATTTTTCAAATCGGTCCAGTAGTTTCGGAGCCTATTCAATTCAAACAAACAAACAAACAAATCTTTCCTCTTTATAAAATTAGTGTAGATACTTGATACTTATAAATAAACATCACGCTAAGACCAATAGGAGCGGAGCATCTATTAAAAATGTTGCAAAAACACGGGGATATTTTTTTCTCACTCTAATATGTGACGCAGACGAAGTTGCGCGGGTCAGATAGTTTTTAGGGTTCCGTAGCCGATGGGTAACCAACGGAACCCTATAACTAAACCTCCGCTGTCCGTACGTTTGTCTGTCAGCGGGCTGTATCTCAAGAACTGTAATACGTAGACAGCTGAAATTTTCACAGTGTGTTGTTGTTTTATTTCTATTAACAACAAATAATAAAAAAATAATTAAACGAAAAATTAAAGGGGTGTCCCCCATACAAGAAACGTCCGCCCCTGCTTTTATTTATACCTTATGCCATGAAAAAATTTGGACGGCTATAAGAGAATATGACAGCATACATCTGTACTCTATACTAATATATAAAGCTGAAGAGTTTGTTTGCTTGAACGCGCTAATCTCAGGAACTACTGGTCCGATTTGAAAAAATATTTAATTGTTAGATAGCCCATTTATCGAGGAAGGCTATAGGCTATATATCATCACGCTAACACCAATAGAATCGGAGCAGTAATGAAAATTGTGACGCAGACGAAGATGCGTGGTTCAGCTAGTAAACAATAAACCTACATGTCACTGGCAAATTGAAAACGTCGTAGAATTGTAAAAATTGTAAAATATCGCGTGAAATTGTAAAATATTTTTTCTTAATAAACCACGGACATGTTGGAAACTATTGAATTTGGGTGGAATTTATTATATGCAAAACGATTTTTTCATAATATATTGAGAAATCATAATATAATTAAGATTTATAATAATAATAGCCTTTTGTCGGGCGGAAATAAGGTGCGCGCCTTCAACGATTGGGTCATGCCAGTATTACTGTACTCTTTCGGCATACTCAAATGGACTCAAACCGAACTCGACGCCCTGGATGGAGAGTCCGCCTACTGCTGACCGCAAATCGGATGCATCCCCCACGATCGTCGGTGATGAGACTGTACATCCCGCGGAAGTGTGGAGGTCGAGGCTTTTTAAACGCCAAGACTCTCCACAACCGCGAGATGTGCAGTCTCAGAGAATATTTTCTCAAAGCTGATGTGGGTATGCACCGAGATGTGGTCACAGTGGACAAGGGACTCACCCCGTTGTCCATGGCTAAAGAGAACTGGCGCAAACCTGTGATACTTACCACAGATGACCGCAAGGAGGTATGGAAAGGCAAGGAGCTTCACGGGCGCTTCTATCGGGCTCTTCATGGGTCCGATGTAGATTTTTCAGCGTCCGTGGCCTGGCTACGTTTCAGTGATCTCTTCGGGGAAACTGGAGGTTTTGTCTGTGCCATTATGGACGAAGTTATCTTGAAGAATAACTACCGGAGGAATATTATGAAGGACGGGACAGTGGACGTGTGTCGGGCATGCCACCGTCCGGGTGAGTCCATCAGACATAATATTATCTCTGGTTGTTCTCGTCTGGCTAACGGCGAGTACTTGCACAGGCACAACCAAGTGGCCAGGATTATCCATCAGCAACTTGCTTTGAAATACAAACTTGTGGATTCTGAGGTACCGTATTACAAGTATGTGCCCGACCCAGTTCTCGAAAATGACCATGTTACGTTGTACTGGGATCGGAAAGCGGCGGAGACCACATCCTGAGGCCAAAAGCTTTCCTCCATCACCTGAGGCAGGTAGCATGTCGGTATGCGCACCACAAACGGGGAACACACAATCTTACGGAGTCTACAATTTTCCGGTGACGTACACATACCTACTACGGTTTTTTCGGTTTTAGGGTTCCGAAAAGAAACGGAACCCTTATAGGATCACTCGGGTGTATGTCTGTCTGTCTGTCCGTATGTCACAGCCAGTTTTCTCCGGATCCACAGGACCGATTCTGTTGAAATTTGGTACCATTAAATTTTTAGTATGGGGATCACTTTTGGGGGTCAAACTAGAAAATTAAAAAAAAAGTTTTTTGAAAAATGACCATTCCCCCCCCTTATCTCCGAAACTAGTGAGCCGAAAATTATGAAAAAAAAAATCGAGATAATACATCTTTACCTATAGATTACAGGAAAACCTATTAGAAGTCTGTAGTGTTAAAAGACCATGTTAAAAAAATAATTCGTTCGGAACCCTTTGCACGCGAGTTCGACTCGCACTAGGCCGGTTTTTTTAAAAGGCATCACGCCAGCTCAATTGGGCTGTTATATCTGCACCAAAGGAGCCACTCAAATTAGGACGTTAAAGCCGATAGTCGTAAAAACCGATGATGAGATAATGGGACTTTTAGGGCTGAGTCGTAAAAACCGATTGAAAACACGAAACCCTTATTGGATCACTTTGTTGTCCGTCTGTCTGTTAAGACCGTTTATCTCGAGAACGCGTGGAGGTATCGAGTTGAAATTTAAACCATATACTCAGATCTACAGACCTTCGAACCTGTGAATAATCTAAATCCTGAGTTAACGTTAAAAAAAGATACGGCCGTTTATGTTGCAAATTAAACGTATTTTTCGACACTCCTAAGGGTAATTTAATTAATTTAAAGGGTATTTTCCGTTGACCTAGAACTATGAAATTTGGCAAGTAATACCGTCTTGTACTACAAATATAGAGAAAAGTCTGAAAACTATACATTTGTAATTAAATCATAAAAAGTTAAGTCTTTATTGAAAATAATTTACCTACCTTGTACGGAACCCTCGGTGGGCGAGTCCGACTCGCACCGTCCGGTTTTTTTTTGTACTAAATTCGTTATTTAAATCGGTTCAGTAGTTTTGGCGTGAAAGCGCGACAGACAGACAGACAGAGTTACTTTCGCATTTATAATATTAGTAAGGATAATATTCCTAGCTTCTGCCAGAGGCTTCGCTCGCGCTCTAGCTTCTGCCAGAGGCTTCGCCCGCGTGGTCGCTAAGGAAGATACTCCCGGGATAAAAAGTAGCATATGTTCTTTCTCAGGCTCTAGACTATTTATTTAAGCACAATTGTGGTACATGGGCGGACTTAATGCAACAAGGCATTTCTATCTGTTTACTAAATTCATCATTTAAATCAGTTCAGTAGTTTTGGCGTGAAAGCACGACAGACAAACAGAGTTACTTTCGCGTTTAAAATACTACCTTCTGCCAGCGGCTTCGCCCGTTTGGTCCCTAGGGAACATACTCCCAGAATACAAAATTTCATTTAAATCTGTTCAGTAGTTTTAGTGTGAAAGCGCGACAGACAGACAGACAGATAGAGTTACTTTCGCATTTATAATATTAGAACGAAGTAAGGATATATGGATAGGCTTCCTCGATAAGTAGTCTATCCAACACTAAAAGAGTTATTCAATTCGAATCTGTTGTTTCTGAGATTAGCGCGTTCAACTGTACAAACAAATTCTACAGAATTTAGATATAGATGGCGTCTATCCAGAGTGTCAGTTATTCTACTAATTTTCAGGCAACGTTCGCGTTCGTATCTTAGTCGCATCTATATCTATACTAATAAAATATTATATACTAATATATAAAGCTGAAGAGTTTCTTTGTTTGTTTGCTTGAACGCGCTAATCTCAGGAACTACTGGTCCGATTTGAAAAATTCTTTCAGTATTAGATAGCCCATTTATCGAGGAAGGCTATAGGCTATATATCATCACGCTAAGACCAATAGGAGCGGAGCAGTAATGAACATTGTGACGCAGACGAAGTTGCGCGGGTCAGCTAGTCTGTCATAAATGTATGAAAATTAAGGCTTTTTGACGTGATAACGTCTTATTAATCGATGAACACCGGCTGCGCGCACGAAAAAGTGTCACGTTCCGCAAGCGAGAGCGCGATACAGGCGATAGAGAGGCACGATCGGCCTAAGCGTTCAGCTTGTTTGTTAAGAATTCAATTGTTTTCTTATGACGTTATCACGTAAATTTATCTTACGTAAACCGTCTATACAGACAACAATTCTTTTGACAGTTTGTGATTGACATATGAATGCGAATGCCCTCTGAACTGATATTATTTTTTATCTACACGAAAAATCGGCCAAGTGCATGACCTAAATAACTTCGCTAGGTAGTCTATCAAAGGAATCTGGGTCTTTTTGGTGGGGGGGGGGGGGAGGCTTGAGGCCCTGTAGCGACATCAATGCCACCACGAGAAAAACCAACGGAGCAAATCTACACCACAGCAAAAAGATGCGCGACGCCATCTACCCAACTAGCAACGAACTACTACGTCGAAATCCTGAATCGCGCAAGCAGAGTTTACCGTGCGATTTGAACATACACAACAGTCCGAATATTAACTATCGGGCAGTTGCCCGCCAGACACAACAAGCGTCTGGTCGGAGGATCCTACCTTTTTTAATGGAGGTGTGCGGGACTCACTGTACCGTCTACCCTCTAAAGCCCTATCCCCCCCTCTCCCTGGATCCGCCACTGAATAAAAGCCAAGATTTATGAAAAATCTAAAAGGGTGTTGATAAAAAATTAAATAAAACATGAAATGCTGTTCATTGGTAAGCGCATTAATAGAGGACGGTTACATGGATTTAGCTATTTCACTTTTTAACCGACTTTAAAAAAAGGAGGAGGTTATCAATTCGACTGTATAATTTTTTATGTTTGTTACCTCATATTAACCGACTGGATGAACCGATTTTCATTATTCTTTTTTTATTTGAAAGCTGGTGCTTCCCGTGTGGTCCCATTGTCACCACGTCAGGATCTGATGATAGAGACCCTGAGAAATCGAGGGCAACTCTCGAAAATTGTAGGCACGTATTTGGTATAAACTTGATATTCGTGTGTATATCGGGTGATACTACAAAAGAATGAAAGTTTGGATCAGACCTGATGATGGAGACGGCAGAGAGTCAAGGGAACTCCACATCGGTATGTAGGAACTACCAAGTGTTTGGGCTTATTTCATTCGTATTGACGAGACCTTTACACCGAAAGCACTTAGTAAGTTTTATTTTCATAACATAACATCACGCCGGTACGCTGTGAATGGGTACGCAGGTACCACTAAAAAGTGAAAAATAAAAAACTTTTTTACAAAAAATGTAACCGACTTCCAAAACAAAACACTACAAAGTATAAAATAACTTTAATTTCGGAAGTCGGTGTCGAAAAGCGAAAAAACTAAAAACATCGACTTCCGAAATAGGGAATATGCATGCGATTTTTTAATTTGCAAAATGAAATACTTATTAGCTCTGATAAACAATTATGAAATTATTTTTCAAATACCTTGATCAGCGATGAAGTTACAAAGCTTCAAAGTTTACAATTAGAAAGAGAAGTCCGATATGAACTGTGACGTCAAAGTTCTTGGCGCCTATACAGCTGCCATAGAAAACAGCGTTTTCGCGAGAGGGACAGATATATTTGTTTAAAATAAATATATCTCGTTTGTTTTTCGAGCATTTTTGATTCTATTTTCACTGTTAGTATTATATTTGTGTATATTTTTAGATAAAATGTATAGATAATAACTATTTTTTTCGTGCATATTCCCTATTAAAGTTATTTTATACTTTGTAGTGTTTTGTTTTGGAAGTCGGTTACATTTTTTGTAAAAAAGTTTTTTATCTTTTTAGTTATAGTTTAAGTAAGGTTTCAATGAAACAGAAAATTGGTAAACTTCCCGGAAAAATGGAAAATTCTGAAAAAGTGCACGAGGGTTTTTGTTTGATTTTGTATTTGGATAAAATCAGTTTATCGGGTCAGCTAGTTTTAATACCAAGAATAATACTAGATTATGCAACGAGGGGATAAAGCAGTGTTTTATGTCATGGGCGTTATATATTTAATTCCGAACGCAGTGAAGGAATGCGGGGGTTAAGAGTTTAGCTCACAAGGTTGAGTTTGCATGACATAATTATAATGACGTTTTCGTGCAGGTGGTGTACAAAGGCGGCCCACTTAATGTATCCGATATAAACTACCGCTAGGCATGATTATTTTTAAAAATAATTCATTAAAGAAAGAAAGAAAGAAGAAAGAAACTAATTTATTTGGCACACACGAATACACACAATGTAGGTAGTGTAGCGAAATAAAAGATGGGGGTCTTCGCTAAACATACGTATATAATTTTTTTTATAATAAAACCTAATAGTGAATATAAAAAAAGATATAAAAAACAGACAAATTAAAAAGAACTTTAAAAATGCTATGGGTGAGTCGGTGAATTTTTAGTTGGTTATAAATGATTAAACGCAAAAAAGACTTAGGCACGTTTTCCAAATTTGTTAATGAAGCCTTACCAGAACAAACGTGCTTCTAAACCAGATAGTGATTGCAATCAATAAAACACGGTCTAGGAGCGTCTCCAACAGCTAAATTGCATGAAAGATGCGGCTCTAAGTGGATTTCGCAACTCCTAGACAATATTCAAACAGAAAAATAAGGAAACTAACTACCAGCTCAGAAGGAGCAGCACGTTATGCTAACAACATAAAACAATTTAAATTGTCTATGATTAAATATTTAGGTCCATGAACAGCACAAATCCTGGGAGTCGGCGGCTACGACGATCACACGATCACACCTTGCGTTCGCACTTAAGTACTCCAAGAGATCTCGAAAGAATAAATAATTATGCTCACGGATACCATCTAGCCTTCGCAGATAATGGTAGGTGGCCCGTGGACCGATACCTTCGTCAGCTCCGATCGGTATCGGTATTTTAAAACATTAAGCTAGTTGCCTTTGGATTATATCATTATACTTCACATTTAACACATGCTACTTTCTTCCAATTTATTTATATTAATTCATGGTTACAATCGTTGTGAAAAATTCACCAGACACTGACCATATTTACTTGAAATTTGTCAAGTGTCATTTTGAAGGAATCACAATTTAAAATATATCAGAAAAAGAAAATTGTGTCTAAAAGAAAGAGGATGATGTTAAATTTGGAAAAAAAGGTTTCATTGCCAAACCTGCAGAACACAATGCTGCAGTAGGTACAATAAAAAACTTAATTTAAAAACAAAACAATAACATCGTGTGCCCCGCGGCTGCGCCAAATAGATCCAGTTCAGCAAAATGTCAGACAACTAGGAGCTGCCTGACGCTGGTTTTCAACTGAACCTGACGTCGAAGTGTACGGATGTAAACCAGTTTTGTAAGGTATCAAATATACGGGTAAATATAATTGTATTTAGTAAACGATACATAATAATTTAGTGTCTAGTAATAGATAATGTGTAAAATATATAGAAAAATAAATAAAAAAAAAACAGGAAAGAAAACAATTGACACAACAAGCACAAAAAATGTTATCTAATTATATAAAAGAAAATGTAAATCCACGCAAAAAAAAAACGGCAAAAGGGTAAATAATCATTATGGCACACACACACCGAATCCTTTTAACAGAGAAATTGGCCCATTAAGATAATAGATACAATAAATATAAATAATGCATTAAAATTATGAAATACCCTGTTAATGGAATGGTCAATTTTCGCCTATTTTCTTGAATAACTTCAAAACCATTTATTTTAAAATTATGAAAAAAATATAATTAAAACTCTCACAGTGAGCCCTTTTTTTTTTAAACGTTGCCCCACACTAGGAATTTCTCCTGTATCGTGGGTGCGTTTACAAACATATACACTCACATACACAAACAGCCAGACCCGGAACAACTATCTGTAGGCCATACAAATATTTGTTCTGTGTGGGAATCGAACCCGCGACACGCAGCGCAGCAGTCAATCGCTCAACCACTGCGCCAACCGTGTCGTCATGTCGCCTTTCATTTGATATGTCACACAATATTGTTCAAAAAACTTTGTTTTTTGATTTTCTAGTTTGACCCCCAAAAGCGACCCCCATACTAAAATGAAAACCCCCATATAAAATATGGTTTTGAAGTTATTCAATAAATTAGACGAAAAATGACCATTCCTTTTATCCCTCCTCCTTATCTCTGAAACTACTTAGCCTAAAATTTTGAAAAAAATGGAGATAATAGATCTTTACCCAAAGATTCCCTAGACTAGAGTCAAGAGCAAACCCATCACAAATAAAAAAACAAAAGATTACAGGAAAACCTATTAGAAGTCTGTGGTGTTAAAATAACATGTTAAAAAAAAATTCGTTCGGAACCCTTTGCACGCGAGTCCGACTCGCACTTGACCAGTTTTTTATTTAACAAACTTATCAAACAGTAGAATAATTTTTTGACGAATATTGTTTATTCGGCATATTTTTCCATGGTATATGGTACAATGGTATACTTTGAAGATGGCAGAATTTCATTTGGAATAATTTTACTAGGCACAATGGCATTTTTATAAAACAGCATTTTTAACCCTACTTTAAAATTAAAAGACGCCTTAAAAAGTCAATATTTTGTGCTATAAAACTTAGTGACAGAAACGAATCGCTGTAAAACCGACTCCACGTAGTCTTGTCTGCCCTACCCCTAGAGTGTAATTTAAGCCCGCGAAGGCGCGGAGGGGTGAGGCGGCCCGCGAGCTGAGGAGCATGTGTTATAACGCCCGCCGCGGCAGCTGAAGCTACGGTGGTGAGCGTTAAAACCTCCTGCGACGATAAGTTCGCGTGGGATCGCCGAAGCAGTGACAGAAATAATGCCTGCTGCATGTTGCATGCTTGCTTGCAGCACATGCTTGCTTGCATGCTGTATGCCTGCTGCATGCTTGCTGCATGCATGGTGTATGCTTGTTTGTATAGTTTTGTCTTTTATCCCTATCGCCATTTCCCGCCACCAGCGCTTCGTGGGGCTCCGTCGACTGGGCCCGAATGAAAAGTTTTGGCTTTACTAGAATTTATTCGCATTGTTTTTGTGAACGCGGTGTAGGAGGGTATGCACATTGAGAAAGGGGGGAATTGAAACGTTTAGAAACTGTCACTCGATAAAATATTTTTCTTGGTTATAAGTTTTATATGAACGAAACAATATGAGGATAAAGAATATTTCATTTGTTATTCTATGATATGAATATCGAAACTTTGAATTTTATTTGTAACAAAAATGGATGATTTCAATTTATTCAAAGTGAGTATTCTGCGTATTGAGTATTCTATGAAAAGATAATACGACTAAAATGTTATGAAACGAAATTCTATTAAATTATTTGCTATAAAACAACGTACAACCCAATTTATTATGTTTCATACAGTAATTCACCAAAAATAATTCCGTAAAACAGAGAGAGTTACTGATAATTTTTCTTCCGAAATTATATTTTATTTTCTATGAAAATATAATCCAAATTCAAACAATAAGTAACTAATAAATAAGGTTTCCATGAGAAGTTGCTTGAAAAAAAAAATTGTCTATTTAAATGTAGAACAATATTTTTAAACAATTGTATACAGCGTAATAACAGCCGCACGGGTCGGTCTTCAAGGGTAAGCAACGCTTGCCAAGGTTGGTCTGTGGATGGGTGACCATCTTAACATGCCGAGTTTCCTCCGTGCTTCGGAAAGCACGTTAAGACGTTGGTCCCGGCTGTCATTTGTAGATCTTTGGCAGTCGTTACGGATAGTCAGAAGCCAGTAAATCTGACTCCAGTCTTGCCATGAAGTACCGTGTTACCCAGTTAATGGGTTGTGGAGGTCTGGTAGGCAGCCGCTCCATGTAAAATACTGATATTCAGCTAAATCTGGCTTAACTGGAAGCCGACCCCAATGTAGTTGGGAAAAGGCTAAGCAGATGATGATGATACAGCGTTACAATCACTATAAATCTCGAGAAACGCGGTCTGTAGCTTTAGTCCGGGCCAAGCGCTCGATTTTGTAATAGCGCCCTTAACTGTGAACAAAACTTCAACAGACTGTTAATTCAACCTTCAAGCTGTCAAAATCTGTGACCATCGGTTATGTTTCGTAATTTAGAGGCATACATATAAACAGTTACAAAAGTACCGCCCGGACAGGGACTTGAACCCTGGACCCTTGGATTAAAAGTCCAATGCTCTACCGACTGAGCTATCCGGGCCGTAACAGCGTTGCCAAAATTATATTACACTAGCAGATCCGCGCAACTTCGTCTGCGTCAGATATTTAGGGTTCCGTACCCTAAAGAGTAAACAACAGAACCCTATTACTAAGCCTCTGCCGTCCGTCCGTCCGTCCGTCTGTCTGTCAGCGGGCTGTATCCCAAGAACCGTAATACGTAGACAGTTGAAATGTTCACAGATTGTGTATTTATTTTGTCCCTATAACAACAAAGGGTTTTATTCGTTCAACACAAACAAAAACATAGTGTTATTAATTTGTAAAGTTATATCTAACACGGACATAAAAACGAACATCGGACACACCCGCCGAGCGTATATTAATTTTAATGGTATTTGCACTATCTCAAAGACAAATTAATTATCTAGATTTTGAAATACGGTTATTTTTTTTTAAAGTCATAGAATAATAATAAAAAAAATAATAATAATAAAAAAAATTATAAAAAAAATAAATTATAAATAATAAATTTTGGGTCGCGCGGGTATGAAACGAGTGCACGTTTTGTTCCTTCAAGGTCGCTGGCGTATGTCGTTGCCTTAAGAGGAACTGCTGGCGGCGAGACTTTGTATATAAAAAGTCATAATCCGAGGTTTGGCTCTTGAGTGTTTTCTCCTCCAATATTGGACCGATATAGAACTGAATAAGAAGGATGTATACTGTGTCTCTATATTTTCCTATTTTTGATTAATACTTGCCAAATTTGTACACTAGAGCTCTGTTGACAGCGATTTATCGGGCAATTTTGAGCATTTTGTGAGCGTTCTAGTGCTTATACGGTTTATAAATCATCAAAAAGGAATACATAGGGACACCGTATATACCCTTCTTATTCAGTTTGTGTTTCATCTCGAAAATCGGTCCAATATTGGAGGAGAAAAAAACAGTCGAGACTCAAACCTCGAATTATGACTTTACGTACAAAGTCTCGCCGCCAGTATTTCCTCTTAAACCACAAGGCAGTATTCCACTGGGCAAATCATGTCATTTGATAGCCATACCAAGAAAGTACATAAAATATACATGGTCGACCATCTTTAGGAGTTAGCCACATTGGATTTAGAATGATGTCACTAAGGCCGACTTGCACCTGGCCGGATTTTGACCCGACTGACAAGGAAGGGTTATGTTTTTCGCGCGTATCATGTATGTATGTTTGTTTGTAAATTTCTTTAGTACCTCGTACCTTCCAAACGGCTGAATGGATTTCGACTATTATAATATCGTTAGATTCATTTAAAAAACCCAAGTGTCCTCAGACAGGTGATTTAAAAAAAAGCAATATGGCAGATTTTGGGCGCTGAATTGTAAGTCGTAAATTTTTTTTAACCGTACCCATCGAGTAGGGTATCAAAATGAAGGAAATTAAATGGAGATTACAAAAATATATTTATAAGTATGTGTTTAAATGCAATTAGGAAACAGTTTTTGTTCATAAAAGTGTCCCGATATCGGTCTTTTTAGTGCATTGCTTATAAATTGACAGTTTTTATTTTTCTAATTATGGTTACTTGTTTGCTAATATTGACGACGCCACGAACCCTCACCTAAAACAATGTATTAAATACAAGTCAGCCCTCAAGAGCGTCACACCTGATCGGTCTTACACAAAGAGCTGTGAACGTAACCTTTACGCGGCGCCCGCGGAAGGGTGGAATTTAACGACCGATCGATAGCATTCCTGGAAAACACATATATGTAGGTCTGAATTTAGTTTAGACGTTTCTTACTATATTAAGAGGAAATGCTGGCGGCGAGACTTTATATGTAAAAAGTCATAATTCGAGATTTGGCTCTCGACTGTTTTCTCCTCCAATATTGGACCGCTATAAGATATATTTCACAAACTGAATAAGAAGGATCTATACTGTGTCTCTATGTTTTCTTTTTGATGATTTATTAACCGTATAAGTGTACAAATTCGGCAACTATTAATCAAAAAAGGAAAACACAGAGACACAATATTCATCCTTCTTATTCAGTTTGTATGTATCTCTTATATCGGTCCAATATTGGAGGAGAAAACAGTCGAGAGACAAACCTCGAATTATGACTTTTTACATACAAAGTCTCATCGCCAGCATTTCCTCTTAAGCCGTTGGTCCCGGCTGTCATTTGTTGATCTTTGGCAGTCTTTACGGATTGTCAGAAGTCAGAAAATTCTGGCACGAGTCGCCAAGAAGTACTGTGTTGTCCAGTTACTGGGTTGTGGAAATCAGATAGGCGGTTGGTCCATATGAAATACTGGTATTCAGATGAAACCGGTTTGATTAGAAAATATTTTTTTTTGCGCTTTTACAATGTTGCTACTTGGCTAAAACCTACTCGCATCGGGGTCAAGACCTCCTCAAACGACAATTCTGGATCCGCCACTAATAAGGTACTGTATAGAAATTTTAGGAAATAAAGTTTAGAGGGAGAGAAAGTTCAGTATTCTATAGAAAGCGAAAAATTTGTCATCATCATCATATCAGCCGAAAGATGTGCACTGCTGAACATAGGTCTCCCCCAAGTGTCGCCACAACGACCGGTCCTGCGCGTCTCGCATCCATTGACTACCCGCGACCCTCACCAGGTCATCGGTCCACCTTGTGGGAGGCCGCGCCAACGCGGTCGCCACTCCAGCGGGTCTAAAGAGCGACGAGGCATGGGAAGCGGTCACCTCTTTCCGCGAAGCAGTAATGCTAGCGAAGGAGGAGGCCGAACGCGTAAGAGAGAGGGAAACCTCACGCCCCAGCCGCCGCAATAGAAGAAGACGCCCCAGGCGTCGTCGGGAGTCGCAGGGCGATTCCCGGCCACCGTAGGCGCGGCCCTGCGAGTGGCTCGCCGTCCGATCAGGACCAGGCCCGGGTCGATGGTGCGTTGTGTTCCACGCGCGCCTCAAAGAGATGTCAGCACAGTATACGGGGCCCGCTAGGGTCAGTGCCTGCCAGGGTTGCGGAATTTGTTCGAAAGAGTCAGTGCGGCCCTGGAACGCAAAGTGCACTAGGAGGAACAGTAGTTAGTCAGTAAGAGTCTGACACTCCCTTCTGCTCCGCCCAGAGCGGGAGGAGTCATTTGATGATTTCCCATACTTAAAAAAAAACCGGGTCTGAAAAGGTCACTTTAGCAGAATCATATTAGAATCATAATATTAACCACACATCAATGTGTCAAATTAGATTTTCATCTTTATCGCTAACGCATTAGGTTCAAGGTTGATTGGGAAAATTTGACAGTGACGGATAGCGTGATGTGCTTTCTGATTCTACTAAAGAGGCCTTTTAAGGCCACCAGAACTTTTCGGCCCCATCAAAAAGTTTGTTATAGGTTGTAAATCTTTCCCAGTTAGTGACAATCTTCGCCCACCTCCTGAAGCATTCGTGCGACGGCCAACGTGGCTAGCCCACTGCGACTTCAGCCTGGCTGTTTTTTTACAAACTTTAGTTTCTAACGTGATCTGTCTATTATGCTCTATAGGCCGTTGACAAATCTTGAGTCGTCGAGGTCGACCGTGGCGCAGGTGGTGTGACGATCTCATCATGTTTGCGGGGAAAACTTGGCCAGAGATCGACAAATCTTGAGTCGTCGAGGTCGACCGCGGCGCAGGTGGTGTGACGATCTCATCATGTTTGCGGGGAAAACTTGGCCAGAGATCGACAAATCTTGAGTCGTCGAGGTCGACCGCGGCGCAGGTGGTGTGACGATCTCATCATGTTTGCGGGGCGAACTTGGCCAGAGATCGACAAATCTTGAGTCGTCGAGGTCGACCGAAGCGCAGGTGGTATGACGATCTCATCATGTTTGCGGGGAAACTTGGCCAGAGATCGCTCAAAACACAGATTTGGAAGGAGAAAGGGGAGGTCTTTGCCCAGCAGTGGTTCATAAGTCTTCCCCTGGAACTGGCTGTGTTGAGACCCCTAAGTTGAAGACCGAACTCCACAAACTCTACATCTCGGTAAAGAGCATGGCTGTCAAATTTTTGTGAAACTAGTACACTAGTACCTGGCATCAAATTAGATTTTCAGTAGCTTTAAAATCAATGACTGCTGTTACATTAATGTCCCATAGATTTCGTATTGACTTACGATCTATGGGGCAATCGCGTTTTCACAGCTCATAAAAATATGTCAATTGATTGGTGGTGTCAACCAGAGGCGTAACTAGGGTGTGGCAAGTAGGGCACGAGCCTTGGGCGCCTATCGAAAGGGGGTGCAAAATCGCCAATTATAAAAGTTTTAAAATTAATAAAAAAAATAATTATTATTATTTATTTTAATAATTTGCCGTAAACCACCACCATTTTTTTTTAAGGAAGGTTTGTCATCAAATCACTCCTCCCGCTTTGGGTGAAGCAGGAGGGAGTGTCAGACTCTTACTGACTAAAACCCATTCGTGTTCCTCCTAGTGCCCTTTGCGTTCCAGGGCCACGGTGACTTTTTCGAACAAAGTCCGCAGCCCCAGCAGGCACTGGCTCTAGCGGGCCCCGCCTTTAATGCTGACAGCTCTTTGAGGCGCGCGTGGAACACAGCGCGCCGTCGACCCAGGCCTAGTTCTGATCAGATGGCGAGCCACCCAATGCTCGCCGTCCGCAGGCCCGCGCCTACGGTGGCCGAGAATCGCACTGCGACTCCCGACGCCCGGGGCGCCTTCTTCTGTTGCGGTGGCTGGGACGTGAGGTTTCCCTGTCTTTCACGCATTCGGCTTCCTCCTTCGCTAGCATTACTGCTTCGCAGAAGGAGGTAACCGCTTCCCATGTCTCCTCGTTCCAGACCATGGCTTGAACCAGGGCCGAACGCGAGAAAACCACCACCATACTGTTATATTCTATTTTATTATTTGGTTTATATTTATTTTATTTCCTGATTTTAAATCAGCGAGGGGAAATGAGTGATGCGCTGCGGTGCGTAAATTGAGGTCCAGGTTAGGATCTCTTCTAAAGACTACGACTATTTAGAAAATAAATATAAAGAATTAAGAGATTCCTATAGTTGCGATGTTAACTTACGGAGAACAGTTTTACGAAGACTGGGCCGACCCTGTTTTCGTTTAATTGTTCTTGGTTAGTTAGGCCAGTTCGAACGGGCCATACATTCCAGGCGGCGTTTGCCAGACTGGCCTTAGCCTAGGCAGGCCCCCACGGTCCTGAATTGCGGGGCTTATCGTAAGCCAGGTGGTAAGCCCGGTCTCGACATAGTCCTCTAGCAATAATAGGTTATTTAGTTTGTAGTTAGTTTTTAAGTTATTTCATTTTAATTTTGTGTTTTGTGCGTCGCTTTCGGTGAAATAAACGTCTTTTCTTTCTTTCTTTCTTCTAAGTAGGGTTAGGGAGCCTGCGCAGCCTAGGGCCCGGCTCTTACCAAAGATAGTTCATGCAAGGTGCAAATATTTTCAAGAAACAATTTTGACTAACCCAGGAAAGCTCTTGAGCTTTTGAAATTGTTTCTTCTATTTACATAAGTTAAATGGTAGAAAAGTTTCGTGCTCGCTTCACTCGCTCTTGAATTCTATGGTTTCTCGACCTTTGAAATATCCTATATGACTCAAAAAGTCATTTCATGAATGGCGTAAAGAAAATTTAAGATAATTTACGAAGGGGCGCAACAACGATGCATGCCCTAGGTGCCACTTTCTCTAGTTACGCCCCTGGTGTCAACTATACAATCTTTAAATGTGTGGCCCGCAGTGATACCTCAATTCAATCAAATATTTATTGCAAACACGTGTTTTACAAGATCTTAATTTTAGTGTTACAAGCTCACATGGTCCACATGAGCACAACAATCAATCAATTCTTTAGTTACTAACAAACAACGCACAGCTGAAACTACTGGTCGTAGAAAGCTGAAATTTGGCATGTAGGTTCTTTGGGGAGTGTCCGAAATTCGTATGGCAAAGGAAAAAAACGAGACATGCACGTAAGAAGTCGCGGGCCAAAACTAGTTTCATATAAAGCCACTATTATAGCCAAATAAACCGTAAAAAAGTTAAATAAAAATAAAATAAAATGGAATGATAGTCAAATGAATTGGAAATAAAAATATAACAATACGAAATATGTCAATATGTAGGTAGGTACTGAAACGACATTGTCTTATGTGGCCTTTAAAAAGGTGACGATCACTGATATACAGCCTTATACAAACATAGGCAACACAGTCACGGGGCCCACTAGGACCAGTGCCTGCCGGGGTTGCGGGATTTATTCGAAAGAGTCACCGCGGCCCTGGAACGCAAAGGGCATTAGGAGGAACATGGATGGGTTTTAGTCAGTAATAGTCTGACACTCCCTTCTGCTTCACCCAGAGCGGGAGGAGTCATTTGATGATTTCCCATCCTTAAAAAAAAAAAAAAAAATGCAACACAGTCACGGGGCCCACTAGGACCAGTGCCTGCCAGGGTTGCGGAATTTGTTCGAAAGAGTCACCGCGGCCCTGGAACGCAAAGAGCACTACGAGGAACACGGATGGGTTTTAGTCAGTAAGAGTCTGACACTCCCTTTTGCTATGCCCAGAGCCGGAGGAGTCATTTAATGATTTCCCATTCCTAAACAAACGTACTTTGGTCCTAAATGACATGGTCCAATGTAGCCCATGATCCGAAAAATATGACAAACAAATATACAGCCTTGAGCAAACGTAGTCAAAACAGTCAACTAAAAGAAAGTCCACGCATAAACATAGAAATAACTACAAAACAAAGTTATTTCGCCCCGTCGCCATCGTTAGGCAATTTGGGTGCGTCAGGAAGTGGTTGACGGGTGTTGAGTCACCGGATGTCTTGTCTGCGGCCAAATGCTAATGTTTCTAGCTAATCAATTGACTTGCGAACCAAACTGTGTTTGGGTCGAATTCTGTGGTGGAATGTTCTGGAAAGTTTGTGTCTTGGAATCTCAATTAAACAAAACGCGAACTGATTTTGTTTTTGCAGTATCGCAGATTCACAACGAGACAAGCGGGTCTAAAAAGGCCACTTTAGCAGAATCATACTAATCAATCATAATATTAACCACACAACAATCTGTCAAATTTCATTTTAATCTTTATCGCTAACGCACTAGGTTCAAGGTTGATTGGGAAAATTTGACAGTGACAGGTAGCGTGATGTGCTTTCTGATTCTGCTAAAGTGGCTTTTTTAGACCCCAAGATCTGTCTGGCCTCTATTCCTTCATCTTCATCTATTTTGGGGTGGGCTTCTAGTCAATGCAGACGAAAGTATTGTCATGGAGTGACTACCAGACCTCCACAACCCAGTAACTGGGTAACACGGTACTCCTTGGCAATAATAGTGTCAGATTTTCGAGCTTCTTACAAATACAATACAATACAAATACAAACACAAACACAAATACAAATAAAAAATACAAATACAAATACAAGTTCAAATACAAATACAAGTTCAAATACAAGTACAAGTACAAATACAAGTACAAGTACAAGTACAAATACAAATACAAATACAAATACAAATACAAATACAAATACAAATACAAATACAAATACAAATACAAATACCAATACCAATACCAATACCAATACCAATACCAATACCAATACAAATACAAATACCAATACAAATACCAATACAAATACCAATACAAATACCAATAATTTCATTTCATTTAATTCGTAACCACAAAAGACACTCGGGACCAACGGCTTAATGTGCTATTTGATTTACGAACAACCTCGGCAAATTGTGCTTAACCTACAGGATCATCCCGTGCGGCTGTTTTATTTACCTATGAGCTCCTCCAGTGTCTGTATCTATGTACAGTAGTACCTAACTGATATAGCTTACCGATGTACCTGCGCAGAAGATGAATTTTCAAAGCGCGCGAAATGCTATTGACCAATCGGCACGCTCCACGCAACGCGCTTCTTTTTCCTGTACCGCTATTGGTCGGCAGCTGCCGCCATGTTAGCGCGCGCCGCGTGGCATGCACGTGACTTGCAAGTGAGAGGGAACTAACAGCTGCAGTGTATTATGAACCTTAAAGTAGTGATATAAGGTTGATTGTAATTTTGCTTTCTTTCGTGAATCTTCGGGGCCATACTTTCTTTTCTGTGCGAACGAAGATTCACGACGCACCTCATCAGTTGGGTACTATTGTAACGTGAACTATTTCTATTGTCCCCAGGTTCTGCCCATCAGTGTTCATCTACTTGGGGTTGGTGGTGCCTGCGATCTGGCTGCTGGAGCTTCACAAAGTGGATTTAAGGCTACATAAGAAGCTCATGAACGCGACTTATGTAGAGGTATGCTATGTATGTATGTGTGTGTCTTGTTTGCTTTTACTTATGCATTTTAAATAGGGCTGTCCAACTTTCAGCTAGGAACGTGTTTTCTGTTTATGGTAGGCACCAAATAAGTTTGTAATAACGATCATTGACCTACCTACATTTATTGACATCCTTTATTACAAAAACTGGCCAAATGCGAGTCGGACGCGCGTGCATAGAGCACGCGTTCCGAACGATTTAATTTTTTAACATGCTATTTTTAAACTATAGATTTCTTATAGATTTTCCTGTAATCTTTAGGTAAAGATCTATTGTCTCCACTTTTTTCAAAATTTTAGGCTCAGTAGTTTCGGAGATAATGTGAGTGTAATGGTCATTTTTCGTCTAAGTTCTTGAATAACATCAAAAAAAAATATTTTAAAATTATGTAAAAAATATAATTAAAATCCTCACAGTAAGCCCTTTCATTTGATATGTCACACGATATTGTTCAATAAACCTTTTTTTTTAATTTTCTAGTTTGACCCCCAAAAGTGACCCCCATACTAAAAAATTAATGATTAACGTAACGCGTCCGTGTTTGAGTCACAGAAATCCATATGTATACCAAATTTCAACAGAATCGGTACAGTGGATCCGGAGAAAACTGGCTGTGATAGACGGACAGACAGACAGACACCCGAGTGATCATATAAGTTTTCCGTTTTTTGTTCGGAACCCTAAAAACGGAAATTAGGACATAAAGCAGTCCTGAATCGACATCTATCGTGATCCTTCACATTTTTCAGTAGTGAAATACGATTCCTAATTTATTTTTTGAGTATCTATGAAGATATATCAGGGATAGGTCTTCTTCGGCACGACACGGTGACTCTTTCGAACAAATTCCGCAACCCTGGATTTCTGCAACCCTGGGAGGCGGGTTGCTAGTTTTCTTATTTGAGATGAGTTTGCTCTTGACTCTAGTCTAGGTCAGAGATGACAGAGACAAAGTCTACGATGGAGCGAGCTTACCCAGAAGGAGCCTATGCACTCTAACTTTGAACAGATTAGGGTAGAGAGTTCTACTCCTTTAGACAATATTTCGTATATTTACTTCAGGGAATATGCATGAAAAAAACATTTATTATCTACAGTTTATCTAAAAATATACAAAAAATTAATACTAACAGTGAAAATAGAATCAAAATTGCTCAAAAAACAAACGAGATATAATTATTTTAAACAAAAATATCTGTCCCTCTCGCGAAAACGTTGTTTTCTAGGGCAGCTGTATAAGCGTCATGGACTTTGACGTCAACGTTCATATCGGACCTCTCTTTCTAATTGTAATCTTTGAAGCTTTATAACTTCATTGCTGATGAAGGTATTTAAAAAATAATTTCATCATTGTTTACTGGAGCTAATAAGTATTTCATTTTGTAAATAAAAAAATTGCATGCGTATTCCCTTTAGCCTATCTCCATAATTCTTATCTAATGTAATCTTCTAGTAAACCCTTGTGCGCATTGCAGTTTATTTTACACTTTACTATTTAAAAGCTTTGATAACGAGCCGATTTCAAGAGCTCTTGATTCAAGTATTTTGCTGCCGAGACATAAAGTGTTCATATATATTGTACTTAATGTAATAACCTCCTCGATACATTCCTTTTTTTTGGATGGGAAATCATAAAAATCAAAATCAAAAGTCATTTATTCAAATAAGGCTGAGTACCAGCACTTTTTGAACGTCAACGTTTACAAATAGACAGTCCCCCAAAACGCCCGCCGTCGCCACTTCCTAGTGTTTTAGCTGTGGAGAAGAAGTGGCCAACAAACTCCCCAGCAACATATCTGTCTGTTGAGTTAGAAGAACTCGCATTTACACAATAGTATGCAAAGATTACAAAGAAAATAATAGACTTTGGGTAACACGTACAACCTAAAAACTAAATCATTTGCCAATTATAAGCTAGCACACTCTATTACGCCATCATAATCAGACAACTCAATGAATGAATAAATAAATAAATAACTTAAGCATAAAAACAATGTAAACCAAACTTAATAGGTATGCCTCCAGACATAAAGGGCGTGCCGCCTACATGTGCAGGGCTAGAATCTAACAATATATCTGTGACTCGACGCCACAATTAATTAACTAGACAAAAAGCAGTTAATCGTTGTAACATAAAAAAAAAACAAACCATGGCTAACAAGACGACCATTCACCACAAGCAGCACCCGTTTACGAGCGTAACGCACAGATCAGCCATTACCCCTCTCGCCATATTTGAGGGAAAGAGGTAACCCGACCTCCGACGCTACCGCTACCGCATAAAATGACTCCTCTCGTTCTGAGCGAAGCAGTAGGGAGTGTCAGACTCTTACTGACTAAAACCCATCCGTGTTCCTCCTAATGCCCGCCGCGTTCCTGGGCCGCGGTGACTCTGTCGATCAAATTCCGCAACCCTGGCCGGCACTGACTCTAGCGGGCCCCGTTTTGTCTCCTCGATACATAGAGATATTAATTATGCGTGGTAAATATCCAGTCCCGGATTAAGCCAGCGCAGACATCTCTTTAGCAAAATTAGTGATAGACATAATTTTAATACTAGAAATAGAAATAAACTAGATCAACCATTTTTTAGATTATCCAAAGTACGAACATCTTTCATTGGGTACTGTATTAAATGTTACAAAAAAATTCTCTCTAACATATTAGAATTAAATGAAAGAAAATTTAAAACGTGTGTAAAAAAAGACACTTTGTGAACAAGCATATTACAAATTAGATGATTATATTCAAGATAAGAATGCTTGGAAACATGCTAGTCCTGCTCCATGGGACAATCTAGGGTGTAGTAGACATAGTGAAACTGGTTGATATGTTTGTGTTTATTATATTAATATATACTATGTATACCTACAGGTGTATTTACTGATTTTTATATTTAATTTAACTCACACACTGATCACATAAATCAATAGGTGCAAAATTTGTACGTATTAGTGAGTACTATGTCCCCTTACTAGCAAACTTATTAATTTTACCTCTGCTGGCATTTCTTTATTGTACCTATTAGTAGTATATAAGTGTTTGTTGGGAGCATCGTCCTCACATATAATCAATTGATGCAAATATTGTAAAGCTTATTTTTGAAAAGAGTAACTATGGAGCTTCTTGTTCGTTCTTCTCCATAAGAATTTATCTTTTGCGAACGGACGACTAGAGTCACTATATTTTATTTTCATTTGACGTTCAAAAGTGCCTTTGTTGGTCTAGTTGAAATAAATCATTTTACTTTGACTTTGCAGGGCCTGTAGCAAATTATACCAAGGGGCCCCGTAAACCTTAACTGTAGCGCCAGAGCCCATATTTTTTTGGTTTTGCCTAAATTGTCTGTACAGGACTATAGACCGGATCCGGGGCTGTTTAGATTCAAAACGATAAGGTAGCATAAAATAGAAGAAAGAAAACGATTATTTTGCGCGAAATATGACCCATACCATAACACAATAAACCAAATTAGTGACCAATTCATCTGAAGAAAACTGCTGTCGCAGTATAGTGGTAGTTAAGAGGACTCGTGTGTGAGATAGATCCATGGTTTATAGCGACATGTTTTTGTAAGTCCGAGTGCGGGGCCCCCCAATGCGCGGGGCCCGTAGCATATGCTATTCTTGCTACGTAGTTAATCCGGCACTGTATTTTATCTAGCTACTAGCTGACCCGCGCAACTTCGCCTGCGTCACAATTTTCGTTACTGCTCCGCTCCTATTGGTCTTAGCGTGATGATATATAGCCTATAGCCTTCCTCGATAAATGGGCTATCCAACACTGAAAGAATTTTTCAAATCGGACCAGTAGTTCCTGAGATTAGCGCGTTCAAACAAACAAACAAACAAACTCTTCAGCTTTATATATTAGTATAGAAGTATAGATCAAACAAGCAACGGCCAGCATTTTGGGGAACTGTCTTTATGTAAACCTGACGTCCGTTAAGTTAAATTAAAAATCTTTATAAAACAAGCATTAATGTAGGTACTAAATGTACATAATACCACTTTTCAATACATAGATATCCGGTGCTAACTTGTTAGGTTGAGGAGTTCTATGGCCACCTTCCGACTCCATCATCAGACCAGCTCCATAGTACCATATTATTGCATTGTGTCCAAAGTCACATAAGTATGAAGGGTAAGCGGTACAGAGACTAAAGTCCCGCAAACCTCCATTGAAAAGGGAGGATCCTCCAACCGGGTGGTTGTTGTGTCCGGTGTGGGCAACTGCCCGATAGTTGATATACGGGCTGATGTATATGTTCAAATCGCACGGTAAACTCCGCTTGCGCGATGCAGGATTTCGACGTAGTAGTTCGCTGCTGGTTGGGTAGATAGCGTCGCGGTCCTTTTTGTTGCGATGTAGATTTGCTCCGTTGGTTTTTCTTGTGGCCGCTACAAGTATGCCAAGTTTAAGCTTAATCCGATGTCAGGAAATGCTTGAAAAATGGATTACTATATTCCAACCTCAACACTCCGAAACGGTTAGACTGATTTTCACTGACAGACAGGTGCTGCTATAAGGAGTACTTTAACTTTAGAACTAGGATTAGGGTTCCTTGTTCAAAGAAACCTTTACATGCAAGCTAAGCTGCGGGCAGAAGCTTGTTTATAAAATTAGTATGGATTCTCAATTGTCGCAGACGGACCTGCCAATTCCTGGTGGCTCCAAGATCCCCACAGACATGTGGGTGACCCTCATAGAGCAGTTCCTCATGCTGACACTCATCGTGGGGCGCTGGCTGCTACCTAAGGGAGACTTGACGAGGGACCAGCTCAGTCAACTGCTACTGGTTTATATCGGTAAGTGACATTGACATCTATACCGCTACATACGAAATAAAAAATAATTTCAGTGAAATAGTCAGTTCTGACGTCACTCAAATCCTTTAATGACGCTAACAGGATCAAATCATATCCTCAGAATGAAAGTGTCTTGCAAAAATTGTGGAAAACAAGCAGGAAGGAAGGAAGGCCTCCCACAAGGTGGACCGATGACCTGTTGAAGGTCGCGGGTAGCCGATGGATGCGAGACGCGCAGGACCGGTCGTAGTGGCGACGCGCGCGGGGACGCCTATGTCCAGCAGTGGACGTCTTTCGGCTGATATGATGATGATGATAATGAAGCAGGAAAGTCTTCGAAAAAATTGTGTAGACTAAAATTAAATGTAACTCTCCCGTGACTGGTGTAAGGCTGTATCTTTCCTACTCATAATTCATTCTCATTTTCATCTCATTACGAAGTTAAAGGAATGTTGAGTTAGGTCACATTCATTATGAAGGTGCGAAATGTTATCGCTAAGTGTTACTAGGATCACAGACGTGACTAAAAGGCTAGTGTTTAAAATGGGTTTGGGCGGGTCACGTCAGCCGCATGCACAATGAGCGCTGGGCAATAGTCTCCACTAATTGGTCGCCTAAGGATGGATGGCACCGCTGAGGCCGGCCTAGGTAGTGATGGCGAGACGCCTACTGCAACGACTGGTTCGAGGGGACTCAGGATAAGTGTACCTGGAAGGATTAGAGGGAGGTCTTTAAAGATTATCTTTGTGTTTAATCATCATCTGCCGAGCCTATTCCCAACTATATTGAGGTTGGCTTCCAGTCAAACCGGTTTCAGCTGAATACCAGTATTTTACGTGGAGCGGCTGCCTACCAGACCTCCACAACCCAGTATCTTTGTGTTTAATATATTTGGCTTTTTCGACTCAGTGTTTCCGAAGTCCAGAAGAGGAGGGAATTAGACCCGTTACTCCCCCTCCCCCGCCGTAGCCCCGCTTGAACTAGGATAGCCTAGAAGTTGGCAAATATGGGTAGTACAAACCGTCTTCAATTAATATTCCTTTTTCTCCCACCCAGGTACAGCCGCCGACATAATAGAATTCTTCGACTCCTTCAAAGACGAGAAGGTAGCGACGGAGAAGGTTCTAGTTCTCCTAACTCTCGCCATCTGGTCGTGGTCCCTGATGCAGTTCACCGTGGTGCTGACGGCCACCAAGAGTAGGAAGTCCAGGGGGACTGCTAATAGGTCCGACATGTATGTACGTACATGACACTTGCACGCAATGCTCATACCACACACTATGGCACTTTTTGTGTAAGGTCTCTGAATGGGAGAAGGGAGGGACCAAACTTTTTGAGCGAATACTTTTTTGAAGTTGTGATTTTTTTTGACGTGATAACGTCTTATAAATCGATGAACACCAGCTGCGCGCACGAAAATGTGTCTCGTTCCGCAAGCGAGAGCGCGGTACAAGCGATATAGAGGCACGATCGACCTACGGCTTGTTTGTTAAGAATTCAATTGTTATCTTATGACGTTATCACGTAAAATTATCGTTAGTAAAGCGACTTTAAAGCAATTTTTTTTTTTTTCGGAGATTCCGTAAAGTCGAATCAGGAGGGTCTAGACAAAAAGCCAGTAGCGAATGCGATTGTCGAAATGCCAAAATAAGGGATTGATCACGAGACATTTCGAAAGCGTTTGTCAATCTCATAATTATGTACATTTTTGACGTTTTGACAATCGCCTTAGTCGCAACGCTACCGCTAGCAAATGTCATTTCTCTAGAGTCTCTGGATTTTAATGTTGAAGTTAGAGTCCTATCAGTGTGCCAATAGGGCATTTTACTAAAAATATCAAATTAGTCCGTCAGATTTCCTAAAAATATTGGAAACGTATTTTTTCTTTTTCACGTAAACAAAAGATGAAGACGATATAGTGCGTTGAAAACACGCGTGACGTCACTATGATAGTAAAATTTTTAACCAGCGACATGACGTCACGCGTGTCTTCAACGCACTGTGGCAGTTTGTGGAATAAACAAATTAAAGTAGAAAAAAAAATAGATAATTAATTTCACAAATTATTGTTTTCCAATTCTGACAATATCAATCGACAGAATTGGAAAACAGTAATTTGAGAAATTTTATCTATTGACATTTCATTGAAAAAACAAGATGGCTGCATTTTGAAACCCGCCTAAATATCCTTGCACCACTTTAATTATTGGAATATTCTTTCTGTTTTAACGAGTTTTTAGCTCCAAAGTTCCATAGAGACGTAATAAGATCAAAATTAAAGCTAAGTTCAATTTTAAACAAATCCCTTTTTCCATTTAGAACCGACAATATTTTATGTACAGTACAACTTTTTTCTTAATGTTCCTCGGTAAACTTCGTGTTTCGTCAGTTGTCGGATTTCTCCGGACGCTCTCAATCAACTTGGAAGTATATAGAGTTGTTAATACACTTTTAACTTAGTTTATTTAAAAAATGAGAGGCTACCTCGTTTAAATTCGGAAATGCGAGGATTACCGAGGGACATAAAGAAAATAGTGGTACCTACCTACATGATAAATACTAACATGTTGTATTAAAACAAACAGATACTTTAACAAAAAAATATATTTTTTTATTTTACTCTAGTCACTACTTACTTGGGTAAGAATACGAATATTTTCATGGATTTTCAGATAAAAACCAGTGTTTCAGGGTGTATATTTGTAAAACTACTAAAATTCCGGGTGGAACGCTTATGAGCCTGCACTCCTCGGTACCTTAAGTACAAGTCCTTATTCTTGGAAATGAATTAACTGAATTAAAATGTAACGTATACGCAAAATATCTAGGTAATAAAGTTAGTAAATAACTTTTGAGAGACAGAAAGTGCAATAGGGAAGATGCAAATACAGAGTTCAGAGTATATAAAAATTTTGTGATTAAAATGATAAAAAAAGTATTAAAAAGGGCCAATGCAACGTTTTTAGTCTAGATTTTAAACAATAATTTCAAATTAAAAATAACGTGAAACGGGAACAGCTAGTCTATTCTGTAAGTAACCATTGCGATATCGAGCTTCACCTGAGTGACAAAGCTCACAAAGTGAACTTTATTACACACAACATAAAGGTCTTTTGTTTACACTCACCTCGGATCTCGCTTTCGAGACTCGAAAATGTTACAGAATAGCACTACTGTTTAAGTAGATACATCAATCAGCGTCTAGTGTAGATATGTGTCCCTCACTCATGAGGTGCCTCGTTTGAGGTACTCGTGATCGCAAATTGAAAGAGTTACTCGAATTTCAACATTGAACCACCTCACTCGTTCACGGGTCCTCACTTAAAAATTGATATTGACATTATAGACGGACGCGAGTACTCGCGAGTGAGTATTGAGTGATTGAGTGAGCGAATGAAACGACTTATTTCATAATCGTACAGAATTTATAGAATGAGTGAGCTGATCACGTGAGGTCTCGAAATTTTGAAAACACAGTAAACATTATGATTTTGGTATGTACAATGAAGTAATGATGTTTGGTGTGTGTGTAATACTGATGCTTGGTAGGATATTATTTAGATTAAGAAGAGACACAAAAAATTGTGTTAAACACACGGAGCAAATAAAAAACTGATAAGTTCGGCTCGGGCTCGGCTCGTGAAGTGAATACGCGTACGTACGACTCCTCGCCTCAAATGAGGGGTACCTCGTGAGGACCTCGCGAGACAAAATGAGGTACTTCCTCAACCTCATATAAAAATGATGAGTTACCCATCACTAGTCTAGTGACGTCACTGCTGTTATGACAGCGAAAAGACAAACCTATATCTTCGAGTGACAGTTCTTGACCACTGACAGACAGGAGTGACACATCGTCCATTTTCGCGCGGAAATTTAAACTGTCAGTTTAAAACCACAATGTTGACAATAAACTAAACCGTTTTATTTTTTTTAATTTATGTTCCTATTATGGTCTATTTTACAAGGAATTCTTTAAAATTAAAGCAAGATGAAAACATTGCATGTTGCTTTCTATTTCTGTCACTCTTTCATTTCCAAGAATAAATACAGTGATGAGTTAGTTAACTCGATGTCCGTAAAATGGCATTCTTAAAACACTGATATCTTCCACTGTAAATATACACCCTGAATGAAAAAAAAACCTGTCATATTGATCACGCTTTCCAGCTTCTTTGTGTACCATTCACATCTTTAGGAACCAAAGAAAAGATATAACACAGAAAATCAACCTGTATTCCTGTCGCCAAGCAGCGTCGCTGTGTTGCAGTTTGAAAATAATAAAATAAATAATTAAAACTGGCCAAGTGCGACTCAGACTCGGGTGCGCAGGGTTCCGAACGAATTTAATTTTTTTTTACATGTTATTTTAACACTATAGTGTGTTTTGCTGTAATCTTTAGGTTAACAATTATTACCTATTTTTTTCTTCAAAATTTTAGGCTCAACAGTTCGAAGATAGATAATAGGATAGGTAATTTTTCGTCTAATTTCTTGAATAACTTCAAAACGATTTATTAAAAAATTATGAAAAAAATATATTTACAATAAGTCCTTTCATTTGATATGTCACACAGTAGGTACTGTTTGAAAAACTATTTTTTTAAGTTTTCTAGTTTGTCTCTCAAAAGTCTTACCCCATACTCAAACTGTATTTACGTAATTGTCTGTGTTTGAGTCACAGAAGCTCATATGTGTAGAAAATTTCAACCGAATCGGTTTAGCAGTTTCGGAGAAAATTGACTGTGATAGACGGACAGAGAGACAGACATCCAGACAACCGAGTGATCCCATAAAAGAGCCTAGGTTCATTTTTAGATCGAAGTACGGAAGATTATTGGTCATATGGGCAAACAAACTACCTTAGCTTAGATCTCGTTCTGCACTCGGCTTAAGGTATGTGCTATACTCTGAGATCTTTCTTCTTCGCCTAATATTCCTTCTTTCTTTCTTTTCCTCTTACAGAAACAGCCGCGCTTGTTGCTGTTCCATAGAAGTGTGTGCCATTATCATGAACATAGCTCTTCAAGATGCGCCGTTCTTGGCGTTCAGGCTGCTCATCATCTGCCACTACAAGATCATCAACTACATGAATATATTCTTCACTTGTAAGAATACATTGGTAAGTGGTTTTTTTTTAATTAGCCCCAGGGGCCGTTCATGTGTAACGTAAACATCAATGGGGGGTGGGGGCGTACTATGCTTATTTTTGATGACATGGGGGACAGGGGGTTTTAAATGGTGATTACGTCAGCAATATTTACTTCCTTTTTTGTTTGCAAATCTTAGTTGATTTTAATTTGACATAATTATGGCTAGTTAGTCGTTTTTACTCTCACGCGATGTTTAGTAAGAAATAACAGAAGTGGGGGAAATAGGTCTCGAGCGAGTAAAAACTATACCAATGCTTACGTAAGCATTGGAGGGAGAGGTAAGAGCTTTGATTACCATCGCTGACAAGGGGAGGGGGGGGTTTGTGAAAATGACTAAAATTCTGCTTACATCATACTTGAACGGCCCCCCACTGCTAGGCAGAAGTGTCCTCCAAATCCTGCCAGAGGCTCTGGACAAGTCACATTCTGTCAGCGGTACCGTGGCGAAGGCGAGTGCCAAACGTCAAAAATTTATGGGAATGACCATTGATATATAAAAAACCCAAGATACACACTGAGCATCTCAAAAACGTCCGCAAAAAATAAGCGCAATATGTATAATTATGTGCAAGTTTGAAACAGTCTCGCATCGCTCGGCATATTGCACTGCTTTGTAAAAACAACTTTAAGCGACCTGTTTAAGGTTGAATTTGCAAAAAAAAATTGCGCATCACTCGCCATACTGAACTGCTTTGTAAAAACGACTTTAAGCGATCCGTGTAAGGTTGAATTTGCAAAAAAAAATTGTTTATAGTATAACTACACTCAACTCACACATGACACTTGATACATGTCAGTTTTTGACGACAGTTTCGTGTGTTGCATTTGTTCGAGACTGTGCATCTTGGGTTTTTTATATTTCAATGGGAATGACAAACGCTGCCAAAATATCACGTAGTTATTCTATTATGCGTGTGTTCCTCATAACGTCATGAACCCGACGCCATATTGGCGTCATGAGCACTGACCACTACACTAGGTTATATTTACGGAACACACGCTATATTTCACCTGCATCCAATATCCAACTTCCGAGATTGGAAGCCGACCCGCGACCCCAGCATAGTTGGAAGAAGACTAGGCACATGATAATAATGATAATGTATTTTTTAGATGGAAGCATCCATCAAAAACATGTCACAGAATTAAGAGGCAATGCTGGCGGCGAGACTTTGTATATAAAAGTCATAATTCGAGGTTTGGCTCTCGACGGTTTTCTCCTCCAATATTGGACCAATTCAAGATATAATTCGGAAAACTGAATGAGGAGGATATATAGTGTGTTTCAATGTTTTCCTTTTTCATGATTTATTAACCGTATAAGCACTAGAACTCTCATAAAATGCTTTTAAAATTGTCCGATAAATCGCTGTCAACAGAGCCCTAGTGTACAAATTTGGCAACTATTAATCAAAAAAGTAAAACATAGAGACACAGTATACATCCTTCTTATTCAGTTTGTGGAATATCTCTTATATCGGTCCAATATTGGAGGAGAAAACAGTCGAGAGCCAAACCTCGAATTATGACTTTTTACATACAAAGTCTCGCCGCCCGCATTAGGCGCCTTAACGCAATAGGTACCGGAAAAGGAGTTTTGTACCTGTAATTAAAAAACAACTTTTACTGTGGCTCAAACGCAGAAACGCCAAAAAACAAAGCAACTGTTCAATACCTACATTTTGTTGAGTTATGCGCACATAAATGTATAATGGGGCAGTCGATATTTTTTTCGCGATTTCAAGGTTGGCTCCATAGTAAAAGTTGTTTTATCATATCAGTCGAAAGACGTCCACTGCTGGACATAGGCCTTTTTTTTAACGGGGGGAAATCCTCATGGATGTCCTCCGCCCTGGGGCGGGCGGAGGGGTCTGTCAGACTCTTACTGACTAAAACCACCCCGGTGTTCCATCTCTCACCTACGCTGGAGATCGCGAGAACTTGCGACTTCCGTGATCCCCGGCTGGTGCCGGCCCGCCTCTGCGGGCCACCTCGGGTCAGCGGGGGGAGTGAGGTGTTTGACTCCCCCCGCGACGTCAAAGAGGGGCGCACGGGAACACCACGCGCTGCCACCTCGGGTCTGGATGAATGGGGGGCGACGGACATCTAGATATAGGCCTTCCCCAAGTTTCGTCACAACAACCGGTCCCGTGCGTCTCGCGCACATCTGCTACTCGCAACCCTCACCAGGACTTCCAAAAGGGCCACTTTAGCAGAATCATATCAGAATCACAATATTAACCACACAAGAATCTGTCTAATTTCATTTTCATCTTTATCGCTAACGCGTTAGGTACAAGGTTGATTGGGGAAATTTGACAGTGACGGGTAGCGCGATGTGCTTTCTGATTCTGCTAAAGTGGTCTTTTTAGACTCGCAGGTCATCGGTCCACCTTGTGGGAGGTCTTCCAACGTTACGTGTTCCGGTACGCGGTCGCCACTCCAGAACTTTTCAGCCCCATCGACCATCTGTTCTGCGAGCAATGTGCCCTGCCCACTGCCACTTTAGTTTGGCGATCCTTCGGGCTATGTCGGTAATCTTGGTATCTTGCGGACATCATCATTCCTGATTCGATCACGCCAGGAAACTCCAAAAATTGCCCTTTGAGTGACTTTAAGCTCTCCGATGAGGTCTATTGTGAGCGAAGTTTCGAAAAGTTGTTTATATCACTAATATTTCTGTCACCCAGGTAATTCTGCTACAAATATACCGACTGTATGTCTTACACCTGGAGACGGTTGACGAAGGGAACGGCGGCTCCGTGTACAGGAAGAAGACAAAACATAGGAATCCTGACAAGAAAGAGAAGGACAAGAAACACAGGTGAGTTTGACGGAGCTAAAGACAAAAATATTTTTTTTTGCAAAGATTGTCCGTGGAGTTTCTTGCACGTTCTCCTAGAAATCTATAAGCTTTGGAACGTGCAAACAGTTCATTTTTTTGCTTTTATGTATATTCGTTTTTGTTTGATATACAGATAAATTAATCTGTGTATCAAAAAATCAAACTGCAAATATGTCGAAACACGTTGATACTGACTAGATTAAAAAGTTTATGCTAGGTATAAAAGTTTGGCTGGTTTTACTCTAAAACTTTTTTAATCCCATGTTACTTGGGGTCGGCGAAACACGTTTTTTTCTTCCATTCTGTTCTATCAGTCGTCACTCTATCACTAAGTCCCTTTTCTTTCATATCGCTCCTCACACAATCCATCCATCTTTTTTTTTGGCCTTCCTCTCCCTCTCCATCCATCCACATTCATGTTCATAACTCTTCTAGTTACATGCGTTTCATCCCTCCTCTTCACATGACCATACCAAGACAAGCGATTCCCTTTTAACTTTTCCGTCACTGGCGCCACTTTTAAACTACCTCTAATGTACTCATTTCTCACTATCCATTCTCATTACTCCACACATCCATCTCAACATTCTCATCTCCGCTACATGCAATCTATTTTCATCCGTCTTTTTGGCAGCCCAACATTCTGATCCATACATTACGACAGGTCTTATCACAGACTTATAGATTTTCCCTTTCAACTTGAGGGGCATTCGAGGGTCACAAGTTCTAACAAAAAAAAACTATTAAGTACATACTAATTACTAATAAACAATCTGACTAATAAATTCACAAAACTTAACTCTGATATTTATAACCTTATAGCTTTAACCCGCAACTTCGTACGCGCATATCCCGTTTTTTCCCGTTACCGTGGGAATTTCGGGAAATTCTTTCTTAGTGCTTCCTTACACTCCCAAGGAACCTACATGTCAAATTTCAGCTTTCTACAACCAGCAGTTTCGGCTGTGCGTTGTCTGTCAGTCAGTCACTCGGTAACGAGTTACGAGAGAGAGAAGAGTTTTATACATACTCATATTTATTGAATGATGGTTGTTCTCCCACAGTAAACACAAATCAAAGAAACACAAGAAAAAACACGAGATCGGCGAGACTTCGATATCTGTCATCAGTGACAGGAGACACGACCGCGGCGACGGAGGGCGGATCAGGTCAGTAGCCAATCAATACGAACAATCCGGAAATCTCTTCACCGACTGCGGACCCAGGTTGACTGCTGTCTGCCAGGGTCGGCCGAACGCGTAAGAGAGAGGGAAACCTCATGCCCCAGCCGCCGCAATAGAAGACGCCCCAGGCGTCGGGAGTCGCAGGACGATTCCCGGACACCGTAGGCGCGGGCCTGCGGACGGCGAGCATTGGGTGGCTCGCCGTCCGATCAGAACCAGGCCCGGGTCGATGGCGCGTTGTGTTCCACGCGCGGCTCAAAGAGATGTCAGCACAGTAGACGGGGCCTGCCAGGGTTGCGGAATTTGTTCGAAAGAGTCACCGCGGCCCTGGAACGCGGCAGGCTTTACGAGGAACACGGATGGGTTTTAGTCAGTAAGAGTCTGACACTCCCTTCTGCTTCACCCAGAGCGGGAGGAGTCCTTAATAATTATAAACGCGATCCCTGAAAAGGGTTCATTGTACTCATCATTCTGAATAACTTTTCTATGAGCTTATGGCAACAATGAAATCTCGAACAAAAAGCTGTCCAAGTGCGAGTTTGACTCGCGTGCAAAGGGTTCCGAACCAAATTCATTTTTTTAACATGTTATTTTAACACTGCAGACTTCTTTTAGGTTTTCCTGTAATCTTGAGGTATAGAACTATTATCTGCATATTTTTCAAAATTGTAGGCTCAGCAGTTTCGGAGATAGGGGACTAACTTCAAAACTATTTAATTCAAAATTATGAAAAAAATATATTTAAAATCCTCACAGTAAACCCTTTTATTTGATATGTCACGCGACACAGTTTGAAAATATTTTTTTTAATTTGCCCAGCCCCAAGTGACTCATAATAAAAAATTATTTATTTACGTAAAGCGTCCGTGTTTCGGTCACAAAAGTCCATATGTAGACTAAATTTCAACAGAATCGGTTCAGCAGATCCGGAGAAAACTGGCTATGACAGACGGACAAACAGACAGACAGACAGACGGACAGACGGACACCCGAGTGATCCTATAAGGGTACCGTTTTTACAGATGTTCGGAACCCTAAAAATCGACTTCCCCATACGTTTATGTGTGCATAACTCGACAAAATGTACTGAACTGCTCATTTTTTTGCGCTGTTACACCATTAGATATTCCCCCCTCCCCCAGCTTCTCTGTTCTTTAAGAGTAAAGAGATATAATAATGCTAAAACCGGGACTTCTTTATGCGTAGCACTAGGCTACGACGACGTAGTACTAGCTACGTCGTAGCAGCTCGTAGCTCAGGCACGTAGGCCCTCGTAGCGCCGTGCAAGTGGCTCGAATGCAAACTCTTCCTATTAACAGAAACTGTTTAAATTTCGAATATTTTTTTTTTCTAGTTTTAAATTATGTCTTTTTTTTCTAATTTCATAAACACACAATCATAGACTACGTAAGTTTTAGTTCTTTAACGTGATAACGTCTTATAAATCGATGAACACCAGCTGAACGCACGAAAAAGCGTCACAGTCACGTTCCGCATGTAAAATTGTTTTCTTATGACGTTATTACGTAAAATTATCGTTCGTAAACCGACTTTACAGACAACCAATTTTTTTACTCGAAAAATGTACTAACATTGCACTTACGAGTTCCGTGCATTTCATAGTTGAAAATATTATCATCAATTATTGAAATATTTAAAAATGTAGAAATAACAAACTATTTACACTTACAATACAAAATAAAACTCCTAACTATAATATGGCGTCAAAAATTTCGTCCGCATCGCTGTCGACTGGAAGTGAGCCCAAAAGAAACATTGCCGTACAACGTGGCAATGCCGCCAGGCATTGCCACGTTGTACGGCAATGTTTATCCTCTGTCCGAGGTGATAGCCAGCCCTTGGGTCACGCGAAGTGTCAACTAAACGTTTAGCTAGTTTTTTAAATAAAACGTGATCACTCGGACCCCACGGTCCGAGTGTTTCGACCCAAATGGCTTAAAAATATAATTGCCAACAAGGCTACTATATTTCCGCCGTTTGAGGTTCTCAGCAGCCGCAGCACACCAGCACAGCACGACGAGCTAGGAAGATGGGATGGCGCAAGAGTATCGACACAAGTAGCGTCCCACACTAAAGGCCTACCCATCTTCCAAGGAAATAAGTTATGCCGTCCGGTCGCTTGCCATCGTCGCGTGGCAGGCCATTGGGTTCTAGTACGGCTGGAACGCCGACGGCGACAAGAGCGCGTCGGACAATGTCGTTGATGTTTGCGTGCCGTGCTATGCGACCCGCACTTCGACTGCATGACAGGCCGTGGTGCCCGAGGCTATTGACAACTTCATCACAGTGACAGCGATGAGGAGAACAACAGGATGAGCCTAAGCGAAGGGAAAATCATCATCAATTAGATATATGGTCGGGTAAAAAATTTGGGGTTTTCCACCAAGTGCCAGCCCGGAGTTTAGAAGTTTGTGGTGTGACTCCCGTGCCTCGAAAAGCACGCTGAGCCGTTGATTATCTCTCTCCGGACGAGTCGGATTGCCTTTTCAACGGACTATGAGAGTGATGGAACATACTTGTACAGTATAAAATGTCCTACGCGGGTCCCGCTCAGTTAGTAGGCATTGATATATAAAAAACCCAAGATGCACAGTTTCGAACACTCAAAACTGTTGTCAAAAACTGACATGTATCAAGTGTCATGTGTGAGTTGTGTGTAGTTATACTATAAACAATTTTTTTTGCAAATTCAACCTTACACGGATCGCTTAAAGTTGTTTTTACAAAGCAGTGCAGTATGGCGAGCGATGCGAGACTGTTTGAAACTTGCGCACAATTATACATATTGCGCTTGTTTTTTGCGGACGTTTTTGAGATGCTGAGTGTGTATCTTGGGTTTTTTATATTTCAATGTTCGTAGGTATAAAAATATTTGCTCTATATTTTCAAAAGCTATAATATAACGCTCAAATGACATACGTTTAATATTTTACTTTATTTTCACAAAACATAACGTTTAGAAAACGTACGTTTTTTTTTGACAAATCGTCTTTTTTCACGATTCAGTTTTTTTTTATAGCGGCTATGCTATTTAAATGTCCGTGTTCACACGTATCACGAATCGTGAAAAATGTCGGACACGTCTTAAATCACGTATCGTCTTTTAAAAAACACGTTCGTAATAAAATCACGAATCGTGTTCGATAGTTCATCCAAGACTAAACTGTGAATCACGAAACGAATGTGAACATCAATTCGGTTATTTTGCCGAATCGCGATAAAACACGATTCCGTATGTAATGTGAACGACCATCCGTCATGACGTATGGTGTTTTTTTTTTACTATTGTTAGGCACGCGTTTGACCACTGTCTCACCTAATGGTAAGCGATGATGCGGTCGAAGATTGAGCACGCTTGCCTAGAACTAACCTATTCACTCTTCACTTAAAGACTCCCAGATTGTAGCTATCAGGAAACACAGACTCCGGCAGGGAATTCCATTCCTTAACTGTACACACTATGAATGTGTTCCCAAAACGTTTTGTGCGTGTGGGTGGGATGTCCACCATGTACCGGTGGCGCATCGCCGTTCGTCTTGTGGTCCGATGATGGAACGGGCTTGGCGGAATTAAATTATGCAATTCCGTCGCACATTCCCCAAAATGCAATGGGTAGAAAACCGACAGGCTAGCAACTCGTCGATGTTCAAGACTTTGGAGCTTCGTCGCGACGAGCCTATCATCGAAGGAGATATTTTATGACGAATCGTCAATGAAGGAACTCGTGTGAATGAGCCCTAACGTTCATTTAGTACAGATATTTTTATTTAGTAAGTATAAAGTTCTTATGATTTAATTACGAGTATTGTTTTGTATAACTACCATTACACTGAATCGCGGAACAAAGAGCGAGTGGGGCCAAGAACTCATGCACACGGATAATTTAGGTTTGAATATGGTGACGGGAGCTAGAGTGAGCGAGCAAAACGAGCGAACTTATCTCCCGTGATCCCATTCATGGTAGGTCACGACTGTAATTTAAGCCGCACCGAATCTATTGTTCTTCTCCGTTCACCCGAAAACATCATACCTCTTTCCAGAAATCCGTTAAAATCCCAAATCCAGTGATTCCATTTTCAAACATACCAAGCGTGGCTCTGAGTCACCTCGGTATAATTCCTCAGCCGAACAAAAGGCTTGACCCCACAGCGATTGGCTCGGATTAGCTATAGCTATACGATGACTACGCTATAGAGCTGGGGTCGTGAGGGACGAGCGGTCATCACCTTGACATAAACCCGTTCAAATCAACCTTCGCTAGTGTTGGGGTAAGTATCGATATTTGGGATGTCGATAAAATCATTAATCAGAGGGCTAAACGCTGAACATACGGCCAATCCTACTATTTTTAAGTAACGTTCGCATTCTCAATAATCTGTCAAAAGGAGGGAAGTGGAAATGATATATATATATATATATATATATATATATACATATTTATCCTACTCCTCCGCTGTACTTTTCTGATTAAATTCGCTGCAGGATCCAAGACAGTTGAATCGTTTCTCCGGGAGTCGCCGGGCTTCATTGGCTCGGCGTTTTTCTGGTGGTCACCACTGTTAATTCTGGCTTTCAGGAGTTGCAGTGGTTGGAAATGTGTGGCGGGCTTGTCCCAATAAAAAATCTGCCAAAAATGTAGAGAAATAGAGGTTTTTTTGCAGATTCCGGCTGAGATGCGAATGCAAACCTTGCTTAAAAAATAGTAGGATTCGCCTTCTGTTCTGTGTCTAAGCTTGCATTTGTCTTTTTTGTGCACTTAATACTTCAAGAAAAAGTTCTTGAGTCGATGGTTAGCCCTTAAAATTGATCCACATATATCGGGGTCGACGTGAGATGAACTCGTTCAAGCACGTCGGTGAACCGGCTCGGACATGTGTGTGAACGAATTCATATAAAATGTGAGAACTAAAATTTTTTGAGCTCCTGACGGACCACGGTCCATCCACGTCCCGGGTACGACCTTTATAGGTGTGGATTGACCTAAAGAGTTAGTTACCAACTTAAGCAGAGGAGTATATAGTGCAAAAACAGGCCAAACGCAAGCTTATACACGGAACAGACGGCCAATCCTACAAGAAATTCGCAAGTAACTAATAAATGCTAGTTGCTCACTTTTCTCCCTGCAAACCATTGAGTGACAGACAAAGATCACAATTCATTTGTGTTTTAAACTCAATTGTATCGACATCCACGCTTAGCCTTATCGTCCCCTCACTAGCAGGGAGCGGCAAACGATGGGGTTGGTATCTATCTGTATAGATATACACTCTCTGTTTGTATAGCCGTGTAGGCCATTATATATACGTATAGCTCTTTGTTTTGTTCATTTACAGCTTTTCGACGCTGATTGAGTGTTTGCCTATTAGCTTAGCTCACTTTAGTATACCTATCAAAGTCTAGTGTTTGTTTTGAGCAGAGCTATGTAGGTACTGGGTCTAATTAGTCTGACAATAGTTAGTTTAGTGCCTGTTTTCTGAGGTACTTTATTGGTTGTTTACCTGTCCTTAAAACACTAACCAACCAATGGCCAATGAAGTGAAAATTATTATTTTTTTCTACTCCTAAGCTTTAGGTACATTTCTGATTAATTTCGTTGCAGGATCCAAGACAATTGAATCGTTTCTCCGGGACTCGTCGGGCTTCATTGGCTCGACGTTTTTCTGGTGGTCGCCACTGTTGATTCTGGCTCTCAGGAGTTGTCACAAAAAAAAATAACCAACCAATGGCGTTATGACAAAAAGCGTTAACGGACAGATAAACGACTGATAAAGTACATAACTCAGAAACCACCCAACTAACATTTTGGTGTTAACAGTTACAGGCTTTTTTATGACATCAAGTGATATTACAGGGTTACAATTATTTCAGGTTACCTACGGAAAATTTCGAGCTCGCTGCTCTGGCTCTTGCATTCTTAGTCGTACATAAATCGAACACATTACTTTTATGTCTGTATCGATAGTAAACAAAAGGATCTTGCCTATTTGATGCAAAGCAATCTGAGAACATTTGTAGCTAGCTTTTACATCCTCAATTATACAAGTTTTATGTTAAAGTCAACTTCAATGATTGTTTGGATAGTAAATAAACAATGTAACATATCTATCTACATCTATATTCCGAGGCGGGATGCTAAAAGTTTCGAGCTCACTTCACTCGCTGTAACATTCATATTTTTCAAAGAAACATCTGTCTATATGATACAAAGAAAATATAACGTAGCCGCGACAATAAACTATTCTTTTTTCGGACCCACTTCGCCCGCTCTAGCATCCTTAGCTCTCTAGTTTACGCTTAAATCGTAAAAAAAAAAACATTTTTACAATAAGAAGAAAATCTAGCGTTTCTGAGTCAAGGAACTAAAATTTTTCGGGTTCGCTTCGCTCGCCCTAGCATCTTTAGCTCTCCGGTTTTCACTTAAGTTGACATAAAAACATTTGTATGGGTGTAAGATAGAAGAAATTTAGCATTTCTGAGTCAAGGAACTAAAATATTTCGAGCTCGCTTCACTCGCTCTAGCATCCGTACTTCTCCAACTTAAGCTTAAGTTAACCAATAAACATCTGTGTTATGATAGGAAAAAGTCTAAGTAGGTATTCGAAACAAGGTCTCGTACTAATTTTTTTCGACCTGACACCCCCTCCCCCCCAAGTTTATGACTGCGACCGCGCCTGTACTCAGTTGCTGGGTTGTGGAGATCAGCGGCCTAATTGTGTACCTATCGTGTTTCGAGAAAGGCTCTGCGATTAGATGCATTCCATAATTCGGAAGTCCTTATTTTAAGCGAATCGTAGGCGAAGGAATCACAGATACCTTTGCCGAAACACGTTTTGTGATGTGGGTTTGCTCTTGACTCTAGTCTAGGTCAGTGGTGACAGAGACAAAGTCGACGATGGAGCGAGCTTACCCAGAAGGAGCCTGTTCACTTTAACTTTTAAATGTGTTCGGAAACACAGACGCATGTAGAGAGTTCCACTCCTTTGCTGTGAAAGACGTTTGGAACCGCTTAGTGCGAATTGGCGGAATAGCAACAAGGTAGGGATGCTAACTTGCAGTGCGTCTAGATGTCCGATGGTAGAAGGGGGCCGGTGCGATGAGGTCGTGGAGTTCTTGGGCACACTCACCGTAGTACAATCTGTAGAAGACCAGAAACCAGACACGTTCGACACGACGCGACAGTTAATGATACTTACTCATACCCCATTAAAAGTGTTTCTGTTGCTAGTACATATTTTCAATACTCAATATCTTTATTGCATTCCACATTTGTATTCTTAGGTGGTAAAAATAGGTTTAGTTCATGTGGATGTCGGGCACAGCAAGATAAGTAGGAGAGAGGAAGCATTTTTTTAACTATGTAAAATTATTAGCAAACTTAATTATATTATCTATTGAGAGATGTAATGACAATCAACAGAATGAGATTTTAAGACTTGGGCAGGTATGTACTCAAGCTATGATTTTATAATTCTATCACTTAGATATTCGTTTACCGAGTAAAAATTGTCTAAGTTATCTTAAAAATATGTGAATTTTCTCTTCTTTTTAACCGACTTAAAAAAAGTAGGAGGTTATCAATTCGACTGTTTTTTTTTATGTTTGTTACCTCATATTAACCGACTGGATGAACCGATTTTCATGATTCTTTTTTTATTTGGAAGCTGGTGCTTCCCGTGTGGTCCCATTGCCACCACGTCAGGATCTGATGATGGAAACCCTGAGAAATCGAGGGCAACTCTCGAAAATTGTAGGTACGCATCTGGTAGAAACTTGATATTCGTGTGTATATCGGGTGACACTACAAAACAATGAAGGTTTGGATCACACCTGATGATGGAGACGACAGAGAGTCAAGGGAACTCCACATCGGTATGTAGGAACTACCAAGTGTTTGGGCTTATTTCATTCGTATTGACGAGACCTTTACACCGAAAGCACTTAGTAAGTTTTATTTTCATAACATAACATCACGCCGGTACACTCTGAATGGGTACGCAGGTACCACTAAAAAGTCAAAAATAAAAAACTTTTTACAAAAAAATATAACCGACTTCCAAACAAAACACTAAAAAGTATAAAATAAGCAACCTTAATTTCGGAAGTCGGTGTTAAAAAAAAACAAAGAAACAAAACCAAAAACACCGACTTCCGAAATTAAGGTTACTTATTTTATACTTTTTAGTGTTTTGTTTGGAAGTCGGTTATATTTTTTTGTAAAAAGTTTTTTTATTATATAATTTAATGGACATTACATAGGGACTTTTAGAGAGCATTTTTAATAGAGAACTTGGTAAGTTTGGCCTAGATTGGTGTCTGAGTAGATAGCGTGTCTGAGTATCTCCACGTTTTGAATAAAATTCATGGTGTTTCCGTACAAATTTGCATGTCTCTAAAATATATATACAGGGAAGGGTTAAAATGTTGTTTTTGCAACTGTCTGTTTGCTCAATATTTAGCAGGATTCTAACCAATTTCTTTTGAAGGGTGAAAAGTGTTTGTGCATCTGTGCTGTTTCCCCAAAGGGTGACACCATAGCTGAGCCATGAATAGGCATAAGCATAATAGGTCGTAAGAGCTGTTTTAAAATTGGTGGTCTATTTTATTTCACGAAGGGCGTAAGAAAATTTACAAATGTTTGAGTGAGTTTTCTGTATGTGTGATTTTAAACTGACAGAGACAGCAAATGACTTAATTAGATCTTAAAACTGAGTTTCGATTGAGTAGGTATTCGGCAGACAGAAGGTCTTAACCATCTAAGCATCCCGGGCAAGTCATGCATTTGCCGCCCTTTTATGTTTCAATATAATTAAAATAACCTTTTTAGAAAAACTACATCCAACCCCGATAGCTTCACCCCCATCCGAGGCAACACCTATCCAAGGTTTCGATAGGTGTTGCCTGAATATCTACAAGATTGTGTTGCTGACCTATCATCGCACAACAAATCACCATCAATTTCGGAATTTTTCTTTATATCGAAATTGAGTTCCTATTTGGAACTCAATTTACGTACAGCGCCCTTCAGTTGCCGGCGCCCCGGGCGGCCGCCCGTGTCGCCAAGCCCTTTTTTTTTTTAAGGATGGGAAATCATCAAATGACTCCTCCCGCTCTGGGTGAAGCAGGAGGGAGTGTCAGACTCTTACTGACTAAAACCCATCCTTGTTCCTCCTAATGCCCTTTGCGTTCCAGGGCCGCGGTGACTCTTTCAAACAGATTATGCAATCCCGGCAGGCACTGGCCCTGGCGGGCCCCGTCTTCTATGCTGACAGCTCTTTGAGGCGCGCGTGGAACACTGCGCGCCGTCGACCCGGGCCTGGTTCTGATCGGACGGCGAGCCACCCAATGCTCGCGGTCCGCAGGCCCGCGCCTACGGTGGTCGGGAATCGCCCTGCGACTCCCGACGCCCGGGGCGTCTTCTCCTGTTGCGGCGGCTGGGGCGTGAGGTTTCCCTCTCTCTCACGCGTTCAGCCTCCTCCTTCGCTAGCATTACTGCTTCGTAGAAAGAGGTGACCGCATCCCATGCCTCCTCGCGTGTCGTCCGGCCCTAAAGCCGCTACTGATTATCACTAAATCATTTCGTTTGTTTCAGAGCTATCATCCTGACGAATTCGGACGAAATAAAAGAACTGGAGCTATCGAAATTATTCAAGGACCAAATATCAACAGAGAACGAGAAGAAGAAAGGGTGAGTGACCTTTTTCAAAAGGGTTGATTCCTGAGGAAAAATTATGATTATATTTAATCCGTCGGTTAGATTATCGAAAAATATTGGACACGTATTTTCACTTTAAATCGATACTCTTGCGGCATCTCATCTTCCTAGTTAATCGTGTTGTGCTGGCGCTGCCGCTGCGGCTGCGGAAAACCTCAAGCGACGTAAATATAGTAACCTTATTGGTAACTATATTTTCGAGCCGTTTGGGGTTGAAACCCTCGGGCCGTGGGGCCCTTGTGCTCACAGCCTATTCAAAGAAATTTCGAAACGGCTGGTTGACAATTCCCGTGACCCAAGAGCTAGCTTTTACTTTGGGCAGAGATAAGCATTGCCATTCAACGTGGCAATGCCGCCAGTCTCTTGGGCATATTACCAGCTGACAGCGTTGAGTTTGTTTTCAGCTTAGTGTATTTGTTAATTTTAGTCATTATATAGAAAATAAAGAGCAAACATTTCTTCAAATCGATAAAACTGATAAAGTTAAAGCGCTTAGTAAAAGTTGTACTATCCAAGTGAACACACGCGAATTTTCAATGCACTGTATCGTCGTTACGTGAAAATAAACCTGGCCAAGTGCGAGTCAGACTCGCGTGCAAAGGGTTCCGAACGAATTTAATTTCTATTAACATGTTATTTTATTATAGACTTCCCATAGGTTTTCCTGTAATCTATAGGTAAAGATTTATTATCTCCATTTTTTCTCAAAATTTTAGGCTCAGTAGTTTCGGAGATAAGGGGGCGGAATGGTAATTTTTCGTCCAATTACTTGAATAACTTCAAAACCATTTATTTTAAAACTATGAAAAAATGTATAATTAAAACCCTCACAGTAAGCTCTTCACACGATGTTATTCAAAAATCTAATTTAAAAATTTAATCTAATTAAATTTTTTTTAATTTTCTTGTTTGACTCCCAAAAGTGACCCATACCAAAAATTTAATAATTTACGTAACAAGTCCGTGTTTGGGTCACAGGTACACATATCGGTCTAGTGGATCCAGAGAAAAATGGCTGTGACAGACGGACAGACAGAGAGACACCCGAGTGATCCAATAAGAGTTCCGTTTTTGTTCGGAACCCTAAAAAGAAAAAATACGTGTCCAAATTTATTTTAAGTCTATCTGACGGACTAATTGTAGCGTTCTCATACACAGCTCCACAGCTACCAACCGTACCTACTCTAAAATGGAGTATTGTGTAGGTGTTTTTATATAATCTACAAAAGCAATAAAATTCGTTAAAACTATTTATTTACTTGACCTTGACTTTGAATCGAACTGAATGAAATCCTCCTATTTAAGCTTTTAAACTTTTGCCTTTTCGGACATATTTGCAGTGGTAATTAAGAAAACCGTGGCTTCAATTAAATTGTCTTGTGTTCGATGTTTGTAAAGCAATATAGGGTACCTACTCTATTTTTAAGGCTGTGCTCATCAAGTCTTTATGTAAAAGAAGACTACCTACGTCCTTTCTAAAATCAAACATACTCTACGACTTCTAAAAAAAGATAGCCCAGCAGTTATCGGAAAATATTACCGTCTCATGGCTAAAATCTTAACGTACCTACTTTATTTGGTTTCGTTTTCGAATGCCCTTGCTAGCGTTGGTAAGTTGCAATTGCATAGAAGAATTATATTCTATTATATAAAAGTTTGGCAGTTATTTTGAAAGAGAAAACGTTCGGTTTTTAGTTCAAATAAGGTGCAGTTTATATTGCCTTATTTAAAATTCGCCTCTCTTACATTGATATATAAAAAACCCAAGATACACACGATGCATCTCAAAAACGTCCGCAAAAAACAACCGCAATATGTATAATTGTGCGAAAGTTTCAAACAGTCTCGCATCGCTCGCCATACTGCACTGCTTTGTAAAAACAACTTTAAGCGATCCGTGTAAGGTTGAATTTGCAAAAAAAATTGTCCGTAGTATAACACACAACTCACACTTGACACTTGATACATGTCAGTTTTTGACGTCAGTTTCGAGTGTTGTATTTGATCGAGACTGTGCATCTTTGGTTTTTTTATATATCAATGCTCTCCAACCAAAAGTTGGGCGAGTAAATAATAACAATAAAAAAATGAGCATATTGAAAGGCTTAAAATTGTGTGTCTAATTTTGGCAGGGCGTGAAAGTTTTGATGAGGTTACCTAACTAAAACAAAAAATGCTAATTCCAGGAACAAAAAAAAACAAAAATCGGAAAGTTCAGAAGAATCGCTGAATAACGTTCACCACACGACCGACGACTCGGGTATTTGACATCATCGGGTGCGCAGGGACAGCCCGAAAAGAAGTCCTAGGCATAGAGACAAACACGACGACAGGCACAAAGACAAGAAAAGAAACAAAAAGAAACACGACTCTAGTGACAGTGACACTGACAGCTCCAGTTGAAAGACGCGGGGTTTTATCTCTGCGAAAATCTTGTTGTCTCTGGTTGGAAAGTTTAGATACGAGGCTTTTTAGGTTTGGAATTTGAAAGCCTAAAGAAAAAGTGTTTTGTACCACTCAAATAAGTAATTTTTACAAAGAGAATTATTGTTGTTGGTATATCTGAATTATGTATTTAATAATAAGATATTTTTAAATTGCGCCATTGTACTAAGATGGCGTTTGGTAGTTATTAAGATTAGGTAATATTAAATTATGATTAAGTATTATAAAAGGAGACGTTTTTGCGAGAGAATAGGAGATAACTTTAACTATAGTTTCACCTCGCGCTAAGCTAGTCACTAAAATAATATGTATCAATACTTATTAAATTCTATGAAAAAAGTTCTAGAATGGTTACTGCGTTGGAAGGCCTCCCACCAGGAGGACCGATGACGAGGTGAGGGTTGCGGGTAGCCGATGGATGCGAAACGCATAGGACCGGTTGTTGTGGCGACACTTGGGGGAGGCCTATGTGACCCATGTCTAGCAGTGGACGTCTTTCGGCTGATATAATGGTGATGACTATGAGAAAATGGTCAAATGTACAGTGCCTTATCAATAAATAATCCTAGCATTTTTCCAAATATGTCGAGTCGGTTTCCAGTCTAGCTGGTTTCATCTGAGTACCACGACGCCCCTTGGCAAGACTGGTGAGATGACAGATTTTGCGGCTTCTGACAACCCGTGATAATGACAGACGGGACCAATAGCTTAATGTACTTTCCGAGGCACAGAGGAATCTCGGTATGTTCAAATGGTCACTTATTCAAGGACCGACCTTGGCAAGTGTTGCTTAACCTTGAATATCGACCCGTGCGGCTGGTATTATTTAGCCACGAACTTAAAATATATCAGTAGAAATATAGAACCAACGTTTTTAAGCTTGCAACCAACGTGCAACGTCTACATTCTGAAGGTACTTTGTGTTGCTCCCAATATGGTAAAGGACGGTCCAAGAAAAATCTAGTGGTTATAGGGGTGGATCCAGGATTGGTGTTTGGGAGGGACTTGACCCCGCTTAGTGTGGGTTTTAGTTTAGCAAAGTAAACACTAAAAATCAATAACATTTAATTTTGCTTAAGACATAACGAGCCTCCTTGGATTACTTCCGTAAATTCCTCAATGACTTCCTAGGTTATAGACTACCAACGAAATCTGGGATTTTTGGGCTTGAGCCCCTTAGCCCACCCACCCTGGATCCGCCAATGGCTATCAGGAATAATGTGCTACCTTCCAATGTGTATCCGAAGGATGGATTATAACTTTGGAGGGGCACAAGCATTTCCATATTTTGCGTCTCATCAATAGCGCACAACATCAACTAACTATGTAGTCTAAAAATAAGTAAAGTTGCGTTCGAAACGATTTGGGCTAACTCAAAAATCTTAATCAATAAATCTGATGATGTTATCCTTTGTATTGGTTAATTAAAATGGATATTTGTATAACCTTAGCTAAATCTAAGAAAACATTTTTAAACTTGTTAAAAGTAAAATTTTGTATCATTATATCTCTAGAATGTATTTTAAGATTTGCACAAGGAAACAATTATGTATTTTAATATTTTCAGGTAGATTTTCTAATAAAAATGAACGTAGAAAACCGTATTTTTATTTAATATTCAATACACGCTATGTATCTTTATGTAATGCACGATAAATAAAACAAAATATTAAATAATTTAATTATTTACTCATTGAATTATTTTAATTTATTTACACCAATTTGAACAGAAATAATGAATTAGCAATGACGTTCAAACAAAATTCCTGCCTATCATAGACAATAACATAACTGTCAGTGTCAGTCATCCCGCTCAATTTCGGCGCCATATTTGTAATAGAGAGAGCGCCAAAAGTAAGCTCGTTCTGGTGTCAACGGAGCGACGTATTGGGGTTCCAATGTGATGGCCAGGTTGTGAGGATACGGTAACCATTCACCGTTGGCGGCTTCAGGAGTCGGCGATCTGAAAAAAAAATGTGTAATAAGGTTAATTTTAATTTAAAAAAACCGGCCAAGAGCGAGTCGGACTCGTGCAAAGGGTTCCGAACGCATTATTATTTTTTAACATGTTGTTTTATCACTATATACTTCTTATAGGTTTTCCTGTAATCTATAGGTAAACATCTATTATATCCACTTTTTTTCAAAATTTTAGCCTCAGTAATTTCGGAGATAAGCCCCCCCCCCCTTCGTCATTTGGTCATTTTTCGTCTAATTTCTTGAATAACTTCAAACCCTTTTATTTTAAAATTATGAAAAAAATATAATTGAAACCCTCACAGTAAGTTTCATTTAATATGTCACACAATATTATTCAAAAAGGTTTTTTTTTTTAATTTGACCCCTACAAGTGACCCCCATACTAAAAAAATAATAATTTACGTAATACATCCGTGTTTGGGTCATAGTAGTCCATATATGTACCAAATTTCAACAGAATCTGGCTGTGACAGACGGACAGACAGACAGACACCCGAGTGTTCCTATAATGGTTCCGTTTGCTGTTCGGAACCCTGAAAGTAACTAAATTATAGGAGTATTCATAAAATTGAATGTTAGACAGAAGTGCTTCCTTTGTAAATTTTTTGAGAATCCAAGATCAAACCCTGTTGCTGCCAATATCAAATTGAATGAAGAATTTTCTTTTGAAATAAGCAGTACTTTTGCTGTATTAAATTTTTTTTAAGTGTTTTGTGTGAACATAAATAAATAAATATATATATTGAAAAACAAAGCAAAAGAACATACCCGTATTTAGCAAAGTTGGTCCACATCATGGTCATAAATGTTACAATTCTTGCATCATCTTCACTCATTGGCAACGGCAATCTTTCTAGCTCAAACAGATAGAACAATTCATCCATATTCGTTGTCGCAGGCAAACTTGTATTAGTCAACAATCTTCCCAAATTCCTGTACCCCATATGATTGAAAATATACTGGAACACATCTATATCTGAATTGTTCGTGTACATTTCTACAAATAGCGACATTGGACCAACGTAAGCGAAATCAGAATTCAGATTGATCAAGCCACCGATGACATTTTCTTCAGAACTTATATTAGCGAAGTAAGTATCCTTTAAAATCTCTCTGATTTCACTTTTTTCTGTTTTCGACACGTTAAAACTTCTTTGGTCCAATACTGTAAAATCTTCGTTCAATATCCTATCCATTTGACTCGTTACCGTGTAATAATCTAAAGTGCAAGTTAATCCTTCGACAGTGTTCAGGCCAAATATTGCTGGAGTTGCGTTAAAAGATTCAGAAGTCAGGATATTGAAAGGAGTATCACATAAAAATGGGTCGTCATCTAAATATTCCTCAACCGATGGCAGAAATACAGATTTGCAGTTCATTTGATTGCCAATAGCCTCTTCTAGCTTATTGATCGGCACATCAGTGTATATGTTTAGCAATTCTTCCGGATCTAAAGTTTTCACTCCAAGAGATTTAGCAACCTGAGAAGCCGTAGCTAAGGGATTAGCATCAAACGATTTTGGGGTAAACAGACTTCCACTTTCCGAGATAATCCTCTTGAACAACCCGTTACAAGACTCTGAAAGAGTCAAATAGATGGCTGAAACCCCGCCGCTTCCATGTCCGAAAACAGTTACATTATCTTCATCACCGCCAAACTTTTTGATGTTTTTCTTTATCCACCTCAGAGCTGCTCTGATATCCTTTAGCCCAGCATTGCCTGGAGCTTCCTTAATGCCCAGATTTAGGAATCCTAGTGCGTTAAGCCTGTAGTTGACAGAAACAACGATGACCCCATGGCTGACTAAGTAATGGGGGCCGTAGAAGACAGGGGAACTGCTGCCAACCCCAAAGTCTCCTCCATGAAGGAAGACCATGACGGGTAAGGTGGTGTTAAAGGAGTGGGGGACGTAGATGTTGAGAACAAGGCAGTCTTCATTCTCGCTGGGGGCGGAGAGAGGGTCGTTGGCGGGGAATTGGGGACATAAAACTAGACGATTATCTGCGTTGAAGATTCCTTTGTGTGATGGAGGTTCTTCGGGTGCCTGGGGAAGAAACGATGTGTTTAGATTTTAATGAGAGAGAGAAATGTATAAAGGTTCAACTAAATTCACGTTTGAATCTCATACTTGCCAAGATTGCGAATTTTTTTCGAAAGAGTTACCGCGGCCCTAGCTGGAACGCAAAGGGATGGAGGAACTCGGGTGGGTTTTAGTCAGTAAGAGTCTGACACTCCCTCCCGGTCCGCCCAAAGAAAAAAAATGGGATACGCACTACGTAGGCACATATCAATTTTGAACTAGCTTCTAACAAATCATCTGTTAGAAGCTAGTTTGCGGGTAGCTAACGGCCGCTTAAGAGGAAATGCTGGCGGCAAGACTCTGTATGTAAAAATTAGAGGTTTGGCTCTCGACTGTTTTCTCCTCCAAGATTGGACCGACATAAAAGATATTTCACAAACTGAATAAGAAGGATGTATACTATGTGTCTATGTTTTCCTTTTTTGATTAATAGTTGCCAAATTTATACACTAGTTCTAGTACTTATACGGTTAATATATCATCAAAAAGGAAACATAGAAACACAGTGTAGGTATATCCTTCTTATTCAGTTTGTGAAATATCTCCTAAATCGGTCCGATATTGGAGGAGAAAACAGTCGAGAGCCAAACCTCGAATTATGACTTTTTACATACAAAGTCTCCCGCCAGCATTTCCTCTTAAATATCAATAATTAAGTATACAACCTGTGTCCGTATCCATGGTCTACCCGTGTTTCAAAGCAGATTTTTAAGTGTTTTATACCTACTACCTTTTTATTACTATCTTAGCTCTACCTTATTGAAACATCCAGATTCACTATGACGTTGATGACTGATTAATAAACAGACATTATTAATTAAAATACAAACATTTTGCTATTATTATATTACTTTTATAGCATTAGTAGAAAGCAGAAATATTCATAACTAGTTGACCCGCGCAACTTCATCTGTGTCACATTTTTCTTAAACGATTCACTCCTATTGTGACCGTCAGGATGACTGGACCAAACGAGATATGTACATGAGACAATGTGCACTATTTAATACCTATTTGCCACTATTTACTACCTATTATGAGATATGTGCTACCTTTGAGTTTAGAAAAATGTCAAAGAAATAAAGTGGTCAGCCATTCTTCATTAGAGAGAGCTTCTTAAAATTGTGTAAAAAATATATGTTAAGGTAGCAAACAGGTACTAAATATTTATTTTAACAACGCGGTTAATACGCACTAAAACTATGAGAACTTGGAAGTGGTCAGCCAACCTGACGTCAGAATGGCTGACCACTTTATTTCTTTGAATATTTTTCTAAACGCAAAGGTAGCAAATATCTCACAATAGGCAGTAAATAGTAGCAAATAGGTATTAAATAGCGCACATAGTCTCATGCACATATCTCGTTTGGGCCAGTCATCCTGACGGTCACCTCCTATTGGTCTTGGCATGCCTTCCTTACTAAAAAAAATTTTTCACTTCGAACCTGTAGTTCCTGAGATAAGAGCGTTCAACCAAACAAACAAACTCTTTAGCTTCATAACATTAGTAAGTATAGATTTCTACACAACACTCTGATGACAATTAGGTATGTAAGTACAGTGCATGTAATCTGTCATTTGTCTATTATCTCAATTTCTGAATTAGAGGAAGGTGACCAAATATGGGATATTATCCCTAAAATGGAATACCGGCAATTATCTCAAACGGAAACTCACACACGCAATAAACAGTGTTTGTCTCTTTCTTTCTATCCCCATTCGCGCGTACAAGTTGTAACACGCCAGTAGAGCAAGCCCTTTCGTCAATGTCGCAGTATTTTGTTTTGTCGCTTCCGCATAACTTTCTAAGGTATGTAAAAAATACGTATTTTTCGTACAAAAAGTGGACACAGTATTGTTTTTATAATCGCTAGAGATAGTTTCGATGTTCTTTTGTAGGTTTTAGCGGCATTTGATTGCATTACTTTCATATGTATAAAAATATGCATGTCAGTTTGAAGTCGTTGAAAAATCCAAATATGGACGAATCATAGTACAATATTATGGACTATTGTTATTGTATTGTTTGATCACGACAGTGAGCCTGATGCCTTGATTGGAAATACTGGTCCATACTCT